>CM067340.1:54962500-57362500 GCA_034376525.1 Nicotiana benthamiana | reverse complement strand
TTTTCTATGAAAGTTCATCTCTTGTTTCAACTTCTCCGTCAGCATGTTCAGACATATCATTAGGAGTTCCTTCTCGAGATCCACGTGGAGAAGCTTGAGGAATTACATTATTAAGTTCATCGCCATCCACTTGATGGATCTGGTTTTCCTGATTGTTGTTGTCATTATTGTTTGACATGTTGGTAATGGGTAGAATGTTATTTTAGAAATAATGGATTATCAGATTCCCGGTAATGGAACCAATTTGTTTAACCAAAAAACGTTATTTGGTCAAAGCTAGACTTTTGAGAGAAAAAATCGGGTAACTGATAATCAAGAGACCAAAAAGAATAATAGACTTTCTGAGAATATAAATAAAGCAGTAAAAAGTTTGTATTTCAATATGATGTAAATGATTTTTCGTATCCTTACAAATGATGAAACCTCCTCCTTTATAGGTAATAAGGAGTAACGGCTTAATCTAAATAATAAAACATTTAATGAGGCATTACACAATCATTGCTATTAAATATTGATTGTCTAACGTATCAGATATTTAATAATGAATTTAGACTACTTTTGCCATCAAATTTTTGTCTTCAGTCCCCATTTTACCCGTTGGCATTAAATGACTTAAATTGATACGAAACTCGTATCTAAACTCCTTCTCGGGCCTGTTTAAATTTTTCTTCCCGTATCTGTCATCTCCCGTCCTTTACTGGATTATTACACTTTGACTATTTGACCAGCCCACGTGTCATGCCACATCATCTTTAATTTAAATTCATTTTTTTCCAATATAATTATGCTGGACCGGTAAACTTTGCTAACTTCTGTAAAATTTGCAGGACACTGGAGCACCAGTGCTCCAAACTCCAGTATATATACTAGACAATTATACTTGCTGGAACTCTAGTAAAATTTGCGGGAGTTCCACCATAATTATGCTTGATCTCCAGTAAAATTTGCGGGAGTTCCAGCATAATAATCCTGGAACTCCCGTAAATTTTACGGGCGCATTTTCCTGATTTTGAACAGTGTTTTCTCTCAAATTTAAAGTGGCTAAATTTCAATAGTTTTTAAAATTTAGCTATTTTTCAACGACCAGTGATAAATCTAGCTATTTTAGAAGTTCTTTCGTTTATATGGCTATTGCAACTTTGGGTTTAATCGGTATTAATCATGATATATGATTATCTATATTGTAGAATCTAATATAAGATTCGATGGTTATTGTCGTGTTATGAGTTTGAGGTTGTTTCTTAGAGTTAGTAGTATAAATAATTGAAGGTGATAAAAATTTAGAATAAACATTGGCTGTGATGGATTGATGATGCAATCAATTGGATTATATGTCCATCTATCTAGGATTTACAATAACTATATGTTGTAATATACTGAAATTTTCCTCTTCTTTTCAAAGGAATATGATCTCTCTCATTTGATTAGTATAATGAAAGACTTTTCTCGTTTGTTTCATAAAGTTATTTTCACACGGACAGATATTTGTCTACAACCGTATCTGCTAAACTCACTTTGGAGGATATATAGTTTGTAATGAAACCTTTGAAAATTTTATTTTTTTAATAAAATGTTGAAATCTACCTAGCTATGCATGATAGACATCGTTGTATCACTATTCTTCCCCAACAAGTAAATATTATGGTCAACCTATCAATATTTTATGTTTCCTTTTTAATTAAGTTTTAAAAAAGGAAACTTCAAGTTGAATGATATTCTCTAGTTCTGAATAATTAATCGTTGAACAATCTTTTTCCGTTTACCCCTAATGAATATTGTTTTACTATCTTAAACAACTTGTCATCAATTTGAGATTATTTCAACATCCTTGTTAGAAAAAAAAAACTAAATAAAATAAAATAAAAATATCTCAACATTCAAGTGATTGCCCTACATTGTCCCAAGTCTAAACAGATGTGTTATACTTCAATGACACATAATAAGGAATGATTTGTGTGATAATCAGTTTTTGTGTGCATTGGATTATTGAATGACATGGTTCTTCAATTTGTTCCTTACACTACAGTTATAGAATAAATATTGCCAAAGTAAAGAACGCAATAATTTTTACGTAAAAAATACCCAGCTTAAAAGGGTGAAAAAATCACGTTTTTCTCAAACACTTCACTATAACTCCGACTTAAAACAAAGTTTACAAACCTCTTGCAAACCTAAGGATCAAACTATAACCTTATAGCGACTCATCACGGACTGTTGCGACTACTTCAAGTTAATCCTAACTTGAATGATACAACTCAATTATATAGTACAATTTCTTCTAAAGAAAACTCAAAGGTACACTTAAAATGCTTACTAGATTTTAATCTAGAAATATAAGACAGACACATAAAACTCTTTATGGAACTGGTTCTTCAATCAAATTCGTGTAGCTTCAGGTTCGCACCCTTGAATTCTATTAGAATTGCTCACAATATGCCTTTTTATTTTTCTTTCAATTCTTGCTTTTACTTCAGTACATGTGCGATAGTCTATAAAAGAGAATAAATCAATATTTATAGAGTTAGTAGAATAAAGAGTAACTAGAAGTCTAATGCTTTACTCTTCCTTGTTGGAAGAGTTCTAGTTTACTTCAGCTTCTAACTCTTTCCTTATCTTGGATAGAATTCTTTTCAAGTAAGGAGTCTTGCTCTTATTAAATATGCAATCTTTTCGTTCAGAGATTATAAGGAATAACCACTTATACTTATATCCTGCACGTTTATGCCTTTTGCTTGATTCTGACGGTGACCTGTCTACGAGATCCATAAACCCGATTCACGCATGTGTTCCTTTGTCAAATTATCAAAATCTTTACAGCTTAGGTCAATATTTTTTCCTTTTTAATGATGACACACTTTATGTTTTTCATAAGCATGGAACATGTTTCAACTCAGTTCAACTTTAAATAATTTCAAAACACTTTCCATTTAAAATTACAAATCATCAGGGAACATATTTATTAGATTATAAACATCATAGTCCAAAGTAAAAGCACATCTTATCTTCCCTCTTTTTGCACCACAAAAAGTTACACAATTAAGTTAAGTAACCAGATTTAAACAAATGTTATTCATGGTCATTGGGATACTTCGAATGCAATCATGGATTCAATATTCTCTTTTTTAATTTAACGATATTAGCCATCTATGAAATATCTAACATCAAACATTTGAGAAAAAGTAGTGAATTTCATTGATTGGTAAGATCATGCCACAAAGCGTAAGAAGAAATAAAAAATATATAGAACCATGAGCAAAAAATACATAAATCCCACGTTAATCATTGAAATGAATTGGTTAAAACTGGGCTAGGAAAGGTTTGGGACCGGAAAGGACCAGGATCTTGGTTCTTGGCTTGAAGCAGTTTTAACATATCTTAAAGAATACTATCATTTTTCTCCTTCTCATTTGCAGGCTCAGACTTGAGAGAGTCTCTCTTAGCCTTTGCTTCAGCCAACCGTTTCTTCAAGCTTTTAATCTTTGCATCATTAACCCCACTTTCTTGCTCCAATGCTCTAACATGTTGTTCTTAGGTACCTCTTAGATGAATCAGGTTCTTTAAATGCAGTTTGGACTAGGTAATCACAGTCAATCAAAGTTCTGGTCCCAATGTAATCTTTACTAGTATAAACATTCTATTTTTTTTAGAGGGACCTTAAAGGAGACAAGCACAACAATTAGAATAAAGTCATAGGAAATGTCATGAGTCTTGGTACCACAAACAATCCTACGAAGGAGCTGGATCATGAAGCATGTCCAACTAATGTATTTCCTACTGTCCTGACATTTTCATAAGGACCAGTTCTATATAGGTAGCCACATATCTTCTTTCTTTCTTGGGAAGAACCCCCATATTCAAAAACTGAAAAATACCTTGTGAGAGGGCTTCATCTCACTCATGTACACAACTATGAGTTCTCTCTCCATGTTATTATCAACAAATTTCTTTATGGTAGCCAGTGAGGTGGAAAGATCATCTTGACTTGGCTATTTGAGCTTTGTATAATCATAATACTCTTCAAGAGATATACCTAGAATATCCCAAGATTTTTTTCATCAAAGCTTTTTTTTTTTATCCTTTTTACCTCATTGGTGACCCTTCAATTGGCCACCTTACAATGCACACAAAATTCTATAATTTCAGCCATGGCTAAACTTTCTTCCAAATGAAAGACCATGCCATTCCATCCTTGTAACTCCAATTTTTCCAGCAGTAGAAATATTCCTTCTTCTTCCACATCGCGAAGAAGCCTACCCTTCAAAATTGTCCTTTTTGGAACTTTACCAACCTATCTTCCTCCTCATCAGTCTCTTATTCACTTTCTTCCTCCACCACTTGAACTTTTTTGGCTTTTCTAGCAGACTTGGTTCTCTTGGACATGATAGAGTCTTCTGCCTCAACAGCTTTCACGACCCTAGCTCACCAATCATGAACCTGTCATGACGGAAACCTGTCTTCACGACTAGGTAAGCCTAACACATTGCGAAAATTTAACAAGCTTTACAAAAATAATAAATAAATTCTGAATAACATAAGAAAATGTATAGAGTGCTACATGGAACATATACTTCAACTCAAAATACTGTAACAACCTCCAAGACCCGGAAACAGACGGGCAACACAGTCTAAGAGTAAAATATAACATACAGCTCTAATATTCGAAAATGTCTACAACAACTGAATATATGAAATGGAACTACTAACTACACGGTAGAGTAGAAAGAGACTCTTCGGATCTGCGGACATGGCAGAAGCATGCCTCAAGTCTCCGAGTATGGATCCGATATCACTCATAGTACGCCTAGCCGGATTAACCTGGATCTATACAACCAAACTGTGCAGAAGAGTAGCATGAGTACACCACAACGGTACACAGTAAGTGCCAAGCCTAACCTCGGTTGGGTAGTGACAAGGAAGGTCATGACCCTATTGAGATAAACAAAAGAATAAATATGAAATGAAAAACAATAAGAATACAATAAATCTCGAGTATCTAGTAAAAATAATAAGTAGAACGGAACATGCTACAAATACAATCTACTAATACAGGAACAATCACTCAATATAAAGGTGCCACATGGAGCTCCAGGAATTGAACCCGCAGTCCATTTCTACCAATATCTGAGGATCTTTCGGGAATCGAACTCGCACTCCATCATACCAATATCAAAGGATCTCCCGAGAATTGAACCCCTAGTCCATCATACCAATAACAGAGGATCGCCCGGGAATTGAACCCGTAGTCCATCATACCAATAACAGAGGATCTCCCGGGAATTGAACCCATTGTCCATATATATATATATATATATATATATATATATATATATATATATATATATATATATATATATATATATATATATATATATATATATATATATATATCATACCAATAACATAGGATCTACAGGGAATTGAAACCATAGTCCATCATACTAATAACAGAGTACCTCCCAAGAATTGAACCCATAGTCCCATTCGTGAACACATCACATCAATTCAATATTTAAGAGAAAAAAGCGAATTACAAGCAATAGGCAAAAATCTAGAGTCTAGCATGCTCACAAAAGGCAGATATTGCGATTTAGTCCAAATAGAGCAAATAATTTGCTAACATTCTTTCCCTAAGCTAAACAGGTGAAATTGCATTTTTGTCAGTTAAATACGGGAAGAAACACAATCTAAATAAGTCAAGTAAGGTGAATTTTCAACATATAGCACAAGTACACGCCCGTCACCTCGCGCACACGGCATTTAAAAAACAGCAAATATATCCTAAGGGAAGAGGTCCACCACACAAGGTTAGACAAGCCACTTACCTCAAACTGGTACAAAAATCGCTAAGAAACAATGCCCTTGCCACGAGTATCTGACTCCGAGTGGCTCAAATCTATTAAAACCAATTACATATCATAAATAACATCACAAGTAACTAATTCCACTATTAAAATTAAAGCTAAGAAGCGAAAATAGTTAAAATAACCAAAATGCCACTCAAGCCAACGTCTCGGAATCGAGTGATTTCCACATTTTCAGAAACCTTGTACTCTCCCGAGTCTAACCATATAAAATCTCCCAAATCGGAGGTCAAATGTCCCTTAAAATCCTCACAATTAGGTCTAAGAACTTTATCCCAAATTTCATTCAAAATCTAAAATTAAAGGTTGAATTCCCGATTAGATTCATAAAGGAGTAAGGAATCATTACCCAATAGTTGCCTCTGAAAATCCCTCAAAAAATCTCCCAAAACCAAGCTGTCTAGCTTGAGTTTTTGTGAAAATGGAAGAAGGGTTCGTTTTGAAATATTTATATCTGCCCAGGGACTTTCTTCAGTGCGATCGCATGAGGGGAGATGCGATCGCGTAGAGTAAAGTGATGAGGCCCGGAATTTAGACCTATGTGAACGCATGAAAAAGGTTGTTATCACGGAGTAAAAAAAGGCAGACCTACGCGATCGCGTGAGGACCCCTACGATCGCATAGAGGGAATGAACCTCTGAGTTACCGGCAGGATTTGTTCAGTGCGAATGCAGAAGGAGCTATGCGATCGCATAGAAGGAGGGAGCAGAGTTATGCGATCGCATTCAAGGGCCTGCGATCGCATTGAAAAATAAATGGCCCTCCACAATTTGCACTACGCCATCGCATGGGGGTTGATGCAATCGCAGAGAAGGAAGTTCTGCAACAGCTGAATTAGTTTTTTCTGCAACTTTTAACAACACAAAAATCCCCCGTTGGGCATTCGAAACACAGCCGAGGCCCCCGGGACCTCAATCAAACCTACGGACATATCCCATAACATCATTCAAAGTTGTACCAATCCTTAAACTACCTAAAATAACGTCACAAACTAGAATTAATCAATGATTTTAACTTAAAAACTTAACCAAACTCGCATTCGATCGAAAACCTAACCAAAACACGTCCGATTGACCTAAAATTTGGCATGAACGTCCCAAATAACATGACGGTGGTCTAATAATTTCTGGAATCTCGTTCTAACCCTTGGATCAAAAATTTACTATCGGACGTGAAACTTTAAAATTCTAGCTTTCGGCATTTCTAGCCTAAATGAGCTACGAACATCCAAAATATATTCTGAACACGCTCCCAACCTTGAAATCACCTAACGGAGCTAACAGAACACTCAGATTTTTATGCCGAGGTCGTCTTCCCACTGTTCCGAATATAAGCTCTCATTTAGGGACTAAATATCCCAAATCACTCAAAATTCTATTACCAAACGTCTCACAAACAAAAAAAGCAGAAATAAACTTAGTGGAAACAATTAATGGGTGACCGGGGCATAAGTTCCAAAGACGATCGGCCGGATCATCACAACAGCATTTCCTTGAGTCTTCTTCAGAGAAGTCTTACTTTTGTTAACACTGGGAGTGGGTACTTCCACCCCCTTTATCTCATCTTGGAGGACATGGTCCATCCTCTATCTGAATTGCCTTATTTGTTTCTCCAACTTTTTTTCCTTTTTGCAGTAGCCTTCTTGGCACTCTCAGCTAAGGCATTTATTATGTTGGCCTCACTCTGCTTCTTATAGTTCCTTGTAGTTCTTCCTATTGCGGGAGATATTCTACAGGTTTAGAAGAGGCATCCTTTCTCTTCTTTTCACCCATACCCTTTCTATGGATTTTTGCACAATCGATTTTCTTTTTTGGGGGATTTTAGCTATCAGACACTTTCTGCAACAAATTATGAAGGGTCTTGTCTATTTTTAGCAAGATAGGGAACTAGTTCATGAAACCATTTCCTCAACCTAATCCGTCCCTCTACTGCAGTTTTATCACCACCACTATCACCTATTTCCTATGATTCTATCTCTATATTTTCATTCATAATCTCCCCATTACCACTGATCTCTTGACTCCAAACCGCCACTGCACGTGTCTCTTCATGTAATCCATAACCAATAACCAATCTGTAACCCAAATCCAGCCACTTGTTCTTCTACCCTTCCCCTCACATTAGCCTCAACACCCTCACACTCTTTTTTTTTTTTAATTTTTTTACCACCAATATCCACATCACCAACATCTCCTTTTTTTAGTACCATCCATGGACCCAACCAATACAAATTGATTCTCATGATTTTTTTTCCAATTTTAGAACCAAACTCAGGGATGAAAACTTAGAGGTTACTTATTCAGTTTCAGAAGAAACTAGTTCCCCCCCCCCCTCCCCCCCCAAATTACAGACTAGAAAGAATCATTAAAACTTAGGGTTATTGTTTTACTCACAACCATTTAAAATGGCATTTATTGGGAGTTTTGATGGTTGAAAGTGTGGGTGATAATGGAGGCTAAGGATCATTATTTGGCGAAGAAAGATTTTCAGAGGTCTTGAGATTTCTGGAAAGTGTCTGCCATTTGACCAGTTCAAGAATTTGAGAGAGTGTGAGAAAGATTTAAGCTTTGGTATTTTGATATTTCAAAATTTTGCAAAGAATAGGGAAAGTCATATCAATATAAGAAGGAAGAGGTTGACCGTCTAACGGCAACTTTTGGAGTTTAGAAGTCTTTTCTCATTGTGGGTGTCAGTTTGAAGAGACGTTGGACTCTCCCAAAATTTTAGTAATCATGGCGCGTGGGATTCCCATTTGTTTGTAACTGCTAAGCTTAGAAAGTGTTTGAGATAAGTGGGACTCATTTTCAGATCAACAACAACAACAACAACAACTACCCAGTATACTCCCACCAGGTGGGGTCTGGGGAGGGTAATGTGTAGGCAGTCTTACCCCTACCCAAAAGGGCAGAGAGGCTGCTTCCATGCGACCCTCGGCGCATAGGACAGAATGAAAAGCTGCATTGGAACTCATTTTCAGATCATGGATCTTTAATAGTTATTTCAACTTATGCAGAATATAAAATACATATCTTATAAGCTCGATGAACCATGTAAGTTCTCTTATGTAAGACTAAATTTTCAAAGAAATAAAAATAATATCATGAGACACCAGTAAGACTTTTTAGTACATGAAACAAGAATGTACTAATTGATAATTTTAAGTTTTTTTGTATTAATCGTATAAAAGGTATTTACACTGTGTATAACTCAAAAGAACTTTGAGTAAGTAGGACTTGTATGAATATTGTTCGAAAGAAGTGGTGAATGTCGCATATAGTCAACAAGTCAATTACATTAATTTTTATTATGAAATATAGATATATAGTAATTTTATGCATGAAGTGTGTGTGTGAGAAATTACTAAAAGGTTTAAATATAATATTTTAGCTGAATTAATAATTCTCAGAGCCGAATAGGATTAAATAATAAGAACCTAAAGTTTAAACCCATCATATATATTTAAATCCTAAATTCAAATATATTTTGAAGCCTAGTTGTTTAGCATCTCATTTCTTGAATATTCTACTACTACATTCGAACTTTCCCCACAATTTCACTCATCATAAATGGCACCGACCATATATGGGCCCCGTTTCTTTGGTCCACGGCGTGCAATAATAAGACAGAGTTTCAGCTCATCACAAATCAATTTCGTTGTTGCAACCCATACATGGCCGGTAAAGCTTCCCTTACCAAAAACTCTCCCCTTTCCCCTTTTCATAAACCATTATTATTTCGGTTTCTATTATTATTTACTTCTGCTTCTTTAAATCCCATTCATGTATGTCTCTAGATATATTGCTCTGTTTGAAGAGTGGGCGTGAATCGAGTCATTGTATGCAGTAGCGGAGGCAGAATCTTCGGAAAGGGGTTTTAAAATTTTTTTTGATAGCTAATGGAAATTGAACCTATGACCTTATGTATATTTTGAACCCCTTGACCACTAAACTATACTTTTGGATTGTATTAAGGGGATTCAAAACATACTATATATAGATAAAAAACGAATTTTGCCTTATTTATACAGTGTAATTTTTCGACGAAGGAGGTTCGAATGAACCCCTTCGGCCCCTGCCTCCTCCACTGATTGTATGAGTTCAAATATTTGTGGTAGACTTATAGCAGTTAGCTTCACTATTCAACATGTTCTTGAGTGTTCTTCAAGGGATGGTCACCCTATATATTGTAATATTTGAGCCTTATGTTATAAGCTTAGTGTTCCAATGCTCCTCATCAAAATATGTTTTTGGTATGCCATACCAAATAAGAAGTAAGTTGATAAGAGAGTTACAATTATATTCTCTAACAAAGTAGTTAACCCTTATATATCAAATTTTGAAACGATAATATTTGTATAGAGCCGGTAACTAGTATATAAAGTCTCTATTATATAGTATATAAAACTATTTATACTCCTAAAATATAACATAGTACCAATTACTTGGCAACATACAAAGAAATGACTGGGCATGGACAAATAGCGAGCTAATTGATCATATGCACTATGTAATGCTAATGTTAACAGATAGAGACTGATATATTTTTCTCAATGTAAGGTCAAATATTAACATATATATATATATATATATATATATATATATATATATATATATATAACATCCTTCTATATTCATTTGTAACTGTCATGATCAACCTGGAAACCATAACCACTTAACTATATATGACAAATGCACAAGCACCCTAACTCTATTTTGATGGGACTAAACATAATTTGTATGAGTAGGACCATCCATTGAACAAAACACTATTCCATAACTAAGCATTTAGGTAACCATTTTTTTCCAAAAGATAGGAATATACACTTTGTAAAATAGAACGATCAGCGCTTGCTTTACAAAAAAGTCTATTTTTCTATTAGGAGGAAAGGTGCTATACCACTTAAACAATTAGCCAATAGTGGATAATGAATAGATTATTCCCAATTAGAGTTAGTGAGAATGTTGGTACGACAGTTTGGTACTCTTGGCTATCTTAGTCTGCATGTCATTAAACGCCAAGATAATGTTTCAAAAGCTATCCAAAGCTCAAAGTTAGTTGTAGTACTATTATTAAGATAATTAATCTTTTAGTCTAATTTCCACTATAATGCACAGACCCTAATGGACAACCTTATATGCTAAAACTTTGCACATTGGAGACTCTGCATTAATAAGAGACACAACTAATTAAAGAGCTTCTCAATGATGAGGAGACACAAGGAGAAGAAGCTGCAATAAAAATTATTGACATATGATGAAGAATTTAATTAATTTTTAATTATCAAGAGGCCTAACCCGTAATTGGCCACTCATCATTTTCTATATGAGTTATTGTGGCCCGAAAATATATACCTATTCGTTACTTTAATCATTAGCCTTAATATAATACTACCGGCATTTAAAGTACGTGTTGTTTAATTAAACTCTAATACAACTCTTTGCAGACAAGTTATAATTAAATCCAAAGAGAAAAGTAACAATTAATTCCTATAAAACTAGGCATATGTTAGAACTATATATACTACATTACTTTCACATTTATAAGAAATATAAGATTAAAAAGAAAAAAGGTTGCGAAGGGAATTTCTTTCCTTTTTTTTGAAGAATAAAGTGAACCTTTAGAATATACTTGTGTTCATCTTTTTTTGGTTCTTTTGCTTTCAGAAACTTTGACAAATAGTTCTGATTGAACCAAAAATGTGACATCCATTTCAGAATTTGTGTGGGACCCAAGTAAGTACTTGGAATGGTAGTTTAGCAATTTGAGATGATAATAAGGGTATATTTGGCTGAATGGTCTTATATAAAGTGACTAACGACCATGCTCATTTCAGTATTTCACTACTTCCTAGTTCCAAATTCCAACATAGTAACCACCTGAAGTAGAAACATTAATCCTCTTCAACAGTTTTCTTTCAAATGAGGAAGAATTATAAACACTCTCCTCTCATCTATCTCCTTGTTCTTTTACTTATAATTTTCTTCACTGCATTTTCAATGGTATCAGTTGAGGCTAGGAAACACCATACAAAGAAGAGCAAAATACACCACAAACATAGGAATATTAAGCAGAAAAATGGAGGTGGAAATAAAGCACCAGATTGTTCAGACTCTCCTTCTCCAGCTCCTTCTCATGGTTTTTACCCTACACAGTCTCCCATTTTTGATATTTTGTCCTTTGGAGCCAAAGGTGATGGAGTTTCTGATGATTCCAAGGTAAAGCTAAGCTAATTACATAGATTTTTACGTTTTGTGCACTGATAATGTAAATTTATTTACATTACTAGGTCATTTAAAAGAATATTACCGACATTTGGATAATATTTGATTGAAGTTGGTCTTAGATGACTTGCAGTTTATGTTGAATCCACATTATTCTTGCTGTTTATCTTAGCCCGGGGCCTTAGTTACTGGTTACTGTTATTGCATATTATTTATCTTTTGGTAGTTATGCTTCTGTTACTATCACGGTTTTTATTGGAGTTACTAATGAAATGTCTTCCTTTTTTTTTTTACTGTTATTGCATGTTATTTATCTTTTGGTAGTTACGCTTCTGTTACTATCACGGTTTTTACTGGAGTTACTAATGAAATGTCTTCCTTTTTTTTTATCTTTCTGAGCCGAGGATTTATCGGAAACAAATTAAACAAAGAACTTTACAATATTATGTATAAAACATAACTCCATTATATGGTATTAATGGAGTTATTTTTTATTTTTCTTTAACCAAAAAAAAAAAAAAACAAACATAACTCCATTAATACCATATTATGGTTTTAGTTAACAGTACTGAGTTTAGTCTAGCCATGGAGAAGATAAATCTTCATCTTTGATATATGTATAGGCACTTGAAGGAGCATGGGAAGCTGGTTGCAAAGTCCAAGGGGCTACTCTACTCATTCCTTCAGAATTCCAATTCTTAATCAATCCCATTACACTTCAAGGACCATGCATGCCTAACTTTATTTTGCAGGTTTATTTATAATTAATACAATTCTATTCTCTCTTCCACAGTCTCTAATTAAATGCCCTCGCTCAAAAAGCCCTAAAGATTAATTTTTTGTTCACTTGCAAAAAAGAATATAAGAGGAAATATATATTCTTTGTCGGCTAAAAGTTATCTTTTCATATGATTTAAAAGTTACTAGAATTTTGTGGAATTAAACATTAAACTACAGGTAGATGGAACTCTCTTGGCTCCTTCAAAAGTAGGAACCTGGCCTAAATCCAGCTTGTTCCAATGGTTTAATTTCAAGTGGATGCATAATTTTACCATCCAAGGAACTGGCACTTTTGATGGCCAAGGCTATAACTGGTGGAAACTTTCTCAAATTGATTATTTCCAGGTTTGTACTTTTTTACATCTAAGAATATTACTCTTTAACTTTATACAAAAAGTAAGAACAAACGACAGCCTTAGTGAGGTAGGAGGTTAATTAGAACCCTTATATTATTTCTAATACAATATTATATTATGGGATGTAACTTCTACATGTTACCGGTATAAAAAACATTCGCACTATCACTATATTTTAATACGGTGTACTCTCTTCCGTTTCATAATAGGTGACCAATTTACTTTGGACACACCTATTAAGAAAATACTAAATTTTATACGAAAATAACTAATGTGACTAAATACCCTACATTAAATGTTGCATTGTAGTTATAATAGTACTTACTTCTCTTCTCAAATGTGAGGAGTAAATAACTTTTTAGGGATACGTACATAAAGGTAATTTTGAATTTTTTTCTCTTGATTATATATATAGACACTTATTTTGGACAAAATAAAAAAATAAATTGATCACTTATTGCGTGAAAATTATATTATGCTTTATGTTATTTCACATGAACTATGAGAGAGTCATAGTGTTTTACCTCCATACACTTAGTTGAAGAATGGGCACATGCGCTCCATCTCCTTTAATAATTTCTTGACCATATAGACCCTAATTATAGTATTGAGTGTGCAAATAAAGATCTACATTAGCTCTATTTATAATATTGGGTGTGCGAATAAAGTCCAATATTAGTAACTAAAAAGATTGAAAAGTTACATTTAAAGTGTAGGGATACCCTAATTAATGGTACGATGTGACACCTTTTTGAGAAGAAGAAAAAACGTACGGGTTTGAACTAAATGAGATAATTTCACACCATGTTAATAATATATTTGGGCTGGTGTAGCCACCACATAATATCATTAAATAAACCATCTTTACATGTTAATGATCATAATATTCTTCTCTCATTGCATATTCTTTTTATAGGAGATGAAGACATCTAAAAGCATTCCTGATATAAAACCGACTGTAAGTAGAATATATAAGGTGTCTTCCCTTTATTTAATTAGTTGAATGCAGTTATGATGAATAATTTTTTCTTTTTAAAATTTTGGATGACAGGTTTTACGATTTTATGCTAGCTATAATGTGACAGTTCGTGATATCAAGATTATGAATAGTCCTCAATGTCACCTGAAATTTGACAACTCTACAGGAGTAAAAATCAATAACGTTACAATCTCTGCACCAGAAAGTAGCCCAAACACTGATGGTATTCACCTTCAAAATTCTCAAGATGTTGAGATCCATCATTCCAATATAGGAACAGGTAAACATTCTTCTTATTAACTTGGCTTAATTAACTATTCCCTCTGTCCCAATTTATTTAGCATAATCTATACTACGAGAGTCAAACTTTTTAATCTTGACCGTAAATTAAAACATTAATTTATTAATTTTTTAAAATAAAATTTATATTTTTTAAAAACTAAGTAATAAATACTCAAAGCCACATAAATTGAGATGGTGGAGAATAAAACTTGTAACGTTTTCTTTTTCTTTTTTGTTTTTCTTCTCATAAACAAAGGAAAACAAATTTAAAAAGTATATACGATAGTTGCTACCACGTGTACTTTCCCAAAGTTTCTAAAGGTCCCATGTCATCCTCCTCTTTCAAACGATAAACGGTCACTAAACTAACTTTTTGTCTTGCCCCCAACATTAAAGCATGTAATATTATAAAGAATATTTAATCTAGGCCAAGTGATTCGTGGTGTATAAATGCCTATGTACCATATCTTATATAATTAATAACAGTAAGAAAATTGACACCTAACTTTATCCTTGAACTAATTGTTGGTACACCACTAAACTATTAAAGTGGTTAAATTACTCAATCCAATGATATTGTCCATTAGGACACTTTAGGTAAACTTATTAAGATTTGGTAGTAGAAATGACCTAATTAAGGTTGCATCATTCTTCTAATCTCAATAATATTTTGAATAAGCAGGAGATGATTGCGTGTCAATTCAAACTGGTTGCTCTAATATTCATGTACATCACATAAATTGTGGTCCTGGACATGGGATAAGGTAATTAATCACTCATTTATCTTATGAAGAAAAATTATGCTTGTATATTAGCAGTAAACTTAGATTTTATTATAGTTTGATATGCTTATATGTAGCTTCTAATTAATGTTCTTTTCTCATATTATGATAATCCTAGCCTCGGAGGACTAGGTAAAGATAAAAGCGTTGCATGCGTTTCAAACATCATTGTTGAGAACGTGAACTTGGAAAGCACTATGTATGGTGCAAGGATAAAGACATGGCAGGTGGGTGTTATATATTAATAATTGGTTAGTAATTAACAAACCTAAATTCTTTCGACACTCGTAGTTAGTTAAGCATTTAATTTATACATTGGAACTGTAAAATCTTTTACAACTAATTTAGCAGGTAATATGCGTTATCTTCCATGCAGGTACTTTGTCTTGTTTTCAAGATTACAACTCTCACATTTTAACAAGGCTTATCTGTAAATATCTGTTTGATGACCTACTATTATAAAATAATTTTTATACGGATAATTTAAACAACATATAATGTATAGAAGTTATAACTTGTTAGTAAGTTAGTAGTATATAATAAGTAATAACGTTAGTTTCTTTGTAGGGTGGTCTTGGATCCGTCAAGAACATATCATTTTCGAACATTCAAGTATCAGATGTTAGGGTTCCAATCATGATTGATCAATATTACTGCGACAAACATGTGTGCAAGAATCAAACAGGAGCTGTAGCAATATCCAACGTGAAGTTCAATCAGATAATAGGAACTTACTCTGCCAAGCCGATTCATCTAGCTTGCAGTAACTCAATTCCATGCACAGACGTTGATCTAATTGACATTCAATTAAAACCATCGTTGAATTATCGGGGAATTCAGCAGGGATTGTGCTGGAATTCTTATGGAAAATCACAAGCACCACTTCTTCCTTCAAGTATTGATTATTGTGTAAGACGGGGAAGTGGCTTTGTTAGAAGGATATCAAGATCCCATGAAAATGTCTGCTCGTAAAATTTTGTGTATAGCCATTTAATTTGCTAGTTTTTTATTTTTATTTTTTTAAATTTTCTCTTCCAGGTGTTGTTGTAAATTTGTGTCTGTTTAAATTTTCCTTGGTTGTTTTCTCCTTCCCCTATGTTTTTTTTTTGCGGTCGGAAGGCACAAGTTCTAGCCAGTAGAAATACGCAGTTTTTTTTCAGATATATAGATGAATTTTGGGCTGTATATCCTCAAGCATTCTCAAAGTTTTTTTTGCTCTCATTTCTTTTTCCTTTTTTATTATTTGCTGAAATATTCGAGTATATTCTACTCTTATATTATAATGTCACCATATATTTATTTATTCACATAACACTATATGACTTAAACCCTCTTCTTTCAATATATAAGATAGAAAACTTGATTAGAAGATCACACCTTCATGAGAATAACAAAACGTACTAATGTTAAAAGAAATTGGGCGTGAGACAGGGAGAAGGGAAAGAGAGTTCCATGGAATCTGTCTACTCTAAGGTAAGATGAATAAATAATTTTTCCGTGGAATCTCTCTACTCTAAGGTAAGATGAATAAATGATTTAAGCCAAAATCAATATCCTAAGCTAGATACAAGTTCAATCACACTTGTTTACACATACTGCGATAATTAATTTTGGTGAAAACAATATAGTATTAATCTTTTAAACAATTTGTATGGATCAAAATCTGACCACAAGTGAATTATCCTTAAAAGGAGAGGTAAGGGATCGACCAAGCTGTAGTCGTACCCATAAGGTGTGATGACGACGAGTATCTCGGTCACTGCCGAGATCAAGCCATCAAAAGGCTTGCATGGCAGAATATACATTATAACGCTTGAGCGAGTAAAGAAAAACATAGTTAAGAAGGGATATGCTGGTTAAAGATTGTTGGATAAAGGAGAAGATTGGGAATATAAATATATATAAGAAGGCAAGAAAGGGGAGATTCCCTAGGAGAGAAAAAGGGACGGAAGAACGAGGGAAGACTTCCAACAACAAGCAAAAGCCTAGATTTTGGGTATACAAACCTTTGTAGTCATCACCATTGACTCAATAAAGATAGATCTCGTAGTTTTCAACGACATTTCTTCCTTATATTATTTGTTCTTATACGTACAGAACAATGTATCAAAGATGTAAGATTATCATTTACGTTTGATGTCTTTTACTCATTCTACGAAGTGTTATATAAACTCAGCCTCATACGATTCTCGTATTCAATATGTTAGATCTAGAGTTAATTCTGTTTGACTAAGATTTATTCTTTATTTTTTTATTAATTAGTTTAACGAAAAGCTCAACACTTTTTGGTCAAACAATTTAGTGCCGTCTGTAGGGAATTTCTTAGCCAAATTTTTTAGTTTCTTTAGATCTAGAACCAACCAAGTATCACTTCCAGGTTGTCATAGCCTCACCACCTCGGTATGAACTCCAACTCAAAATAATCATAGACAAGCTTTTGAGATAACATTACCAATTAGGTCAGATCTCTACATAAAACAGAAATTGTGATCGATATGTATACAAAACCCACGCCTCACATGTAGCTTCCAACCCTATACCACTATAGAGTGGTAAGAGTGGTCGATGCAGCTTCTACCCGAAAAGGTCGGGATCGAATCCACGGCGAGCTAATATAATGTTTGGAGTTGGATTCCTATTTAATCTAGCAATGCGTAGTGCTTTTGATTGTACTTTCAGTCATTTTTGTTTTTATTTGGTACTTCATTTTTATACTAATGACGTACGAAATTAAACTAAGTAGATATTTTTATACGATTTTGTTGATACCCAAATTTTTTCCCGATCTCATATATATATATATGCAGTTATAAGCATGCATAAGTATTTTTTTTTATAATTTTTCTGTAGTATGAAAGGCTCCAAATCAATTTATTTCTCCTTTTTATTAAATAAATATTCAATAATTATGTTTCATACTACTTTTGTGATGATTTAATCAACTAAATCAATTATTTATGCCAACATTGTGTTTAAATACTTTTAGTCCATTTTTGTAATCACATTTGTATTTTTTAAGCTAAATTGCATATTTTTGCAAAAATAGCCCATACTAATGTATAGCGACATTATTTATGCATAAAATGATCTTTTATATTTTTATAATATTAAATAACTATTTTAAATCATTTTTAGTACACAAAGACATTTTGTTACTAATTTATTATTTATTATAAATTATTTAGTTGTTAAAATTGGCTATTTAATATCTGGCCTCAATTTCTGTTCAATTTTGATTCTAAATTGGACCCAATAATCAACCCAATTGTAAGCCAAAACATACCCAGCCCAAACCTAATACCCGATCCGGCCCTAAAACCTTTCAATCTCGATCGTAGATCACAAAGATCAACGACCACAGTTCACCCTTTCCTTTTTAGTTCCGAACGACCCGTAAACCCTAATCATTTCTCGCCAACAACCGCCTTTGATCCCCTTCTCTTGAGTTCTCTCCGAAATCGACCCCTAACTGGAATCGTCGACACCCAAAATCAACCCTAAACCTTTGAATCACTATCTGATCTATGACGTCTTATGGCTGTATGAAGTCTCTACTTGTCTCATATCCCCTTGGTTGTTCGATTATGTGATTTTTGTGGAGGAACCTCGAAGAGATCTGGTCAGGATCTCGTCCATGGCTTGCGAGTAATTTCTATTAAAGTCCCATGATTCAAATCTCTTGTTCAAAAATCAAGTTCTTTTTACCCCTCCCCTTTCTCCTCTAAACCCTAATCTTTGGCCATGAATCTGTCTCGATCTGGAAGGATTCTAAGTTTGTCATAGCTTTTCTTTAAAGATATCTTGTTTCTTTACTGTTAACCGATTTTAGCATTATATTTTGGGTTCTTTGTTTTAATCTCTACATGTTTGAAATGTTTTTCAAGTTTATGTGATTTTTCTTTAAGCTTCTCTTTCCTCTACTACTGATACTATAATACTTCAATTTTTTGACTTCTATGAATCAGGGTTCCCGAACTTTTCTTTCTCCAAAACGTTCGATACTTTGAGCACTTAATCTCCTGTTTCTTGTGTATTTTTACCGAGTTCATGACGTTTGCTTTAACCCTAACTCGTTTATGCTAAAAGACCTAGCTTTTCGACATCATTGTTTGATTATGAGTTTGTCTAGGTTACTTGTGTATTGAATTTGCACTATGCTTTGGTTTCTGTGATTCTTCCTCTTAATGTGCCTCTATTGATGTTCTTGGTTAGACTTTTCTACTGATTCTATATGTCTATGTTCATTTGTTGTCTATTCATTGTAAACCTATACTTTTCTCCTTAGTTTACTGATTAATTTGGATTCTTGATTTATCAATTTATTTTGTTAAGACCTATGTGCTATTTCCTGACTATTCCCTTTGTTTACAATCTTGATTAGCTTTCTTACCTTATTTAATTAACCGTGATATTGGCTGATTCTTTACTAATCATTTTATTAATTAAACTTCTGTCTATTTATCCCTACTTGCTCGTTTGATTTTCTTTTCTTAAATATATTCTTCCTTTACCATTGGTTAATTACCTTTAATTGAGGGAAAGTTATACTAATTGATGTATAATTGGTTATGTGGCTTCCTTAATTGCAGAAGGGTTGATTCCCTTACCATATTTTTCTTGCTCTTAACTGCTATATATACTCTCCTTTACTCCTCACTTCTGGACACGAACATTAGTTCGCGTACACTCTCAACTTTCAAAATCTCTCTATTCTCTTCCATTACTTGTAATTCTCACTAATCCAGCCGGTTATAAGCCAAGGCTGGCTATTTGCGCCGTCTATGCTCTATACTCAATATTCTCTCCTTAACCAGTATGTCCTGATTCACTTCCCATTCTAAAACTATGTATTTTTCTTTGTTGTTGTAGTTCATTAATTGTGATCTCCAATTCTATTTGCTATTTTATTCAATGAGCAATCAACATGCCTAGATTATCGTATCACTCAGCATGTTTAAGTTTATTCTGTTAAAAGCTATAGCTATTATACTATTTAGCATGCCAATCCTGCTTTAGATAATTTGCTTACTAGTCTGTCCAAGCTGTATTGTGTGTTTACTGTCTCACCCAGCATTTCTAAATTCTGCTTCTTCTGTGTATGATTAGTATTTCTAAAACATTTAATGCTTTATGAAGTATTTGTCTAGTTTGTTCATCTAAGTCTAACTTGCTCTACTTCACTAATGAGGTCCTATTTGTGTCTAAGACCTGTGTGTTCTCAACATGACTTTGTAACTAACTTGTCAATTCCTTAACTTTTTGAGGAATATGTGTATTTGTTTGCCATCACTAAGGTGCATTAACCCTTTCTCCATGTATGAAGTATGTTCTGAAACTGTGTGTTCTGTGACTTGCTCTCTAATCCAGAAAAAATGTTCTTCATGTTTTCTCAAACTATTTTCCACCCAAACTATGTACTGGTTTCAGAAAATCCTTTTTCATTTCGAAGGCCCTCTTGGTACTGCTTACCAAACTCTTTCAAATGATTATACACTCTCACATTACTCTTAGGTTAGTAAGTTCTGCCCCTCTCATATGTGTACTGCTTTGAGACCTTTGAGATCTCTCTGAACTCTGGCATATCAAGGCTGGCACTTCCACACTACACATAATCATTCTTTTTTGAAGTCTGGGTGTGAGCACCTCTCGGGATCCTTGAGGTCCTTAGGGAACTCTGATACACCTAGACATGAATTGGACTATGGAACTTTGGGCATTTGAGACCAGTAAGGGCTTGGTACACCATGACTGTTTTGGACTTGCTTCAGACTCCCTATAGCTTGGCTTCTATTTTATTTATGTAATTTATATTCAATTCTTGGTCTGTAATAATTATGCAAAAAAATATTGGGGGGATTAGTAAAAATGGGTCGGTAGTTGCATATTGTGGATAAAATCGGGTAGCTAACATACCTATAGGGTCTATTTAGATTCAAATGTATTTGTTAGATAATATGGCTATAGGATCTGCTTTGGTTTAAATAAATTCTGCATGCTTTACTCTCACAATTAGAAGCCATGCCAATAGGATCAAAATCAGCTCTATAATTAGATATTATGCCTATAAGGGTAAAGTAATTGAAGTTCAGTTTCCATTACAACATGTATTCACTTAGAAATCATTCCTATAAGATTAAAATCAGTTTTAATAAAAATTATGTCTATAGAGATTTGATTTTAATCAAATAAATCCTGTTTGCTTCACCTTATGTTCAAATAGAAATCATGCCTATAGGATATAAAACTAGTTTAGTTAGACCTAAAATCAGTTCAACTCTAAACTCATACTAGTAAGTTCAGAATCAATTTAAGTAAATAACCTACTTTTTTCGTGTCAGTAAATCTCACTAGAAAGCATGCCTATAGGATCCAAATTACCCGTTTAAAATTGTTTACTGATTTACTGCCTTCCTAATCAATAATAGCTATCATGCTCATATGAAATCACTATTACTTGTCTAGGTAAGCCTATAAGGCGCTAAAAAATCATACAACCGTAAAACTATGTTTTGTTATATGTGACTGCTCATATTCAAACAGGTCTAAAATCAGTAGGCAAGATGAATAGGTCTTTGACACTTTGGTCCTAATTCAATACTGTACAATCTCAGCTCACATAGATATCATGTTCTAAGGTTTTCTCTTAAATACTTGAAACTGTTGTTTGAGATGTGCACTTACCTGTAATGTTTGTGAAGGTAAATGTGAGCCTCTAATAATTCTTCTTAATGAAGTACTAACTGTTTTGATTGACACCTAATATTTTCTCCTTTAAGTATTTTAAGATGGTCTAGAACTACCTAAATTAGAGGTCCTAATCCAGGGCTACAAGAAAGGGACGGTAGTGCACACATATGATATCTTTCAAGGTTGCTAGATCACTTTAGGCTATGACCAAAGGAAGAAAATTGGGTAGTAAGGATATGATGACTACGCACTAATGTCACGTGTAGCCCCTCATTGAGGAGTGATTACAGGGCTTGTATGGGTATGATCATGGAGGCTAACCAACCTAGGACCCCTTTTCCCAACTCCCGTTGTTTAAATGAATTTGCTTTCTTTATATATGTGCAAATTGTTCAAACCCTTTTCCCTTACTTTTCATTACTTGAAATATACATGTACTTAAAATGTCAAAAACTTGCCTTTATTTTCAAATATATGTTAAGACTGTTTATTTGGTAACATGAATAATTTACATAGTTTAACTTTGGCTGGGATCTAGCGTTGTGGACTGTAAGGGGTGCCTAACACCTTCCCCTCAAGGTTATTTTGATCCCTTACCGTAAATCTTTGGTAATGCAAACTAGTTACATGATTTAATCACTCTAAGGTGCCCTAATCCGTTAGGTGGCGACTCTTCAAATACCAGTTCCCAGAAGGAAATGAGTTATTTCCCCTCCCAAATGTCAAAACCCGGACTTCCCCATCAAAAAGAGAAAACAGAGGGCGTGACAGGTTTTCTAAATGGGTAAAGGTACTAGGGAAGTGACTTACTCCTAGGCAAGTATCTAAAGGGATCTAAAACTTAGGACAATAATGTTATTGTTGGGAACGTGATATAGCTAATGCACGAAGCTACTCGCTTTACACCTCTCGATAGTAAGAGTGACTTTTCCCTAAATGGCTTTCTCAAGCCCAATCTGGGTGTTCAATTTGTGCAAGAAATGTTGGCTCAAGTCGCGTATGACTATCTCTAGGTTTAACCCTTTAATTTGAGCTATCAATCTCTTGAATACACCCCAATTCCTTGTTGTCATGAATTTCCTAAAATTAAGCTCTCTTTTTCAAGAAGTGCATAAGTCAAAAAGGCACAAATTAGTGTTTGCAACCACTAATTAAACATAGAAAGCATAAATCAGGTGAAATATCAATCACCAATAAACATCTAAGCCCTAGAATAAAAGATCTATTAAATACTCACACTAGGGTTGAGCCACAACCCTAGCTAATGGGTTTAGCTACTCATAAGTGATGAAGAAATCATATATTGAGATGAACAATAATCCATAAATTATAATTACAAGATAAGAAACTAAAATAATTGCTAAACTAGCTACAAAATTACTCAAAATTGGTAAAAGTCGTCGTTCACGTGCTCAGTCACAGATAAGATTACCTAAAATCTGAGAAATTAGTCATTATACACCGCAAAACTTTTCAGACAAAAATGCCCCTGACGGAGGTATCGCTGACTGCGGTAAACGGGCGATGAGGCTACCGCGGACCGCAGTCTTCAGATTTTGCTCAGACTACAGGCTCTTTTAATCTCTTCTCCGCAGACCGCGGTAATAGGACTGTTGTTGCGGTTGGGGTACTGCAGTCGCATAAAATCACCATGGACCGCGGTGAGTTAAAAATCCTCATATATCATCTCTCTAAATCTTTCCACCACGGACCGTGATAAAAGGACCGCGGTCGCAGTGGATTTTCCGTTGTAGCGCTGCTTTGACCTGGCTTTGCACTTGTGCAGGTTTCACTCATTTTTGAGTTAGTTATTACATCCTTGTCTCCTTTTGACCAAACACTGCAAATAAGCAGAACAAGTTAGCTTTTGGGACTATTTATACACATTCTAGTCCGAAACTTAAGCAAAAAGAAGCATAGAATAGACTAGAATCCATAGTTATCACACATCATATGCATGTTTATAGTAGAATCACGATCGCTATGAGCTTGGCAAGATCTTAATACCATGTGAAGTATTCACCTTGTATACCAACCTATACTTCCACCTCTTAGGAAGGGACGATAGCCTATTGTGTGATCCTTTGAAATAGCGGGCGTATCCTGCCTTATTTTCGTACTCACACACGCTGGATGATCTATGAACAAAGTATGACATGTTTCCCTTATTGTTTGCGCATATCGGACGGGGTCGGACAAGGACTCGATATCTATATGCCAAGGGGTGAGGTAAGTCCAACCCACAAGAACCCTAGACTCAATTAAAGACGAAGCCGAACATGGATACCAAATATGAAACCATCATTCGAGTACGAGGCGAAGTGAGCGACCCTACAACGTTGTTCCTCCTTTCACCGACTTGCACGACCAAGGTAAGGAAATTTCATTTGGGTTTAACTTATCACGCTCTCTTGTTGGTTCAGAACAGGAACACGAGCACTCTCAAAGGTACGCAAACAAGGAACGAACGCCGCCAAAACACCCCAGAAAAAGGTTCCGTACCATGCCATCTCACAATCAATGACTGAGCGAATCCCTCTAAGCCATATTATACTACAAAAGTAGAAGCGGTTCGACACGGGTCGACTATTGAGAAACAATTTCCAAAGATAACATTGACGAAAACGTCAAAGAAATGGCACCTCCTGCGCCTGAAGGCTGCACTATATGACTGGGCACAACCCATACCTGATAATCTATCCACTTCCATTGTTGTGCCCGTGATACATGCTGAATTATTCCAGATCATGAATAATATGCTGCAATTGTTGCAAAACAAGGGACTATTTTCTAGGACACAATCCAAAGATCCTCAGCAGCACTTGAAGAACTTCTTGTCGATTTGCAAAACCCAAAAGCAACCCAACGCAACTCCCGAAGCAATCAGACTATTATTATTTCCATTCTCGTTGACAGGGGCTGCGCAGATTAGGCTAAACTCGCTCCGCATAAACTCTATAGAAACTTGGGATGAGTTAGTCAAGCAATTTCACATCAAGTTCCATCCGCCCAACAAAACAGCTTAACAAATTGATGAGATCTTGAGCTTTAAACAGAAGCCAATGGAGACATTGCATGAGACATGGAACCAGTTTAAAGGAATATTGGTTATGTGTCCACACCATGGTATTTCAGATCATATTTTGGGACAATGGTTCTACACGGGACTGTCAGATAGCATGACAAACATTGTAGATGCGTCAGCTGGTGGGGCATTTTTGAGCAAAACTTGGAGAGAAGGTCAGATTTTGCTTGACAAAATGGCTGAGAATTCTTGGTGGAAGACTAGAAATGCACATATCACTCCAGTGGTGCTTTAGTGCCTTTTAATCCATAAAATTCCATGGCTGAAAATGTGACAACCTTACTGACGCAGATGAGCATACTCACCAAAAAGGGGGAGAAATCAGGATAGAAACAGCAAGTGCATATTGTAGACCCTACCAATGGGGGCTTGTGCACGTCTTGAATTAGTCGGCCAGTTGGTAATCCTTTGAATATGGAACATGATCATCATCATCAGCACCCTGAAGACATGAACTATGTGTCAAACTATGGAGGAAAAAGAGAGGGCAATCAGAACTGGGTTCAGCAAGCTCAGCAGCCAAACAGACCTGCTCAGCCAGAGTACAACGATGGAAGCATGGGAGGTATGAGACCCCCCAACAATATGGCACCTTATCCAAGGCCAGAGGGGTAGAACAATCAACAGCGAGGGTATCCCCTACCTCAGCAACATCATGGTGGAAGGCAAGAAGAAGGGTTCACTAGACTTGAAGCAATGATGCAGTAGGTTATTGGGTCAAATACAAAAATAAATGAATGAGTAGATGCACATGACACAGGAATCAAAAATATTGAATTGGAATTGGGCCAAATTTCAATGTCTTTGAACAACCGTCCTCAAGGGACACTACCTGCAGATACCTAAATCAATCCAAAAGATCAGGGCCCAAAGCAGCTGATGGCGATGAGCCTCCGTAATGGCAGGGATCTAGATGTAGAGCAAGAGAGAGCTAGAGAAAACCTAGAGGCTGAGACACTCATTCCAGTGCCCATTAAGCTGGATGAGTCTACGGTATAGACAGAGGTGACAGTGCTCGCTCATTAAGAAAAGAACATGCAGTAGGAGACTGAGAAAGTATTTGAGCCGGTTGAAGAGCTAGTAACTGACATAGTAGCTAAGAAAGCAAAGTTCCAAGTGGTTGGGAAGAAGAGACCTCATGCACCCTTTCCATAGAGGTTGTTAAGCATCAAAAGAAGGAGCAGTATAAAAAGTTCTTTGAGATGATTGAAGCTTTAAAGGAGATGCATGGATATGCGAAAATGATGAAGGACTTGATGTCCCAGAAGTTTGCCTTCCAAGACTTGGCCACAGTGACACTTACTCATGTAGTGCAGTGTTGACTAGACCTATTACTGAAAAGCTATCTGATCCCGTCAGCTTTACAATTCCTTGCGTGATCGGAAATTTCGCCTTTGCTAAGGCACTCTATGATTTAGGAGCCAGCATTAATCTTATGCCCCTGGATATTTATAAGAGGTTTGACATTGGGAGAGCTAGATCCACATCTATGTTGTTGCAGCTACTCGACATGACAGGAAAGTGAATGAAGAAATTCTTATTGTCTTAGGAAGACCATTCTTGGCGACGGGGAGAGCCTTGATTGATTGTGAGACTGGGAAGCTCAAGATGAGGCTCAATGATGAAGAAATTACATTCAATGTGCAGAAGTCTA
Source organism: Nicotiana benthamiana (assembly GCA_034376525.1). NCBI lineage: Eukaryota > Viridiplantae > Streptophyta > Magnoliopsida > Solanales > Solanaceae > Nicotiana > Nicotiana benthamiana. Next base: position 57,335,813 of record CM067340.1, on the reverse strand, counting down.
TGAGGCGGCCAAACGAGTTCACCAATTGCTCTCTTATTGATGATGTGGATGTAATAGTGGAGTCTGATGATGAGGTATTGACGATGAAGGTCCCTCTTACTGCATGTTTGATGAATTTAGATGAAGTGAAAGGTGAGGATTTGGCGGGATGGGTGTTGGCATTGGAAGTTAGAGGGTCCTGGGATAGAAATCTAGAGTTTGAGTCCTTGCATTTAGAAAAGAGAGAGACTCCTCCAGCAAAGCCATCCATTGAAGAGCCACCTAAGCTGGAACTAAAGCCATTACCACCTCACCTCAGGTATGAATTTCTGGGACCCGACTCCTAACTACCTGTTATTATCTCATCTGGTTTGTTGGATGTGCAGGTTCAAAAGCTTTTGCAGGTACTAAAGGAGTGCAAAACTGTCATTAGGTGGACCATGGCAGACGTCAAGGGGATCATCCCCGCCTACTGCATGCATAAGATTCTACTAGAAGAGGGGCACAAACCTTCCAGGGAACATCAGAGGAGGCTGAACCCCAACATGAAGGAAGTGGTGAAGAGGGAAGTGATAAAGTGGTTGGATGCGGGAATTATTTTCCCAATCTCTGACAGCAGCTAGGTTAGCCTAGTTCAATGTGTTCCTAAAAAGGGTGGCATGATGGTTGTAAAGAATGACAACAATGAAATAATCTCAACATGAACCGTTACATGCTGGAAAATATGCATGAATTATCGGAAGTTGAATCTAGCCACCCGGAAAGACCACTTCCCACTTCCCTTCATTGATCAGATGCTGGATAGATTGGTAGGGAGGTAACACTTTTGTTTTTTGGATGGGTACTAAGAGTACAATCAGATCTCCATTGCATCTAAGGATAGAGAAGAACCTCCTTCACCTGCCCATATGGCATATATTCCTTCAGGAGGATGCATTTTGGCATGTGCAATGCACCCGCCACATTCCAACGGTGCATGATGGCCATATTCACTGACATGGTAGAGGATATAATGGAGGTGTTCACGGATGACTTCTCAGTGGTGGGAAATTTATTTGAGGAGTGACTAATTTGACACGTGTGCTAAAATGATGCATCGAGACTAACTTGGTTTTGAATTGGGAGAAGTGTCATTTCATGGTACAAGAAGGAATAGTCTTGGGGCACCGGGTGTCAAGCAAGGGAATATAGGTGGATCGCGTGAAAGTTGATATAATTATAAAGTTGCCTCTACCTACTTCAGTCAAATCCATAAGAAGCTTCTTTGGACATGCCGGATTTTACCAGAGGTTCATAAAGGACTTCTACAAAATGTCCAACCCTCTATGTAAGTTGTTGGAAAAGGATCACCCATTTTTATTTTCTGATGGTTGCATGGTAGCATTTGAGGAGTTGAAAAAGAGGTTGGTCACAACACCCATCATTATTGCCCCCAATTGGGAGAAATCGTACGTACTAATGTGCAATGCTAGTGACTACATAGTAGGGGCAGTGTTGGGCTAGCGGAAAGATAAATTGATGCACTCAATCTACTATGCTAGTAAAATGCTGAGTGGAGCCCAGTTGAACTACACTGTGACTGAGATGGAGATGTTGGCTGTAGTGTTCACCTTTGAAAAGTTACGATCCTATCTGATAGGGTCCAAAGTAATTGTATATATTGACCATGCAGCTCTCAAGTATTTAATAGAAAAGAAAGAATCTAAGCCACGCCTGATTCGTTGGGTGTTGCTACTGCAAGAATTAGATGTTGAAATATGTGACCCTAAGGGCACAGAGAATCAAGTCGCTAATCATCTATCATGGCTTGAGGGAGTTGAAAATGTATTTCAGGTTGAGGAAATTCTAGTAACTTTTCCAGACAAGCAGTTGCTGGCCACCACTCATCAGGAAGCGCCATGGTATGCAGACTTTGCTAATTACCTAGACAGTGGTATAGTTCCTCACGACCTTCCATCGGTCCAAAGGAAAAGATTTTTTCGTGAAAGACTCCAGTATTACTAGGATGAGCCTTATCAATTTAGAATATGCCTTGATAACATGATCCAGAGATGCGTCTCTGGGATAGAACAATCTTTTATTTTGCAGGCTTGTCATGTATCGGCTTATGGTGGACACTTTGGAGGGGTCATGACATTAGCAAAGGTGCTAGAGGCCGGATTTTTCTGGCCAACAGTGTTTAAAGATGCTCACTTACGGGTGAAGGGTTGCAATAAATGTCAATGCACCAGGAACATTTAATGGCGCCACAAGATGCCCATGAACCCAATTCAGGGGGTGGAAGTGTTTGACGTTTGGGGGATTGATTTCATGGGTCCCTTCGTCAGCTCTTATGGCAATAAGTACATTGTTGTTGTTGTAGAAAATGCGTTCAAGTGGGTGGAAGTTGCAGCGTTGCCCATCAATGATGTAGAAGTGGTGGTGGTATTTCTAAAGAAAAACATATTCACCCGCTTTGGGACACCACGTGCGATTATCAGTGATAGGGGCGCTCACTTCTGCAATAGAGCCTTCAAACATTTTCTTACAAAATACGATGTGCGCCATAATGTGGCTACCCCTTACAACTCGTAGACTAGTGGACAGGTTAAGGTATCCAACAGAGAGATCAAGAGTGTGTTAACGAAAACTATGGACGACACAAGGACTGATTCGGCGAGGAAGCTAGATGATGCACTTTGGGCCTATGGAACTGCTTTAAAGACACCAATTAGTACATCACCATACAAGTTGGTGTTTGGGAAGGCCTGTCATCTGCCAGTGGAACTTGAACATAAAGCGTGGTGGGCACTGAAACAGCTGAACATAGACATGGAAGTTGCAGGCACGTCAAGAATCACTGAATTGCATGAGCTTGAGGAGTTCAGGTATCTTGCTTTTGAGAGCACAAGGCTGTACAAAGAGAGAATGAAGATGCTGCACGATCACAACATTGTTGAGCATAAATTCAAATATGGTGACACGGTATTGCTCTACAACTCAAGATTGAGGTTCTTCTTGGGTAAGCATAAGTCACGATGGTCTGGACCATTTTGAGTAGTTAAAGCTTTTCCTTCAGGAGCTGTAGAGATTGCCACTGAGAATGACTATCGTACATTCAGAGGCAATGTCAAAGATTGAAGCCATATGTTGGCATGAGCGAGAAATGGAAGTGTCTAAGCTGCACCAAACTGAACCACAAAGGTAGAGCGAGCCTTAAATGCGCTCATCCTGCTTCATGCCGCGACGTTTAATTAGGCGCTGCATGGGAGGCAGGCTATAAAATTGTTGTAAGTGTAACACATTATATGAAAAAAAACAAAAAAATCAGAATACTGCCCAAACTGCGGTTCTACCACGACCGTGGTCAGAGACCCTCTCTGAACTTGGTTTACCGCGGTTTGACCGTGATCAATGACCTCTCTAAAACTTGGTCTACCGCGGTTCCACCGCAACTGCGGTAGATACGAGGCAGACCGCGATGGGCCCAGGTATGTCCAAAAATTCTACTATTTTTTTAATCTTTTAAAACCCCCCTTTTAATTACCCCTTACCTATCCCTCATTCCCCATTACTAGAACAGAAAAACAAATAAAAAACGCCCCACCCCCTTTCTCTCTATCTCTCTCTTTTCTCTCTAAACTCCTTTCTCCATCCACCCCCAACTCCATTGTTGCCTCCTTACATCTTCCATTTACAATACCACCCTCTCCAAACTTTCTCCAAGGAAGTTATTTCTTCTTCTTTTTTCTATTTCCTCTTCACCACCCTGATAGCTGGAATCGTTGGAAAGGAAGAATTCAATAGAGTTACTGTTTGGTTCCATCGGGTGGCGAAGTCTGAGTACCCATCTGCTTGGCACTAGCTAGAACACATTTGATGGTTCTTCAGATTCTTTGTAGGTAATATGGCTCGGAAGAAGAAAAAGAGATCGGCAGGTACGTCCCAACAACCTACTTATGATGCCTCAAGGTTCGAATCAGAAATGGCAAAGGACGACCGCTATGCCAAGGCCTCAAAGAGCTTCATCCCTGAGATTCCTATAGAAAGGGCATCCCTCTATGCGGAAAAGGAGGAAATGTATGGTGAAATCAGGCGGAGGGAAATGGAGTTCCTGTTTTATGATCCTACACCGGTGAACAGGATGCTTGTATAGGAGTACTACATAAACTGCCCATCACATACAGTGCGGGAAGTGACTGTGTAAGGCAAATGGGTAAATGCCTTAATTGAAACTATTCGCCAGGTGTTGCGGCTGCCCGATTTACCGGTGACGTCAACTATTACCAGGACGCACCAGGAGTCACGTGGGATATTATGACTGATGCACTCTACGCTGGAGGGAAACCAATCTAGATATGTGACCATATCACCCTGAATTCCAATTCATTCACCCATTTGGCTAAGTGTTGGCTCACTGTCATTTGCAGCCGGTCTTTCACTCAGGCAACACGACTGACGTGAACTTCCAAAGAGCCCTCTTGATATGGTGTTTCATCAGAAAGAAGCATTTTGATGCGGCAAGATTAACTGGTGATGAAATGGTCATACGGTCCCTGCTCAGGTCAAAGGGATTCTACTTCCCCTCCCTGGTGACAACATTATGCCTGATGGAGAATGTCCCCACCAATCCTACCGATGGAGAGTTGCCCCCTAATGCATCTTTCAAAGTATCGGGCATTAGAGTGGGCAGGGGTGCCCGCATCACCATTCAGATCGATGATGATGATGACTCGGTTCCCATGGCACCATCCAGGAGATCCTATGACAATGTCGGACCCTCTCGGTGCCCCCATGCTGGGGCATGCTTATCTATATCACAATCCACCCATCCTATATTGCGTTCTATGGAGGAAGAGGTCGCGGATCTTCGGACCTCAGTGGAGGGTCTACACACACGTATGGATGCCATGTCTCAGAGACAGGCCGAGTCTGAGAGCCGGTTTATGTCCTGGTTTCGTGCTTTGGGGAGAGCTTGCCATGTAAACCCCAGCATTGTCTCTGACTCTGATTGAGGCTTAGAGAAGTCTTCTTACCCTTTTTCTCTTTATTTTTGATATGACATGGGGACATGCCATAATTTTAACTATGGGGTGGAAGACTTGCTCTGGTAATGTATTGTAGTATACATAGACATTGTGTATGTTGTAGTATTAGATTGGTGTTGTTGTGTATAACTGATTGTACTCACATTAGAAGTAACTGACTTGGCTCAACGACGGACACTTGTCGACGGTCTCTTGAGGGTCAATGTCGAATACATAAAAATAAACAAAATGAAAATCAAAACTGAAAAAATGTGTAGAGGACTCTTCTTGAGAACAGACCACTTGGACACTACTCTTGAGGGAAGTAGTCCATGTAGTTTTTTATTTTATGTTATTTTTCTTTTTTTAGGTAGTGCAATAATTCTCCCTTGGTTTTTCTTTTGACCACGGTTATTTTTCAAGGGCTTTTCTTGAACCGGATTAGGTAGATTTGTTCTTTGGTAGTTTTAGGACCTTGGGAATCTCTTTGACCAAGATGGGTGAAAGCTAGAATGCAACCCCTAATGTGCACACCTGCAAATAGCTAAAACAAACTTGAGAGTCTGACGTCTAGGCTCGTTTGTAGACTCGTAAATCTATGCCTTAATTTTGCACATCTTGTCTTGGTTGAACGCTCGTATGAATGTGTTGATGAACTGATTCAGAATGAGTTACATGCTAAGTGTGTGTGAGATATTACTTGCATTCTGTGCTTGCATGCGATACCTAGATCTTGCCTTGTGTGTTTGCAAAGAGAAATAGAAGTTGTTCGGTTTTAGAAAGGATTGAGGCATTTCTTTGTGTAAGCCTGTATAATTGTGAATCCACATGTATATATTGTCATAGTTAACCCCTTTTAGCCTGAAGCATGTTCTTTGATAACCCTATAATGACCTAGATCCGTGTGTTTGAATAGTTTTATTGTGTGAACCTATAACCTCCTAGAAGCACTTGAATCACTAAAGAACATACAAAAGTCAAAGTGTGCGGTGGAAGGGAGTTAGCAAAAAAAAAAAGGGAAATCATGAATGAATTTTTTGAATGGTGCACTGGCATGTAAAAGAAAGAAAAAAATGAGATAAAGAAAACAAAAACAAGAAAAATAAAAAGAAGCCATGTGCACCTAAAGAGAAGTGGGGTTCTCCTGTGAAACAAAAATGTGGAAGAACACTTGGGCAGATCATGGAAATTGAAATAAAAGGAAGTGTGTATTAAAATTGCTTAGGGAGGTTAGTCACTACATCAAAATATATCCTACAAGTCCTTAGCCTACATTACAACCAAATTAAGACCTCTTGATCCTAGACTAAACAGCTCGATTAGTAGAGTATTACACTAGGGGCAAGCTTATGGTGTGTCTGTGTGGCATTTGAATGCTCTTTGCTGAGAGTGAGTGAATTCTTTATATCCTTGGTTCCTTATTTTTTGAATTTTATGTGTGTGGAACTTCTCTAAGAATTATGATTTGAGGGCATGTGATTCAGGAACAAAAAGTGAGTTTTCACCTCTGTTAGAGTAACTAGAGTGAGCACGAGTGTGTCACGGCATTAGAGTCTGCATATGAGGTATGACGATTTCATTGCTTAGGTTGCTCCGTCAAAATGGCGGGTGTGGCATGAAAAATATGGTAATGCATCAAACGGTTAGGCCTAAGAGTGTGGTTTATCTTGCTCGAGGACGAGCAATGATTTAAGTGTGGGGTGTTTATAATAGGTGAATTTAACTACAATCAGGCCCTGAATAACCACCTTCTTGTATAGTTTTGATAATAAAAGTGATAACAGAATGCTCTTATTAGTTCTTTTCATGATTTGCAGGTTATATATGACCGGGAAAGGCTAGGGAGTACTTTTGGAGTCAAAAATGAAGAAAAAGAGGTCAACCGTGAAATTCCCTTAAGTAAACCACGCAAAAATAGGCCTAAAGAATCAGAGAGCTGGGTCTGCCATGGTTCTACCGCGACCGCGGAAGAACCATAGTAGAAGAGGGCTGCAGACAAAAATGACAGTTAGAGAGAAAGTTTGGTCGCGGTTCAACCGCGACCGCGGCAGAACCGCGGCGGAGGCGGAGAAATCCAGGGACTAAAGTGAAAAACACGGAATTTTTGGCCGAAAACCCTATTTTAAACGCTATACTTCGCCCAAGAGAGGCAGTTATTGAGTATTTAGAGTTGTTGGCAAGAAAAGCAATTGTGAGAGGTCACCAAATATATCTTTCTTCTTTTCTTTGATTTTTATTGCTAGTTTATGATGAATCTTATAGTCATTTATTTACCAATTGTTATGAGTAGCTAAATCCTTTGTCTAAAGTTTTTATGGAAACTATTGAGGGATGAACTTCTTGTTTATGTGAATACAAATTTCTAGTTTGAATCTTTATTTGTTCAACTCTGTGTTTGTTGTAGTTAATTGACGGGATCGTTAATTAGATGTGTCTATTTTGGTACATAACTCAGGAGAGAGTGCATAGTTAGGTTACTGTTGAATAAAACCACTCCAAAAGTATATGAGGGATCAATAATTGCGGGTTTAAAGGCGGGATCAGGGATAACGAAGCCTTGGGTGTGACCTAATGTGAACTGTGTTATTTAAAGATAGCTAGTATATCTCGGGAGAGTGCACTTAGTATATTACTGTGATTACTCATGAGAGATTTGTGGTAAGATGAGTGCTCATTATTGATAGAGAAGTGTTGGTTGATTTGTATGAAGCATAAACAGAAGGGATTCCTTCTATAAGGGAAATTATTACCTTAGAATTTTCTCATCATTGTTTACAACCTTAGTCTCCTTAGTTTATAGCTATTTATTTACTTGCAATTTTAGTTATTAAGGACACCATTAACTGTGTTTCAAACATTTGGGGAAATTGGTTCTCAAGAGTTTAGTGGGTCTAAAGATAGTTATTGATTGGTTGACTCTCTGTGGATTTGACCAGGGCATAATACTTAGACTATATTTTCAGCGTCCTTAGAGTCCTTCTAGAGGGAATAGTTGGGCGTGATCAGTGCACGAGAAGCACCAAAGTAAAAAAGGGAAACGGGCAAGCGATGGCTAAGGCTTTTGATTGAATGCGAGGCAGATTGTCAAAGGTTTGACAATGAGTTGAAAGGGTGACACTTTATTATGGCAAAGGCATCAACGCATGAGGCAGTGATTCTAAGGAAAGGCAAAAACGTATGGGCAAAGGCAAGAAGATGTGCAACGGGAAGGTAGTGCATAGGCAGATTTGTCATGCCATTGATTTGAGGAAAACGGGCCAAGTTCGTGGGCGATGGCAAGGCAAATTGAGGCACAATGCAGCTGGAATACAATGGCATTGGATCTGGTCCAAGCCAAGGCACGAAATTGGGCAGCAACATTGGAATTGACCAAAACAATAGCGATTATCGGCACATGCTGTGGACATGGGCAGCAGTTGTGTTTGTCTAAAATGCTGGGAGGAGTTAGCACGTTTTTTGAGGCCCATGATACCATTTACTTTAGAATGATTTACATGATCCTAGTAATTGGGGTGTCAACTACACTAAAGTAAAGTAGTGGGCTGAGTGGGCAAGTGTTAAGGCCTAAACTGGGCAACTATTGTGTAATGGGGATGTTTCATGTTCTATAAATGGGAAACAAACCTTCTCTTTTGTGAGATGGAGAGAAATACGTCTGAGAGCACACTATTGAGTTAGGAAGTGTCGTATGTCTTGTTTTTAAGAGTGAAAACATCCTAAGACTAAGAGTAGTCTTGTGAGGGTCAAGAGTGATCTTCATTTTTGTACACTGATGTACTTAGAGTTGGAGTTTTCTTTGTATTCTCGAGTTAAATACAAAGTTGAGAATGAGTTCCTGTAATATTGTGCCTTTTGTTCAAGTTTTTATTTTGTCCCTTCACTATATTTTCGTTGCCTAAAATCAGTCTAACTTACTACATTGAAAGACTGCCGAAATTGTTCTAAGTCCAAAGTTGCTGAAATTTTGGCTTAGTGTTGGAGCAGGCTGAAGTCAAGGCGAGTCTTGGCTGCCGCGCGGGCTGTTTTTGTATGATATAAAATAATCTTGTGACAAGTGGTATCCTAGAAAGGCCGGGTTTGTGACGGAGACACGAAGGGAAGTGGAAGAATTCATGGTCTTGTTCGAGAACATGGCTGGTGGTAACAATGAGCTATGGGAACGGCTAACGAAATTGGAATCATTTGTGGGAAATGTTCCTGAAGGGGAAGAGCTTCAGTCTCTTATGAATAGACTTGAATTTCTTGATGCGGAAATGGAATGGAGTTGAGAGAATGCAGACCTGAAGGCACGAAGAGAGAGCGGGTCAAGGGGTATTGCTTGTCAACCCTTTGGGGCTCATTATTTGAGTTGACCTCGACGAGGACGTCGAGTTTAAAAGGGTATGGGTGGTTTGTTAGACCTCCGCCAATTGATCTCGACTTGACAATAAGAGTATTTTCATGAGGTAGCAAAGAGTATTGCAAAGCTGGTGCAGGAGTAGCAACAAAGTCAAAAAGGGAAAAGGGCAAGCAATGGCTAAGGCTTTGAACAGATGCGAGGAAGCTTGAAAAGGCTTGACAACGAGTTACGAGAAAAGGGTGACACTTGATTATGGAAAAGGCATCAATTCATGAGACAGCGATGCCAAGGCAAGGCAAAAACGGATGGGCACAGGCAAAAACATATGCGACGGGAAGGTAGTGCGCGAGCAGATTTGTCATGGCATTGAGTTGTGGCAAACGAGCAAGGTTTGTGGGCGATAGCAAGGAAAATCGAGGCACAATACATCTATAATACAATGGCATTGGATCTGGTCCAAGCCAATGCACGAAATTGGACAGCAACATTGGAATTGACCAAGTCAATGGCGGTTACTGGCACATGCTGTACACATGGGCAACAATTGTGTTTGTCTAAAATGCTGGTAGGAGTTAGCACGTTTTTCGGGGCCATGATCCTATTTACTTTAGCATGATTTATATGATCCTAGTAGTTGGGGTGTCAACTACACTAAAGTAAAGTAGTGGGTTGAGTGGGCAAGTGTTAAGGCCTAAAATGGGGAAACTATTATGTAATGAGGCTGTTTCATGTTCTATAAATAGGCATCACCCTTCTGTTTTGTGAGATGGAGAGAAACATGTGTGAGAGCACACTATTGAGTTAGGAAGAGTCCTAAGTCTTGATTTCAAGAGTGAAAACATCGTAAAGCTAAGAGTAGTTTTGTGAGGGTCAAGAGTGATCTTCATTTTTGTACACGAATGTACTTAGAGTTGGAGTTTTCTTTATATTCTCAAGTTAAATACAAAGTTGGGAAAGAGTTCCTGTAATATTGTGCCTTTTGTTCATGTTTTATTCTGTCCCTTCATTATATTTTTTTTGCCTAAAGTTAGTCTAACTTACCACGTTGAAAAACCGCCAAAATTATTCTAAGTCCAAAGTTGCTAAAATTTGGCTAAGTGTTGGAACAGGCTGAAGTAGAGGTGAGTCTTGGCTATCGCGTGGGCCGTTTTTGTATGACATAAGACAATTGGTATCAAAGCAATGTATGGTTGTTTACTTCACTGAAAAGGTCGTATTATGGCCAGAAACTCCCGCTTGTGAGTTCCTAAACTATATACATTACTATTTGTCTTTGTTTTGTTTTTTTTTCTGCCCATTCATTACGTAGATACTACTCTTTTATCCCTTTAATCTTAGACAATTGAAAATTTGAAATATTATCGACTTATAGAATTATTTACATTTTTTTTGGCAACATCATGGTACTTTGTTAGGTGAAGTTAAGCAATGGGGATGAATATTTGAAAAGGTGCAAGGTATACAGCTGAATAGTGTTTGACCAAAAAGAGCTAAGCTTTTCATTAAACTAATTAATAAAAAACATAGAGGATAAATATTAGTCAAACAAAATTAACTCTATATCTAACATATTGAATACGAGAATCGAATGAGGCCGAGTTTATATAACACTTCGTAGAATGAATAAAAGACATCAAACATAAATGATATTCTTACATCTTTGATACATTGTTCTGTACGTGTAAGACCAAAGAAGATAAGGAAGGAATGTCATTGGTAACTATGAGATATATCTTTATTGCTTCAACAATGATGATTACAAATGTTTGTAACCCAAAAATCTAGGCTTTTGCTTTGTTGTTGGAGGTCTCCTCTTGTTGTTATGTCCCTTTTTCTCTCCTGGGGAATCCCCCCTTTCTTGCTTTTTTACCTCATATATATATTCTCAGTCTTCTCCTTTATCCAATAGTTTTTAGCCAACATACCCCTTCTTGACTATGTTTTTCTTTACTCGCTCAAGCGTTACAACATATATTCTATCGTGCAATCCTTTTGATTGCTTGATCTCGTCGATGACCGAGATACTTGTCACCATTATGCCTTATGGGTACGACTATGGCTTGGTCGACCCCTTACCACTCATTTTAAGGATAATCCACTTGTGGTCAGATTTTGACCCATACAGTTAGTCTCTCCGCCCGTCGGGATCACCTTTTGTTGAGCTCAATAGGCGGATTCTGTTGATTCACACATTAGGAGAAATCTGAATGTTATGCAAGGAACGAGATTCTTACGGCGAGGTAGCGACGTGACGCCCTAAGAGTTTCATTGGACAGCTATGTTAGTTTGGAATTGGATCGTCACATCAATTCAGAATATCATAAATACATCATCAGAGAACGTTTCTCAGTTACTGTATTGTTTCCTGTGCCCCTTTCATTTTCTGATTTGCGGCTCTTGGTTTTCCTGCTAAGGGCCTTTATATCCCTACAAATAAGGGAGAAGCCCTTTATTTGACTGTCGCACCTATTAATTGTCTAAGAACTTCGCAAACATCCTTCCCCTTCTCTTGTGTTTCATTCTTCTTCTTCCGCTATAATTCATTATAACCATTACCCTTTTTTCCTCGTCGTTCTGGTTTATTTCGATCAAAGAAGACAAATGGCTAGTGCTCTTTCCCAGTATTATAAAGATGTTGGTGCTTCGGTGTTGGAAAGTGACGTATCCCTACTCGAAGAGGGAGTAGAGGTGGTGGAAGATGAGGGGTTTCCAATGGTGGATATCGTGATCCCCATCAACGAAAGATAAAGACTGATTTTAAGTTTTTAACAGCCCTGATGGAAAGTAAACGGAGCCCTTCCTTCCATTATGGATGATGCACGGATCATGGCGCTCAAGCCCAAGTGAGGAATTCTCGATCATATCGAGATGGTGTTGGCGGGAAATGACATATTACATTTCCACCGCCTGGGCTACTGTGTATTTTAGGCATATCCCTTTGTAATCGGGGTACACACTCCCCTTTCCTTCTTTGGTGGTGTATTTCTGTTACTTCTATGAAGCGTGTCCGACACAACTTTCATCGTATGCGTACAAGCTCTTTTGTATGCTCATCAAGTATGCGGAGCTGGCCGGCCAAAAAATTTCCCTAGGGCACATGCTCCACATCTTCACCCCTCATTTTCTTTGGGGTACGATCATTCATATTTGCCATCGAGGAACCAAGAGTTTGGTGGTGAAGATGGATGATAAGGCCAATCACCGCTTTAGGGAAAGCTACTTCTACGTGCGGACATAGCACCTTAAGGAGAACTTTGTACGGTTTCTATAGACGTGAAACTTTAATCGTAAGTTTTTTCCCTGTTTACCTTATGATTTTCTTAAGATGGTCGCCGATTGTCTTCCTTTTAGCGACTTTGTTGAGGACTTGTTTTTTGCTTTTGCATCCAAGAGACTACCTCCCCTGCTAATTGCCGATATTCGAGAGTGGGTGAGTGTAATCCTTCCTCATACGGTGAAGATTTGTGAGTGGGCGCCTTTCATGAGAAGTTTGGGTACAAGCCTCTTACTGGTAAGTCGGCTTATTATTGTTTCGCTTTGTTCTCCCCTTCTTAGTTTAACCTTGTCGTTATATGATCTAAATCCCTCCTTGTTTATAGGTCGTAGAGGAGTGCGAAGGATGAAGGCTCCTCTTCTTGAATTCCATCAACTGACATACCATGTCTGACCTACATCGAGGTCTGCTGCCCGATCTGAACCAAGAGCTACTGCCCGACCTGCGCTTGCGGCTGAATCCATGTGCATGGACGTTACTCCTAAACCAAAAACTCCAATTCTCGCTATCCATTCAGCGGGTACTCCCACATTTGTACTAGAGAGATCCCATCAAAGAGACGATGGGTAGTATTAAAAGATGCTTCTCCAGCCGAAACATCTTCGAGGGGTGACCTTGCCTCAGCGGTTCTCAAAATCAGTGGTGGTTCTAGCCCGGTCGTGGAGATAATACCCATTGCGAGCGTTCACTCGAGGTTGCCGTTGTTGTTTCGGGTGGCCATTTGACATTTCGGCAGAACTGTGCCCCTTCTTTAGCCAATGAGAGGGGAAAGGGTGTCATGGTTGAGGATGATGAATTCGAATCCAACACTGACCATATGGACATAAGGATATTCGAGGAGGATTTTACCCGAACTGTGGTAAGAGTGAAAGGCCCTTTTTGAATACTCGAAATTTAATCTGATCTCAATCTGTTGCAAGACACGGTGGATTTCGTACCACAGTTTGATCTTTTATGGTCCGCTGCTAATGTGGAGCTCTTCAAAATGTCACCGATTTCGAGTTGTCACGTGGTGTGACCATGATGGGCCTAAGGGTGAGTTCCCCATTATTTTCTTAGTTTTGCAACCTTTGATTTTACACTGACTCTTTCTCGTTTCTCTTTTTAGACTTATATGCTAGAGGTTGAGAGCGCTCGTAGGGCCAAGATGCAAGCTGATATCTTTCTGAAAATGGCCGAGAAGTATCGACGATATTGTAACAGATACCGGGAGATGCACGAGAAGCTCAAAGAGGGTGTCGGCACCCAATCCATCAGGGAATTGGAGAAAATAGATGAGGAACTGATGCGGCCCATCCATAGATGAAGTGATATTAAAACGTAGCTTTATCCAAGGATGAAGAGCTTGAGGTGGGCAAAGGGGTTGCCGCGTAGTGCGAGGACCTTCAGGCAAAGGTTCTATCCTTACAAGCGGGGCTTGAGAAAAATGCTACTAAGGTCGACCATCTGAATGCAAAATAGACGGAGAAGGTGGCCAAGCTAGAAAAGAAAGTAGATGAGATAGATAGAGCTGAGAACGCTTGAGTGTCGCCTTTGGCGAGGGCAGAGATACTAGAGGATATTATCTGTGTCCTCAAGTCTGAGCAGGAGTGTTAGAGACCGAGGACCACGCTAAGGGAGGAACAACTCAAGGATAGAATTGGTGAACTTGATCGGGACACTTCGATCTTGGGAGACCGAGTAGCTGCTCTTGAAACTGGGAAGGCACAATTATTGGCTCACGCTCCCCCTCAAGAGTCTCCTTTAGAAATTTATCCCCGTGGACTGTATGAGCTACGGGTCTATGTCGAGGCCCAACGTGATATATACAAGGGTTTATGAGAGGGGAGAATGTCCTAGAGGCCGCCTTTGAAGATGCTCAAGCGAAGGCATGTAAGGCTCGTGATGCCTGCAGTTACGACCCTGCAACTCGCATGTTGGTGAGGGTATTGATGTTGAGGATGATCTCCCTTCTGATGATGATGATAATGTTAACCGCAGTACGTATGATGCCGAGTGAAACTTTTGCTGTAACGTTTCTACTTAGTTTTTTTGTTCTTTTGTTATTTATTTTCATCTTTTTCCAGAGGGTCTGTTTTTGCCTTTTGTAAGGTGTGGCTGTTGTGCATGTATATTTGAATGAAATAGTTGCTTCGCCTTTATTTGTATATTTTTTCGATATTTTTTTTTGGTGTAGACCTTCAGATTTTTTTGTGATGAGTCCCTGATCCTTTTAATTGGAATCCGACCTTGCCCGAATCAAGTAGGACCTTGCTATGTGAGTCCGAATGATTTTGCTTTGGATCTATTAGTCCGAACGATATTGACTTATGATTTTCCACCTTAGACAGAATCAAGCTTAATTCAATCGAGTTCAAATTCAGACCAGCTATCTTAGGTAATTTCGGCTTATATATTCTAGTGGGATTGAATTCAGACTTGCTAATTTAAGCGAAGTCAATTTTTCCATATGTATTCGAGCGAGATTGAACTTGGAGTTGCCATCTTGGGAAAAAGTTTCTAACATGTATATTCGAATGAGGTCGAACTTGGAGTCGCCATCTTGGGCGAAGTCAGTTTCTGGCAAATATATTCGAACGGGTCAAACTTTGAGTAGACATCTTGGACGAAGTTAATTTTTAACTTATTTACTAGAACAAAGTTGAACTTGGAGTCTCCATCTTGGGCGAATTCAATTTCTGAAATATATTCAAATGAGGTGGAACTTCAACATATCGATTTAAGTGGGAGAAATTTTATTTTTACTCAGTAGTGGCTGGCTGCCATAAGGGTGTTAATTCGAGCGAGGTCAAAATTATAACCCGTTGTTAATTCGAGCAAGGTCGAACTTTCCTTTTATTTGGCGACGGTCGATGGCTATGAGGGTGTTAATTCAAGTGAGGTAGAACTTTCCTTTTGCTCGGTAATGGCCGATGGCTGTAAGGTCGAGCGAGGTCAAACTTTCCTCTTGTACGGCAATGGCCGATGACTGTATGGGTGTTAATTCGAGCGAGGTCAAAATTGTAACCCAATATAAATTCGGGAGAGATCGAACTTTTCTTTACTTCGGTGATGGCTAATGGTCGTAAGAGTGTTAATTCGAGAGAGGTCAGAATTATAACCTGTTGTAAACTCGAGCGAGGTCGAACTTTCCTTTGGTTTGGCGATGGCCGATGGCTATAAAGGTGTTAATTCAAGTGAGTTCGAACTTATAACCTGTTGTATTATTTTTATCGAAGAATATTACCTGTTGTCGTATTGTTACGCGTGCTGGTCTGTTTAATGTTTCTTTCATTGGAGAATACTATGTGTTTCATGGGTGAGTCCTAGTTTGCTTAACTTTGCTTTCATTGGAGAATATTGTGTGTTTCATGGGTGAGTCCACTGTTTCACAGTTCGTCGTCGTCGTGAATTATGTGAGATTGGTTCGTAACGTCAATTTTAATGACCTCACTTTCCACCCTTTCTTCTGTTTTTGAGGCGTCACCCATGTCAATTTCGAATTTGTGTGTTTGTTGAGATTGTTGAAGTCTTTTGTTGGCACGATTCAATATCCTGAATGTTTTCTCGGGGTCTGAAAGTCCTTCAAGTAGTTCTCCAGTCATCGTAGAGTTTCTAGGCATACACATGTGCAACCACGTCAATAACTGTCAAAAACTTCAATTAAAAATTTGGTGCAGAGAAAACTGACTACACTAAGAATTTTTGTATTTCTATAAATGGTGATTGATAATTCCATTAATTCCCTGGCAACGACGCCAAAATTTGATCATGCCCAACTATGCCCTCTAAAAAGGACTCTGCGGACGCTGCAAATATAACCCGAGTATTACGCCCATGGTCAAATCCACAGAGAGTCAACCTATCAATCACTATCTTTATACCCACTAAACTCTTAAGAACCAATTTTCCCAAACGTTTGAAACACAGTTGATGGTGTCCTTACTAACTAAAATTCCAATTAATAAACAACTGTAAACTAAGGATGCTAAGATTGTAAACAATTATGAGAAAATGCTAAGGTAATGATTTCCCTTATTGATGGAATCCCTTCTGTTTATGCTTCATACAAATTAACCAACACCTCTCTATCAACCATGAACGCTCATCTTACCGCAAATCTCTTCCGAGTAATCACAGTAATATATTAAGTGCACTCTCCCGAGATGCACTAGCTAGCTTTAATTAACACAGTTCACTTTAGATTACACCCAAGGCTTCGTTATCCCTAATCCCGCCTTTAAACCCGTAGTTATTGATCCCTCATATACTTTGGTAGTGGTATTGTTCAACAGTAACCTAAATATGCACTCTCTGCCGAGTTATGCACATTAAATAAGTACAGCTATTTGAGGATCCTATCAATTAACTACAACAAACACAAAGTTGAACAAATAGTCATTGAAACTAGAAATTTTTATTCACATAAACAAGAAGTTCATCCTCCAATAGGTTCCATAAAAATCTTAGACAAAGGATTTAGCAGCTCATAATTATGGGTAAATAAACTATAATAAGATTCATCATAAACTATCAATAAAAACTAAAGAAAAGAATAAAAATGTTTTGGGTGATTTTTCACAATTATTTTTCTTGCCAAGAACTCTAAAAACTCAATACATGCCTCTCTTGGGCGAAGTCTAGTATTTAAAATAGGGTTTTGGGCTAAATATTTTGTGTTTTGTACTTTAGTCCCTGAAGTTCTCTGCCTCCGCCGCGGTTCTTTCACGGTCGCCGTCGAACCACGGCCAAACATGCTCTCTGACTGTTATTTTTATCTGTAACCCTCTTCTACCGCGATTCTGCCGCGATCGCAATGGAACCGCGGCAGACCCAGCTCTCTGACTTCAGGCTTGTTTTTGTGTGGTTCACTTGGGGGAATTTCACAGTTGGCTTCTTTTTCTTCATTTTTGACTCCAAAAGTACTCCCTAGCCGTCCCTAGTCATATATAACCTGCAAATCATGAAAAGCACTAATAAGAGCATTCTGTTATCACTTTTATTATCAAAACTATACAAGAAGGTGGTTATTCAGAGCCTGAATATAGTTAAATTCACATATTATCATGCACCAACTTGCAACATTCTCTGCAGCCTCACGACAACACTCTTGATGTCAAGTCGAGCTCAATTGGCGGAGGTCTAACAACAGGGGTGGGAATTTGAGCCCAGACCCATCTAACCTGCCCAACCAGACCATATATTAATGGGTTGGACTACAAATATTTTAGCTCATGGGTCAATTTGGGTTGAGCCCAAGTTAACCCGTTATTTTATATAGCTCATTCTGTCCCATTTAACAGCCCAAATGCAACCCATGAAACTCACTCAAAACAAAGGATCTCAATCCAACTTATCAAGAAATTTATTTAGTTGCCCCAATTTTTTATTTACATTTTTTACTATTTATTTTTCTGTTCTTTTATTTTCTATACCACCCATCCACCCACCTTCCGCGAAATTTTTTTTTTGTATTTTAAATTTTTTGTTTTTTTTATTTTCTACACCACCCACCCTACCCTCCCCCTTCCCCACCCCGCAAAACCCCTAAAAATTTACTTATTTTTTGCATTTTTAATTTTTTCTGCATCACCTACCCTACACCCCTCCCCCGGCGCAAAACCCCACAATTTTTTTTACTTTTTTTGTAATTTAAATTTTCTATTTTATTACTTTTTTGTTTTTCTGCACTATCCACCAACCCCAACCTCCCCCTCCCTACCCATAAAATATTTTCCAACTTATATATTTTAAGGTAAAAGATTGTTTTAAGGGATTTTTAGCTAAATATGCCATATAGCAAACCTTATTACCAAAATTGTGCCTTGTTTGGTTATTACCCGCATACACCATGTTTTCTTTACCAAAACTGTACCAAACCATATCTGGCTGAATTTATAGCCTAAAATAGAGCCATATTTTAAGCTTTCAAATCATTATTTGATTTTGTCCCAATTAAATGATCTTTTTAAAACGTTAAAAAATCTAAACCGAGCGTGAATCTCTCATACCAAGCCATCAGTATCGAAATTCTCTCATTCTTCTACATCAATACCGGAAATCACAATTTACAGCGTGATAGACAATCAAATTGTAGTTCTTCCAAAATTTTCAATACAGTTCTTCTACATCAGTACCAAAATTCTACAATCTGAGCCAAATCTAAATCTGTTCTTCATTTGTTTTTTCTATTAACTACACAAATTTATGTCAAAAATCCCAAAAATGCTCAAATCTAATGGTTATTGGGATAACTATGGCAGATTCCGAGATTTTGAAGTTGATGCCATTTTGGTAGATGATAATGCAAGCTACGGAATTCTCCAATCTACAATTGCAGAACAATTATCGATTGATACATGGGATAAAATTGTAGAAATAAAATACATTGTGAATAATAATTGTCCTCCATTGCAGATTAGGAATGATATGGGTGTTCGTGTATATATGGAAACGAAAAAAGAGAATAAAAACTTAGGTTCGTATCCCTTATGTATTAGCGTAAGAGATTTCAATATGGAATTGGCAATCACCAATGAATGCATCAGTACAGGTATGTTTGATTCGACAATGCTGAGATTTTTGTGTTCTCTAATCAACTACAATTTAACGACATTTATCTACAATGAAACTATAATGATGATATAGTACTGTAAATGACACAACGATGTTGCTTTCAAATTTACCTACATAGTTACTACATTTGTGAATGTATTGTCTGCAGGTTCTTCAGGATCACTAAGGTAAATAGAAATTCTATCCTCACCAGCTATTGAGGAATATCAAAGTGAAATAATAATTGAATCTATACAAACATGTATTGAAGAAGGACAAGTGTACTAGGACAAGAAGACAATAGTTGTTGCAATGAAGAATTATGCAGTTATGCACAAGTTCCAGTTCAGAGTAAAAAGATCAAGTAATAGAAGGTATGTAGTTAGTTATGGATTTGGAAAATTACTGTATTATTGAAGCTAGGTTTGTTTATACAAATTGTAATTAAATTGTAGTCATTTTGTAGTTAATAATAGTCAATTTGTAGTTAATTGTAGTGTTTAATAAATATGTCTGAAATTGGCTTTTATTGTAGCTACTGGCTTGTATGTGTAGCTGAGAACTGCAAATGGCATTTCAAGGCAACGTCAATTCATGATTCTTCATTGTTCAAGATAAGAAGTTTTAGCCGACAACACACTTGCTGCCGAATGGACGAAACATTCATACAGCGCAAATGTACTGCAACAGTAGTTGGTATCATTGTCGTTCCAAAGTATTGTGATCCTAAGACTGTTTACACGCCAAAGGACATACAAACTAACATGTTATCCGAACATGGAGTGAACCTAAGCTACATGCAAGCATGAAGGGCAAAGGAAAAAGCATTACAGTTTTTGAGAGGGAATCCATGTGACTTGTACAACAGATTACCAAAATATTTTTATATTATTGAGAAGAATTATCCTGGTTCTGTTGTTAAATTGAAGAAGGCAACAGATGATTGCTTCTTGTATGCATTTGTTGCTCTTTGTACATTAATAAATGGTTGGCAACATTGTAGGCCGGTAGTAGTGGTTGATGGACATTCATAAAATCAGCATATAGGGGTATTATGCTGACAGCAAGCACCATGGATGCAGCAGGTACTAGATGTAATAATTTTGTAGTTATGTTGTAGGCAGTTTTAACAATGTAGGTAAACTGTAGTTATATTGTAGTTAGGTAGTATTTATATAAATCAATGTAGTTAAATTGCCTAAATTCTCAATATAAATTTGTATTTAATAGTAATCTTATTTTATGACTACAAATTGTAGGTTCTATTTTGCCCTTGGCATATGCTGTTGTTGATTCTGAAAACGACGCGTCTTGGAAGTGGTTCTTTGACAAATTCAAGGGGGCATATGGTGAAAGACATTCAATGTGTGTTGTCTCAGATAGGCATGAGAGTATATCGAAGGCAACATCAGTTGTCTATCCGGGCATGGCACACTACTTTTGCATGTGGCATATTTGGACAAATATAAGGTCAAAAGTCAAGAAGACACATCTACAATTACATGAATTGTACTTTGCTACAGCACGGTCATATACTCTGGATAAATTCAATGAAAGGATGATGAAGATTGAAGAGGTAGACCCACGTGTATTGTCTTACCTATATGATATAGGCTATCATAGATGGTCAAGAGTACATGCAACTGTGAATAGAACTTTTACTATGACGTCAAACATTGCAGAGTCATTGAACGCTGTAACAAAAGAGGCAAGAGAGCTGCCAATATTTGATCTATTTGAGTATATGAGGACTATTCTAGAACGTTGGGCAAAAGAAAAGTTATTTAAGGCAAAGGGTACTTTCACATTACTTGGTCACAAATTCAACAAAAAAATTGGAAGATAACAATAAATTATCCCAGAAACTAAAGATAATATATTCTTGTTTGTTACAGGAAAAAAATAAAAATAGTAGTTGCTGCTACAGTGTTTCCAGTTTGTAGTTAAAATGTCATCAAATTGTGGGTAAATGTAGTTATAGTTTATATATAGTTTGTTTGTAGCTGATTTGTAGTTAACTGATTGTTGCTAACATAGTTAACTGATTGATGTATTATTATTTTCTTTTTGGTCTTGAATTGTAGGTGAGGGATTCAACAGATCATATACATAATGTGTTAGATGGTGTGAAGCGGTACATCGTATGTTTAGAAAACAAGAAATGTAGCTGTGGACAATTCCAACTTGATGAACTTCCATGTGCCCATGCTTTGGCAGCATTAAGGCATAGGAATGAAAGGCCTGACAACTATTGCTCTCCATATTACACAACGAAGAGCCTTCTTCTTACCTATGAGATGCCGGTTAATCCTCTTCCAGATGAAGCCAAATGGGATGTTCCACAACATACTTTGGATGATGTAGTAAAGCCACCGGCGGGAGATAAGAGGCAGCCAGGTAGACCTCACAAGGAAAGATATAAAACATTTGATGAAATAAACTCAAAGAAGTACAAGGTGTCATGTGGCAATTGTGGAGGTGAAGAGCATAACAAAAGAACTTGCAAGAATGCGCGGAAAAAGAAATGAATATAATGTAGCTAGAATAGTTATTCAAAATACATGTTAGTGATCCCAAATTATCGGAATTTATTGTGTAACTGTTCTACGTTTTGATGATAATAAAGAAGTATAATCATATATTTGACTGTTGGCACTATTTACATTTTTATGTATTCCATCAAGCATCAATTCTATATAATGTAAACTGTTGGCAGATTGTAGTTATAATGTACTGTAAGTGTGTTCTAAATGTAGTACTCGGAATCACCTAATGGGAATTTGTAGTTAAACTGTATTTCAATGTAGTTATATGCAAATGTAGTTATATGGAATTTTAGTTATATGTAGTTCAAGTTTGTAGTTATATGCAATTGTAGTTTAATTGTAGTCAGTTGTAGTTAATTGTAGTGTTTAATTAATATGTCTGAATAATGTATTTTTTTGTATATACTGGCTTGTATGTGTAGCTGAAAACTGCAAATGGCGTTTCTAGGCTACGTCAATTCATGATTCTTCATTGTTCAAGATAAGAAGTTTTAGTCGAAACACAACAGCTGCCGAATGGACGAAACATTCATACAACGCAAATGTATTGCAACAGTAGTTTGTAGCATTGTCGTTCCAATTTGTAGTTATATGCAATTGTAGTTATATGTAGTGCAGTTTGGTAGTTATATGATTGTAGTTAAATTGTAGTCATTGTAGATAAATAATTTATTCCAACAAAATTGTTGATGAGGGATGGAAAAATTATTTATCTGAGACAATTATACATTTCATCTTGTTGCCGTGGAAGAACTGACATTTATATAAACATATTAAATGGCAACTGAAGGTATTATATAAAAGTAACTCCAACATTAATGTATTCAAGAAAAATTGTATATGCTATTAGATATTAGACAAAGCTGTTACGGCAAATATGCTATTAGATAGCTCGAATACTCGTGTATAATGTATTCAAGAAAAATTGTTGATTACAACCAAAATGACTTAATGATTACATTGTTTTCCAATTCAACTACCAAATATGAACAACATAGTGTACTTCTTCTTTCGTTGAACTTTAGTCCTCTCATTCTTTGCCGGTGCACCCTTCCTCCTTGCAAGTCTGCCAGTAACCTCACTCTCACTTATTGAACCATCTGTTAGCTTCTTTGTGGCGTAGTCCCACAATAGAGCTCCATATCGTCTACGGTGTTTGTCAATATCGGTAAGATCTTCCTTAGGGATAGACAAATCACCATTGCTAATATACTCCGCAAAGCAGCCACAAATACACCACAATCCCTGCAGAATATGAGAATTTTTCATTATATACCAAACGATAAAAAAATTTTGTTTAAACATATAAAAAGGGAGATTAGTTTTTTACAGTGAGCCTTCCTTTTGTTGTGGAATCTCAGCAACCATCCATTGTATGTCGAGAGGGTCTGTAACTGGTTTCTCTATGTATGACTTTGTAATCTTGAAGTCAATGTCTTTGCGTTTGCCATAGAAACCAGTGCATGAAAAATAAAGAGGAATAATGACTGAAAATTTGTCAACCAAGGTTTGACCAATTTGATTACGCTTTGCCCTCACCAATGAATCATAAACATAAAGTTGCCGGTCCTTTATGTCAAACACTAGCAACAACCAATGAAAGTTCTCTACAAGGTTAACAGGCATTAGCACATAGTCCACAAGATCCCATTCTACATTAGCAAGAATTCTATAGCCCATAATATATTCTCCAATATCATCCTCGGCTTTAACAACAGAATTCCTTTGATCCATTGGAGCAGTAGTGAACTTCTCGTAGATTCTTTCAATTTTTGTCTTGAACAAGCAATCGGTTGTTGTAAACCTACTTTTGATGTTGGGCCATATTTCCCCTTCTTTCTCAGATAGTACATTATAACATTAATGTTCTGAAAAAGTAAAAGTGCAATTTACAATTAGTTGTAGTGTAGACAAATAACATCTACAAAATAACTACATATTAACTACAATTATACAAATCAGCTTGCTTGACTATAGCAACGCCATAACTACAGATATATAACAGTGAGCCCAAGTGCATCACAAAATGTAATTTGATTGAATTTAGCATGAAAGATATAGAAAACTAGAACTTTATCTACAATTTATGTGTACGATATAACTACATTTAAACATAATAGATAAAGACAAAACTGCAATTATAAACTATATACTTACTGTACTATTGATTACTTGTCCGGGGTGAGCAAGGGCGTAGAACCAGTCCTTCTTATCAATTTTTTCACAACCCAAATTCAACCAAGGATTGAGATGGATATCCTTCTTTGAATAGAAGTCTTTCCTCCTGTAATAATAATAAAATTAACCAAATAAAAAAAATTCAAATGCATTTACAACTTTGAAGTCTAAAAAGGTCCAAAGATATAGAAAACAAGTACATACAGACAGTGTACATTTAAGCACCATACCTCCTAGATGCTTTGTCAGTTGGATATAACCAGTTTGTGAACCTATCTATTAATTCAGGATCAACATCTTCACCAATGAGACTTGTGAATGGGTGCTTTAGGTAAAATTTTTTTGGCCCAACCAAGGTGCTGCTTTCAGTACTATAGAGTGGAGTGAATGGTGATCGTGCATGTTTTCCGGGTAACCTTGTTCTTCCTTGATGAATAGGGGTTGAATCAACTTGTATGGGCTCACCATACATGACCATCTGTGATAGGTTTTCCGGAAGTTCAAAATCATCCAATGTGACACCTTTCTTTTTAATTCCTTCACGCATAACTCCAGTCTCCTCTTTTTTTTCAAGGTATTCATGGACAACTTCAGTCACAGTTACACCATGAATTGGTGACTGTGGAATGTTGTCTTCAACATCTGCTACAAAAATAATGCAATACTTAAAAGCATTATACCAGTGTATAATCAACTATTTTCTAATAAAAACTACATTATTAAATAATACCTTCTTTTGCTACCTCAGCTGCTTGTTGGAAGTCATCATACAAGTCAACTTGTGGTTCAACATGTTGAGGAGAAGTGGTAGCTGAAAAAGAAAGTTAATTATTTATTAGAAATTCTTGAAGTTTGTATCTATGTATGTAGAAATTATGTAGATACCTGTTTTACTGGTGCTTGCACGGAGTTGAGCACCAACATTGAACTGAAAATGATTGTTTTTGTCTGCTTGATTCTGTTCGTTATATTTTGTTGAACTAGAAGCAAACTACATTTTTTGAAGAATGTTTGAGAATGCTTCTTTGTCATAACTATTATATAGTGTTAGCATAAATTATATGTAAATTCTTACCTTTGACTCATCCAATTCATTCCTCCTGTTGACTGCATTCATTACACTTTTCAAAGATTCATCTATGAACTCTCGAAGGCTTGAGAGTTCATCAATAACATCCTTCTTTAACTGATCTAACTTTCCATCAACCTAAAAATTAGTTATGTCTTTTAGTTGGTAAGAATATTCTATTAGTTACACTTAAATAAAAAGAAACTACAAAGTAGCAGGAATGAATGATAGTGGTACTAAATAATGACTACACAACTGTATTTTCTCACAGTACCTGCTCAAGCTTCTTTTCCAACTTCCTGATCTGGCTACTGACAGATTCCATGTCATTTGGAGAATTAGCCACTTCAGGTTCAACTGTCGGAGAAGCAGCATTTGGGACTTTTAATGGTTGACCAACCTCTTCATCTTCATATTTAATCTTTTCTGGGAGATTAAGCACTCCAATCTCTTCCCCAGATTCAACCATGTTTGAGAACTGAATGATGGAAATGACAGTAAAGTCAATTGAAAAGAAAATTGTAGATGTAATGTAGTTACTATAACAGTAATTGAAGAATTATACAAATGTTGAAAAAAAAACCTTGAGCCACTCAGGCTTGATGATCTTGTCTTCAAGGACAGTTAACCAAATCTGTCCCTTTGTAGATGACCATCTTAAAATATGAGGAATCGAGTCAGAGCACCGTGTAGCAAGATCGGTGCTGACAGAAGAGCAACACTCGTATAGCCACACTTGTAAGGCTAATGAGCATCCACATATAAGATAAGAATGGACGTTGGGATTGAGACGATATCTGACAGATTCAACAACATGCTTGAAGGATTTTGTACCCCATGGGTACGACTCAAAATTACCACTCTCGATAAGAAAGAACGTAAACTTGTCTATCAAAGTAACATTGTCCTTATCAGAAGGACAAACAAAGAATTCAAACATATAAAGGATACACAACTGTACAACATCCAAATCATTTGTCCATGATTTCTTAGTCACTATATTTTTCAAAAGCCATTTCTCAACCCAAGCTTTGTTGCGGAAATATTTAGTCATTAAATGGCTAACATAGTTTGAATTGTAACCATAGTCTGAGAAACTATTGACATAATTAAAACCAATAATCAAACAAAAATCTCTCAAAGAAAAAATCAATTTTTGACCATTTAAAAGAACAGAAAAGTAGTTGTCAGTAGATTTTGATAACTCATACTTCATTAGAAGATGAATGGATTGGTTCTGCATGCAGATTGGGGGCAGATCTAATAAATAACCAAAACACGTTTTCTTGAAAACACGTAATTGGTTTGGGGATAGTAAAACCTTTATCTGGCTAGGTATTGTAGGATCACACAAGCTGTGGAATCGGATCACACCATAATCAACATTTTGTTAAGCACAGTAAGGTCCATTCTGCAAAAAAAGTATATTAATTGTGGTTAGAATGACGATAGATTTCAACATTACAAGATATAATGTAACATATCATACTTACAATTTTAATCAACAGACTACATTTAAACTACATTCTAACTACAAGTTATTTTACAAAAAGCATAACTACAATTTACTTTACAAATTACAAATCAACTACACTGTAACTACATATATACCCTGTCTTTTAATCACAGTTCCAAATAACACTATAAAATTGCAGACCACAGATCAACTACATCGTGACAGACTACATTAAACTACATTTTAACTACAAGTTATTTTACAGAAAGCATAACTACAATTTACTTTACATATTACAAATCAACTACACTGTAACTACATATATACCATGTCTTTTAATCACGGTTCCAAATAACACTATAAAATTGCAGACCACAGATCAACTACATTGTGACATACTTTATTAAACTATATTTTAACTACAAGTTATTTTACAAAAAGCATAACTACAATTTACTTTACAAATTACAAATCAACTACCCTGTAACTACATATATACCCTGTCTTTTAATCACAGTTCTAAATAACACTATAATATTGCAGACTACAGATCAACTACATTGTGACAGACTACATTAAACTACATTCTAACTACAAGTTATTTTACAAAAAGCATAGCTACAATTTACCTTGCAGACTACAAGCAACTACACTGTAAATACATTTATATAATGTCTTTTTATCACAGTTCTAAATAACACTACAAAATTGCAGACTACAAATCAAGTACACTGTAACTATAAATTTATTGAGCATGATTTAAATGTATCTGCTATATAAGTTGCAATACAAAAAGCATAGCTACAATTTACTTTGCAGACTTCAAATCAACTACAATGTAACTACATTTATACACTGTCTTTTTATCACAGTTCCAAATAACACTACAAAAATGCGATAAATAATCTGCAAAATTGAGTCAATAGTACATTTTGCCGATTAACTACAAACTGACTACAATTAACTACAAAATGACTACAATTTAACTACAATTTGTATAAACAAACCTAGCTTCAATAATACAGTACCTTTTGACAAAAAAAACTTAAACACCAAAAAGACACTTGCATACTATTTTTTGGCAAAGAATATTAAACTACAAAACAGTGAGGAGAAATAAAAAATGTTACCTTCAATGAAATTTTTTATGGAACCAATTTTGTAGATTTTTTAGAGGGTTTCTTCTTTTTTTCTTTTGAGGGGAAAGGAGACACCTTTTGTTTTTTCGGGGTTTGAAGTTTGGGTGAATATTCTACAAAATCATCATCATCTACCATCAACTTTTTCCCCTTTCGCTTACGTTGTTTGTCGACTTCTGTTTCTACACCGGTAGCATCAACATCGTGCAAATGCTTGCTTTGCATTTCAGCACGGATTTGTCTTGGAGATGCAGGAGCTCTATTTTTTCCACTTGCATGGACAGATTGTTGGTTTTTTGGTGGTGATTTAGGTGTTAAAACACCCAAATAAAAAGATGGAATATCGGGTAATTTTTGTCTTTTGGAGTACTAGCTTTTTTCACTATTTCTGACTGTGGATACAATTTTAGTGACTGAAACTATGGTGGATTGAGGAGAAATTCTCGAACTGAAAGTGTGAAAGTTTCGATAATGGCGGATGAACTTCAACCAGAGAGAGAGAAATCGGTTTTGATAGAAAACGTGGGGGGAGAGAGTTTCTGACTTTCATACAGTTTTAGGGACTGAAACTATGGATTGAGAAGTACTTCTCGAACTGAAAGTGTACAAGTTTCGATAATGACGGATGAACTTCAAGCAGAGAGAGGGAAATCGGTTTTGATAAAAAACGTGGGGCGGGGGGGGGGGGGGGGGGGGTAATTAAAAAAGGAGAGAAAATCGTGGGTTTTGTTTGTCAGAGAGAGAAGAAGCGTGTAGAATAAAATCTGAGAAGATACACAGTTCCACAAATCATGCCTACAATTAATAAGTTGATAATTAAAGACTTAAATAGAATTTTGGTACATAAATTGAAAGTTGGTATACTTGAATGTAATAAACACAAACCTTAAATATTGGTGGTAATAAGGTTTACTATATGGTATGTATATGTAAAAATCCCTTCTAATTATGCCATTTTGGTTTCAGAATGATGCTTCTCTAATAGTTGTGGCATATTTAGGTTGAAACGTCATTAACTGGTAATATTATTTGTTCAAAAAATATATCACTAATGTAATTTTAATGAATTTTTATATATAAATTTTCACTCAACGTCAAAAGTTATAGATTCAATTCAACCCATGAATTCAACACTATGTTCGCCTATGAATTCCAACCTTCTAGAAGACAAAATTCGGCAGGTTCTTTTGGAGTCTTTTTGGTAATAGCTCCCATAGAAGGAATAATATGTGCAAGATGCATTGAATATTTAAGATTTAACGCTTCTGGATTAATACTTTAGAAAAAAATGGCTGAAATGCTAGTTATTTCAACTGTGAATTTGACCCCAATAATTTTAACACGTACATAAACTTATGTGTAAAAACTTATTAAAATTAAAATAAATAATAAATATGAACCCGCAACTTTAAAAATATAATAGGTTCTATACTAAAAACCTTAGAAGTTGGACCTGCAAATCATAAATCCTCAGCCGCCTCCATATAATATTCTATGACATGAATTCAGATTAGACATGGTATTGCATAATGACCTGCCAGCCTACAAAATTAACACAATATAAGTTTTCCTTGTTTTTACTCTTTTTATCAAATGTCTTGTTTATGTTAAGCCTCGTAATTACATTTACGTTGCTGGAAATTATCCACTATGTTGACTTAACATTAACTTAATAATATTTGGTCTTTTAATACGAGCTAAACAAATATAGTTGGTGGACATGACTTGAGAAGTTTTCACGAATAAGCTATTTCGATGTTGCTGTTTAACTTTTGACCCCGCAAAAAATTGCATGAAAATAACTTCCAGCCAAGAGTTGAGGTTCAATTACTAGGAGTTTAGCATAAAGGGAAATTGGCATGCAAATACAACCCAATCCACCTATTGATGGCAGGAACAGCCCAACTTCAAGTTATTGGATGGGTCTGACATTTTAACTAAAAAAATTGGCAAAACTATAAGTCTCATCCCTATTATTCAAGGGCGGTCGGTACTTCGTTATTTAAAAATATCATCTTGTTACTTTTAATAATCAATTTATCAATTGTATATTTTGAATACAACATCAAAATAGTTCGATACGGTTGGTGTTTCATGTTTAGTCTGATATGATACGATTCAGTTTGATGCCTTAAAGGAATCGTATTCTTTTAAGGAATATCAATTGTCATATTATATATATATATATATATATATATATATATATATATATATATATATATATATATATATATATATATATATATATATATATATATTGACGAGTAACATATGTTTAGGCTTGAAAAACTATATTTAAAGAACGAGTAGCAACACTTGCCAATTGCAGCAATAACTATAACGAGCATAAGTAAATCTAAATTTCTAAATTGCGAATTGCAGCAGCAACTAACGAGCCAGCTGCTCCTACTCACAAAATCCAATTACACATTCTAATTTGAGCCTCCAAGTCATTCTAAAACTGCAGCAAATTAATGTTTAAATTCCAACCAAATATTCTAATCTATGGGAGTATAATATTTAGTAAAAAAGTTCGGTTAATTGGTAGTAACCAAAATAAGTAAACCTTAAAATTGAAAACCACATCATACTCCGAGTTTGCTGAAAATTAATACTGACAAGTATCGAAAAATCAAAATCAAAGTAACGAATTAATTCGATTTGGTATGATTTTTTGGATTTTATGTCATCCTAACTTTCTCTTCTATTCTCTCACAACCCCTATTATTTTAAAGTTGCACCGTGGCATGAGGAGGGAAGGACGGGAGGGGGAGGTGAATTGTGTCTCGCCTGATTTTCGTGAATACCTAATTCAGACTCAAACATCTAGTGAAATGTGGAATTTAAAAAACACAAAAATATTACGTGAAAAATCGGCTTACTCAAGGGAGTAAAACTCATGGCTTTTCAATTGAGGATTTGCTTTCAAAACATTACTAACTTTAAAGTTCAGTTTTTATGTTATCTCAATAACCAAAGGGAATAACTCTAATATCCTTCTCCTACAATTAACTCAATTAAAACTAACTCTACTATATAAAGAGAAACAATATTTTAAAGTTTATGCAAACCGATAATTATGTTCCTTCTACACAACAGAGACTCAACCTAGCAACTAAAGAACTAAGCAGCTTCTTCCTTCATTGAACAATTTGAGTCCATAAAAGTACCTAAGATGCCACCACTCCTTTGTGCTTCCATGGAGCTTCCACCAACTCCTAGATCACTCCGGAACCTTCTAGAACTCTTCTCTTGTGTCGAAGTGTAGTGTAGTGTGGTGAGGTTTTGCCTCACAGAAAGAGTAGGTTTTCGGAACCAAAAAGTCAAGTGGGTCAGAACTCCTATGAAGTTTGAAGTTAGAACCCAAGCGAGAGTCGTGGAAGAATCATTCTATAGGCAGAAATAAGGTTGTTTGGATTGCTATTTCAAAAATTAATTCCTTAGACATATGTGAAGAGTATAAGTCCTGAATAGCAGTAATAAGGCACTTTATATAGGTGTGAAGTTGCCTAAATTTCTTCTTCAATTAATGTCTAAAATCTAAAATATTTCGGTTATGGAAAATCTCTCCTTATTAGATTTGGTTTTCTTTTTTTGTTTTAAACTCCTCAACCTTTGCTTCAATGCAATTTTTGATAATTTTTAAAACAACCTTTTAAACATGGATTCCTCCGTCTAATATTTTTCTTGTAACGCACACATTGTCTTCTTTCTAGAATTCGACTTGCATTCAACATTTCGTCGTTTCCATTAACGTTCAACATTCTGCTACATCCTACAAAAGATCTAGTTCTTTCATCACTTACGTGTTATTTCTTGACACCAGTTAGTAGTATAATAAATAACATCATTGGAACCTCTTAAGTAGGTTTGTTAATTATCAAAATCTAATTTATAACAAATATGCTCAACTCAATAAAAGTTTTTTTGATGATGACAAACCAATGTGCAAATTACCCAACTATTTGAATAATTTTCTGTAATGTTCAACTCAAGAACCAGTTTCATTATCATCACTTTTCTTCAGATTATCTATTTTTGCATATGTGTAAGAACTCACCTTCTATTCATTGCAGCCCTATATATGGCTAGGCATAAGAGCCATATTGGTTCATGATTATCAATCCAGCAAAATAGCTATCCATCATTTTATTTACATTACATGTTTAGTAATTCAAGTGCATTAGAATCACGTTCGTTGACCGGTCTTTGAGCACATCCTCAACAACACTACTTCCTTCTTTTGGTATCATTGAATTTTTTTATTAATACACTACAAAAAGGGGCGAAATTATGCCAGTTTTATTATGGAGGTTGATTATAATATATCACGGCCCCAAAGTCCCACCTTAGGATGTTTTGATGACACTTCGTCTCTAAGACTAGGTAAACCTAACATACATTGAGAAATAGCAGAAATAATAACTTAAATATCAATTTAAGTTGTTAAACTATCATAATAAAACTCAAATGGTACAAATTTCCAATAACTCCCAAAACTCGGTGGAACTGGGTCATAAGCTGTGACGACTCGACCAGTCGTCTCATGAGTTACTGCTCCATTTCCCACATATATGTTTTTTTATGCTTTTTTCCCCGTATTTTATATGGTCGAGTTGATTGGTTTGCGTTTGGAGTGGATTTTGTAAGAAATGAGACACTTAGTCTCTTTTAAGAAGGTTTGAGTTATAAAAGTCAACCGGATGTTGACTTACGGGTTAGAGGGCTCGGATGTAAGATTTGATAGTCCAGTTAGTTTCGGGAGGTGATTTATGACTTAGGAGTGTGATTAGAAAACTTAGGCTTGAATTTGATATGAATTGATGGATTTGGTGTTGCTTGAGGTATTTTGATGATTGGAACAAGTTTGAATAAGGTGTTGGGTCATGTTGGTGTTTTTGTTGAGGTCTCGGATGCTTAGGGGTGATTTTGGATGGTTATCGAAAAGAATTGGGACTTGTGCGTTTTTAGATTTCTGCTGCTTTTGGTATTCTCGCACCTGCGGCTTGGGGACCGCATGTGCGGTGCGCAGATGCGGGATGTAAATGCGGTTTTAAGAGGGCGAGTAATGAGCCGCAGATGTGGAAGAGGTACCGCACCTGCAGAGCCGCAGATGCGGCGAATGGACCGCATATGTGGTTGGGTACGTTAAGTGAAATTTCGCTGATGTAGAGAGATGACCGCATAAGCGGGTATTGGACCGCAGACGAGGCTATGTCCAGACAGAAGGTATATATGTTTCTTCTTCGCGATTTTTGAAGGGTTTATTATTTTAACTTTAGGTTGAGGGCTTTTTGGCTATTTTGAAGAGAGATTTCAAGAGAACTTTGATAAGGTAAGGATTTTGGACCTAAAACACACTTCTATAGTAATATTTCACGGATTGAGACTGAAGTTTAAGGAATTAAAGGACTAAAAATGGAGGTTTAGGGCTTGAGTTTAAGAGAGTTTTAATTGGGGGATTTGAGGGGTGAATTGAACTCCGATTCTTGTGATTTTGATATGTATGAACTCAAGGGGAGACGAGAAATCTAATGATGTAAAGTTTTCTGAGTTTCGAGAAGTGGACCCGGGGCTCGGGTTTTTCTAATTTCGGAATATTTGATATTTTTTGATTATTTTCACTTGAGTTTTGTTCCTTTAGCATATTGTGATGTATCCTTTTTGACTTTGGTTAGATTGAACGCACGTGGAGGCTGATTCAAAGGGCAAAGGCGTCGCGAGCTAGAGTTGTAGCCGGTTTGATGTGAGTAATGATTGTAAATGATGTCCTAAAGGGTTGAAACCCCGAATTGCAAATTGTGTGCTATTGAGGTGAGACACGCACAGTATGATGAGCGCGAGGTTATTACTATAGGGGATTGTGACTTGGTCCGTCCCAATTGATGATTTTATCACATTTTCAACTTAGACTTATTTGTTATAATCATGATTTGGGCTTGCCATATTTGGGCTTCGCGCCAACTAATTGAACCCTTCGGGGATTTTGACGGATTTTCCTCACTTTACTTGTTAAAAATCATATCCTTAGTCATGTTTCTATCCGTTTTAAATGATTTGAGACAATTTTATCATTCTATTCCTAAATGAGAGTTATGTGTGGGTTGAGATCCAATATGGGCCGTAGAATTGAGGTGGTTCTGCCATAGAGAGGCGATTACGGGTAGGATAAAAGGCCCCATCATGCAGGCAGATTCGGTTGTACCTCATTAGAAGGTAGAGGTTCTTATGGTAGATGCCATCCTCCCAGCCCTTTCAGTCAGCTCTCCAGGTCACTAAATGGGACATCAAGTGGTCATTCAGGTTGACAGGGTCAACCCCAGTTTCCTCAGCCGTAGCATTTGTGTAGATGTTATGAGTGTGGTGAGTATAGTCAAAAAAGGAGGCTTTGCCCGAGGTTGAGGGGTGCTCAACCGCATCAGAGGAGGTCTTGCCATGTTTGTGGTGATCCGAGGCACATTTTCAATTTTTTCCCTCGATCTTCGAGCACTCTCAATATCAGAGTCCCATACTAGGATTCGAGCACCAGAGATTCTTCAGCCTGCCCAGCCAGTCAGAGGTGGTGGTAGAGATCATAGAGGTGGAGGTAAAGATATTTTATTGGATCGGGTTGCACGCCTCAACAAATATTATATTGGATTATTGGATCGGGTTGCATGCCGCAACAGATAGTATATATACTAGGTAGGGTTGCACGCCACAATAATTATAATATGCATATAGTTCGGGTTGCGCGTTGCAACAGTAGTATTATTAGATTGTTTCAGCTACAGTACTGTTCCTTCATATTTACTTGATATCTGCTACATTAAATTGTTCCCCCGAAGCATGTACCCCCTCCTTTATACTACTTATTGCATGTTTACTCTTCCGCCATATATTTTATATAACTGTGCAGGTTTATCTGGAGTTTGGTCCTAGAATCGTCACTATCTCGCCGGAGTAAGGCCAGACACTTACCAGCACGTGGGGTCGGTTGTGCTGATGCTACACTCTGCACTTATGTGCAAATACCGGAGTATCTTATGGAGTGCAACCGTAGCGAGGGAACCATCCTTCAGTCCACGAGATCCCATGGTAGTCTTGCAGGCGTCCGCAGGCCCGCCATCTCTTCTATATCTTTTATGCACTGTTTCCTTTTGTATCCGAGACAGAGTTTTACTTCATTTTTTCAAACTATTGTAGTTAGCACTCTTAGATAGTCCGTGAACGTTGTGACAGCAGGTGCTAGGTAGACATGTATTAGTTGTTGTGCATTTTGTTTTCAACTTATCTAAGACTTCCGCTAAGAGTTTATTTTTCCGCTGTCATTTACTGTGCGCCGCAACGATGCATGGATCGAGCTGCATGCCGCAACGATTATTCTGATTTCTGTTATTGTGAGAGAGAAAGATATGAGTTGAGTGCTGAGAATAAGTACTATGTGATTAATATAGTGCCTAGGGAACAGATTTCTACTTGTCATTTACCTGCTAAACTGCCTGTTTTACTTGATTTAAAGAGATTTCATTTGACTTCTTCAATGGTTTACGACTTTAGGTGATTTTATTGCTTTGATATATCATTGTGTCGTGCCTTTTTGTGTTTTCATGCTTTCAGCCATTATTTATAAATATTACTCACTGGGTCGGAGTACTCACATTACTCCCTGCACCTTGTGTGCAGATTCAGGTGTTCTAGGGGCAGAGTGAGTGTTCTCCCGCTGATCAGCATTTATACGGGTTATCGAGGTAGATGCATGGTGTCCGCAGACCCGATTTCTCCTTCTATCCTATTATTTTCCGCATTCCAAGACTAGTTATGTATTAGGTTGTTCAGACTTGTATTAGAGGCTCTTGACTTGTGACACCGGATCAGTGGGCTATGTA
This sequence comes from Nicotiana benthamiana, assembly GCA_034376525.1. Classification (NCBI taxonomy): domain Eukaryota; kingdom Viridiplantae; phylum Streptophyta; class Magnoliopsida; order Solanales; family Solanaceae; genus Nicotiana; species Nicotiana benthamiana. The sequence goes on along the minus strand of CM067340.1, from coordinate 57,300,425 downwards.
GTGGTATTATCTTTGACTTCCGTATATTTAGCTTACTATTTCAGACTTACTATTATGACAAATTGGTATTTAAACTATGTTAGCTGGTAATGAATTTTATAATAAATGGGTTGAGGTCGATAGTTGGTCAGGCTTTCCTAGGAATGTGTTGGGCGCCATCACGATCGTGGTTGGGGTTGTGACAAGTTGGTATCAGATCCTAGGTCACATAGGTCTCGCAAGTCATGAGCCGGTTTAGTAGAGTCTCGCAGATCGATACGGAGACGTCTTTATTTATCCTCGAGAGGCTGCAGAACTTTTAAGAAAAACTTCATATTCTTGAAATTCTTGTTGTACGACTTTATTGATCCGAGAACTAAACTTATGTTATTCTATTCTCTCAAGAGATGATGTGGACACGAGCGATTGGACAAGGTGGATGACCACCAGTGCCACCCGCAGAGGCCTCAGTGGCGGTGGACGTGGTAGAGGCAGAGCAGCGAGGGCAGCACCTGGTAATCCACCAGCTTCCCCAGCTCCGGATTAGTCTCCAGCAGCACCAGTTCAGGCACCAGCGATGCCCATCATGATTTCGGGCCTATAAGAGGTCTTGGCTCAGATCTTGACTGTTTGCAATATCCTGGCTCAGACAGTTTAAGCCACCACAGCAGGAACTACTTCACAGGCCGGGGCAAGCAATCAGATCCCCGCTGCTCACACACCTGAGCAGGTAGTGCAGGGACTACAGACACTGGGGGCACCTCCAGCTCAGCGAGTTGCACCAACTCAAGAGTTCATGGTACCAATTATGCCAACGATGATCGGTGTCATCATGAGTGGTTTGGTAGACTCCAGCCTCCGTCATTCAGTGATGTTGAGGGCGAGGCTTCCTAGGGTTTTCTTGAAAAGTGTCAACGGATGCTCCGCACAACAGGGATTCTTGAGACTAGTTATGTGGCATTTACTACCTTTTAGTTTACTGGGGCTGCCTTCACTTTGTTGGAGGAATATGAGAGGCTTATGCCGGTTGGTGCAGCACGCGTTTCTTGGTAGGAGTTCTCCACTCTTTTCTTGGAGAAGTATGTACCGCAGTCTCGTAGAGAGGAGCTGCGTAGACACTTTGAGTGGCTGAAGCAGGGAGATATGACTATGTTATAGTATGAGGTAAGGTATTCTGAGTTAGCTCGTCATGCGTCTGGATGGTTCTAACAGATCGTAAGAGGATCAGGAGATTTGTTGATGGCCTTAGCTACCATCTCCGTATTCTCATGACTAGAGAGAGAGAGTATTGGGTGATACGTTTGAGGAGGTGGTTGATATCGCTCGTGAGATTGAGATGGTTCGCCGTCAGGATCGAGAGGAGAGGGAGGCCAAGAGGCCTCGGGGTTCTGGTAGTTTCAGTGGTGTTCCTTTGAGGGGCCAGTTCTAGCATGGTGGGGGTCGTTCTTTTAGGCCTTCTCAGTTGGCCCGTCCAGAGTATCGGGGGTATTTTCAAGTCATGATTATCATGGGTCTCAGCAGGGCCAGTCATCACTCAGCGCCCTCCCAGCTCAGAGTTCATCTCGTGCCCAGTCAGTCTAGGGTTCTTCCATGCTAGGTCCTTCTACTGGTCATTTCGGTGCCAGAGGTTCCCTTCAGTCCCCATCTTCAGCACCGGGGAATCGTTATGAGTGCGAAGAGTTTGGACATATGAGGAGGCAGTACCCTTGACTTCGTGATGGTCCATTTCAGCAGAGGGGTCAACCCTTGACTTCTGCTCCAGTTACTTCACTACCCATCTAGCTAGCTATGGATTACGGTCAGGCAACCAAGGGTCGCCCCAGAGGGGGAGGTCGATCAGGCGGTGGCCAGGCCCATTTCTATGCTATTCCAAACAGGACAGATGCTATTGCTTCAGATGCTGTCATTACAGGTATTGTTTCAGTCTGCCACAGAGATGCCTCTGTATTATTTGATCCCGGTACCACCTATTATTATATGTCTTCGTATTTTTCTCATTATTTGGGTATGCCCCGGGAGTCACTTGCTTTGCCTACTCATGTTTCCACCCAGGTGGGCGATACTGTTATTGTAGACCATGTGTACAGGTCTTGTGTAGTGATTAATGGGGGTCTGGAGACCCTAGTTGATCTATTGCTATTGAGCATGGTGGATTTTGAATTCATTTTAGGCATGGATTGGTTATCATGTTTTGCTATTCTAGATTGTCATGCTAATCAGTCACTTTGGCTATGCCGGGTGTACCGTGGATCGGGTGGCATGGTGTAACTAATTATGTTCCTAATAGAGTGGCCTGTTTCTTGAAGGCCCAACATATGGTTGGGAAGTTTTTCTTTCATATCTAGCTTTTGTGCGGGATGTTGGAGATGAGACTCCTAACATTGATTCTGTGGTAGTTGTGAGAACTTTTCCCGATGTGTTTCCTACAAACCTGCTGGGCATTCCTCCAGAGATGGATATTGATTTTGGTATTGACCTGGTGCCAGGCACTCAACACATTTCCATTCTGCCGTATGGTATGGCACCAACAGAGTTGAAGGGGCAGCTTCAGTAACCCCTAGATAAGGGGTTCATCCGGCCTATGTGTCACTTTGGGATGCATTGGTTCTGTTTGTGAAGAAGAAGGATGGCACAATAAGAATGTGCATTGATTATAAGCAATTGAACAAGGTAACAATTAGGAATAAGTATCCTTTGCCTCGCATTGATGATTTGTTTGATCAGCTTCAGGAAGCGAGAGTGTTCTCCAAGATTGATCTCCGTTCAGGCTATCACTAGTTGAAGATTAGGGATTCAGATATTCTTCAGACTGCTTTCAGGACTAGATATGGTCATTATGAGTTTCTTTTCATGTCATTCGGGCTGACCTATGCTCCAGCAACGTTCAAGCATTTGATGAACAGTGTATTTCGGCCTTATCTGGATTCGTTATTGTATTCATTAATGATATTCTAGTGTACTCACGTAGTTAAGAGGAGCATGATAACTATGAGTTGTACATGTTTTATACCCTTTCTTACCTGAGCTTTGTGCATTAATTGCTCTAAATTAGTCCCGAAATACTTACAAGTGTGCTTGATGGCAGGTTTGAGCAACAAGATGATAAATATAATAAATCGGCTAAAAGAGGAGTGAAACCTTCCATACATCAAAAGATAACATAAATGGAGGTAAAAATGACATGTGCGGTCCGCACTGATTTGCCACGTGGCCCCACAGGAGAGTTCACATGCTGAGTATAATCAAGGCTACCCCGCGCGGGCCGCACTGATTTGCCACGCGGCCGCACAGGTGATATCAGAGGCCACAGAAGTTTGAAGTAAAGCTACGTGGACCGCAATCATTTCTACGCGGTCCACACTGATGGATTTTCAGAGACCCAAAAAATCAAGGCAAACGCCACGCGGCCAGACACCAAATCAGTGCGGTCTGCGTGGGTAAATGTTCAGGGAGTCCAAGTTCTAGCAAACACTACGCGGCCGCGTCCCTTTTCTACACGGTCCGTGTGGTTCAACCTACGCGGCCGCATGACACAACTATATGGTCCGCATCTATAGTTCCAGAAGCAAAGAATTGAAGACCAATTGCCCTTCGCATCCGCTTGACATTTGTGCGCGGTCCGGGTCATACCCTCAGGGATATTTTTGTCTGTTTTTTTTCATGTGTAGTATAAAAAGCACATTTTACCTTTTTAGGTTAAGTTTTGCTTTTTAGAATAGCTGCTGAGTTCGAGAATTCATCTTGTTAGCCTATTTTGGGAAATTTCTTCTAGTTTTAAAGTGGATTCAAGTATATTATCAACATAGTTAATTATATGTCAATTTCATCTATTATCTCTTTAATTTCTGTTACTACTATGGCTAGCCAAAGCCATTAGCTAAGGTTGTGGCTCAACCCTAGTGTGGGTAATTAATGGGTGTGCTTGTTTAGTACATGAATGATGTTGGATAATTGTTATTTGGATTAGTCTTATGTTTCACTAATATTTGATGGTTGCAAACACTAAGTCTATCTTAGTGGGTCTTGACTCTTCTTCAGAAAGAGAGTCTATGATCCCAAGATTAATCTCAACATGGAATTGGGATGGACCCATGAGAATTGTAGTCTCAATTAACAGGTTAAACCTCGAAAGAGTAACTACCCAACTTGAACCATTAGTTGCTTGGGAAAATTAGGCTACCCAATTGGTCTCGAGAGAGTCAATTGGGAAAAATCACTCTCTCTACTGAGAGGTGTGAGAGTAAGTGCAAAAGTGCAACGGTTATAACATATGCCCCATATTCATCGTTTGTGCATTAGGAATCTCTACCCGTTAGTTTACCACCTATTACATGCCACGACCCTAGTGCTTTACTCTATATTGAATACAACTAGAATCATTACCTTAGCATAATTTAGTTTTGTAATTGTAGTTGATAAATTCTAGCTAAAACCCAAAAGAAAAACAAAAAATTTTAGAAGATCAATTAGGAGCCAAAACGCTCTTCTAGGCTTAGCAAATACTCAACTCCAAATTGATTCTCTCTATGAAAAATCGATCCCGATACCACTATCAGATAAAAGTATCCGCGCCCGCTCTTTCTAGGATTGAGTCCGCACCGGTCAGAGCACGCAGAGCATTGGCAAGTTGTATTGCAGATATTGAGGGAGGAGAAGCTTTATGAAAAGTACTCAAAGTGTGAATTTTGGCTCGATTCAGTGGCTTTCTTGGGACACGTGGTTTCCAACAAGGGTATTCATTTTGATCCGAAAAAGATAGTGGCGGTTCAAAGTTGGCATAGACCGTCCTCAGCTACAGAGATTCATATTTTTCTTGGGTTGGCAGGACATTATCGCCGGTTTGTTTAGGGATTCTCATCCATTGCATCACCCTTTAGCAAATTGACTCATATGGGTGCTCCATTTGTATGGCTGGACGAGTGTGAGGAGAGCTTCAGAAGCTCAAGAAAACTTTGACCACAGTTCAAATATTGATTTTGCCATCAGCTTCAGGTTCATATACCGTATATTGTGATGCTTTGAGAGGTGAGATTGGTTGTATATTGATGCAGGAGGGTAGAGTTATTGCTTATGCTTTTCGTCAGTTGAAGCCCCATGAGAAGAACTACCTTGTTCATGATTTGGAGTTGGCTGCCATTGTTCATGAATTAAAGATTTGGAGGCATTTGTATTCATTGGTTATCCCAATCTTCTGCATTTGTTCAAGTAGAAGGATTTTAATTTGAGGCATCAGAGATTGTTGGAGTTGCTTAAGGATAATGATATCACCATATTGTATCATCCGGGAAACGCCTATGTAGTGGCCGATGCTTTGAGTTGAAAGGCAATGATTATGGAGAGTTTGGCGTATATTCCAGTTGGGGAGAGACCCCTTGCAGTTAATGACCAGGGCTTGGCCAATAAATTTGTGAGATTAGATGTTTAGGAGCCCAGTGGGGTGTTGGCTTGTGTGGTTTCTCGGTCTTCCTTATATAATCGCATCCGAGAACGCCAGTATGATGATTCACATTTTCTTGTCTTTAAGGGCAGAGTTCAGCATGATGATGCCACAGATGTGACCATCGATGATAACACCATGGTGATGTAGGGCCAGATCTGTGTGCCCATTGTGGGTTGACTTAGAGAGTTAATTCTGGAGTAGGCCCATAGCTCGCGGTATTCTATTCATTCGGGCTGCGAAGATGTATCAGGATTTGAGGCAAAACTATTGGTGGAGAAGAATGAAGAAAGATATTGTGAGATTTGTAGCTCGGTGTCTCTATTTTCAGCAGGTGAAATATGAGCATCAGAGACTGGTGGCTTGCTTCAGCAGATGGTTATTCCCGAGTGGAAGTGGGAGAGGATCACTATGAACTTTGTTGTTGGACTTCCAAAAATTTTGAAGAAGTTTGATGCTATTTGGGTGATTGTGGATCGGCTGACCAAGTGTTTCACACTTCATTCCTGGGTGTACTACCTATTCTTCGGAGCGGTTGGCAAGGATTTAGATCTGGGAGAATGTTCGATTTCATGGTGCTTTGGTTTCCATCATCTCAGATAAATGTACTCAGTTTACTTTGCAGTTTTGGAGAGTCATACAAAGAGAGTGGGGTACTCAGGTGGAGTTGAGCACAGCGTTTCATCCTCAGACGGACGTACAATCCGAGCGTACTATTCAGATATTGGAGGACATGTTGCGTGCTTGTGTTATTGATTTCGGAGGTTCACGGGATGAGTTTATGGCGCTTGCAGAGTTCGCTTACAACAATAGCTACCAGTCGAATATTCAGATGGCTCCGCATGAGGCTTTGTATGGGAGGCAGTGTAAGTCTTCAGTTGGTTGGTTCAAGCTTGGTGAGGTGAGGCTATCGGGGATAGATTTTTTTCAAGATGCCTTAGAGAAGGATAAGGTGATTCCGGAGAGGCTTCATACAGAGCAGTCGCGTCAGAAGAGTTATGCAGATCAGAAGGTTCAAGATTTGTCCTACATGGTTGGTGAGATGGTCTTGCTGAAGGCTTCGCATATTTCGGAAGTTTTTAGAAAACCTAGGCTTGATTTCAATGTGAATTGATGGATTTGGTGTTGTCTGAGGTATTTTGATGATTGGAACAAGTTTGAATAAGGTATTGGGTCATATTGGTGTTTTTGGTTGAGGTCCCAGGGGCCTCGGGGTGATTTCAGATGGTTAACAGAAAGATCTGTGACTTGTGTGATTTCAAATTTCTGTCGCTTCTGGTGTTTTCGTACCTGCGGCATAGGGATAGCACGTACGGTGTCACAGATGCAGGATGTAAGCATAGATGCGGTTTTAAGAGGGTGAGTCAGGAGCCCCAGATGCGGAAGAGGTACCGCACCTGCGGAGCCGCATATGCAGTGAGTGGACCGCAAATATGGTTGGGTCAGTTAAGTGTAATTTCGCTGATGCAGAGAGACGATCGCAGAAGCGGGTATTGGACCGTAGATGCGGTTATGTCTTGATAAAAGGTATAAAATGTTTCTTCTTCACAATTTTTAAGGGTTTATTGATTTGAACTTTTGATTGAGGGCTTTTTGGCGATTTTGAAGAGAGATTTCAAGAGAACTTATATAAGGTAAGTATTTTGGACCTAAAACACACTTCTATGGTAATATTTCACGGATTGGACTGAAATTAAAGGAATTAATGGACTAAAAATGGAGATTTAGGGTGTGAGATTAACAGAGTTTAAATTGGGGGATTTGAGGGGTCAATTGAACTCTAATTCTTGTGATTTTGATATGTGTGAACTCGTAGGAGACGAGGAATCTAATGATGTAAAACTTTCTGAGTTTTGAGAAGCGGTCTCGGGACTCGGGTTCTTCTAATTTCAGGATTTTCGATATTTTTCGATTGGGTTTTATTCCCTTAGCGTATTGTGACGTATCCATTTTGATTTTTGTTATATTCGACGTACATGGAGGCCGACTCGAAGGGCAAAGGCATCGTGAGCTAGGATTATAACCGGTTCGAGGTGTGTAATGATTATAAATGATGTCATGAGAGTATGAAACCCCAGATTGCACATCGTAGTGCTATATTGAGGTGAGACACAGGATGTAGGATAAGCTCAGGGTCTATTACTACTGGGGATTGTGACCTGGTTCGTCCCGATTAATGATTTTACCGCATTTTTCACTGAGACTTATTTGTTGTCATCATGATTTGAGCTAATTGCTATATTTGGGCTTCGCACCAACTAACTAAACCCTTCGTTGATTTTGACTAATTTTCCTTACTTTACTTGTTAAAAATCATAGCCTCAGTCATGTTTCTATTTGTTTTAAACGATTTGAGCCATTTTATCATTCTATTCCTAAATAATAGGAATGTATGGGCTGAGATCCCTATCTTCTAATATTGTGCTCGAGAGGTTGTGAGGTTAATGACTGAGAGGGGTTGAGAACCCCCATGGTGAGGATATCGTATATGTTATGGATTGGGATGCGCGCTGCATCAATACTAATATGGATCGGGCTCCACGCCGCTACATATAATGCTTGGACTGTAGGAGCCCCTTGAGAGTCTGCACACCCCCAGTGAGCGCAGTCAACCATTTAAATAGATCGGGCTGTGCGCCGCAGCGATTCACGGATCGAGCTGCACGCCGCATCGGTTATTCTGATTTCTGTTATTATGAGAGATATATGAGTTGAGTGCTGAGAATGAGTAATAGGTGATTAATGTAGTGCCCGGGGAGTGGATTTCTACTTGTCATTTACCTGCTAAAGTGCATGTTTTACTTGATTTAAAGACATTTAATTTGACTTTTTCACTGGTTTATGGCTTTATGTGATTTTACTGGTTTGATATACCATTGTGTTGTGCCTTTTCGTATTTTCATGCTTTCAGCCATTATTGATAATTATTACTCACTAGGTCGGAGTAATCCTAATTGTGGGATTACACTAGGTTGTTATTGTTGTTGTTGTTGGTGGTGGTGGTGGTGGTGGTGGTGGGTCTGAATAATCACATTACTCCCTGCACCTTGTGTGCAGATTCAGGTGTTCCAGGGGAGGAGTGAGAATTCTCCCGCTGATCATCATTTCTCCGGATCATCGAGGTAGATGCATGGCGTCTGCAGACCCAATTTCTCCTTCTATCCTATTATTTTCCGCATTCCTATACTATTTATCCATTAAGTTGTTTAGACTTTTATTAGAGGCTCTTGACTTGTGACACCGGAACGGTGGACTATGTAGTGGTATTATATTTGACTACAGCATATTTAACTTACTGTTTCAGACTTATTATTATGGGAAATTGGTATTCAATCTATGTTAGCTGGTAATGAATTTTATAATTAATGGGTTGAGGACGATAGTTGGCCATGTTTGCCTAGCAATCTGTTGGGCGCCATCACGACCGGGGTTGGGGTCGTGACATAAGCTCTAACTGGAATACATTTAGGATCTCTAAAAACAATACTCTCTAAACCTAAAAGAAACAGTAACACAACCAAAAGTAAAAGGCGACTCCGAGGCATGCGAGTGTCGGCCTGGTATATCTTGAAGTCTCCAAGATGACTTATCGATCACTAGTGTCCAGCACTAGCAAAAACACTAGGATCTGCACAAAAAAATATATAGCATCATGAGTACACCATAAGGGTACCCAGTAAGTATCAAGTCTAACCTCGGTAGAATAGTGTTGAGGCCAGATCGAGACACCTACTTAACATATATTAACCTGTGCAAAATATTGATATAATCTAACAATGGAAATGAAGTCAACTAAAGAGGTAATGAAGTAGTTTAACAATACAAGACTAAAATAGAAATATGCAACAATTGAAAGTAAGAGAAACAAGTGATGAAAACAACAACTTACCAAGTAAATTTGAAATGCAAGCGTATAGAAATAAGGAGAACAAGAACAATAACTATTCAAATCATCAAGCATTTGCAATATAAAGTGTACAACAAGAATCATACTGAGGTGCTATGCCTCATATTCACATTTCACAATCTCAATCACAATCTTTCTTATATCAGTGACTGTGCCTTGCATTTTTTTGAAAATATTTTTTTTCCAAAATAGCTTCACGCATTATAGCCCCCTTATCTCACCAATGACTTTAAGTAACCCCCTTAATAGCAACACGCATATAGATCCCACCTTATCACGCCACATGTGTATCAACCCCTATTCTTATACCACTACATGCATATCAATTTCACAACACAATAGTAAACTCGCACCACACGTGCCCGTATGGCACAACAATTACCAATATCAATAGTACCAATATTGCAACAACATATAACCCGTGTCTCAACCAAAACATGTACATGAATCTCAATAACAACAAGAACAAATGAGAATTTCCCCAAAAGGAAAGATAATATCAATAATCAACTGCGTCAACCTCAATGAGAAAATTATTTTCATAACTTCAACTTCAATTACTAGAAATGAAGGTGTCTCCACAAAAGCTTGACTTCCAATCCAAATGCCTAACATAAGCTAAATAACGAAGAGAGTTTGAAATAACAACTAATTATAAAGGACGGTGAATCAGGGAGAAGATGTTTTCTTGTTCTAAAGGACGGTGAATGAAGGAAGAGATGTTTTCTCGATTAAGCAGAATTGAAGAAGATTTGAAATTATTTGGAAGAAAAAAAAATGAGGAACAAGTCAGGAAAATATCTTAGAAGCTTAGCTACAGCCTGGTATATCGTGATAATATGTCATACGATGATCTCAGAGGTGAACTTATTGCCCTTGAAAAGACTCATTTGAACAGACGTGTGCAAGAAGAATAAAAGAAAATGATAGTCTTTAAAACCACTTGGCTGAATCAGAAATCGAAGAAGAAAAAGGTGGAGAATAGGAGAAAAATATTGCTATGATTTCCAAAGTAGTATCAAATATGATGAGAATAAACAAAAATGGCAGAAGAGGCAAATCAAACTTCTGGAAAGGTAAAACAGTGAATGGGAATGACAAGAATAATGGAAATGCTATGAATATAGAAAACTCAGTCACATTCAAGTAGATTATTGTGATCTAAAAAGGAAAATTAACACAAAGTATCAAAAGAAGAAATCCTTTTGTGCATGGAATAATGAAGAAGAAGAATGTGATCATTAATAGATAGCCAACATATGTTTCATGACAATCAGAGAAAATAGTGATGAAAAAGAATCTAATCATGAATAAACAAATTAATTATGCCTCATAGAAGCCCAAGGGACAAGTGAGGTATGTTCACCTGTTTGTCATAAATGTAATAAGCTTCAAGAATTCATTGATACTACTCTTGTCAATCTTGAAAAAGTTATTCATGACTTCAAAAGATTCTACGAGAAAAAAAAATATTCGGAACCGAAACAAGAAGAATGTAAAATTTAAAATGAGACACTTCACGAAGAAGTTCATCAACTTCAGTTGCTGCATAATGGATTACAAAAATTCGCCAGCCATAGTTCCACTAAATCAAACCAATCAACTTCTCGCAAATACTCATCTAGGATAAAAAATTTCAATCCCTCCTCATGCATTCTTTGTAGGAAGAATGGTCATGTATCTAACCACTACAGTTTTAAAAATAAAGGGGATAAATCCCCCAAAATTTCTAATACTTCCTTCTTTTTTGTTGTGGAAAGTTTGGTCACATATCTAATCACTGCAGGTATAATAATTATAGAATTTGGATTTGGCGACCTAAGGCAACAAATTTGACAAAAAACCAAAAAACTAACCAATCAGGATCAAGAAGGTTTGGGCATCTAAAAATAAGTAATTTATAATTGCCATAACAGTGTAAGAAAATCAAAAATGAAATCATATCTTGATAGAGAGTGTTCCACACACATGACAGGTGATAAACAACTTTTCAACACCAGTCGCTAAGCTTGATGGTAGGTCAGCCACTTTTGGTGATTAAATCAAAATGAAATATAATTATCGTTGGAAAAATCCATTTCAATTCATTATGCAATGTGGACGAAGTCTATCTTATAGACGAACTTGGATATAATCTGCTCCGTATTAGTCAACCATGTCATAGTACTATTAGGTTCGAATTAAAAAACATGGGTGGATTATTGAAGATAAATCATGCAAAATCATCCTATCTGGAAGTAGAGATAGAAATGTTTATAGTCTTAGTAATATTGATGTCACGTCGAATAAGCTATGTCTAGCATCCACAATTGATGATCCTTAGTTATGGCAGATAAAACTCGTTCATGCTTGCATGTCACTATCCAAAAAACTTTCTACACATCATCTTGTAATTGGTATTCCAAAACTAGATTTTCAAAACATCATATTTGTGATGCATTTCTATTAGGTAAACAAACTAGATCCCTTTTCAAAATCAAGCACATTTACTGTAATGACCCGACCGGTCGTTTTGAGAAATTAAGCTCCGTTAAGTGACATAAGCTCTGGAACTGCTTCATAATATGTGTATCGACTAGCGTGCATGGTGTAATTTGGATTTCGGATGGATTAGAGTTAAATTTAGAAAAGAAACCTTATTTTAGAAGTTAGAACGGTGAAAAGTCGACTAGAATTGGAATTTTGGCTAAACGACCCCTGAATGGGTCTTGGATGATCTCAACAGCTTTGCATGGTGATTTTAGACTGAGGCGCGCATTCAAATTGAGATTTGGAGGTCCATAGAGTAAATTGAGGCATTTCAGCGAATGTTGAAGTTGCAAAAAGAAGAAGTTTGGCCTACAATTGACTTTTGGGATATCAGTGTCAGAATGCAATTTCGAGAGTTGAAATAGCTCCATGATCGTATTCTGGACTTATCTGTAAAATTTGGCCTCATTTCGAGTTGAATTGATAGGTTTTGGCATGGGTTTCAGTATTCGAATATTCGAAAGTTCATAAACTTGACTTTTGTTTTGATTTGCCATTTTGATGTTGTGTTATATGATTTGGAACTTAGAGCGAGTTTGTGTTAGGTCATACAACTTGTGTGTGTGATTGGTTGAGGTCCCGGTGGCCTCAGGATGATTTTGGAGGGTCGACGGTTTGAATTTGTAAAGTGTGCAGCAGCTGGTTTTTTATTCTTCTGGTATTTCCGCTTCTGTGGCTTGGGAATCGCAGGAGCGGCATCGCATAAGCAACTTCTTGATTGTGTAAGCGGAAATGGCATGACCTCAGGAAACTGCAAAAGCAGTCTCTATTTCGCATAAAGGGAACGGCAAATGCGGTTAATGGTCCGCAGAAGCGGACTCTGGTAACTTTAGAGGAACCGCAAAAGTGGTTGGTTCTTCCGCAAAAGAGGGACCGCAGAAAGCGGTCCCTGGGTCGCAAAAGCGAAAATCACTGTTCTAATGAGGGTTTATCCGAGGCTTCATTTCAAAAGTTGGAAAATCAATTGAGAGCTCGGGAGAAGGCGATTTTGAGTCGGTTTTGAAGACAAGATCATTGGGTAACATTGCTTTGATCCTTTCTAGTTATATTTTATTATTTCCTAGTTAAATCAACCATTAGAATTCAACTTTAAGGTCTTAAATTGGAAAAATGGGTGAACGTTTTTAGACTTAAATATTGTGATTTGAGTGGGAATTTGACCTCCAATTTGGGAGATTTTTATATGGTTAAACTCGTGAGAGTACGAGGGTTCTGAAAATGTAAAAACTATTCAATTCCAAGGCATGAGATTGAGGGGCATTTTAGTCATTTTACCTAATTTCGCAATGTAGCGTTGAATTTAATTGTAGACTAATTCTCTTGAGATGTTATTTACAGTGTTGTGATTTAATTGAATAGATTTGGGAAGTTTGGAGTCGAGTACTCGTGACAAGAACGCGATTGCTAGTTGATTTTAGCTGGTTTGAGGTAAGTACCTTGCCTAACTTTGTGTGGGGGACTTCCCCTTAGGATTTTAGTCTTCTATGATGATTGTATTCCATGTACGCGTGGTGACGAGTGCGTGCTCAGATTTATTTGTGGTAAATTGTCCCTTTTAGCCTCTTAGCCCCTTGAGATCCCCAAGTGCGAAGATGATATTGATACGATTAAGTTCCCTGTTATTAGTTTCCCCTCTACATGTCTTACTTGGTATTTTTTGGCCCTTCTTGATAATTCTTGTTGTTTAATTGGCTTTTACATGTTTAACTGAAGATAATTACCCTTATGTAGTCATATTATCCGTCCTAACTACTTTCTTAAATTGGAAATCATAAATATTAAATCTCATATAATTAGTCGGTCTAAATTGGAAAGAAGATAGATATCTTATGATTAGTTGATATTTCCTAAATTGTAATTAATTGATTCATGTTAACTTCCTTACTGTTTGGAGACTCCTTGATTGTATGTTCATATGTGACTTCGTGCAAATATATTACATGCCCAACTGTCGTGGTTATCTGTGTAGCTATTACGCACTTATTGTGTTCTTCCGTGGTGTTCTGTGACCTTGTTAGGTATTGTTGATTCCTTTGTCGGGATATTATTGTTTCTAATATTAATTGCCTTGCCGGGAGCGTTATTATTTCTATTGTTAATTTTCCCTTGTCGAGACATTGTTATTTCTATTGTTGATTTTCCCTTACCGGGACATTATTATTACTATTGTCGACTCCCTTTCAGGGATGATATTGTCTTCCATTGTTGACTCCCTTGCCGGGATATTGCTATTCTACTATTTTGGCTATACATCTATGTTGATAGTGTTGCAGTGCGGGATACTAGGAGATTCCCAGCACATATATTGAGGATATAAAGAGATCCTCGGGATACCAGGAGATCCCCTGTACATCTAATGAGGATACCAAGATATCCTCGGGATACCAAGAGATCCCTAGTACATCTATTGAGGATAACAAGACATCCCTAGTATATCTATTGAGGATACCAAGAGATCTTCAGGATACCAAGAGATCCCTAGTACTTCTATTAAAGATACCAAGAGATCCTTCAGATACCAAGATATCCCTAGCCCACAAATCTATGTTTTGAGACTACGGGACGATATACTGGGAAACCCCCGCTAAACTCATTGTATTCTGAAGTTATATTTTCATTGATTTTAACTTGATGCAAATAATTCGGGTGCTGGTCGTTCCATTTCTTATGCTTACTAGTTGGTATAATTCTTGTTATATACACTTGCACAAGCATACGCGTAGTTGGTCACTCTTATTGGAGATGGATTCTTCCTGATTGTGCTAGGGGTGGAGATACGCCCTCGTATACCCATTAAATATGTGAGAGTGGCCCTAGTTGGCTAGTTAGCTGTCAGCATGACCGTGGATTGATGGGGCACAAGATGCCAAGTGTTAGACTTTAGATGCTGGGTTTCATGAGTTGTGGCTTGTCCGAGATTTTTGGTAAAATTGTGGAAAGATTTGAAAAGATCTTATGTAAGCATCGTTGCAGAATAATGAATTAGTGACTTGTTGTCCTTGTTGTGCCGTGACCTTAGGATTCAGATTGGATTCTGCCGTCATTTGTATGATCATTTGTTATTTTCTCATTGTTACTAGGTGCCTTTTTCCCGAATTTTGAATCGTAGCATTCTTAGTCGTTCACGCAGTATTTACATAATTGTATATAATTTCATTATTCCTATAATTATACTGTTTATTGACCATTAGGTGTCTTGACTGTCCCTCGTCACTACTCCACCGAGGTTAGGCTTGATACTTACTGGTACCGCAGTAGTGTACTTACGCTACTCTTCTGCACACTTTTGTTCTGAGATACAGGTACCCCCATTCAGTTCTGTTAGCCTTGGAGGGTGGCGTATCGGTAGAGACTTCGAGGTATATCTGCTGCATTTGCAGACCGAGGAGTCCCTTTGTGCTTTCTATAGTAAGAATAGTTCTTTCAAATTTCTCCTTGTATATGTATTCTTGAGTAAAAGCCTCGTACGTATGCCTTAGCTTGTTATTTGTGAGATTTCAGGTTTTGGGAACTTGATTTGCTATGAGAGTTGTTGCTTTATATTCCAGGCGGTACGTTGAATACTGATTTTTTTACCAGTTCAATTTTATTATTTTCTTTCGCAATTGGGTCTATATTCCGCATTGTTAGGCTTACCTAGTCGCAGGGACTAGGTGCAATCACGACATGTTGATGGAGGGAGAACTGGGGTCGTGACAAGTTGGTAGCAGAGCTCTAGGTTCATAGGATTCATATATCACAAGCTGGTTTATTAGAGTCTGTATTGGTACGGAGACGTCTGTACTTATCAGCGAGAGGCTATGTAACAGTTAGGAAAAATCCCACTTTATTTTATTTCCCTGTCATGCGAGATTTTGTCATTCAGAATCCTAAACCTCTACCTTCCACTCTCTCACCGATGGTGAGGACACATACTACCTGAGGTGATCCGGTACCCATGCCCCTTGCTGCAACCGTCAAAGGTCGGGGCCTGGCTAGAGTTTGACAACACACACGTGGTGCAGTGAGAGCACCTGTGTATACGGCTACCGAGGCACCATAAATCGATTCAACTGGAGTCTGAGCATTTGACACGCCTACGACTACTAGTATTCTAGCCCTTAAGGATAATTTGGCACAGTTCATGAATACGTACACCATTTTGTCTCAGGCAGGACTATTTCCACTTACTTCAGCTACACCCCAAGCCGGGGGAGGATCACAAACTCCCGCCGCCCGCACTCCTGAGCAGCGAGCTCATGTTAAGAAGGTGCCCAAGATTATTCCTACGCTTCCTGCAACACCAGTTTAGCCCGACGGCATGGTAACAACTTTCGAGCAGGAGCAGATGAGACTTCAGAGATTTAAAAGGTTTAAGCCTCTTGAGTTCAGTTGTTTAGCATCGATGGATGCCCTGGAATTTCTTGATGAGTGTTATCGCATTTCCGTACTATGGGTATTTTGGGTTGAGCGAGGTTCCTTTTCACTACTTTCCATCTTCGAGGAGCCACCTAGTACTGGTGGCGTACCTATGAGTTAGACAGCCCAGACGATGCTGCTTCACTGACTTGAGCCCAGCTTTCAGATATGTTCCTCCGAGAATTTGTTCCTCAGAGCCTCACGGATGCATGGCGCGCGTAGTTTGAGCATTTGCATCAGGGTGCTATAACCGTCTCAGAGTATGATGTCCGATAAACCAGTTTGGCTGGACATGCCTCAACTTTGGTTTCTTCTGTTTGCGAGAAGGTTCGCCGATTTATTGAGAGACTTCCTCCCAACATCAGGTCCAGTATGGCTCGTGGGTTAGAGATGGACATTCCATATCAGCAGGTGATAAACATTGCTAGGAGGATAGAGGGTAGGCATGCAAGAGAGAGAGGGCAGGTAGGACCATAAGAGAAAGAGTAGACGAGATCTGGAGAGATATCTGAGGAGACGAGGAGGCCTCATATACCAGTGAGATATATTCGTCCTTGTTTTGGAGGCAGGGTACGTCATGGTAGGATTTTTACGGGTCAACCAGTTCAGTTCACATTTCTATCTATGCATGGTGATTCGGGTGTTTAGGGGTCTCGGAGTACCCGTACCGCACAGTTCCTACCGCCTCATCGATAGAGAGGGTGCTTTGAGTATTGAGATACTAGCCACATGGTGATATATTGTCCCATACTTCGGGCCGATATGTCACAACAAGGTATTCATGAAGGTAAAGGACGCCTAAAAAGGGGAGGCCCGACACATTGATGTGTTTCATATAGTAGGTTTGAGGCCTGTGCACCAGCTAATATCATTCAGGTACAAGTTCACTTTGTTATAGAGGGCACTATCTGTAGTTCATCAAAGTTTTTCTTATCGGGGTGATTTTCTTTGTTGTTGTTCCATTTATGGGAGCGCTTTATGATTTACATTCTGTCAACGTGATTATTGTGTTGGGAGAATTTAAGAGTGGTAGCCATGTATATCATCTGTTTCTAGACATTGTCGAGAGTTATAAGGCTAGTAGTAAAATTATGTTGTTTGTTTCGGTAGGTTTGATGTGATCTCTGAGTATTCTTGGTTACGAGCTGTGATTTCTAGGGTCCACCAGTGTCGGAGCCAGTCTGTGTTGTAATTTAGAAAGAACCAATCTAGCGAGAGTCTCTAGATGGGTTGATGTGTACCCTACTTGTGATCCAGTGTTAAGGGCAGGACCCTTGTGATTTCAGGTGATTTGATATGTTGAGACCGGGCTGTGTTCTGCAGTGAGATTTATATCAGTATAAGATCCTTGTGAGTCTTTTATATGCTTTCATTCTTTCTTGATTAGATGTCTTGTAGATTTGTGTTTTAGAAGAATTTATGCTAGTTTAGTTTGTTTGTTAGTTCCCTTAAGTGTTTTACTGTCCCATACTCATTCATTTTCGTTCTATGCTTCTTGAGTTTTAGTTTGTGGGGTGTGTACCTGTTGGTGTTGGATGAGATTTGGTTAACCAGGTGTTTTGTCATGTGGTTTTTGTGGTTATTGTATAATCGCCAGTGTTGTGGAGGTTTGGAAAGAGTTCCTATTGAATATGAGGCTTATGGCCTGTACAAATCTGATCTCATGCAAATATTTCTATTGGAAATGTTATTGTGGGACTATGTATGGTGTGCCCTATTATGTGGTTGTACCCTCTGTGTGTTGGCTTGTATTAAATTAGCTGGTTGAGACTGATACCGGATATGGACTTGGAATCAGGTCTTTTGGAAACGTATGGAAGGTGAGGAATCTGGCTTGAAGCTTTAATGGTATTGCTAGAAAGGTTAAATTTCAGTTGAGATAGTGTCGTCATGCCTAAATAGATTGAGGTGACATGGGATCACCCGTGTTTGTATCTTGCAAGTGGGCACTCAGTGACCTGAAGACTTCGAGGTAAATCTTAGCACGTTCGAGGGCGAACATTGGTTTTAAGAGGAGGAGGATGTAACGACCCGACCAGTCGTTTTCAGAAATTAAGCTCCATTTAGTAGCATAAGGTCTGGAACTGCTTCGTAATATGCGTATCAACTAGAGTGCATGGCGGAATTCGGCTTTCGGATGGTTTAGAGTCAAATTTAGAGAAGAAACCTTGTTTTAGAAATTAGAAAAGTGAAAAGTCAACTGGAATTGGACTTTTATGTAAGCAACCCCGGAATGGGTTGTGGATGATCTCAACAGCTTTGTATGGTGATTTTGGACTTAGGGCGCGTCCGAATTTAGATTTGGAGGTCCATAGAGTAAATTGAGGTATTTCGGGGAAAGTTGAAGTTGGAAAATAAAGAAGTTGGACCCACAGTCGACTTTTGGGATATCAGGGTTGGAATACGATTCTGAGAGTTGGAATAGCTCTGTTATGTTATTCTGGACTTGTTTGTAAAATTTGGTTTCATTTCGAGTTGAATTGATAGGTTTCGTCATGGGTTTCAATATTTGAAGATTCGAAAGTTCATAAACTTGATTTTTGGTTTGATTCACTGTTTCGATGTTGTGTTATATGATTTGGAACTTCGAACAAGTTTGTATTAGGTCATATAATTATATGAGTTATTGGTTGAGGTCCCGGGGGCCTCAGGGTAATTTCGGAGGGTCGGCGAGTTGAATTTCTAAAGTGTGCAGCAGCTGATTTTTCATTCTTCTGGTATTTCTGCTTTTTGCGGCTTGGGAACCGCAGAAGCGGCGCTGCATAAGCGATTTCTTGACCCATAAGCGAAAATGGCATCACCTCAAGAAATTGCAGAAACAGTCTCTATTTCGCATAAGCGGAACCAAAAATTTAGTTAATGGTTCGCTGAAGCGGACTCTGGTTACTTTAGAGGAACTGCAAAATCGGTTGGTTCTTCCCCAAAAGCACGACCGCAAAAGAGGTCCCTGGCTAGAAAAAGCGGAAAGCACTGTTCTGATAAGGGTTTATCCGAGGCTTAATTTCAAAAGTTGGAAAATCAAATGAGAGCTCGAGAGAAGGAAATTAAAATTGGGTTTTGAAGACAAGATCATTAGGTAACGTTGATTTGATCCGTTCTAGTAATATTTCATCATTTCCTAGTTAAATCAACCATTAGAATTCAAATTCAAGGTCTAAAATTGGAAAAAATGGGTGAAACTTCTTAGACTTAATTATTGTGATTTGAATAGGCATTTGACCTCCAATTTGGGAGATTTTTATATGGTTAGACTCGTGAGAGTGTGACGGTTCAGAAAATGTAAAAAATATTCGATTCTGAGGCGTTGGCCTGAGGGGTATTTTTGTTATTTTACCTATATTTGTACTTTAGCTTTGAATATTATTGTAGAATCAGTCGTTGAGATGTTATTTACAATGTGTGATTTAATTGAATAGATTTGGCTATTTGGAGTCGAGTACTCGTGGCAAGAACACGATTGATAGTTATTTTAGCTGGTTTAAGGTAAGTACCTTGCCTAACTTTGTGTGGGGGACTTCCCCTTAGGATATGAGTCTTCTCTGTTGATTGTATTCCGTGTACGCAAGGTGAAGAGTACGTGCTCAGATTTATTTGTGGTAAATTGTCCCATTTAGGCTCTTAGACCCCTTGAAATCCCCGAGTGCGAAGATGATATTGATACGATTGAGTTCCCTGTTATTAGTTTCCCCTGTACATGTCTCACTTGGTATTTGTTTGCCATTCTTGATCATTCTTGATGTTTAATTAACTTTTACATGTTTAACTAAAGACAATTATCCTTCTATTGTAATATTATCTATCCTAACCGCTCGCCTTTAATTGGAAATCATAAATGTTAAATATGATATAATTAGTCGGTCAAAATTGGAAAGAAGATAGATATAATATGTTAGTTGATATTTCCTAAATTTTAATTACTTGATTCTTGTTTACTTCCAACTGTTTGGATACTCCTTGATTTTAAGTTCATCTATGACTTAGTGAAAATATATTACATGCCCAATTGTCATGGTTATCGTAGTAGCTATTACGCACTTATTATGTCTTGTTATGTCGTTGAGGTTATTGTGTTCTTCGCTGGTGTTCTGTGACCTTATTATTCATTGTTGATTACCTTACCGTGACGTTATTGTTTCTATTGTTGATTCCCTTGTGGGGACGTTATTGTTTTTGTTATTGATTTTCCCTTGCTGGGACGTTGTTGTTTCTATTATTGGTTTTCCCTTGATAGGAAGTTATTATTTTAATTGCCGACTCCCTTGCCGGGATGATATTGTCTTCCATTGTCGAGTCCCTTGCCGGGATATTGCTATTCTACTGTTTGAGCTGTACATCTATGTTGGTTGTGTTGTAGTGTGGGATACCAAGAGATCCCCAACACATATATTGAGGATACCAAGATATCCTCTGGATACCAGGAGATCCCCAACACATATATTAAGGATAGCAAGAGATCCTCGGGATACCAAGAGATCCTCAGTACATCTAGTGAGGATACCAAGAGATCCCTAGTACATCTTTTGAGGATACCAAGAAATCCTCGGGATACAATGAGATCCCTAGTACATCTATTAAGGATACCAAGAGATCCTCCGGATACCAAGAGATCCCTAGCCCACATATCTATGTTTGAGACTACAGGACGATGTCCTGGGAAACCCCCGCTAAACTCATTATATTCTTAACTGATATTTTAATTGGTTCTATCCTGGTGCGAATAATTCGGGTGCTGATCGTTCCATTTCTTATACTTACTAGTTGGTAGAATTCTTGTTAAATACACTTGCAAAAGCATACACGTAGTTGGTCACTCCTATTTGAGAGGGATTCTTCCTGATTTGGCTAGGGGTGGAGATACGCCGTCGTTTACCCATTAAATATGTGAGAGTGGCCCTAGTGGACTATTTAGTTGTCAGCATGACCTTGGTATTGATGGGGCACAATATGCCAAGTGTTAGACTTCAGATGCTGGGTTTCATGAGTTGTTGCTGGTCCAATATTTTCGGTAAAATTGTGGAAAGAGTTGAGAAGACCTTATGTAAGCATCGTTGTAGAATAATGAGTTAGTGACTTGTTGTCCTCGCTGTGTTGCGACCTTAGGATTCAGATTGGATTCTTCCATCATTTGTACTATCATTTGTTATTTTCGCGTTGCTACTAGATGCCTGTTTCCCGTATTTTGAATCGTAGCATTCTTAGTCGTTCATGCAATATTCACATAACTGTATATCGTTTTCATTATTCCTATGATTATACTGTTTATTGACCGGTAGGTTTCTTGACTATTCCTCGTCACTATTCTACCGAGGTTAGTCTTGATACTTACTGGGCACCGCTTTGGTGTGCTGATGCTACTCTTCTGTACACTTTTGTTGTGCTGATACAGGTACCCCCATTCAGTTCTCTCAGCCTTGGAGGGTGGCATATCGGTAGAGATTTTGAGATATATCTTCTGTGTTCGCAGACCGAGGAGTCCCTTTCCAGCTTTCTGTAATAAGTATAGTTCTATTAGTATTTCTCCTTGTATAGGTATTCTTGAGTCAGAGCCTCTTATGTATCCCTTAGCTTGTGATTTGTGAGATTATGGGTTTTGGGAACTTGATTTGCCATGAGAGTTGTTACTGTTTGTGCTAGGAGGTACCTTGAACAATAATTTATTTTACCAGTTCAGTTTTATTATTTTCTTCTGCAATTTGGTTTATATTCTGCATTGTTAGGCATACCTAGTCGTAGGGACTAGGTGCCATCAAGATATGTTCATAGAGGACGAACTGGGGTCGTCATATTTACTCTACTAGAGAACCTCTTCAATAGTTGCTCATAGATATTTTTGGACAAACCAAGACTACTAGCATTGAGGCAAAAAATATCCTTTGTTATACTAGATGATTGTTCACGATTTGCCTGGGTTATTTTCTTGAGTCATAGAGATGAAGCTCTAAGAAACTTTGTAAGTCTTCTGGTAAAAGAATCAACGATAAAATGAGTATTATATTACTTTCGTAAGAACTGATCATAGAGGAGAACTTGAAAGAAGATCAGTCAAAAATTTTGCAATGACCAAAGCATCTTCCACAATTTCTTATTTCACATATCACCATAAAAAATGGAGTAGTAGAACGTAAAAATAGAATTCTTTAAGATATGGCAAGGACCATGTTTGCGGAAAACTCACTTCCACACTAATTTTGGGCTGAAGTAATAAGCACTGCATGTCATATCATTAACATGTTCTTGATAAGACCTATTTTCAAAAAGATACCCTATGAGTTGTGGAAAGGTAAAAGACCCAACATAAGTTATTTTCATCTGTTTGAATAAAAATTATTCATTCAAAACAATGGAAAGAATAATCTTGGTAAGTATGATCCAAAAAGCAATGAAGGTATTTTTCTTGGTAACTCTCCCTCAAGTGTGGTCGAACGGGATCCCGAGGACTCTGGTGATTACATATAGATTTGGGTTGTGTTGCGCTTGTTTTTATATTTCGACATTGTTTCTTCAAGCATAAATGCTACCACATCAAGCAAATTAGCTCCAATTTCTATTTTGATTAAAGCACTAGATATGTATCGTAATTTTGGAACCATAACATATGAAATAATCAAGTTTCAATATCGTATGAGGAACTTATGGATATTTTACAAACAATTGAGTTGCTAGTTTTTTTTCAAATTAATTATGAAATTGCCACTGAATTTGTAGTTAAAAATCTGCATTATTTCAAATATTTAAACCAACATATCTCCTTCAATATAAGGTCAAATGGAGTGATTCAGAAGCCTAACTTGACTGAAAGTTTGTGGGGAATCCATTGGAGGTATCAAAACCGAGTTTAAAGATTGTTTGGCACAAGAAACAAGGAATAAAAACTAGATAGAAATATATAATATCGAGGGTTTATTCATTTGGTCATATTTTGAGTTGGGGAGCTTGGATTTGAGTGATTTTGGAGGCGATTTTTACCGCATGGGGTATGTGTTCCATACTCGATTTATTTATGTTCTATGAATCCATCTTCGTTTTTTATATTTGATTGATGATTTCAAAGTGAAATTTAGGGGGTTTTGTCAAATATTTCATAAAGTAAAATTTTGAGTTTTGAAACTAGTATGGTTTGACTAGTATCGGAATGGATGTTCGGATTTTGTACATTTTGTCAGATTCCAAAGAGAGGGCTCGGGGTTAAATTTTGCATTGACTTTTTAGTTTTCTTTAAACATCATCGCTTTATTATTCAAAATTATTTCCTTTTGTTTTATTTATGATATGAAGTTATTTTGACTAGATTTGAGCCGTCCGGAGGTTGTTTCGCATGAGAAGGTCATTTTAGATTATCAATTTAGCTTCTTTGAAGTAAATATGTTTTTCAACTTTGTTTGGGGGGAACTGCCCCATGAGATTCGAGTTAAATGTGCTATTTGTGTTACGTGAAAGCCGTGTGGGTAAGGTGACGAGTGGGTACACAGGCTATATGTAGTATGAGACTGGTTTAGGTTTTCTAGAGCCTTTCTGTGCTTTTAATTAAATTTTCATAATGTGTTATATCTCTCATTGTTAATATACTCTTACATGCTCAATTTGACGTTGCTAGCATTTATTACATCTTTTTCTTTTTATTTTGCCCTTATATGATTTACTTGAAGTTATTGCCTTCCTTATTGTCTTGTTACCTCTTAATTGTTGAGTCCCTTCCCTGACTTTGTGCATATTTGCTACTTGTCTTAACTTTTTTACTTGCACACCTTAGTTGTCAAGTGCTTACTTGTTATATTGTTTTTGTAATATTTATTGCATTCCTTTGACTATTATGTGGTTCCTGCATTGCGATGTATTCATACCCTTTGATTGTAGAAATTCTTGTTCATAGAGTTATTAGATTATTGTTGTTAATTTAAATTTCTTGTGGATCGGGTTGCGCGCCGCAACAGGTGAAATAAGGGATGATTATGATATTGAAATACAGTAGTATTGGGTTGCATGCCACAATGGATGAAACAAGGGAGGATTTTGATATCGAAATATGATGGGATCTGGTTACATGCTGTAATGGGAGAAATAAGGAAGGATTATGATATTGGTATATGATGATATGGTGAGATTGGGTAGCGCACCACAACAGTTTGTGTACATAATACTTGATATTGCTTATTGAAACTATAATGGAATAAGTGAGGATTATGATATTGATAAATAAGGATATGGTGGGATCAGGTTACATGCGCAAAGAACTATTGTTGATAAATGACGATACGGTGGAATAAGAGAGGATTGGTGTGTTATACTTGCTATTGTTGCTATGTTTTATAGGAGTCATGCATCCCACATGAACTATTGTATTACATCAAGTTTTCACTTTGTGCTTCCGTGGTTACTTGATGTACTAATTTTCAAGACGAATTTACTGTGCAGAGTCATTATCATATCCTAGTGAGTTGTCTGTAAAAAAAGACTTTAAAAATAAGAATTATTGACATGCTTACCCTATTTGAATCCTAAGTTAAAACTCGTTGTTTCATTTGGTACTTTACTATTCTTAATAGTTGTCATATTTCACTTTAATTGTTTCTCAACTTAAAATCTTTACCCTATCTAATGTATTTACTTTACTTAAAAATTATTAATACGTTTTAATTTTAAAAATTCTATATTTAATTTAGCAGATTATCCAACACTTTATTTTAATTGTAAAATGTTATTTTCTTTACTCAAATAATTTGTAAAATAAATTTATTTTCTCATTTGATTCCCTACTTCATTCAATGCTGTTATTTTTCCTTATCATATATAATTAAATCTCTTAAACATTTTCATACCTTTTGACACGGTTGCAAGGTACATGGTAGCATGTGGATTTTGCCGCGCGAATGTGATTTGAATAAAAACAATATGGGTACGAGGTGTCATACGCGTACGATTTGAAAGTTGCGACTTATGATTTGGCATTATGAGGAGTGGTAACTCAGTTAATTCTTGTTGTAAATTGTGCATTAATAATGATTTGATTGACTGTCACAAGGATGGAAGTGCACTTATTAGATTATTTGGGATATCTCATGATTGGCATTACACGGGCTATAGACGTTAATATTGTAGATCATCAGATATTGTGTCCTATGTCTTTGCACTTAGTGGGGTGAGGGGGGAGGGGTCCACTATTAATGGTCAAATTGCCGGTTCATGGAAATCCTGAGTCAATCATTACTGATAATGGATCCAACCTCAATAGTGACTTGATGAGCTCTATGTATGAAACCTTCAAAATCAAACACAAGAACTGTATAGCCTACAGAACTCAGATGAACAGGGCCGTACAAGCCGCCAATAATAATATGAAGATTATACTAAGGAAAATGATAGAGAAGCATAAACAGTGGAACGGAAAGTTATCATTTGCTTTATTGGGGTATCTCACCACGACCCACACAACAACTGGGGAAACCCCCTATATGCTGGTTTATTGTACAGAAGCCGTCATTCCCACCGAAGTGGAAATCTCTTCCTTAAGAATCATTACGAGCAACTAGCTCTTATAGATGGAAAGAAGATGAATGCAGTTTGCCATGGTCAGCTCTACTAGAACGGAATGTCTAGAGCCTTCAACTAAAATGTCAAGCCGAGACAGTTCACACCAGGGAAGCTGGTACTAAAGAAAATTTTCCCACATCAAAATGAAGCAAAAAGAAAGTTCTCTCTCAGATAGCAGGGTCCATACATGGTTCACCGGGTTCTAATATGAGGAGCCCCAATACTTGCAAAATGGACGAAGAATTTTGGCAAAAACAAATTAATTGAGATGCGGTCAAGCATTACTATGTGTAATCTTAATGATTTCTCATATGATGTAATTTGAAATGCACCTGACATGAGTCCCGTTTAAGAGGGGATATGTAGGCAGACCTATAGGTTCGGTCACAATTCAATAAAATTTTCATCCCCCCCCCCCCTCAATTGGAAACTGGGGCAGAACTTTGAGGAGGACCCTTAAAATTTCGATGTTGATTTCAGCCGTTTATCCCCAACAACAGCGGGAAGCATCAACCCAGTAAACCGAGGCAAAATTGTGAGGAGGACCCATAAAATTCCGTAGCAGGAAGGGTTGCAATAGCTTGAACCATGCCACAACCGTCAGTTCATCTAAAGAAAACTATTACTAATTATGTGTTTATGTTGTGTTTTTACTAAGTCATGTATGTTTATTACTGAAATTTCCTTGTTTTGCAACGCTACCCCAATGATACATACAAATTCATCAGATAAAAGCCGAGTAGGTCAAGCATAGCCAGTGGGGATACGAACTAACCTTCCCCCTTTTACAAAGCTCACAATTTTTCTTTGGACGTAAGCACTTGGATTGCGAAAGCATCTGACATTACTATATATCTATGGGACAAACATTATTTTCCGGGAGTAAAACTCTCTGAACTGCTGTACTTACCAACATTCGCTATCTACACACACGCCAGTGGCATTCCGTATGCCACAACGTATCCAACAGTCATAACACCGCAATTCGCTATCAGCTAAGAAAGCTCTATCACCATTTGCCATTTTTATTTCTTGCATAAATCTACCATTCTACCTTCTGAGACTAAACGTTGTTGCCATCTGCATTTTGCATTGCATAAGCTACCATTCTGCCTTCTGAGACTAAACGCTTTCTCCATCTTCATTTTTTTTTGCATTGCATAAGGCTACCATTCCACCATCCGAGGCTAAACGTTGTTTCCATCTGCATTTTGCATTGCATAAGGAAATCATTCTGCCTTTCGAGACTAAACAATGTCTCCCTCTACATTCTTACATTACATATGGCTACCATTGTGCCTTCCGAGACTACACACTGTCTCCATCTGCATTTTTCCATTTAATAAGGCTACCATTCTACCTTCTGATGTTAAGCTATATTTCCCTCTACATTTGCATGGATGAAATATCGCCACCTTATCTACATTTATATTGCTGAAAGATCGCCACCTCTGCATTGCACGGTCTGAAATATTATCACATTATTTACATTCGCATGGCTGAAAGATTGCCACATATCGCATCTTACGGCTAAAAGATCGCCACTTTATCCACGCTTGAATGGCTGAAAAATCACCATATATTGCATCTTATGGGCTGAAAATACTGCATCTCATGGGCTGAAAAATCGTCAAACTATCCACAGGAGTCATTGTTCGGAGGCACCATTTTCATAGCCCGAGAACACCATGTAATGGCCGGAGGATCCCTTTTAATCTTTTGCATATTATTATTCAAAGGCCTCATGGTTCGGAGGCATCATCCTCATAGTCCAAGAGCATCATTTCATAGCCTACAAATCATTTATTATTATACGATTCATGGCCTAGGCCATCATGGTCTAAGGATGTCATCCTAATCTTCCAAAGACAACTGTTCATGGTCCGACGGGAATGTGCATCATGTTTAAGTATACACACAATATATGCTTGTATTGCTTATTTGTAGGTAAACCAGCGAGCAACGACTGTCTTGGCAGGAGATATCCCGCTCCATTTCCCGTAGTCCTATCATACTTTGACCATTCACCCCGTCCTGAATATTGCGTCCTCTTTTGAAAAGTCTCCATTGGCATACTCCGCCGATAGATCAGGAAAAAACATATGGACTGATTCCTGTAAGACCACGGATATGTAGGCAACCGAGAAATCGGAGAATGACCTAAGCCTCCTCGAACCATTTCGTTCGGCCAAAATTTGCCATTATATCATTACCCGACAACTCTTTCATCCTCCCTTGGTAAAGAGGGGCTGCTGTTAATACTCAATTTTTTCGTGTATATTTTTTATATAAAACATACTTTAAAAATAGCATGTATATGCATATATAAGTATGTCCCAAGGTTTTATTATTTTTTCTTAATTATTAAATATTCTTAAATAAATTTATTGCTATATTTTATTAAGAAAAACCCAATAATTATCCCCAAGATTATTATTTTTGTGATTCATTTATTGTATTCTAATATTTATACTAAAATATAGGTAACATATTTTTCCATATTTACAAATTATTTCATTTTTTAAAAGCTAAATTACATATAATTGTAGTATTAGCCTCTTTTAAGATTTAATTCTTTTTATAATTATAAAAATTGACTCAAGTATTTTTAATTTGATAATTATGTATTATTGATCGTTTTATTAGTTTTAATTTATAATAAGAAATTATTCTACTATTTTTGTAAAATAAATAAGGGAAAGTGGCTATTTAAATGTTAGCCCCGTTTATTGCAATATTAGCGTTATTTTCGCCATATTTGAACCCAAAATTTAAACCCAATTACCCAGACCAAATCCTGATCTACCCGACCCATGACCTTTTTTAAATAACCTGCCCGGACTCCCTTTTAATCCTAGCCGTTGATCGCCTAGATCAACGGCCCACATCAGCTCTTTCCTTTTTAATACCTAACTATCCCCCTAAACCCTAGCCATTCAACCATGCATATGCCTTTGGATCCCCCACTCCAAATTCTCTTTCAAACCCTAGCTGCCGCCCTCAATTACCACCTGAAAAGCTCCCAAATCCATAGCTTCCAAAGCCATTGAAGGCCTATATCTACCTCATATGACTCCTACACGCTTGATTACCATGATTTCAAGGCTATATGTTGGAAAAGTTTGGTCCAGACCTTGGTTGATTTCAGTTCTATGGCTGTTTTTGGTCATGTTCGACTTTGCTCCGGCCATCCATGTCTATTCAAGCCTGACTCTTGACTTCTCCTACTTAGATCGATGATTTTTCAAGCCTTTCTTACCATATGGGGTTCTTTTAAAACCTTAACCTTTGAGGTTTTTCCGATTTCTTTTAGATCTGTGTTCACTTTAAACTTCAAAATGTTTTCTTAAGGTTTCTTTCCAAAACTTTACCTTCAAAACCTCTAATCTTTTCTGATTTAGGTTTTGTTAAGTTATTTTTGAAGCTTTCTCTAATTTTCAACTTGTTCTACTGTGTTTCCTTATGTCGTTCTTTTACATGAGTTTGCATGTTAAGGGCCTTAACCTTTTTGAGATTTCTGAATTTATTTTGTTCGTATTTTTTCCTACTTTACTTGTTTTTCATCTCTATACTTGATTGGTGGTGAAAACCCATAAAATTTGGGGTTCATTCAATTTCGGAGACTATTTACTAGGTCATGCTCTGAATTCGATTGGTTTCAAAACCCTAATTTTTTGGACCTATTCGAGTTTCTGAAGTCGCTTCAATTGTTGCTGAATTGAATTTCAAAATCTTTTGTTTCAGCCTATGTTTTCTTATGTGATTTTGATTTTCTGCTATCATTGAAAATCTACTATAAAGTCTTTTCACTTGACCCCTTTGCATGCTATTTGATACTCTCTCTTTTCTCTATTATAAGTTAGCGAAGTTGCCCTATGTGACTACCATGTTTAGATAGTTCACTATCTACTGACTTTGTAGTTATTATTGCATGTTGCTTCTCTTTGACATGGTTTAACCTTGAATGCCTAATATTTATGCACTCTTTTATATGCTTAATTTCTCTCCAAATGACCTTCAATTGTGGACTGATTTCAAACCTCCTTTTGTAATTCTGATTGCACTATTGTGTTAAGTAATTGATTCTTTCCTTGTTTTACCGATTTCACTGTTTCTTGGTCCAATTTGAACACTTTCCTTTTGAACCTTTGATTTCTAGCTTTTCTACTCAATCTAATCGATTCCCTTACCTTGCTTATATTGGTATTTGATTCTTACCGACCTTTCCTTGATTAGAATATGATGAACCTAGTCTCTATTACCTATTGTGTACTTGTACTATCTTGAAGATACTTCCTTTTATCTATTGTGTACTTGTACTATGCTGAAGATACTTCCTTATTGGTCATATTCAGCCTTATGTGATTTATTTCCTTATTTAGTATTTGCATGTTACCGTTTAATTTTAACTCCTTAATTAAAGGAAGTTTATACTGATTAGATTTTAATAGGTACATAATTTCATAATTATTGATAAACTATGACTCTTTCCTTATTTTCTATCTATTTTCGAACTATAAATACCTTGATTTTTCATTAACACAAACAGACACGAACATTCTGAGTTCTAAACCACTTACACTCAAAGCATTCTCTCCTACTTTACTACTTCCACTGCGACCTATTTAGCTGTCTTGAAGCCAAAACTGTATTTCAAATCTTGCTACATGCCTTTACTGTATTTTGCTTCTTTGAACTGGTATGCTCTAATTAAGATTTCAACATCACAATAATATGTTTACTTAATAATTTAACCCTCTTGTCTGCCTACTGCTTGTGTTTAGTTCAGTACTTATTTCAGCATGTTGTAATTTCCTTCTGCCTGATCTGAATCTATTATGTGTCCTAAACCCCTACCCCAATGTGTTTGATACCGATGGCTTGTTTGAGGCATGACAGTATTAAGTGTTGATGTTTATGACTAAAACTCGATATCCCTAGGATCATAACCTCTATGTTACCATTATATGTTGTGTGTTCTGGTTGATACTGTAAGTATAAAAGCACTCTCTATTACTGTGCATGCCCATAATTAACTAATGTCTAATTACATAGGCCTCTTTCAATCCCCAGTCCGTGAACCCCTTTGTGTGAAATCCTCAATTCTGTAATTGTTTCCCAGCACCTCTTTCCCCCTTCTTTACTTTCTTAGTTATTTAAAACTCTATTTCTTCGCTTGCACTCTCTCTTACACTTAATTTCTTCCCCCCTCTTGTGAGCGTTGCCTTGGGACCCATGAGCACCCTCTAAATTTAGACACTTGAGGGTTGACACTTGCATACTGTACTTGTCCTATTCTACTGATACAATTTGGGTGGGAGAACTACCCGGAGTCCCATTGAGGCTATTAGGGAACTGTGGCACAGTCACATGGGAGAAATGCTTTGGATCAGTGGTCTTCGAGTTGGTCTATCTTATAACTCAGACATGAAGTCAAGAATCAAGCCTTCTCTGGTTGTAATTTTGTTGTTGTATTTTCTGATGTATTTGTTATTCTGGTTTGTAATAATTTGTAATGAATACTTGCGGTTGGCTAGTGAAACATGGTTGGGTAACTATGCATACCAAGGTTGAAATAATTCTTATAGGGTGTTTTTAACTTCTACGTATTCAAACTTCACCTAGAAACTTAGCCTATAGGAATATTTTAATTGTGCATAATTCAAACTGCTTTTAGATACCATGTCTATAGGCTTTAAATAATTACTGCATTTATATACCATGTCTATAAAGTTTAAAACAAGTTCTGAATTAGATACCACGCCTATAAGGTTTAAACAAGTTCTTCACTCAGATACCATGTCTATAAGGTTTAAATCAAGTTCGGCATTTAGATACTATGCCTATAAGGCTCTTGCATTTAGGTACTACGTCTATAAGCATCTAAATCAGTAATGCATAGAAAACATGCCTATAGGGATTCTCGAGCAATTCTGATTCGTCTTCATTAACAGTCAATGTTAGATATATATTCAGTAATAATAGATACTATCAGTTGCAGAACCTGTAATCAATTTGTTTAATTCTGCATCTCTTTTTATAATCCAAGTCCCTCACTTAGCAAGTTTAACAAGTATGCATATTGGACATCAAACAATTCCTTTAAGCCTTGCTATCTCATCACATCCTATATTAAGTAAAGATCATGCCAATAGGATTCCGTCTAAACACTTAGGCATGCTTTAGAGTAATAATTATAAACTTAATCTGTTTCTATTACAACAAGCAGTCAGGCCTGATCGAGACTTCTTATGTGAGTTATGTAATAAACTAATCTACTTCAATCTATAAACTCCCCCGACTTTGATATTAATTAGACACAAGGAGTACGTGCAAGACATGCTATTATGTGCTTTTCTGTTCAAGGAGGTATACCTAAGCCTTGTTTGTTTAGATGTTTCTCCAAAATATGCAATATGTGTTTTGTATGTCGCCTTAGCGTTTTTAACTTTGAAACTTCAAATAAGCCTAATATCCCTCACTTTTTAGGATTAGTAGTCCTAAGTACCTCCAATACTGATAGGAGTGCGACGGGTAATAACAAGCAATAAGTAATCGAGACCGATCCACGCTTTAAATTCCTTAACGGGGTGGGAAGGGTAGATATGATATGATGACCACGCGATAATGTCCTGTGTTGCCCCTCGTTGAGGAGTGATTACCTAACATTGTGTGGGATGATCCATATTTTTAATAAACCTAGGACCCCCTCGATTATTCTTTATTTGTTTTCTTTCAGCATTTTTAACTTCTTGTTTTAAAGAGTCAGCTTTCTAATTGTTCTATCAAGCCAGTGTTCACTTTCAAACCATTATGTATGGAAATCCCCTCTTATTTGAGCCTTATCTTCCTATATTTTAATTGCACAGTTAGCCGGGAACCATACTAGTGGATTTTGAGGGGTGCCTAACACATTCCTCTTAGAATAATTTCCAGTCTTCACCCTCTGGTTATTCAAATCAAACTTTTCTGCTGTCCTAATGAACCATAATCATTAGGTGATGACTCTTTAAATGAAAACCTAATTCCCAAAAGGAATTAGTTGTACATCCAAATGTCATAAACCTGATTTCGCGAGAAAAAGGGGTGCGAAACTAATTTGGAGCTAGGTTGTTCTTCTGTTAAGCCTTCCATAATAGTGTCATTTTCCTGATCTTTGTAGGTTGTGTCCTCTATTGTGGGGCTTGATAACTATATAGGCTCGTTATATATTTTGACAAACATATGAGCCTCTGTTCTATCCATTTCTGCTTCCTCATGCATTCTCTTTAAATTCTCTCCCTGCATAGCCATCATTCAATATAGTTGACTAGAGACATCGCCTATCTCCTTATTTTGATTCAAAATAGTAGGCTCTCATATTAGAGAAACTTCAATAGTGATGAAGTCTTTACGATTGAATCCCTTCCCGTTGTTGCTCTGTTTTTGCATCTCTTCATTTGTCACATGAACTTGACTGACTTGACATTCATCACCTTTCTCCTCTGGATATATAGTTTTTTCCCCTGTTTAATTTTTTTGTTGGCCTCCTGTAGCCTTATGGATTTGGGGTTTCTTACTGTTTTTTGTGTTTCTTTCCCTGTCGAGTCTGGTAAATTTCTGAGGCAATTATGGAGAGCTGATAGTAACCTCAAACAAAGACTCTGCGTTGTAAACAGTTACAACATCCATGGCTTCATTTCTCTTCAAAGTATTGTGTGTTACAACCACTATTTTCCCCTATTTTGGCTCTGTGACCTTGTTGTACCCTTCCTTGTTTAGACTATTGGTTGGTATTGTTATTCCTCCCATGCTAGCCTCTGTGACCTTTGTTCTCAGATTCGTGTTTCCCTTTCCCTTCTTACTCTATACTCTTCTCCATCCCGCTTCATCAACAACTTCTTTCATGAGCTCTTTAGGCACCACTTGATTGTTAGGGACCGCGTTTGCCATTTTTATGGTTGACTCGTTATAGTTTTCTCAATTCATGTGATGGTCTTCACATTATTTGCTGGTATCTTGATGGTTGATTTCCTCCATGATCTTGATGGAGAAATAATATTCCCGTGGTTGTTTTCCTTTCTCCGTATTTCGTTTTTCAATTGTAGATGCAAAATTCTACATGTATCATTAGAATGACCTTGCATATTGCAATGTGTGCAGAAGGCATGTATGCTTTCATATTCAATCTTTTGCACAATAATTTCTTTATTGCTTTCGTCGTTGATAATTTCCAGCACCACCTCTTTAAAAAGAGGTTTTTTCAAGCTAATCCCCACTCAAACTTTCGTTGCAGTGGGTCTAGTTTTGGACATCGTTGTTTCGTCCATGATTAGAGGGATTCCCATAAGTCCAAGAATGTTGCATAAAGTATCCCATTCATAATAGTGTCGAGGGAGGATAGTAAGAGTAATCCAGACAGGGGTGAATGACTGCTCGACGTCAGGTTATAATGAAGATGACAATTTTTGTATAACCATTATGTTTTCCCTACCAAAAGAAATGTAATTTCTCAAAATTACCTCAGAGTGATCCTCTTTGTTATTGAAGTCAATGAAGACATGGTGCATATCATAAGCCCCAATCTTGATATTTCCTTTCCAGTGATAAATTTACCAAATTCACTGCGTATGAGTTCTATAGAGGGTCTAATACAAGTGAACTTACAATAATCGTCCAATTGCAGGTTTGAGCAAGTAAGTCATTCTCCTCTTTAGTGGGTAACCACTAGTTTTCCTTCAAACAGACCATATGGTTTGTAAGGATCATTTATAAAGCCTCGTTTGTTGCTTTTATCTGCATTACTAAACACACCTTTATACGAGGAATTGGGTGAGGATCCAGTACCAAAATTTGCTAGAGATAACTCCATTACTAGCAATAGTGTTTACCGTAAAAATGGTAAGAATAATTATATTTTTACATGGGACTCTAAAAATACGTGATTTATTCTCGAGCTAGTTGTAAAAGAAATTAATGCTAATTACGTGAACATATAATTAAACTGAACGGGCCTGTTACCGGGGAGCAGAGATAGTCGATGGGACCTCAAGGTCGGCTTTGGTATCAATATGAGACTATGGAGAATAACAGAGGATGGGATTACAGATAAAGATATAATTAAATAGGGCTCTATTAGCCTATATTAAGCTATAGAATGAAGAACAGGTTAAGAGACAATGAATATAGGGGTGACCTCAAGCCAATACCAAGTGATAATAAGAAAGACCGAAGATAAATGACTTTGAGCCGAGGGGAATAAAAAATTAAGAGAGAGAGAGAGAGAGAAGATATTATTGCTCTTGCGTGGGACAATTAGAGATCTACCTTACAAGGTGTTAGTGAACCCCCTATTATAGAAAGGGGATGCCCAAACTTAGTACAAGATACTTGACATGACAAAAAGAACTAGATACGTCAGCTCGTTAGTTTTATGTCGCACGAGGGCTGACATTGAGCTGCTTGAATAGATTTGGTCGACCCTGGGTACATTCCATGGGGGATTTCTATGTTCACCCGATCCTCAGTTGATGTTTATTCTTGGTAGGGCATCGACAGGTTTCGAGGTAAGCGATCGACCAGAGATCTCGCGCTTCCGGGGTCACTCTCCGAAGCATCACGTCTAGGGGGGGGGGGAATTAGTTCCCAGCTTTTCACCACACACAGATAGTCTATGCATTTCTTAGAGGGAAGTGATAAGAAACGACATAGAAATATCATTTCCCGATCATCTATAGCCGCATTCTGGGGGGGGGGGGGGAATCGGTTCTCCGATTTCCACCACACGCAGATAGTCTACGCCTTTCTTAGAGGGAAGTAATAAGAAACTGTATAGAAATATCATTTCCCAATTCTCTATAGTCGCATTGTGCTGATGGTGCAGTCCTCCTTTGACGGGTATTGAAGTACTTCGCCTTTTCCCTTCTTCAGGGTCACTCGAAACGTTACGAGCCTTGGAGTCATATTGTTGCTATCGCTTCACCTTCTATGAACACATTAATTGCTCCTACCATCACATTTTTCAAGGGCGGTAATGGAACCGTCGATTGCTTTGCCCTCCCTATAAATGAGGTTACTTGTGGCTAGCTGTTATTCTCAAACTTTCTTTGATACCTATCTCTCCTTCTTTTCTCTTTCGCCTTGAAGTTCCACCATCTTGCCGTGTTCGAGGCCCTGGGCTTTTTTACGCCATATGCGCCTTGACTCCTTTACTGTTCTCTTTTTTGATTAGAAGGAATTGTGTCGCCGTGATGTTGCTGTTATTGTTGGTGCTACAGTTATTGTCAGCTCGAGGTGATGAGGTAGAGGGCCAATTTTTCTGACCCTAGGGGTATTATTCAGACTATGCATCGCTACTTAGGAGGGGGCTCAGATTATACATTGCTGCTCACCCTCCTCCCTTGGCTCGGTGCATTACACCCCTTTTGGATTCCTGGGGGGGGTGGCGGTTCCCGTTGGTTGTCGCCTCCCAGGCCGAGGACCCACCTCAAGTAGTATCTTTGTGGGATTGATAATGGAGGGTTTTGCGACGAAAAATATTTTTCACAAAACCACTTCCAGTCTCTTTCCCTCACCTCTCTTCCTTTTGAAGATGCCATTCTAGGAATCGAGCAAAGGTCCCCAAGGGCCTAGGAATTGGAAGATATTGTCTTTGAGGTCATATGCTCGATGGGATAACGACCGAGATGTCTCACAAAAAGTAGTCTAGACTCTTAGGCTTTTGCTTTATGCATATCTTCATATTTGTTTTATTGCGTAATGATCCCCTTGCGGACTTTTATAATCATATAAGGACCCCTCGAGGGCTGCTGTTTATGGATTTCTTATGTATATGAATATACTTTTTCTTACTTCTGCATTCCTTACTTTGCTTTTTTTTTGTATGCTCTCATGCCTATTGAGGCTCTTTGGATGTCTTCTTTTATTTGTTGTCCGTCGATATCCGACATCAATGCGAGCGTTCGTTCTAATCTCCTGTTGATTAACATGGCTTTCCTCCAACCCACCATCGTACTTCAGGCTAATCTTGGATCGTTCCGATAGGTATGGGCTATTGGGGTGCTCCGAGTTATTCGGAGATCATGCATTAAATACCGGGGCCTTTGGGAATGTTATCCCGGATGAAGGTCATCTTCGACTACTCGGGTTTCCCTATTGGTCTTGATGTAGATACCCCATTTTCAGAATGTATAGTATTGACTTTGGCTTGTATTCAGGTGCTTCCTTGAACCTTCGTGGATCTTTCGATTGATAAATGTCCTCGCGTAGGGTTTTTTTGTGTATTAACCAAAAATAATAAAATAACTTCGGGCCGCCATATCCTTATTGTGAAGGAGTGGGTGATGTCTTTGGACTTCGTAGTGTCCTTTGAGAGGAGGCTTCTATGAGGGTTGGCAGCTTTAGGGACGCCGGTGGCTTCTTGAATGCAGTCTCCTGGTATAGATTTGCCTGCGTTTGGATCATCCAGACCGATATTTGGGGATTTTTCATATGAGCGTATGTTAAGATACGACTGCGTCTACTAGCTGGCTTCCTTTGGCAGAGGCCTTTGTCTGCTAACCGTGTGTTGGCGAAGGCGTTGCTGGCCTTTTTAGAGTTCTATTTTACCATGATGGAGGCTTCCGAGGTTGACTATCATACCAGCGTCGGATACAGTGCTGATGGCTGGTGTCCTTGGTTTTTTATGAATTTATCACTGTTTTTCGTACATGCAATGTGTGGCTGCTTTCACCTCCTTGGGGGTCGTCGGGACCTGCCTTTAATAGTTACTTTATTTGGAGAAGGCGGAGACCGGGCTCGGGGGAATCATTCCTCTTAGGTGTTGGTGCCACGCCTTCGAAACCCTCGCCAGTCATTTGTAGGTCTAAAAGGATGTCTTTCATGCAGTACGCCTCGCGCTTTGCTGGCTCTATCTATGATGATGGCGAGTTCAGCAACCATTCTTTCTTTTCTCTATCGTGGGCGTTTTTGGTGTCGGACTTTCTCTCAGGGGCGTATGTCCCCCTCCCAGGTGTAGACATGTAATTTTTGACCACCCTCCCCCCAAGATTTTTTATATTTTAGCATGTAAATATTTAGTTTAGGCCTAATATCGCTATTTCAGCTAATTTTTACTCTTTTATTTTATTTCGTCGCAAAAAAAGAAAAATTACAAAAAATATTTTAGTTTATGTATCTTTCGTAAATTTAAATAAAAAATATACAAAAATAGTACGTTATCTTTGTTTTTATATAATCTTGAAAACACAAAAAATAGTTTATGTTTTATAGTTTAGTTAAATTAATTAGAATTAGTTTTTAAGTTTTATTTTATAACTTTACAAGGAGGAATTAGTTTTAGGTTGATTTATCCCCGTTATTATAAATCTTGTATTGCATTTTTCTCGTCTTTTGTCCAATCCCTACCTCATAATTCTTAGACTCATACCCTAACCTAATCTATACCCCTATATAATAGTACCTAACACATAAATATACACGTACTCTACTGCACACAATCAGTCGTCTTCAGCAAAGATTAGAACCCCTACTGTTCGTCATCTTCATGAGCTACAAACACACAAAAAAAATCAAACCCAGATGCTTTAGGAGCTGAAAAACATCAGCGAAAAAAGACAAATAATTTTTTCCTAATGCCTAGGAGTCAAGCGTTGTTCTTCAAAACACATGACCTCCCCCATAATTTGATCTTCAAGAGAGACCATAACTTCATCTTCTTCTATCAACAAAGACCAAAAATCCATCCGCAAGAACACCAAAAGTTTCCTCTGTGCCAAGGAGAGGTCCGTTTGAGGTCGTTCGGGTTTTATTGTCGAGAAGCTCTCATTTGAGATCTGTCTATTGAGGTTCTCGTTCATCCATGATCCGGATCCGTCGAAGCTATTTGAATTCCTTGTAAGTTCTGTCCGCCTTCCATAATGCTAACTTGGAGATTTTTCTATCATAATAGAGTGAAGAATGTTTAGTCCAAAAAGATCCGTCCGATTCTTCTTTTACAATTTGTATACTGACTTCCTCGGTGCTTCTTATGTCAATTTTTTAATTTTGTCATTTGATTTATAATGTGTTTTTCTGGTTGATATTTTTATCCATGTTACAAAAATTATTTTTGTTAATTACTATTTGAGAACATTATATCTAGATGTAATTAGTTTAAGTGGGCTTACGTCATTACTATATTTGTTTCCTTAACATTTTTATAGTTTTGCTTTCACGTTAGATTTATCTTAGGAGTTACAAATTAATGATATGGAAGAACTATGGTCAGATGTTAATTGTTTTTTTGTGTGGAGATTTTCTTAGTGTTTAATGGGCCAACATTGGGATTGGATTCAATTTGCTAGATGTTAGGTGCATAGCCCATTGCTCTTAATATTGGACATAATTTTGTAACAGTATAGGTATTGGGTTGCTATTCGTAAACTGAACTACGCCAAATTAGATTAAAGGGGCTTGGGTGTGCATTTCATGTGACCCTAGCATAGTTTTGAATAATAATAGATTGAAGCATGTTATTAACCCGAGGATGCATTTCATGTGACTCGGTTCTAATTTCCAACAAGGTTAAAAAGAGTGTGTCGTGAACTACGGGCGCATTTCATGTAGCGTGGCTTGCAATATGTTTTAAATGACCTTCAATTAATTTCTTACTTTATTATAAGTGGTTAATAAGTTAAAAAATGCACACGGGTTTAAAACTTTTTTAAAATCAGCCAAATAGGCCAGTAATAACAGTTGAGCGACAGTGCTGGAACCACGAAACTCGGGAATGCGTAACACCTTCTCCCAGGTTAACATAATTCCTTACCCGGATTTTTGTGTTTGCAGATTGAAAAACCGAGTCAATCTTTCCTCGATTTGGGATTATTAATCGGTGCTTGGGACACCATGAATTATTCCAAGTGGCGACTCTGAATTTTTAAATGAAATAACCCCGTTTCGATTATCACTTTAATTGGACAAACTCCCTTATACTCCTGTCGTGTGTAGGAAACAGGAGGTGTGACACCAGGGTTATTGATCAACAGGCAGGCAACGGCAGTAGTGAGATATGTGATGTGATGGGGTCTTTATCAAGGTAGGTCCGCTTCACTCTGCTGAGGAGAATGCATCAATTAAGCTGAGTTTTCTGGAGCCCATAACTTGGGGGGTGACGGGCTCAAATTACGAGAGCTATTTGGTGGAGTAGGTGGCTTCATGTAGTATACGCTTCGCTCCACTCTGTCCTTTGGGCTAATTCCCTTTCTGTTATATCAGGTGCAGAAAAAAGTGGACGTTTTGAAATACCTTAAGGGTGACGTTACTTTCTCTAGAGTGACTCGTGGGGAGCAAAGGGCTCAAGTCCAGGCTTATGCTTTGGAGGGGACGGATGCCTTGGCCAAGGTCTCTGCCTTCGAGATTAACCTCCTTTCGACCGGAAATAGCACCAAAGTTCAACCGGGTATGTTTGAAAAACATTGAATCCGATCTTTCGAAGTTTTCAGAGTCGAAATAATTGATGTTTGGGCTGAAGTGGCACTAAGTCAGATCTAGGCTAGTTAGGAGATGGCGATTTCTGTGAAGTGTGTTATTAATGCCCGATCTGGACTGAAACGAGCCTTTGACCGAGAGAAGAGGATCGAGGAATATATTCGTCACAGATCCCCAAGAGGGTACTCGAACAGGTGGGTCCAAGGGGTTCCATTGTCTCGGAGAAATTGGCTTGAGCAAGGAGGATAACCATGGTGCTTTATCACTCCTTATTGAAGTTGTGAAGGGCGAATTTTGACAAGCTCTAGCTCCTTTTTAGTAAGGAGTGTAGATTCTGCCATTTCGTCACTTTGTTTCTGATATATGCAAAGTATGCTTATAGATGGAGAATGCGCCTTTTTCGCGCATGCAATATATAAGAAGGAATTTGAAGCTTTGCAACTTTTGTACCTTTTTCTTTGTTTATTGCTTTCGACTGGGCAGGTTGGATTTAATGTTTTGGCGAGGTCCGTATCATTCCGAAATGGATCGTATAGTCTCGGGGGCTCTTGAGCATGATCCTCGGAGAGAGCAGGTGCTGGTGCCTCCTTGTAGGACTAGCTGTTTTGGCTTAGTCTCCGAGTCTGTATTCGACTCGAGCATTCTTGTCCTTAAACTTTTTGTGTTCGTGTGGGCAGGTAGTAGTCGTTTCCATCTTTTACCCTTGGGCATTTTGCCGTTCCAGTTGTTTTGGGTCCAGTCTCTGAGTCGTATTGTGACTCGAGCTTCAATTGATATTTGAGATTTTTCCTGGCCGCATGGGTGGATGATGATGGCCTTTCGTGCTTCGGGTGGAGATGACTCCACGGGTGCGTGGCTCGGAGATTTACTGGCGCTAGTGGCACTTGTGCTGTGCCCTTAGGCATACTGTGGTTTAATCATTTTGGGTCCAGTCTCCAAGTCGCTTGCGACTCGAGCTGT
Organism: Nicotiana benthamiana; assembly: GCA_034376525.1. Lineage (NCBI taxonomy): Eukaryota > Viridiplantae > Streptophyta > Magnoliopsida > Solanales > Solanaceae > Nicotiana > Nicotiana benthamiana. The sequence goes on along the minus strand of CM067340.1, from coordinate 57,259,239 downwards.
AATCAACCCTTGAGTTCCTTGGTTCTATGGCTGGCGACAGTGGCATTTATGCCGCGCCTTTATACGTGTTGCAACCTTTTGGTCTAGTCTCTAAGTCGTATCGCGATTCGAGCTGTAATTGACCCTTATATTTCATTGAGTTTCTGCCGTTTGTGAAACTTATGCTATATGGCCGTGGAGACCTTTAAGTGTGTTGCCCGGAGGCTTGAATAGTTAACTATATTGGATGTGGTCTCCAAATCGGGTTCTGATTCGAGCTCACTTTAATCCTCAATTTGTCAAGAATTTTTAGCTGGCGACGATGGCTCTTAAGATGTTTGGTCGTGGAGACCTTTCAATATGAGGCCCGTAGGCTGGTTTAGCTGGAGACAATGGTGTTACGCTATTTTTGCCTGTGGGCTTTTTTGTGGCCTTTTTTCCGCTTGTTAAGGCCTTTTCATAGTATTTTGCCTGACCCGTCGTTGCTTCCATAGGAACCTCGATTTCAAGTCGTAGTCAGCGATTTTTTGATCACCTCGCAAGGTTCATAGCTTATAGGTCGAGTAGATTGACTCGCTTACGAGATTTTTGCCTGTTTATTGAAGCCTGTTTTAACCGGTTCTTTCCGAAGTATATTCGGAGTAGTGGTATGTGATTTATTAGTGACAGTCGGGCATCCCCAATACGCATTATTTTGGCTGTATCAGCCGTCCTGAACATAGTCGTAAGAATTCGGAGTAGCCGTTTTTTTATCCTAAGTGATAGTTTTAGTTATTACATCAAGGATATTCCCTTTTGGAATTCTTAAGAATGCTATGCATAGTCTAATCTTCGGGAGTTTCATGCCTGTTAAGATCTTACAGTTTGTCATGACTATTGATGTCTTACAGTTTGTCATCCTATTGAGGACTTATTATTTGTATAATACATTTGGTTGTGCCGAGTCTTCCCGCTAGGGTCTTACAGTTTTGGACTTTCAAGTGTATGGCGATTAACAACAGTCTTAGAGTCATCGAGTTTGTTTAAGCTTGAAGACAGCTTCTTGTGAGTTTGGAGTTGCATTCCAGGGCTTGATGAGCCCGACGTTCAAAACCTGGGTTATGCAAGTTTTTAGAATTTCTTGCACTAAGTCCCTGAGTATATCGGGTCTGTATATTCTTGAATACCGCTTCTTGCGAACTTGGAGTTGTATTGTGACGGATTTTTGAGCCCGGAGTTCCAACCCTAGGGACGTGCGGGTGCTGAACTGTTTAAGTCTCCGAGTATCTCAGGACGTGTTTGGCAGAGAGGTCCTTTGTCGCGAGTATACATCGACTTTCCCTTTTTGGAGAATGAGATGTTTGAAGATTTTCTCCAATCCATTGGCATAATACGTGTGTTTTTTGGCTAACCCGATCCATTTTTGGTCGAATGTAGTTGCTTCGGTAATTTGTCTTACTCCGAGATGGAGACTTTTTCTTTTTTCATGGGAGAAAAGGGTATATTTTTATTTCCCAATATAATGGTACATGCTTCCGCTTCGGCGGAATCTGATTACATCGACTATTTGGCCCTATGCGTCGTTGCCCCGCAGGGACCTTCCTTGGCATTTCTCTACCTCTTTTGCATTAGGTGGCTTCCAGGGGAAATATCCCTTGCCGCTTGAAAGTTGGCCGTAAGGGTACCGTCGAGCAATTCAATGGAGTCTCCCCTTTTAAGCAGCTTCGCACCCGTTTCCTCGTTAAAACCCTTACAGGTAAAAACCCTTCTTTTTGGGATAAAAAACTCGATCGGATGAAAAGAGTGCAACGGGCCGGCTTTGGGGGTCTTGGGGTCTCCCGATAGTATTAGTGTCCTGATATCCCCGGTTGAGTTCCTGCATGAGGGTTAGTTCTTAATCCGAAAAGAAACAAAATCAATAGATGTACCTTGAAACGAGATAGGCTGGTAGCGCCTTGGAGTCGGTATATTATAACTGCCTGAGGGTGGAAGTGCGATGCAGATTTCTATTTTATTTCGTCAAACCTGACCGTGGTTGAGAACTAATTCACCCATTGGATTTTACGGAAGTGGAGGTATGGGTGCTGATAACACATTCTGTGTTGCAAATATTTCCCTTGGCACGTGTTGTTTCCCGTAGACGATTTTGATCCTCTCCTTTGTCAGGAACTTTATCATCTGGTGGAGAGTGAATAATACTGCACTTTTGCACTGTATCCACGGTCGCCCAAACAAAGTGCTATACCTATTGTCTCCCTTGATGACATGGAATTTGGTGTCTTGTGTTGTGCCGGCCACGGTAATCGGAAGGATGATTTCTCCTTTCATTATTTTGCTCGCCATGTTGAGCCTATTAAGGACCCGAGTGGTGGGCACCATCTTTTCAGTTACACTAAGTTATTCTACTACCTTCGACTTGATAATATTGGGTGAGCTACCTGGATCCAGGAGTACACGTTTTATCTGAAAAGAATTCTAAAGAAAGGAGATTACCAGGGCGTCATAGTGGGATTTAGATTGAGCCTCGGTATCCTTTTTGCTAAACATGAGGGAGTCTTTGGAGATATATCCCCGAGTCCATTTTTCCATGGTGATGGATACTTTTGTTGTCCTCATCGTGGGTTCTTACGGGGTATCGTCACCTCTATGATCATGCGGATGACATGTTGCGGCTCGTTTACCTCATTCTTCTTGGTTGCCTCCTTTTCTCGAAACTGATTTTCGGTCCGTTCGCTAAGGAATTCCCGAATGTGCCCTTTGTTGTGTAGCCGAGCCACTTCTTCTTGTAGTTTATGGCAATCATCGGTCCTGTGGCCATGTGTGTTGTGGAACTCACACAATAAGTTTTAATTTCTCTGTGAAGTGTCTGACTGTATCGGTTTGGCACACTTCACATCTCTAATTTTACCGATGGCAAACATGATGTTCGATAAGTCGATGCTTAATTTGTATTCCAATAAATGGGATGCGTTTGTTGGCACCACATTTTTATCGAACCATTGTTTTGCTGATGAGCCCCCGAGGATCTTGTCCTCGATCTATGCTCCAATCGTTGCAGGGTATATTTCACCGTGGGGACTTTCTTCTATCTTTAAATTACAATTAGTACCTTTATTTGCTTTAGGAGTCTGTTTGGGTGTATTTTGCCCGAAAGGGCTCCCAGCTGGTCATCCTCGACCCTAATCTTTGACTGGTATCGGTTGTGAACATCCGACCAGGTCGGCCGGTTATTCAATTAGATTCTTCTTTAGTTGTTTTAAAGCCATCGAGCTTCGCTCGTTTAGGCCTTGGGCAAAGGCCTGCACTGCCCAGTCGTTGGAGACTAGTGGCAGCTCCATTCGTTCCATTTGGATGTGGGATATGAACTCCCGCAACATCTCGTTGTCTCTCTGCTTGATTTTGAAAGCGTTGGATTTCCTCTTTACTGCCTTGATGGCTCTGCATGTGCTTTTACGAAGGAGTCTGCTAGCATGGCGAATGAATAGATGGAGTTGGGAACCAAGTTGTGGTACCTCATCATGACGCTCTTTGAAAGTGCTTCTCCGAATATTTTCAACAACACAGACTCGGTCTTGTTTTTTTTATGTCGTTGCCTTTTACTGCGCAGGTGTGAGGAGCAACGTGTTCATTAGGGTCCGAGGTGCCGTTGTACTTAGCGAGTTCCAACATTATGAACTTTTTCGGGATTTGTTTCGGGGCCACTTCCTCGGGGAACGGTCTTTGAATGAACTTTTTCGAATCCAAGCCTTTGAGGACTAGGGCGTACCTAGGATCTGATCGACCCTAAAGTTGTAGGGATCGACTTTTTTATCGTTGTCTGCAATCATTTTCTTACCTAATTCGATCCTTTTGGTGAGGTCCTCGAGTATTCTAATGATGGCGGGATCAACCACTGCTCCATTGTTGCTTGACCTTTCGAGTATTCGCTCGATGGGGGGAGCCGTCTCTGGTGCCACTGTACTGGGGGTTCTTGGATGGCTTTGCAGCTACGCAATGGCCAGTTTCTGTACCTGCAACATCTCAAAGATAACATGAAGACTAATTTCTTGGTCTTCCTAAGCCGGGGTTTTTGATACTTCCTGTTGGTCGCTGTGTTGTACGGCTCCTGTCAATGTGAGAAGTTTCATCGACTTGTTTTGCATCATTTGAATCTGCGTCTGCTAGGATCGGTTGGGGGGCGATATCAGGATTCCATGGAGCTGCTCCAGTGCCCGGGACAGCCACACAATTTTCTCTGTGATTGTCGAGGTTGTCGTTTTCAGCTCCGTTTATCAAGATGAACATATTAGCCTGAAATTGAAGGATCTTGGACAAGAGAAGTGTGAAAGATAACGTGCATTTGTGTGACAAAACCAGTAAGAAAATAATCATTATTATTTTTATCCGCATGGTAGGCACCAAACTGTTTATCGTAAAAATGGTAACAACAATTAACTTTTTAAATAGGACTTAAAAAACATGTGATCTATCCCCGAGCTAGTTGTTAAAGCAGTCAATGCTAAGAACGTGAAGTATAATGATATAATGCGAGCTAAGACGAGGCAGTAAGAAAACTGAAGGGGCCTGTTACTCGGGAGCAAAGATGGTTGATGTGACCTCGAGGTTGGCTTTGGTATCGATCTCATACATCGAGAAGAGCTGGGGATGGGATAACAGTTAAATATTTTATAGATAGGGCTCTTTCGGCCGATATTAAGCTATAGAAGGAAGAACAGGTTAGGAGACAATGAACATAGGGGTGGCCTCGAGCCAATACCAAGTGACAAGAAGAAAGACCGAAGATAAATGACTTTGCGCCAAGGGAAATAAAAAATTAAGAGAAGAGAGAGAGAGAGAGAGAGAGAGAGAGTGAGAGAGAAAAGATATTATTGCACTTGAGTAGGACAATCAGAGCTCTGCCTTACAAGGTGTTAGTGACCCCTTTTATAGAAGGGAGATGCCCAAACTTAGTACAAAATACTTGACATGACAAAATGAACAAGATGTGTCACCCCGTTAGTTTTATGTCGCATGAAGGGTGACAAAAAAAACAAGATGCTTGAATATATTTGGTCGCCCGAGTGCATTCCTCGTGTGATTCCTGCATTCGTCGGGTCCTCAGATGGTGTTTATTCTTGGTAGGGCATCGAAGGGTTTCGAGAGAAGTGATCGGCCCGAGATCCCGCGCTTCTAAGGTCACTCTCCGAAGCATCACGTCGGGGGGGGGGGGGAGGGGAATCGGCCGGTTTTCACCATACACAAGTAGTAATTCTAGATCTTTATATATTATCCTTTTATTGATTTAGGGGAAGAAAGTTCCTTTGTTTTGTGATTTTTGAATTATTTGTGAAATTTGTTGACTACCCGTATAAAAGGCTTAGGGTAGGGAAATTTCTTGGTTGGTTGATAATAATTGATTGCTCTGAGGTATAGATGCTTGAATTTGTCATGATGGGTCGGGGGGACCGGTAGGTCCACCGATTGAAGCATGTGAATCTTGCCGAATAGAAGATCGACAAGAAGGGGGAGATAGAAAGAACTGTTCGACTAAGTTACCTATGTGTACTGTTTAATTTATGCTATTACTTAATATTTTCAGAGTAATATAGTTTCAAAAATATTTTGTCATTCTTTGATGTGACAATGACCAAATTAAGAATTAGCAATAACTTATGGACTAAAATGTTATTGTCTAAAATGTAAAAAAGAAAAGGGGGAAAACGAGGAGCTCCTCTCGCCCTTTGAGTGTAGGTAAGCATGGAAAACCTTTATTCACGTTAGTGACATGACCTGCACATATTAGAGCAGATGATTGGACAATTGAGAAAATTGATTTGGGGAATTAGGGCTTGTAGTTGGGAAATTTGAGAAAAGAACCACCGACGACATGTTTTACTTGAAAAGGGGAATGAATGCGTCTATGAAAAATAAGAACTGAATTACACAAGAACTAATAATTGCAATTACTAAAAAGTAAGTATATATTATCTCCCACTTCATTTACTTTCAAGTTTTGACTATACTAAAATTCATTTTTACTTCTACTTGTCTATTTTAGCAAATCAAGAGAAAAATAATAATAAAAATTTATTCTACCCATATCATTGATTATTCATTTCCCCAAACATTCTCAAGACTTTTTAAAATGGTATCAAGGTGATCAAAATGGGGAATGAGCTATGCAAGAACTTCCTCTACCAAGGTAATAATGAATACATTAGGAGGGCTCCTATTGCTCGGAGAAGTTATGCCAACCAAGATCCGTAGGAGGTTTGAATATAATAAACTTTGTTGATTGGAACGAACGGCCATAAGAAGTTGCTATGGGCTATTACAACCAAAAATGACATGCTAGATCTTATTGATACACCATCATTATATAAAGAATAACGATATTAATACTATGCCTTTATCTAAGCAAGCCACTTGGCTGGTTAAGAAGATATTTGATACTAGATATAAGGTGATGCAACTTTTATCTGCTCCAAGTTTTCATACTAAAGGTGATAAACAAAGCATGCATCAAGAAAGCCTATATTGCCTCTATACCGGAATTGTTGAAAGCACCATGGAAACCGCGGTTGTTACTGAAGGGGCTTATTCCGAATCACTACTTCATACTTTGGATTCACTTCAAGAAAGATTAGCAAGTACCGATAGTGGATAGACAAAGGAAATGGAGGATTCAAGTACCAAATGCATATGTTTTGTGTAGCACTAGCTCTGAAGAAATGCATAATCGTTTATTTTTCAAACTGTAGCTGCTCAAAATCCATTTGATAAAAACTAGTAATATGTCCAGGAATCGACAAATAGGTTGGTCATCGGGATACAAAAATTGATTGACTAAATAAGATAGTGAAGAGCAATAAACCATAAGGTGTCATTGTGGGAATTTACTGGCCCAAGTGAAGGTTTGTTTTGAAGATTGACAAAGGAAGCTGAGGCATGGACCAGGTCCATCCCTAGTGTGCATAAAAACGGACAGATTCGATTATGTAGGATGCACGTGAAGGAGATACGCTTAACTTGGTATAATTGGTATCTCCTGATCGAAAAGGTTGTATAAATGATAAAGAGAAGGACTCCTTAATCAAAGAGAACACTATCTAAGTTAGGGAAAGAGTTAGAAGTTGAGATCAAGTAGAACTCTTCTACCAAGGAAGAGTAGCATTAGAACTCTACTTACTCTCTTCATCTACTAACTCTATAAATCACAGGATGTTCTCACTTTACAAAAATGTGCACAAATGCATAATTTAAACGTAAATTAAGAGAAAAATAGCAATGTTTTTTTGCAAGCAATTCGTGTATGATTCAAATGTACAAACCTGAAGCTACATGAACTAGATACAAGAACCAGTTCCATGTGTCTGTCTTTTATTTTAGGTCAACTGTAGTAGGTGTTTTCATATTGTACCTTTCAACTTTATCTAGAGGCAATTGTAATAGGTACTCAAAGTATTCAAGTTAGAGTTAACTTGATGTTTTCGCAAATATTATAGGCTGTTTGCCACAACGGGATTAGAGTTAATCCTAGGTTTACAAAAATATTTTGTTAATGCAATTTTTGGCTCTGCGATTTAGTTGAGAGTTTGGGAAAATCCTATTCAGAAGTAGGTTGTGGTTTTCTCACCTTTTGAGCCAGGTATTTTTCAAGTAAAATACTTGTGTTCTTTACTCTCCGCATTTACTATTTCAGCAATAGCAGGTTAAGGAACACTTAAAAGAACCATGTCCTTCCATAAATAGTTTAAGCAAAAAATTGGACACCTAAAAAATCTCCCCCCCCCCCCCTTGTGTGGTATTGAAGTTAACACATAAATTGGTATCATAGCTTGTTATCCTTGAAGAGACTAACACTTTAGGAATAGATAAGATGAGTGCACCACCTGAAATTTGGGAAGGGCAATCCCCTGCTAGGCCACCACTCATTAGTGGCCAGTACCACTCTTGGTGGAAAAAAACAGGATGAGAGACAACATAATGGAGAAGACTATGAGCAATGAGGCATTGTCACTAATTGTCCCCTGGCTACCATGAAGTAGAATGCTGAAGGAATAGATGTGTGGAAAACTAGAGCTGACTACACTGCTGAGGACATGAGGAAATGGGAGAATAATACTAAGGCCATGAAATGGCTTGTGTGTGGACTTGGTCCGGATGAGTACAACAGAATTAAAAGTTCTACCATTGCTAAAGAAATTTGGGACAATTTGCAAATGTCTCATGAAGGAACACTTCAAGTGAAGAGCTCTAGAGGAACACTACTGTATTCTCAATATGAGAATTTAATCATGAAGGAAGGGGAAACCATCGGGGAGAAGTATACAAGGTTCACCACAATGACAAATGAACTTTAAGTTTCTTGGAAAGATTATTCTTAAAGAGGACAGTGTTGAGAACATTTTAGCAAAGGTTTTGCCAGTCACTTGGGAGAGAAAAATCATTGTTATTCAGGAATCAATGAACATTTCCACTCTTAAGGTTGATAAGCCAATTGGAAATGTCACTACTTATGAACTTAGAAGGCAAATCATGGAGATGGATGTACACAAGAATAAAAAGAGCCTGGCACTCAGAATCACTGAAGGTTATGAACTATAAAATGAAATGACCATGATCACAAAGGACTTCAAGAAGTATCTAACGAGGGAAAAGGTTTTTCAAGAAGTGGAAGGTAGAGTTGAACGAAGAAACAAGAAAGAGGAGCAAGTTCAACCCAAGAAGAATAAAGGATCAACAAAGGCTATGTTTGCTGCTTGGGGAGAAAGCTCAGATGATGAAGATGGAGATGAACAAGAACTTAATTCCATTTGAGAATTTAATGAGGAATCAACGGTAAGTGTAATTCATCTCAAAGACAAGAATAAATTTTTATCTAAAGAAAGGCTATCTGAGTTACTTCTAGATTTCATTTATGAATCTGAGGATCTATACAATGAGAAGGAACATTGGTCTAAGGAGTGTGTGATTCTAAAAACTAAGTGCAAATACCAAGAACTTAGGGCTAGTGAAAGTGAAAGTAAAAATGACATGTTAAAGAACAAGGTTCATGAACTTGATACTACTGTCGTAGAGCTTAGATCTGAAAATCTAAAATTGAAATTAGGAGCAGGTAAATAGAAAGCTGATCATACACAACTCACTTCAGAAGACAACTTAGGAAAAATGAAAGAGGAAATGTACAAAAGAGATGAACAGGTCCTCTGATGCACTTTCATGGCTACATGAACATCATAGTAGCAACAAGAGAGGAGTGGCTATGGACCCCTGACCCCTACACCTAAGTGGGATCCCAAAAGTAAGTACCTCACACTTCCTGAGAACAAAATTTGCACACATTGTAGTCACTAAAAAAGTGAATGCACTACAAAAGAAAAGGCTAGTAAAAAGAATAAAATATTTGTTTAAGGGAAAAATAGGCTACCAGGTTGGACAAGAAAAATTTGATTCACCCTTTTGCCTATGTAAATGGACCCAAACTAGGGTTCCTAAGACTAACCCCTGATTTCCTTTTACAGGTCGAAATGAAGGAGAACATCCAAATATGGTACATGGATAGTTGCTGCTCAAAGCATATAATAGGAAGCAAGAACCAGTTTCTTTCACTTGAGAACCTCATCTGAGAAAATATCTCCTTTGAAAATAGGAAGAAAGGTGAGATCATTGGGGTTGGAAAGGTAGGTATGACCGATTCTCAAACTTTTGAGAATGTCTACTTGATAGATGACCTAAAATACAGTCTAATACGTGTGTCACAACTGTGTGATAGAGGTAACTTGGTATCATTCACCTCCACCAAATGTTTTGTGATTAATCTTACCACTGACAATATTGTTTTGCATGAAAAAAGAGTAAACATGCAAAACAATATTGTCACCGGTAAGATTAATCACAAAACATTTGGTAGAGGTGAATGCTACGAAGTTACCTCTATCACACAGTTGTGATACATTTATTAGACTGTATTTTTGTCCATGTATACAGTATACATTCTCAATAGATTGAGAATCGGTATTACTTACACCTTTCCAACCGCAATGATATCACCTTTCTTCCCATTTCTAAAGGAGACATTTTCTCATATGAACTCACTTTCATAAGTGTGTTGGAAAACGAACCCCTCCTTTGGCACGAGAGACTTGGACATGCAAGTCTGAGTCAACTCAAAAAATTAATCTCTAAGGACCTGGTGATAGGGTTGCCTAACATCAAGTTCAAGGAAGACAATGTTTGTGCGGCTTGTGCTAGGGGGAGCGTGTACGATCTTCTTTGAATTGTAAGAAAATGGTAAGCACCATCAGAACAATGGAACTGGTCCATATGGATCTATGTGGTCCAATGAGAACATTAACTAGAGGTGGAAAAAGATATGTGATTGTGTTTGCTGATGATTACTCTAGGTTTACTTGGACATTGTTTTTAACATCAAAAGATGAAGCATTTTACACGTTTACTTCTTTTGTTGGAAAAACTCAATAACAAGTAGGAAATCGACTTGCATCAATAAGGTCTGATCATGGAACTGAATTTAATAATCCTATGTTTGCTGAATTTAAGTTTGCTTCATCTTCATGTTCTTATCTCTCATAAAGAGTGTTAGTTTCATAAAAAAATACATGTACACTTTATGCTACACATAGAGTTCTTTTACTAAATACTTTATAAGCTTTGATATGTGAAGAATATCCAACGATACTCCCTCATCACTTCTTGGATGAAACTTACAAAGGGAATCACTGCCATTATTGTGCACTTAGCACTTGCAACCAAAAGCCCTTAGGTGGGATATATTTGGTTTTTTCCCTTTAAGTAACTCATAAGGAGTTTTTTCTACTAGTGGTCTGGTCACACACCTGTTTATTATGTAGCATGTTGTATTTATTGCCTTTGTCCAAAAACTATGTGGTAGTTTACTGGAAAGTATCATGGTCCTTGCCATATCTCCATGGGTCCTGTTCTTCCTTTCAACTACCCCATTTTGCTGAGCTGTTCTAGGGGCAGAGAAATTATGATCTATTCCATTTTCATCACAAAATTCAGCAAACTTGGCATTTTCAAACTCAGTTCCATGATCATACCTAATAGATGCAAGTTGATTTACTAATTGTTTCTAGATTTTTCTAAAAAAGGCTGTGAACATTTCAAATGCTTCATATTTAGAAGTTAGAAATAACACCCGGGTAAATCTAGAGAAATCATCAACTAGCACCATGACATTTCTCTTATCACCTCTGCTCATGGCTCTCATTGGACCACAGAGATCCATATGAACCAGTTCCAATGTCTTAGACGAGCTTACAATTTTCATAGTTTTGAAGGATGACCTTACATGCTTCCCTCTTGCACATGCCTCACAAACATTGTCTTCCTTGAACATGATATTAGGTAACCCCATAACCAAGTCATTGGAGACTAATTTGTTTAATTTATTTAGACTGGCATGACCAAGTCTTTTGTGCCAAGAGAGGGGATCATTTATTTCACACTCAAAAAACTGTGGTCATTTTCAGAAAGAGTTGACAAATCTACAATGTAAATATTGTTAACTCTTCTTCCCTGCAATACAATCTTGTATGTAGTAAGGTTAATCACAAAACATTTGAAGGAAGTGAAAGCCACTAGATTACCTCTGCCACACAGTTGTGACACACTTATCAGGCTATATTTCAAGCCATCTATCAAGTAAAAATTCTCAATGGAATGAGAGTATGTCTTTTCTACCTTTCCAACCCCAATGATCTCACCTTTCTTTCCATTTCCAAAGGAGACATTGCCTCTTGTTAGGTTCTCAAGTGAAAGAAACTGGTCTTTGTTACCAGTAATATGCTTTTAGTAGCCACTATCCATGTACCAAATTTGGCTACTTCCTTTCACTTGGACCTGCAAGATGAAATCAGAGGTTATTCTTAGGAACCCAAACTAGTTTGGGTCCCTTTCTATGGGAAAAAGGATGAATTAGATTTTTCTTTGCCCACCAAGGCAGTTTGTGTTTTTCTGAACAAAAGTTTTGTTTCTTTGACTGGCCTTTTCTTTTCCATTACATTCATTTCTGTAATGGCCAGTCTTGCCACAATGTGTATAGATTTTGTTCTTAGGAAGAGTGAGATACTTATTTTTGGGATCCCATTTTGGAGCTTGATTCCTAATCCCAAGTCCTCTCTTGTTGCTGCTGTGACGCTCTTGCAGCCAAGAGAGTACATTTTGTTCCATTTGCATGTTCTTTCTACTTCATGCTTCACCTTTCCTAATTCTTCTTTAAGGACCTTGATTGATTAATCTTTCTTATACAGCTCATCTTTCATTTTTCCTAAATTTTCTTCTAGTGTGAGAAATGATTGATCAGCCTTTTTCTTTCCTGTCCCTATTCTTAGTTTCAAATTTTCAGACTTGAGCTCCAGGACACTGTTTTCCAGTTGAAGACACGGGTTCTTCAACTCAACATTTAAGTTATTACTCTCATCAGTCCTAGATTCTAGTCTTTTTCATTTTTCTTCTAGTATTGCACAATCCCTAGACAGAACATCTTTCTCGCTGTTTATTATTTCAAAATCATCTATGAAGTCCATAAAGAGTTCAGAAAATTTTTCTTTCAACAGGAATTTATTTTTTTCTTTAAGGTGTTAAATACTTACCTCTTGTTCATCTTCTGATTCTCCGATGGCCATAAGAGCTTGCTCATCTTCAGCTTCATTTTCTGAGTCTTCATCTGACGTATCTCCCCATGCAACAACCATGTCCTTGGTGGTACCTTTGTTTCTTCTTGGTTGAACCTGTTCGTTCTTTCTGCCCTTTCTTTCTTCAACTCAATATCCCATTGAGGGCAGTTCTTTATCATGTGATCAGTCTTTTCACATTTAAAGTATCATAGTTTGTCTACTTCTCAGGAGCCCTAGGTTTGTTGAATGTTGATCCTCTTGAATTCCTGCCTCTCATAAGGTATTTCTTGAAGTTTGTGGTTATCATTGCAATTTCATCATCTTCAAGATCTGATACTTCTGAGATCCTGAGAGCCTAACTTCTTTCTTTCTTTGGAGCATCCATCTTCATTTTTTAGCTTCTCAATTCATAACCAGTAAAGTTTCGAATCGGTTCATCCAATTTCAAAGTAGCAATATTTTTGGATTCCTGAATGGCAGAGATTTTTCTTTCTCAAGAGATTGGCAAGACTCTAGTTAGAATCTTCTCTACCTTGTCCTCTTCCAGAATAACCTTTCCAAGAGACTCAAGTTCATTTGTTAGTGTAGTGAACCTAGTGTACATCTCTTGAATAGTTTCTCCAACCTTCATTGTAAAATTCTCATATTAAGAATACAGTAGAGTACCTCTGGATCTCTTCACTTGAGGTGTTCCTTCATGAGCCACTTGTAAAGTGTCCCAAATTTCCTTAGCAGTTGTACATCCCTAAATCCTGCTGTATTCATCAGGGCCAAGTCCACACACTAGCCATTTCTTGGCTTTAGCATTTTTCTCCCATTTCCTTAGATCATCAGCAGTACAATCTGCTATGGTTTTTGTAACATCTATTCCTTCAACATTCTTCTTTTTTGTGGCTAGAGGACCATCAGTGATGATGTCCCAAAGTTCATAATATTCACCTGTGATACGGTCTGTCATTCTATTTTTCCACCAAGAATAATAGAGCCCATTGAAGAGTGGAGGCCTTACAATAGACTGTCCTTCCCAGTTCCCAAGTGGTGCACTAATGTTGATATTTTCACTAAGGTGTTATCCTCTCAACGATAACCCGCTCTGATACCAATTAATGTAAATAAACGCCAATACCATACAAGAGGGTGGGGGGATGATTTGTGTGGTACCTAATATTTGCATTAGAAGAAGCAGGTTCTTCTAAGTGTTCTAACTACTGCAGTTTGCGAAAATAAAAACTGAAAGTAAAGTGCAAAACAATATTTACGTGGAAACCACCTAGCTCAAAAGGTGAAAAACCACGATTTACTACTCAGTAGGATTTTCCCAAACTCCACTAAAATCAATGAGCCAAAGACAACATTTACAAAGCTCTTGTAAACCTAAGGATTAAACTCTCATCCCAGTGTGGCACACAGCCATAGCTCCTGCGACACTATCAAGTTAACTCTAACTTGATGACACAACATACTGAATACAATTGCTTCTAATTAATATGAAAGGTACAATATTAAACCTACTACAATTGAACTAAAACTAAAACAATCACATGGAACTGGTTCTTCTCTAGGTTCATGTAGCTGTAGGCATCCATACTTTTAACTTGCATATACTGCTTGCTAATCAGACTTCGCTCTTTAGCTCTCAATATTCTTTTTCTTCTGCTTGTGTGTGTTACCTGAAAAGAGAAGTAACTCAATCATATATTGAGTTAGCAGTTAGAGTTTGATTAAGACTCCACTTCTTATCCGTTCACACTTCGAGTCCTTTCTCAATGCAAACTCCAACCCTTATCCTAACTTAGGATTAAGTTCTCTTCACATAAGGAGACTATCCTCCTTATCCCAATGCATTCTTTTCAATTATTATCAGAAGATATTGATGATGCGTGATCTCTGGTGTATTATCTTCCTCATGTGCTCCGCATCTGCCTTTGTTGATTCAGACTGTGTAACACAAGATGGACCAGGTCCTTCTATCAGTTCATTTGTCAATCTTCAAAACTTCAACTGAAACTTGATCCAACAGGCCATTTGGATGCAAGTGCTTTGTGCACAATAGTGGTATAGAATCCTTAATCTAGTTTGATCCCAAAAGTGATGAGGGAATATTCTTGGTATATTCTTCAGATAGTAAAGCTTATAAGATCTACAACAAAAGACATGTGTGTGTAGAAGAAAGTATACATGTGGTTTTTGATGAAACGAACATTCTTTTTGAGAGACAAGAACATGAAGATGAAGCAATTGGGCTAGTAAGACATTTAAATAAAATAACACCCCAGGCTGAAGCAGCACCAAAAGAAGGTACAGGTGGTGGAACAGGTTCGTATATTCAACGCAACCTGACAGGGGGAACTGAACAAAGAGGAACTAAATCTCAATCCTCGAGGGAACTTGTCCCTGAACCTGTTCCTCGACAACAAAATATTGGAGGAACATCCAAAGGAAACAGGTTGTTGTGAAACCATACAAGTAAAAAAGTTCTCATCCCATTGAGAACATAATTGCTGATCCAACCTCTGAATCAAAACCACATCTTCTTCGAAAAGTCTTTAATCTTTTGATGATTTTCTATCTCTTATTATACCTGGAAATATTGCTGAGGCTTTGTAGGATGCAGATTGGGTGAATGCAATGCAGGATGAACTCAACCAATATAAGAGAAGTCAAGTTTGGCATCTGGTACCAAGACATAAGGATAGATCAATAATCATCACTAAATAGGTCTTCAGAAACAAACATTATAATGATGGAAAAATTACAAGGAACAAAATATGATTGGTGGTTAAGGGTATTGTCAAGAGGAGGGCATAGACTATGATGAGAATTTTGCTCCGGTTGCAAGATTGGAAGAAATAAGACTCCTCATAGCCTTTGCAGCTTACATGGAATTCACCATGTCGACGCCCTTTTTTTCTCAGGGAAAGAAATAACGTTTACGATATTATGGGTGGAATGACTATTTTATCCCCTTTTTGAGGAATTTGGGCTATGGAGTTTGGAGAGTCACCAAATAATGATTATAGTGCATTAGGACACTTTTTAGAGAAAAAGAAGAATGATTTGAAAGAAAACTAGTGTCCGGGCAAGGGCTAGAGGTTATCTCGAGGGGAAGGTGTTAGGCACCACTCAAGATCTACAAGTGTGGTTCCCGGCCTTGCTTAGTTGTGACTTTAAGAAGAGTAGGAGTGGACAAGAAAAGTTTGCCTATAAGAAATATTTACAAATTGGCAATTTATGAAAGAATAAAGGAACAAGTGAAAAGAGAACTTTAGTCTGAAGAAACCATTAATTTAAATAAAGAAAAATCACGAAAAGAAGGGGTCCTCGGTTTAATTATAATATGGATCATCGGTGCAATACACAACAATCATTCTCACACGAGATATTAGCGCATCGTCATCATCTCAATATTCTACCCTTCCCTCCCCGTTAAGGTATTTAAATGTGATTAGTCTCGTTTACTTATCCCATGCTAATACCCATCTTGACCTATCAGTCCCGAGGTATATGGACTTCTAATCCTAAAGGGGAGAGACAAGGGGAAGGCATATATGGAGTTTGAAAGGATAATATAGTAGGCGTTAGTAAAAAAACAAATAACTATATGTGGGGGTACGAAAAAACACTCAAAGGCTCACAAAAACATCGTAGATCACAACAACAATTAGTTTAGCAAGACTTGCACGTACTGATTTAGTCTTTTATTAAAGAAATTAAGAGGCAGACGAACCATTTTAACTCATAAATCTGAATAAAACGTCTTCATCAAGCCCTCCGGTTTGATTTGTTAGTTATTGAGGTCTTAATGCAGAAGAGTTTAAAAGAAAGTAAAAACTGCTGTAAATTTAGAAATGAATTTGAAAATCAGCAGGCTGTTTGATTAGGAAAAAATACAGCAGAGATATGAAAGAATTTAGAGCCAGGAATATCTTAGGAAAAGGGTGAATTACAAGACAATTTAAAATACGATCTCAGGGACTGAGTAAAACATTTAGGCAGAATGTTTAAAAGATGCAGAGTTGAAGAGTTTAAAAAAAAACATGCTGGTTTACAAGAGTTTTTGTTGAAAACGTTATATTAGGATATTAAAGGCCAATTAACGGACTATTATTTATCAAAATGAATCAGACAAGTTGAAACGGAGTCTTATAGGTATGATATCTGTACCTGATTTTATCTGATTCATTAATGTTTTTAGAACATTAAGGAACTGAGTAATTAATTAACCTACTGTTTGCCTAGTGTTTTATGTGTTTCCTATTGACATGATTTCTATGTGCTTACAATGCAAAGTCCTACAGACATGATCTCTAAACGATTTGCAGTATCAAAATCCTATAGGCTTGGTTTCTAAATGGTTTGCAATAATTAATGTCCAATAGGCATGGTGTCTAGATGATTTTCAATAAAAAAATCCTATTGGCATGGTTACTAGATTATTGAAGCATGAAAGATCCAATAGACATGATTTCTAAATGTTATGCAATATTAGAATCCTATAGGCATGGCATGTAGATGATTAAAGCATAAAATGGCCTATAAACCTGATTTTCTACCCATTGCCTTATGCAAGAAATATAAACCCATTCCAAACCATTTACTAAAATTTTCCCCAAGTTTTATTACATAGTTATTACAAAACTGGAAAGAAAAAGACTGAAATAAGTACATTAAAACTAAAGCCAGACCCGAGGAGGCTCAACGCAACCTTCAATATCCAACACATGTGTTTCACCCAATCCGGATTCCAGATCCCAAGGCCTTCTCTTAGAGTGTCTCAAAGTTCCAGGGGCTTCCAGGAAGCCCAGGAAATACTTACACCCGAAGGGCTGAATGTGGTAATAGAGTAGTGCAATGTGTGGAATTACCGGCCCTTAGGCATCCAAGTTAAGAGGGAACTCTAAGGTCCCTAAGCATGGCTTTCCATAGGGGGCAGCAATTAAAGAACAAAGAATAAGTGTAAAGTGAGGGAATTAGGGAATCCAAAGCAAAAGGTGGTCATACCCAGTCATGGGTAAGACTGGCACACCCCTGATCCTTCACTTGGTTTTAAACAGATAAAGAGCAGACTTTAGAAGTCAGACAGGGACATGGGTGGTGATTAGGACACCTCCAAACCCTAGTCAAGGCTCAACACATAAAGGGGAGAAGGGAACAGGACTGATTTGTGTAAAGGTCCAAATGGACTTAATCCAAGGTCATGGATAGCAACGAGATGCAACCCTAACCTGAGACAATACTAACACATAAGGGGGTTAAGGGGAGGGGTTCATATGGAACAACATGTATAAAAACATCAAGTAGCAGAACTTAAAGGTGCAGAAGCATAAAGACAGACTAAACAGAATTACATTGTGTGAGAAAAAGCTGAACAGAAAGTGAGGGACATGCAACAAGGAGAAGTAAACACATAGTTGTGGAGAGTGTTTAACTTAAAGGTACATACCAATTACAACTTAAAACAACAGAACAAACAAATCAAGAAAACAACCACTAAATCTTCAACCAACACTTGAGGAAAGCAAGAGAGATTCCCAAGACTAGCCTTGGCTTTCACCCGGCTAGTCAGGACAATAGCACAAGTAATTGTAAAGAAGAGAGAGCTTTGAGTGTGTGTGTGTGTGTGTTTGTGAACTCAGTTGTTCGTGTGTTTAAAGAAGAAGAATCATGTATTTATAGTTTGAAAGCAGGCATGAAATAAGGCAATGAGATAACTCAATATCAATCATAATCAATTAGGGAAAGGGAACTCCTTTAATTAAGGAGTTCAAATTTGAATAGGAGAGGGCAAGGTTTTATTTAAGGAAAGCAAATCAAGAACACATTATGTAGTAAAGGGTAAATACATGAGAGAAGTTTTTTTTTTTTGAAAATACACGGTTTAGGCAAATAAGGCAAGTAGTAAACTAAGGAATAAGGCTTGAACTTAATAATGAATCAAGTTAGAAAATTTATCCATATTAGACAAGGAAAAATTCGAATAAGCTCACATAATGATGATCTGAAAGTAATCCCAAAAATAATGGTTCTTTTTGGAAGAGAAAGGGTCTCACTATAAAGGGTGTATAAACTTAAACATGCTGAGGTCAAAATTAAATAGAACAAACTAGTCCTGTAATCGAAAGTAGAAAAACATATCCATGAGAGGATCAGAAGGTCTTGCAAAGCTTAGCAAGAATCAGAGAACATGAGGTGAATGTGAAGATTAGGGTTCTTGAAATCAAACAATAAGCAACACAAGAATCAAACAATCGTACACAAATGGTTGAAACCCCCCCCCCCCCAAAATTTAGGCTTTTTGCTCCACAGCTTACATGAAAAGACGATGCATAGGAAATCAGGCAAAATAAGCTCAGGAAAACCCAAAGAACACAGACATTTCATGGAAGCAAACAAGGTAAAAGAAATCCCTAGAAACCCTAGAAAAATAGAGTAAAGAAAATACACAAAAAACATAGTGAGAACACTTAGGGATTATAGGAAAGTAAAAATATAGTAAGAAATAGCATTAGAACAAGTAAACAAAATATAGGAAACCCTAGGTTCGAGAAGACGAACAATTTTGAAAATAAAAATTAGAAAAGATGTAAAAACACTTTGAAAATATAAGAAATAGCACGAATTTAAGAGAGAAACAAGAAAACCTCGAAAATGGCTTAGGGTTTCAAATAAACCCCAGAAAAATGAGAAAGGCCTCGAAAGGGCTGGTCCGAGTCGGAGATGAACTCGCAAGGCTAGGACACGCCGGAGATGAGATGGAGATGGCCATAGCACCAGAATCAGAGGGTGTCTAAGCCAGGGTCTTTAAGGCTGGACCTTGGAACTTCACATAACATGAGTATAAGGGCATGTGGGGGTGAGTATAGGTCACCTAAGGCCTGAGATGCCATGGTTTCCAACGAGATAAGGCGGAACCTGGTGAGAAGAGGTTACGGTTTCGGAGAAGACTTGAGAAGATTTGGGAATGAAGGGGTTTCAAGGGCTGCTACTTGTGGGAAATGAATTAGTTTAGGGGTAGGTTAGGTTAAAAAACGAAGGGGCTAACGTGGACCTTTGATCAAAATGATCAACGACCATGATTTATAATGGGGTCCGGGCGGGTTTATTTTATTTAGTTTGAGTCAGGTAGAAGTCAAACTGGGTCGTTTAATTAGGAGCTGGGATTGGGGACGAAATTAGGTTATAATTGAAAATAAAATGGGCTACATTTGAAATAGCCACTTTTCCTATTTTGAATTTTTTAAAAAAAATAAAAGTGTTTTAAAATCAAATTAAAATACTGGGTTAATAAAAAATATGTAAGTATTAGTTTAAAAATATTAGGAATTATTTTGTGATTAAAAGTGCTATTAAATCGAGAAATATGCTAAAATTGTAATTTCATGCAATTTTAGCTTAAAAATACCAAATGGACTTGTAAAATTATGTAAAAATCATGAAAATTATATTTTCGTGTAAATATAAGAATAAAATAAATGATTCACCAAAATGACAAGTTAGGGGAACAATTATTGTATTTTATAGTGCAAAATAGACCATAAATTGATATTTTTAAAATCTTTAAAAATTTGTGAAAAATACCAAAACCTTTGGGATGCTTATTCATGCATATACATGCTATTTTGAAAGTATTATGAGTAAAAAAATTCATAGGGGAAAATTGTGTATTAACAGCTACCCCTCTTTACCCGAGGAGGATGAAAAAGTTATCGGGTAAAGATAAGATGGCCAATTTTGACCAGAGACAACAATTGTAAAAGGATATTTATCGCGCTATGGTTTCTAAGCTGCCTATATATCCCCGGTTTTACAAGAACCAGGCTATATGTAGTTCGAGAACTATTGGCGGAATATGCCGGTGGAAATTCGAAAAGACGGACACAATGGTCAATGTGAGAGGGTGCTTGGAATCAGGCAGGATACAAAGAACTGGAGCGGGGTCGCTCCTATTGAGAAGGCCGTGAGCAAGCCAGAGTACCTGCAAATGGGTAATGTGCATATATATTGCGTAATTGAAACATGATGCAAGTTCTCGTTAGACCATGAATGCTGTCTTCGGACGATTAGGATGAGGTCCTCAGACTATGATGTCATAGCCATGAAGAGCATAAATGTAAGGGTTTACAGGATATGAAATGATGTTCTCAAGCTATGCATATGGTGCCTCCGAACTATTATACCTTTGAATGAGTTGGAGATCTTTTAGCCCATGAGGAGGCCACAATCTTTTAGCCAAATGAATGCGAATGGTGGCAATTTCTCAGCTAGGTAAATGCAAAGGGCGGCAATCTTTCAACCAGAGTGAGATTTAAAAATACAAGTGGGGATGTTTCAGCCAGTCAAAAAATAAAGCGGTGATATTTCAGGCATGTAGGGTGGAGACAATGCTTAGTCTCGGAAGGCAGATTGGTAGCCTCATGCGACGCGTATAGAGACAGAGCTTAGTCTCGAAAGGCAGATAAAAAACCTTTTGCAATATGGAGGTAGAGCTTCACCTCGGAAGGCAGAGAGTAGCCATATGTAAAATGGAGGTAGACCTTAACCTCGGAAGGCAGAGAGTAGCCTTATGCAAACTTCAAGATGGAGACAGAGCTTAGTCTTGAAAGGCAGATAATAGCCTTATGCAATATGGAGGTAGAGCTTAACCTCGGAAGGCAGAGAGTAGCCTTATGCAAAATGAAAGGTGGAGACAAAGTTTAGTCTTGAAAGGCAGATAATAGACTTATGAAATATGGAGGTAGAGCTTATCCTTGAAAGGTAGAGAGTAGCCTTATGCAAAATGCAGATGGAGACAGAGCTTAGTCTCGAAAGACATATAATAGCCTTATGCAATATGGAGGTAGATCTTAACCTCGGAAGGTAGAGAGTAGCCTTTTGAAAAATGTAGATGAAGACATAGCTTAGTATTAAAAGGTAGATAATAGCCTTGTGCAATGCAGGAATGTACTAGAACGAAAAATAGTAAGTATTCTTAGCAGATAGACGGTTTGCGACATTAGCACTGCTGGGGAGTGGTGGGTGTGGATACTGATCCTTTTGAGGGTTTTGGTTCTGAAGAGCAAATATACTACTTGATTCGTTGCCTGAATTCCAACATCCAATGAAAAGTTGTGAGATTTGTAGAGGAGAGGTTAGTTCGTATCCTCCAGCTGTTGGCGTCGCGTATCACAGGGGTAGAGTTGCAAAACGATGGTGATGCAAATGATATTTGTGCATGACTTAGTAAATGCAAATACATACATATATATATATACATATATATATATATATATATATATATATTTGGATGAACCAACAACTGCAACGTGGTTCAATACACGACGACCTTGCTTGCTCCAGAATTTTGAGGGCCCTCCTCAAAATTCTGCCCCAATTTACTGGGCTGGCGCTGCTGATGACTATGATAAACAATTGAACACGGATAATTTCCAGAATATTGAGGGTCCTTCTCAAAAATTTGCCCCGGTTTACTGTGTTTGGTGCTGATGAAAAGAATGAAACACCTTACTTCAGAATGTTTGGGGTCCTCCTCAAAATTCTGCCCCAGTTCCAATTACGGGGGAAAATAGAATTTTTATTAAATTTTGACCGAACCCATAGGGCTACCTACGCATCCCCTCTTTATCTAGAACCAAGTCAGGCGTAGTTCAAATTACATCACGTAAGAAAAAGTTTATGATCAGATGTAATATCTTTTCACTGCGTTTGAGTTGATAGGCTTCGGTCAAATTTCCCCATCCATCTCTGTGAGAATAAGGGCTCCTCCATTTAGGACTCGATGAACCATGTACGGGTCCTGCAAATTGGGAGAGAATTTCCCTTTGGTTTCATCCCGATGAGGAAATATTTTCTTCAATACCGGCTGTCATGACGCGAATTTCCTTGGCTTAACTCTCTTGTTGAAGGCTCTGGACATTCTATTCTGATATAATTGACCGTGAAAAACTACATTCATCCTCTTTCGGTCGATGAGGGCTAATTGCTCGTAGCGACTTCTGTCCCATTCTAGATTATCTAACTTTTCTTCTTGTATGAGCCTCAAGGAGGGAATTTCTACCTCGGCGGAGATGACTGCCTCTGTACCATAGACAATCATGGAGGTAGTGGCCTCAGTTGACGTGCATGCTGTGGTACGATAACCCAATAAAGCAAAAGACAACTTCTCGTGCCATTGCTTGTGCTTTTCGACCAGTTTCCTTAGTATCTTCTTGATGTTCTTATTGGCTGCTTCCATAACTCCATTAATCTGAGGTCTGTTAGATATACAGTTATTGTGTTTAATCTTCAATGTTTCACACATTGCCTTTATCAGGTCGTTGTTGAGATTAGAACCATTGTCGGTGATGATTGATTCTCGAATCCCGATCCGACTAACCATACGAACACAGATTAAATCTGTTACTACTTTCTTGGTGACTGCCTTGTATTATGTTGCTTCAACCCATTTGGTAAAGTAATCAACTGCCACTAGGATGAACCTGTGCCCCTTTGACGCGGCAGGTTTGATTGGTTCAATAACATCCATTCCCCAAGCGGCGAACGGCCATGGTGAGCTCGTTCCAGTAAGCTCGTTTGGAGGTACTTTTATCATGTCTGCATGTATCAGACAACGGTGGCATTTCTGGACAAACTGGATGCAATCCATTTCCAATAGTCATCCCAAAATACCCTACTCGGAGTATCTTCTTTCAAAAATGAAACATTTATATGCGATCCGCAGGTCCCTGCGTGTACTTCCTCCAATAGTCTGGTTGCTTCTCCTACCTCGACACATCTTAATAATCCCAAATTAGGAGTCCTCCTAAATAGGATTCCTCCGCTTTGAAAGAAGTATTTGAACAATCTCCGAAGTGTGCGTTTCTTAGTAGCATTGTCAAACTCTAGGTACTCTTCTGTTGTCAAATACTCTCTGATGTCATGGAAACAAGGTTTCCCGTCGGCTTCTTCCTGGACGTGAGTACAATAAGCTTGTTGGTTATGAATATTGACCTTGATGGGATCAATAAAGTTTGTATCCGAATGCTGGATCATAGACGATAAAGTGGCTAAGGCATCAATGAACTCATTCTGTATTGTGGGAACATGCTGGAATTCCGTCTTTCTGAAACTTCCCTCAACTCCTGTACATGATGCAGATAGGGGAGTATTTTGGAATTCTTGGTTGCCCAGTCTCCTCGAACCTGATGTATGAGTAGGTCCGAGTCTCTGATCACTAATAGCTCCTGAATGTTCATGTCAATTGCCAGTTTGAGCCCTAAGATGTAGGCTTCGTGCACGAGAATCTACGCTTGGTGGATACCGGGTAATGTTGACCAGATTCTGATACCAAGACATCTCCTATACCAACTTCTTTGAAATTTGCGGCTCCGTCGAAAAACATCCTTCAACCATCATAGAATTCTCCAATGTCTTCTCCTATGAAATATATCTCTTCATCAAGAAAATACGTCTTTAAAGGTTTGTATTCTCCTCCTACAGGATTCTCGGCGAGTTCATCCTCTACAGCTTGTCTTTTGACTGCCTTTTGGGTAAAATAAGTAATGTCGAATTTACTTAATAGTATTTGCCACTTGGCGAGCTTGCTGGTAGGCGTGGGCTTCTAAAGATGTATTTCAGTGGATCCATCCTGTATATGAGATAAGTTGTGCAAGCGCAGAAGTAGTGCCTCTGTTTATGAGCTATCTAGGTTAGAGCACAACAAGTGCACTCTAAAAAGGAATACCGATCCTCGTACGGGGTAAACTTTCTGTGAGGTAGTAGATGGATTGCTCCTTTCTTTTTGCTTCATCCTATTGTCCCAAAACAAACCCAAATGCTCCATCTAATACTGCAAGATAAAGCAATATAGGTCACCTTGGTTCGGGTGGAACCAAGACTGGCGGCGTTGACATGTATTCCTTGATTCTATCGAAAGCCTTTTGACGATCATCAGTCCATTTAGTGGCAGCATCGTTCTTTAGCATTTTGAAGATGTGTTTACAAATGACACTGGACTGGGCTATGAATCGGCTGATATAGTTGAGTCTTCCCAGAAAACTAATTACATCATTCGTGTTCTTTGGCGGTGGAAACACTTGAATGGCTTTGACCTTTGATGGGTCCAATTCTATTCCCCGAGGACTCACAATGATACCCAATAACTTTCCAGCTGGGGCCCTGAATGCACACTTGGCGAGGTTCAGTTTCAAGTTGTATCTCCTCAATCTGTTGAAGAAATTCCTTGTATCTCCCATGTAATCTGCAGCTTTCTTGGATTTGATGATTACATCGTCCACATACACCTCGATCTCTTTGTGTATCATATCATGAAAGTTGGTGGTCATGGATCTCATGTAGGTAGCACCGGCATTCTTCAAAACAAACGACATCATTCTGTAACAGTACATTCCCTACGGCGTGATGAATGCCGTTTTCTCCGCATCCTTTTGGTCCATCTATATCTGATGGTATCCATCAAAACAACCGACGAATGGCTGCAGCTCATGTTTGGCGCAGTGGTCGATCAATATGTGTATATTTGGCAAAGGGAGGTCGTCGTCAGGACTAGCCCGGTGTAGATCCCGGTAGTCGACACAGACTCTAACCTTCCCATCATTCTTTGGTACCGGCACGATATTGGCTAGCCATGTTGGATATTCTACCACTCTGAGAACCCTGTCCTTGACCTGCTTGGTAACCTCTTCTTTAATTTTCAAACTCATGTCTGGCTTGAAATTTCTGAGTTTCTGTTATACCGGTGGGTATAACGGATCTCTCGGAATCTTGTGAGCCACAATGGATGTTGTGAGACCGGTCATATCATCATACGACTAGGAGAATATATCCTCATATCATTTTACAAAACTATGTGTACTCTTTCCTTTTCGAGGATGACAAGTGTACGTTGATACGTGTTTTTTTGACATTTTTAGAGTCTCCCAAATTGACAATCTCAGTTTCGTCTAAGTTGGACTTAGGCCTGTTCTCAAAATTCTTGACCTCTCTGACAACTTCTTCTGGTATTTCATTCGTTTGTCGCAGTGTCTCATTGCAAGTTACAGTTGTTGGTTCATCGTCAAGATATGTAATAGTAATGTTGTGTAAAATAAAGTAAATGGTAGGGAAAATGAGAGCGAGATATAAAGATAAACTTGGAAAATGCATGTGATTAAATTCAAGACTGTCTGAAACATCGGAGCTCTTTTCTAAAGTAAAGACAATGCGAAAAAGTAAAATCAACTAAAAGTAAAATGCGATGCATATGCGTCGTTTAGCTTGCTACACCGAAGCTCTCTGAGCTCTGGTGGTCTTGACTGACCAATTGGTAAGGTATTCCCCTCGGTTCACAGCTTGAATAGAAGGGCCTTCCTCCTCGAAGATAACACAACAATCTATATCATCCTCCAGAAATAGGTTCTTCCTTGCTGCCAGTGTCTCTTCCTCCTCTGATCCATATATGACATCAGCTGGCTGAAAGGTCTACTCCAACTGAGTTAAAGGTGCTCCAGCGGGTAGTAAGGACCACGCCATAGTGGCGACCAGTGGTTGAACTCTTCCCAAGTATACTCATAGCCCAGGCCAAAAGTGGTACCATGCTTCTTCAACTTGATAGGCTTGGTGATGCCCTAGAGATTTTTGCAATGTCCTTTTCCGGGCTTGTACCTACTCCATTTCAGAATGCTCTCAATTTTGTTATCCCAGCACTTGTCTTTGTCTATGGCGTTGACTCGCTTGATGTGATGGTATGTTTCTCCACCTATCCTCCTTCTTCCTCCAATCATCGGGATGGCCTGGCGACTGTATATTGGGTTGCTATCGTCTCCATGAATTATTAGTTCATGAAGATTCCATTCGAACTTTACAACATGCTGCAAAGTTGATTCCACAGCCCCAGCGGCGTGGATCTAGGGTCGTCCCAGCAACAAATTGTAGGACGATGTCATGCCAATGATTTGGTACTCAACATCGAACCAGGTGTGTCCTATATGTAGGCATAGGCTAATTGCTCCAATGGTGGACCACTGAGATCCATCAAAAGCTTTGACACTGATAGCCCCGTCTTTGATCTCGTGCAGTCCCTTACCCAATGTCCTGAGAGTTATCAATGGAAAAATGTTGAGGCTGGATCCCCCGTCAATTAGAATTCTGGTAATAAATTGATCCACGCATTGCGCACTGATGCGCAATGCATTGACTTTACCAAGCCCTTATGTCGGTAATTCGTCTTCATGAAAGGTGATCTTGTGGCTTTCAGTACCTGCCTCACCATGTTTGCCATTTTGACGCCTGTTATGATGTTGGGAACATAAGCTTCACTTAATATTTTCATTAAGGCATTTTTATGTGCCTCAAAGCTTTTCAGAAGAGCCATAATAGAAATATGTGCTGGGGTTTTATTCAGTTGCTCGACGACTGAGTACTCTTTGGCCTGTACCTTCCTCTAAAGGTCATCGGGTTCTGTTTGGACAGCCCGCCCGGAGGGTTGCTTGCTGGACTCAGCCAAGTTCTCCGGGGTGTATACCCTGCCTGTCCTAGTCATGCCTTGTGCGGAATTGTTTCCCCAGTATATGTCTTTTCCTTTCTTCTAGCCTCAGCTGTGTAATCCCAAGGTATAGCATTTGTCTTGAATGGAGTCACGTCTATCTTGAAGACTGGAATTGGTACCCTGGGAGGTAACACAATAACTTCAAATGGTGCAGGCGCCTTTGGAACTGTGAATTCAACCTCGATCGATTTTGGCGCCTTTGCAAGGTGCTTCAAACTCGAGTGGAGCAAACACATTTACCACATCGCCTTCAGAGGGATGAATCTGAACAACAATGGGATTGAGAGTAACTGCTTGTTTCTTAGGCTCCTCTCCTTCAACTATCAAACCGATTGACCCCTTGGGGTCCTAATGTCATGCCCAAAATCCGAGGGGCATGACCGGTACTCAACCGGGTGTCCCCGGTCGAGTGGACCTGGATGCCTTTCCTATTTCCCACGCGCTACCACACATTATTCTATGATAAATAGAAAATAGAAACCAAATGTGCCATTGAAAGAGCACATGATTTCTCTTTTATAAACACACATTATGATTAACAGGGAACATGGTATACAAGTTTACAGCGCCCAAAACATACACCTTTATACATAAGTTCTAACCCACATACCACTGTCTACAGAGCCTCTAAGAGAAAGTAGTACAACACGTGCCGGTGACAAGGCCCCGACTATACCTTTACAAAAAGACACAAGACTCCAAAATACAAAAACATAGGTGGCATGAGCCACAATAGGCCCCGAAAGGAAAGGGGATCACCAAACACGAATACCGCCGATAGAGAAAAGGAGGAGCTACGGACGGTGGACTGGAGTGCCTGCCACGGATCAACCTACAATCATATCAGGAATGTAGCGCCCCCAGCAAAAGGGACGTCAGTACATTTGAATTGTTCTGGCATGTATGAACAAACTCCGTCCCATGTAAACTCAAGCCAAATTGCATATACAATTATAGAACTGAACAACAATAGTACAAGTACAACCATGGAGCAACAATCCAAACATTTCACAACAAATGATTCAAGTAGTAAAACAAAGGGACAATCAGTGCCCCACAGGTTACAAAATCTCCTGCTGTCTCCTTTCACATTTCCACATTTATCATTTCATGATTTATATTCATATCAATAGTGATATTGGATCACATTTTCCACCCTTGTTGCTACATCCACCCTTATTTCCTCGGCCACCTTTATCACCCCAACCCACACCTTATTTCACCGTGTTGCGGCGTGCAACCCAACCCAGCCTGAAAATTTTCAATTCACAACGACAAACATCACAACAACAATTACAAGAAATCAACTATGGCATATTGTTAAAATAGATCCACAACAAGGATATTGAAATCCCACAACTAGCAACAACAATTTCCTCATCTTCATTAAATTGGTACACATTTTGAATTATCACAACATTTGTTCACAACTAATCACACACGTTGTTCCACATTATTTCCATTTCCACTATTCCACATTATTTTCATTTCCACTGTTCCACATCATTTCCACTTCCACTGGTCCATATTATTTGCATTTCCATTGTTCACATTACAAGTTCCACAACTTTCACCATAAAGTGTTACCACACAGTTATATATCACAAAAGCTTTACAAGGATTCCCACATGAAACCAGTTATCAACAATATCAGAACTAACACAGGGCGATTTCACAAGGATCATAGTTACCCACATATACCTGGAGTTGATTATTCCCTTTAAACCTCTATTCCAATTCGCCAAGCTATCAAGAAGTCAGTCTAGTTCCTGAGCAACACTTAGGTTTTAGAAATTTAAACTCATAGTTACAACCTAATTCCCTTTTAACAAGAATTTAGAGTTTTGAAGACATGCATGAATACTTTATGAAGAAATTTCAAAGCAAGTGTATAGGGTTCACTTCCCAAGCTAAATTTCAAAATTTGGGGGGAAATGGGTTAGGGATTTTACCTGAGAAATCAATAGAGAAGACAATGCACCAAGAACTTTCCAAGCTCCAATGATTTTGAAAGACTAGATGATGAAGGATTTGCTTTCTATCTCAAGAACCCTCTCTCCCTCTCTCTTGTTTTGATCAGAAATGTGTTAAAAATGAGGGAGAACATGTTTTAATAAAAGGTGGGTCGGGTCTAAAATTTTAGAAAAAATACCAGGAGAGCACGCAATCTGCGGTCGCAGAACTGACATGCAGTCCGCAGAATGCACCGCAGAAATGGCTCAAATTTCAAACCCCTGGGTTCGGAATGCAGTGAATATGCAGTCCGCATTTGAGTTCTGCGGTCGCAGAATTCACCGCCGAACTAACCTTCGAATTTTCTTAGGGACAATATGCGATCACTCTACGGTCCGTATATTGATTATGCGATTGCAGTTTTGACCGAATTTTCAACATAAAAAATTGGTTGCTCTCTGATTCACTCTGCAGTAGGAATGCAGTCCGCTTAGCTGATCCGGGACCGCATTCTGGACCGCATTTTGACCATTTTCTTGAAAAATTTTGATTTTACATTTTTAAGTTCAAAACAGTAAAAAGGATCCGATCCACATAGGTAGACTCGACTCTATGAGCAGCTAACACCTGAGCACTCATTTTCATAGGACCTTACATCCTCACCCGCTTAAGATAATTCGTCCTCGAATTAGAACTTCGGAACCAAATGAGTTTGAAAACATGATATGCAAGTTTCTACACTTTTATTAACTTTCAAGTTTGTTTTAGAAAAATTTTGCCAGAGTTTCCTTATTAATATGGACATAACCACCTGTCAAAGAATCCCCAAAACACATTCCCAAGCATTCTACACAAACTGGCTACCTTATCACAGTTATAAAAATGCACGATCTTCATACTTTGATATATTCAACCTCTTGGTACACTCTTACCCGTTTGGCACACAACATGTAATCAAATTAAGCATTAATCACCTGTACCATTAAAGCCATTTACCTATTTCAAGGGTACAACACATGTATTCATTTCAATACAATTCCTCCATGAAAAAACTAATCATTACACAATTAAAACACCTTGATACGCAGTCTCCATGCAAAATTAATTATTACTTCCATGTATCACCTTACCATGGGAGCACAAAACTTTCATTACCTTAAAGGACTGCACATTGCTCAAATAGTTACAACACACAAACTTGGTTGTCACAACTTGGAGAAACTACAACAATAAAGCACTTGGAAAGAGAAAGGATGATTCTTACACCTAATGGAACACAACACTAGCTCTTCTAAGGGCAAGATTCACACGATTATTCCTAGAATTGCTCAAATAGACGGGGGGGGGGGGGGGGGGGTGTTTTTTCTTCATCTCATCTTCCACTTCCCATGTGGCTTCCTCAACTTGTTGGTTTCACCACAACACTTTAACTCAAGCAATCTCCTTGTTTCGTAACTTTCGGACTTGCCTATCAAGAGTAGCAACCATAATCTCTTAATATGATAACTCTTCCGTAACGTTCATGTCTTCAATTGGCACGATTTTAGATGGATCACAAACAACTTTCGTCAATATGGATACATGAAACACTGAGTGCACTAAGGATATTTTAGGGGGCAATTCTAACCTATGCGCAACTTGATCGATCCTTTGAATGACTTGATGAGGCCCGACGTACCTATGACTTAGTTTTCCCTTCTTCCCAAAGTGCATGACTCCTTTCATAGGGGACATCCTCAAGAATACCCAATCTCCTTCTTCAAACTTCAATTCTCTTCGACGCACGTCCGCATTGGACTTCTTGCAACTTTGAGCAGCCTTCATCCTCTCCTTAATGACTCTTACCTTCTCCATGGCATGATGCATGAGATCTGGCCCTATTAATTCCGCTTCACCAACCTCGAACCACGTGATCGGGGACCTACACCTTCTTCCGTATAATGCTTCGAATGGGGCCATCTGGATGCTAGCATGCAAGCTGTTATTATAAGCAAACTCTATAAGGGGCAGGTTATCATCCCAATTACCTTTGAAATCCAAGACACATGCCCGTAACATATCTTCGACCGTCTGAATAGTCCGCTCTGCTTGGCCATCAGTGTGCAGATGAAAAGTCGTGCTGAGATTCACTTGAGTACCCAACCCTTGCTAAAATTTCCTCCAGAAATCAGCTCTAAACTGAGCTCCTCAATCCGAAATTATAGAAAGTGGCATACCATGAAGCCTCACTATATCCTTGATATACAACCGAACATATTGTTCCGCAGTATCGGTGGACTTGACTGGCAAAAAGTGAGCTGATTTGGTGAGCCTATCCACAATTACCCAAATTGAATCAAACTTGTGCTGAGTATGAGGTAGTCCTGTCACGAAGTCCATATTGATCATTTCCCACATCTACATCGGTATTTCTATAAGTTGAGTCAACCCTCCCGGTCGTTGATGCTCAGCCTTCACCTGCTGGAAATTCGGGCACATAGAGAGAAAGTCCGCTACACTCTTTTTCATACCACCTCCACCAATAGATATCCTTGAGATCCTGATACATATTTGTAGAGCCTGCGTACGCTGAATATCTGCAATGTACCCTCTCCCGAAGATTATCCACATCCAGGACACATAACCTGTCATGGCACCATTGCACACCATCATTGCGGCCGAGTGAAAATTGTGAAATTTTGTCACTTAGAGCTGCCTCCATAAATTGTGCCATTGTTGGATCAACAAATTGATTTTCTTTAACCTCTACCACGAGCGACGATTCTGTTGTATTATGCACCATATGTTCCTCCTCATTCGGGGCCGAGATACAAACCCCAAGGCTAGCCAACTGATGCACCTCCCAAGCAAGGAAACTCTGATCCACTCTCAAGTGAGCCAAGCTACCCATGGATTTCTGACTGAGGGCGTCAACCACCACGTTCCCCTTCCCTGGGTGGTACAAGATATCCATATCATAATCCTTATGCAATTCTAACCACCGCCGCTGCCTCAAATTTAGATCCTTCTGCTTGAATAAATATTGAAGTCTCTTGTGATCTGAAAACACATCTACATGAACCCCATAGAGATAATGTCGTCATATTTTCAAGGCGAACACAACTGCTGCAAGCTCCAAATCATGCGTCGAATAATTCTTTTCGTGATTCTTGACTTGCCTAGAAGCATATGCTATGACCATCCCGTGATGCATCAGAACACACCCTAACCCAACCCTGGAGCAAAATAAACCACAAACCCCTCTATGCCCTCTGGCAAGGCCAATACTGGTGTCGGAGTCAACCTTGTCTTCAATTCTTGACTACTTTTCTCACAAGCATCTGACCACTGAAACATGGCTGGTTTCTGCATCATTTGGTCAAAGGAGAGGCGAGGGTGGAGAATCCCTCTACAAATCTCCGATAATACCTTGCTAACTCAAAAAAGCTACGGATCTCTGTAGGGGTTGTGGGCCTAGGCCAATCCTTCACCGCTGCAATCTTTTGGGAGTCCACCTGAATCCCCTCATTGGAAACAACATGACCCAATAAAGCGATGGACTCCAACCAAAATTCACATTTGGAAAACTTGGTGTACAATTGGTGCTAATGTAGAGTCTGCAATACCGTTCTGAGGTGGTTGGCATTACCCTTGCTGCTCTGCGAATATAGATGTCGTCAATGAGAACAGTCACGAAGGAGTCTAAATATAACTTGAAGACCCGATTCATAAGATCCATTAAAGCTGCCGTGGCGTTGGTTTGCCCAAATGACATACCAATAATTCAATGTGGCCATAACGAGTCCTGAAAGCGGTCTTAGCAATATCCTGCTCCTTGAACTTCAATTGGTGCTACCTGGACCGCAAATCAATTTTGGAAAAGAACCTTGCACCTTGCAATTGGTCGAAAAAATAATCTATCTGAGGCAAAGGGTAGTTATTCTTGATTGTGACTTTATTAAGCTGCCGATAATCGATACATATCCGAAGCGACCCATCCTTCTTTCTGACAAAAAGAACCGGAGAACCCCATGGCGACACACTTGGCTGAATAAACCCCTTCTCCAATAGATCCTTCAACTGCTCTTTTAACTATCACAACTCTGCTGGCGCCATTCTGTACGGTGGAATAGATATTGGCTGAGTATCTGGCAATACATCAATTCCAAAATCAATCTCCCTATTTGGCGGAATTCCTGGAAGCTCATCTGGAAATACCTAAAGACACTCATTCACAACAGGCACAAACTCGGGGGCAGGAACCTTTGGAGTAGGGTCCGCTACCCAGACTACGTAATAGATCCACCCCTTCATGATCATCTTTGAATCCTTCAGGTAGGAAATAAACCTACCCTTTGGAACAACACCATTTCCTTTCCATTCCACAACCGGCTCATTAAGGAACTCGAGCCTCATGACTTTCGCCCGACAATCAAGTTTAGCAAAGAACAAATAGAGCCAATCTATCCCCATGATTACATCAAATTCCACCATCCCAAGCTCGATAAGGTCGGCCGTGGTAACACGACCACCTACCATAACAACACAATTCCTATAGACCCGCACGACTGTAATATAATCACCAAACCGGAGTCGATACAGAGAACAGCTAAAGAAGCTGCTCCGGTTCAATCCCAAAAATCGAAGCAACAAATGGAGTGACATAGGACAAAGAAGACCCCGGATCAATAAGAGCATAGCAATTAAAGGTTTGAACAGATAGAATACCAGTGACAACATCTGGGGCAGCCTCAGCACTCTGACAGCCACTCGATGCATAAAACCTACTGGGTATGCCCCTATCACGAGCTCCACCTCTGGCTGCACCATGCCCTGCTGGGGCTGGAGGGCGCATGACGTAGCAACTGATGAACTGGATGGCTGAGCAGGTCCCCTGCCAATGCCCTGTCTGGGTGCACGACAGTCTCGCTGTATGTGACCTCTTACCCCACAATTGTAACACACTGGAGCTTCTAAGTAACAGGTCTCTGTATGAAATCTCCCACACTTGGGACATACACCTCCCTGCTGCCGAGGTCTCATTCCCGACTGACTGAACTGGCAGAACCTCCGGCTGTATGAACCTGGCCCCGAAGGGCTACTCTGCTGGAGTGCACGGATGGCGGTGCACTAGCTGAGGACTGAGCATAAAACTGAGATGGTCTTGATGACCCTCTCCCTGGAGCTGATCTCCCTGACTGACCCATAGACCAGGCCCTGCTGCTACGCTCCCTGTCTGCCCAATTATTAATCTTCCTAGCCTCTATGGCATGAGAAAACCCACGATCTTCCCATCGTTCATGTCTGAATGCAAAGCCAATGTAGCAGCCTCATTTACCACCAACAGACTGAGAGCCTGAACGAATCGCCGACCTCTAGCCTCCATAGTCGAGACTAACTAAGGAGCATACTTGGACAACCTCACGAACTCCATATGATACTTTCATTCTACTTTGCATAAGAACCTCAAACTCGGTGGCACGGGCTGCCATGGTCTCGGCAGGCAAGAAGTGGTCAGTGAAGGCATCTACGAACTCATCCAATCTAGCTAGAGGTCTCCCCTCCTCACGGGAATCCTCCCATATCTCAAACCACGAAACCCGCAGCCCCGTTCGACATGTATGAAGCAAATTCTGCCACTTCTATCTCTGCAGCCTTCATTACTCGAAGGGTCTTGTACATCTCATCAAGGAATTCTTGCGGATCAGCCTCTGGGTTTGTGCCTGAGAACTCTGGAGGGGACAATCGTAAAAACTGGAGAACTCTAGAGCGAGAGGAATGTCCCTGCCCGCTGGAGCTCATAGGGGCATCATGAGATCTCTTGCCATGGGCGGCCACTAACTGGGTCATGATACAGATAGCTCCCCTAAGGTCTTCATCATAAATCCTGGGATCGGAAGCTGGAGCAATATCAGGATTAGGAGCATTGGCAGGAGGGATAGTGGCACCCTCGGCCGCTGCTAGAACATGATTGCTTGGATCAGGAATGGATAGAGGAGGCAAATTCAGAACTGAGGAATCATTCTCACCCAAGGCAGTCGGCACATGATCCATCGCGGCACTGGAAGTGGAGTTGGCCTCTAGGACAAGTCTAGCTTTCTTTTTGGGTGCCATTACTGAAAAATTGAAATAGAGTGCGAATTAGACACAACATGACTTCACCAAAAGAACTTGGAATAACAAAGAAGAGGATCATTTTTCCTAAATTCTCGTGTAGCCCCAACTTAAATATGTGGTCGACAACACACCGATAAGAAGGGCTCTACTAGGCACGGCTGCGAGACATCCTAAGACACCTTTATAACCTTAGGCTATGATACCAAGTTTGTCACGCCCCAAATCTGAGGGGCATGACCGGCACTCAACGGGGTGTCCCCTGTCGAGTGGACCTTGGTGCCTTTCCTATTTCCCAGGTGTTACCCCACATTATTCAATAATAAATATCCAAAAGATACCAAATTTTCCATTGAAAGAACACATGATTTCTCTATTCTAAACACACATTATGATTAACAAGGAACGTGGTATACATTTACATCGCCGAAAACATACACCTTTATACATAAGTTCTAACCCACATACCACTGTCTACGGAGCCTGTAAGAGAAAGATATTACAACACTTTCCAGCGACAAGGCCCTGGCTATACCTTTACAAAAATATATAAGACTCCAAAGTAAAACAACATAGGTGGCATGAGCCATACAAGACCCTGGAAGGAAAGGGCCTCATAAAACACGAATACTGCTGATAGAGAGGAGGAGCTACGAACGGTTGACTGGAGTGCCTGCCACGGATCCACTTACAATCATAACACGAATATAGCACCCCCGACAAAAGGGATGTCAAGACATTTGAATTGTACTGGCATGTATGAACAAACTCTGTCCAAAGTAAACTCAAGCCAAATTGCATATACAAGTATAGAACTGAACAACAATTGTACAAGTACAACCATGGAGCAACAGTCCAAAAATTTCACAACAAATGATTCAAGTACATGTTACAAACTCTCCTTTTGTCTCGTTTCACACTTCCATATTTATCATTTCATGATTCATATTCATATCAGTAGTGATACTGGATCACATTTTTCCACCCTTATTGGCTCGTCCACGCTTTTTACCTCGGCCACCCTTATCACCCCAACCCACACCTTATTTCACCGTGTTACGGCACGCAACCCAACCGCGCCTGAAAGTTTTCAATTAACAACAACAAATAGCTCAAAAACAATTACAAGAAATCAACTATGGCATATTGTTAAATAGATCCACAACAAGTACAATGAAATCCCGCAACTAGCAACAACATTTCATTATATTCAATAAATTGGTTCACATTTTGAATAATCACAACAGTTTTTCACAACTAATCACACACGTTGTTCCACATTATTTCCATTTCCCGTATTCCACATTATTTCCATTTCCACTGTTCCACATCATTTCCACTTCCATTGTTCCACACTATTTCAATTTCCATTGTTCACATTATAAATTCCACAACTTTCACCACAAAGTGTTACCACACAATTATACAACACAAAATCCTTACAATGATTCCCACATGATTATCAACTTTCAAATATTTCACAACTAACACAAGGCGATTTCACAAGGATCAGAGATAACCATGCATACCTGGAGTTGATTATTCCATTTAAACCTATAGTCCAATTCGCCAAGCAATCAAGAAGTCAATCTAGTTCATGAGCAACACTTAGGTTTGAGAAATTTAAACTCATAGTTACTACCCAATTCCCTTTTCACAAGATTTTAGAGTTTTGAAGACATGCATGAAGATTTTATTAAGAAATTTCAAAGCAAGTGTATGGGGTTCCCTTTCCAAACTAAATTTCGAAATTTTGGGAAATGGGTTTGGGATTTTACCTGAGAAATCAATAGATAAGACAATGCACCAAGAATTTTCCAAGCTATAATAATTTTGAAAGACTAGATGATGAAGGATTTGCTTTCTCTCTCAAGAACCCTCTCTCTCTCTCTCTCTTGTTTTGATCAGAAATGTGTAAAAAATGAGGGAGAAGGTGTTTCTGTAAAAGGTGGGTCCGGTCTAAAATTTTATAAAAATACCAGGCGATATCGATCTGCTACACAATCTATGGTCCGCAAAATGGACAGCAGAAGTGGCTCAAATTTCAAACCTCTCGGGTTGGGAGTGCGGTGAATATGCGGTCCGCATTTGAGTTTTGCAGTAGTAGAATGCACTGCAGAACTGACCTTCGAATTTCATCAGGGAGAATATGCGATCACTCTGCGGTCCGCATGTTGATTATACGATCGCAGATTTGACCGCATTTTCAACATAAAAAATTTTTCGCTCTCTAATTCACTCTGCGGTAGGAATGCGGTCCGCATAGCTGATCTGCGATCGCATTCTAGAGCACATTTTGACCATTTTCTGGAAAACTTTGGATTTCACATTTTATGTTCAAAACAGTAAAAAGGATCTGATCCACATAGGTAGAATCGACTCTATGAGCTGCAAACACTTGAGCACTCATTTTTACGGGGCCTTACACCCAATCGTCTTCAATTTCGATCATATGGATGCCCCACCTTTGTGGTCTGGTAGAGGGTTGTTGTGGACATTAGGAGTGGGCTCCTTTTCTAATATGATCTTTTTGTCAATCAGATTTTGAATCTTTCTTTTAACGAGAGACACTCGTCGATGGTATGGCCTTTCATCCCGGAATAGTGTGTGCAGGTCTTGTTTAGGTTGATCCACTGGGAAGGATTTTCTGGGGCTATGACTTGGATAGGGGTAACGTAAACTGGTTGCTTTGAGTTTTTTATATAATAGGTCAATTGGCTCGGCTGTGGTGGTATATCTTCTATGAGGTTTACGGTAAAAAATTGGTCTAGGTCGAGGAAGGTTTTGGCAGGTAGGTGGTGATAGGTAGTGAGAAGTTTGGGAGTTATATTCTTGGTATACATGTGTGTGTAGGTGTGGGTTGGGAATATCTGGGTGAGGAAGGTTGATAAGTGGGTGTGGAGATGATTGGTAAGCAGGTGGTGGAATTTGGTAAGTGGGTGATGGTGCTTGAAAGTTTAGGATAAGTTGATATGTGAGTGAAGCTGAGGGATAGGTTTGGTACTTTATAGGGTAGTTTTTCCTTTACGCAACCATCACGGAATTTATATTTTTCTTTGACAAGCCATGAGACTGTAAAGCCTTGTTGGTAGCCTCTAATGCCTCGAGGTTAGTGACCATACCATTTTTGATGCCTTCTTCGATCCTTTCTCTAACCTTGATGATGTTGGAGATCTTCTTGCCCCTTATTAGCATCAGCCTCTCGTAGTATTGCGGATCCAGAGAACAGACGAAGAACATGTTCATTTGTTCTTCCTCGAAGGCCGATCTGATCTTAGCAGCTTCTAACCTCTAATGAGTAGCATACTCGCGAACGGTCTCTGAGGGCTTCTTCTGGAGATTCTGGATATAGAGCACATCTGGTGCGTTCTTAGTGTTGAACCTAAACTGATCCATATAGCCAGACGCCATGTTTACCCAACTAGTCCATTGTTTCGCATCCTGGCTAATATACCAGGATAAAGCATCACCCTTTAAACTCCTCGTGAACAACTTCACGCGTATCTTCTCGTCCCTTACGACTCCTACCAACTTATCACAATAGATTCTGAAGTGGACCCTGGGATTACCTGTTCCATCAAACATCTCGAACTTGGGAGGTTTGTACCCCTCCGGAAGCTCAACATCTGGATGAACACAGAGATCTTCGTAATTCAGCCCTTCAACAACCCTTGTTACCTTCGAAACCTGAACCAGACTAGTAAACTTTTTGATCTCAGCGGCCAAA
This sequence comes from Nicotiana benthamiana, assembly GCA_034376525.1. Lineage (NCBI taxonomy): Eukaryota > Viridiplantae > Streptophyta > Magnoliopsida > Solanales > Solanaceae > Nicotiana > Nicotiana benthamiana. The sequence continues at coordinate 57,220,346 of CM067340.1, read as the reverse complement.
TTTTGAATGAGGGAGCTCTTGTCATCTGACTCGGCTGCATTGGTGATTGGCTTACTGTAGTGCGGCATAGTGTCTACAAAGATAGGAGAGTTATGGTCTTTTGTGGTGTTTTGTGGTTCAGGAATGAGCAGTGGAGTGTTATGAGTGGGTTGCATTAGAGGTTGTGGGATGTTTTATGGCAGTGCGCGGTTGTGGGAGTTAACATCGGGAGTGACAAGAGTGATTGATAGGCTCGCCAGGTTTCTAACTTCGTCCAATTCCTCTCAGAATCTTAGCGAAGTTTGCTCCAGATGAGCAGCAGTCTCCTTGGTGATTGCAGTATTCTGAGAAGTTTCTTTAAGTTGCTTTCTACCACTTGTATCTCCAATTTTGCCTTTGTTCCTGTTTCGGGTAGGGCTCGACGGAGGAGGAGGTAGAGGACCTTGGATCTTGTTGAGTATTCTGATGGTGCCAGAATGCACGAACTAACCTTCGGGGAGGGGAATAAAGTGCAAGAAAAACAAAAAAGGTAAAAAGTTAGTGTGGGTTCTAATAAAATAATATTACGATATTTAAACATGTTCTGTGCAAGTCGTTTCCTAATTTGGGTTCCTCGTTGTGCCCGAGGTAGGCCTAGCAACAAATTAGATTTTGAGAACTTATAATGCCAAAAGCCTCATTTTATTGATAAAAACAAGACGAGTCATAAAACACTGAATGATAAAAGAAGTCACTAACAACTAGTGGCCTTATTAGATTAGGAAAGCAGAAGAATAAAAATCCTAACTACTTGGTCCGAGAAGGACCTTCCCAAGATTTGGTACTCTTGTCTCCCTCGTACAGCGCATCAGCTTACATATTCCTAACAGCAGATAAGCTCGAGCCAGATGTTCGCCTGTACTTCCTTCAACATTTTGGCAATCCTCAATTTTTTTCAAGAACTTCTCTTCCAACTCCATCGTACATCACTCCAAATATCCAAAATGGTTGTTGGCGTTAATAGCCATATCCTTTCATTAGTTAATCAGCTTGTTGTGGGCTTCCTGTATTTCCTGATGTTCATTCTCACATTCTCGCATCCTCTTGCGCAGTTGATTGTATTTGAATTGTACTTCAGTTTTCTCATCAATAATCCTATGCTAGTGGACAAAACCTGGACGACCCAAACCAATGTGATCATCTTCCAACCAACCTATGTAAGGCGGTACAAACCCCGCATGATACCTGTCTCGTTCAATAGACTTTTTCTTTAAGACGAGCTTGTAGTGCCACATGTGCTGAGCATGACACTTGTGCGGGCTATCATCGTCTTTTAAGTCAGCCCTGAAATGACTCTTTTTCTCTATCCTGGGTATGACTTGTTTCCGTCCGGCTTGCCTTATGAATCAGAGGGGGACATAAGGATGAGTTCCCTCAGACCAATGACTATGAGTAATGGTGCGTCTCGAGAACGGACAATTAACTCCACTGTTGGGAACCACTCGAACATCCACTGAACTTGCTCTTCAGTTACATTCTCGAACAACTCTACCCATCTACTGGGGTTATATGGATGAGCGAACATATTGGGCATGAAGTTCATTTGCTTTGGATGATTAAAAATGATATGGTCATCCCAATCCCCGCGTATGATATCTTGTTTGTAGTCGCCTTTCTGAAGGTGTTCTATGAGCTAATGTTGCAGTAGCAGATTACAACCCTCGAAATTGGAACCCCTTTCTGAAACTTTCCCAAGGCTCAATAGATTTCGGCGATGATCATGGGCACTATGTTGATAGACTGCCCGTCGATCCCTTCCATTAAGGTCTTGGACCATGGCTAGTATGGTGTGGATCCTAGCCTACGTTATGGGGAAGATTATCATGCCCAAGAAGCAAAATATGAACACAAAGACCCTTTAACGTATATTTCCCAAAGAAGTGAGAGCGAATTCGTCCATGTAGGTGCGATAGGACTTGTTGTGGCCATATCTCTCGTACAAGAAGTCAAATGGTATGTAGGAGTCCTTCAAGAAAGAGAGGTCGGGATTTTTCTCAAGTCCCATTATCTTAAGAAAGCCTCTACTTTTATGGTTTTCCGGCATAATAAAACCCGGAGTCTCTCAAGGAATACCAGTTATGCCCCTATCTCTTCTAGTAAATGAGTCATTTTCAAGTCTCCAAAATGGAACACTGATCGATCACTATCCCAAAACAAAGTGGTACCCTCTATTATCTTGTTGTTAGGTTGGATTTCTAGAAGTGAGGGAGAATTCTCTAAGTACTTGTGAACGGGGGTTTGATCGCTGCCATGAAGATTTTCCCGCCAGCTTAGCAACCTTGGGTGAATGTTGGTAACCATTCGAAATCTGGGGACCTCATGCCTCATTTTCTGCAAAACAAAGTTTTTGGCCCTTAATCCCACCAGACTTAACTATTTGAATCAATAATTAGCAAAAGGCATTTAGTTCTCCAAATAAATGCACATATCGTGAAGGTGTCCGTTTGGGTTTCGAGGAAACCCGATGGACTTTGGATTAGGCTATCTTAGTGAGTCATCATGCAGAAAACATAACTGACCCTACTAGGGTTGACCATGATGCATAAACAGTTTCAAGAGGAAAAGACACGGAACCGTCGACTACACCATTGACTGACTGGTTTTACCGCAAATATTCCTTTGCCACATTTAGGGGATGTATAATATCGGAAGGGCGCAACCACTCATTATAAGAATTGCTATAGGATTTTTTGGCACGAGTGGAATATGATGTTGAGGAATGCAGCTACAATAATGAAACAAATACATGTATTTTCACGTTCATAAAGATTATAGTAAATACTCGAAAATTACAATGACATTGAAATAATAGTAAAGTAGTAAATAAAAAGATTAAAGTAAAAGGAAAACATCAAGATCCAAGCTAGTAAGTATGATGAAATAACTAAAGATAGGAAATAAATGTGGTTAAGGAAGTAATATAGTCACAAAAGCAAGTAATGGTAAAAGCCTTAAAGAAAATCCTCAGCAGAGTCGCCATGGTGTCGACGCCCCCTTTTTCAGAGGGAATGAAATCGGGTTTACGACATTATGGGTGGAATAACTCTTTTATCCCCTTTTGGGGGAATTTGGGCTATGGAGTTTGGAGAGTCCCCACCTAATGGTTATAGTGCATTAGGATACTTTTTAGAGAAAAAGAAGAAGTATTTGATAGAAAATCAGAGTCCGGGTAAGGGCTTGAGATTATCTCGAGGGGAAGGTGTTAGCCACCCCTCAAGATCCACTAGTGTGGTTTCCGGCCTTGCTTAGTTGTGACTTTAAGAAGAGTTGGAGTGGACAAGCAAAGTTTGCACATAACAAATATTAACAAATTTACAATTTATTGAAAGAAGAAAGGAACAAGTAAAAGAGAACTTTAGTTGAAGATAACATTAATTTAAATAAAGGAAAAACAAGCAAAGAAGGGGTCCTAGGTTTAATTATGATATGGATCATTCGGTGCAATACCGAGTGTTGATACCCAATTTTTCCCTATGTATTTTCGTACCCAAAATACTTTCAAAATAGCTTGTGAATGCATATATAAGCATCCACAAAAGGTTAGTATTTTTCAATAAAAAATTTTCAAGCATTTTAAAACCAATTTACAACTTATTGTGTACTATAAAATCCAATATTAAACCTCAAATCTTTTAATTTAATAAATAATTTATTTTATTCTCTCATTTACCCAAAATACATATTATATGTAATTTTTACAGGTCTTTACAAAACAATTAGGTATTTTTAAACTAAAATTGCATTAAATTACAATTTTAGCCTATTTCTCGATTTAATAAGTATTTTAAGTAAAAAATCTTTCTTGATGTTTTTAGTCTCTTTATTAATATATTTTATTAACTCACTAATTTTATTGGATTTTTAAAAAATTGTTTACTATTTTTGTAAAATTAAATTGGGAAAATGACTATTTAAAATAGAGCTCTTTAATTTTGCAATTCTAGCCCAAATTGAATCTCAGAACCAATCCCAATTTAACCCCTAATTGACCCGACCCAAATCCATTAAACTCAACCCGTCCACTTCTCCTTCTAACCCTGGCCGTTGATCTCATAAATCAACGGCCCACTTTTAACTTACCAAAATTAAATCCCTAACACCCCTAACCCTAAACTCATTCTTCCAAACCCACCACCTCTGAATCCCTAAGACTCTCAAAGCCCTCTCAAACCCTAAGCCATCTCCCGCTGTCTCACCGGCGTTCATGGTCGTCCAAGACCTGAAACTCCTTCACCTCTCCTGGTCCTTGGTTTCGAAGACCGGAGCTGTATTTCAAGGTGGTTGGACAAGAGGTCCTCCAAATGGGTATTGCAACTATGTCAAGGCTTTCTCCGGCAAGTCTTAAGGCTCCGAGTCCTTTGCCAACTCCGACGAGTCCTTTTCAAGCTTTTCTCGCCATCTCGAGACTTTTCCGTGAAAACCCTAACTTCTCGAGGTTTTTCTCTGTGTTTACTTATATGATTCTCTCTAAGTCCTAGTGATTTTCTAACAGTTTCAAAGTTTTCTCATCTCTTCTTTGCCTATTTGTGTTTTCAAGTTGTTCGTCCTTTTAAACTTAGGGTTTTCTATGAATTTCCATGATTTCTTCTGTTTTATTTCTCTATTTGATACTGTGTGTTCTTTTCTATGTCTTTGCTATGATATATAAGCATTTTATACCATGACTTTAGGGTTTTGCTTTAATGTTTACTTGCTAGGGTTTTCAGTTCATGTATTCTATGCTTTCTTCGTGTTGTTCTGTTGTTTGTTCATCTTCATCTTATATATTCTTACTCTCCAATATGCAGTGGAAAGCCTAGCTAAAAGGGTCATTTCCATTGTCTCTATATGAAACCCTAGACGCCTCTAGTTGCATCCTTATGTGTTTTGCCACATGTGATTCTAATTGCTTCCAGTTTTGTATGTTCAAATCTATGCCTCTTCTATATTGTCACACTCCGCCTCCTTTGAAACCATAACTGATTTCGTATAGCTATTTGATTCTTTAATTGATCCCTATTTTTTGACTAAATGCAAATGGCTAGTATCTTAACTCCTTGATTTGGTGGATGATTACCTGCCTTGTGTGTTTTACCCGTATGATTTTAAAATTCTCTATTTGAATTTACCCTATATTCTATGATTAATACTTGATTTTTCTTTCCAAAATTAGACTAATTCTTGTTTATTTCCAGCCGGTTCCTTAATTAAAGGGAACCTTCTCCTTAATTGTGTATGATTGGTACTGCTGAATATTTTCTTGCCTTAAGTGTTGCATCTCTTTCAAAATATAAATAGGCCTTCACCTCTTCACACTAAAAAACAACACACGAGTTCCCTCTACTCTTGCTCACTAAAAACTCTCTGCTTTTCTTCTCTGTTACTTGCTCTCTCTTGCTTAGGATTAGCCGGCTGAAAGCAAGGCTAATTATAAGGATTCTCTTTGTTTTGTTACTCAGGTTTGCACTTGTAGGCTCCTAACATCAATTATTAACTTTCAACTATTTGTTTGTTCTCTCCTTTTCTTTGTCTGTTATATTATTTCAACTTAAGCCCTTGCATGTTGAATCCCTTCCCCTTATCCCCTTGTCTGTTTTTTGTTTCAGTATTTCATTTGAGTGCTAGCATGTTTAATTCCCTTCCCCCTTTCCCTAGGTTGTCATGCTACCTCACCTATTTTGTGTACTTCAATTAAGCTTCATGATAATTCCCTTCCCCTTGTCCCCTTGTTTGTTTGTGCTCAGATCCTGCAGGATAATCATGAACCCTGATCCTTATCTGCTTATATCTTTAATTCAAACTACAGCATGTTAATCCCTATTACCTTTCCCTTTGGTTTCTTACATTCAATGTTTTATTAAGTGCAGCATGTTAAATACTTTCCTTTGCTTGTGTATTGTTCATTATTGTGCTTCAATCTAATTTTGTCTATTAAGTGCTTTTATATAATTCCCCTCTCCCTTTGGTCCTTGTTTGTATGTGTGTTGTCCTGGATAAGGATGACACTTCATTGCCACTTCTAGTCGAGAACTAAGGATGTCAACAGTATTTACTCAAAAAAGTCCCACCCCCATCCCCTATCTTATGTGTTTGAGCCTTGACAAAGACCTGTTGGTGTCCTAATCACCATTCATACCTTTGTCTGACTTGTTTACAAGTATGCTCTAGTTTGTTTACCATTGTAAGAAGTCTGGGGTATGCCAGTCTAACTCAATAGTATGGGTATGACCACTTCATACGATGGTATTCCTCTAATCTATCACCTTTACATTTATTCTTAGTTCTTTATGTTCTACCCCCATTTGGTAAGCCATGCTTAGGGATCTCGGAGTCTCATCTGAATTCTGATTCCTTAGGGCGGGTAATTCCACACTTGCACTATTCCAGTTAGAGTGTAAGCAGTGCCTCGGTTTCTTTGGAAGCCCTTGGAACTTTGTAACACTCTAAAAAGAGAAAGGCCTCGGATCTTGGGAGTTGGGATTTGGTAAAATCATATTGTTGGACATTAATGTTGCTTCGAGATTCTCGGGCCTGTTATAGCTGTTGATGTATATTAATTTATTATTCCTTTTAATGTTCTTTTCCTTCCCTACCTAGATTTGTAATAATTTGTAATAAAAGAACTCGGGGAAATAATGAAAAGGGAAATGGGAGGGATTTACTTTCCTGCATTCATATAGAAACCATGCTTATTGGTTTGCATCACTTCCATGTCTACGTGCTTCCCATCATCATATAAAGCATGACGATAAGGATTTACTTTTGTTGCATCACAGAAATCATGACTACATGTTTACTTTTTTCTTGCATCAGTTATGAACCATGTTTTAGGACTTTACTTTGTTACATCTATATAATACTGTTAACATGTCTATTTTGCACTACTGCATCAACACCATATATATGTCATGGCTATAGGATCTTGTTATTACATCAGCTTCATATAGAAATCATGTTTATAATTCTGCATTTTTAATCTCGCCTAGAAAGCATGCCTATAGGGACCATATAAACGCTAGGCAAAGCAGTAGGTCGTCTAATGCAGTAACTAATGGGTTAACAAGTATGTTATAAGTCCAGATTCGCCCAGTGCTTTAACGTTTTGGTTCAAGTTGTCCTGAATCTGTTTACTCTGAAACGGGCCCAAGTCTGCCCCTTTTTTGTAATGCCTTGAACCTGTGAAACCGTTTTAAAGACTGAATCAGTGCTTCTAATTGTTTGTCTGTTTGAGTTTATACGCTCTGAGATCTTTTAAATCTCTTTATCACGACTATATTTTACTCAAATCAATATGGCTAACTCATAAGGCCTTTATTAAACTTGTCTACAACTTCTAATACTTTTAAACAAACCTTTATCTGAAGTTTTGTTTCCTTTTAAACCAACTGACTTTAATCATGTCAACTCCTAAAACGGGCCCTGGGGGCTCGGAGGAGATTTTCTATCCAACTCTTATGTGTTAAACTAATCTATTCGCTCTCCTAACCTCTTTCAAAAGACCAAATCAGTAATTGTTGTCATGCTAAACTATTTGCTGTATGTTACAGGGTTTAATTGTGCCTTTAACTTTTTACCTGTGTACCTATTCTATGCTACTTATTTTTTACTGTCTCTCTAGTATTTTTACCTTTTAAAACTCCATATATATACCCTATATCTCTCTTCCCCCTCTTTAGGATAAGAGGTCCTAATACCCCAGGGCTGACAGGTTGGGACGGGTATTAGCATGCAATAAGTAAGCGATACCAACGCATTTAAATACCTTAACGGGGTGGGAATGGTAGAATATGGAGATGATGATGATGCGATAATATCATAGAGCAACCCTTCTTTGGGAATATGTGGGAGATACTGCATCGAATGATCCATATTATAGTTAAAGCTAGGACCCTTCTTTTCATTTGCTTTATTTAAATGCCTTCTTCTAGTAATGCTTTTAAAACTAGTCCTCTCTTATCAAACTTATGTCCTTTTTAAGTTTTTAATCTATGTGAATACATTTGCACCTTGTTTGTCTACTTGCGTCATCTTTTGTTAAAGTCACAATTAGCGTAGCCGGGAATCACATTAGTGGATCTTGAGGGGTGGCTAACACCTTCCCCTCGAGATAATCTCAAGCCCTAACCCGACCTCTGGTTTTCTTTCAAATACTCCTCTCATCTTCAAAAGTGTCCTATTGCACTATAATCATTAGGTGAAGACTCTTCAAATTCCATAACCCAATTCCCAAATGGGAATGAGAATTATTTTGCCCATAATGTCGTGAAACCTGATTTTCCTTTTGAAAAATATGGGCGTCGACCCCGAGCAATCATTTTCACACTAAATATTAGTGCACCATCATCATCTCCATATTCTACCCTTCCCACCCCGTTAAGGTATTTAAATGTGATTAGTCTCATTTATTTATCACACGCTAATACCCGTCCCGACCTATCAGTCCCAGGGTATATGTACTTCTAATCCTAAGGGGGGAGAAGAGGGGAAGGCCTATTTTGGAGTCTGAAAGGATAAAATACTAGGCGTCACCCAAAAAACAAATAACAAATAAATGGGGGTACGAACAAACACTCAAAGGCTCACACAAACCCCGTATATCACAACAACAATTAGTTTAGCATGACTTGCACGTACTGATTTGGTGATTAATTAATGAAATTAAGAGGCTGACGAATCAGTTTAACTCATAAAGTTAAATAAAAAGTCTACATCGAGCCCCTCGGGTCTGATTTGATAGTTATTGAGGTCTTAATGCAGAAGCGTTTAAAAGAAAGTAAAAACTGTAGTAATTTTGTAAATGGATTTGAAAATCAGCAGGCTGTATGAGTAGGAAAAAATGCATATTTGAAGAGTATGCATTTTTAAGGCAAGAATATCTTAGGAAAAGGGTGAATTACAAGACTAATTTAAAAGATGCATATTTGAAGAGTATTGAAAAAAATCATACTGCTACAACATTTTTTGTTGAAAACATTATATTAGGACATTAAAGGGCCAACTAACGGACTGTTATTATTGAAAACGAATCAGACAAGTTGAAAAGGGGTCTTATAGGCAGTATATCTGTACCTAAATTCATATGATTCATTATTCTTTTAGAATATTAATGAACTAAGTAATTAATTAACCTACTGTTTGCCTAGTTTTTTATGCAATTCCTATAGGCATGATTTATATGTGCTTACAATAAAAAGTCCTACAGACACGATCTCTAAATGATTTGCAATATAAAAATCCTATAGGCATGGTTTCTAAATTATCTGCAATTTTATAATCCTACAGGCATGGTGTCTAGATGATTTTGCAATATAAAAGTCCAATAGGCATGGTTAGTAGATGATTGAAGCATGAAAGATCCTATAGACATGATTTCTAAATGATATGCAATATTAGAATCCTATAGGCATGGCATCTAGATGATTAAAGCATAAAAGGTCCTATAGACATGATTTCTATCCATTGACTTATGCAAGCAATATAAACCTATCGCACACCCTTTAGTAAAATTTTCCCAGAGTTTTATTACATAGTTATTATAAAACTAGAAATCAAAAAACTGAAATAAGTACATCAAAACTAAAGTCATACCCGATGAGGCTCAATTCAACCTTCAATATCCAACACATGTGTTTCACCCAATCCGGATTCCTGATTCCGAGGCCTTCTCTTAGAGTTTCTCAAAGTTCCAGGGGTTTTCAGGATGTCCAGGCAATGCTTACACCCTAAGGATTGAATTTGGTAATAAAGTAGTGCAACATGTGAAATTACCGGCCCTTACGCATCCAAGTTCAGAGGAAAATCTAAGGTCCCTAAGCATGGCTTACCATAAGGGGCAGAACTGAAAGAACTAAGAATATGTGTAAAGTGAGGGGATTAATGAAACCAAAGCAAAAGGTGGTCATAACCAGCAATGGGTAAGACTGGCATACCCCTGACCCTTTACATGGTTTTAAATAGATAAAGAGCAGACTTTAGAAGTCAGAGAGAGACTTGGGTTGTAATTAGGACACCTCCAAATCCTTGTCAAGGCTCAACACATAAAGGGGAGAAAGGAATGGGACCGATTTGAGTAAAGGTCTGAGAGGACCTGGTCCTAGGTTATGGATAGCAATGGGATGCTACCCTAACCTAAGACAGTACTCACACATAAAGGGGTCAGGGGGAGGGGGTTCACATGGAACAACACGTATAGAAACATCAAGTAGCAGAACTTAAAAGGTGCAGAAGTATGAAGACAGACTAAATAAAGTTACATAGTGCGAGAAAAAGCTGAACATATAGTGAGGGACATACAACAAGGAAAAGTAAACACTTACTTGTGGAGAGTGTCTAACTTAAAGGGAGATACTAGTTATGACTTTCAAATAGCAAAACAAACAAATCATGAAAACAACTAGGAAATCTTCAGTCAACACTTGAGGAAAGCAAGAGAGATTCCCAAGTCTAGCTTTTGCTTTTTGCCGGCTAGTCATGACTGTAAAGAAGAGATAGCTTTGGGTGTGTGTGTGTGTTTGTGAACTCAGTTGTTCGTGTATTTAAAGAAGAATAATAAGGTATTTATAGTTTGAAAGCATGAAGGAAAAAAGGCAAGGAAATAACTCAGTATCAATCATAATCAATCAGGGAAAGGGAACTCATTTAATTAAGGAGTTTGAATTTGAATAGGAGAGGTTAGAGCTTTATTTAAGGAAAGCAGATCAAGAACACATTATGTAGTAAAGGGTAAATACATGAGAGATGTTTTTTTAGATAATACATTGCTTAGGTAAATAAGGCAAGAATAAAATCAATTAACAAGTAGTAAATTAAGGAATTAGAGATTTGAACTTAATAATGAATTAAGTTATAAAATTTGTCCAAATTTGACAATGAAAAATTCGAATATGCTCACATAATGGTGGTCTGAAAGTAATCCCGAAAATTAGGGTTGTTTTTTAAAGAGAAAGGGTCTGACTATAAAGGGTGCATAAACTTAAACATGCTGAGGTTAGAATTAAACAGAGCAAAGTAGTCATGCAATCGAAAGTAGAAGAACATAGCCATGTGAGGAATTAGAAGATGTTGCAAAGCTTAGCAAGAATCAGAGAACCTAAGGTGAATTAGAAGATTAGGGTTTTTGAAATCAAACAAGCAGCAGCACAAGAACAAACAATCATACACAAATGATTGAAAACACCCCAAAATTTAGGGCTTTTCCTCCACAGCTTATATGCAAAGATGAAGCATAGAAAATCAGGCAAAATAAACTCAGGAAAACCCAAAGAACACAGATATTTCATGGAAGCAAACACGGTAAAAAGAAATCCCTAGAAACCCTAGGAAAATACAGTAAAGAAAATACATAGAAACCATAGTGAAATCACTTAGGAATTATAGAAAATTAAAAATATAGTAAGAAATAGTAGTATAACAAGTAAACAAAATCTAGGAAACCCTAGGTTCGAGAAGATGAACAATTTTGAAAACAAAAATCGCAAAAGATGTAAAAACACTTTGAAAATCTCAGAAATAGCATGAATTTAAGAGAGAAACGGGAAAACCTCGAAAATGGCTTAGGGTTTTAGAGAAACCCTAGAAAAACGAGAAAGGCCTGGAAAGGGATGGTTCGAGTCGGAGATGAACTTGCAAGGCTAGGACACGCTGGAGATGAGCCGGAGATAGCCATGGCATTGGAATCGGAGGGTGTCTGATAAAGGTTCTTCAAGGCTGGTCCTTGAACTTTACGTAACAGGAGAATAATGGCATGTGAGGGTGAGTACGGGTCATTTAGGGGCTGAGATGCCATGTTTTCCGATGAGATAAGGCAGAACCCGGTGAGAAAGGGCTAGGGGTTCTGAGAAGACTTGACAGGATTAGGGAACGACTGGGTTTTAGGGGTGGCTTCTTGAGGGAAATAAGTTAGGGTTAGCGGTAGGTTGGGTTAAAAAAGGAAGGGGCAAACATGGACCGTTGATCTAAATGATCAACGGCAATGATTTAAAATGGGGTCTGTGCGGGTTTATTTGGTTGGGTCTGGGTCGGGTAATTTAAATTGGGTTGTTTAATTAGGGTCTGGGATTGGGGTCGAAATTAGGTTGTAAGTGAAAATAAAAATGGGCTACAATTGAAATAGCCACTTTTCCCATTTAAATTTTTTAAAAATAGTTAAAACTGTTTAAAATGAAATTAAAAATATTGGGTTAATAAAAACATATAATTACAAGATTAAAAATATTGGAAATAATTTTGTGATTAAAAATGCAATTAAATCGAGAAATAGGCTAAAATTACAATTTCAAGCAATTTTAGTTAAAAATACCAAATTGACTTGTAAAATTATTTAAAAATCATGAAAAATATATTTTTTTGTGTGAATGTGAGAATAAAATAAATGATTCACCAAAATAACAAGTTTTGGAAACAATTATTGGATTTTAAGTGCAAAATAGGCCATAAATAGATTTTTTGAAAATCTTTAAAATTTGAGAAAAATATCAAAACCTTTGGGGATGCTTATATATGCGTATACAAGCTATTTTGAATGTATTTTGAGTAAAAAAAATACATAGGAAAAAATTGGGTCTCAACACACCCTTCACCAGATGGACGTCAAGAGTGCCTTCCTCATAGGTTATCTCAAGGAAAACTGGATTGTCAAGCAACCTCTTCGGTTTGAAAGCAAGGAGTGTCCTAATAATCTGTACAAATTTGGCAAAGCACCCAATGGGATTAAGCAGGCCCCTAGAGCATGGTATGAAAGATTATCAAAATTCCTGCTTGAGCATGGCTATAAGAGAGGTAAAATTGACAACGCTCTATTCTTGAAGGAAAAAGGAAAAGACCTCTTAGTAGCACAGATATACGTTGATGATATAATATTTGGAGGAAACTACTGATAAACTAAGTAAAACTTTTCTAAATTATTGAGGAGTAAATTTGAAATGAGTATGATGGGTGAACTTAATTTTTTTTGGGCTTACAAAGTAAAAAAAAAACTCAAATGGAACTATGATCCATCACTAAAAACATGTGAAAGAGTTGATTAAAAGTTTTATAATGGAAGAATCAAAAGAAATCGACACACCTATAGCAACATCCACAAAATTATATATAGATGAACCTGGTTCATCTGTTGATTGGAAGTTGTATAAAGGATTGATTGGTTCTCTTTTGTATCTCACTGCTAGCAGACCTGACATTGTTTTCAGTGTAGGCCTTGGTGCTCCATTTTTGGCAAATCCAAAGGAGTCCCACTTGATTGCTGTAAAGATAATATTGAGATACTTGAAAGGCACCACTATCCTTTTTCTTTTGTATCCAAAAGGTAGTAATTTCAACCTAGTGGGATATGCTGACGCTGAATATGCATGTTTCCTTTTGGGAAGGAAGAGCACCTCAGGTGTGGCACACTTTCTTGGTTAATTCCTTGTGTTATGGGCTACCAAAAAGCAAAATCCAGTTGCCATATCTACTATTGAAACTGAGTATATTGCTGCTGCTTCATGTTATGCGTATTTCCTATGGATCAAACAACAATTATTAGACTTTGGAACTGATGTTGGTTGTATTCCTTTATTTTGTGATAAAACTAATGCGATTAGTATGACAAAGAATCCAGTTCATCATAACAGAAGTAACCACATAGATGTTAGGAACCATTTTTCAAGGGCAACTATGTGAAAGACTTGATCAATGTGGAGTTTTGTGCTACTAACAAGCAAATAGCTGACATCTTCACAAAAGCTTTAAGTAGAGATCACTTTAAGAGGAACAAATTGAAATTAGGGATGATTAAAATCACCTAAATGGAAAAGTTCAAGGTTAGATGAAAAAAGTTAAGGACAATGAAAAAAATAAAAACATTATTTTGTTTGAAAGTCTATAAATTGTGTATAATTAGAATAAATCTTACTCAGTCTCATACTTTCAATATTATATTCTTATTTCATGTACTAAAATGATTCATTAATATCGAATGATATTTTAACTATTTTGGAAAATTTAGACTTAGACGAGAGAATGTTCATTGAAGAACCCGATTCATCAAGATAAACAGGTATGTTTTCTATGCTCTGCATAATTTGAAGTAATTATATTTGGATCATTAGCAGAGTTCTACCAATTTCAAAGCTCTTTTGAAGTTATCCATTACAAGTGAACAAGTTTTGTTCAAAGACTCCTAACCGAATTAAACTACCTAAATAGTAGGGATCCACTCCAACGTCTTTTCAAAACTGAAATTCAGTTTGATTGGACTTCTAAAAGTCTAAAAATCCTACTGTTACCCATTAATTACCTCTCCGTTAAATTGATCAGCATCAAATACTCTTCATCGTTTCCCATCTTCCAAAAATAATCCAACTCTCTACTTTTCCAGAAACAAGCTCTAAAATTTCTAACACTTATGAAAACCCTTCATCACCACCACCACATAAAATCACTTCCTCACCCGCTATCACTCTTTCCAAAACCCCAACCTCTAAAAAAGAGCAAAACATATGGCTCAGAAGATTGTTTCGAGTAGAGAGCAGATTAAAAAAAATTAATGGATAAATGAAGGTGAGTAAGGAAGAAGAATCCCAGAAATTTGAAGATTCATTTAAGTATGCTACTGAGGGGGAAGAAAGAGGTTCTTCCAAAACTTAACAAGTATCTTTTGATCCTAAAGTTACCTCTGAGACAATTTCTGAAGTTGCTGCAAATTTGGAGAATAAATTTACCGGTAGGGTCTATAACAGGTGTTGAGACTACAGAATCTGAAGAAGTTGGTGGTAAAAATGAAAAAGAGAATGTTGGTGCTCGAAGTACTGTGAGGGGAAAGGGTGAAAGCAAGGTTGATACTTCACCCTCTCCTATGAGTTTAACCAAAACACAGGTGCAATAGTATTTAGGGGAGTGAAATCTGGTGGAGTAGAGGAGAGTGTAATGAAAACATGGGGAAGTAGGTTTGGCGAAGCTACTGAAGGCTGGTTGAACTTTGGAAAAAATGTAGATGAACATGTTCCATCTGAATATGAAAACCTTGCAGGCCTACAGATGGAAACTTCAAAGGGTAAAACCCCCAAAACTGATAGGGCAAACAATAAATGGATGGCTTCCCCCTCTGTCTCTTATGCTAGTGTGGAAATTCCTCTCATATAAAGTAGAGCCACAAGAAGCTAGAAGAAGCATGATGAAGAAAAATTAGAGAAAGCCATGAAGGAAAGTAGAAGAAAAGTAGTTGCTAAGGGAAAGAAAAAAATGAGTGAGCATGTTGAGGCTGTTGATATTGATGAGATGGAACCGAAGCTTCAAGATGAAGATAAGACTAAGAAATGGAGAATCTTCCTCCCAAACGCAAGAAATCCAAGACTTCAACTAAGAAGTTTGTTTCTGAGTCAAAGTCTGCTGAACCATCCACCTTGGCAAAAAGAACCATGTCTGCTATGAAGTCAAAACAAGTGAAAATTATTGAGCAAGAAGAATGGAGTTGTGAGAAGGAAGATTATTCTAATACTAGAAAAGACAAGATAGCCAATTTTGGCAAGAGGATTATTTTGAAGGGTGGACTCCTTAGAGACTTGGAGGAGCAAAGAGTGGTGCTACTATTGGAGAACTAGGAGTTAAAAGGCTGGAATGAAATGGTCTTTCAGATGGATGGTAGGCTGGAAAAATGAAACCGTGGAGTTTATGGCAAGTGTTCAAGTGAAAATTGGAAGGGTTACTAGTATGGTGAAATAAGTGAAAGTCTCCTTCGATGTGAATTAGTTGAAAGAAATTCAGGGTGTACTTTCTGAGGGGTACAATGATTATACAAAGCTCAAGTAGCCAAGCCTAGAAAATCATCCTACTACCTTGCCATTACAAGAAAATTCGGTGACAATGAGGGGGAACAGGAGACCAAGGTTGTGTACAAGAGTGAGATGAAGCCACCCCATAAAGTGATGTCTGAATTTGTCATCAAATGCGTTCTGCCAAGAAAGGAAAGGAGGCACATTGAAAACATCATGGACATAGTCTTGATGGAGTGCTTGGATAGTGGGAAACAGATTAATTGGCCTAGATTTGTAATCCATCTTCTTGATAGGGTTATCAATGGCACAAAAACTCATGACATTCCCTATGGAATCATTCTCACAACTGTGCTTACACATTTGAAGGTACCTACGAAGATGTGGGAGGTTGGTGCAAACAAGGATCATTTTGGGGAATATATCCTTGTTGCTTGTTACTTGAAATCCATGCCACTCTTAATGAACCTGGTTAATCCAAGAAGGTACCAGTGAATAGCAAGGTGCGTGCCTTAGTGCGAGAAAGCGGAGCTAAGGATGTTGAGATGGAGAGTCTGAAGAAGAGGTCGGCAGAGGTGAAGCGCGAGAGAGATGCTCTTGGAACTGAGCTTGTAGGAGAAAAGGAAAATAATGATGACATTCTTCAGGATATGCTAAAACTCCTCCATGCAAAAAACCAAGCACCTGGTTCTTCCTAACCTTAAGCCTACTAGTCTCTTGTAGATCAACAAGTGACTCAGTTTGGGACTTTTTACTTCTTTTACTCATGTTTCTAGTATTTTTATTTCTTTTTATGCTTTTTGGTAGAATCTTATCAATCATCAATGAAATTCACTTTTTTTTGCTCTAATTGTATGTTCATATTTTTTTGATGGTTAAAATTCCCAGCTTGATCAATGATGATTAATCTATGATTGAATTTGAAGTAGCCCTACTAGCTATGAGTAAGTTTTAAAATCTTGAAATCTCAATTTTTTATGCAACTTTTCGGGAATGTCAAAAAGGAGGAAAAAAATTGTGCTTTTAACAATGATGTTTATAAGCTAATGAACCTAGTTCTTGATGATAAGTGATGAAAAGGTAAAATGTTTCTAACATTTTGTGTTGATGTTGAGCTGAGTTGAAACATGGTCTATGCTTATGAAGCATAGAGTTTGTCATCATCAAAAAAGGGGAATTTGTTGGACCAAGTGAATGTTTGTTTTGAAGATTGACAAAGGAAGCTCGGGCATGAACCAAGTCCATCCCTTGTGTGCATAAAAACGGGCAGATTCAAGCATGTGGGATGCACGTGAAAGAGATAAGTTTAACTTGGTATAATTGATACCTCCCGATCAAACAGGTTGCATAATTGATAAGGAGAATGTTTAATCAAAAAAAACATTATCCAAGACAGGGAAAGAGTTAGAAGTTGAGATCAACTAGAACTCTTCCCCCAAGGAAGAGTAGCATTAGAACTCTAGTTATTCTCTTCATCTTCTAACTCTGTAAATCGCATGATGTTCTCACTTTTCAAAAAGATGCATAAACACATAAAATAAACTTGAATTAAGAGAAAAATAGCAAGGCTTTTTGCAAGCAGTTCGTCTGTGATTCAAGTGTTCAAATATGAAGCTACATAAACCAGATAAATTGTAGTAGGTGTTTTCATATTGTACCTTTAAGCTTTATCTAGAGGCAATTGTAATAGGTACTCGGAGTATTCAAGTTAGAGTTAATTTGAAGCTATCGCAATAGTTAGAGGTTGTTTGCCACAATGGTATTAGAGTTTATCCTAGGTTTACAAAAGTGTTTTTGTAAATGCAGTTTTTAGCTCAGTGATTTAGTGAAGTGTTTGATAAAATCCTATCAAGAGGTAGGTCATGGGTGTTTTTTCACCTTTTGAGCTAGGTATTTTCTACATGAAATACTTGTCTTCTTTACTTTCCGCATTTACTATTTCCGCAATAGTAGGCTAAGAAACGATTAGAAGAACCAGGTCATTCAATAATCAGTTTAAGCGAAAGATTGGACACTAAACAAATTACCCCCCCCCCCCCCGTGTGGTATTGAAGTTAAAACATCAGATTTGTTTTCGAAGTTGTTATTTATTAAACATGGCAAGAGAGAAATGACAAAAGATTACCACCGATAATGGAGAACAACTCTGAAAGACTGAAGGACATGGATTTGCAATTACATATTATAGGTGTATATGGTAAATCGTGTGTCCCTAATATTGTGGGCTCGAGGGGTTGCATCGATAAACAAGTTCAATATGGACCGGGCTCGAGCCCGATGGGAAAATACTATACTTAATGATTGGAATGCAAGATAAAGACCGGTGCCGAGTACCACCAACCTCCAAATAACACCGTTATGATTTTATAATAAAAAGAGAGATATTCACGCGGTGTCCCTAAGGTCATGGTGTAAATTTATGATTGGATTTGTACTAGCCAGTTATGCAGTTGTATAATAAGATTCACTACTACAATTAGAATTTTACCTTATTTAAGATATTCCTACAATATAAAGGAGACCCTAATTATTTGTAGCGCATGAATCATTAACAGAGAATATACACGTTTACTTTCTTTCTCATTACGCATCAGGGTTGTCTCATAACTTTATTGTTCTTAAGTTATTGTTCATATTGACCTACCTCGAGGCCATCATAGCTTAAGGTCAAGACTTACTTGAACTCCAGTTTGATTTAACTTACTTCTTTAATTTATGCATTTTATTTCTCAGTTATCATTTAGTATTGGACGAAATCATGTATCTTTAAGACCTCAAAAGTTTTTAATTATTACTCGCATTTTAGGGGTAATCAGTTTAGCACCTACCGTGGGGCTAAAGATAATAGTAATTATTTCAGTACCGATTCTAATAACACACGTTATTTTCACACTTTTTGTTGTCAAGAATTTTTTCTCAGGTTAAAATATGCCATTCGTTATGCTACAAGCTCAACAATTGTTATTGCGCAACTTTATAGTCAACAAAAAACTCCAACTGTGATCGAAACCAGAAATTACTCGTCGTACTTAGTTGGTGCAAGAAAGATCAAACATTAATGCTCGATTATTGATTCCACGATTATGAGGATGCTCGAGGTTCTCACCAAAAGAATCGAGTCGGGGGAGACAAAGATTGAGGATAGTGACAAAAAAGTAGAGACGTAAAACTATCGTGCTGATCAAATACCGGGGGCACCTGATAAGTTGGTATTTTACCTACTTATCTCCTCTTAATACTTAAACTTTTGCATAATTTTTGTAGTAAAGTAGGACATTTTCAAAGGTTTATTGGCAATTTTCAGGTGTCACGTGATTTGAATAAGAAACGGAAGAAATCAAGTCAAAATGTTGCAAAATGTGCGTAAATGGCTGCTGGGAAACTACTCTATGCGACAGCAGAAATGAGGACGTGATTGAACTGTTCTGGAAAATTATTGAACGCGATCATCGGAATGCTCACGCAATCGCGAAAGTTCATATATCAATCCCACGCGATCACAGATCTGTGAACGCGATCGCAGAAGGTTCAGCAGCCACTCTACCCGACCGCCGTCGGATTCATCCGATCGCGATGCTTTGCATCTGGGACAGTTCTGGGAAACTTTGGAACTTCACATTCTTTTACCCCAAAACCATTTATACCCAAATCAGTTCATTAGGAACGAATCCTTTGCTTATTTTCAGTCCATAGAGACTAGAGAGAACAAGTTTGAAGCTAGGGTATTGAACAAACACACTTTGGTTTTGAAGATTAAAGCTTGTTGTTCCTTGATTTTCTTAACGATAGTTTCAAGATTTCTGATGATTTTTCTCTTTTTAAAAATTACTGTTTCTAACCCTTCTTCGAAATCGTATATCTTCTGCTTTTCTTGCGTTTCATCCGTTTGTTCGTGCATGTTTGTTTGGTTTCCTTGTTAACATGAGTTTCGTGCTTTAATTTTTCCTGCTAGGGTTCTGACCCTTTGTGCTTCCATGCTTACTTGCTTAGGGTTCTCTGATTTTCGTGTCTATTAGGCTTTATAGGTCTAATTGTTCACTGCTCATGTAATATGCCACTGATTCTATGCATCTCTCTGGATACCTAATTCGTATGAGTTTTTCCTTAAAGGTTTTTACACCGATTTTGAATTCTTTCCTTACTTGTGAGATGTTTCCTATATTTGGTTATGTCCGTGATTCTTGGACTAATTTTCAGAGTTAATTTCATATTCCTTACCATATTTGTGCATAAACAGTCGTTTGAATCTTCAACATATATTTTCCTTAATTGAACTATCATGTATCTGACCCATATTGCATATTACGTTATCTACTATTCTTAGTAGGGTAAATAGAGTAGTTTTGTTGATTCATTTCCTTTAAAACCTCTGCTTGTTACCGTTTGTCTTAGACTCCTTAATTAAAGGGGTGTCCTTATGCTAATTTGATTTAGATTGATGCTAGTTTCTTAATTAAGGATTGTTGCTCTATTTGTGTACTCGTTTTAGTACCATAAATACTCCTCCCCATTCTCTTTAAAGAAAACACTGCATATCTCTCACAATTCAAAACTCCCTGAATTCTCTCTTTCTCTGCTATTTCTATACTCTCTTATTCTCTAATTTGAACACTCAATCGGCTTAAAATCCAAGATTGGGTAAACTTGGGTTGTTTACTTCTACACTACAGGATTCTATTGCATAGCTTACTTGGGTTTGCCTCCAGCTCTCTTTGCTGCATACTGCCATTCTCACACTGCGGTGCACACTGCTATTCTCTCTGCTACTTACATTCTCTACTCACTTTGCTCTCTCTGTGCCCTCTTGCTCATTGCTCTTTGTGTTCTGTCTGTCTGCAGCTGGTATGGTATCTATTTAGTATAGAGCCCCCAAAACAATATGCTACGGTAAATCCTGCACTTCATCTTGTTTCTTGTGTGCTTTTATCTGTGGTTCTGCTGTTCTTATTGTTACTAGTATGCACTTACTAGCCTACTTAGCTTAGACTAGCATGTTCCCCCATACCCCTCCCCTGTCTTAATGAATATTTACTTTTCCTTCTACATTACTACCATGTGTTCAAGGTTGCTTGGCTATTTGATTAGCCTTAAACTTCTTCCTGAAGTTAAGTGTATTGGGGTTAGGTGCAGTAAGAACTGAACCCCTTTTGTTCTACAACTTTGTTTGATTACTTGCCTTTATTATGTTTGCCTCTGTGTGTGTAGGTCCCTGCATTTATTTGTTCCTTTCCCTTTTTGCCCCTGTTTGTGTGATGCTCTGTTTGTACCAATGATTTCAAAAGAACTCTTTCAACTCTCTTAAACTATTTTGTCAAACTGCTTCTCAAATTCTTCTGTTGTTTTCTTAAATTGACCCTCAACTGTTTTAAGCTCTCACAATCCTATCACAACTTCACTACTCTTAGAACACTAGGTTCTGCCCCCATAGTGTAAGCATTGGCTTGGGAGCCCTTGAGCTCCCATTGAACTTTAATGCACAATGTTAGAACTTCCATATTTGCATTCGTTTAATAATGATACTTTGGGTGCTTGGTATTGGCCAGGGATTCAAACGAACCCTTAGGGACTTTTGACGCACCCAAGCCTTGGTAATGGTTGTGAAACTCGAAAGAAGTGAGGTTGGAGATGTTTGGCATGGCTGGAGGCTCTCTATAGAATAACTTCTTATTTTTCTTTTACCACTGTTGTAATTTATGTATATGGGCTGTAATAATTTGTAAGAATATTGGGGTACATAGTGAAGATGGGGGGCTATGCATGTTTAGGGGGAACGGGTAAAAAACATAGCTATAGGCCTTTACTCATTTACTTGTGCAATAGCTACCATATATTAGGACATGCATCCTCACATATCGAAATCATATTCTTAGAGTTTCACTTTCAGTTTGTTATTCTAAATATTCTCATAGCCATTACTAATTAATAATCAACAAGTCATTAACATCACATGTAGATATCATGTTCATAGGACCTTTTGTGCATTAGATACCATGTCTTTAGTACTTTTTTTTTATATGCAGTTGTTTAAGTACTTCGTTAATCTGGGCTGAAATTTGTTAACAACTCTCTTTTTTAACCTGAGGAAAATGTGCATGCTCACAATCCTCTAATAACTCTAGGCTAGCGTTAGGCCGGGTAAAATTGGCTAATCACCTCTAAGTCATGTTCGAGCTAATTCGCCTCTGCCTGAACACGTCTGTTTCTGAAGCCGTCTAATTTTTATAAACTTCTGCCCTATTTTTGTAGTGAAGCGCGTTATTTCCACTTTGTCCAGAGCTGGACTACTATTTTCAAAACCATATATGCAAATGTTTCTACTGTGTTTTCTTTTCCAACACTAGGCTACTATTTTTCAAACTATCTGATTATTGTAAATTTCAAAGGTTCAAAACCTGATATGTTTTTCTTTGTACTTCTGCAATCTCAAACTACTTCCATATTTGTTCTTATATTCTGCTTGTTCGAAACTATGTTCCACAAATATTTATTATTAATACATTTGTAAATTTTTCTAAAACTACTACTGCCTCTTTGAAAGTTATGAACGTTTTCCATAGTGTTACCTTTTTCACAAAACCTCCAAACTTCTATTTTAATTTATACTCCAGTTTTTCGAAAGATTTTTCCTTCCTTAGACCTTAAATGTGTTTGAGTCGTTCTAATTATGTGTTCGTCTATAGAGGGATATTTGAGCCGTTGATATGCTTATATGACTCCCCTTATGTACAAGTCCTATTTGTTCTTGTATGTCATCTAGAATTTTAATCTTTGAAATTAGGGGTTTAGCCTAGCTCCTACCTTATAGGAATAGCGATCTTAAATTCCCTCTCGGGTCTATAGAATAGGACGGGTAATAGCACGCAATAATTATTCGTGACCAATCCACACGCTTAAATAACCTATACGGGGTGGGAAGGGTAGAATACGGGGATGATGACGATTCGATAATATCATAAAGTAACCCCTCTTTGGGAATATGTGCGGGATATTGTATCAAATGATCCATATCATAGTCAAACCTAGGACCTCTTTCTCTTTTTCTTGACTTTTTTAAACATGTTTTCCTAAAGGTAATGCCTTTCTCCTTTGTGCTTTTATTTAAAGTACGCCTTTCCCCTTTTTAAAATTCTCAAGTTGCTTGAATACTTTATATGTGAGCCTTGTTTATTTATTTGCCTTATTAAAGTCACAGTTAGCACGGCCGGGAACCACACTAGTGGATCTTGAGGGGTGCATAACACCTTCCCCTCGAGATAGTTTCAAGCCCTTACTCGAACTCTAGTATTTCTTCAAAAAATACTCTCTTCTTCTTAAAGTGTCCTAATGCACTATAATTATTGGGTGACGACTTTTCAACTTCCAATACCCAATTCCGAAACGGGAATAAGAGTTATTTTGTCCATAATGTCGTAAACCCGATATCACTTCTTTTTTAGTAGTCAGAAAAGGGGGCGTCGATAGGTTGCCATAATTTTCTTCTCCACGATCGCGTGACGATGTCTGCGATCGTGATTCACTGCTTCCCAGTCTGAAACCAGTAGCTTCACGCATTCTGCCCCGAAGGCTTTCCAACTTGTTTCTTTTGCCTAATCAACTCTAAATGCAATGTTGAAAGTCACCATATTGTTGTTTGACATGTATATTTTTTGTGTAGGTATTTTGAGGTATAAAATGGATTCAGCAACTCATGAAAATGGGCAACAATATGCCGCAAAAGCTGATGTGGAAGATTATTATGATGCTGCCACATTTTCATCACTCAGGTGCTCTGAACGATATGATAAGCAGCTCTCTAAATGCATGATAAGGGAAAAGGGCATCCTCCTGGTCGACCTTGAGGACCGATGGCCTGAATTCTATGTGAGATTGCTTACTATTGGATGGTTGTGCTTTGCCGAATGGCCCAGACCATCTAACTATGAGGTCGTGAGAGAACTTTATGCAAATGCTGTAGAGACAGACTTCAAGAATGAATTTGTGGCCATTGTCAGAGGCTCCGAAGTCCGTTTCCGTCCAGAGAGGATCAATGCCTACTACAAACTTGCATATGTCAGCAACCAACAGTAGCAGGATCGAGCTCAAGATTTTGGTACCCAATGGTTCATCACTCACTTGCATGTTGGATAGGTGCGGAAATGGATAAAGAATCACACAAGGATCGAGTCTTCAGAGTTCACTGCAGAGGCTAATACTTGGATCTCTGTCATCTGTGCTTGCATCATGCCTCCGAAGAATGAAATAGAGGTGACAACTGAAAAGGCAAGAGTGGTTTGTGCTATTCTGGAGGGTCTGCCAGTGAACGTGTGGCAACTCACTGTTGATGAGATAGCAGAGGTGGCGTCAGAGCAAACCAAGAGCTTATTCTTCCAATCATTGGTCACCCAGCTATGCTATGATGCTGGGGTACAACCTAAGCCAACAGAAAAGGAGAAGAACCCAGAAAAGCTCATCCATCCCCTACTGATATCAATAGCAGGAGCTGCACTAAAGAAGAGAAGAATTGATGTAGCATCTCCCAACTTTGGCGAGTTAACAGAAAAAGAGATTCATGAAGCTCCTGCAGATGCCTCCAGTACTCCTAGAACCATCACACCACTTGAGGAGGAACCTATCACTCTCAGGTACATCTCTCGACAAGTTCGTGGTATGGACACTCAGGTACGACACCTTGTAGTTGGTCTTCCTTCTGGATCGTCTGGAGGGAGCACCTCTACAGGTCCATCTGGCACAGGAAGGGTCCCCACAATGTCCGACCTTGCTAAGGAGCAACAGACCATCAAGGACAAGTTGGGTCAAATTGAAAGAAGGGAACGGAAACATAGGGAGCATGAAAAGAAAAAGAGCAAGTTCCTCAACAAGATCATGAGCACTTTGCGGAAGTTCTGCGGATCGGATGAGACTAAGGATGATGACTTTGAGCTTGAGCCTCCTAGCACTTTCAGTGAAGAGTGATACAGTTCAGGGAGCACCTCTTTCCTTTTGGCTTGAATTGCATAATTGCATTGGTGACATTGCAATATTTTCGGCTGGGGATGGCACTTATCTATATGATGATTATATGTGAATTTTTTTTTGCTGTAGTTTTTGTGGAACATGAAGTGGTTGTTTTCGGGTAGTTGTGAATTTAAACTTGAACTTGTGTAGATGGTCAATCTTGTTAGTAAGTCTTTGTTAAGTTCTACTTTTCTTGTTGTTAATTTGTTTTACAATTTTTTTGTTAATATTTTTTTTAAGATAGTTCCTTGGTTTTTCTTTCTACCGCGGTTCTTTTCCAAGGAATTTAATTGTGTTGAACAGTGTGACTTTTCCCTTTGATGGATGGCGTGACACCTTTCGTAAGAGAATTAGTCTTTATTTTTATTAAAAAGTAAATATATTTTATTAGTTAGTTTAGTAGCTAGTTGTGAATTAATTGATTTTTCGGGTGTAATCTTGTGCCTATAAGCCAACGCATGACTTGGTTGGTTCCAACACAAATTAAAATTTGGCATATAAAGTTTTGACCTTTAATAAAAAAATATAATAATTGAAGTAAAAATTCCTCGAGTGACTTTTAGATTCTAATTTTGGCTCTTCGGTTCAATAAATAGCCTCTTAGGCTGCTTGTGACTTC
This sequence comes from Nicotiana benthamiana, assembly GCA_034376525.1. Taxonomy (NCBI): domain Eukaryota; kingdom Viridiplantae; phylum Streptophyta; class Magnoliopsida; order Solanales; family Solanaceae; genus Nicotiana; species Nicotiana benthamiana. Next base: position 57,194,987 of record CM067340.1, on the reverse strand, counting down.
GTTGAGAGTCATTGGCTTCAATTGGATATTGGATTGTATTCCATTTGAGTTTTCGTGTGCCATGTGTGGTGAGTATACTTGCGAAAATTTTTTTGCATCATTTGTGGTCTAGAACTTGCCCGGAATGTGCTTCAAGGCGAACTACTAGATTAACTTGGTTTGAAAAATGATATTAGGCCTTTCTTGTACCATTATTGTGCCTAATATTCCTACACTTGTATATTGTCCCTAACCCTTTTGAGCCTTATAACTTTTTCTTTAGCAACCATGTTACAAGCCACTCTTGTGGTATCGTATTGACCTAAGTAATGTAAAGTATAAAAATAGGCTAAAATCCTAAGTTTGGGGGTGGAGGTTGGAAAAGTTGTTATATGGAAGCCTCTCAAAAAGTAAAAGGTGTCATAAAAAAAACAAAAGAAGAGAAAGCTTGAATAAATGGGAGTTTAGGTGATAAAAAAAAAGAAGAAAGGGTGGAAAAGTCGTTGAAGGAAGTAGATTTTGATTGATGAAAAAGTATAGTGCGTAGGGAAGGTTTCAAAATGTTCCAAAAGCCTAAACTACAACCCTTTAAGTCCTAATTGATTTTGAACCAAGTTGCCTACATTAGTCGAGAAATACGTGAAGGACAAGCCTATGGAACCACTTTAGTGCATTTAAACATCATTGAGAGAGTGAGAGTAAATTATTTCAACTTGCCATCCCATGTATGTGTTGATCTGCAATTTGTGAGTTTGAGATTCTTTCTTAAAGTGTGAGGGCACATGAAATTCGAATTGTCAATTTAATCCCATTTTCAATTGGAAGGAATGAGCGAAGGAAAACAAATGTGATGAAGAGGTAAAATTTTGAATCTTTAATGTCATAACTTGATTGCTACTTTGATGAATTTAGTGATGAGCACTTGATTGAAAAAAATAAATAAATAGTGTTTTGAGTGAAAAGTGGTAATTCATATGCCTTAGTTTAATTGTTGATACCAACTGAAGTTACTTGATTATGCTTGAAGTGGTCCTTTTTTTTTGACTTGGAATGATATTTGATTTCATTGCGTAAATGATGATTTAAAGGAAGGATGTTTTTAGTTTAAGCAATAGTTTATGTTTGAGGGTTTGATAAGTTGGTATTTTACCTACTTATATCCTCTAATATTTAAACTTTTTCATAATTTTGGTAGGAGGACGTTTTCTAAGGTTTATTGGCAGTTTTCAGGTGTCACGTGATTTGGAGAAGAAACGGAAGAAATCAAGTCAAAATGTGCCAAAATGTGGAAAAAGGTGTCACGCGATCGCACTGTTCCGGAAAATTGTTGAACATAATCGCAAGTATACTCACGCGATCTTGGAAGTTCATAAATCAACCTCACAAGATCGCAGATCTATGAACGTGATCTCAAAAGGTTCAGTAGTCACTTTACGCGATCGCCGTCGGATTCATGCGATCATAATGCTTTGCATCTGCGACAGTTCTGGGAAATTCTGGCATTTCATATTCTTTTACCCCAAAACCTGTTATACTCAAATCCATTCATTAGTAACGTATCTTTGGATTATTTTCAGCCCATAGAGACTAGAGAGAACAACTTTGAAGCTAGGCTTTTGCACAAACACACTTGGTTCTTGTAGATTAAAGCTTGTGGTTAAGATTTTCTTACCCATTTATGTTTATTTCTTTATTTTCTTGCTTTGTATTCTTTATATAAGTGTGTCTTATTTTATCCAATACTTAAATCTTGTTTATGGGAATATTCATAATTAATGTGTGGATTTTATACCTTGTTGTGCTTATGTATTGAATAATTTTTCTATATCTATGAAGTGTGTTGTCGTTACTTTAATTATTCTTGTTATTTAATGTTTCTAAATGGAATACCTAACCCTAGGACTCGCCCATTAACTCAGAATTAATTTTGGAAAAAATAGTTTGGGGTTGGGAAAGATTAATTAACATGACTTTGAGGCGTTAACCCTCATTTTATAGATTCTACCTAGGGATAGGATTGAACTACTTGTAGCCTCCCGAGTGCGCTTAATCTTCCAATTGTGATTACGGATAATTCAATTAGGTAGTCTTGTTAGTCTTTGGAAGAAGCTAATTAAGAATTATTATCCATGGCTAATTAACATAAACTCGCTTATATTTGTAAAATAGTAAAATGCATTGGATCGTTACTTGAGTGTCATTCCAGATGCTTTCATACTTGTAGCCATTGATCATTTTGCTTGCTTTCTAGGTTTTACAATTCCCTATTTTAGATATAAAATAATTTTCAACCCAAATTCTTAGTGTTTGGCACTGCGCGACTAGCGATATTGTCTTACATTCCTAATCGCCTACACATTGTTCTTTGTGAGATTCAACCCTGACTCATTGTTGGGTAAATTATATTACATGCGACCGTGTCTATTTCTTTTTATCGGTGGATTTGGACGTCATCACCACGTCAGTATTAAAAGTTTTGGATGTCAAAACATTCGTACAAGCCATTCCCTCCGAGTGCGGCATTGAAGCCCATTCCGAAGAAGCTCTGTATGCAAGAAATCCTAAAGTACAACAGGACGAGTGATCCTAATGAACACATCACCTCGTACACATGCAAGATTTAAGGAAATGACTTGAATGATAACAAGATCGATTCATTTTTGTTCAAAAGTTTTGGGGAAACTTTGTCAAAAGGAGCGATGATCTGGTATCATAACTTACCACCGAATTCTATCGATTCATTAGCTATTTAAGCAGACGCGTTCGTGAAGGCAAACGCCGGGGCCACAAAAGTTGCAACAGGAAATCAAACATTTTAAGATAAGATAGAGGAGTAAAGAAATTCTTAGAGAGTTCGTATCTCGATTTCAAATAGAACGAATGGAATTACCACCGGTCTCGGATGATTGGGCCGTGCAATCTTTTACCCAAGGGGTGACTGCGCAAAGTTCGATCGCGTCACGACCGATGAAGCAAAATCTTATCGAGTATCTAGCTGTAACTTGGGCAGATGTACATAATCATTATCAATCGAAGATCAAGGTCGAGGAAGACCAGCTAGGATCCCCCTCAGGATTAGTTGATCCGAACGAATTGGAAGTTAAAGCCCTAAGGGATACTGACAGGGAACCGAGATCGAACAGAGAACAATATCATTCATATATAGCAGATCGAAGAAACAAGGGTTTAGGGGGCAATCCTCCTCATAATGATTGAAGAAAGATCGAGGGAGTAATTATCGGGGACTTCTGAGGAATAATGATTTTGATAAACATACCGATCTCGCAGAAGCACCCCCGTTATTGGAGTGTAATTTCAGTATCGATGCAACAGGGATCATATCAGCCATCAATAGTGTTACACCCCATGTTTTCGTACGTGGAAGTATGCCATAAATAAATTGATAGAAGCTCGGAAAATGAGATGTCACATCCCGCATTTTCATACATTAAAGTTTCATCGTAAGTTAATTGAGGTAAGGTTAGGAATGAGATTATTTTGAGATTATAAGTATTATTCTACTTCAAGCAAGTAATAAATAAATTCGTGAAGGTGAGAGGGTAAGCAAATTTTTGAGATAAAATATGGTTCGGACTATGAATACCTGGTATTTATGGACTAGTGTCATATAAAATATTACATTACCATGATAATAAAGTGCATGAAGTGCGTTAAATGTATGCAGTATTCTATGTAATTTTGGATAAATCATAAGTATCAGTAATTGGTTAATTATTGGTTAGTGGAAGATTAACAAGTTAAACAGGAGATTAGTGGTTAATTAACTTGAATTGTGGATAAGCTTAAATGCCAAAACGTGGCAGCCAGATGGATAAAATTAAATGATTCATTATTCACAAAGAAAGGTGGAAAGCTAAAGTGTCACATACTAGATACTAAATCGTTTTACGTGTAAGACTTAAAGAGTTAGGCATTTTGGTTTCTTTGGACTTGAGACATTATAAGTAGTAATTTGATAATGATTTCCTATAGCAAAGATTACGAAATAAAGAGAATTCATAACATCTACAAGAATTCCAATGTTAGCAACCAAAATTCCAACGAGATTTCTTAGCACCTTAGCAACGTGAGATTTTACGGCTCTAAGAAAATACGGAGCAATCTTTTTCAAGAATAACATACGAATATTTTCCTACACCATGTATATTAAAGCTAAGATCTTCCTTCATTTTGCTGATCTTGTAATTACATAAGTTTGATCACAAGGCATAAAGAAATATTCATAGTCCAAAATTTACGTATATTTTCTAGTTTTGTAAGTTACAATATTCTCCTTGTCGGGACATCATATTCAATTGAGTATTTCCTTATTCCAGTCAAGAGAGAAGATAGTCGATATATATGATATTATATTTTTTTATTACCATAGAGCTATAATCAATGGGCAGGCACCAGTTGGTCAACCTCCGATCACATGGTAAGTTATATATTGAGTCTATTATGGCCGAGTGCCTATGAGCGAGCCGAGTTGGCCGAGATACAGAGCCTAGAATGGTCGAGCGCCTATGAGAGATCCTACTACGGTAGAGCAGTTATATATATACTCAGCCATATAAGACCGAACATCTATTTTACTTACTATATTGAAAGAGTTGAGTTAGTATCAGTAGGTAAGCATATCTTTATATATCGTTGACTCCCAGTTGCTATTAGTTATTATATTATCAGTCTAGTTTCAACTTTCAGTGTATTTCCTTACATACTCGATACATTATTTCATACTGACGTTCCTCTACTAGAGGCGATGCATTTCATGCGTGCTGGTTCAAACAGACAGATGGGTAGACCTCCTCATGAGGTGTTACCCGAGTTCAGCTTTATCACTAAGCTCCATTCTCTTCAAAGTTGTCGGGTCTAGTGCTTTATGTACATCTTGAATATATATGTATATATGTAAAGAGTAAGTCGGGGCCCTGTTCTGATCACAGTATATCCATCAGTAGAGGCTTGTAGACATAACTTGCCCATTATTGTAATATGTTGGGCTTGTTGGCCTTTTATGTATATTTTGTTAATTTATCAGTTGTAGTAATTATGGCGGCCGTGCAGGCCCAACATTATATTGGTATTTACTCAGCCTTCGCAATTGTCTTGCAGTGGCCCATGACCAATGTATGGCATTAAATGTTCAGAGTCCCTTAGTTACAAGTTGGTGCGAAAGGATAGATAGGTAAGGCACAAGGTGCCATCTCGCCCCCAGGTTTGGGGCATAACAAAGTGGTATCAGAGTAGTTCTATTCTAGGGAGTCTACAAGATGTGTCTAGTAGAGCCTTTTTTATGGGTGAGTCGTGCACCACACTTATAAGCAGGAGGCGACCGAGCATTTAGGGCTATCACTCTTTCTTCTTACTCAAGATCGTGTGGTAGAGCTCGGTTGTGTGGATTCAAACTCCTAATCTTTATCTTAATCATAATACGATGATGCCTACACAATAAAGACATTTTGGTAAGAGATATAGCTGTGGAAGAGTTTAGTTAGAGGAACTCGATTCTTGCATGATGCTTATGATGGATAAGTATGAGAAACTCAGCAGACTATCTGTATACTAAGATGTGTAAGCTTCTTGAAAAGGATCCCTAAGGAAAGAATGCCTATCCACTTTTACGGTAAAAAGGAATAAAAGAATTAGAAAGTACACATATGTTCCAGAAAGTAAAAGAAGCAAGGTGAAAAAGGATATGAGGTACCCAGTTAATTGAAGATTGTCGATATTTTCAACTAAGGAAGAGAGATATAAGCATTTTGAGTTACCTTCATCAATAATAGAGGTATGTAAAATTGGCCATACTCATTCTACTTATGCATTATGGGGGTTAACAGAAGTAGTATAAGAGAAGGATGGGATATCGTGATCCAGCTGGGGTTAGAGTAATAAAAAAATGTGACTGTATTGTTTGCATTCGTTGACCTTTTCTAAGATAGTGAAAATATGCTAATAGATCTCCTTGTGAGACACCCAAATGGTACACTCTAAAATAGAACAACCAGATATGAGTACTACAAAGGTAGGTATTAGAAGTCTGGAAGGAATAAATATTATTTTAGTATGGCTCTGTCCCTGGTAAAGAAAGAATGTTAGGTAAACCGAAGAGCTAGTAGATGGAGCAAGGGGAGCTATGTTGGAGTTTCACTGTAAAGTGTTAGACATAAACGTTAGCAGGGAAATATGAAGATAGTTAATAAGTCACTAAAAGTGATATATGATACATGGATGACACCGGTAGATCAACATTATGATAGTATTACAGAGTCTATAGTCAAGTGAAGAAAAAGACGAGAGGTGATGAGCCTTATGACAACAAAAGGGTATAGTTCATAAAGTCATATCCTTATTTCAAGAAATAAGTTCGTGACTCCAACGCAACTACCAGAAGGAAAAGTTAGACCCCAAAATAATAAAATTCAGTATGGGTTGTGAACAAGATAAACTAAACATGAATTAGGAACTGAGTGATTTTATAATAGTCAACATCGTTAAAATCTCAGATTGCATTCCGGTGATAATAGAATTTACAATAGAAGAAAATTCATAAGGAATTAAGAAAAAGGACATTCAAGGAGACGCTTTCTATAAGAAAGCAATGGGAGCAAAGTCAAGCTTAAGGGACTAGATGTGCCTGCTACACTAGGTATCACCCGCGTATGTTAGGAATTTCATTATCCTTGGTACTGAAAGATTACTGCAACGCGAGTAAGGGTCATCGATGATGTGAAAACACACCAAATATGAAGTTGTAAAAAATTTATACATAGATTATCGTAACACTAAGTATTAGTACTCCCCTAAAGGGGGTATATGGAGTAATATGGCATTAAGTCAGAATTAAGAGGTTTCCAATAACTATGGAATGGTAAAGGAAGAATGCGATAAAAAATGAGAAATAAATGAGCTTCCACTTATTCAAATCCTATAGATATGCTACGACTCAATAGCATTATGCAAGAACGACGTCAAGGAATGGAAGGAAGGTTTCATGCCGGGATACTAGTAATAGATAAGTAGACAGTGCGAGACGTAAGATAATACAAAGGAAATAACCGAAGAAAGATTACGCAAAAATATTTGCATGAGAATGGGCCAACGAGTAGTTAATAGCTGATTCAGGAAGAGCCTAGTTATGGCTGAATGGGAGGTTACAGACGAGTCAGTAAATCGTGCAAGATAAACATAGTAATACCCAATATAGTGAATTGAGCCTCGCAGTAATGTCATTGTAATACTTGAGTATTTTGGGAGCAAAAGAGAGTACCACTGGGAAGACAATCAAAATATTAGTTCAGAAGCAACCCTACAAGCACAAGAGCGTGGGAATAAGTAACTATGGATAATTATAGGCCAGGTAGGACATCAAAAGGACCATCAAATATACATTATAATAAGCTTACAGCTTTACAAGAGTTAGAGTATCCTCCCTAAGTTCTACAATGAAAGACTAGCTGGGGAAATAAAGAAGAAGGCTTTAACCTAAGCTTAGTGACCTAAAAAGGAAATGGTCTTATAACAACAGTCTCACAACAACATTGTATGTACTCCATAAGAAAGTGGCACCTACAAAATTCCAATATGTGGGAACTTAGATAGTTTAAGTACGCATGCAACAAGGGTCAGAAAGACCAGCAAAAGTAATATCCCATGTTTAAAGGAAACAGAGAAGGAACAGAAGGAATTATTTGATCAATTATCCAGGGTTAGTTATGTTATTAACTCACTTATGATTTCGGAGTATTATCCATGTAACATATATGTTGATAATCATACAGTCGTAGGCGACTCCGATATAAGTGAAAACGAAGAATTGAGTCCCTGTCATAGACAAAAGATTAAATTGTTAGAAGATTGTATCCTGGACATTTCATAGCGTCAATGAAGGGATAAAGCAATAATAAAGGCCATGAGCAACAGCTTGGAAGGTAGCTTAAGCTAACATAAAGGTTGATCAGAGGGAAGAGGAAACAAAAGAGTTACATCAACAAAGTAAATCAGGAGTCTGCTTATTGGACCCAGAAAATTGTAGAAATCGTGACTGAGGACATTGCAGAATCACTCTTAATATCAAACGTGCAAGAAAGATAGTACAGTTGCTATATTCTACAACGGCTCTATGATAAAGCCATTTAAAAATGTACCAACCTTATAAGAAATCAGTATGAAGCTCTTACCAGATTGTGTATACACCATAGGTGCCACTATTAGAATAGAACTTCAAGTGGCGAATATGAATTATACCTATATGGAAAGAAGGTCATGAACGAGATAAAAGAGGTGATGCAAAATTTTAAGGTAAGTTAGGTAAAAGTGAACAACGTACAAGAAATTCAGATGTAGAATGTTAGGAGTAGTCCATACTTCAGATAAAAGGGTAGAAGCATAGGGATTCAGTATCCAGGAATAATAGCAGCATTGTCAGCAACATATCTTCCAGCCTATGTTCAAGGTACCGAAAGGTCTAGCTAAGAGAGTAAAGAAGAGTTAGAGACGATGTTGTGAGCACGTGATTTTTTCCCTATATATGAATTATTCCCAAAGTTTCAAACAAAACACTTTATTATTTTTATAATATTTGTGAATTTTGTGGCATTTTCTTGTAATTGTTGCATTTTATTTGTGCATTTTAATTCATATGAAAAATACAAAAAAATATATTTGCATCTAGGATTTAAGTTCATATTTTAGTATTAATTGGGGATTAATTTTTTTTAGAACAAAACATGAAGAAAATACCAAAAATATTTCACTTTTGCATTTTTATTGTTTTAATTGTGAATTTGTCACGAAAAAGTTTTAAAAATTTTAGGAATTAATTCGTTTAATTAGAAATATTTTAGGACTTCATTTTTAATTTTAATTTTAATATTTCATCTTCATATAAATTAGAAAAATCAATACAAAATTACAAATGGGGAAAACAGAAAGGAAATTAAAAGAAATAAAAAAAGGAAAACAAATTGAAAAGGGAAAAAACAAAAGAAATAGAAAAGGGCTGCTCGTTTTGGGCTCAATTTTATCCAGCCCAAAATAAATCAATTGCCCAATCAAATCCGACCAAATTCAAAACCCTCCCCACCCGGTCCAATTCAGTAATACCCAAAACGACATCGTTCCATGCCCTTCAATCTGAGCCGTTGAGGTTTACTAATCTTACGGCTAAGAAATCTTTTCCCCTTATTATATTAGTTTGTAAAGTTACGCCCACCCCTCTCTCAGACACCTAGTACTCTCTAAACCTAAACCCTAATTAATCAGCCGCCCTCATCTTCTCCCTGTAGCATCACGGGCAGATCCGCGGCCGGTGAACGCTACCTACACCAACAACCAACAAACATACACCAGTAAATCTCCTTGTTTCCCTCTTTTCAACCATGTACACATGTCCTCTCGAATCAACATCAAGCACGTCGAATCTGAATTTGAAATTTTCTGGTCATGATGCCATTGTTCCCAAATCGATCCAAATAAACACCTCGTGCTCTCCTAGTACTCCTTTACTAGAATCCCCTACTGGTTTCCTTCAAACATCAATAGAGTGGCTCGAATTTCAAATTTTACGGAGGCAAAATTCTAGGGTTTCAAGTCTGTTCGATTTTGGCCATGTAACGTCCGATCAGTCGTTTTACTATTTAGAATTTCCTCCCTTAAATAAAAATTTCCATGCTTTTCTTACCTTATTTACAACTGGAGGGAGTGATCCGTTCGGGAGTTAGAAGACTTTTGGGTGAAAATAAAACCAAATATTCCTTTAAGGTTCTCTTAAAAAGGCCAAGTTCGACTTCAGTCAACTTTCTTGGTAAATGGATCCGGATTCGTGATATGATGTCCCGGGAGTTCAATAGGAAAATATGGGACCTGGGCGTATGTTGGGAATCGAATTCCGAGGACCCAAGCCCGAGTATTGAATATTTATGTAAAATTATTAAATCAGAAATTTAAGGAATTAAAGAATCTAAATATTTTTTAGAAAACATTGGTATCAGGTTCATATTTTGGTTCCGGAACTTGGTACATGTCTAAAATATCATATAAGTCCTACACGTAAAATTTAGGGTCGATCCGAGTAGTCTAAGGGATTTTTGACCCGTTGAAAGAAAATTAAGAACTTGAAGTTCATTAATTTTGATCAATTGGTTATGGGGTCCGATTCCTTGGTTTAGCATTGTTTCGCGTGTTCTGAAGGTTTGACTAGGTCTGCCTCGTGCCTTCATACTTGTCGGTATGTTCGGGCAGGGCACGGGGGCCCGAGCTTCAAATGGTCGAGGTTCGAGCGAAGTTGAATCTTAGATAAAAACACCATCTCCTACTTATGTCAAAACCGCTTTTGCGGCATAAGCGGTGACCGGATAAGCGGCTACCTGGTCGCAGAAGTGGTGACCACATAAGCGGTCACATTGTCACAGAAGCGAAAAAGCCAAGGAGGGACAAGTATCGCGAAAGCGGCACAGGGAGCGCGTATGCAATCCCGCATGTATGAACCCAGCGACTGCAGAAGCGGTCTAGCCAGGCCTCCCTAAAACCGCATAAGCGATTATCCTACCGCAAAAGCGAGCATCGGAGGTGCAGCCAAATTTGCATAAGCGGAAATAACGGGGGGCAGTCAGTTCATTTAGGACGAACTCCAACCCCTTTTTTCTCATATTTAACTCATCTCTTGGGCGATATTAGGGCCTTCAAAAAGAGGTTTCCATACAACGTCACAAGGTAAGTAATTTTCACTCACTTTTAGCTTAATTGCATGATTGTCACATAGGTATAACGCCAATAATCAAATAAAATCGAGGGTTAGAGCCGGACCTAAGGTTTTGACAAAAATGATATTTAACCACCTAATTAGCTATGTAATGAACCAAAAATTACATATTATTAATCCTTGGGGTATAGAGAATATTTTCCTTCAAAAGATCTTGGAATCCAGGCACGTGGGCTCGGGGTCAGAATTTAGAAATCTTGCGGGAAAGGTTGGGAAATCACATAGAAATCAACTTTGTAAGCCCTTACTGGCTAGTTCTTATATTGTTTAACTAGTTCGTGCGCTTTCGGCTTCATTTTGAGGTCTTGGGCTTGTTATTGCTATTTGGAAGTGCGGTTTGGAGCAAGGTGAGTCTCAATCCTAACTTTGTGAGAGAGAATTATCCATCTAAGGTCAATAAATGATAACTTTGCTATTAAATGTGGGGGCTACGTACGCACTATGTGACGAGAGTCCATGCGTAGCTACTATAATGTTAATGTTTGGGTAGTTTAGGACCCACATCATGCCTACGTTGAACTTTTCCTTGTTTGAACTATGTAAATGGACATTTTATGACTTGCTAGAGATTTTAGGAGAATGGAAATTGAACATATGCTTATTTATGAACTTGGAAGGATTTTCCCTTGTATATACTTGATGCCTTATTGCGCAATTCTTGATATTTTCTTGATGTTTGTGGATTGGGCCGATCGCATAAGTGAAATATATGCATCAATGGTACGGGCCGTTCGACCCTCGGCAGTGCACAAAAATTTAAATTCTTTTGGAGCGGACCATCGACATCGGCGTTGTTGTGCATGATTTATATGTTTATACTTGAGCCTAGGCTTTTCATGATTTGTTGCTAAATAAATGAATGAAGGAAATATGATAAAGGAAAATATGACTGGAAGCATGACACGACTCTTGTGGTTACTATTTTTTAATTACATTATTCATGCAGTATACTGCACATCATTGTTATGTTATTATCTGGACCTAGTAGGTATAAAGTTGACCTCAAATCTCTAATTCTCCGAGATTATACGGGATACTTACTGTGTACATATTATTTATGTACTCATGCACCGCTTTTGTACTTAAATGTACAGGGTCTGAGGCTGATTAATCTGGATACCATCGAGGTGCGCACCAGTGAGTAGCTGTTGAGACTTCTACGGTGAGCTGCTTTCCCTTCCACATCGCTTGGTAGCTGGATGAAGTCGTCTTTTGTCTTTTTGCTATCTTTCCCTTATTTCATACAGTAGGGTAGAGTTATGTATATTCTACTAGTTACCCTTACACTATAACACTAGGTCTTCCCTTACACTATAACACTAGGTCTTTGAACGTACACTTTCGTAGACTCGACTTTTGGGTTATGTAATATTATACTCTTCATAATTATTTCTTTTGTTCTAGTCCCAAGCTAAATGGTTATTTCATTTAAAAATTGAGTACAATCCTATATGACTGTCAGTAATATTCCGTACTTGGCTGACCCAATCAAGGTTGTTTGGCGGCATCACGACCTGTTCTGGGAATGGGTCGTGACAACATGGTATCAGATCACTAGGTTCACATAGGTCTCACAGTATTTCGGTGAAACCTAATAGAGTCTTGTAGATTGGTACGGATACATCTGTATTAATCTTCAAGAGGCTGCAGGGTATTAGGAAAAACTACTCTTTGTTTACATCCTATCGTGTAGTGGTTAGTGTACTAAATTTCCATTTCTATTCTCTTACAGATGGTGAGGACTCGTACTGCTAACGTTGCAGACCTGGGAAGGGTTGATCCCCCTATTTCCAAAGGCCAAGGTAGAGGTCAGCGGAGGGCACCGGCCTGCGGTAGGGGACGAGGGTGTACTAGAGCCATTCGAGTTATTCCTCCAATGGACCCTATTATCGAGGAACATGGTGTGGTACCTGCAGTTGAGCCTAACACTTTACACTTCATGACAGCACTGGGATATTAGGAGGCTATGGGCCGTATGCTTTGGTTCATGGATTTGATTACTCAGGCTAGTTTATTTCCAACGGAGCCAGCCACCTCACAGGCAGGAGGGAGAGAAAAGACCCCTACTGCTCAGGCTCCAGGTGGTACAACTGCCATACATCAAACTCCGGGTGCACTACTCGCGGATGGGGTTCAGACAGTTGGTGCTATGGCTCCCCAGGCCGTGCCAGCTATGGGCGGTGATTCGTATAAGCTTCTAGATATGTGGACTAGACTTCGCCCCCAGTCTTGGAGGGTGAGAGTCATGAGGATGCACATGACTTATCGAGAGGTCCAAGGACAGACTGCACAATATGAGGATATTGGAGTCCCATGGAGTCAACTTCACCAAATTTCAGTTCGAGGGCAGGGCTCGCAGATGGTGGCAGTCCTATGTTCTTAGCAGGCCATTTTATTCTCCTCCCCTCTCTTGGGGTTAGTTTGCCCAGAAATTTCTTGATCGGTATATGCCTCCCTCTCAGAGGGAGAGGCTGCATCATCATTAGTTTGAGCAGCTACGGCAAGGTCAGATGTCAGTGACCGACTATGACGCAAGATTCTCTAAGTTGCCCCGCCATGAACTTATGATGCTTCCCACGGAGGAAGCGAGGGTGCAATGATTTGTAGCAGGGTTGAATCCCACTATACGGAACACTATGGCTAGAGGTGGAGATGGGTACAGGTTATCAGCTTACACATGAGATTGCTCGTAGGGTAGAGGGTTAATATCAGCGAGGTTTTGAGCAGTTCTGGCGAGAAAAGAGAGGGTCAACTTCTCCGGAGAGTATAGAGGTACCCCAGCTAGGGGTAGAAGGCACTCCAAGAGGGGTCAGCCCAGTAAGCTCCCAACTCCAGCACAACCACATGCTCGTGGTACTCCAGCGCATTCTTATTTTAGTGCCATGCCACCGAGTTCTTATCGCCTACCGGTTGTTCGGGGTTCTTCCAGTGGGTATTTAGTTCCTCCAGACTCTTCCAATTCTTATCTCAGCGCTATGCGGGAGAGTTCAAACCACTCGTCGGCTATTCAGTCTTCTTCTAGTGGGTCTTCCAGTTTTCAGAGTCGGCCATCTGGGTAGCAGGACACTGCACCATGTTGCTTTGAGTGCAGAGACCCAGGCCATATGAGGAGTTACTGCCCCAATCTTCGAGGCAAGGCTAAGCAGCAGGGACAGCAGCCAGTGACTCCATCACTAGCGACCCAGCCACCTAGAGGTGGAGGGTAGACCAGTAGAGGTCACCATAGAGGTGGAGGCCACAGGGAGAGGTCAGTCGATGCTTCTCAGTCGAGCGGAGACCAGGTAGCCGACGCTCTAGCTATTGTATGCTCTGCCGGCCAGGCCAGATGCATTGGCCTCAGACGTCGCCATCACATGTATCATTTAAGTTGGCGATAGGGATACTTCAATATTAGTTGATTTAGGATATGTATCCTCTCTATTTGCTTGATTTCTAGTTATCTTTCATGAGCCATTGGGTGTTCATGTTCATGTGTCCACTCCCGTGGGCGATTCTGTGGTGGCGGACCGGATCTACCGGTCTTGTGTGGTTACTTTTTATGGTTATGATACTAGAGCATATGTCCTGTTGCTTTATATGGTAGATTTTGAGATCATCCTAGGCATGGAGTGGTTATCCCCCTATCACGCCGTCCTTATTTGTCATGCCAAAACTATTTCGCTAGTGATGGCAGGATTTCTGTGATTAGAGTGGAAGGGTTCCACAGTTCATACCCCTAGCAGGGTTATTTATTTTTTGAAGGCTCAGCGCATGGTTGAGAAAGGGTTTTTGGCTTATCTGGCTTATGTTCGAGACACCACAACAGAGTCTAGGAGGATTGATTCATTCCCAGTGGTCCGAGAGTTCGCCAATGTTTTTCCCTCCGATCTTCAAGGCATGTCTATGGATCACGATATTGATTTCTGCAGTGATTTGGCTCCAAGCACTCAGCCTATATCTATCCCACCGTACCGTATGGCTCATATGAAGTTGAAGGAATTGAAGGAGCAGTTGAAGGAGTTGAAGGAGCAGTTTAAAGAGTTATTAGCAAAGGGGTTTGTAAGGCGCAGTGTGTCGCCTTGGGATGCAACAGTGCTTTTTTTTAAGAAGAAGGATGGGACTATGCGGATGTGCATTGATTACCGCCAGATGAACAAAGTCACCATTAAGAACAAGAACCCATTGCCGCACATTGATGATTTATTTGACTAGTTGCAGGGTTCTAGGGTGTTCTATAAGATTGACCTGAGATCAGGGTACCATCAGCTGAAGATTCAGGATTCAGACGTTCCGAAGACTGCATTCAGGACTAGATATGGCCACTACGAGTTTTTAGTGATGTCCTTTTGGTTGACAAATTCTCTAGTGGCGTTCATGGACTTTATGAACCGTATGTTCCAGCTTTTATTGATTCTTTTGTTATCGTCTTCATTGACGACATCTTGGTATACTCACATATCCTGGGGATCACGAGCAGCATTTGGGAGTAGTGCTTCAGACCTTGTGGGAGTAGAGGCTATATGCTAAGTTTTCCAAATGTGAGCTCTAGCTAGAGTCAGTGCCATTCTTAGGGAATATTGTGTCAGAAGAGGGTATTAAAGTTGATCCCCAGAAGATTGAGGCAGATCAGAGTTGGCCACGACCTACTTCAGTGATCGAGATCAGGAGTTTCCTTGGGTTAGCAGGTAACTACCGGCGGTTTGTGCTGGGATTTTCCTCTATTGCTACGCCCTTGACTAGATTGACCCACAAAGGCTTCCCATTTCACTATTCCAATGAGCGCGAAGAGAGCTTTCTGAAGCTTAAGACTGCTTTGACTACCGCACCGATTCTTGTATTTCCTTCAAGTTCGGGGATGTATACTATATATTGCGATACCTCTCGTGTTGACTTGGGATATGTATTGATACAGGAGGACAAGTTATTGCATATGCTTCACGTCATTTGAAAATTCATGAGAAGAAATACCCAGTGCACGATCTAGAGTTGGCAGCAATTGTTCATGCTATGAAGATATGGAGGCATTATTTATATGGGGTGCCATGTGAGGTTTACGCCGATCATCGCAGTCTGTAGTACTTATACTAGTAGATGGACTTTAATTTGAGGCAGCGCAGGTGGCTTGAGTTACTACAATATTATGATGTTACCATGATTTGTCAACCGAGTAAGGCAAATGTGGTCGCAGATGCCTTGAGCAGAAAGGCAGAGAGCACGGCCAGTTTGGCATTTATTCCTACTGCCGAGAGACCATTGGCTTTGGACGTTCAGTCTTTAGCTAATAGACTTGTAAGGTTGCATATTTCAGAGCCCAGCCGAGTTGTAGCATGCGTGGTTGCTTAGTCTTTTTTCTACGGCAGATTAAGGCCCGACAGTTCGATGATCCGTATTTTAAAGCCCTCAGAGAGACAGTACTTCAAGGAGGTGCCAAAGAGGTTACTATCAGCACGGATGGATTATTACGGCTTTAGGCCCGTGTATGTGTTCCTAATATTGATGGCTAGAGAAGGACGATTCTAGAGGAGGCCTACAGTTCGAGGTACTCCATTCATCTGGGTTCCACGAAGATGTATCGCAACTTGAGACAGCATTATTGGTGGCAGATAATGATGAAGGGCATTTTTGAGTATGTGGCTAGATGTTTGAATTTCCAGCTGGTCAACTATGAGCATTAGAGGCCAGGAGGCCTACTACAGCAAATGCCCATATCGGAATGGAAGTGGGAGAACATCACTATTGACTTCGTGGTTGGGTTGCCGCAGACTTTGCGGAATGTTGGTTAACTGTGGGTTATTGTGGATAGGTTGACAAAGTCGGTCCACTTCATTTCAGTGGCGACTACACTTCCAGCGGAGAAATACGCGCAGATTTATATTCGGGAGATAGTCCGGTTGCATGGTGTATTGGTCTCTATCATATCATACAGGGGCCCTCAGTTCACACCACACTTTTGGAGAGTCTTCCATAGGGATTTGGGCACCAGGATAAATCTCAGCACAACATTCACTCTCACACCAATGGGCAGTCGGAGCGGACAATTCAGATTTTAGAGGATATTCTTAGAGCATGTATGATTTACTTTGGAGGGCACTGTGATCAGTTTTATTCTTTGGTGGAGTTTACATATAGTAATAACTATCAGTCCAGCATAGAGATGGCCCCGTATGAGGCATTGCATGGCGGGCGTTGTTTTTCTCCAATAGGGTGGTTTGAGCGTGGTGAGCCTAAGTTACTAGGTACAGATTTGATACAGGATGCCTTGGATAAGGTAAAGTTGATTCAGGAGAAACTCCGCATAGCTCAGTCAAGGCAGAAGAGTTACGCGGATCAGAAGGCACGTGATGTATCATTCACGATTGGCGAGAAAGTTCTCTTGAATGTCTCGCAATGAAGGGTATTATGAATTTGGGAAAGAAAGGCAAGTTGATCCCAAGGTTTATTGGACCCTTTTAGGTGTTGAGGAGAGCTGGAGAGGTTTCTTATGAGCTTGCTTTACCTCTCAAATTATCAGGAGTCCATCAAGTTTTCCATGTATAGATGCTTCAGAAGTACTATGCCGACTACTCTCATGTATTGGACTTCAGTACCATTCAGCTAGATGAGAGCTTGGGCTACGAGGAGGAGTCAGTTGCCATTGTTGATAGTCAGGACCGTCTATTGAGGTCCAAGAGGGTTTTTGCATTAAGGGTCCAATGGAGGGGCCAACCAGTTACGTAGGCAACCCGGGAGTCCAAGGAGAAATGCGGAGCCGATATCCTCACCTATTCACCAGTCCAGGTACTTTTCTTTTATGTCCATTCGAGGAAGAACGTTTATTTAATAGGTGGAGAATGTAACGACCCGACCGGTCGTTTTACTATTTAGAACCTCGTTCCTTAAATAAAACTTCCCAAGCTTTCCTTAGCTAATTTACGACTGGCCAGAGCGGTCCATTCGGCAGTTAGAAGAGTTTTGGGTGATATTAAAACAAAATATTCCTTCAAGTTTCTCTTATAAAGGCCAAGTTTAACTTCGGTCAAATTTCTTGGGAAACAGACCAGGATTTCTGATTTGACGATCTGCGGAGGTCCGTGGGAAAATATGGGACCCGGGCGTATGCTCTAAATTGAATTCCGAGCTCCCTAGCCCGAGAATGGAATTTTTATGTAAAGTTGTTAAATTAGAGTTTTAAGGAATAAAAGAATCTAATTATTTATTAAAAAACATAGGTATCGGGTTCGGATTTTTGTTCCTGAACTTGGTACAAGTCTGAAATATCATATAAGTCCTACCCGTAAAATTTGGGGTCAATCCAAGTAGTCTATGGGCGTTTTGACCCGTTGAAAGGAAATTAAGAACTTGAAGTTCATTATATTTGATCAATTGATTATGGGACTGACTCCTTGATTTGCGTTATTTTGGATGTTCTAATGGTTCGACTAGGTCCGCCTCGTGCTTTCAGACTTGTCAGTATGTTCGGGTAGGGTACGGGGGCCCCGAGCTTCAAATGGTCGAAGTTTGAGCGAAGTTGATTTAGAAAAAAACAGCATTTGCTGCTTCTGTCAAAACCACTTTTGAGGCATTTTATTGCAGAAGCGGTGACCGCAAAAGCGTCCACCTGGCCGCAGAAGCGGAAACGCCAAGGAGGGGAAAGGACCACAAATGTGGCAGCATGTGCGAACCTAGCGACCGCAGAAGCGGTCTAGCCACGCCTCCCGAAAACCGCATAAGTGGTTATCCTACCGCAAAAGAGGGTGTCGCATCTGCGGCAAAATGTCTGCATATACGGAAATAACTTGGGGAAATGTGTTCATTTAAGACGAACTCATACCCCTCTTTTCTCACATTTTACTCATCTCTTGGGCGATTTCGGGGCCTTCAAAAAGAGGTTTTCACACAACATCACAAGGTACGTAATTTCCACTCACTCTTAGCCTAAATATATGATTATCACATAGAATTAACACCAATAATCAAATAAAAATCAAGGGTTAGAGCTAGACTTAGGGGTTTGACAAAAATGAGATTTAACCGCCTAATTAGCTATGCAATAAACAAAAATTTACATATTATCAATCCTTGGGGTATAGAGAATATTTATCTTCGAAAAAACTCAGAATCTAGGCATTTGGGCCGGGGTCGTACTTTAGAAAACATTCGGGAAAGGTTGGGAAATTACTTAAATAGTTGGAAATCAACCTTGTAAGCCCTTATCGATTAGTTCCTATATTGTTTGACTAGTTCGTGCGCTTTCGGTTTTGTTTTGAGGTCTTGGGCTCGTTATTGCTATTTGGAAGTACGGTTTGGAGCAAGGCGAGTCTCCTTTCCAACCTTGTGAGAGGGAGTTGTCCCTCTAAGGTTAATAAAGGATAACTTTTCTATCAAACGTGGGGGCTACGTATGCACTAGGTGACGAGAGTTCGTGCGTTGCTACTATAATGTTAATGTTGGGTAGTTAAGGACCCACATATTGCCTACTTTGAACTTTTCCTTGATTGAACTATGCAAATGGTCTTTTTATGACTTGGTAGAGATTGGAGGAGAATGAAAAATGAACATATGCTTATTTATGAACTTGGAAGGATTTTCCCTTGTATATACTTAATACTTTATTACGTCTTCTTCTTATTGTCTTGATATTTGTGGATCGTGCCGATCGCCTCGGTGAAATAGATGCATCTATGGTACGGGCTGTTCAACCCTCGGCAGTGCACAAAACAATTATATTTTGTTGGAGCAGGTTGTCGACCTCTGCATTATTGCGCATGATTTATATGTTTATACTTGAGCCTATGCTTTTCATGATTTGTTGCTAAATAAATGAAATAAGGAAGTATGACAAAGGAAAATATGGCTGGAACCATGACAAGACTCCTATGGTACCTGTTATTTTATTATAGTAGTCATGCAAAATATTGCACATCATTGTTATGATATTATCTGGACCTAGTACGTATTAAGTCAACCTCTCGTCTCTACTTCTCCGAGATTATACGAGATACTTACTGGGTACATATTGTTAATGTACTCATGTTATGCTTCTATACTTAAATGTACAGGGTATGAGGCTGATTCATCTGGATACCATCAGGGTGTGCGCCAGTGAGTAGTTATTGAGACTTCTACGGTGAGCTGCTTTCCCTTACACATTGCTCGACAGCCGGTATTTTGTTGTCTTTCCCTTATTTCAGACAATGGGGTGGAGATGTGTATATTCTACTAATTCCCTAACACTTTAACACCAGGTCTAGGAACGTACACTTTAGTAGATTGGTCTTTTGGGTTATGTAATATTATACTCGTCGTAATTATTTATTTTGTTCAAAAACCAAGGTAAATGGGTATTTCATTTATAAATAGAGTACAACCCTATATGATTTTTAGTAATATTCCGCACTTGGCTGGCCCGGAAAGGTTGTTGGGCGCCATCACGACCTGTTTTGGAAATGGGTCGTGACAGGCCAATTTCCTGGGTCTGGTGTTGTATTTGAGTCCCTAAATAATGTTGTCATTCGTTCTTTAATAAGAACAAATGATTGCATTCTTCCGAGGCTCAAATTTAGCTTTCCAGTTTCAGGTCGAGTTCAATTGGTAAGTTCTCTTAAATTGTTTGCTTAGTTCGTTTCATATTAGGCTCAAACCAGTTGAATTCCATCCTTTGTAGCTCGTATAATTTGGGTTGTTTGTTTCTGCTTAGCCATGCTTGACCTTTTTTACTTTTATATTTCCATTAGTTATTAGACGTTAAATTTTCATTTGTTTTACTGATAGCATATTATGATTTATTCTCTGGTTACAGTTAGAATTGCATGATTTTGGTTAGGTTTGTTAAGAATAATTGTGTTCATCCTTGTTAGCTTTTAGTTGCGTACAATTGTTTAAGTTAGTTCATTTCAATTAGTTTAATTATTTGGACTTAGTTAACTAGTTCTTAGCCTTATTGGATAATTGACTATAGTTAATAGCTAATGTGAAGGGTTTGGTTTAGTTAACTGAGGTCAGTAATTTTAAGTGAAATTCAGGGTAGTTTAGTTATTTGGAGTTGGATGAAATGTTGTAGATGTAGCTAGTATTTCCTAGATCTTTCAAGAATAGGGTTTAATTCAGATTTTAGTACTTGTTAGGATAGTGACTTGAGGCATAAGTTAGAAACTGAGGGACTATATTGAAAACGGGGAGGGACATATAGTGCAAATGAATGATTTGAGGGCTGCCCTCTTTTTGGCTTATAAAAAGGCATCACTAATGCCTTGAGAGGAAGGTTTTTTCAATCTTATAGTATCCCCAAAAATTCCCTCTCATTAGTTTTTCAGATGTGAAATAGGATATCAATATCAAAAACAAAAATTCAAAAATCAAAAAATAGTTACAGTTTCATTAGGATTTCAAGTTTTCATAGTTTCAAACTTACTGGCAGAGATTTCAAAGTCCAATCTCAAGTGAACTTGAGAACAAACAGGACTTCTTTTGATCAATTTGTTGTTGTTGCATTTTTGAGTTCCTTCCTGGGTTTTAAGAAGTCGATTTGGGTCAGAATTATTTCTATTTGTTGCTAGCTATGACTACTGTTTGGAACTGCCTGCATACTCCTTCTTCTTCTGTTAAACATTGAATTCAAGGTATACATTTCGAATCACCTCAATTAAACTTGAATTGATGTTAAAATGGAAGTGTGCCAGCAAACCTGCACATTTGGGTGTCATTTGTTGTCTCTGATTCAATATATGTTAAATGAAGTAGAAGTATTTGATATTAGCTCTATTTTGTGTTCTATATTAATAATGGAAACGTCACTATGTAATTGGAACTACTTTAGGCTAATTTGGACTATGTCGATTATTCTTTAGTAACAGATTGTTAAAGCACCCAGAAAACTTTGGTTAAGCAGCTACTTGAATCGTTAATTGGTATCAATTACAACTAGTTTAGTGTGTTTATTCAGTTTAAACACTAAAGCTGGAAAATAACTCGAGTTAGCATATATTTCGAATCTGTGAAATTTTTCTTGCATCAATGGTTGTTGTTCGAATTGCTAATAACAGGTAAGTGTCGAACTATAACATTTTGTATGGCAATAGTTAATAGATATTTAATGAACTATTAATTGATTCATGTTCTTCTAGGTTCGTTTTAGCCTAATTCAAAATCAGCATGTGTTTGGGCTGTTAATTAGTGTGTGGAATTGATAAATAACATTTGACATTACTAATTACTGGTGGGAAGCGTTACTGATATCAAGCACGATTAATTTTTCTCCTTTTCATGTAAAAGTTTAACGTAGTTGTCCTGCCCAGCTCATGTTAGTTACATTTTTATGTTTGAAGCCCAGTGATTTCAATGGTCATTGTGAATTTTGAACAAAGTGGAGAATGGTTTAGCAGCTAATTAATTCGTGGGCGTGTGACCTCCGGAGGATTCGATCCTTTGATTTCCCTTGGGCAGCCGGTTATTGCATTACCATTTGGGCTGGACTCAGGCCCATTTGGTACAGCTAATTCCCACGCAAAACCTTTTAGTTCATTAAATGGGGCATGTTTTGAAGATTTCAATTCAAGGTTTGTTACAATATGAGTTTGAGTTTTGAGTTAGGTAGCGGGTTATAATTAAAAGATTCTTCCTTTTGTTTGGGCCTAGACTTGAACTTGAAGCCCAAATTCTAATATTAATAAATTAGGTCCTTTTCTTTTATTTTAGAGACAAAATGAAAATAGAAAAATTATTGTTGCTTTTAGGTTTGACCATTTAAAATAAAATGAGACGAGCCTCACCAAATCAAACACAAAATTGCGGTGCCTTCCATAAATGGTTGATTAAAAATAACTAGAAAATCGGGAAGGGCCATTTGGTAAATTTTACGGACCTCCCAAAAGATAATAACGCATTAGCCATTTTAGGCACAGTTTTAATAAAATTACATTCTTAAAATTAAGTGTGCATTTCATGCAACCTAAATCAAATCCAAAAACATTGAGAAAAGTGTATTTAGGAGTGTGGGTACACTTCATGTGACGCGATCCAAAGGCACACCTTAAACGACGTTCAACTTTCTTTAAAAATACATATTGATTAAAAGCGGCTAAAAGTAAAATTGGCACATACGTTCTTCATGTAATAAAATCAGATAAATTATCTAAATGCTATAGTTGAGCGACCATGCTAGAACCAGGGAACCCAGGAATGTGTAACACTTTCTCCCAGGTTAACAGAATTCCATATACGTATTTCTAGTTCACAGACTGTAATACAGAGTCATACTTTTCCTTGATTCGGGATTAAACCGGTGACTCGGAACACCATTAATATCCAAAGTGGCGACTCTGAATTAAATCCCGTTCCAATTATCCTTTAATTGGAAAAACCCCTTTACACCCTTGCGGGTAAAATGAAAAAGAAGGTGTGACAGCTCTGTGACTCTGCTGGGGACAAGAACCCAGAACATTTTGTTCAGGGTTTAGAATTCGAACATTGAATAATTTTGTGTTTGGCTATATCTGATTTTGTTACATGATCTGTGCTTTATGTAATAATTGGCTTTGATATTATGTGAACTATATATAAACTGTGCCAAAACCCGTATCCTCACTGACTCTTTAAGTCATGAAGTAGGGTGCACTTCGTGTGACTTATTTTCTATGTAGAGTAAAATTCACAATTTAGAACGAGGTTCGGATAATTTGTATAGCCGGTGAAGCTTCTGTATTTCCAGTACGTTGCCTCTCCCTTGGCTACAATTGTCCGCTCTGGTAAGCAAGGTTTAGAAAAAACACCCAGGTTTTGAACATAGAATAACACAACCTCATGTCGGATCCCTAGTGGGAGCGCTTATCTGCATCATGTGCATTTTGACTTAGGGGGCTCAACATATGGGTTGAGTCCGTCTAGGACTAGCAACCTGAAATAAATTAGACCATCCTGATGCATCCTACTTGTTTTCTATGCATTTATTTGTTTCGAGTGGAAAATTGAGAAAAAGAGAAAGAGAGAGAAATAGTAGTGTAGAGAGTTAATTGCCTATTTTTAAAAAAACCAATGCCCAAATACCGTCGAAACTCTGCCAAAAATTTGAGAAAATGGAAAAGAAAATATTTATTTTAAAATTGTTTATTTTACTCAGAAAAGCAAAAAGTGAAAAAGAGTCTTTATTGTAAGGCCCCATGAAAATGAGTGCGCAAATCATACAAACTCATATAATCGGGTCCATCGATGTGTCGGAATCATTTTCTTCTGATTTTACAATTAAAAATCTAGAGTCAAAATTTTTCCAGAAAAACATCATTTCTGCAGTCAGGAATGCAGTCGCAGATCAGGTATGCGGTCCACATATCGACAACGGAGTGAATCAGAGAGTAGCCAAATTAGATGATGAAAATACAGTCCATTATGTAATCGCATAACAAATATGCGGAAAGCATAGTCGTTACAAAAATTTCTCGAGGATTTGTGGAGGTCAATTCTGCAGTGCAATCTACGACCGCAGAACGTGTATACGGACCGCATTCTTACCGCATACCCAAACAGAGAGGTCTGCAATTTGGGACCATTCTGCAATCCAACATCCGGACCGCATGTACGCTATGTGATCGCATAGTTGACCACATATCCGTCGCGAACATCAATTTTCTATAAATTTTAAACCCGACCCTTTTCTAATAAAACACCCCAACCCCTGATTTTTATACATTTTCTGAACAAAACACGAGGGAGGGAAGGGGGATTTCTTGAGAAAGAAAGGAATTTCCATCAACTTGATCCCCCCAAAATCATCTAGGCCGGGAAAATTTTAAGTTATTGTCTTCATCTCCACTCTTACACGTAAAACCCCTAACCATTTCCCCAATTTTTTCTGAATTAGGTTAAAGGAATGGAGTCTTATGCATTGATTTTGAACTAACAACTAAAAACCATCATGCATGTCACTCAAACCTAGAATCTAGCGAAGGTAAAATTGGATAGAAGTAGAGGACTATGCTAGATAGCTTGGCGACTGAGAATAGGAGCATAAAAAAAGAATTCGACTCCAGGTATGTATGGTTAACCTTGATTCTTGTGAAATCACCTTGTTTGGTAGTTGATATCTGCGTTGGTTATTTGTGAGTTTCTTGTGACTTGTTTTATTGTGAAAACACCTTGTGGTAAAATTTGAATAACAAGTGATTGAGGCAACCCGTAAATGGTGATAAAAATGTACTTGAAATGTTGTGGGCAATTGTGGTAACGTGAATTAAGTATGAACTGTTGAACGAATTAAAATTGGTACTAATAGTTATTTATACACTTGTGACATTGTTGTTTACTTTTGTGAATTGTTGTTTGGTTGTGCTTGTTGTGAATTGAAACTGTACGGCAGGGTCGGGTTGCGTGCCGCAGGTGTGGGTTGGTGTGATAAGGGTGGTCGAGGTAATAAAGGTGGAAAAGTGATTGAAATCACTATTGATATATATATATAGATGTTCATCTGAACAAAGATATGAAATCAATGATGTGGAATTGTGAAAGGAGACAGTAGGAAAGTTTGTAACCTGTGGGGCACTGGTTTCCCATTTGTTTAACTAATTGTACCTTCTATTCGTGACTGGTTGCTTCTTCCGTTTTGGTGATCTATTTGCATATGGCTTGAATTCAAATGTGCTGACGTCCCTTTTTGTTGGGGGCGCTACATTCGTGTTATGATTGTAGGTAGATCTTTAGCAGGTACTCCAGTCCACCGTGTGTAGCTCTTCCTCATTCCCCGTCAGCGGTATTGGTGAGCCACTTTCCTCCCGGGGCTCTAAGCGGCTCGTGCCACCCTTGATCTCGTATTTTTGAGACTTATCTTTGTTCAAGTAAGAAGGTATAGCCGGGGCCTTGTTACCGGCAAGTATAGTACGGTCATCGTGTATCCTTAGAGGCTCTGAAGACCTGAAATATGGGTTGCGAACCATGTATTATGTACTTTGTATTTTGGGTATTGTATTGTAAACTACGATTATATAATCTTTGTACTTATGGGTTGTAAAAGTTGCGTCAATTATAAAATAGCCGTTTCTATTCGGTTAGCAAGTAGTGAAAAATGTAGGGTAACTCGTGGGTCAAGAAAGGCACCTTGGTCCACTCGACTAGGGATACCCGGTCGAGTGCCGTCATGTCCATCGAATTTGATGCGTGACAAACTTGGTATCAGAGCCTAAGGTTTTAAAAAGAGTCCTAGGTTGTCTCGGAGCCGTGTAGAGTAGAGTCCTTCTTATCGGTGTGTTTTCGACAACATCTATAAGTAGGGGGCTACACGGGCATTTAGGAAAGTGTTGTCTTCTTTGTTATTCCAATTCGTGCGGTGAAGTGAAAACTGAAAGTGTTTGTGTCTAACTCGTGCCTTGTTCCAAAATTTTCAGAGATGGCACCTAAGAAGAACGTTAGACTCCGCCTTGACGCCAGCGCCACCCAAAGTGTGATTGTGAGCAATGTACCTGACGTTGTGGGTGAGAGTAACTCCCCGCCTTTGAATCTGCCTAGCCCGTCCCTTACGGATCCTAGCACTCCTATTCCAGCAGCGGCAGAGGGCGTCACCATCCCTCTTGCGGATGTTCATAATCCTGGCATTGCTTCAGCTCCTGGTCCCAAGGCTTTTGATGGGCACCATAGGGGAGCCATCCGTATGTTGACCCAGTTAGTGGCTGCTCTGGCCCTGAGATCTCATGATGACCGTATGTCCTTCAGTGGACAGGGAGATTCGGCCAGCTCCAGAGTTCATCAATTTATGAGATTGGCCCCGCCAGAGTTTTCAGGCACAGTCCTAGAGGGCGATCATCATGATTTTCTTGATGAGATGTACAAGACCCTTCGTGTGATGAAGGCCACAGAATCAGAGGGGGTTGAGTTTGCTTCCTACAGGTTGAAGGGAGTGGGACGTTCATTGTTAGAGATATGGGAGAATTCCCACGAGGAGGGGAGGCCTCCGGCTAGATGGGGAGAATTTCTGGATGCTTTTATGGATCATTTCTTGCCTACCGAGACAATGGCAGCCCATTCCACAGAGTTCGAGGTTCTCAAGCAGGGCAGCATGAGTGTTTGGGAGTATCATATGGAGTTTGTAAGATTGTCCAAGTATGCTCCTCAATTGGTGTCGACCATGAGTGCTCGCGTTCGATAGTTTTTTCACGGACTTAGTCCATTGGTGGTGGCTGCTACAGCGTCCTTGCACTCAGATATGGACTTCAGGCCACTGAGGCTAGGAAAATGAAGATACATGCAAATATGAAGAACAGCAATAGGTCCCGGTCAATGGGTCTCTCACGGAAGTCAGCTCCGGGGATGGGGCCATCAGGGCCATCCTATTCATATGTTTAGTCTTCAGCAAGTGCACCGCCATAAGTGTATTGTCATCAGCAGGGTAGTTCTTGGAGACCAGGTTTTGACTGTAGGAGGTTCCACCAGTCCATTCATTCGGGGGTGAGGCCCTAGAAACAGGTGCGAGCTATATTCCAAGTGTGGAAGCTTCCACACGGAGAGTTGTTATTTGAACATCCCAGTGTGTTATAATTGCGGGGTGAGAGGCCATGTTTAGCGGAACTGTCGTGCGCTATTGACAAGGGACGGGTAGGGGATTATCCCCGCCATCCGGTTCTTAAGTTGCTAGATCATATGTGCGTCTTCCAGCTCTAGCAGTGCGTCGTGCAGATAGGGCTGGGATCATTGTAGAAGTGGACCGATCAGGTTCTATGCTTTGAGTGGTCACGAGAATGCTGAGTCTTCTCCAGATATGGTTACATATATCATTTCTATTCAGGCCATTGATTATTATACTCTTATTGACCTTGGGTCTTGTTTGTCCTATGTCACTCTATTCATTTCTTTGACTTTTGGGATTGAGCCCGAATAGCTTCTTGAGTCGTTCTTTGTATCGACTCCGGTTGGTGATTCTATAATAGTCGTGCGCGTTGATAGGAATTGTGTTGTCACGGTGTGTGGTCGCGTTACCACGGCCGATCTTTTTGACCTTGGGATGGTAGATTTTGATGTGATCATGGGAATGGACTGACTTTATTCGTTCTTTGCTAAACTTGAATGTCGTACAACAGTCATGAGACTCGAGTTTCCCAAAAAGCCGATTATTGAGTGGAGAGGGAATGGTGTTGTGCCAAAAGGTAGGTCTATATCTTACCTTAAGTCTTTGAAGATGATTAGGAAGGGGTACATCTATCATTTGGTTCGGGAAGAGGACACCACTTCATATGTGCATCCCTCGGATCTGTGCCAGTTGTAAATGAATTTCCAAAGGTATTTCCAGATGAGCTTCCAGGGATCCGCCAGATTGGGAGACTGACTTCGGGATTGATGTGTTGCCAGATACTCAGCAAATATCTATTCCACCATCCAGGATGGCGCTAGCAGAAGTACGAGATCTAAAGGAGAAATTGAAGGATTTATTAGAGAAGGGGTTCATTCGACCAAGTGTATCGCCATGAGGTGCTCCAGTTCATTTCGTCAAGAGAACGATGGGTCGCTTTGGATGTGAATCGACTATCAATAGCTTAACAAGGTCACCATCAAGAATAAATACCCTTTGCGCTGGATAGATGATTTGTTCGACCAATTGCAAGGTGCGAATTTCTTCTCAAAAATTAATTTGCGATCCGGGAATCACCAATTGAAGATCAGAGAGCGGGATATTCCTAAGACCGTCTTCAAAACCCGCTATGATCACTTTGAATTCTTGGTCATGTCTTTTGGGCTAAACAACGCACCGGCAGCTTTCATGGGTCTTATGAATCAGGTCTTCAAGCCATTTATGGACCCCTTTGTGGTTGTTTTTATTGACGACATCATCATTTATTCGCGAAGCAGGGAGGATCATGCCAATCACCTCATGGCAGTTTTGCAAACTCTTCATCAGCACCAGTTGTATGCTAAATTATCAAAATCTAAATTTTTGTTTGAGTCTGCCGCTTTTCTAGGACATGTTGTTGCGGGAAAGGGGATTCAAGTGACCACCAAAAGATTGCAGCAGTGAAGGATTGACCTAGGCCCACAACCCTGACGGAGATTCGTAGCATTTTGGGGTTAGCAGGTTATTATCAGAGGTTTGTGGAGGGGTTCTCTACCCTCTCCTCCCCATTTACTAAACTGATGCAGAAAACAGTGAAGTTCCAATGGTTCGACGATTGTGAGAAAAGTTTCTAGGAATTGAAGTCAAGATTGACCTCGACACTAGTGTTGGCCTCGTCTAAAGGCACGAAAGGGTTTTTGGTGTATTGCAATACCTCCAGGGTCGGCTTAGGGTGTGTGCTCATGCAACGTCAGAAGGTTATATCGTATGCTTCAAGGAAACTCAAGAATCACAAGAAGAATTACCCGAAACATGATTTGGAGCTTGCAGCGGTTGTGTTCACCTTAAAAATGTGGCGGCATTACCTTTATGGGGTCCATGTGGATGTGTTCTTGGACCATAAAAGTCTCCATTTGTTCAAGCATAAAAAGTTAAATTTGAGGCCGTGGCAGTT
This sequence comes from Nicotiana benthamiana, assembly GCA_034376525.1. NCBI lineage: Eukaryota > Viridiplantae > Streptophyta > Magnoliopsida > Solanales > Solanaceae > Nicotiana > Nicotiana benthamiana. The sequence goes on along the minus strand of CM067340.1, from coordinate 57,165,809 downwards.
GTTAGAATTACTCACGGATTATGATATGAACATCTTGTACCATTAAGGGAAGGCAAACGTGGTGGCCGACGCCCTAAGTCGATAATCCATGGGTAGTATGGCCCATTTGGGAACGGATCGGAGGTTCCTAGCTCAAGAGGTTTATCAGATGGCTAGTCTCGGGGTTTGTATCTCGACCCCAAATGAGGAAGAGATTTTGGTACACAACGTAGCAGAGTCGTGCTTGTAGCATAAGTCAAGGAAAAGCAATTCATTGATCCAGCATTAGCCAAAATAAAGGAGGTGGTTCGAGGAAACAAGATTTCGGCATTCTCTCTCAACATCAAAGATGGTGTGTTGCGTTGTTAAGATAGGTTGTGTGTTACTAATATAGATAATCTTTGGGAAAGGGTAATGGAGGAGGCTCATCATTCCAGGTATTCGGTGCATCCAGGTCCTACAAAAATGTATCACGATCTCAAGGAAATTTATTGGTGGAGCGGTATGAAGAGGGATGTGGCAGACTTAGTATCCAAATGTTCAAACTGTAAGCAAGTAAAGGCCGAGCATCAGCGGCCCGGTGGGCTAACCCAGCTTATAGAGATTCCAATGTGGAAATGGGAGATGATCAACATGAATTTCGTGAAAGGACTACCTTGCACTCAGCATAAGTTCGACTCAATTTGGGTAATAGTTGATCGAGTCACCAAATAAGCTCAATTCTTGCGAGTCAAGTCTAGCGATACTGCAGAATGATATGCTCGATTGTATATCAAGCAAATAGTGAGACTTCATGGTACTCCACTTTCTATTATTTCGGATCAAGGGGCTCAATTCACAGCTAACCTTTGGAAGAAATTTCACTAAGGGTTAGGTACTCAGGTAAACCTCAGCACGGCGTTTCATCCGCAGACTGATGGTCAAGCAAGTCGAAGAGGCCACATGGGAAGCGGAAGATGAGATGAAAGTAAAATACCTCCATTTGTTTGAGCAAGTCTAGGAGTAGTCATGTAAGTCCTTGTCCCTAAGAAAACTAGCATTGTGTCCCATTTTGTGTAAAAGATCCAAAATACTTCACCATTGTAATTCTTCAAGTTGTGCCCAAAATTTTATGTGTTTTGTGGTAGATAATTTGCCCATGGTAAGGTGATGTAAGCAAATAATGATTAATTTTACATGGAGGAATTGTATTGAAATGATTAACTGAATCATGCTCTTGTTATAGGTAAATGGCCTTGATAGTACAGATGATTAATGCTTAATTGAATTGATTATGGTGTACCAAAATGGTTAAAAGTGTGTTGAGAAGTTGAATATGCATAAATTTGAAAGTCGTGCATTGTATAACTGTGATAGGGGTAGCAAGAATTGTGTAATGGTTCTTGGAAATATGTTTTTGGGACTCACTAACAGGTGGATATATCCATATTACAAAGGAAACTCTGGCAAAACTTTATCAAAATCATAAGAGTTAATGAAAACTTTGGAACTCGCATATCATGCTTTCAACCTTTTGAATTTCGAAGTTCTCATTTGAGGACGAATGATCTTAAGCGGGGGGGAGGGGGGGGGGGGGAGGGGATGTAAGGCCCCGTGAAAATTAGCGCTCAAGTCCTAGCAACTCATAGAGTCGGGTCCATCGATGTGTCAGAATCCTTTTCTTCCGATTTTACACTTCAAAATCTAGAGTCAAAATTTTTCCGAAAAAACGTCATTTTCGCGGTTAGGAATGCGGTCGCAGATCAGGTATGCGGACCACATATCGACCGCAGAGTGACTCAGAGAGTAGACAGATTGGATGTTGAATATGCGGTCCATTATGCGATCGCATAACCAATATGCGGACCGAATAATCGTCACATGAATTTCTAGAAGATTTGTGGAGGTCAATTCTGTGGTGCAATCTGCGATCGCAGAACGTGTATGCGGACCGCATTTTTCACTGCATATCCAAACAGAGAGGCCTTCAATTTGGGACCATTCTGCGGTCCAATATGCGGACCGCATGTCAGCTATGCGATCGCATAGTTGACTGCAGATCTGTCGAGAACATTAATTTTCTAGAAATTTTCAACCCGACCCTTTTCTAATAAAACACCCCTACCCCTCATTTTTACACATTTTCTGAACAAAAAAAGAGAGAGTGAAGGGAGAGTTCTTGAGAGACAAATGAATTTCTATCAAATTGATCCTCTAAAACTATACGGGCCGAGAAAATTTTAAGTTATTGTCTTCATCTCCACTTTTACAAGTAAAACCCTTAACCCTTTCCCTATATTTTCTGAGTTAGGCTAAGGTAATGGAGTCCTATGCTTTGATTTTGAACTAACAGCTGAAAACCCTCACGCATGTCACTCAAATCCATAATCTAGTGAAGGGATAATTGGATAGAAGTAGAAGAGTGTGCTTGATAGTTTGGTGACTGAGCATAGGAGCTTAAAAAGGGAATTCGACTCCAGGTATGTATGGCTAACCTTGATTCATTTGAAATCTCCTAATTGTTTGGTAGTTGATATCCGCGTTGGTTATTTGTGAGTTTTATTTGACTGGTTTGATTTTGAATACATCTTGTGGTAAAAGTTGAATAAGAAGTGATTCAGGGAACCGGTAAATGGTTATAACAATGTACTTGAAATGTTGTGGGCAGTTGTGAGAACGTGAATTGAGTATGAAATGTTGAACGTAATGAAATTTGTACTAATAATTATGGAAACACTTGTGACATTGTTGTTTAACTTTGTGAATTGTTGTTTGTTGTGCTTGTTGTGAATTGAAACTGTACAACGGGGTCGGGCAGCGCTCCGCAACCCGGTGTAATAACGTGTGGGTTGGTGTGATAAGGGTGGCCGAGGTAATAAGGGTGGAAAAAGTGATCGAAATCACTATTGATATATATATATATATATATATATATATATATATATATATATATATATATATATATATATATATATATTCATATATATATATACATATATATATGAACAAAATTATGAAATCAATGATGTGGATTGTGAAAGGAGACAGCATGAGAGTTTGTAACCTGTGGGGCACTGATTGTCCCTTTGTTTGACTAATTGTATCTTCTATGTGTAATTAGTTGCTTCTTCCATTGCTGTGATCTATTTGCATATGACTTGAGTTTACTTGGGACAAGTTTTGTTCATACATACCAGTACAATTCAAATGTGCTGACATCCCTTTTTGCCGGGGCCCCTATATTCGTGTTACGATTGTAGGTAGATCTTCTTCAGGTACTCCAGTATACCGTCCGTAGCTCTTCCTCATTCCCTGTCAACGGTATTGGTGAGCCCCATTCCTTACAAGGCCCTGCATGGCTCATGCCACCCTTGATCTCGTATTTTGGAGTCTTATTTTTGTTCATGTAAAAAGTATAGCCGGGGCCCTATTACTGGCAAGTATAGTGCGGTCATCTTGTATCCTTAGAGGCTCCATAGACATGAAATGTGGGTCACGAACCATGTATTATGTACTTCGTATTTTTGGTATTGTAGATTGTAAACTACGTTAATATCATCTTTTACGTATGGGTTGTAAAAGGTGTTTCAATTATAAAACAGTTGTTTCTATTCTGTTAGCAAGTAATGAAAAATGTGGGCTAACTCGTGTGTCAGGAAAGGCACCCAAGGTCCACTCGACTAGGGATACTCGGTCGAGTGTTGGTCATGTCCCTCGGATTTGGGGCGTGACATTTATTTTAGTTTTTCTTGTTTCCAAAAATTAAAAAAGGAAAAATAGTTTGTTTTACCATGGAAAATGGAAAAGAAAAAAGAGTCTTGATTTTTGGATTTTTTTTCAACATACCTTATCTGCCTACGGAAAAGAAAAATAGTTACTTTATTTACCACTAAAAAAATATTGAAAAAATAAAAAGAATCTTGCCTTCAAAATAGTTAATTTTCTTTTCCCGAAGTACGAAGGTTTGATTTTCATCCAATGAGATATGTAGGAAACCCTCATCGGGTCCAACCTCCCCTTTGCAAAAAGAGCCAAAAAGATGTCAAATTTTTATTTTTGTCATAAATAAGTCGGGTGATGCCTTCTTTGTCAAAAATAGCCAAATGTTCCTAAAAGGGACGCCGGAAGGCTGATTTTTCAGAAATAACCACCTTGGGTTATTTTTTAGATTTTTGCGGTTGATCCATACAGCCTTAAAATCTTCGTCCCCTAGGTGCTGAAAGGCCGTGTTTGCAAAATCATGTCTTTTATTTTAATTTGAAAAACAAGAAAAAAAGTCATTGGACAAGTGAATGTCGTTTGGATTTTGGTCGAAATAAGTTTATCCATCTTTGACAATGTCTTAAACCGTTCTTGCTTAAATATCCCTCGAGTATCTTCAGTTTTTGAAAGGCTATTTTTCTAAATGAACGAACAAGTTTGAGAAATGTTATAAAATAACCCTTCCCGGCATCAAAATTCATGTGAAAATGGGAAGGGGCCACGTGTGCAAAAATAGTTATTTGGTTAAAATTGGCATATAGGTGAAGGAATCTGTCAGTCTTTTTTTGAATTTGTATTTCTTTTGATTAAAGTATATGGATTGTTTGATTCTCGAGTCTGTATTTCATTTTTTGTCAGAGTTTGTTAGTTTAATTTTTTGTTTTTTTAAACCATTGCAATCAAAGTTGGTTTTTTTATGAAATATCAAAAATTCAAACAAAGTCTTTTATTATTGTTTACCCTTTATCTGCAAGAATTACGCTCGCTTTGATTCGTGCGGGGTCACGATACGTCGGCAATCTCCATAGGATTCGACCATAACCTAGTAAAAAAAATAAACAAAAGAAAGAAAAGAGCGGAAAGACAAGGAAAAGAGATAAAAGAAAGCAGAGCAAAAACAAGAAAGGAAATAAAAGGAAAAGGGTGAAAAACAAAAGAAGAAAGAAAAACAAAAGCGAGAAAATGGAAACCAAAAGAAAGGAGCAACGGCGAAACAAGAGGGAATGAGAGAAAGCAAAGGCAAAAGAGAGAGAAACAAAAGAGAAAAACAAAAGGCATAAAGGGAAAAAGAAAAAGAAGAAACATTGCAATTAGAAATAGGAAAGGGCTGGGATGACGCAAGCAGCCGAATAAATACATACTAGAAATTGTCAATTGTTTAGGGGTATTTATTCCCCAAAGGTGCGATTACAATTGTGTTAAATTTCCTAACGCTAACATGATGGTTTCATTTATGTATGTCTTTTCAGAAAGGTGGTTGGTTTGTGGTTCTGAGGTAACGCTTCCTTGCAACACACAGGCAAAAGATAATGGCAGAAAATAACGGAACTGAGTGGGTTGGTACCAATGCCCATAAACACATGGTTAAACCGGACAACGGGTTGGTTGAAGAGGTAAAAATTTTGAGATAGCATGTGGCAGACATGTATCGAGCATGGATGACTGGGAAAGCACCACCCCCGCCACCGTCTAGCTTCCTGGACGTTATCTTTACCGAAACACCAAACACAATTACGGATGATCCTCCATACTCTCCATATCTACCCTCTTATAACAGCTTTCTCGGCTACTCAAGCAGCTCCATCACTCATCATCCAACTATCTTCTACCAAAGGTATCTTCCAGTCACATCCACTATTCTCGAAAAATAACACTTACCCAGAGCTCATGATGCCCAATACTACCCCTCCGATTTTACTCATACGATTCCCAACTCTCATAAGCAAGGCCCACGAGATAAGCACCATATTGAAAATGAAAGGTTCACAGAAAGAGAAAGGATAGACAGGGAATCCAGGAAGTTGAAAGAACTGTCTGTGACTTTTGACATCCGCCTACCCATGGGGTTTAAAGTACCAAAATTCAGATAGTATGATGGGTTTGGAGATCCAGTATCCCACCAGAGGGGTTATTTCAGGGAAATGGGAAATGTTGGTAGGAAAGATGAGTTGCTACTAGCATATTTCAGTGAGAGCCTGACCGGGGCAGGATTTGAATGGCATACTCATTAGGGTATTGGTAAGCCCATGCTTGGGATGACATGGCTCGATATTTTGTTCGATACTTTAAATACAAATCAGGCGTTACCCCAAACTATTCCTCCATATTAAGATTGGAAAAGAAGCCAGGGGAAAGCTTTAGAGAATTTGGGCTTAGATAGAGGGAGCAAGTTGCTCGAGTCAATACCCCCGATTGTTCAAGAAGAGATGGCTGAACTTTTCATACAAGCCCAGTGGTCTACCTACTTCAGTCCCTTGATCCCGACCTTGGGAAAGCCTTTCAATGATGTGGTAAAAATGGCAAAGCTAGTAGAAAAAGGAATCAAGTCGGGAAAAATCATGTGTTGCTCCAAAGACATTCAGGACATCTCGGTAAACTCGGAATGGAGAAGGAGAAGCAGAAAATATGATCCAAAGGGCTCTCCTGATCAACATTTCCAACATCGACACCGTACCCATGAATATCCTCATGCACTGGATGACCCTCCCCAACATTACTTCTTTCCACATAACTCCCAAAGACATACCTCACTTTCCAAGTACCCAGATCCACAAAATGCCTATCCTCCCCACACGGGTATACCAGAGACTCCCTAGGTCAGGTTTTAGGAAAAATCAATCGTTAAGGATTGTGAGGTTGCTGAAATGAGAAAAGGCTTTCACCCCTATTAGGGAACCATATGCCAATTTGTTTCAGAAGTTGAAGCAAGTGGGCATGCTGAAGCCGATACAGATAAAAATGCCAAACCCTCTGAAATGTGATTTTTCTCTAAAGTGTTCATACTGCTCGGATGCTTTCGGGTGTTGATACCCAATTTTTTCCTATGTATTTTTTGTACCCAAAATACTTTATAAATAGATTGTGAATGCATATATAAGCACCCACAAAGGGTTGGTATTTTTTCTATAATTGTTCAAGCATTTTAAAACCAATTTATAACTTATTATGTATCCAATATTTAACCTCAAATCTTGTTATTAGATAAATAATTTATTGTATCCTCTCATTTACAAACAAATATAATTTATATAATTTTTACAAAATTTTACAAAGCCATTAGGTATTGTTAAACTAAAATTGCATTAAATTGCAATTTTAGCCTATTTTTCGATTTAATAAGTATTTAAAGTACCAAATTGTTCCTAATATTTTTAATTAATCCCTAAATATATTTCAATAACTTAGTAATTTTATTATATTTTTAAAAAGCTGTTTACAATTTTTATTAAATTAAAATGGTGAATAACGACTATTTAAATTATAGCCCCTTTCTGTTTCAATTTTAGCAAAATTCTAACCCCAATTACATTATCGAATTTCTAATGCACTTGACCCAAACCCGTTAAAACTAACCCCGTCCATTTCCCATTTTTAATCGTGCTCGTTGATCACTAAGATCAATGGCCCACGTTATACTTACCAAATTAAACCCCTGACACCCCTAACCCTACATTCATTCTCCCAAACCAGCAGCCTTCACTCCCTAAATGCTCTCTAGGTTATTTGAAAACCCTAGTTGCCTCCTGCTCTCTTCGCCGGCGTTCATGGCCGAACAAGCCCTAAAATGCCTTCATCTGTTCACTCTTCACCTCTTTTGGTCCTTGGGTTCGTATATCGGAGTCCATTCTAGGTTTTTCTCGATGCTTTGAGACCTTTCACTGAAAATCCTAATTTCTCGAGGTTCTTCTCTGTGTTTACTTTTACGATTCTTTCTGAATCCTGGATATTTTCTGATGATTTTAAAGTATTTCTCATCTTTTCTTCACCTATTGCTCGTTTTCAAACGGTTCATTTTTGTAAACTTAGGGTTACTACGACTTTCCATGATTTCTCTAATTTCTTCGCTTTATTTGTTACTGAGTGTTCTTCTCTATGTCTTTTCTATGATTTTAGGCACTTTCCACCATGACTCTAAGGTGTTTTACTTTACTGTTATTTTTAAGGGTTTTCAGTTCATATTTTCCATGCTTTATGTATGCTGGTCTGCTTTTGTTCATCTTCATCTATTATACTCCTTATGTTCTAATTTGTATCGAAAGTTCGAGTCAGATTATTGCGGTATAAGACGACTGGGACCCCAAAAAGGTGATTGGTTTGATATCTGAGGAAGATGAGCCCAAGAAACAGGCGGTCACTTTAAATCTTAATGTTGTGCAAATCCAGCCATCTGAGGACAACGTGGTGAATATATCTGTACCATTTGAGTTTGAGGCACCTCCTGCAAAAAAGCCAATACCAATTGGGGTGGAGTTCGGGACTTCAAAGATGCCTGCACAAATTGAAGTTGCTATGTTGCCTCCAAGAGTGCACATTCTGGTCACCATGTCAGACATAACCCCATTTGGAAAATGCCATCCCTTGGGACTACACAATCGAGGCGAGAAGGAAAGGAAAAGCACGCACAGGTGAAGCAGTTGCCGCACAAGGTATGACTAGAACAGGCAGGGTATACACACTAGAACACCTAGCTGAGTCAAGCAAGCAGGCCTCCGGGCATCCCATTGAAACTGGACCTGATAATCAATGGAGAAAGATACAGGCTAAGGAATATTCGGTTGTTGAACAGCTAAACAAGACTCCGGCGCATATTTCAATATTAGCATTACTGCAGAGTTCCGAGTCACATAAGAACGCCTTGATTAAGATATTGAGCGAGTCATATGTCCCACACATAACAGGAGGATAAATTGCAAACATGATAGAGAAGGTATTGCAAAAGTCACAAAACCACTATCCACGAGGATGAATTACCACCTGAAAGGCTCGGTCATAACAAAGCACTGCACATCACTATGCAATGCGAGGATCATTCATCACAAGAATCCTAGTCGACGGAGGTTCTAGTGTCAACATCTTTCCATTGATCACCCTCAAAAAGTTGGGCAAAGGATTGCACGAGATAAAGGATGGGGATATTAATGTTAAGGCTTTTGTCGGTTCTCAGAGGTCCACTCTCGGGGTAATTAGCCAATGTTTACAAATGGGACCCACTTGGTTTGTTGTCGACTTCAGAGTTATCGACATACCAACATCTTACAACTTACTGCTGGGACGACTCTGGATCCACGCCGTTGGGGCTGTGGCATCAACCTTACATCACGCCGTGAAGATTGAATGGAACCATCAGGAGGTAATCATCCATGGCAATGGTACCAATCCCATATACAGTCGCCAGACCATTCCAATTATCGGAGGCCGAAGGAGGATAGGCGGAGGAACATATCATCATATTCAGTGGGTCAACGCAGTGGACAAGGACAAATGGTGGAGAAAAAGGTTTGAAAGCATTCTAAATTGGAGTGGGTATGAACCAGGGAAAAGACTAGGCAACAATCTTCAAGGAATCATCAAACCTATCCAGTTGAAGAAGCATGGAACTACCTTCGGACTGGGGTATGAGTACACTTGGCAAGAATTCAGAAACTGGTCACCACCATGGCGTAGCCCATATTACCTGCGGGTGCGCCCCATACCTCAGTTGAAGCAGATATTTCAGCCAGCCAACACACTCTACGCGTAAGAAGAAGACGTTGCGGCAATGAAGAACCTGTTTCTAGAGGACATGGACTGTTGTGTGATTTTTGAAGAGGAAGGGGAGGAAGGCTCTTCCATTCCGACTGTGAACTGAGGAGAATGCCTCACCAACTGGTCAATGAAGACCATCATCGCCCGGAAACCATCGGGGTAGTAAGGTTGAACAAGCATCATGCATCTTTGTTTTAGTTGTTTTCTTTATTTTCCACATTTTCCTTTACTTTCCAAAAGAGCTCCGATGTTTTGAACATTTATGAATTTAATCAAAAGCATTTTCAATTTATCAAATATCTCGCTATTTATTACTTCCTCTGCTATTTACTATATTTTCACACAGCATTACTATTACATATCTTGATGATAAACCAACAACTGTAACTTGCACTGCGGCTATGCAACAAATGGACATAGACTCAGACGAGGATGATGTACCAGAAGAGGTTGTCAGAGAGGCCGAGAATTGTGAGAATAGACCTAAGTCAAACTTGGATGAAATCGAAGTCGTCAATTGGGAGATACAGAGAATGTCAGAGAGACGCACATCAGTGTGCACTTATCACAGACAGAAATAAGAGAAATATACAAAGTTTTTAAAGGAATACGAGGATATCTTTGCATGGTCTTATAATGATATGACCGGCCTCAGCACATCCATCGTCGCTCACAAGTTGCCAACAGATCATGCATGTCCGCCGGTAAAGCAGAAGCTCAAAAAATTCAAGCCAGATATGAGTTAAAAAATCAAAGAAGAGGCCACCAAGCATTTCAAAGCTAGAGTTCTTCAAGTGGTAGAGTATCCAACTTCGTGAGCTAACATTGTGCCAGTACCGAAGAATGATGGGAAAGTTAGATTCTGTGTCGACTACCAGGATCTCAATTGCGCCTGTCACAAAGACGATTTCCCCCTGCCAAACATACATATTATGATCCACAACTGCTCCAAGCAGAGTTGCAGTCATTCGTCGAATGCTTTTCGGGATATCACCAGATATGGATGGATATGAAAGATGCATAGAAAACAGCGTTTATCAAACCTTAGGTAATGTATTGCTACAAATTGATGTCGTTCGGGTTGAAGAATGCGAGAGTTAGTTATTTGAGGGCCATGACTACCCTCTTTCATGACATGATACATAAGGAGATTGAGGTATATGTGGACGACGTCATCATTAAGTCCAAGAAGGTTGTAGATCACATTGAGGACCTCCAAAAGTTTTTCAATACACTAATGAGGTATAACTTGAAGCTGAATCCCGCTAAGTGCGCATTTGGGGTCCCTGCGGGAAAGTTATTGGGTTTCATCGTGAGCCGCCAAAGAAAAGAGCTGAATCCATAAAAGGTCAAATCTATTCAGGAGTTTCCACTGTCGGATAGCAAGAAATAGGTGATGAGTTTCCTAGGGCGGCTCAACTATATCAGCCGGTTCATAGCTCAGTGTACCGTCATCTGCGAACCTATCTTCAAGATGCTGAAAAAGGATGCCGCCACCAAATGGACCGATGAAAGTCAAAAGGCATTTGATAGGATCAAGAAGTACTTGACTACGCCTCCAGTCCTAGTTCCTTATGAGCCTTGGAGGCCTTTATTGCTCTATCTCGCAATTTTGGATGAAGCATTTGGTTGTGTTTTTGGGACAACACGATGAGACGGGGAGAAAGGAGCAAGCTATTTACTCGGCAAGAAATTTACCCCGTACGAGGCTCGGTATTCTTTGCTAGGACGCACATGTTGTTCTTTGACTTGGATAGCTTAGAAGTGGAAGCATTATTTATGTGCTTACACTGCCTACCTTATATAAAGAATGGATCGACTAATGTATACTTGGGACTGTTAAGGTGTGTCGATGCGACAGAAGCAACCAAGTTATTGGAGGAAGTGCACTCAGGGACTTGTGGACCGCAGGTGAACGGTTTTGTTCTGGCAAAGAAAATACTCCGAGTAGGGTATTTCTGGATGACTACGGAGACGGAATTCCACTGATATGTCCGAAAGTGCCATCGGTTTCAGATACATGCAAAAATGATAAAGGTAGCTCCAAACGAGCTCACTTTAACGAGCTCATCATGGCCATTCGCCGCCTGGGGAATGGATGTTATTGGACCGATCAAGCCTGCCGCCTCAAGCGGACATAGATTCATTCTAGTGGCAATTGACTACTTTACTAAATGGGTCGAAGCATCATCATACAAAGCAGTAACCAAGAATGTCATGGCAGACTTTGTTCGAGATCAGGTTGTCTGTCGGTTCGGTGTTCCAGAATCAATCGTCGCTGATTAATGTTCCAATCTCAACAGCGAAAGTGATGTGTGAAACTTTCAAGATCACACACAGAAACTCTACAGCTTATATACCTTAGATGAATGGAGTCGTGGAAGCAGCAAACAAGAACATCAAGAAAATACTAAGGAAAATGATCGAAAGGCATAAGCAGTGGCATGAGAAGTTGTCCTTTGCTTTATAGGGTTATCGTATTGCAGTTTGCACATTAATCGGGGCAACTCTTTACATGCCGGTTTACGGTACAGAAGCGACAATTCTCGCCGAGGTAGAAATTCTGTCATTGAGAATCATACAAGAAGTTGAGCTAGATGACGCAGAATGGGCCAAGGTTCACTACGAGCAGCTAGACCTTATAGATGGAAAGATAATGAACGATGTCTGTCACGATCAGTTATATCATAAAAGAATGTCCAGAGCCTTCAAAAAGAGAGTTCGACCAAGGAACTTTATACCAGGGGAGCTGGTGTTGAAGAAGATATTTCCACATAAAGATGAGGCCAAAGGGAAGTTCTCTCCTAACAGGTAGGGTCCATACATGGTTCATCGGGTTCTAACCAGAAGATCCCTTATTCTTACAAAGATGGATGGAGAAATCTAGCCAAAACCGATCAACTCAGATGCAGTGAAGAGATATTAAATTTAATCAGTATGCTTTTCTTTATGATATAATTTGAACTACGTCTGACCTGATTCCCGTTTAAGACTGGATACGTAGATAGACCTATGGGTTCGGTCACATCATTAATAAAGTTCCATTCTCCCCCCCCCCCCCATTTGGAACTGGGGAAGAAGTTTGAGGAGGTCCCTAAAAATTCCGAAGTCAGCTTGTCAATTTTTCGTATCAGCATCAACCCAGTAAACTGAGGCAGAATTTTTAGGAGGACCCTCAAATTTCTATGGTCAATCTGCTTTCAGTCATTCAACAATGCCATCAATAGCACTAGCCTAGTAAACTGGGGCAGAATTTGATGAGGACCTTCAAAATTCTGGAGCCAGCGAGGTTGTCGTGCCTTGAACCACGTTGCAGTTGTGGTTCATCATAAAACAAAAACTATCTTCTGCTTTAATACATTTGCATCAATTTTGTAAAATTCTGCATAAAATCATTTGGATCACTAACGTTCAGCAATGCTACTCGGTACAAAACTCCACGAGTCGAAGGAAAAGAACTAGCCTCCCCCTTACAGAATTCACAATTTTTCTTTGGATGCAGGACGCGAGCCAATAATGCAAGTGTTCCTCGGGGTCAAAATTCCCAAAATGACCCCTGCTTCGCAGAAGTATATGATCTACATGCAGAAATTTCCCCAGCAGTCACAATATCATAATCATCTACCAGCTAATCAAACGCTACTATCTTCCCCTTTATATTCTCACATTGCATAAGGTTGTTCTCTGCCTTCCGAGGTTAATCTCTACCTCCATCCTTGCATAAGGCTATCTATTGCCTTTCGAGACTAAGCTTTATCTCCATCTTGCATTTTGCATAAGTCTATTCTCTTCCTTCTGAGGTTATGCTCTACCTCCATCCTCACATAAGGCTATCTGCTGCCTTTCGAGACTAAGCTTTGTCTCTTTCTTGTATTTTGCATAATGCTATTCTCTACCTTCCGAGGTTAAGCTCTACCTCCATCCTTACATAAGGCTATCTGTTGCCTTTCGAGACTAAGCTCTGTCTCCATCTTGAATTTTTGCATAAGGCTATTCTCTGCCTTCCGAAGTTAATCTCTACCTCCATCCTTGCATAATGCTATTTTCTTCCTTTCGAGACTAAGCTCTGTCTCCATCCTCATTTCTTGCATTGCATAAGGATATTTTGTGCCTTCTGTGGTTAAGCTCTACCTCCATCTTGCATTAGGCTATTTGCTGCCTTCGAGACTAAGCTCTGTCTCCATCTTGCATTTTGCATAAGGCTATTCTCTGCCTTCCGAGGTTAAGCTCTACCTCCATCCTTGCATAAGGCTATCTTCTGCCTTTCGAGACTAAGCTATGTCTCCATATTGCATTGCTTAAGGCTATTCTCTACCTTCCGGGGCTAAGCTCTGCTTCCATCTTGCATAAGGCTGCCTTTCGCCTTTCGAGACTAAGCTATGTCTCCATTTTTCATTGCATAAGGCTATCTTCTGGCTTTCAAGGTTAAGCTCTACCTCCTTTATTTTGCATTTTTGCTGAAATATCGCCACCCTGTTTCCTTTTGGCTGAAATATCGCCACCCTGCGTTTTAAATTCCTGCTCGGCGGAAAGATCGCCACCCTCTGCATTTATTCGGCAGAAATATTGCCACCTTTTCATGGGCTGAAATATCGCCAACTTATTCAAAGGCGTCATAGTTCGGAGGTACCATTCGCATGGCCCGAGAACACCATTTCATGGCCTGCAAAAATTTACTTGCGTGCTCTTTATAGACCGGACTTCATAGTCTAAGGACGCCATCCTAATCATCTGAAGACAGCATTCATGGTCCAATGGGAACTTGTATCACGTTTAAATTATGCAAAATATATGCACATCATTCATTTGTAGGTGCACCAGCCAGCATGGTCGTCTCAGCGGGAGCGATCCCGCTCCAGTTTTTCGCAACCGTCCGACCTCTGAGCCTTTGTCAATACTCAAGCCCCGTTGCTTCCGCCTTTTCAAATTTTCATTTGCATACTCCAGAAATGGCTCTTGACTACGTACGGCCTGATTCCTGTAAAACTAGGGATATGTAGGTAGCTCAGAAGCCAGAGCGCGGTCGAAACTGTCGTACAATTGTCATTTCCGGTCAAAATTAGCCATCTGTTGATACCCACATTTTTCCTATGTATTTCATCCTCCTCGGGTAAAGAGGGGCAACTGTTGATACCCAAATTTTTCCTATGTATTTTTTGTACCCAAAATACTTTCAAAATAGCTTATGAATGCACATATAAGCACCCACAAAGGGTTGGTATTTTTTCTATCATTTTTCAAGCGTTTTAAAACTAATTTATAACTTATTACAACAACAACAACAACAACTACCCAGTATACTCCCACCAGGTGAGGTCTGGGGAGGGTAATATGTAGACAAGCCTTACCCCTACTCGAAAGGGCAGAGAGGCTATTTCCAATCGACCCCCGGCTCATAGGATAAAAGGAAAAACAACAGTAAAACACAACAAAGACAAAAACAAAAACAATAGAGCATTAGTAACTCCAGCAGAAATAGCGAAAATAGCGCAAAATAATTATCTAAACGTACGAAACATAAATTCAATCGCATGCAATACTATCATACAGCATCTACCAAAACTAACAGCCATAGGGGGGACATAAGCTAAAACACAAATCATCTATGGGTAACCCTGCTGACCCACACCCAACCCCGGATGAGGCGTACGAAAAACTCTAGGAGCCCCTATCCTACAACCCTGATTCTAGACCTCCAGACTTTCCTATCAAGGGTCATGTCCTCGGAAACCTGCATTCTAGTCATGTCTTGCTTAATCACCTCTCCCCAATGCTTCTCAGGCCTCCCTCTGCCTCGCCAACCGCCAACAATCTCCAGCCGCTCGCAGCTCCTCACCGGGGCATCGGGACTTCTCCTCCGCACATGCCCGAACCACCTCAGCCTCGCTTCTCGTATGTTCTCATCCACCGGGGCCACCCCCACCTTCTCTCGAATAACTTCATTCTTAATCTTATCTAGCCTGGTGTGTCCGCACATCCACCTAAGCATCCTCATCTCCGCAACCTTCATTCTCTGAACATGAGAGTTCTTCACGGGCCAGCATTCCGCCCCATACAACATCGCAGGTCTAACCACGGCTCTATAGAATTTCCCCTTGAGTTTGTGTGGAACTTTCTTGTCACGCAGAACTCCTGATGCAAGCCTCCACTTTGCCCACCCCGCTCCTATACGGTGAGTGACTTCCCTGTCAATCTCTCCGTCCCCCTGAATCACAGACCCAAGATATCAGACACTGTCCCTCTTGGCGATGGCCTGAGAACCAATCATCACGTCCCTGCCTACTTCGCTCGGCTCGGCGCTAAACTTGCACTCCATGTACTCTGTCTTAGATCTGCATATTTTGAAACCTTTAGACTCGAGAGTCTGTCTCCATACCTCTAACCTTTCAATAACACCGACCCTCATCTCATCTATCAATACTATGTCATCAGCAAATAGCATACACCACGGCACATCCCCTTGGATATGTCGGGTAAGAGCATCTACCACTAAGGCAAACAAGAGGGGGCTCAGCGCCGATCCTTGATGGAGCCCCATAACCACTGGGAAATGGTCTGATTCGCCACCCACCGTCCTAACCCTAGTCTTAGCTCCATTGTACATGTCCTTGATTACTCTGATGTAGGCTTCCGGCACGCACTTCGCCTCCAAGCACCTCCCTTGGGACCTTGTCATACGCCTTCTCCAAGTTGATAAGCACCATGTGAAGGTCCTTCTTTTTATCCCTGAATTGCTCCGCCAGCCGCCTGACAAGGTGGATAGCCTCTGTGGTGGAGCGGCCCGGCATGAAACCGAACTGGTTCCCAGATATAGATATCACCACCCTCACCCGCCCCTCAATCACCCTCTCCCAAACCTTCATCGTGTGACTTATTAATTTGATACCCCTATTGTTGTTGCAGCACTGGATGTCCCCTTTATTCTTGTACAAGGGCACCACTGTACTCCACCTCCACTCATCCGGCATCCTTTTGGTCCTGAAGATCACATTGAACAACCTGGAGAGCCACTCCCCTCCTGACTTACCCATGCACTTCCAGAACTCCACTGGGATCTCGTCAGGCCCGGTCGCTCGACCCTTACTCATACTACGCAAAGCCCCCATGACCACCTCCACCCTAATGCGCCTGCAGTACCCAAGGTCTCTATGTTTCTCTGAATGCCCCAGCTCCCCTAGCTCTATGTTGTGATCCCCCTCCTCGTTAAGAAAGTCCCGAAAGTACGCCTGCCACCTCTGTTTGATTCTCAAATCTTTTTATTTGATAAATAATTTATTTTATTCTCTCATTTACATACAAATATAATTTATATAATTTTTACGAAATTTTAAAAGCCATTAGGTATTGTTAAACTAAAATTGCATTAAATTGCAATTTTAGCCTATTTCTTGATTTAATAAGTATCTCAAGTACAAAATCATTCCTAATATTTTAAGTTGATCCCTAAATATATTTTATTTACTCAGTAGTTTTATAGGATTTTTACATAATTGTTTACTATTTTTATAATATTAAAATGGGGAAAATGGCTATTTAAATAATATCCCCTTTCTATTTCAATATTAGCCAAATTTTACCCCCAATTAACTCTAATTACATTACCCAATTTTCAATCCACTCGACCCAAATCGTTCAAATACTAACCCGGCCCATTTCCCCTCTTTTAATCTTGGCCGTTGATCACTCAGATTAACGGCCCACGTTATAACTTACCAAATTAAACCCCTAACACCCCTAACCCTACATTCATTCTCCAAACCAGCCGCCTTCACTCCCTAAATGCTCTCTAGGTTATTTGAGAATCCTAGTTGCCTCCTGCTCACTTCACCAGGGTTCATGGCCGAACAAGCCCTAAAATGCCTTCATCCATTCACTCTTCACCTCTCCTAGTCCTTGGGTTCGAAGATCAGAGCGGTATTTCGAGGGTGGTTGGACCAGCGGTCCTCCAATAGGTTTTGCAGTTGTGTCCACGGTTTCTTCGGCAAGCCGTAAGGATCCGAATCCTTTGCCGGCTCCGATGAGTCCATTCCAGGCTTTTCTCAATGCTTTGAGACCTTTCAGTGAAAATCCTAATTTCTCGAGGTTCTTCTCTGTGTTTATTTTTATGATTCGTTCTGAGTCCTAGTTATTTTCTGAAGATTTTAAAGTATTTCTCATATTTTCTCCATTTATTGCTCGTTTTAAAACGGTTCATCTTTCTAAACATAGGGATTCTACGACTTTCCATGATTTCTCTAATTTCTTCGCTTTATTTGTTACTGAGTGTTCTTCTCTATGTCTTTTCTATGCTTTTTGGCACTTTCCACCATGACTCTAATGTGTTTTACTTATAATTTTCCAGGGTTTTCAGTTTATTCCATGCTTTATGTATGATGTTCTTCTTTTCTTCATCTTCATCTATTATACTCCTTATGTTCTAATTTGTAAAGAAAGCCCTAATTTCTAAAAACTCTCTGCTTTCTCTCTCTTCTGTGTTACTTCTTCTCTCTTACTAAAGATTAGCCGGCTGAAAGCCAAGGCTGATTATAAGGATTCTCTTTGTTTTGCTACTCAAGTTTGCACCGGTAGGCTCCTATCTTCATCTATTAACATTCAACTATCCGTTTGTTCTCTCCTTTTCTTTGTCTGTCATGTTACTTCAGTTAAGCTTGCATGTTCAATCCCTCCCCCTTGTCTGTTTGTTTGTTTCAGTGCTAGCATGTTTAATTCCCTATCCTCTTCCCCTAGTTTGTCATGTTACCTCACCTATTTTGTGTACTTCAGTTAAGTTTCATGTTAATTCCCTCCCCCTTGTCCCCTTGTCTGTTTGTGCTCAGGATAATCCTGAACCTTGATCCTTGTCTGCTTATACCTTTAGTTCAGACTACAACATTTTAATCCTTATTCCCTTTCCCTTTGGTTGCTTACATTCAGTGTTTTATTAAGTCCAGCAGTTTAAATAGTTTCCTTTGCTTGGGCATTGTTCATTATTGTGCTTCAATCTAATCTTGTTTGTTAAGTATTTTTATATGATTCCCCTCTCCTATTGCTCCTTGTTTGTATATGAGTTGTTCTGGACAAGGGTGGAACTTTATTGCCATTTCTAGTATAGAACTACGGCTGTCAACAGTCTTTGCTCAAAACAATCACATCCCCCATCCCTCTCTCATGTGTTTGAGCCTTGACAAAGGCCTGTTGGTGTCCTAATCACCATTCAGACCTTTGTCTGGCTTGTTTAGAAGTCTGCTCTTGCTTGTTAACCCTTGTAAGAAGTCTGGGGTGTGCCAGTCTCACTCAATGGGCTGGGTATTACCACTTCATAAGATGGTCTTCCTCTAATCTATCACCTTTACATTTATTCTTAGTTCTTTAAAGTTCCACCCCCTTCTGGTAAGCCATTTGTTAGGGACCTTGGAGTCTCATCTGAACTCGGATAACTTAGGGCTGGTAATTCCACACTTGCACTATTCCAATTAGAGTGTAAGCAATGCGTGGGTCCCTTTGAAAGCCCTAGGAAATTTGTAACACTCTAAAAAGAGAAAAGCCTTGGATCTTGGGAGCTCGGATTTGGTAAAAGGCATATTGTTGGACATTAAAATTGCTTCGAGATTCCTCGGGCCTGTTATAGCTGCTGATGTATTTTAATTTCTTGTTTCTTTTAATGTTCTTTTCCTACTCTGCCCAGATTCATACTAATTTTTAATAAATAACTCGGGGGTATAGTGAAAAGGGACGTGGGAGGGGTTTACTTTTCTTGCATTCATATAGAAACCATGCTTATAGGTTTGCATCACTTACCATGTCTACATGCTTCTCATTATTGCAATAACATCATATAGAAGACATGCCTATAAGTATTTACTTGCTTGCCTCAAATCTATATAGAAAACAGGTCCATAGGTTTTACTTCATGGCATCCATCACATACAATTACCATGTTCGTAAGTTTCACTGTTGCATCGATATCATGTAGAGACCATGTTTATAAGCTTTTCGTTATTGCATCAACTCCATAATAGAAATCATGCCTATAGGTTTGCGTTCTTACATAGTCATATAGAAACCATGCCAATAGGTTTGCATTCTTATAATCCTCACCTAGAAAATATGCCTATAGGAACTATATTAACGCTAGGCAAAACAGTAGGTCGTCTGATTGTGTAAAAGTGGTAACAACAAGGGCTAATAAGTATGTTATAAGTCCAAACTCTCATGTATGTTATAAGTCCAAACTCTCATTCTTCAAACGTTTTTCTGATTACTTTCAATCAGGCCCAGGTCTTCTTCTTTCACAATATTCTGAACCTGTAAACATCTTTTAAGTTCTACGTCTATGATTTCAATTGTTTGTCTGTCTAAGTATAATGATTTGAGGTCTTTTAAACTTCCCCTTTTTCATCTCTTTTGTATTCAAACCATTCGGCTAGCTCACAGGACTTTTCTAAAAATTTGGCAACTTTAATCTTTTGAGCAGACTCTTGTCTGAAATTAATGTTTTTCGCCAAAAGCCTACTGGTTTTCTAAATCCCGTCAACTCCTAAACGGGCCCAGGGAGATCGAAACAGATTTTTTATCCAACTCGTATATGTTAAACTAATCTGTCTGCCCTTCTAATCTCTTTCAGAAGACCAAATCAGTAACTGAAGTCAGGCTAAACTATGTGTTGTGTGTTATGGGGTTTAATTGTGCCTTTAACTGTTTACTTGTGCGCCCCCTTATATGCTATTTGTTTTGACTGTCGCTCTAGTGTTTTTACCTTTGAAAACTCCATATATATACCCTATCTCTTTCTTCCCCCTTCTCAGGATTAGATGTCCTAATACCCCAGGACTAACATGTTGGGACGGGTATTAGCAAGCAATAAGTAAATGATACCCACATGTTTAATTACCTTAATAGGGTCGGAAGGGTAGAACATGGAGATGATGACGATGTGATAATATCATAGAGCAATTCCTCTTTGGGACTATGTGCAAGATATTGCATCGAATGATCCGTATTATAATTAAACCTGGGACCCTTCTTTTCATTTGATTTATTTGAATGTTTTCTTCTATTAATGCTTTTCAAACTAGTCCTCTCTTATTTCAATATTTGTCCTTTTCTAGCTTCCAAGTTATGTGAATATATGTGCACTTTATTTGTCTACTTGCGTCATCTTCTGTTAAAGTCACAATTAGCACGGCGGGAACCATATTCGTGGATCTTGAGGGGTGCCTAACACCTTCACCTCGAGATAATCTCAAGCCCTTACCCAAAATCTGGTTTTCTTTCAAAATACTCCTCCCATCTTTAAAAGTGTCCTAATGCACTATAATCATTAGGTGGCGACTCTTCAAATTACATAACCCAATTCCCAAACGAGAATGAGAGTTGTTTTGCCCATAATATGGTGAAACCCAATTTCACTTTTGAAAATGGGGGGCGTCGACACGGGGCATGACACAGAAAAGTGCTGGAAGCGGAAGAAAGCAATTTAAGAGCTTATTGACGCAGGTACCATCGTCGTACAAAGTTCGGATGCACTGGACACCAGCCAAAATCCATCACCTGTCCATAATGATATAAACATAGTGGGTGTGATTTGTTTTGGAAAGGGATGTGA
Source organism: Nicotiana benthamiana (assembly GCA_034376525.1). Lineage (NCBI taxonomy): Eukaryota > Viridiplantae > Streptophyta > Magnoliopsida > Solanales > Solanaceae > Nicotiana > Nicotiana benthamiana. The sequence goes on along the minus strand of CM067340.1, from coordinate 57,144,760 downwards.
TAAATCTCTAAGAGCCTCGGAGGCCCAAAAACAACTTTTTGAGGATTATGCGATGAAGGTTTTAAATTTCCTAATGTTGGCGATGCATAATTCGGTGGCTAAGATGATGTGCTTAGTAATTGGAAAGACGCTCCATTCCTAGGTCAGCCGGGGAAGAGCTTTGGTGGTCCATTATGTTGTCATCTCTATTGTCCGGGCTATTTGCAGGGTTGTGATCCGGATATTGTCTTGTCACTCAAACCCTATTATCCTTTTATTTCATCTAGCTTGTTTAGTCGTACTGATTTTTTTTGTCTTGGCCAGGTTTGTTTCCGGTCCATTCTAGGATTGTACTCCAATTTGTTTTGTTTGTTTTGTTATTTGAACTATTTCATCGTTTGTCTATCACAAATTTTGATCTTTTGTTATCCCCAATCATTTTCTTTGTTCACTTCTTTTCTATCCTTTTGTTTTGTCTTTTGCTAGTTCTAGTGACATGACATGTACGCATAATTCTCATTCGGATCCTTAAAAGCTACGTCAGTCGGGAAGTAATGAAACCATTTTGAAGAAGATAGGGGCACTTGAGGAAATAACAAATTTGGACGTTTTGAGATTGTTTGATGCCCAAACCATGTGAAACTGGGTCAAATAGAACATAAAAACCCCGTAAAAGAAAGTTGCCCATATTGATAGGGGGTTGGTCGTGGTAATAAGAGTACGAGTGTTGCCCAATGGCACATATTATTTGACAGATGTAGAAGAAAATGTGTGGAAATGGCCGTCAATTCTGATGCGGTCAAGAGATGCTGTGTATGGTTTCTTTATTTTGATTGTACTTTTTCGTATTTGGCATATCTTGAAGTTTGAAATGACGAAGGCGTTTTTTTATGCTATCTAAACGCTTTATCCTTTTGTCACCCCCTTTAAGCCTTATTTGTTTTCTTTCATTCCCCTCTTTCGGAGTCAATGACACAATTAGGAAATGCAAGTGACGAATATGGGTACAAAATTTAAAAAGGGAAAAAGAGAAAGAAAGGAAGAAAAGAAAAGAAAGAAGAACAAGAAATAAAGAAAGAAAAAGAAGACGAGAAAATGAAATAAAGAAAAGAAGAAGAAAAGAAAGAGAGGAAAAAAAAGAGAAAAAGAAAGAAACAGCAGAAAAGAAGAACAGAAAGGAAAAGAAGAAAAAGAAATATGACAAAAAACAAAGTAAATTCTATGACGTCAACTACGTTTGACTTGATCCCAAAAGGGTACGTAGGCAGCCTTCCTCTCAGGTTCAGTCATACCAAAAAAAAAAAATCCAAGAGTCCCCAAGCAAGAAACTGGCGCAGAAGTTGTGATTGTTGTGAGAAATTGGATTCCTAAAGAAGTAATTTTAACCCATTTTGAAGTTGTTTTTGAGCCTTTTATACACTTTCTTTCCGACCCCATCCAAAAGCCCACATTACAGTCTAAAGGAAGACCTTCCGATCAGTCTTTGAGAAGTGCCAAGATGAGCAAGTAAAGGTGAATCACATCAAGGGCAACACTCCGGTACAAACAAGGAAAATGAGAATGATAGAATCTTAGTGATGAAAATCCTCACCGGTACCACAAGGCGATGAAAGATTAAAGAAATAAAATGAGAGAGTCTTATTGGTGAAAACCATCATAGGCACCTAGCGGCGATGGTAAGTTGAGAGAAAGGACAAAATGAGAAAGTTTTGATGTTGAAAACCCTTCGGGCCCTACAAGTCGAACAAGGAATGTAAATCAGATTGGAAAAGCGGACCCTGGAAGCCCAGTTTCATAGTGAAAAGGCGCAACAGGAGCTGAACCTCAGGTTTGATTTGACTGAATACAGGTGCATGTCACGATCATTACAATTGGTGTCCACATCTGATAGGTTTATACTTCATAGTTTTCTTTTTAGGAATCATCTATTTACTTTGTACTTCACTTTGTTCCTCTATTTTTTCACTTCCTCTTTCTGATTCTGTTAGTTATAACAAGTGAGAAATGATTTCAAAATTCCTCACCAGCTATCCAATTGCACAAAATGTGGTCTGCGTAGCATATCAAGGTTTCACAAGTCAAGAAAAATAACAAGAGCATTGTGCTGGTAATAGTCAACATGCTTTGGGGATCCTAGCGAAACAAAAATGTTTGGTAGATGTCGGTTTAGGAACAATGCAAGAGATAGAGGGTATTGAGTTTGAACGAAGAATAGATATTTTCTGAGACAAGGGTCAAGCAAAAAAATAATAGACTTCAATGTCAGGGGCCAGGGGTCTCAATTTTGAAGAACAACATACTGTAGGTGGAAATCAACGTGATTTGTGGTTAACATACGGAACAAGGGTTGGTAAAGTCAGTTCAAACGCGGTGCAACAAACAAAAGGTATATGATTAATGCAGAAAATGTATGTTCTGTGCCAAGGATGACAAAGGAAGTGGTTAGGCAAGAAATAAGCGGGGTCTTCGAATGAAAAGAAAGTTATCATGGCAAGTAAGGGAGCAAGAGACCTCAAGACCAAGGTCATCGGATAAGTCAAGAAAAGAACAGCATACTGTGGGGGCAACTGATGTTCTGTGGTATTCATGTGAGACACAAAGGGTGGGAAGACGCCACTTCAACAAATGGAGGATATTGAGTCTGAATAAATAACAAGCATATTTTAGGTAATGAGGGCGACAGAAAAGAGGTTTTGTCTTCGATCAGAAATCTGTCATCCTGGCAAAGGAAGATGAATCGCCGCAAAGCTCAAGGCCACAAACCAACCACTGCAATTTAAATTGACAAGATTTTTATTTGATTGAACACTGTAAGAAATTTACTGGTTTCGGGGAAATGCCCTGCAGGGGAAGAGAAAATTCCAAGACAGGTTCAACCGTAAACTCTCAAGAACTTCTTACCAAGGTATTACAATTCGAGTTTTAGTTATTAATTCTTATTAATATCCAGTAACATGTACCCAGTTTCCCAAACTGGTGCAGAAAGTTTTCTTTGTTTTGTCTACTATTGTGAAGTCAGGAGATTTTTAAGTTTTGAAGTTGGGAGCCCGCCCATATAACAGAGGAATACATTTCAGTCTTTAAATTTTAAGTTTTGAAGTTGGGAGCCCGCCCAAATTACAGAGGAATACATTTTAGTCTTAAAATTTAAGTTTTGAATAAATTTCAGTCTTTATATTTTTAAGTTTTGAAGTTGGAGGCCCACCCATATAACAGAGGAATACATTTCAGTCTTCAAATTTTAAGTTTTGAAGTTGGGAGCACGCCCATATAACCGAGGAATATATTTAAGTCTTTAAATTTTAAGTTTTGAATATATTTGTGTCTTTAAATTTTAAATTTTGAAGTTGGGAGCCCCCCAACCCATATAATAGAGGAATACATTTCACTCTTTAAATTTTAAATTTTGAAGTTGGGAGCACACCCGTATAACAGAGGAATACATTTCAGTCTTTAAATTATAAGTTTTGAATACATTTCCGTCATTACAATTTAAAATTTTGAGGTTAGGAGCCCGCCCATATAACAGAGGAATACATTTCATTCATGAAATTCTATGTTTTGAATATATTTCTGTCTTTACATTTTTAAGTTTTGAAGTTGGGAGCCCGCCCATATAAAGAGAAATACATTTCAGTCATTACATTCTTAAGTTTTGAATACATTACGGTCATTACATTCTTAACTTTTGAAGTTGGTAGCCCGCCTATATAACAGAGGAATACATTTCAGTCTTTACAATTTTAAGTTTTAAAGTTGGGAGCTCGCCAATATAATAGAGGAATACATTTTAGTCTTTACATTTTAAGTTTTTAAGTTGGGATCCCGCCCATATAACAGATGAATACATTCAAGTTCAAGCTCAGAAGTCAGTAATCACAATTCAAGTTTTCGTTTTCAATTCTTATTTTTATATGGCAACAAGCACCCATTTTCCAAACTAGGGCAGAAAGTTTTCTCTGTTTTGTCTATTTTTATGAAGTCGGGAGCATGCACGTATAGCAGAGTAATGCATTCAAGTTCAAGTTTTGAAGTCGGGAGCCCGACCGATAGCAGAGGAATACATTCAAGTTAAGTAATTTGAAGAGAAGGAATGACATCTCAGTTGACGAGTTCAAGTAACAACAATGGATTTCACGAAGAGAATACAAGACAACAAAACAACGAGGAAGTACAAGAGCAGTTTGAAGAATGTAGATAGTATTTTTTTTCTAATTCATAGTTCGTGTCTTAGCTTAGCTTCTTTTTATTTTTGACGTTGTAATAAGGAAGGTCAGCAAGCAGTAGCAGCAACAATCGTAGGGAAATCATAGCTCCTGGTAGTCCTAGTTACCACACACTCCTGAACTACACTGACCTGATTCCTATTTAGCCCTGGATATGTAGGAAACCTCTGAAGCAGGGTATGGTCAAACGTTTCAAATATGCTTCACACGGAATATTCAAACGGGCAAATCTTGCTTCTATTTGCTCACTTATCTTTGCCCGAAACCTTTTCATGTTTCCGAACAAAGAGGGGTAGCTGTGAGCACGTGATTTTTTCCCTATATATGAATTATTCTCAAAATTTAAAACAAAAAAATTTCTTTATTATTTTTACAATTGTTTTGAATTTTATGGCATTTTCTGGTAATTGTTGCATTTTATTTATGCATTTTACTTCATATGAAAAATACAAAACAAATTATTTGCATCTAGTATTTGATTTCATGTTTTAGTATTAATTGAAGGTTAATTTATATTAGAACAAAATATGGAGAAAATAACAAAAATAGTTCACTTTTGTATTTTTATTGTTTTAATTGTGAGTTCGTCACGAAATAGTTTAAACAATTTTAGGCGTTAATTAGTTTAATTTGAAATATGTTAGCACTTCGTTTTTAATTTTTATTTTTATTTTACATATATATAAAAATTAGAAAAAACAATACAAAATTACAAAGTGGAAAACAAAAAAGGAAATAAAATAAGGAAAACTAATTGAAAAAGGAAAAAACGGAAGAAATAGAAAAGGGAACTCGTTTTGGTCTCAATTTTCAGCAAAAGTTAAATCCAATCAAATCTGACCCAATTCAAACCCTCCCTACCCGATCCAATTCAGCAATACCCAAAACGACATCGTTCCATGCCCTTCCATCTCAACTGCCGAGGTTTACTAATATGACGACTAGGAACTCCATTCCCCTTATTATATTAGTGTCCAAAATTACACCTCTCCCCCCCTCACAGACCCCCCCCAATTCCTCTCTAAACCTAAAACCTAATTAATCAGCCGCTTCATCTTCTCCCCGTAACATCACCGGCGAAGCCGTCTCCGGTGAACACCACTTACACCAACAACCACCAAAAATACACTACTAAATCTCCTCGTTCCCCTCTTTTCAATCATGTACTCATCTCCTCTCGAGTCAACGTCAAGCCCCTCGAATCTTCATTTGAAATTTTCCGGCCACAACGCCATTGATCCCAAATCGATCTAAATTAACACCCCGTGCTCTCTTGGTTCTCCTCTACTAGAATCCCCTACTGGTTTCCTTCAAACATCAATAGAGCGGCTCAAATTTCAAATCGTAGGGAGGCAAAATATTTGGGTTTCAAGTCTATTAAATTTTGGCCAATTTCATGGGTCTGGTGTTGTATTTGAGTCTCTAAATAACTTTCTCATTCGTTCTTTTATAAGAACAAATGATTGCATTATTCCGAGGCACAAATTTATTTTTCCAGTTTCTGTGGTCGAGTTCAATTGGTATGTTCTCATAAATTGTTTGTTTAGTTCATGTCATATTAGGTTCAAACCAGTTGAATTCCATACTTTCTAGCCCATATAATTTGTTTCATTTGTTTCTGTGTATCCATGCTTGACTTTGGTTACTTATCTGGTTTCCTTAGTTCATAGATGTTAAATTGCCATTTGTTTTACTAATAGCATATTATGATTTGTTCTCTGGTTACCGTTACAATTGCATGATTCTTGTTAGGTTTGTTAAGTATAATTGTGTTCGTTTGGTTAGCTTTTGGTTTTGTATAATTTTTTCAGTTAGTTAATTTCAATTAGTTTAGTTGTTTGGACTTAGCTAATTAGTTCTTAGCCTTATTGGATAATTGACTATAGTTAATAACTAATGTGAAGGGTTTGGTTTAGTTAACTGACGTCAGTAATTTCAAGTGGAATTCAGAGTAGTTTTGGTAATTGGAGTTGGATGAAACGTTGTCGATTTAACTAGTATTTCCTACATTTTTCTAGAATGGGGTTCAATTAAGATTTTAGTACTTGCAAGGATAGTGCTAGAGGCATAAATTAGAAATCGAGGGACTAAATTGATACCAGGGAGGGACTTATAGTGCAAATGAAAGATTTGAGTATTGCCCATCTTTTTGCTTATAAAAAAGCATCACTAATGCTTTAAGAGGGAGGTTTTTCCAATCACATAGTCTCCCCAAAAATTCCCTCTCATTGGTTTTTCAGATCTGAAGTAGGATTTCAATATCAAAAACCAAAAACAAAACAAAAATTCAAAAATCAAAAAATAGTTACTATTATATTGGGATTTCAAGTTTAATTTCAAGTTTTCATAGTTTAAAACTTGCTGGGGGAGATTTCAAAGTTCAATCTCGAGTGAATGTGAGAACAAATAGGCCTGGTTTTGATCAATTTGTTGTTGTTGCATATCTAAGTTCCTTCTTGGTTTTTGAGAAATTGATTTGGGTCAAAATTAGTAGTATTTGTTGATGGCTGTGACTGCTGTTCGAACTGCCTGCTGAATTCTTCTTCTTCTTCTTTTAAACATTGAATTTTAGGTACACATTTTGAATCACCTCGATGTAACTTGAATTGAAGTTGAAATGGAAGTGTGCAGCAAACCTGCACATTTGGGTGTCATTTGTTGTATCTTATTCAATAGATGTTAAATGAAGTAGAAGTATTTGATATTAGCTCTATTTTGTGTTCTGTGTGAATAATAGAAACATGACTGTGTAATTGGATTTTCTTTAGGCTTATTATGACTTTGTCAATTATTCTTTGGTAATAGACTGTTAAAATTCCCAGGAAACGTGAGTTAAGTAGCTAGTTGAATCGTTAATTGGCATCAATTAGTTAGTTTAGTGTGTTTGTTCAGTTTAAACATCTAAAGTTGGAAAATAACTCGAGTTAACATTCTCTTGTTAATCTGTGAAACTGTGCTTGCATCAATGGTTGTCGTTCGAATTGGTAATAATAGGTAAACGTCGAACTACAACATTTTGTATGGCAGTAGTTAATAGATATTTAATGAACTATTAATTGATTCATGTTCTTCTAGTTTCGTTTTAGTTAGATTCAAAATCAGCAGGTGTTTGGGTTGTTGATTAGTGTGTGGAATTGATAAATCACATTTGATAATTCTAATTGCTGGTGGGAAGTATTACTGAAATCAAGCACGATTAATTTCCTCTTTTTCACGTAAAAGTTGAACGTAGTTCTCCTGCCCAGCTCATGTTAGTTACATTTTTAAGTTTGAAGCCCTGTGATTTCATTGGTCATGGCCAATTTTTAACAAAGTGGGGAATGGTTTAGCATCCAGTTAAATCGTGGGTGTGTGAGCTCCAGGGGATTGGATACTTTGATTTCCCCTGGGCAGCTGTTTATTGCATTACCGTTTGGACTGGCCTCCGACCCATTTTCTACAGCTACTTCCCACGCATAACCATTTGGTTTATTAAATGGGGCCTGTTTTGAAGATTTCAATTCAGGGTTTGAGTAACAATATGAATTTGGGCTTTGAGTTATGTAGCAGGTTCAAATTAAAAGGTTTCTTCCTTTTGTATTGGCCTGGACTTGCACTTGAAGCTCGAATTCTTATATTAATAAATTAGGGCATTTTCCTTTCTTTTGGAGACAAAATAAAAATAGAAAAATCATAGTTTCTTTTAGGTTTTCCCTTTTATAATAAAATGAGACGAGCCTCGCCAAATCAAATACAAAATTGCGAGGCTCTCAATAAATGGTTGATTAAAAATACCTAGAAAATTGGGAAGGGCCATTTATCGAATTTCACGGCGCTCCCAAAAGATAATAATGCGTTATCCACTTTAGGAATGGTTTTAATAAAATTACATTCTTATACTCGGGTGTGCATTTCACGCGACCCAAATCAAATCCAAAAATGTTGAATAAAGTGTGTTTTGTATTGCGGGTGCATTTCATGGGATGCAATCCGAAGGCACGCTTTAAACGACGTTCAACTTTCTTTAAAAAATACATATTGAGAAGAAACGGCTAAAGCACATAGGTTCTTCATCTAATAAAATTATATAAATTAGCTAAATACATAAATTGAGAGACTGTGCTAGAACCACGGAACCTGGGAATGCCTAACACCTTCTCATTGGTTAACAGAATTTCTTATCTGGATTTCCAGTTCGCGGACTGTAATACATAGTCATATTTTTCCTCGGTTCGGGATTAAACTTGTGACTTGGGACACCTTTAATCTCCCAAGTGGCAACTCTAAATAATTAATAATTAAATTTCATTGCGATTATCCTTTAATTGGAAAAACTTCTTTACGCCCTTGCGGGTGCACTGAAAAAGGAGGTGTGACAGATATGATGTCTCGCTTGATGTTCCTGAATAGCACAAGGAAATATATAGCATAATCAAGTTGAAGGAAGGTTGCGAATAGTTTAAATAGATAAATATAGGTCGCAAGCCAACATATTGTAAAACGACAAGGTTTTATGACAGGAGTAATAATGAGGAAGGGTGAATGAGAAGATGAAGAGAATGGAAAAGTCCTCGGGATTAAGCACATGAAAACAAGAGAGATAATAGTTTTTGTAAGATATAGAAAGTTCCGTATAGCCTAAATGAACTCAAAGTAATCTAAGACTAATAGCATCTAGAAGAAATTGAATGCTGCCCTGGTAGTAGAATTAGGGTGTGATTGTGATATGATAAAGTTTGATGTTTGATCCATCAATTGAGTAATGACTTAAATAGAATTTCATGAATTATACGGGGCTAAAATACCCATGTAAGGTGATTCTAATGTGCCGGAGAATTTCGGCACATTTCAATACTAATTGCTTAGATTCTAGCTTGTCTTAATGCGATCATAACTGATACTCATGTAGATTTGTTGTTCTTACAGCACAAGAGGAAAGGAAGACCAATGATAGGAAAATACACGCAAAAAAGGAAGAAAAGAGCATGATATTGCACAAATGCCAATTTGCGGTCTAGTCTGCGGTCGCAGAACACACATGCGGACCGCATATTCGTCTCTCACATCACAGAGCTTTACAGGGTATGGAGCTAAAAATCACGTCAACAATGCGGCGCAATCTACGATCGAAGAATCAACATGCGCATCGCATATGCGCCGCAGAACGAACTAGAAGAAACTCAAGGTCAAAGATGCAATGCAAATCTGCGGTCGCATAACTCAAATGCAGACCGCAGAATGGACCTGCGATGAAGACCTGGCACCTAGGGTTTTTGATCTCTGGAGCGGCTGCATAGAATGCGGACCACAGACCTGTTCTGCAATTAGTCTGCGGTCGCATACGTGACTGAAAGGGCAAATTTGTCCATTTTATATCCTTAAATTGGTCCACCTATAAATAGTTTTAAGAGGCCTTTATTGGCTCATCTTGTCTTACCTTTTAGCTACACTCCAAGACATTAATATTATCTCTTTTTGAAGATTTTGGGTGAAGAATCTTCTCTTTGTATGCATTTACGATACTAATTATTAGTTGGTTTTTGTGTTTTAGCATGTGTAGCTAGTTTTAAATACTAAGTTTCTGGACCCTAAATAGGTGTTATGTTAATGGGTGTTTAACATTGAATATATATATAATGGTTGGTTGATTTTTATTTACTTATTGTTCTTCATTCATTGTTGGTGGTTGCAAACATTAACAACAGCCATAAAATTCTTGCTTTGCTTGGGAAAGTGGGTTATAATTTGGTAGAAGTAAATAACAATGACTGAAGACTTTAAACCTTGTTTGATAAAACGCTTAGGAATAAGTGGGTTTTAAGTGGCATTTTTTGATGGTTCTTAACAGCAACTCTTTTATATTTGGAAAAATCATAAAGAAGAAATACTACTCATTCATTGAAAAAAATTGGGTAGTATCTTAGACTTCATTTGCATATAAAAAGGACCTTCCATTTGAAATATATCATATTAACACATGTTGACATTACACTACATTAAAGGGGACACAACCGTGGTTGCTTTTATCCACTTGTTTACACATTAATTGTTGAAATTAGTTGTTACTAAAAGTCAAACAATCATACATACTCTTGTCACCACACACCAATCTCTCTTGTTACAATTAACCGAATAAACATCCAACTCGAGTCGAGAAACACACTGAACAAGTAACATCTTCACACCTATTCCATGTGGGATCGACCCCAACCTTTGGGTTATAATATTTGATATCGACCGCCTTACACTATTTATTCAAGTGTAATTTGTGCGTATCAAAATTTGGCGCCGTTGCCGGGGTATACGGTTCTTGAAATAACTATTTAGTGTGTACATTACTTAAGTTTATTTCTATTCCATCACACTTTTCTTGCTTTTCTTGGTGTTGACAGGAAACATGTTGGATTATGAAGAATATGTGGAGGGTGAAATGGGGGAAAATCCCTTTGCAGACATCGAAGAATACATTGATGATACTAATGCTATTGTGCCTCCGGCCGTTGGAGCGGCTACATTTAAAGTGGAACATGGGTTAATTCTGGTGCTTAAGGAAGAAGGGTTCTTCAAAAATTCTACTCTTGATGATCAATCGCAACTCCTTAGGAACTTCTTGGGTGTGTGCGCAATGCATAAGCAAAACAATGTAGCAAACAATGCCCTAAGGTTGAGATGCTTCAAGTACTCTCTAGCTGAGGATGCAAGGAAATGGCTCCAGAATCTACCTCTCAACTCCGTTCATACATGGCCCGAGCTTGTTCGGACGTTTTTGTAGTGGTTTCCGCAAAGTAAAAAGTCTGAATTGCGAGACAAAATATTATTCTTCAAGAAAATGCAGGGGCAGTCATGAGGCATGGGATCGTTTCAAATTGTACTTGGTGAGGTTTCCAAACCATGGGTTCCCAGATTCCATGTTGTTGGAAAAATTCTACATGGGTTTGGATCCTAAGAACCAAGCCATAGCCAACAATGCAGCTGACGGAGCTTTCATGGATAAAACATTTGCTCGAGTGAAGAAAATTCTGGAAAAAATAGCAAAGCACAACCAAGCATGGCATTCCGAAGATGCTACCGGAGGAATTTCATATTTCTCTCCTTCCTTGAGCACTTTGATCAAGGAAAATTAAGTGAGGGGTCAAGCGATTGCCGGACTTGCTACAAATGTAAGTGTGCTTACCAAGATGTTGACAGATAATCAGAAAAAAAGAGTTAATGCAGTGGAGGATGTTCCTCCCAACTTTGAGGAAAACTTTGAGGAAGTAAACTACATCAACAACCCTCATGGATGGTACCAAAGGCAACCATACCATGGTCTTAGGCAACAAAATCAATGGAGGCAAACCTACAAGGGCAAGGCAACCAACACTAGAGAAATGACCAAGGTAATTCTCAACAAGGAAATTGGAACGACAACAACTTTGTAAACCGTAGCTCTAACCCATATGTATTCCCGAAAGGTAATTATACAAATCAAGGCTTGTCCAGTGATTCAAAGATAGAAAGCATGCTTGATAGAGTTTTGCAAAATCAAGAAAAATCGGACGCATCCATGAGAAACATAACCGAGTTGGTTAGCTCTCATACCGCATCTATCCAAAAACTAGAGATGCAAATGAGAGACCTTTCACGAGAGCAAAACCCAAAGCAAAAAGGGCAACTTCCTAGTGACACCATAGCGAACCCGATGAGTGGCGGCGGTAGTTCAACCTCGCACGTCATGGCGATAACGACTAGAAGTGGGAAGGTTCTAAAAAGTGACATTGAGCAAAAGGTTGTGGGGTAAGAAGTCGAACAAGATGTGGAAGACGAAGTGAAAAGGGTTGTATAAGTTGAGAGGATGCCGGAAAAAGAAAAAGTTCAAGAAGTGCTCCAAGAAGAGGTGAAGAAAAACGAAAAAGAGAAGGAGACATCAAAAACTCCAACCCCTATTCCTAGACCTCCTCCACCATTTCCTCAAAGAATTCTAAGAAGGATTCAAGATAGAAAGCTTGAAAAATTTTATGATATCCTTAAGAAATTTTCGATGAACATTCCATTCTTGGAGGCTTTCCAAGAAATGCCGGGGTTTGCCAAATATTTGAAGGAATTGATCACCAAGAAGAGGACAACAAAGAATAAGGTGGTGAACATGACTCACCGGGTTAGCTCTATCATTGCCAAGAGCCCTGTCCAAAAGAAATAGGACCCGGGAGCATTTACCATCCCATGCACTATTGGAGAGCGAGACTTTTCTAGAGCCCTTTGTGACAATGGGGCTAGTATCAACTTCATGCCACTTGCCATCTACAAGCAAGAGGGATTAGCGATGACAAGGACAACAAGCATGAGGTTACAACCATGGTTGCTTTTATCCACTTGTTTACACATTAATTGTTGAAATTAGTTGTTACTAAAAGTCAAACAATCATACATACTCTTGTCACCACACACCAATCTCTCTTGTTACAATTAACCGAATAAACATCCAACTCGAGTCGAGAAACACACTGAACAAGTAACATCTTCACACCTATTCCATGTGGGATCGACCCCAACCTTTTTGGGTTATAATATTTGACATCGACCGCCTTACACTATTTATTCAAGTGTAATTTGTGCGTATCAAAATTTGGCGCCGTTGCCGGGGTATACGGTTCTTGAAATAACTATTTAGTGTGTACATTACTTAAGTTTATTTCTATTCCATCACACTTTTCTTGCTTTTCTTGGTGTTGACAGGAAACATGTTGGATTATGAAGAATATGTGGAGGGTGAAATGGGGGAAAATCCCTTTGCAGACATCGAAGAATACATTGATGATACTAATGCTATTGTGCCTCCGGCCGTTGGAGCGGCTACATTTAAAGTGGAACATGGGTTAATTCTGGTGCTTAAGGAAGAAGGGTTCTTCAAAAATTCCACTCTTGATGATCAATCGCAACTCCTTAGGAACTTCTTGGGTGTGTGCGCAATGCATAAGCAAAACAATGTAGCAAACAACGCCCTAAGGTTGAGATGCTTCAAGTACTCTCTAGCTGAGGATGCAAGGAAATGGCTCCAGAATCTACCTCTCAACTCCGTTCATACATGGCCCGAGCTTGTTCGGACGTTTTTGTAGTGGTTTCCGCAAAGTAAAAAGTCTGAATTGCGAGACAAAATATTATTCTTCAAGAAAATGCAGGGCAGTCATGAGGCATGGGATCGTTTCAAATTGTACTTGGTGAGGTTTCCAAACCATGGGGTTCCCAGATTCCATGTTGTTGGAAAAATTCTACATGGGTTTGGATCCTATGAACCAAGCCATAGCCAACAATGCAGCTGACGGAGCTTTCATGGATAAAACATTTGCTCGAGTGAAGAAAATTCTGGAAAAAATGGCAAAGCACAACCAAGCATGGCATTCCGAAGATGCTACCGGAGGAATTTCATATGTCTCTCCTTCCTTGAGCACTTTGATCAAGGAAAATTAAGTGAGGGGTCAAGTCATTGCCGGACTTGCTACAAATGTAAGTGTGCTTACCAAGATGTTGACAGATAATCAGAAAAAAAGAGTTAATGCAGTGGAGGATGTTCCTCCCAACTTTGAGGAAAACTTTGAGGAAGTAAACTACATCAACAACCCTCATGGATGGTACCAAAGGCAACCATACCATGGTCTTAGGCAACAAAATCAATGGAGGCAAACCTACAAGGGCAAGGCAACCAACACTAGAGAAATGACCAAGGTAATTCTCAACAAGGAAATTGGAACGACAACAACTTTGCAAACCGTAGCTCTAACCCATATGTATTCCCGAAAGGTAATTATACAAATCAAGGCTTGTCCAGTGATTCAAAGATAGAAAGCATGCTTGATAGAGTTTTGCAAAATCAAGAAAAATCGGACGCATCCATGAGAAACATGACCGAGGTGGTTAGCTCTCATACCGCATCTATCCAAAAACTAGAGATGCAAATGAGAGACCTTTCACGAGAGCAAAACCCAAAGCAAAAAGGGCAACTTCCTAGTGACACCATAGCGAACCCGATGAGTGGCGGCCGTAGTTCAACCTCGCACGTCATGGCGATAACGACTAGAAGTGGGAAGGTTCTAAAAAGTGACATTGAGCAAAAGGTTGTGGGGTAAGAAGTCGAACAAGATGTGGAAGACGAAGTGAAAAGGGTTGTATAAGTTGAGAGGATGCCGGAAAAAGAAAAAGTTCAAGAAGTGCTCCAAGAAGAGGTGAAGAAAAACGAAAAAGAGAAGGAGACACCAAAATCTCCAACCCCTATTCCTAGACCTCCTCCACCATTTCCTCAAAAAATTCTAAGAAGGAATCAAGATAGAAAGCTTGAAAAGTTTTATGATATCCTTAAGAAATTTTCGATGAACATTCCATTGTTGGAGGCTTTCCAAGAAATGCCGGGGTTTGCCAAATATTTGAAGGAATTGATCACCAAGAAGAGGACAACAAAGAATGAGGTGGTGAACATGACTCACCGGGTTAGCTCTATCATTGCCAAGAGCCCTGTCCAAAAGAAATAGGACCCGGGAGCATTTACCATCCCATGCACTATTGGAGAGCGAGACTTTTCTAGAGCCCTTTGTGACAATGGGGCTAGTATCAACTTCATGCCACTTGCCATCTACAAGCAAGAGGGATTAGCGATGACAAGGACAACAAGCATGAGGTTACAAATGGTTGATCAATCCATTAAGCGACTAACAGGGATTGTTGATGACGTGATAGTGAAAGTCGGTGAATTTCATTTGCCCGCCGACTTTGTGATTTTAGATTGTGCCGTTGATAAAGATATCCCTATCATCTTGGGGACACCATTTTTTGCGACCGGAAGAGCACATATGGATTCGGAATGAAATGAGATGAAATTCCGGGTGAATGACGAAGGAGTTACCTTCCAAGCTAGCAAGGGTATGAAGTTTCCTCATTAATATCAGAGCATCTCTGTGATTGAGGTGGTTGACAAGATTGAAGATGTCATCAAAGTAAAAATGGAAGAGCAATGCCTTGGTGAGGCATTGGTGGCCATATTAGTGAATTTTGATGGTGAGGACATGGAGGGATACATGGAGTTAATGAACGCATTGGAGGGTCTTTGATCCTACACTTAAGCTCCAGCCAAGCTCTCTCCTGACTTGGAAAATAGAGCCACACCTCCCACCAAACCATTCATCATTGAACCACCGCAATTAGAGCTCAAGCCTCTCCCCAAACATTTAAGGTAGAAATTCTTAGGCTCTAATGACACCTTACCCGTAATCGTTTCATCTTCTTTGAATGATTTGCAGGTAGACAGGTTGTTGGAGGTTTTGAGAGACCACGGGAAGGTTATTGGATGGACAATCGCAGAAATCCGTGGGATTCCCATGAGGATTCAAAATCCAATTGCAGAGCAACACAAAGCCAAGCATTGAGCATCAAAGACGATTGAACTCGTAAATGCAGAAGGTGGTGAAAAAGGAGATCATAAAGTGGTTAGATACCGGAGTAGTGTACCCCATTGCAGACAGTTCATGGGTGAGCCCAGTTCAGTGTGTTCCCAAAAAGGGGGGCATGTCCGTGATAGAAAATATGAAAAAAATGAGCTAATTCCAACACGAACAGCGACCGGATGGCGAGTGTGATTGGACTATCAAAAGCTAAACGGTGCAACATGCAAAGACCATTTCCCTAAGCCTTTTATTGATCAAATGCTTGATCAGCTAGCGGGAAGGTCATTATATTGCTTTCTTGATTGTATTCTGGATTTAATCAAATCAACATCACATTGGAGGATCAAGAAAAGACAACATTCACTTGTCCATATGGCACGTTTGCTTTTCATCGAATGCCATTTGGCTTGTGTAATGTCCCGGCTACTTTCCGACGCTGTATGATGTCCATTTTCTTGGACATGGTTGAAGATTTTCTTGACGTATTCATGGATGATTTCTTGATAGTTGGGGACTCTCTTGAGCATTGTCTTGGAAACCTCAAGCAAGTGATTAAAATATGCGAAGAGACAAATCTCATGCTAAATTGGGAGAAATGTCACTTCATGGTTGACGAAGGCATTGTGCTTGGGAAAAAAATTTCAAAGTATGGTATTGAAGTTGACCGGGCGAAGATTTATATCATCTCTAAGCTTCCTCCACCAACTACCATGAAGGGTGTGAGAAGTTTTCTAGAACACGTCGGGTTTTACCGGCGCTTCATCAAAGACTTCTCAAAGATCGCTAACCCCTTCTGCAAGATTCTCGAGAAAGATGCTAAATTTGTATTTGATGAAAGTGTCTTAAGGCTTTTGAGTAGTTGAAACTCAAGCTCACTACGACACCTATTATTGTCACTCCCGCTTTGTCTCTTCCTTTCAAGCTCTAGTGACGCCACTGGTGTAGCTATTGGAGCGATGTTAGGCCAACACCACAACGAAGTTCTTTATCTAATGTACTATGCCAGCAAAACACTCAATGGAGCATAGGTAAATTACACAGTGACTAAGCAAGAGCTTCTTGCTATTGTATAGGCTTTTGAGAAGTTCTGGGCATATTTGTTGGGATCCAAGGTGATAGTGTATACGGATCATACGGCTCTTCGTTATCTTATGGCAAAGAAAGATGCAAAGCCTCGGTTGATACGAAGGGTCTTGTTGTTGCAAGAATTTGACTTTTAAGTCAAGGATCAAAAGGGAATGCAAAATCAAGTGGCGGATCATTTATCAAGGCTTTAGGAAGAAGGGAGACCACAAGGTGATTTTGAAATCAATGATGCTTTTTTGGATGAGCAAATATTGGCACTATCTAGTACCTTTCCTCCTTGGTACGCCGATATTGCTAATATTTGGAGGAGACATATTTCTTTCGTGTTTGTGCCAACAATATATTTAGAAGATGTGTTCCCAAAGAAGAGATGATGCCAATTCTCAAGGCATTCCATGACTCTCCGGTTGGGGGTCATCATGGAGGAAATCGAACGGCGGAAAAAGTTCTAGAATGTGGATAATATTGTCCGTCAATCTATCATGATGCCAATCAAATAGTCAAAGCTTGTGATCAATGTCAACGACAAGGTTCTATTTCCAAGAGGCATGAAATGTCGATGCACTTTGTGATGGAGATAGAGATCTTTGATGTATGGAGGTAAACTTCATGGGCCCCTTTGTGAGGTCTTATGGGATGAAATGTATCTTGGTGGTTGTGGACTACGTGTCCAAATGGGTTGAAGCCATTGCCTTACCAAACAATGTGGCGAGAAGTGTCACCGCATTTTTTAAGAAGAACATATTCACTTAGATTGGCACCCTTAGAGTCATTCTTAGTGATAGTGGATCAGAGTTCTGCAATAGAGCTTTTGCGAGGTTACTTGAAAAGTATAGTGTCAAGCACAAAGTGGCCACACCTTATCATCCGCAGTCGAGTGGTCAAGTTGAAGTGTCCAATCGGGAGATCAAGAATATTCTAGCATAAAGTGTTAACGCAAATAAGACCGACTGGTGAAAAAAGCTAGACGATGCATTGTGGGCATACCATATGGACTACAAGACTGCTATTGGTACTTCTCCTTACCGGCTCATATTTGGTAAAGCATGTCATCTAAACAAGGAGTTAGAACACAAAGCCATGTGGGCATTGAAGAATTTGAATCTGGAATGGGCTGAGGCTGCAAATTTGAGGTTAACACAACTCAATGAACTGGAAGAATTCTGGTTCCATACATATGAAAGTGCGGTTGTGTACAAAGAGCGGATGAAGTTTGTCCGCGATAAAAAGATCTTGAAAAAGAGAGTTCAAGGCGGGTGATTTGGTCTTGCTCTTCAACTCGAGGCTCAAACTATTTCCGCGCAAGCTCAAATCCAAATGGTTCGGTCCCTTCAAAGTTGTAAATGTCTCACCGTATTGAGCGGTAGAACTAAATCAACACACGAGTCTCGGATTCAAAGTAAATGGCCAACGCATCAAGCATTACTTGGACATTGATGGTGAAAAGCATTTGGTGGAGCAGCTGGCTCTGAAAGATGGTCCTTACCCTACCACTGAGTGAAATTGAAGGAACATCAATCTCGTTGTGCCGCGATGTTAAATCAAGCGCTTCATGGGAGGCAACCCATTTGTTGTAACACCTTTTTCTATTTACATTTTTCATTTTTTTTGTTTACAAATTCTATTGGAGTGCAGGGAGCGCAAAAGATCTCAACACTTGGTGAAACTGCTTGAACAATTGAAGGAAAATCACAGCGTGAAAAATGCGGTAGAAATGCGATCGCAGAATTGGTCTGCGGTTCGCAGATCCACCGCAAACAAAATCAGAGAAGAGTCCAAATGGCAGTCGAAAATGTGGCGGAAATGTTCATTCTGCGGTCCGTATATTGAATCTGCGATCGCAGATTTAACCGAATTTGAGGACTTCTAAAATCATTCACACCCACATCATAGAACACATATGCGATTGCATAGTATGCTCTACGATGCTTTGTCCACCGTAGATAACACTGCAGAATCGCCAAGTACGTTCACTTACACTCCATTTTAACACAAAACAAAAACAAAAAAAAAATAGAAAAGAGGAAAACGAAAAAAAATCGAAATAGAGGCAAGGAACTCCAATCAAACCCAAGCTAGGACAATCCCCACACTCACAAACCACTCTCTAATGGGCACTTGTGCACTTATTCTGGTATGTAAATCTCGTCTACTCTCTTTCATTCAAAGCTCATGTGCATAGGTTTGATATAAGTAAGTTTGTGTGATTTCTTGTTGCTAAAAATGGTTGCATTTGGGCTGAGTATGCTGGGGGAAATAGGATTGAACAAAATAGGGAAGCTATTGTAGGAGTCTAGGGTTGTTCACTGACAACGATCAGCTCTGCAGTCCGCATTTTTGATATGCGGACCGCATTGTGGTCGCAGACCTAACCCTAGGTCACCTGGAGACGATGATGTTCTGCGGTCATTATGCGATCGCAAACTTGTTATGCGGTCCGCAGAATGACCGCATCTTTGACTCCTTTATTGGTTGAGCAAGATGGTAAAAATGCGGTGGAGAATGCAGTCGCCGAATTGATCTGCGGTCCGCATATCTATCGTAGATTGAAACTAAGAATTGGAAAATTTTGAAATTTAAAATGATCATTCAACGATGACTCTACGGTCCTCATAGTGGTTTTGCGACCACATTATGTATCGTAGATTGACCAACATGTTGGACAAGCATGTCTGCGATGATTCTCCAGTCCGTAGAGTGGTTCTGCGACCGCACAATGGTCAGCATTTTTACCATTTCTTTGTGAATTCTTTGAATCGTCTCCCAAAGTCTTGATGTGTTATTCCACCCTTGTGCAAATATATTCCTAGACAAAAATGAATAGTGACCAAGCCTCCCCAGGCGAAAAACAAAAAGCTGAACATGCACAGCAACAACCCTCCCAGCCTAAGGAGAAGGAGTTGCGCCCAGAAGTAGACATACATGCCGAAGCCCGGAGAAAGCAATGGGCCGAAGGTGCAGAATACCATCTCCACTGGGGAATTGAGGGGTCAAGGAACAAGTAGAAAGCTGGGCTCATCCGGAGGTCGCTTCTTCATTAAAAGCAATTAAGTCTGAATGGGCTGAAGGAGAGATACCCTCACATACTCGCTAACATCAAGCGGAGGAAATGGATCGCTTTCTCTGAGCCTCCTGCTGAGTACAATGAATCTATGTAATCGAATTCTACGCCTCTTATGAAGCATCTAGAACCAAGCACCATAATCGGCAGAGGATGTATCTGAGAAGGTAGAGGTTCGGGTTTTCACCGTCAAGTGTAGTGCCAAAGCTATAAACAAATTACTCATCCCAGAGTGGGAAGACAACACATCAACGGCGGAGTATGATGCCAAATTTGGCAACAAAGAGGGTTAACGTAGCTAGATTGCCTCCATCATTGCAAGTGGGACACCGGCATGGATACATACAAGACATAAGATTTACAAGGAAAGTTTCTCGCGGGAGGGATGATTCTGGCTTGCATTCCTCGCATCCAGATTGATCCCTATGCAGAACGAAACAGAAACTGCAATTAAGAAGGCTCACATAGTAGCGTGCATGATGCATGGCATCAACATCGATGTGGGGTCCATCATATTTCAAAAAATTGGTAAGCGGTCTGTGCTCGATGCTACATCTCTCCCATTCCCAGCATTGATGACAGCTCTATTCCAAACGGTTAATGTCCCAGTGGATGTCCGGAAGGACAAAAATGGGCAGGGAGGCAGGTATTATAGATATCACCCATCTTGGTGACGTTGTAGTTCCTCCCGTTGGTATTGATAAGGAGGAACTTCCTTCATCCCAACCTAGTGTCACTCCTCAAGCAGATGATGCAGAGTCCTCTACGCCTCAGACTACCCCTACATCTACCACTGTTCAGACTCCATCTGCTCCTCCGACAGTCTCAAAGCTTGGTATACTGGCCCAACATGCAAATTCCAAGTTGACCAGCTTCTGAAGACTTTGCCTAATTTGATCAAACAAGAGCTCACTCCTATGCAAGAGGTCGTTGCAAATATTCAGCAAAAGCAATCAGTGTCTGCAGAACGGCTGAAAGGAATTGAGTTAACGTTGGAGAAAGTAGAAAGAGGTGAGGTGAGTGGCCTGTCCGACCTCAAGAAGTAGGTAGCCTCTATGAAAGTGCTCAAGGTACAAGCTGAGCTCCGAACTTGGGGCTTGATTTCACAAACTAAATGATGGGTCCCGTGGTTCCTACTCCTGGAGGCTCTCATATCGATGCTCCCATCCGTCATATTGATATTGATTCTGATGAGGAGACCAGTAGCTCAGACATCTTGGAGGGTGAAGGAGAAGATGATGAAGATGATAGTTCGGGTGAAGGAGAAGATGAGGTTTCTACTCAGGATGAGATTACAGATGCTACTGATGACGAGGTGGAGAGGGCACATATGAAGATTTCCCTGGAGAGATCTTTGACTGACAGAGGGGGTCCTACCACTCTTGTAGCACCCCCAGCTACAGCATGTGCATCCAGCAGCTCTCAGGTGTCAGCAGATGATATTGTCCCTCTAGCCTCAATCCCAGTTACACAGCCAGTTCCTTCCCCAACTTTAGAGCAGCCACCAGCGGAGGAGTTCACACTCCCTAATGAGTCAGTGCAGTTCTCACTACCACATCAGAGGGTTATCCCTCCAGCACTCAGCCAGCTACCGACTCCCATCGCGCTTAGTGTGTCTCAGGTAGCTTTCCCTCAAACTTTACTCTTTATTTCTATACATTGGAGACAATGCATCGTTTATAGTTGGGGGTGGACAGGTAGCCTTATGTAATTTTGTTGTGTATATAGTTCTGTATATGGCTGCAAACTCATGTATCTGTGATGTATGACTTTGGTATATGAGTGATGTATGATTTTGGTTTTTGATAAAACTTGTTGAATTCGTATTCGTGCTTGTTAAATATCATTTTGTGAATCAATTCCACTTGGTTTTCTTTTTCTGGTTCTTTTTCCAATGGTGTAATAGTAGAATTAGGATCTTAGGTGTAAATCAGTGTGACTGAGTTGGTGTAATTGCCTAGTATCAAGCATGTGTATCTGTACATAGCACATACCTTCCTATAGTCATTTTAGTCGAATTTCCCAATGATAGATAGATTGACGACTGTCTTAAGGGAATTTGTCTCGATGATCAATTCTGTGAATCATAGGCTTGCTCTGTGACTCTATGGCAACCTAGAATTATACTTGTATCTATGATGAAGGCTTTGAGTTGCAAAATAGTTACTCGGAAGAGTCAAAGTATGTGAATGAAGCAGTTCATGTACCATGTGTGTGTGAGTTCTTTGTTTGTATATAATTCTCGTGTTTACTTATG
The DNA here is from genome assembly GCA_034376525.1 of Nicotiana benthamiana. Classification (NCBI taxonomy): domain Eukaryota; kingdom Viridiplantae; phylum Streptophyta; class Magnoliopsida; order Solanales; family Solanaceae; genus Nicotiana; species Nicotiana benthamiana. The sequence goes on along the minus strand of CM067340.1, from coordinate 57,122,761 downwards.
CCATCTAGAAATTGCATGGTTAGTCTTTCAATGCTAATGATAGTATTTGTGGTTGGAGGAATGATCTTAGGCATTCGTTGTGATTATGGGCAAAACCTCTTTAGCCTTTCAAGCCTACCCATGCATAAAGGATACCACTAGCACCCAATTTGAGCCTTTTAACCTTTCTTTGGCCAACTCATGACAAACCTTTCCCGTTTTGAAAAAATAATTTCCTCTCTTGAACCCGTCCCTCTTTGAACACTAAGAATGAGGCTAAAAGCCTAAGTTGGGGGTAAGGTCAAAGTGGAAAATCGTCAAGGGTGTATGTGAGTTTAGGGCATCATACCTCAAAAGAGTTTGTGAAATTGTTCAAGTTCCAAAAAAAAGTGATAACCAAAAGCTAGAGAAAAAAAAGAAAAAGAAAAGAAAAATCCAACAATGCTTATGTTTATAAAATTGGGAGTCTTGAACAATAATGAAAAGGTATGTAAGGTAGCTCTATACCGGAGGCTAGACGAAGACAAAAATATGAGGGTTTGAAAAGGAATGCTAAAGAATGGTGAAATGTGATTAGTGTTCAAAGAGGGTGAAGTCTCTTGTACCCAAATGTCTATTCAACCCATCCCTGAACCTACATTACAAGCCAAAAGCCCATATGAGACCTCCAATCGAACATTCTTGAATAAGCGCCAAATTAATATAAGGGCAAGTCTATTGTATGGCATGTTGTAGCACTTGAACTTCTTTCTAAGAGTGATATGTGTTTGTAAATGATCCCTCTTTTATCGTCTTTGTAAATATTGTGATTCTGGGACTTTATTTCTAGTAAGGGTATATGAACTGTGGAATTGAACTGAAGTTGAGCTTTTTGAGTCAATTAAACGTGCACTCAGCTGAGGGTAGCATCTAGTCAAAATGTTGAGGCTCTGAGTTCACATGATTGACTAGTATTCTCTGTACATACTTCTAATCTTGGAAGGGTAAAGCAATTGTAAATGCATGCTCGAAGAACTAGTAATGAACGCCATCCTAGGTCACTACTGTTTCGTATTTGTCAATAGAGTTAAGGATAGGCTGAGTATGTTTTGCTTTCTTGAGGACAAGCAAGCGTTTAAGTTGGGGGTGTTGATGTGCCGGAGAATTTTGGCACATTTTAATACTAATTCCGTAGATTCTAGCTTGTTATAATGCAATTATTACTGATACTCATGTATATTTTTTGTTCTTATAGCACAAGAGGAAGGCAAGACCAAGGATAGGAAAATGGACACAAAAAGACAAGAAAAGAGCATGATATTGCACAAATGCCAATCTGCGGTCTAGTCTGCGGTCACAAAACACACATGCAACCGCAGTTTTGTCTCTCACATCGAAGAGCTTTACAGGGTCTAGAGCTAAAAATCTCGTCAAAAATGCAGCGCCATCTGCGATCGCAGAATCAACATGCGCACCGCATATGCGCCACGGAACGAACAAGAAAAACCTCAAGGTCAAAGATGCAATGGAAATCTGTCGTCGCATAGCTCAAATGCGGACCGAACCTAGGGTTTTGGATCTGCAGAGCGGCTGCTCAGAATGCAGACCACAGTCCTGTTCTGCTCAAGTCTGCGGTCGCAGAAGTGACCTAGAAGGGCAAATTTGTCAATTTTCTCTCCCGAAATTGGTCCACCTATAAATAGTTTTAAGAGACCTTTGTGGGCTCATCTTGTCTTACCTTTTAGCTACACTCCAAGACATTATTATTCTATCATTTTGGAAGCTTTTAGGTGAAGAATCTTCTCTTTGTAAGCATTTATGACACTTATTATTAGTTGGTTTTTGTGTTTAACATTTGTATCTAGTTTTAAATATTAAGGTTGTGGACCCTAAATGGGTGTTGTGTTAATGAGTGTTTAACATTGAATATATATATAATGGTTGGTTGATATTTATTTACTTCTTGTTCTTCATTAATTGTTGGTGGTTGCAAACATTAACAAAAGCCATTAAATTCTTGCTTTGCTTGGAAAAGTGGGTTAGAATTTGGTAGAAGTAAATATCAATGACTCAAGGCTTTAAACCTTGTTTGATAAAATCGCTTAGGAATAAGTGAGTTTTAATTGGCATTTATTGATGGTTCTTAACAACAATTCTTTTAAATTTGAAAAACTCATAAGGAGGAAATACTACTCATTCATTGGAAAATATTGGGTAGTATCTTAGACATCATTTGCATATCCAAAGGACCTTCCATTGGAAATATATCATATTAACACCTGTTGACAGTACACTACATTAAAGGGGACACAACCTTTGTTGCTTTTATCCACTTGTTTACACATTAATTGTTGAAATTAGTTGTTACAACTCAAACAATCATACATACTCTTGTCACCACACACCAATCTCTCTAATTACAATTAACCAAATAGAGATCGAACTCGAGTCGAACAACACACTGGACAAGTAATATTTTCACACCTATTCCCTCTTGGATTCGACCCCAACCTTGTTGGGTTATTATATTTGACATCGACCGCCTTACACTATTTATTAAAGTGTAATTTTAGCGTATCAGAGTTGCATTGGGATGCTATAATATATGATTATTAAAGTACAATATGGCCTCTAAATGGATCAATCTAATTACTCCAGATGTCCCCGATGATACATGAGACCTAGTGGTAGTATTAGATTCGAGATAAAGTTACCAATGGTAGATGATAGATCAACAATAAGATGAATAAACACTGGATGGAAAAAAGTCACAAAGTATGAGGTGAGATTAGGACGTCATTCTTAAGATGAACAGTAATGAGGAAGCATTAAATGACATAAATTTATACATATGGGATAAACAACAAATGTAACCTGGAGTTTTGTAGTAGACCTCAGTAATGATAAATCAAGGTAGGAGTTAAGGTATTTTATGACCTATTTAGATATAGTAAAGTTATACGGATATATAATCGGGAATATGAAATAAGATATAGCAATATTCGTAAGATCGACAAAGTACCAAGCGAAGAACTTTAGTATACCTATAGATGCCTAGAGGGACATTTATTAAGCTTTGTACATCGTCACAAAGTGAGTACTAGAGATTGGCTAAAAGCCGGAGGAAAAAATAAAGAAGAGTCAGACGCACTGACAAAGTTAGAGTCGTACAGGCTACATGATAAATGGTAGAAACCGTTACAAGAATGGAATCAGACAATGAGTTGTGGTGCGAGAAAGAGGCCTAAAGGGGAAAATGCCATTGCCTTTGGATTCATTCACTGAACAGTTGCCTAGATGGCAAGAGCGATATCAAAGTATTCACAAAAAGTATGTGTTGTGAGAATAATAAGTGCATCAGTAAACATTCGAGGACGAATGTTCCAAAGAGAGGAATTATGTTACACCCCATATTTTTGTACGAGAAAGTACGCCATAAATAAATTGATGTAATCTTGGGAAACGAGATGTCATATCTCGTATTTTCATATGTTAAAGTGTCATCTTAAGTTTATCGACGAAAGGTTGGGAATGAGATTATTTTGAGATTATAAGTATTATGCTATTTCAAGAAAGTGATAAGTAAATTCGTGAATGTGAGAGGCTAAGCGAGTCGATGAAAATGAATTTCATTGAAGTTTGGAATTTTGAGATAAAATATGGTCAGGTGTATAAATACCCGGTATTTATGGACTACGATCATAAAAGGTATCACATGACCATGATAATAAGGTGCATGAAGTGTGTTAAAAGTGAGTAGTATTCTAAGTGATTTTAAATAAATCATAAGTATGTGGGTAATTGGTTAATTATTGATTAGTGGGAGATTAATAATTTAATCAGGAGATTAGTAGTTAATTAACTAGAATTGTGGACAGGCTTAAATTCCAAAATGAGGAAGCAAGATGGATCAAATTAAATGAGTCATTATTCACAAAGAAAGGTGGCAAGCTAAAGTATCACATACTAGACACTAAATCTGTTTACGTGTAAGATTTAATGAATTGCCATTTTGGCTTCATGGACTTTAGACATTCAAGTAGTAATTTGATAATGATTTCCTATTGCAAAGGTTACATAACAAAGAGAATTCATAACATCTACAAGAATTCTAACATTAGCAACAAAAATTTCAATGAGATTTCTTAGTACCTTAGCAACGTGAGTTTAGTACGGTGCAACCTTTTTCAAGAATATTATACGGATTTTTCCATACTCCAGGCATCTTAAGGCTAAGCTGTTACTTCATTTTGCATAATTTCGTAATTACACGAGGCATAAAGAAAAATTTATATTCCAAAATTTATGTATGTTTCCTAGTTTTGTAAGTTATATTCTCCTTATTGAGACTTCATATTTATTTGAGTATTTCCCTCTTCCAGTCAAGAGAGCAGAGAGTCTATATAGGTAGTATTACATTATTTTCATTATCACCGAGCTATAATCAATGAGCAGGCCCCTATTGGGCAACCTCGGATCAAATGGTAAGTGTTATACAGAGCCTACTGTGCCCGAGCGCCTATGAGCGAGCCTAGTTGGCCAAGATACAGAGCCTAATATAGTCGAGCTCCAATGAACGAGCCTACTACGGTAGATCAGTTATATATATACTGAGCCTTACAAGGCCGGGAAGCTATTTTACTTACTATATTGAGAGTGTTGAGTCAGCATCCGTAGGTAAGCATATCTTTAGATTATCGTTGACTATCATTTGCTTTCAGTTATAATATTATTAGTTCGGTTTCAGCTTTAAGTATATTGACTTATATACTCGGTACATTATTTCATACTGACGTCCCTTCTCTTGGGGCGCTACTTTAATGACCCGGCCGGTCATTTTTGGAATTTATGCCCCGATCCCCAATTAACTATTTCCCCTAAGTGCATTTCTTCTATTTTTGTTTGTTGGGACACTCGGTGGTGGGTTTTGGAGAGTTTTGGGACACTTAGTCCATAAATGAGAGTTTAAGTGTTAGAAAGTGATTTGTAGTCAGAACACTATGATGACGACCTTGGAATGGAAAATTGATGGTTCTGTTAGCTCTGTTGGGTGATTCCGGGGTTGGGAGCGTGTCCAGAATGTATTTTGGAAGTCCGTAACTCATTTAGGCTTCAAATGTTGAAGTTTTAATTTTTAACATTTTCGGTCAGATAGTGAGTTTTTATCTGAGGGTCAAAAAGGAATTCCGGAAGTTGCAAAGCTTTATCATTCGGGATGTGTGTGCTAAATATCAGGTTATTCGGACATGTTTTTGTTAGGTTTTTGAAAGAAAGCTTGTTTTGATGAAATTTGAAGTTCTTAGGCTTAAATTATTGATTAATTCAAGTTTATGATTTTGTTTTAGATGTTTTAAGGATTGGTGGAAGTTTGAAAGATGTTATGGGACATGTACGTTGGTTTGGTTGAGGTCCCGGGAGGCTCGGGTGTATTTCGGATGCTCAACGGTGCACATGTTGGTGTTGAAAAAAGCGTGCAAGAGCTGAAGGTTTCTGTCATCTTGTATTTTCGCTTATGCCTCTTGCGAACCGCAGAAGAGAGTAAGGGCATCTCCCTCAGGATTTGCAGAAGCGGTAGGACTTTCCGCAGAGGCGGGTTCGCTTCTACGAGAGGAGCACCGCATAAGCGGAAGGTTGGATTTTAAATGAGTCAGCAAAAACGGCTTGGTTTCCGCATAAGTGGGAAAGCCGAAGCGGTCCCTTGACTGCAGAAGCGGTAAACCCTATTCAAATATAGAGATTTCGAGGTTTAGTTTGCAAAAGTTAGAAAAATTAAATTCAGCTAGGGAAAGGGAAATTTTTAGAGGGTTTTGTAGAGGAGATTATAGGGTAACATTTCCTTAATCCCTTCAAGTTATATTTCTTCATTATGTAGTTAAACCCATCATTAAAATTAAAATTGAGGATCAAAAATTAGAAAAATTTTGTGAAACTTCTTAGAGCAAACTATTGGGTTTTGAGTGGGCATTTGACCTCAGATTTGTGAGTTTTTTATATTGCTAGAATCGTGTGAGTACGAGAGTTCTGAAAATATATAAAATTAATTATTTCCGAGACGTTGGCCTGAGGGGAATTTTTGTCATTTTATTTATTTTTGAGCCTCAGCTTTAAATTTAATAGTGGAATCTGTTGCTTGCAAAGTTATTTATGATTGAATTGAATAGATTTGAGCCATTTGGAGTTAGATACTCGTGGCAAGGCGTGGTTCACAGTTGAGCTTGAGCCGGTTCGAGGTAAGTGGCTTGTCTAACTTTGTGTGGGGGATCATCTCCCTTTAGGAATTGTTATTTGATGATTGAGTGCCTTGTACGTGAGGTGATGAGCGCATACTTGTGCTAATTGTTGAATATACAATTTTAACTTAATACCATCAACTTGCTATTTCATTGCTTACTTTCTTTGTTTACTTGCAATATAGCCTATGATAGCCTAGAAAAGTATGTTTAGCTAACTTAATTGGTTTAGTTGCTTAGTTTGCCTCGTTGCATTATGTGAAGCATTTTAGGCTAGATTACATGTTGCCTTGGTGTTTAACTCCATTTTCGATTATTCACTTATTGTTTGTGTGTATTTATATTGGGACTACAGATGTGGGATTCTGGTAGCTCCCCCTTGTTTATTTACTTTGGGACTGCGGGTTCGATTCCTGATAGATCCCTCTATAGATTTACTTTGGGATTGCGGGTTATTTCTCGATATATCCCCATGCAAATTGATAGTTGGACTACTAGACGGCATCCTGGGAGATCCTTCGGATATACATATATGATAGACTATGGGATGATATCTCGGGAGACCCACTGGATAGTGAGAAAGAACTACAGGACGGTATCCTGGGAGATCCTCAAGTTATCTTAGGTATTGAGCTGTACATTTCCATGTTTACTCTTTACTTCATTTATTGTTGTTGACTTGTATATTCTGACTTATTTTGTTGTTTTCCCATTATTCTACCTGTTTTTATACTGTATATTCTTCTTATTATGTTTTATAGCAGTAGGGCCCTAACCTTTCTTGTCGGTTAGGCTTGGCACTTACTGAGTACCGTTGTGGTGTACTCATGACCTTCCGGCGCATGTTTTTCATGTGCAGATCCAGATACTTCCACTCAGGCGCTCTACCCCTGAGGCGAGGAGATACACAGAGACTTCGAGGTATATCTGTCGCGTCCCCAGACCAGGAGTCTATACTATGTTCCAGCAATAGTACTTAGTTTATTCCTTTTCTCTCAGTTATTTAGATACTCTGGAGTTAGAGCAGTGTACTATGTTTCTATTAGACTATTGTTCCCATGCGTTATCGGGTTTTGGGTTGAGATTTCTGACTTCCGCACTTATTATGATTTTATATGTTAAGTGGCAATTATATACATATTTCATTCAGTTATTTAGTCTAAATTAGTTGTTTTTGCAAATTTTGTTAAATTGTTCCTCACTGTTAGGCTTACCTAGTTATAGGAACTAGGTGCCATCATGACATGTTCTTGGATGGTGAACGGGGTTCGTGACAAGTTTGGTATCGGAGCTCTAGGTTCATAGCAACATGGAACACAAGCAAATTTATTAGAGTCTCGCTTATCGGTATGGATATGTCTGTACTTATCTACGCGAGGCTATGTTACTATTTAGGAAAAATCTTCACTTCATATTGAGTTTCTCGACGTGCTATATTTTGACATCAATTCTAAAACTTTTGTCTTCTATTATCTCACAGATGATGAGGACACATGCTACTTGGGATAATCAGGCACCTGCGCCCCCTACTACAGCCCTCAGAGGCAGGGGCCAGGGCAGAGGTCGTGGACGCACATGCGGTGCACCTAGAGCACATGTGCGAGTTGCCGTTGAGGAACCACCAGCAAATCTAGCCGGAGGTCAGGTACCTGACATGCTTAAAGCTACTACTACTCCAGCCCTTCAGGAGACACTAGCTCAGTTCGTGTCTATGTACACCATCTTGGCTCAGGCGGGGCTGCTTCCCCTTGCTGCAGCCACATCCTAGGCCGAAGGAAGGGCCCAGACTCCTGCAGCCCGCACTTCTAAGTATACGGAGCAAGTCCCAGAGATCATTCTTATACTGCCTACAATGCCAGTTCAGCCCGAGGATGGATCAGCTATATCCAAGGACGAGCGGCTGAGGCTTGAGAGGTTTAAGAAATATAAGCCTCATATGTTTAGCGGTTTAGCATCGGAGGATGCCTTGGGTTTTATGGAGGAGTGGAACTGTATTCTTCGCATATTCTTATAGTAAAGTCCACCGGGGTTTCTTTTATTGCCTTTCCACTTCAGGGAGTTGTTTATCATTGGTGGCGCGCTTATGAGATAAACAGTCTGGGCGAGGTTGCTTCACTTACTTGGACCCCGTTTTTGAATGTGTTTCTGAGAGAGTTTGTTCCCTAGAGCCTCAAGGAGGCATAACGCGTAGAGTTTGAGCATTTTCACCAGGGTGCTATGACAGTTTAAGAGTATGCCATCCATTAGACCGTATTGGCTAGGCATGCACCAACTTTGGTTGCCACTGTCCGTGAGAGGGTATTTGGGCTCATTGAGGGAAATATTCCACCCATCAGATCTAGCATTGTTCAAGAGTTGGAGATGGACATTCCTTATCAGCATGTAGTGAGCATTGCTAGGAGTATTGAGGGTACGCTCGCTATAGATCGAGAGGAGAGGGAGGCCAAGAGGTCTCAAGAGTCGGGCCACTACTCTGGTGCCCATACCCCAGCAGCAGGTCGACATGGTAGGTGTTATATGGGTCGACCCGTTCATTCACCTCTTCTAGTAGTCGGCAGTGCTCCAGCTCCTCCTAGTCATCGGGAGTCTTAATACGCACCTCTTATTTCTAGCGCGCCTCCCATGCGGGGTGCTTTCAGAGGTAAGTCTAGTAGACCTGGCCCTAGCCGGTCACAACCACTACATTCTCCCAGAGCTTTTTTATAGAGTGGAGATACAACGCAAAAGGTTAGGGGCTGCCCGAAACTTGGTAGGGGTGCATCTTCACAGACTGCTCAGCCACAGCATGCTCCTCGGAGTTCTCAAGCCATGATCACTTCCCCAACAACTACCCCATTTGCACAGCCAGATGGGCGGAGGTTAGGGAGGTATAGGTTTCCCTCAAGAGAGTCCAGGCCAGATATTATGCTATTCCTACTCGTACCAAGGTTGTTGCCTCCGATTCTGCCATTATAGGTACTATACTTGTTAGTCACAGAGAGGCATCGGTTCTATTCAATCCAAGATCTACTTACTCTTATGTGTCTTCTTACGTTGATTCGCATTTGGGTATAGCCCAATATTCCTTGAGTTCACATGTTTATGTTTCCACTCCTATAGGAGATTCTCTAGTTGTAGACCGCGTTTATCGGTCATGTTTGGTTACTATTCGTGGTTTTGAGACCATAATGGATCTATTTTTACTCGATATGGTTGACTTCGGTATTATTTTGGGCATGGACTAGTTATCACCCCATCATGCTATTATTGATTGTCACTCCAAGACCGTGATGCTGGCTATGCCAGGTATTTTGCGAATTGAGTGGAGTGGTATTTTAGATAAGACTCCCAGTAGAGTTATGTGAGAGATTGAAGTGTTGATACCCCTTCTATTGATTATGTCCCAGTGGTACAGGATTATCCCGATGTGTTTCCCGCTGATCTTCTGAGTATGACATCTGATAGAGACATTGATTTTGGCATTAACTTGTTGCCAGCACTCATTTAATTTCCATTCTTCCGTACCGTATGGCTCCTCTTGAATTGAAGGAGTTGAAGGATCAGTTACAAGAATTGCTTGATAAGGGTTTTATTCGACCCATCATTTCATTGTAGGGTTCTCCTGTCATGTTTATAAAGAAAAATGATGGTTCTATGCACATGTGTATCGATTATTGTTAGTTGAACAAAGTTACAGTGAAGAACTGTTATCCTTTGCCTCGTATTGATGATTTATTTGACAAGCCTCAGGGTGTACATGTGTTTTCTAAGATTGATTTGAGCTCAGGTTATCACCAGTTGAAGGTTCGAGAGCTGGATATCTCGAAGACTGCCTTCAAGACTTGGTATGGTCACTACGAGTTCCTTGTAATGTCATTTGGGCTGACTAATGCTCCGGCAGCTTTTATGCATTTGATGCACAATATATTAAGGCCCTATCTCGACTCGTTCATCATTATTTTCATAGATGATATTTGTGTATACTCCCGGAATTTGGAAGAGCATGAGGAGCACCTGAGAACAGTGCTTCAGACCCTGAGAGAGAAAAGGTTATATGCAAAGTTCTCAAAATGTGAGTTTTGGTTTATTTCTGTGGCATTCTTGGGCCACGTGGTATCGTGTGAGGGCATTTGGGTGGATTCGAAGAAGGTGTGGGGCGTACACAGTTGGCCCAGGCCCTGCTCCGCTACAGAGATTTGTAGTTTCCTTTGCTTGGCGGGTTATTGCCATCATTTTTTGGAGGGGTTTTCATCGATTGCAGCCCCTATGACTAGATTGACTCAGAAGGGTGCTCCATTTTAGTTGACAGAGGAGTGTGAGGCGAGCATTCAGAAGCTCAAGACAGCTTTGACTACAGCCCCTATTTTTATACTGCCTACAGGTTCACGGTCCTATACAGTTTATTATGATGCCTCATGGGTTGGCCTTGGAGCGGTGTTGATACAGGACGGTATGGTGATTGCCTACGCGTCAAAACAGTTGAAGATACATGAGAAGAATTACCCTGTCCTCGACCTTGAGTTAGCTGCCATTGTTCATGCCATGAAGACCTGGCGTCATTATTGTATTGTGTGCCTTGTGAGATTTACATTGACCATCAGAGTGTGCAGCACTTATTAAAGAAAAATGATCTAAACTTGCGCCAGAGGATGTGGTTGGAGTTACTGAAGGATTATGATATTACTATTCTTTAACACCCGGGCATGTCAAATGTCGTAGCCATTTCCTTGAGTTGCCGGGCAGAGAGTTTGGGTCTTTGGCATATTTACCAGCTTCAGAGAGGCCTATGGCGATGGATCTTCGGGCCTTAGCCACCCAGTTTGTGAGATTGGATCTTTCGGAGCCTAGTCGGGTTCTAGCCTGTGTGGTTTCTTGGTCTTCATTGTTCAGTCGTATCATGGAGCGGCAGTATGATGACCCTCATTTACTTGAACTTAGGGACACGGTTTAGTGTGGCGATTCTGCGGATGTGACCATTCGAGATTACGGGTTATTGAGGATGTAGGGTCGGATCTATGTACCCATTGTTGATTATATTCGGCAGCGGATACTGGTAGAGGTTCATAGTTTGCGGTATTTCATCCATCGGGGTGCTGCAAAGATTTCTCACGGACTTGAGACAGCACTACTAGTGGATGCGGATGACGAAGGACATATAGGGTTTCGTACCTATATTCCTTAACTGTCAGCAATTGAAGTCTGCGAACCAGAGACCGGGTGGTTGACGTCAGCAGATCGAGATTTCAGAGTGGAACTAGGAGAGGATCATCATAGATTTTGTAGTTGGACTCCCTTAGACTACGAAGAAATTCAATTCCATTTGGGTTGTTGTTGATCGGCTGACCAAGTTCGCACACTTCATTCTTGTGTGTACCACTTATTCATCTGAGCGGTTGGTAGAGATTTATATCAGGGACATTGTTCATTTGCATTGAATTCTAGTTTCTATTATTTCGGACAGAGGTACCCAGTTCACATCACAGTTCTGGAGAGTCGTTCAGCATGAGCTAATAACTCAAGTGATGATGAGCAAAAACTTACACCCCCAGATGGACAAATAGTCCAAGCGCACCATTCAGATTCTTGAAGATATATTTCGTGCGTGTGTGATTGAGTTTGGAGGTTCTTGGGATACGGTCTTGCCACTGGTGGAGTTTGCATACAACAACAATTATCCGTCCAGCATTCAGATGGCGCCATATAAGGCTTTATGTGGTAGGAGATGCATTTCCCCGATGGGTTGGTTTGAGCCGGGTGAGACCAGGCTATTGGGCACGGATTTGGTTTAGGATTCGGTGGAGAGGTTAAGGTGATTCAGGACAGACTCTGTACAGTGTAGTCCAGACAGAAGAGTAATATAGACTAAAAGGTTCGTGTTGTTTCCGATATGGTTGGTAAGCGGGTTTTGCTTCGGGTTTCGCCTATGAAAGGCATCTTGACGTTTGGGAAGAAAGGGTAATCGAGTCCGAGATTCATTGGTCCTTTTTAGATTTTTAGGCAAGTTGGTAATGTTTCGTATAGCTTGCCTCACCTCCCAGTTTGGCCAGGGTCCATCCTGTATTTCAAGTTTCGATGCTCTGGAGGTATCATGGTGATCCGTCGTACGTGTTGGATTTCACTTCACTCCAGTTGGACAAGGATCTATCCTATGTTGAGGAGCCAATGGCTATATTGGACAGGCAGGTCAGGAAGTTGAGGTCAAAGAACATTGCTTTAGTAAATGTTCAGTGGCAGCCGGCCGAGGAGGCGATTTGGGACACCGAATGGGATATGTGCAGCCGATACCCTCATCTGTTCACTATTTCACGTAGGTTCTCTATGCTCGTTAGAGGACGAAAGAAAGTGTAGGAGGATGTAACAACCCGTCGGTCATTTTTATAATTTACACCCCGATCCCCCATTAATTGTTTCCCCTAAGTTCATTTCTGCTATTTTGTTTTCCCCTAAGTGGTCTATAGTCGGAAAAGTGTGAAGATGACCTCGAAATGGAAAACAGATGGTTCTGTTTCTTCCATTAGGTGATATTGGGGTTGGGATCGTGCCAGGAATGTATTTTGGAAGTCCACGACTCATTTAGGCTTGAAATGCCGAAGTTTGAATTTTTGAAGTTTCAGGTCCGATAGTGAGTATTTGTCCGAGGGTTAGAATGGAATTCTGGAAGTTGCATTAGCTCTTTCATTTCATTCGGGATGTGTGTGCAAATTTGAGATCATTCAGACGTTTTTTGGTTAGGTTTTTGATCGAACGTGTTTTGATGAAATTTTAAGTTCATAGGCTTAAATCATTGATTGATTCGAGTTTTTGGTGTTTTTTAGGTGTTTTAAGGATTGGAGAAAGTTTGAATGATGTTATGGGATGTATCTGTGGGTTTGCTTGAGGTCTCGGGAGCCTCGGGTGTGTTTCGGATGCTCAACGGGGCAATTGTTGATGTTAGAAAATGTGTGCAGCAGCTAAAGGTTTCTACCATCTGGTATTTTTTGCTATGCGGCTTGGGAACTGCAGAAGCTCAGACGCAAAAGCAGCTGGGCCATCGCAAAAGCGAGTAAGGGCATCTCCCTCAAGAATCGCAGAAGCAGTAGGAATTTCCGCAGAAGTGAGTCCGCTTCTGCAAGATGAGGACCGCAGAAGCGAAAGGATGGATTTTAAAGGAGTCCGCAGAAACGGATTGGTTTCTGCATAAGCAGGACCGCAGAATTTGTCCGTTTAATGTAAAAGCGGTAATCCCTATTGAGATATAGAGATTTCGAGGTTTAGTTTTCAAAAGTTAGGAAAAAATCACATTGAGCTCGGGGAAGGGCGATTTTGAGATGGTTTTAAATACGAGATTATCGGGTAATATTTCCTTAATCCCTTCTAGTTATATTAATCATTATGTACTTAAACCCATCATTAAAATTTGAATTAAGTATCAAAAATTGGAAAAATTGGGTGAAACTTCTTAGACCAAACTATTGGAGTTTTAGTGGGCATTTGACCTCCAATTTGTGAGATTTTTGTATGGTTAGAATAATGTGAGTACCAGGGTTCTGAATATGTAAAAATATACCGATTCTGAAACGTAGGTATGAGGGGCAATTTTGTAATTTCACCTATTTTTGTGCCTTAGATTTAAATTTAATAGTGGAATCACTTGTTTACAATGTTATTTATGATATGTATATGAATTGAATAGAATTGGGCCATTTGGAATCGGATACTCGTTGCAAAGGCGTGGTTCCTAGTTGAGTTTGAGCCGGTTCGAGGTAAGTGGCTTGTCTAACGTTGTGGGGGGGGGACCTTCTCCTCTTAGGACTTGTTATTTGATGATTGAGTTCCTTGTATGTGAGGTGACAAGCCCGTACCTGTGCTAATTGTTGAACATTCAGTTTTTACTTAAAATGATAAACTTGCTATTTACTTTTTTACTTGCTTTGTTTACTTGCAATATAGCATTTGATAGCCTAGAAAAGCATATTTTGCTGACTTAATTGGCTTAGTTGCTTAATTTTCCCTGTTGCATTACGTGAAGCATGTTAGGATAGATTTCCTATTTCCCTAGTGCTAAATCCGTTTCCGATTATTCTCTTGTCGTTGGTGTGTATTTATATTGGGACTACGTGTGTGGGATTCTGATAGCTCCCCCTTGTTTGTTTACTTTGGGACTGCGGGTTCGATTCCCGATAGATCTCCTACACAATTACTTTGGGTTTGCAGATTAGATTCCCGATAGATCCCCTTGCACATTGATAGTTGGACTACAAGACAATATCCTGGGAAATCCACTGGACAGTGTGAAAGGACTACAGGACGGTATCCTGGGAGATCCTCATGGTATCTTTTGTATTGAGCTGCACATCTCTTTGTTTATTCTTTACTTCGTTTATTGTTGTTTACTTGTATGTTCTGACTTATTTATGTTCATGGAGGGTGAACAGGGGTCGTGACAACTGCATTTCATGTGTGTAACTTCGGGCAGACAGATAGGTGGACCTCCTTATTAGGTGTTGCCTAAGTTCAGCTTGATCTGTAAGCTCCATGTTCTTCGGAGTTGGTACCACTAGAGCTTTATGTACATCTTGTATATGTTTGTATATATGTTATGAGTTGGTCGGGCCTTATTCCAATCACGGTATATCCATCAATAGGGGCTTGTAGACATATCCTGTCAGTTAGTACAGTATGCTAGCATATAGGCCTTGTATGTATGATTTGTCAGCTATAATAGTTTTGACGGCCTTATCGGCCCAGCATTGTATTGATATTTAGTCAACATTCGCAATTGTCTTTCAATGTGGCTCATATCCAATGTATGATATTACATGTTCATAGTCCCTTAGTCGCAAGATGGTAAGCAAGGACAGGTGAGGCACCGGGTTCCGATCTCGCCCCTAGGTTCGTCGGGGCATGATAGGAAGGACCAAAGACACCAAGTGTCCAAAACCTATACAAACCTATCTTTCTCAAAAAAATCCAAACTTCACGTGTAAGTATCATGGCACGCATGACCATAGGACCAAAGACTGCAAACAACTAAGGGAGGAGGTAGCTCGATTGTTCAACGAGGGTCATGTTCGAGAGTTTCTCAATGATTGAGCTAAGAATCACTTCAGGGAAAGAGACACCAATAAAAAGAATGAGCAGGAACAGCTACAAAATGTAATTCATATGATCGTTAGTGGGGTCGATGTTCCACAAAGTCCTATATTCAAACATACCAAGGTGTCGATTACTACAGAAAACAGACTTGGAGTTATGTGCCAGAGGGCATCCTATCGTTTAATGACGAGGAAGCGAAAGCATTTTTCAGTCGCACAATGACACCCTGGTAATTTCTATTTTGTTAAATAAAATTCAAGTTAAATGTGTTCTAGTGGATCTAGGTAGCTCAGCAAACATAATCAGATCAAGGGTCGTAAAGCAGCTGGACCTACAGGACCAAATTGTACCAACATCTCGAGTCCTAAATGGCTTCAACATGGCAAGTGAAACTATAAAGGGGGAGATAATCCTACCAGAAAATATGGTCGGGACGATCCAAGACACAAAATTCAATGTCGTAAAAGGCGACATGAGATATAATACACTACTCAGGAGGCCATGGATCCATAATATGAGGGGAGTACTGTCGACTTTTCATCAAATGATGAAATTCCCAACAGTTGATAGTGTGAAACAGTTTACGGGGAACAACATGCAGAAAAGGAAATGTTTGCAGTCGACAAGGTGACATCGACATCAACACCTTTGACCTCGAAAAAAGCAAATGCCAAAGATAAGCAGGAGGAAAAATAGCAATCATCGTCCCTAACCTCAATCAAGTCAGAGAAACAGGCAATCAAAGAAGAATAATGAGAGGATTTCCTTACTCCTTGGACTTTCCTTGTTCACGAAGAATCAGATAAACCAAGTCAACGGTCGAGGAACTAGAATAGGTGATATTGATCAAGTATCTACCCGAAAGAAAGGTATACCTGGAATGGGGTTAACCCCAGAACTAAGGAAAAAAATCATTCAATTTCTTATTGATAACATGGATTGTTTTTCTAGGGCCCAATTAGACATGACAGGGATCCCACCAGAAATAACAAATCGCTGGCGAAGCCTCGACCCCACGTTCAAATCGGTGAAGCATATGAGAAGACCCCAGTCCGAGGTGAAGCACGCATTCATAAAGGATGAAGTAACTAAAATTCTTAAAATAGGATCCAATCAGGAGGAAAAATATCTCGAGTGGTTAGCAAATGCAGCTGTTGTCCCATAAGAATGGAACAAATTTAGAATGTGTGTGCATTAAAAGGATTTAAAGAAGGCATGCCCTAAAGATTCTTTTTCACTGCCTAATATCGATCGGATGATCGATGCCATGTCTGGACATGAGATCCTTACCTTTATCAACGCCCACTCTAGGTACAATCAAATTCAGATGAACCTAGAGGACTAGAAGAAGACCTAGTTCATAACTAAGTTTGCAACATATTGTTACAGTGTAATGCCCTTCGGGCTAAAAAATGTAGGAGCTACTTACCAGCGTGTAGTAACTAAGATGTTCGAAGAACAAATCGGTTAATCAATGAAAGTTTATATTGATGACATGCTAGTTATGTCCCTGTGTGCAAAGGACCATTTGACTCATTTGCAGGAGACATTCAAAATCTTGGGGAAGTACAACATGAAGCTTAAAATGTGCCTTCAGGGTTGGCTCGGGAAAGTTCCTCGGCTTCACGATATCAAATTGGGGAATTGAAATCAACCCCGTTAAGATCAAGGCCAACAAGGACATCACTATCATAGATAGTGTGAAAGTCGTACAAAGGCTAGTAAGATGGATAGCCACCTTGGGCCAATTCATTTTGAGGTAATCAGATCGAAGCCACAGGTTCTTTTCTTTACTCAAAAAGAAAAATAATTTTGCATGGACCCCAGAATGCCAGCAAGCATTGGAGCAATTAAAGCGATATTTATCGATCCCACCTATGCTTCACACTATGATGGTAGATAAAAAGTTATAGTTATATATGACATTGTCCGTAATAGCGGTAAGTTGTGTACTAGTTCGAGAAGAGAAAGGTACGTAGTTCCCTATTTATTACGTAAGTCGGACTTTAAGAGATGTTGAAACTAGATATCCACACTTGGAAAAATTGGCACTTACATTAATAAGCGCATCTCGAAAGTTAAAGACATATTTCCAGTGTCACCCCATATGTGTGTTAACCATTTATCCTGTTCGAAACGTTTTGCATAAGCCCGAGCTAATGGGTTGATAGGCTAAATGGGCCATCGTACTTGGCGGGTACGATATTCAATATCAGCCCCGAACGACCATCAAGTGACAAATATTATTTGACTTTGTGGCCGAGTTTATGCCAACCCTCGTACCCGGAGTAGAGAAGGAATTTCTGCAAAAATAGGGTACATCAGCAGGGTATGGACCTTCTTCACAGACGGTGCATCAAATTTTAAAGGGTTCGGCCTTGGAATCATTTCGAAACCACCTACATGTAACAATATTAGACAATCTTCAAAACTTCTAGGTTGACTAATAATGAGGCCTACTATGGGGCCATGACTGCAGATCTCGAGCTAGGTAAAAGCTTGGGGCATAAGTAGTTGAAGCCAAGTGTAATTCTCTTTTAGTAGTGAACCAAGTAAACAAAAGCTTCGAAGTTCGAGAGGATAGGATCCAAAGATACTTGGATAAGCTACAGGTGACCTTGCACTACTTCAAGGAATGGACACTAGACCATGTACCTGGAGAGCAAAATAGTGAGGTAGATACACTTGCAAACTTGGGGTCATCAGTAGAGGAAGATGACATTATCCTGGGATTTTTGTCCAATTATCAAGATCTATTATCGATGAGGGTCATGCCAAGATAAATTCTACAAGTTTGACTTGGTATTGGAGGAATACGTACATCGAATAATTGAAAAATAGAAAGCTCCAATCGGATCATAATTAGTCGATGGAGCTACGAACCAAGGCTGCTAGGTTCACATTTGATAAAGATGGAACATTATATTTGACGACGTTCGATCGACCATTGGTGGTATGTTTAGGGCCGGGGGACACCGATTATGTTCTACGAGAAATCCATAAAGGCACTTGTGGAAACCACTCTGGCGCTGAATCTTTGATTCATAAAATTATTAGAGTAGGGTATTACTGGGAAAGCATGGAAAAGATACTAAGGAGTTTGTTAGAAATTGTGATAAATGACAAAGGTTTGCGCCGATGATTCATCATCCCGAAAAGAAACTTCACTCAGTCTTGTCCCCATGGCCTTTCATGAAAGAGGGAATGGACATTGTCGGCCCTCTACCAACGGCCCCAGATAAAGCTAAATTCATTTTGTTTATGACTAACTAACTTTCTAAATGGGTGGAAGCACAGGCCTTCAAAGATAATAGAAAAAAAAGTTATTGACTTCATCAGGGACCACATCATCTGTCGATTCAGGATACCTGCCGAAAACAGTTACAACAGTGGGAAATAATTCATCAGCAACAAGGTAACGGAGTTCCTCGAAACACACAAGATAAAAAGGATTTTATCAGCACTGCATCATCCGAGCGAAAATGGGCAGGCCGAATTGACAAACAAGACAATCATTCAAAACATGAAGAAAAGGTTAAACGACGCTAAAGGGAAATGGAAAGAAGTTCTACATGATGTTTTTTGGTCATATAGAACGCCATCAAAGTCTAGTACAAGGGCGACCCCATTCTATTTAGTATATGGCTCCGAGGCTTTAATTTCAGTCGAGATTGGGGAATCCAGTGTGAGATTCCAACATGCATTGGAGGAGTCAAATCGAGAGGCTATGAATACTAGCCTCGATCTATTAGAAGAAAAACGAGAAGTTTCACCTGTTTGGATGGTTGCACAGAAGAAAAGAATCGAAAGATATTATAATAGAAGAACCAACCTTCGACGCTTTGGAATTGGGGGACTTAGTTGTAGGGAAATTCACCCTCAATAATTGAGAAACGAACAAAGGGAAACTAGGCCCAAATTTGAAAGGACCGTACCAATCATCGGACTTATCACAGAAGGACCTTACAAACTTGGCACGATGAAAGGCGAACAATTGCCAAACAATTGGAGTGTATCACTACTCAAACAATACTATTGTTGAGGTATGACCTTCTCCTTTTTTCCATTTTTATCTAAGACTAACTCATTGCAGATATTTGATCAAAGACATCGAGATAACCCTTCTACACTAACACCTTAGGTTTTTAAGCACGTGTTTCCCTCTTTTTCCCATAGATCGGGTTTTATCCCAAATGGGCTTTTCCAGTGAGGTTTTTAACGAGGAAACAACTATCCAAGGCTTCATTTCAATCAACCTCAAATACTGAGGGCAGCACCATCTGAGGTTATATTTTCGAGAAAAATACTTCACGCCAATGAGGGCCTCGATAGGAAAACTTTGTATTGTGCTAAGCAGTAAGATGAACAGTGTCTTGTAGAATAGCCGAGCCCAGATGGCAAAACATGTATGCATGTATGAATTATTCAAAGAAGCATTCTTTCTATATCAAACACTTTGTTTGCCAAAGAAAGTTTCTACTATACGAGCTCCATACTTGTGATTCTACGAGAAATGGATCAAGGGCCAAAATGCAAATACAGCTCGATACTCAGGGAATGTCATCGATAGTCAACACATTCGAGCTGTCTAAACTCAAATTTATAAGACCTCAAAGAGACATCGCTCGACACAAAGGCCAAGGCCATCATACTAGGGAATTAACATTTCAAACAAGTTCGAAATATTATCAGGAAACAAGTTCACATACCCGAAGGCTACGACCAAAATAACGCAGCTCAGAGACATTAGAATTCCGCAATAGAAAAAGGCCTTCCAATTCTTAGAAAACCGGTTAACTAAAGGCTTCCCTCGGCAAAATATTCAAAGGGCTTTGATAAAATCAGTCCTAGAAAAACCTTAAGAGTTATCAAATTATTCAAATACAAACTTGTGCTAAGGGACTAAAAACAAAGGGTTCTGATCGACACTAACCCCTGAAAAACCCTCAAAGGGTAAAAGAAAGGCATGCCAAGGCATAAGTAAATATTTACTAAGTATTCTAAGCCGAAAAGGGGAAATAATAGCCATCTCTTAGAGCCCAAAATGGCGCGATTTAAAAGAGCCTAAGCACCGATACACTTAGGGTTCGAGATCTTTTTCTCACCCGATAAGAATCCAAGGATTCGATTATCTTAGGCCTAAATTAATTATAACTTGATTATCACTTGGGGACTCACCATTATCCGGAACGAGACCTTAAAGGTATATGGACCAAAGGTCGAACCTTATTCGAACTCGGCCACGGAAATTTCAAAGAAACCATCTAAGATAACATCTTGATCACATCATTCAAAGAAAGAAATTATTACAAGAATTTATAAGGCAGAAAACATCGACAACTTGTTCAAGAAATTTCTTCTTTTATATACCTGGAAAAGGATATATACGAGAGACCGACAAAAGGTCGTACAAAAAGAAAAATAGAAAAAGAGAAAAAGCGAAAAGAAAATTCTATCTATGCCTAGGTTGGCCTCTCCCTCGGGAGCAGCTTCCTCTTCGGGCCCGATTTCATCGTCGGACTCGCCTTGGCTTCCTTCATCTTCATCATCATCATTATCAGAGGAGACGAGAGCCTCGGTATCTACTTCGAGTGATTTTGCTTGAGCTATCTTCTCGGTATGGTCGAAACCTCGAGCATAGGTCTCTTTCAGAGTCTACCCCCGGGATTCGCACTTGGCTAAACCATTGCTCCGTTTCTCCCGATCAGAAGCTTCTCTTAGCTCCATTTGAGTAGACATAGCATCCTTAAATGCACAACAACGGTTTTATCAGTCGTGGCCTTCGTCTTCTTGTCCTCGCCCTAGCTTCAGCAACCTCAGCTCCGGTTGCAGCAAGTTTTGCCCTCGAGCTCATCAATATTTTTGGCCTAGGCCTAATCTTTCTCTTTAGTACCGTCGAGCTAGGTCTCAGTCGAGGCTAGTTTGGTTCGAGCAGCCTCTTTCTTAGAAGCAAGAATATCTATATTTTCCTTCCACCGGTTGCAGTTGGCCTTAACCTGATCGACCTCTCTTCGACGCTGCCTGATCAACTCCAGCTTTGTTGCAAGTGAGACAGTAATGTGTTAGCCTCCATAAATTGGTCAAATAGACCATACTATTTAAAAATCATGGTTACATGCTTGTCTAGATCGGCCTCATTTTTATGGGCTTTGTCCAAGTCTGGTCGGAGGTCCCTGAGCTCCTCCTTCTTTTGGCTGCAAAGGAGCTTCAGGGCCTTCCCTTCACCTGAGGACTTCTTGAGCTCGGCTTCATATTGGCTCAGCTCCGCCCAATGATAGGAGTTAATGATTACCTGAGAGAAAAGACGGTGAGCCTCTTCGGAAAGGGTCGATTCGTTGTTGAGGTTGGCGGTATCATCAACCCCAGTAAAGCAATCCCGGAAGAGATTTTCTTCACTAGGGACTCTTCTCGAGTTAGGTGTTCGCAGAGCATGGGCTTCTCTTATTGCCTCCAGCATGTTGCTCTGCATGCTCTATTCATCCCCGAGGATCTAGGTACTTGTCCCCTTTGGCATGCTTGTTGAAGGTGGAGGAACAATCTCGACCTCAGGAGATTCGGGGGCTTTGACTAAGTCTTTCTTCAGAGCTTGCTCACCGCGAGGCAAGGTCTCTAGTTCATAGGGCTTGACGGTTTCAACTGGCTTCCAAGCTTGGGATAGTAGCACCGATTCTTCACCCTCGTCTGCTTCCTCATCATTCAGCATATGGACTAAGTCTATGTCCATATGAAAGAGTTTCCTCCTTTGCTTTCGAGTAAGGGCCTTCCTATCTTGGGGATCTTTAGGTTTCTAATCCCGTTTTCTCTTATTATCTTTCCCAGATTTTGGAATAGGAGACTTGGTCTCTTCCCCCAGCGGGGCTGGCCTCATTTTAGAGACATCTCCAATGCCTACATGAATGATAATTAGGCATGAGCAAGATGACATCTCCAAAAGGGAAAAGCATCAAAAACGTTTGAGAATAACTAACCATGGAGATTGGATTCCCATTTGCCCCTTGCCAAGTCACGCCATCGATGCTCGTCATATGATGAGGTCGTAGCTAGTTTTCGAACCCAGTCTTCGAGGTCAGCAATCGCATGAGTCATCCAAACAACAACTGCACAAAAGGAGAAGGGATCACATAAAGTGAAAAATGGAATATGAAAGGCTACTAGGAAAAACATTTCACTTACCATCGGGGTTCCACTTTTCTGGGAACAACATTTTTTTCCTCAAGGATGAAGTCTGAGGTCCTCACATGAGCCAGCTCATCCATTCCTTGTCCTTATCCTCATCATTTCTAGCAAAGAAGGCCTTGGTCGACTGGCATTGAAGCTTGATCAACCCTTGATAATGTTGAGGACAATACAATTAGATAAGATGATTGAGTGTGAACTCTAACCCCTCGGCCTTAGTGGAAAAATAGTGAAGCGTGATCACAGTACGCTAGAAACAAGGGTGGATCTGGCCTAGGGTAACCTAATACCTCTTAAAACATTGATCACGAATGGATCAATGTGACCCAATGTGAAGGGGGAAGTGTTAACACTTAGGAATCCCTTATGATAGTAATGCTC
The DNA here is from genome assembly GCA_034376525.1 of Nicotiana benthamiana. Lineage (NCBI taxonomy): Eukaryota > Viridiplantae > Streptophyta > Magnoliopsida > Solanales > Solanaceae > Nicotiana > Nicotiana benthamiana. The sequence continues at coordinate 57,099,962 of CM067340.1, read as the reverse complement.
TCCTCAGGGTTGGGGATCTGTACCATGACCTCATCCCCCTAGTCACAGTCCTTTTTCACGTCCTTGAGGTGCTTCTCCATATTAGAGCAAATATATCGGGATACATGCTAGCATTGGCCAGGGATTATGGGTGGATTTTCAATATTAAAGTATTGCTTTATGATGCAGGGGCTGGGAATAATCTCGTGAAGGGTCGACGCTTTATCACCGGCCAACTGGGAGGATGAGGAAGCTTTCTACTTTTAAGGAACTATTTTGGATAATTTTTGCCATTGATTTGGGTTAGTAGAGGCGGAAGTAGGCAGAGCTTGATGTTTTTCCATTCTAAAAGGAATCAAGTAATGAGTAATGAGAGGGAAGAGATGAAGACAGGAAGAGATTAAAGGAGTTTTGAGATGGTCTGAAGATTGAAGCAAAGTCTTTTCCGAAATTGAACATTGTATTTATAGGCAAGCGGCCTAAGATTCAATGGCACTAGTGTTCGCGGCCACCACTGGTTAAGCACGTAATGTTTTTGGGAAGATAATCGACGGGAAATTTCGGTCATTTCGAATGCCTACGTCACGGGAATGATGTCATCATCACGGACTCTAGAAAATCGAGGCTCAAGTCATTTCTTATCAATTTATTCTAAGAAACGTGGGAACTATATGTATACGGAAAAATCGTGTATCCCCTATCTTGTAGGCTCGAGGGGTTCCATCGAGAAACAAGTTCAATATGGACCGAGCTCGATCCAGATGGCAGGATACTATACTCGAAGATTGAAATGCTCGATGAACACCGGGGCCGAGTACAACCAACCTTCAGATAATACCGTTATGATTTATAATAGAAAGAGTGAGATTCTCATGGTGGCTCTAAGATCACGGCGTAAATTCTGGAACTAATTTGTACTATGTTGTTATAAGGTATATAATAAGATGCCCAACTACAATTAGAACTATACCCTATTAGGATTCCTCTATAATATATAGGAGACCCCAATAATTTGTAACGCATCAATCATTGGCAAAAGATAGAAAACTCTTACATTCTTACTCATTACTCATCAAAATTGTCTCTTAAGTTTATTGTTCTTACCTTGTTGTTTTTATTGGCCTACCTCGAGGCCATTATATCTCAAAGTCAAGACTTGCTTGCACACTGATTTGATTTAAGTTACTTCTTTAATTTATATGTTTGATTTTCTGGTTATCAATTAGTATTGGATTAAATCACTTATCTTTAAGACCACAAAATAAATTTAGTTGTTACTCGAATTTCAGGGGTAAACAATAGGTCAAAAGCATTGTATATGGGAGCATGTATTAGAGTGATTAAATAGCTATCCTAGGTAGAAGAATGCAGATTGCTATGTCATACCCTGAATCTTGTACCATTCCTAGAATGTGACAACTTTAGAGTTGATAGCCGAATAATAGTTTAAGAATTTTTTTAAAAATTATTTTTGTGATTTTGTCTCTAGAGTCCAATGAGCAGGTGGTGTACATAATTCTTTGCTTAAATAAAAAAAAATGTTTGAGCAAAAAATGTTATCATTATTCTGGATATTATGATAAAATATGTAATTTTTTTATTATTTTTTAAAGGAAGTGCAAAGTCTACTACGGACAAATAAATATGAACGGTTCTGCTTGTTTACCTAAAAGGCATACACACAGAGTTGGTCTTTTCATACTTTTCTATATTGCGGAAGCTCAAATATTAGTTAAATAATAATTCCCTTTCGCCTGATCAGGCATTGGGACACTACAACAACTTTTCAAGTTCAGCAGAAGTCGATGTTGAATTGAAGAGTTGACAAAAATAGCATGCTCCATAAATAGATTAAATAACTTGATAAACAATTAAGTTTAGGAATCGAATCATTTAGAAATGAAAAAGATCATTATGGTGGATACACAATAGAATCAATGTTGGCTCAAACCACATATAGATGATAAAATATCTACTGAAACAATAACAACAATAACTACCCAGTATAGTCCCACAAAGTGGGGTCTGGGGAGGGTAATATGTCGACGAGCCTTACCCCTACCCGAAAGGGCAGAGAAGTTGTTTCCAATCGACCCTGGACTCAGTGAAGGAAAGGAAAAACAAAAACAAAAACAAAAGAGCATTAGTAACTGCAGCAGAAATAGCGTAAATAATTATCTAAACATAAGAAACATAATAAAATAGGATGCAATAATATCATACAGTAACTACCATAAATAACTACCATAAGGGAGACACAAGCCAAAACACAAATCGTCTATGGATAGCCCTGCCAAGACTCACCCAACCCCGGGTGGGGAGTATGAAAAACTCTAGGAGCCCCTATCCTACCACCCTGATACTAGACCTCCAGATTTTCCTATCAAGGGTCATGTCCTCGGAAACCCGCATTTTAGCCATGTCATGCCAAATCACCTCTCCCCAATACTTCTTAGGCCTCCCTCTGCCTCGCCGAACGCGGACAATCGCCAGCCGCTCATAACTCCTCACCGGGGCATCAGAACTTCTCCTCCGCACATGCCCGAACCACCTTATCCTTGCTTCTTGCATCTTCTCATCCACCGGAGCCACCCCTACCTTCTCTCGGATAACTTCATTCTTAATCTTATCTAACCTGGTGAGCCCGCACATCCACCTAAGCATCCTCATCTCAACGACCTTCATTCTCTGAACATGAGAGTTCTTCACGGGCTAGCAGCCCGCCCCACACAACATTGTAGGTCTAACCCCAGCTCTATAAAATTTCCCCTTGAGTTTATGCGGAACTTTCTTGTCACACAAGACTCCTGATGCAAGCCTCCACTTTGACCACCCCGCTACTATACGATGAGTGACGTCCCCGTCAATCTCTCCGCCCCCCTGAATCACCGACCCAAGATATCCGACACTGTCCCTCTTAGCGATGACCTGAGATCCAATCATCACGTCCCTGCATACTTCGCTCGGCTCGGCGCTAAACTTGAACTCCAGGTATTCAGTCTTAGATCTGTTTATTTTGAAACCTTTATACTCGAAAGTCTGTCTCCATACCTCTAACCTCTCAATAACACTGACCCTCGTCTCATCTATTAAGACTAAGTCATCAGCAAATAGCATACACCAAGGCACATCCCCTTGAATATGTCGGGTTAGAGCATTCATCACCAAGGCAAACAAGAGAGGGCTAAGCGCCGATCCTTGATGGAGCCCCATAACCACTGGAAAATGGTCTAAGTCGCCACCCACCGTCCTAACCCTAGTCTTATCTCCATCGTACATGTCCTTGATTACTCTGAAGTAGGCTTCCGGCATGCTCTTCGCCTCTAAGAACCTCCATAGAACCTCCCTTGGGACCTTGTCATACGCCTTTTCCAAGTCGATAAGCACCATGTGCAGGTCCTTCTTCTTATCCCTGAACTGCTCCACCAGCCGCCTGACATGGTGGATAGCTTCTATAGTGGAGCGACCCGGCATGAAACCGAACTGGTTCCCATATGTAGATGTCATCTCCCTCACCCTCGCCTCGATCACCCGCTCCCAGACCTTCATGGTGTGACTTATTAATTTGATACCCCTATAGTTGTTGCAGCACTGGATGTCCCCTTTGTCCTTGTACAAGGGCACCACTGTACTCCACCTCCACTCATCCGGCATCCTTTTGGTCCTGAAGATATCATTGAACACCTTGGAGAGCCACTCCACTCCTGACCTACCCATGCATTTCCTGAACTCCACCAGGATCTCGTCAGGCGCGGTCGCTCGACCCCTACTCATCCTACGCAAAGCCCCATGTCCTCCTCCGCCCTAATGCGCCTGCAGTACCAAGGGTCTCTATGTTTCTCTGAATGCCCCAAATCCCCTAGCTCTATGTTACGATCCCCCTCCTTGTTAAGTAAGTCTCGAAAGTACCCCTGCCACCTGTGCTTGACTTGAGACTCCCCCATCAAAACTCTGCTATCCTCGCCCTTGATGCACCTAACTTGGTCAAGATCACGTGCCTTCATTTCCCTTGCTTTAGCTAACCGGAGTAACTTCCTGTCCCCGCCTCTCTCCCCTAGTTCCTCGTACATGCGACCAAACTCCACGTGTTTAGCTTCCGTAGCCGCTAGCTTTGCTTCTTTATTCGCCACCTTGTTGATCTCCCTGTTCGCTCTCCGTTCTTCCTCGCTTGTGCTCCCTGCCAACTTAGCAAATGCCGCCTTCTTCACCTCCACTTTTCCTTCGACTACATTGCTCCACCACCAGTCACCCTGATGTCTGCCTGAATAGCCCTTGGCTACCCCGAGCACGTTCCATGCTACCTCCCTAACCAAGTTCACCGTCTCTGACCACATAGCGTCCACTTCCTCAGAACTTCTCCAAGCTCTGCCCTCAGCTAACCTCCTCTCCAACTCATGTGCTTTCTCCTTAGTCAAAATACCCCATCTAATCCGCGGTTGTCCCTGGGCACCCCTCCTCTTCCTCTTCCTCTTCACCCAGAGACCGATATCCATAATTAGGAGTCTATGAAGAGTCGAGAGGGACTCTCCCGGAATAACCTTGCAGTCCTTGCACATACCTCTATCGCTCCTTCTTAGGAGGATGTAATCAATCTGAGTCCTCATCGCCGAACTCTAGAAGGTGACCAAATTCTCCTCCCTTTTCTGAAATGTCGAGTTCGCAATCAGAAGCTCGGAAGCCCTACGAAATCAAGCAGTGAAGTGCCTCCTCCGTTCCTAACCCCAAAGCCGAAGCAAGCGTGCACCTCACCATAACCCCCAGCATCAACCCCAATATGACCACTAAAGTCTCCTCCAATAACTAACTTCTCAGATTGGGGAATACTACTCACCAGATCATCCAAGTCCTCCCAAAAGTGCCTCTTAGCCTCCTCGTCTAAGTCCGCTTGCGGCGCGTAAGCGCTGATGACGTTGAGGACGCAACCCCCAATAACCAACTTAATAGACATTAACCTATCATTCACTCGCCTAACCTCGACCACGGACTCCCTTAGGTCCCTATCTACCAAGATACCCACTCCATTCTTACCTCTCACGACCCCAGAATACCACAGCTTAAACCCGTATACATTCCTCGCCTTCGATCCTTTCCACCTAGTCTCCTAGACACATGCTATGTTAACCCTCTTCTTTTGAAGAACCTTCGCCAACTCAATGCACTTAACCGTCAGAGTGCCTATGTTCCATGACCCAATCCTTAATCTATGAGAGTCCGCTACCCTCTTCCCACCCTTACCTCCCGCCCTACCCGCAGGAACACTCCCTGCCCCCCTACTCACCCCCTCCACCGCCCCCACCCACCGAGGACATGACCTTATGCTATCATCCCCCACCGCGGCCACTATCCCTCCAACCGACTATGGATAACAGTGACGCACTATTTCGAAATACGCAAAAAGATGCAAACTAGATAGCAACAGAGTAAACCTCACACGGAATGCTAGCTAAAATACGTAAAAAGGAGAACAAAGTAAACAAGAGAGCGGGAGGTACCAACTCCCGGTGGAAAAACATGAATGTAGGCTTTGATGCACCCAAGGTCAACTGCTACCTACTCTTGCACGTCCCGGACGGAGTTGCTTAGCTCTTCACTCCCAAACGCCGCAAACTGGCCTCGCCGCCGCGACTAGTACCTAGGCAAGTTTTCCTAAAGCTTATCGGAACGTGTAGTTCTATTGCGTCCTGCCGAAAGTCTAAATGGGAGTCGCCAGAAGTACTGTAGCTTGCAGGAAATCTTGGTCAGGTAGTTTGAATCCAGAAGGTATAACTTTGTATGAACTTACTCTCTGCTGTATCACAGTACTAAAATGGTTTCAAATATAGAATACATACGAATATTAATTTTTTAATTAAATGGTTGATGTATTTAGTGACATCCTGAAACTATAAATTTCTAGAGTTTCTCTCTCTAAACTAACTTTTCTCCATGGATCATCAACCCTATGAACCTTCATCTTCAATCCCTCCCAAGCCCCCAGACATTATCCTAGAAAACTCTACTCAAATTAATTCAAGGACAAAATCCTCATTCAAGGACATGCTTTTTGCCTCTGACCCAATGAGCTTTGCCCCAAATCTAACATCGTCACATATGAACCTGACAAACATAGCCATCGAAGAAGAATCGTCCATACTTCTATCAAATAATATTGCTAGAGGCATTAAACAAATTGCCTTAATGGAAGAAGATAGGCAACGTATTTACTAGCCTTGCAAAAGTTCAATCATTGTTAAGCTAGTTTGGAAAAGAATGTTACACCAATACTTAAAGAAGAAAATCCAACATCTTTGGCATCCAACAGAAGATCTTTCTCTTATTGATCTTGGACAAAATATGGAAAAGGCTATCAATCAAGGGCCTTGGTTTATCAATATCCATTTTCTCTCAATTACCAAATAGAAACCAAACTTCTTTGCTACAAAGGAAAGATTAACAACATCATCAATATGGATTAGACTTTCCCATCTCCAAAAAAAATATTATGACTCCAAAATCTTAGAAAAATTGGGAACGCCATTGGATGATTATTAAATATTGATGTTAGCACATCAACCACTTTAAGGGATAATTACGCACGAATTTGTGTAGAAATCCCATTGGATATTCATGTACACTCTTTTCTCTATATTGGGAAACACAAACAATACATCTACTATGAAGGTGAAGATTACTTATGAAAAAGGTATGGAAGATTTGGGCATACAATGGAACATTGTAGCTATATTGTTGAATCCTCGATAAATATAAATCCAGCCAATCATCAACCTACTCAATCAAAAGATAATGTGGATGAAGGATGGAAAATAGTCTCCTTTGGCAAAGGAAGGAAGAATTTAGCAAAAAATTCAAGACCAGTCCTTACTAATCCAATCAACCAACCCAAAGGCCAAGGTATCTCGGTTAATCTCTTCAATGCCAATGCTGGTAAGTTCTTAAACAACCAACTTCTCCATTATAAACCTAAAGAATCCCAAAATGTTCACCCCCCAAAAAGCTCAACGATCAAGCCTAATGCAGATCAAACCTCTATGGAAACCACTTTTCCCTTTTTCAAGAAGAGCAAATGGTTTTGGAGGATGCCACTGATCTTTCCCTTAATGATAAATCAAAAATCAAGCAACACACTTGTCCTAATTTTATGAGGAACCATCCATACTGGATTCAAACCTGGCAAAAAAAATTACTAAAAAGAAAATTGAAAACCTTCCCATGCAAAATATCACCCAAACGTACAATAATACCCCTCCTACTAATGATTAATCTACAAAGTCCCTTAAAATACAAAACCACTCTTCCATTAATAACCTATCATTAGACACAATCCAAAACCAAAATCTTTTACTTAGGTTAGAGAACATTCCCTGCCCTGGGCATGCTAGCCAAACGGCAAAAAGTATGCATGCAATGGACAAATGTCCCAGGAACTCGAAAAAAGTCTTTCTAAAACAACTATGGAAGATATCCATATAACCCAATATATTGCGCAACCAAAATACTTTCAATCATCACCTACCTTTCCCCTAACGCCAATCACTTGGCTACTGACAATAGCCTTGATCCCACGCCTAATTCCACTCCCATAAACTCTCAAACTTCCATTAATAATGCCCAAACTTCCATCAAACCTAAGAAGGAGGAACAGATTGATCCAAATTCTACGACAATACAGACTAAACTCCATGGAGAACTTCCCATCATTCCCTCCTTTAGAGAACCCTCAAGTTATCTATGCACAACCACCACAGGCACATGACTATCAACCTTCCTCATGGATGGAACTAGGACATACGAGCCATGCAATCTCATTCAACATTCCAATCAATGGACATGAAGCCATTGTAGTCCTTCACAACACTCAGTACCTAGCCCAACTAGTGACAGAGAGCATGAGATTTACTATGAACAACTACAAAAACCAAATGTGGTTAAACAACATCCTCTAAACTTTGATAGCATCACGGAACCCACAAACGATGCATGAAATGATGCATCAATGGAACATGTAACCCCGGTTAAACCCAATTCACCCTCAAAATGCTCCTTTATAGATGCATTTCTTCCCAACGGAGATGTACACTCATCTGAACCCTATTTTTCTACCATGGGAGGTCAACCCTGCTCCACAAAACCATCCTCATCCTGCCATGAAGCAACATGCACTACCTCCCTAGGAACAAGGAAATCAAGTACCAGGTCCAGTAGAAATAGCAATGTAGGACAGGGAGGACGACCCTATCAACCTAGTCTTAGAGCGAGTCCTAGAGTTCTCAAGTTTACATGGGATAAAGGTATTACTCTTCAAGGAGATACAAGAGAAAAGGCACATATTCAGTTGCCCATTAGCACTTTACAAGTGCTCGATGGATATCAGACTCCCTCAGGACCCAACAGTTGGCAATAGGGCCATGATTCTAGTGCCATCTGTGAGAAGGAATCCAGTATTCCAAGGAGGAATCAGGGAAAATGGGGAGACAACCAACCTAACCCTTAATCAATCCATGAATCGTGCCACAATATTATTATATGGAATATAAGGGGTGGTAACACTAACAACTTCAGAAGAAATTTTAGGTAAATGATCGATACTCATAAGCGCTGTCTAGTTACACTTCTTAAAACTAAAATGGACAACCATGCTGGTTTACTCAACGACTTTGAATTTTTGGAGTTGATAGAGGTGCCGGCTGAAGGGTAATTCGGTGTCATGGTGATAATGTGGAACCATGAGATCGTTAGTGTTCACAATACTGTACGTCGAAATCATGAGATGCATGCAACAATTGAGGTTAGTCCTATTCGAAAGAAATGGCGTTTTTCTTCAATTTATGCGAGTGCTAAGGTTCATAGTTGGAACTTCATGCGGGAAAACCTAGAACACATTAGCCATGTCTATAAAGGTTCTTCGATTGTTGGACGTGATTTCAATGATGTCATATCTATGAATGAGAAATTTGGTGGTAGACATATCAACGATAGTAGGGCTAATTTCCTTTGGTCAAGAAGTAACTCTTATAACCTTCTAGATTTAGGCTATAAGGGTTGTAAGTATACTTGGTCCAACCTTAGACATAAAAGCAAGGGTCTCATTATGGAATTCTTGGATAAAGTTCTAGGTAATGAAGATTATTTAGAATTGTTCCCCAAAAGCTCTATAATTATCTATCCAAAACACACTCGGGCCATAACCCCTTCCTTATTGAATCAATTCCTAAGAATAAAACTCATCGCAATGCTCCATTTGGATTAGAAACTTTCTGGTGCAAGCACCCTGATTTTCTTAATTTTGTTGATAAAAATTTGACAAAGACTGAATATTTGAAAGGTAGTTAAAATTTTCTTAATAACATTAAGACTTGGAGAAATAATACTTTTGGTAACATTATGGGGAAAAGAGGAAGATATTAGCTAGATTACAAGGAATCCAAAATTCCTCTAAATATACCACTAGCAATTTCCTCCAAAAATTAGAGAAAGATTTAACTAGGGAGTACAGTGATTTTTTAAAAATTAAGGAAGACTATTGGAAACTTCTGTCAAGGATTTCTTGGCTTTATGAGGGTGACACAAACTCAAAATTATTCCATATTGTTGTTACAAATAAGAGAAGAAGAAACAAGATTAATTTCTTTAAAGATAGCAATGGCAATTGGATTAATGACCATGCACAAACTATGTCTCATGTTCTAAACTACTTCGAGAACTCTTATAAATCTACTCACTCTTCTAATAAGCGGATGAACCCTTTTATGACACATCTCCTCAAATCAAAACGTTGACCTTACATCCTTATATGCCCCCTTGTTAGATAGTGAAATTAAAAGGGCTTTGTACTCCTTCAAACCCTGTATAGCCCATGGACCGAAAGGCCTACTCCCTTTTCATTCAGAAATATTAGAAAATTATAGGTCAATCAGTTACAAAGCTTTTTCATAACATTTTTAAGACACAAATTATCCCTAAAGTGATCAACAGGACCTGCCTATGCCTTATCCCTAAAATTCCTAATGCTAATAATGTTAAAAATTTCAGACCAACTGGTCTTTGTAACACTGTCTACAAAATTATTACAAAAATTCTTTCTGATAGATTAAAGCCCTACCTTGATCTCTTAATAAGCCCCATTCAAGCTAGCTTCATGAAGAATAGAAGAGCTGCTGATCCAAGAAATTATTTCGAGAATTAATAAAATAAAAGGAAAACAAGGCCATATGGTGTTAAAGATCGACCTAGAAAAAAGCTTTCGATCATTTAGAAAGGTCTTTTATCCACTATATCTTAAATTTCTTTAATTTCCCTCCCAATTTTTGTAAGCTTTTACTTAGTTGCATCTAAACAAACAGCATATCCTTTTAGTAAATGGTTCTGCCACTAAGTATTTTGAGCCTAGGCGAGGCATCAACCAAGGTGACCCCATATCTCCCTACATTTTCATACTTTTCCTTGAAATATTTACTAGATACATCAACCACCAAGTTGACACTAGGAATTGGGATCCAATTTCCCTAGGGAAAAAATAACCCTACCTTCTCACATCTTTTTTTGGTGATGGCCTTACCCTTATGGCCAAGGCTAACAACAAATCTTTTCATGCCATAAAATATGGACTTAACCTTTTTGTAACATTTTCTGGCAATGTATCAACAACACCAAACCAAAAATACTCTTCTCAAAAAATTGCACCCTACCTTTATTAGTTCCACCTCAAACGTTCTAGGCATATAGAGTTGTAACCAATTTGGTACTTACTTAGGATTTCCTATTCTGAACAATTTCCCTAGACATAAGGACTTTCAATCCATTATTGATAAAATGAGTTGTAGGCTAGCTTCATGGAAATTAAAATTTTTCTACATGGCGGGTAGAACCACCTTAGATAACTCTTGCCTTAATTTCATTCCAAATTACTATATCAAATATTCCTTCCTACCAAAGGCTACTCTCAATAAGATTGACAAAACTCAAAGAGACTTTGTGTTGGGCAGCACTATTGAAAAAAGAAAAATTCACCTCATTAGTTTGTCTAAGTTATGTCAACTAAAAAATCTAGGTTTAGGCATCCATTCGGCCCAATCAAGAACTTGTGTACATTAGCATCTCTCTCATGGAGACTTCTAACCAATCCTTTAACTCCTTGGGTTGGCTTAATCATCCACTCATATTGTCTAAACAAAAATACCTTCATATGGAGAAGTATCCAAAAGCAATAGGAGTTATGTTCAAAGGGCTTTACTTGGTCCCTTCACTATCTCTCCAATATAAACAATTGGGATTCTAAGTGGATTACCAATATGGATACCCTTATAAGGGGGATAGGGGGTCCTTTATCCTTAGCAGATTACTCCATTAAATTAAGAGATATTTGGGATAAAAGGCAATGGAATTTTCAAAAACTTAGCTTTGACCTCCTTAGCATTATAAAAGACAATATCCTTAATACTTATATCCGTAAAAGAGGATCCATCAATGATATCCCCATTTGGTCCCTAAACACAAAGGGATCTTTTACTTATAAGTCTTGTTATGCCCTTATAGAAACACCCTATTCAAATGAACTAAACTCTTCATGGATATAGAACATTAATTGTCCTAATAAGATAAAAATTTTCCTATGGCCATGCCTCCATAATAGGCTCCCACGCAACAAATATCTCTCACATTGGCATGAATATAGACCCTATGTGCCCTATTTTCAAAAACCAAGAAGAAGAGACTCCAAGCGATATCTTTGTACATTGTCAAGCTATCAAACTCTTTTGGGAAAAATTAGGTTGTTTTCATTTTGATACCAACTCTAATAAGCACTGGCTTCTTCAAATACAAAGCATGGGTGTCAATCTCCCCAACAATTTCCTAAATTGGATTTTTGCATTTCCTTTTTCCATTTGACAAATTTGGATTAATAGAAACAACAACAATCACAATAATATAAATTTTCAAATAAACATTAACCACGTCACCTAAAAGGCAAATGAATTTCTTTTTTTAATCAAAAAATCCCCTAACAATTGTACTAAATTTCCCATCTCTATTAAACGGAGCAAACCACACAGCTGTTGGTTCAAGCTTAATATTGATGCCAGTTTTAAAAATCACAATGAATATGCTGATATTGGAGGGATAATCAGAGATACCCATAAAATTTGGATGGTCGGTTTTACTAAAACTACCAAGGCTTTAGGTTCCTTACATACAGAAATAAAGGCTCTCATATAAGGATTAAAAACAACACAACAATGGGGCATGTTTCCACTAGAGATAGAAACGGACTCCATGGAGGGCATCCAGTCCATCCATCAAGGAAACAAACTTTATAATAATATTATTGTTGAATGCAGGTTGTCTATGCACCAACGGAAGGTGATCCTCCAGAACAGGTTCACGCAAGGGAATAGGATTGCACACAATTTGGCAGGGAAAAGCAAGGCAGAAAAGAAAGGAAGTTTTTGTTTTACCACCTGATCATGTTCAACATCTAGTATAAAGTGAAAAAAAATGAACTCACTTTTATATACTAAGACTATATCTTTTGAAGCTTGTAATATTCTAGCAAGCCTAGGAAATAAAAGTGTCCTTAGAGACACAAACTATAAAGGCTATGTAAGCAACAATTAGCAATTAATATATATTTTCCTGTTTGCTCAAAAAAAGAAATTATAAATTTCAATCCTAAATGTGCATATACAACAACAATAAAGTCGTTCATTAATAGATTACTGTTTTGGTCCAAATTTTGACGACCACGACCTTTGACGAATACAACAAATGACTAGGTGCTCATGAGTTTGGCGTCCGGTGGAGGGTGACGAACAAGTGAACAGAGATTATACGGCTCTTACAGTAGTACTGTAAGCCCAATAGGAACATTTGGAATATTCTTTCAAGTATTCCCTACGATATGTTTCTCTTAGAGTTCTGAAGGTGTTTGCCCCTTATATATAGTAGAGAAACAACTTTTAAATGAGTCTTTTCTTTTGGGATGCTTTTCTAACTAAGAATACTTATTGTAATACTTCTCAATATAAACGATTGGTATCCTAAGTGCTCGATCACTTATCTTCACGAGAGCAATAAATGTTATTCGTGGTGTTTATCTTTTATATGCTGATTTCTAGATTTTATTATGCTTAGCTAAGTTTTATCTCTTCCTCTTCTTTAATTAATTTATTCATAAATGTTCCAATATCTTTTGAATCGAAAAATTTAGCGTTGTTTGTGGGGATTTCTATAGCTGAGATTTTAGTTTCTTCTAGATCCTTGAAAGGGATAATCACCTCTTCTTAGTCTCGCAAAGACCAACAATGGCAGGAAAGGGGGAAGCAAGATTAAAGGAAATAGTAGATGTTACGAACTAACTTCTAAATTCCATCAACGAAGCCAGTTGGGAAAACAATAAAAATACAACACCAAGCGTTACACCTAAGGGAGAAACCTACCCCCCCCTCCGCCCTCCCCCACGCGAAAGTGTGACTTTCTCGGGCAAGACGGAAACCTCAACATCCACAGCGGGAGAAGCACCACCAGCTGTGAAAAGGTTATTAGAACAACAGTTGACAAACATTTTGAACAACATACTCGATAAACCCCGTCAAAGGGATATTATAGACACAATACCTGCAGAAGTCGCAACTGTCGCTAATTTACTAGAAACTCCACGCACACGTAACACTCACACTATCGTTGATGCAGGTAATGATGCACTCGCGACCATCCTAAAGAAGATGGAAAAGATGGAGAACGAGAACAAAACGCTCCGCGATTAGATGAAGGAGCACCAGAAAAGGGTTGATAAAAATACCAGGCGGTCCCAAGTTTCTACCAAAACATGATGTAGGCCGATTCATCAAACAACCATATAGTGAATGGGCGCCTCCCCACTCTATTCTGAAAACCTTTAAAATGCCACCATATTTGAAAATATATGATGGCACCACGGACCAAAAAAATCACTTAATCCACTACGTCACTACAGTAAGAGGCAACAATCTATCGAAGGAGAAGGTGCTGTCAGTGCTGCTGAAAAAGTTCGGAAAACATATGACAGGGGAAGCACTAATATGGTATTTCCAACTACCAGCAGATCGATATCAATGTTCGAAGAAATGGCAGACAAATTCGTGATTGCTCACGGGGTAGCAAAAAAGGCAAAGGCCAAGGTAAATGACATCTTGGCCATCAGGCAGATGACAAGCGAGGGACTTCAGGATTTCTAGCCCGATTCAATAGGGTAAGAATGATCCTACAAAACATGTCGGAAGGGATGGCGGTAGCGACCTTCCAAAATGGGTTTAACCAAAATGGGTCAAGAGCAACTAAAATAACTACTACGTAGACTCATGAAGTACCCTCCCACCACGTGGGAAGAAATCCATAATGCCTATTGTGGCAACGTAAGGGCAGACGAGGATGACCTAAATGGCCCAATGCAACAGCTAACATCGTTCCAAATCGGAACAAGGAGAGATTGACATAACGATGGTCGAAGGACCAACTGTCCTGCCTCAATCGAGAAAGGCATGAATATCAAACTCACCTCCTCCACGACATGCAGACGCCATGCCTCGACACATTAAGCCACCTCAAAGTGAAAGAGGTATGCCTCCACTGTTATCTACTCATAACTATTATGTTTCTCGTTCAGAAATAGTGTATACACTAGAAAAGCGCAGCACAAAGGTGCAGTGATCGCAAAAGATAAAACCATATCCGAGCACTCGGAGGTCGAACGTACTGTGTGAATTCTACCAGGAAAGAGCACACGAGATCGAAGACTGTATAGGTCTACAATAAGAAGTGGAAAGAATGCTAAATCAGGGATAATTGAAAGAACTACTAAGCGATCGAGGATGGGCAAACTTCGCTCGTGAACGTGATCAACCTTAAGGACCCCAAAACCTCCTTCACCACCTTGCACCGTACAGATAATCATTGGAGGCGGCGACAATTCAATAATAAACCATGTGAAATTCAACACCACAAACAAACTCAAGTGGACAGTCGCTCACGAACGGTATGACGACCTCAAAGATAGTATCATCTTTGATAAGTCTGATACCAACGCTTTATCTTTCCCTCACGAGATCGATGTGTTTTAGGCATCGCTTCAACGGAAAGGGTATTAAATAGGAGTGAAAGATGTGAATAAAAATTGAAGAAGAAGAAGAAGAAGAATCACTGGAGAAAACACGGGAGAGATGAGAAAGGGTAACCAGAAATAAAATGGCCAAGAGTTTTTTTAAAAACATAACATCCACCTTATTTTATAGGATTAGGTGGCTCCAGAATCGAAGCGGAAGGCTGAGATTGGCACCAAAATTGAAGAGATAAGCCTTCAACCTCTGTCTCGAAAACACACATAATGATGATGCACATGGAGATGACTTCACCCCTCAGTAAGATACGATATTCGATTTATTGTTGAGCACGTCGACCCCCTATTATTGGCCAATCCATACTGCTTCGTAAGGCCACATTTCTCTATAAGAGTGGCCGGTGTCCGCTTATCAAGGACGCACCAAGTTGCAACCTCAGGAAGCAGAGGGACTAACTATATGCTTCCAAGTTTGGACGACCACTACTGTTAACAATTACGACAAATGACGAGGTCCTCATGAGTTCGGCGTCCTGTGGAAGGCGACGAACAAGCTAATAGAGATTGTGCGGCTCTTATAGTATAGATCTAATAGGGGGGCATTAGGAATATTCTTTCAAATATTCCCTACGATATGTTTCTCTTAGGGTTCTGAAGGGGTTTGTCCCTTATATATAGTAGAGAAACAGCCTTGAATGGGGAATTTTCTTTTTGGATTCTTTTCTAAGACCACAGATTGTAATACTTCTCAATATAAATGATTGGAATCATAAGTGGTCGATCACTTATCTTCACGAGATCGATAAATGTTATTCATGGTGTTTATATTTTATAGCCTAATTTTTAGAGTTTATTAGGCTTAGTGATGATTTACCTCTTTATCTTATTTAATTGAGTTATACCAAAAGGTTTCAATATCTTTTAAATCAAACAATTACGATATAATTTATCTATGTTGCTGGCGGCTGGTTGATAAAATATTTCTATTTATATGATATTACAAAATGAAAGATATTCTTTATTTGTATAGTGAATTTAGTTTTGTTACGTAATATATTAAAGGAAAAAAAAGGTTTGCATCATATTTGAAACGTAGACTATGTATTTCTTAGTCAAATATCATGAACGCATGTTAATTCATTATAGTCAAATTTAAAATTCTTTTCTTGCGTGTTACCTACTTGAGCTGATCCAGTAAAATTTGTGATAGATCTAAAAAGTGTTGGGTTTCTATCAAATTTTGTGAAGTGTTGTACAAATTACGTTGTATTTTAATGGGAAACTTACACAAATATCTCA
Source organism: Nicotiana benthamiana (assembly GCA_034376525.1). Lineage (NCBI taxonomy): Eukaryota > Viridiplantae > Streptophyta > Magnoliopsida > Solanales > Solanaceae > Nicotiana > Nicotiana benthamiana. The sequence goes on along the minus strand of CM067340.1, from coordinate 57,083,596 downwards.
AATAAATCTTAACTTATCAACCTCTAGTCACTAATAATAGACTTATCAAAACGAGCCAAAAAAAATTGAAAACTCAAATAATAGGGGGTCTTTCTCCCAAAGGATCACATACAAAAATTACCTTCTATATTTTTATGTGTAATTAGCAGCACTAAATACAAGACGGAAAGAAACTTTTATGGATAAGCAAATAAGGTGATGAAATACAAAAAATATATATAATATTCTAGAAATCTAAAAAAAAAAGGAATTTTTTCAATGCGTATAGTTGAAATTCATTTAATATATATAGATGAGTACCTATACAAAATATAAGGAAGATTGGAGGTGGTTTGGATTGGTTTTGTATCAAAATTCGTAATTAAATCGAGTTCAAAAAAGTCTTCAGCGACACATGTATCAGATATGTATCACGCTTCAATAGTAGTTCTCGGTGTTTTATCATCACATTAGTAGTTCTTGGTGTTTGAAGCCTCAATAGGATGAATACGGTAAGGTTAGACCGGTTGTGTTATATGGTTAACAACTCCGGCGATATTGTCTCCCTTATTAGGATTTATCCTTATTGTTGTATTTTACTTTTTTCTATTAATAAAGATCTAGCCCTAGGCTTCGCCTAGTGGATTGCCAAAAAAAAAATATGTATCTCGCATGTATCTCACACACATGTATACATGGATATACATGTGATACACAACAGATACGTATATGATACATATGTGATACACAAATGATACACGGTGTGATATACATATCTTTTTTTTCATGTTCGAGTTTTATTTTGAATTTTCAATTCAAACCACCTCAAAAATTCACCAAATCATCTCAAAACTTATATTCAAGCTTCTTACATTGTGCCCAATCTATTTTAATAACACCCACTCAAAACAAAGCAAAAAATTAATTTTTTTACTACAAATAGCTAATTGGCTATTTTGGATAATATTAATAATAATTTATCAATTGACCAACTATTGTAATGAGCTAATGGACATAGCTGGTAATTTTCCTATTTTAATTTCATGCACTCGTTTTCTCCCTGTTTACATGAAACTTGTGGGTTCGTATAATATTTGACAATTCTAAATGTGTATTGACTATTGATTCATAAATTTTTAAAATATCGCTAAACTTAATACGGATTATTAGTTACAATTTCAAACTATTTTTGGTCTTAATTATTGTATACGATAAAATCGGAGGGTCCAATTCCTCGCCATCGAGGCACCTCAGAAGAACATCTTGAAGCCTCGAGACTACAAAGCTACAATCGAGTTTCCTCCCTCGAAGTTCATCGACACCCGACCTTGGGGCAATGTTAGCCACGAGTGTGATAGAAATGGGGAGTTCCCAAGGCGTGAAGCTAGAGCCGACAAAACCTATGAGACTAGTCTGAGACTCCATCGTTGCAGTAGCTAAATGTCCAATATCCTTTTCTTTGTCAGTAATATATTTCGTACTGTGTTAGGATTCTCCTCTTATATAAAGGGATCCTTGTCATTTTGTAAAGGTTGGTTATTGCTTCAGTTGCTCCACAAGAAATATACAAGAACATTCTCTTTGCTCTCTAACATATTCTCTTGATATTAATGCTTTCATTTATTTATTATTATTCATCATTTATTGCTTACCATTGCCCATAAAGAGCTTTCATTAATGTTACTCCAACTGTTAGTCATACTTCGATTGCCTTCGATAGCCCCTAGTCGAGCTCCGGAATCAACCTCGAGGCCTCGATTGTTAGCCAATTGGTTTGACTATTATCCTATCCTTAAATCTCATTTCGTTTCTAAGTCTCGCATGCATAGCATCAAATGCTTAACAACTGGCATAAAAATAAATAACTTATTTTTAGAGTACCATTATCAAATTTAATTATTATTACTATTTGCACGATAAATAATTACCGCCTCAACTTGGCCTTTTGAGAGTCATTACCACATTAGACGTTGATGTGGCAAAGAGTGTGGGTGCATTCGCCTACCACGCGAATTTTTTCTGTATATGTGGCATTTTTTGAAAAATAAAATATATTTTTACCTTGTTAAGTATGTTACTTCTTTAGATAATTTTTTTCTTTTTTTGGTTGGAAAGATAAATGATATTATAACGCAACAAATATTTACAACAGTTATAGTCTTTGGATGCGTATAGGGCATCCGTTGTACAACACTAGTACTAGAAGTAGTAGCTACTAAGGGAGTTCCGATATTACACACAGTAGATAAACTATATGAACAGAGAGGTTGTGTAACATTTCTACTAGGCTGTCGATACATCCCGCTGTGGAATGTGCCATGATGATCTTGTTCATAACAATAGATAGCAAAAGGTGGAGGTATGGAAAAATGTTGCTCCTGTACATGCGTTGCACCACATTCAGCTAACTTATCTGCTACACAATTCTTCTCCCTGTAGATAACTTATACCGCTGGACTATCCAACTATCAGAGCAAGGACCTACAATCATTAATAATATTAGTAAAACTCATTGCTGGTGATTCTAACAGACCAATTATGCCGTGTGCATCCGTCTCAGTGATGATTGGTGCGAGCTTTTGTTGGATAGCAATTTGTAAACCTTTTATAAGTACAAGGAGTTCTATTTGAATAGAGGTGCCCTCTTTGACAGATCCTACAAATCCTATTACCCAATTACTTTGATGGCGGCGGATAACTCCACCAAATTCCATAATTGCTTAAGGTCGGGCAGCAAGATCCGTCAATATTTAATTTGTAAAATATATTATCAGTTGGGTGCCATTTGATATAGATATGAGACTTTGAAATCTTCTTTTTAGAGTGATTTGTTAAGAAGTAATATTCAGCTACCTTTAGTAAGAGAGCGTATAGATTTAAAATATTTATTTTATGTCAATAAGTAAACTTATTCTTTTTAAGCCAAATTTCCCGTAATGAAAAAAGAAATTATAATTAAGGAATATTCTAAGGTATTGAAGTCAAAGCTGTATATATAAGTTTAAATAACCAAGCCAGCGGAACAACAGTTATGATAGTGGTAGGTGCTATTTGAAGAGATCTTCAAAAGGGTATAGTATTAGCGCAATTGTGAAATAAATGAGTAATTATTTCCATATTTTGGTGACATTGTGGACAGCTTATTGAATTAGTAATACCAAACCGTGTATACTGAGTTGTTCGAAGTCTGTTGTGATATAATAGCGAGAGGAAAAATAATATTTTAGGTGGTATGGGAAGTTTCCAAATCAACTTGAATGAGTTAGAAAACAAGTACCATTGGTTGTGCTAAAGGTGGTTAAGCACCCATTCGTAGAATTAACGGTGAAGATTCCATTCTTAGTTAAATTTCATTAGACTTTGTCATAGATAGTGGATACAATTCGCATATAAATACTAGTAATAAGGGAAGTGGTATGTAAGAGAAAGTGAAGGGGTAAGTTATCTAGGTGCCATTTATGATTAAATTAGTAATTGACACTAATATATTTTCCTCAAATTGAGGCATAAGGCCATGAATATGGCCTTTAAGTGTGAAATTGGACTTGACCCATGGATCCGTCCAAAACTGGACATACATAATTTTTTTCGAATACAATTTATGATAAAATTTCGATAGAAATATATTATTTAGGCTAAATATTTTTTATTTAGCTAAAATAACAAAGTTTTAGTTAATCTTTTTCTTTGAATTTGTTGTGAAGATAAAGATTTATAATTAAAACAAATAGTCAAGGTATCTAATAAGTTATAAAAATACGTAGTTTGAAATTAATTATTTTGCCTATAATTATTTATATAGCTCTAAAATACGGTGCTCTAAAAATGATTTAGAGCTATATAAATAATATAGTTCTATCCAAATTTAATCATAAATTATGTTCGAAAAAAATTATCTAAATAAGTAATATATTTAAAAAGATTAAAATATATTTTATTTTTAAAAAAATACAACATATACAGGAAAAATTTACGTGGCAGGCGAGTGCACCCACATTCTTTACCACATCGGCATCTAGGGGTAATGGCTCTTAAAAGACCAAGTTAAATGGGGTAATTATGACTACGAATAAATTAAGGCTGTAACTAATAATCCGTGTCAAGTTTAGGGGGGTTTAAAGAAATTTCGCCAAACGTTCAAGAATTCGTTCAAATTATGAATCTTTTCTTTCCAATTCATTCTCATGTGGTATTATATACCTTATAGTTTATGTATACAGTCAAAATTAAGGAGCCCGATTTCGAAATCTTAAAATTAGGCTATGAGTCTGAATCTGGGCGACTCGAAGTTGGGATCAGACCCGCCTGAAGGACACACGCCTCAAAGGATCGTATCGAAGGCCTAGAGCGACCTACATCGAGGGCAGTACAATCTCGTAGACACTCAAAAAAAAAGCGGGAATTTCTCAAGGACATGTGGATCATGGCATAAATTAAAATATAAGATTTGTACAAAACGGTACAGGTCCTCTCTAGATTGTTATACACATGTACTAATAAAATTCTTTACCACAATTTGGAATTTACTATATTAGGGTTTTCTCCTCCTATATAAAAGGGACCTCAATTATTTGTAAAGACACATTATTCACTGCAATAGAATATTCTACTCTGCTTGTCTTGTTTACCATGATTAATAGGTGTTCTTCAGATTTATTGTTTTTACTTTAACATTCATACTTCATTGCTCTTAGCTGACCTCGAAGCCCCCAAGAAAATCGAGCTCTGCGTCCTTATTATTCTAGCAACACTGGTTTGGTTCATCAATTCCTCTTACTTAAACTTAGTATTATTTGTATATTCACTAGTATTGAAATAAATCACATATTTTTAAAATCACAAATCACATTTAATTGTTACCCCAATTTTTTGAGGTAAACAGTTTGGCGCCCACCATGGGGATAAATATATAACAACAACAACAACAACAATAACAACGACAACAACAACAACAACAACAACAACGACCTAGTGGAATCTCACTAGTAGGTTCTAGGGAGGGTAGTGTATACGCAGATTTTACCTCTCCCTGAAGAAGAAGAGAGGTTGTTTCCGAAAGACCCTATGCTCAGGAGGACAGAAAGACAAAGGGAGGCAAAAACAGTAACACCACAGAAACAATGGAAAAATAGGAAAAATAGGAACAACATGAAATCCGGAAGAAAGATATAAAGCAAAAGCGAAATAGTATCCCTGCCAAACTAATCCCACAAAGTTATGACATAAGGCAAGACTCAATTACCTCCTAACCTACAAACATAATATTCGACTTCCACATGTTCCAATCAAGTGCCATGTCCTCGAAAATCTAAAGTCTTGTCATATCCTGTCTGATTAACTCCCCTCAATACTTCTTAGTTCACCCTCTACCTCTTCTCGTGCCCTTCACAACTAGCCGTTTGCACCTCTTTATCGAATCCTCTGGGCTTATCCTCTGAATATGCCCAAACCATCTTAGCCTCGCTTCTCGCATCTTGTCAGCAATGGGAGCGATGCAAACCTTCTCCCAAATATCATCATTCCTAATCTTATCCATCCTAGTATGCCCGCACATCCACCTCAACATTCTCATTTCTGCTACCTTCATCTTCTGGATATATGACTTCATAATAGGCCAACACTCAGCCCCATACATCATGATCTGTCTAACCACCACTTTATAGAACTTACCTTTGAGTATCAGTGGCACTCTCTTGTCGCACAATACTCTAGATGTTAACCTCCACTTTATCCATCCTACCCAATGCGGTATGTGACATCCTCGTCAATCTCCCCCTCCCCATTGAATAACCGACCCAAGGTACTTGAAGTTTCCTCTACTCGGGATGACCTGTGATTCAAGCCTCACATCCATGCACATTTCCCCCTTATTAGCACTGAACTTACACTCCATGTATTCCATCTTTGTCCTGCTAAGCATAAAACCCTTAGATTCAAGAGCATGTATCCAAACCTCCAGCCTCTCATTAACATCAGCTCGTAACTCATCAATTAGAACTATGTCATCGACAAATAGCATGCACCATGGCACATCTCTTTGATTATGGTGTGTTAACGCATCCATCACTAGAGCGAATAAGAAGGGATTGAGCACAGAACCTTAGTGTAACCCCATAACAAACGCTCAAGATAATAGTGATTATTTTAGCGCTAGCGCGTTATTCTTCACTCTTTTTCTTGTCAAAGATACTTTGATTTCAGGCTTAAACATGTCTAGCACACAGATTTCACCTATTAACAAGGACGAAGGTCTTTGGGAAAATAGTGGAATATGGGTTGGTGTACCACCCATAAACCCTGAAGGAGTGCCAAATATGGAGACAATTGATATCAGTTCGCATAACGCTCTAAACACGAACACAAGCACAGACCTCATAAGGAACACACACAGGGAAGCCCAGATCAATGGCAAAAGAACACGAGGAATGGAAGAAGAAGGAGTCAGCCTCCAGGTGATAATTAAAAATGTTGCAAGCTCAGGAAGTCACCATTGCTCAACTTTAGAGTCAGAATAGAACTCCAAATTACAGCCGAACCAATGAACACGCGGTGTGTTGAACCAGTGCTACAAAGGCCCGATAAAAGTGGCTCGGGGACTGAGCCCACAATTACGAAAATGCTTGAAGAGCTCACCAAAAGTATTGAGACCGAAGATAAGAAGATTGAAGAAAATGACAAAAAGGTGTAGATATATAACTCGAGGGTCAATCAAATACCGGGAGCGCCTCTGATTTTGAAAGGACTGGACTATAACAAATTCATACAAAAAACCGTTTCCCCCGAGTGTGGCTCCAATGCCTATTCCCAAGAAGTTTCACATTCCCGATATACCGAAATATAACGGAGCAGCTAACCTTAACGAACATATCACTTCATACACTTGTGAAATCAAAGGAAATGACTTGATTGATGATGGAATTGAGTCAGTACTATTGAAAAAGTTCGGGGGAAAACTATCAAAAGGAGCTATGATCTGGTATCACAACTTAGCTTCTAACTCCATTGATTCATTTACTATGTTGACAGACGCCTTTGTGCACGCTGGGCCATAAAGGTGGCCACAAAAAATGAGACGTCTTTAAAACAAACAAATGGATGACGAGATGATAAGGGAGTTTGTATCCCAGTTTTAGATGGAAAGAATATTACCACCAGTCTCAGGTGACACGGCAGTTCAGGCCTTTATGCAAGGTTTGTATGAAAGAAGCTCGATTGTATCTCGACAGCAAAAGGTTAACTTAATCAAGTATCTAGTTGTGACATGGTCGGATGTGCACAATTATTATCTGTCAAAAATTAGGGTCGAGGACGACCAGTTGGAAGCCCCTTCGTGTTTAGTTCATCATAGCAGATTTGCAGCCAAGGCCGGGAGGGACGCACTCCCCTCAGAACGATATGAGAGATGATCAAGGTCAAAGTTCTGGGGGACTCATGGGTAAAATCGGGTTTGATAAACACACCGACTTCATAGAGGCTCCCTGATTATCATAATACAATTTCATCGTAGACGCATTGGGGGAATTTATACGTGAATCAAGATCGAAAAAAGGAAGTTTTACAATCACCAACTCAAACCCATTGTCGAATTCTACTCAGCGGAATATGGAGCTATTTATGGTAGAACAGGCCAATCTAGTGTGTCTATAATTGATTTCTTCAGTGTAATACTAATCGATAGGACCTCATTGGTAAGTGCTACAAGATCTCGTGCATTGGAACCCATGGTTATGGACCCAAATCCATTAGTATGGAACATTTTCTTTTCCAAGTGAAACTATTAAGGAAAATCAAAGACACCAAGTGACCCAAGCCAATTCGGACCGATCCTTCTCAAAGGAACCTGAACTTGATGGGCAAATACCATTGTAAGCATGGTCATCGAACATAAGATTTCAGACATCTGAGGGAAAAAGTGGCTCGTTTGTTCAACGAAAGCCACCTTTGGGAATTCCTAAGTGATCAAGCTAAGAACCACATCCGAGAAAGAGATGCAAAGAAAAAGAGCAAGAGGAACCACAACAAGTAATCCATTTGATCATTGGCGGAGTCAATGTTCCCAAATGACCTGAGTCCCGACACACCAAGGTATCAATTACAAAAGAAAAACAGACTCAGAACTATGTGCGCGAGGACATCTTGTCGTTTTATGACGAGAAAGTAGAGGGCATATTTCAGCCCCATAACGACGCCCAAGTAATCTCTATCCTTTTAAATAAAATTCAAATTAAACGTGCTTACTAGATCCAGGTAGCTCAGCAAACGTAATCAAATTGAGGTTCATGGAACAATTCAGCCTACAAGGTCAGATCGAACATGTGTCTTGAGTCCTAAATGGCTTCAGGATGACAAGCGAAACAACAAAGGGAGAAAGCATTATGCCAGTATACAAAGTCGGAACCATTGAAGACATGAAAGTCCATATGATTGAAGGTGACATAAGGTAAGTGCTTTGATAAATTGCATAATCATTTTGAACGTTAGAGATCTTATTGCAAGAATTGAAAATATGCTAAAAATAAAATCTTTTAGTAAATAAAACAATGCATGATGCTTGTTTTAGCCTTGCTACCCCAAGGCTCGTCGGGATCAGGTCGTCCTGATGGTCCAGTTATCAAGGTATGCTCCTATGTTTATAACCTATATGGAAGTGCCTTCATCCTCCTCCTCATCGAGAACAACACAACAGTCCATGTCATCAACCTCTAACAACAAATTATTTACCGTTGCCAGTACTTCTTCTTTTTCTTCTGACCAATAAACAATGTCATCCTGCTGAAAAGTCTGATCCAAATGTGGTATTGGTTGCTCCAGCGGACAGTAAGGACTGCGTCATAGTGGTGACCACTATCTTAATTCCTCTCAGGTGTACTCATATCTCAGACAAAAAGTGGTGCCATGTTTGTTGAGTTTTATGGCACTTAGTGATTCCTTGGAGATAGGTTCCTACCCACTCCAATTTAGTATATTCTTGATCTTGTTATCCTACCATTTATCTTTGTCAACAGCATTTACCCGTTCAATGTGATAATAAGTCTCTCCACCCAGATTCCTTTATCCTTCGATCGACGAAATGGTCTGGCGACTTTATAAAGGGTTGCTACCGTCTCCGTAAATGATCACCTCCTATTGATTTCGTTCAAACTTAACTGCCTAATATTGTGTTAATGCTACGGCCCTTGTGGCATGAATCCATGGCCGTCCTAACAGCATATTGTAAGCTGCTCGCAGATCTATTACCTGGAAATCAGCATCAAACCAAGTTGGCCCCATTTGCAAACACAGACAAATCTCCCCAATGGTGGACCTTTGGGAACCATTGAAAGCACTCACATGGATAGCTCCGTCCTTTATCTCGTGCAATCTTTTACCCAACTTCTTAAGTGTTACCGGTGGACATATGATGGGACTGGAACCCCCATCAATCAGGATCCTAGTGATAAAGTAATCCTCGCATTTCAAAGTGATGTGTAGTGCTTTGTTGTGTCCTGACCCTTCAGGCGGTAGCTCATCCTCATGAAATTTTATCTTATGGATTCCAATACCTGTCTTACCATGTTATCCATTTCCCCGCCAGTGATGTTGTTTGGCACATATGCTTCACTCAGCACCTTCAACGGAGCATTCTTGTGTGCCTCGGAATTTTTCAGCAAAGCAAGGATGGAGATTTGCACCGGTGTTTTGCTCAACTAGTCAATGAATGAGTATTCCTTGGCTTATATCTTTCTCCAATGGTCATCTAGAACTTTCTCAATGATGGGTGACCGATTGGAAGCTTGCTTGCTTGACTCAGTTAGATGTTCAAGGGTATAGACTCTACCAGTTCTTGTCATACCCTATGCCGCAATAGTTTCTTCGAACCTAACCTTGCCTTTCTTCCTTCCCTCGGCTGTATAGTCTCATGGTATAGCCTTTGTATGGAACGGCATCTTGGTCGACATCGCCATCCGGATCGGCGCGGCTATCTTCACTCCGAATAGAGCATGTTCCTTGGGTTGTAAAATTGAAACTTCAAACGGTGTAGGTGCATTTTCCAGAGACACGAATTCGACCTCAATTGGCACTGGTGCCTTTGCATATGACGTTACTTCAAACTCAAGTGTCACAAACATATTTACCTCAGCGTCCCCATAGGGCTTCATCTGGACTACAACCAGATTAAGAGTAACTATTGGCTTCTTTGGGTCATTACCTTCTGCGATCAATCTGATTAATCCCTTGGGATCCCAATCATCCTCTATTTCAATCATGTGGATACCACCACCTTTGTGGTATAGAAAAGAGTTATTATGGACATTCGGAGTGGGTTCCTTTGCCACAATAATTTTATTATCAATTAAAGTTTGGATCTTGTCTTACAGAGAACGACATTTGTCGATCGTGTGTCCCTTCATGCAAGAATGGTATGCACAAGATTTGTTCAGTTTAACCACAGAGAATGGTTCTCAGTGGTTGCATCAGGGATGGATGTGACATAACCAGTAGTTTTTAGTCTCTCGTACAACTGGTCAATAGGTTCAGCAATGGTTGTATATTGTATCGGAGGTCTGCAGTCAAAATTTGGTCGAGGTCTTGGGAAGTTTTGTCACTTAGGAGGGGACTAATAGTGGGATGGTTTAGCGTTGTAGGTTTGGTAAACATGTGCGTATTGGGAATATTTAGGTGGAGTAGACCGATATGTGGAAGGTGGATGTGATTGGTAAGTGCATGGTGGAGTTTGGTAAAAGGGTGGGAGTGCATGATAGTTCGAAGAAGGCTGATATATGAGTGGAGGCATTGGGTAGGTTTGGTACTCTGTGTAACCATTACGGCTCCTACGTCCCTTTTCTTGGACACACCACCGGACTGTAAGGCCTTGTTTGTATCTTACAAGTCTTGAAGTTCGTAACCATATCATTTTTATGTTCTCTTCAATCCATTCGCCCAGATTGATAAGGCGTAAGATGATTGTTGCTTTATCTGCTAAAAACAAAATCGGTTTTGTTGACGGTTCATGTCCTCGACCTACCACTAATGTGGCTCAACAGAGACTGTGGGATAGATGTAATAACATGATCATTTCCTGGTTGACCTCCTCCCTGTCTCCTCAGATTGCTGATAGTGTGCAGTATTCCGATACTGCACAGAGTATATGGTCCCAAACTGAGAAAAGATATGGTACCCCTAATAAGACCAAAATCTTTGAATTAAAGAGGGAACTTTCCCACACATCTCAATGCTGCTTAGACGTAGCCTCATACTTTAACAAGCTCAAAGGCTTGTGGGATGAATTGGGCACAATGTGCACAAATCATGGGTAGAGATGTGTGTGTGCTGCTAAAAATGGAATAATTGAGGAAGATGATGAAAACAAGGTATTCCAGTTTCTTATGGGGTTAAATGAAGCATACATGGGGGTTAGGAGTAATCTCTTGATGATGCAGCCATTTCCTTCCCTTGACAGTGTTTACAACATAGTGCTTAATGATGAAAAACAGAGACAAGTTCAATCTATTTCTCAAATCAGTCCAGACTCTATGTCTTTTAATGCTCATGCAAACAAGCACTCAACTGGGTTTAATCAGGCCACAGTGCCTAGACCCCCCTATTTTCAGACCCAGAGTTAATTTTGAGCAAGCAGAGGACCCTTATTTTGCAGATACTGCAAGAAATCTGGGCACTTAATTGATAAGTGCTACAAGATCCATGGGTTTCCTCAAAACATAGACTACAACAAGCGAAGGAAATCTGCAGCTACTCATGTCTCCACTGGTGAGGAATGTGTCTGTTAATCATGGAAATCCTAATTTGTCTGTTCCTCTTGGGGATCCTCCTGCCAGCCATCAACATGTTACACACATAGATGGTCACAGCTCTGTGATACTAGGGTTGAGCAGACACCAGTATGATCAGTTGATGAGCTTGTTACAACAGACCAAGTTAGGGGATTCCAGTGCTCAAGCTCCTCCTCCCATGTGTGCTGCTAATTTTGCTGGTACTATGTTGACTGAGAGTCTTGTTTATGATTCCAAATTGTGCATGCTTACACATATTAATTCTGTCACCTGGATCGTAGATTCAGGGGAATCTAATGACATGACACATGATAAAAACCTACTCTTTAACATCATACATTTGACTGTTCCTTATCTTGTAACTCTGCCTAATGGTTACAAAGTAAAAGTAACTTGTACAGGTTCTTTTGCATTAACTTCTTTCCTTACTCTTCACAATGTGCTTCTGGTTCCTTCCTTTAAACACAACTTGATTTCTGTTCACAAGTTGATAAAACAGTTGCACTGTATAGTTTTGTTCACTCCAACTTCCTGTTTACTTCACATGATACAAGACCTTCTCTGAAGAGGCCTCTGGATCTTGGTAAAGAGGAAGCTGGCTTATACAAACTGTCTTGGGTGCCTCCTTCCCCTGCTTCCTCTCATGGTTCTCCTTTTACTTCTGTGTGTGATTTTTGTAATAATGACACTGTGTCTGACAGCAAAAATGTTGGCTTGCTTCCAATTGTAAATAATTCCATTTGTAATAATACTGTTACCACTGATATGAATTACATTTGGCATTTAAGACTAGCACATACTCCTTTTGCAAATATGAGACATATTTCTGGTTTGTCTCTTCCACTTGCTTCTAAACAACCTTTTCCTTATTCTGTCTGCCCTATGGCCAAACAGACTAGACTCCCTTTTCATGACAGCAGTATCAGTACTACTACACCATTTCAATTAATACATGTGGATACTTGGGGGCCTTACCACACTTCTACTTCTTCTGGTTACAAATACTTCCTTACTATAGTTGATGATTTTTCTAGGGAAACCTGGACACACTTAATGGGATCTAAAAGCAATGCTTTTTCCCTGCTTAAGTCTTTCATCTCTTTTGTTAAAACTCAGCTTAACACTGTGGTTCAGACTGTTAGAAGCGACAATGCCTTAGAACTGGGATCCAGCATTGAGGGCATATCCTTTTTTAGTAGCCAGGGGATTATTCATCAAACCTCCTGCCCTCATTCACCTCAACAGAATGGTGTTGTTGAAAGAAAACACAGAACACTTCTTGAAACATGTAGAGCCCTGCTTTTTCAATCTGGCCTACCTGTGTCTTTCTAGGGGGATTGTCTGTTAACTGCCACCTATCTTCTTAACAAAATACCTTCCAGAATCCTTCACCATAAGTCTCCCCATGAAATTTTGAATGGCAAAGCTCCATCCTATTCTTATTTGAGGGCATTTGGATGTCTTGCTTATGCTGCTGTCCCTATCCCTCAAAGGGATAAGCTGAAACCTAGAGCCCACTCTTGTGTGTTTCTGGGTTACCCCTTTGCCAAGAAGGGTTATAAACTGTATAATTTGGTTACCAAGAAGTGTTTTGTTTCAAGGGATGTTGTCTTCCATGAAACTTATTTCCCTTTTAAGAATAAACCTACTTTTGCTCACCCTTCTTCATCTTTTCCTTCTATTCCTCCTGCTGATGATTTCACTGCCACAGACTTTCCTATACTTACTTCCCCTGATTCTCCTGTTCTTCCTTCTACTACTGATTCTCATGAACCTGATTTTTCTGATGCTGGTCCATCTTCCCTTCCTTCTTTCAATCCTGATCTCCCTACTCCTGTGTTACCTCCTTCACATCCTCTTCCCACACCTAGAAAGTCCACCAGACAGCATAATCCTCCTTCCTATCTTAAGCATTATGTCTGTCAACTGCCTGCCTTTTCTGGTTCCTTTTCTTCCACTTTGAAATCTGAACCTATGTATTACTCTCAAGCTGCATCTGTCCCAGCATGGCAGGATGCAATGAGACAGGAGTTTGATGCTTTGGAGGCTAACCATACTTGGGATATTGTTCCTCTTCCTCCTGGTAAGAAACCCATTGGCTGTAAGTGGGTCTATAAAATCAAATATAAGTCTGATGGTCTTGTTGAGAGATATAAAGCAAGGCTTGTTATTAGGGGAGATACACAAGTTGAGGGGATTGATTTTACTGACACTTTTTCTCCTGTGATTAAGATGACCTCTGTGAAATGCCTTATTGTTGTGGCTGTCAAGAATCATTGGCCTCTATTTCAGCTTGATGTCAATAATGCTTTTCTCCATGGTGATTTGGATGAGGAAGTTTACTTGAAACTTCCTCCAGGTTTGACAGTTTCTGCTCCTATTTCTGGTTATGTTTCTCCTCCTTCTTCTACTTCTCCTCCTCTGGTCTGTAAACTCAAGAAATCCTTGTATGGGCTAAGACAAGCATCCAGACAATGGTATTCCAAGTTGTCTTCTGCTCTTTATTCCAGAGGGTATAAACATTCTTTGAATGACTATTCTTTGTTCATCAAAGGTAAACCTGGCTCTCTTGTGGTGGTAGCAGTCTATGTGGATGATATTATCCTTACTGGGGATGACACTGATGCAATTACTGCACTGAAACTGTTTCTGGATGATCAGTTTAAAATCAAAGATTTGGGATCTTTGCATTATTTTTTGGGCCTTGAAATGATAGTTGTCCCTGGTAGAATGACCCTTAATCAGCATAAGTATATTTCTGATTTACTGCATCAGTTTGACTGTGCAAATGTCTACTCTGTTGTTTCTCCTTTGGACATTAATGTCAAACTTCATGCTAATTCTGGTGATCTTTTATCCTCTCCTGACCAGTACAGGAGTCTAGTTGGTAAGATGTTGTTTCTGACTCATACTAGGCCTGATATATGCTTTGCAGTCCAACATCTGAGTCAATTCCTCAAATGCCCCATACTTCCCCATATGACTGCTGCTCTGCATGTTCTGAGATACCATAAGGGAACCCCTTCTTTGGGCTTATTTTACTCTGCCCATGCTGACTTCTCTGTTACTGGCTATTCTAATAGTGACTGGGCTGCATGCCCTGATACTAGACGATCTGTTACTGAATTTTGTGTCCTTTTGGGTGGTTGCCTGATCAGTTGGAAATTGAAGAAGCAACCTGTTATTTCTCTGTCTTCTGCTGAGGCAGAATATAGAGCCCTCGGCAAAGTTGTTGCTGAGTTAACTTGGCTTTCTCGTTTGTTTGTTGATCTTGGGGTATCTGTTTCTCATCCTTTTTCTGTATATTGTGATAGTCAGGCTGCTGTCCATATTGCTAACAATCCTGTCTTTCATGAACGTACCAAACACATCGAGGTGGACTGTCATTTTGTTCGAGACTTGCTACAATCTGGTTTTCTCAGGCTGCTTCATGTTCCTACTTCTCGCCAACTGATCGACCTGCTCACTAAGCCATTGCCTGGCACTATGCTTCTTCCGTTGTTATCCAAGATGAAAGAGCTTACATGATTGTATACACTGTACATACGTTGTATATTTATTGTATTCTCTGGTATACATTGTATAGGTAGAAGTGGGCTATGATGAAAGTTTTATTGTTTGGGCTACACATGTGTCTGAGCCCAACATGTGTCTGAGCCCCATTTTACTTTCGTCATTGGGCTGTCTGACCCGACCCAATACTAGGTGTATATATAGCCATGTATCAGATATTTTGGCTACGGATTTCATTTTACTCTCTTTTCTGATTAATAAACTCTCTGTCTTCCAGAGACTTCTCTCAACTGCTCCTCCTTCTCTCTAGATTCTCTCACTATATTTTCCATGATTCTTCGGTTTAATCTCAAAGTTTTCATGGTATCAGAGCCAGGCCCATCCCAATTATTGTTACCGATGTTGGGCCCCCATTTATGTTGTCCACGCTCCAGAGATCTGGGCGTGAGTGGGGTGTTGAGTTGTCCCACATCGGAGGGATTTGAGGTCCTTGGTCTCCTTATATGGCTTGGATAATCATTACCTCATAAGCTAGCTTTTGGGGTTGAGTTAGGCCCAAGGTCCATTCTTATCAAAGAGTCGAGCTGAAATACTGAAAAGAGTTAACTGGACTATTCTAATATGGTATATTGTTAGAAACTACTTGACTGCACATATTTTTGCAGTAGTCGATGAATTTAAATCTCTTTGACATCAAACTTATCAACAACAAGAACAACCCAGTATAATCCCATTTAGTGGGGTCTGGGGAGGGTAGTGTGTACGCAGACCTTACCCCTACCCTTGGGTAGAGAGGCTGTTTCCAAATAGACCACCGGCATCCTTCTCTCCAAGGACTTCCCACCTTGCTCTTTGGGAGACTCAAACTCACAACCTCTCGGTTGGAAGTGTGGGTTGTTTTGACATCAAACTTATCCTTGATTTTAATTTGCCATTTTCTGGTGCCTTAGGTGGAACCAATGGACACACGACTCATGTGTAACTCTTCCAAATCCTCAATCTTTCTGCACTCCTTGTAAAAGCTCCGATCTTCTGGCGACCCCGTAAATAGAGTGAACTCTGTTTTATAAACTTTGAATACCCCCTGGTGAATTTCTTTTGACTTTGAATCTTTCTCAAACAATTCCCATCATTAGAAAAGGGTAAAATTTTAGCATTCTCAACTTCTCTTGAGTTACTTAAGACTGTTAGGGGTCGTTTGGTATGGGTATAAGTAAAATTAACACTGGTATAAAAATTTAATACCAGCTTATACCTTGTTTGGTTACTAAATCTGGTATAAGTTATCCAGGTGTTAATTTTAACACTGGGATAACTTATACCTTATAATATGTGGTGTAATTAACACTGGTATAACTTATACCTTCTTCTTAGAAATTAGCAATTGTTATTCTTAATACAACATACCAAACAATGAATAAACAACAGTCCCAGCATAACTAATCTCAGCATAACTTATCTCAATATAACTTATACCGGCATAACTTACACCGGTATAAGTCATATTCCAACCAAACGACCCCTTAAGAGTTTAGGACAGGTTTCGAGCCAACAGATGATTGATTACACATTGTCCCGCTTATTTCTCTTTATTCCTTGGAAGAACACTCAAAATTGATTGACTAGCAGTCATGAAGTTTAGCTGAACTTCTATCTTCTGGTGCCTGCATTCACATTAAGCTTTGACAGATTTTTCAAGCCAAAAGCCTTGGCGAGTACTAGTATTGGATGACTACATTCGTAGCACAGAAAATTTCAAGAATCTATCATTGTCCAAAAGGGAAAAACTCAGTGGAATGACTAATGGAAAAACCAGAATCAAACAATTAATAGAAGTTTATACTAAAATGATTCAGCATGTGTAATCACCCTAATTCCCCGAATTACCAGTCTAGGTTTCATTTTTCCCTCTGTTGCCTGCCTCACAAAAAAGTTTCACAAGAAATAGACATAGTAACTGTATATCAAACACTTAATAAAATGATAGCAGTACTCTTCCCAAGACTATGAGCAAGAAGGGGTCCTGATCAATCATCAAAACTTCGACAACTTTTAGCCTCAGATTCAAGGATATAGCAGATGATAACTGCTTTTAGGGATAAGAGCAGGCAACCAACATGAGTATAATACTAACAAATAAGCACGTTATGGTGTAACAGACAAATGAATGAATGGAAATGTACTCACATGAATATGATGAAAGCATACAATATATGAGTCAAGAAGATGATCTTCTAGCCCAATCTGGAGGCTGTATTGTGACTGCCAACACATTCATTTGCCAAGTCTTAATATTGGGTTGTTTGAATTTCCAGGGCTAAACTGGAAACATCAATTATCCGAGTCTGCTCTTTGCAGCAATTAGTAGGCATGTATTGCTTTACCAAGACTTATTAGCTCATCCCAATATGACATATCATCACAACTGTATGTTACTTTCAAGCCTACATGAGTTATGATTTACTTGAACTTTTCAGTTTCCACAATGAAGCTATAGATCTTAAACTTTGATATGGTACACTTTCTTTACTCTAGGAACTAAATTCAAATTTTTCTGCAATGACCTTTTGAAGAGTTGAGAATTTCAGAGGAAGATAAGGAGACAATAGGTTTTTTTTTCAAGTAGAATTTACTGCCACAAAATTTCAGTTCTCTCAAAAAATTATTCAAATAGGAATGTAGTTGCAATTTCCACTCTTTCCACTCTCCAACATCGTACAATACTAGGAGAGAAAATTCCCCCTCTCGACGGATTTGTACCAAGGAAAAGAAAGAAAAGGACTTCCCGCGCATATAAAAGAAGCACTTCACTCATTATATATGCAATATTTCCAGCTTCCCTACCTAAAAACTTCCCTACATTTAAAGTATTCGATAGGTAGCTTCATTGGGGAAAAAACTGTTGCTCTTCTAACAGCTGGAAGCACAATGGAAACAATAAACTATCAATGTCCAATCCCACCACCAACTCTTTTCATACGAAGTAATATAAGGGTAACCACTAACCAGTGAGATGGCTGACAGCTAACATTAGGTGGAGCTGAAGGATGCAATGGCATCCATTTCCTCCCGCAAAAGGAGAGCATCAATGAAAGTATCCAAATCCTCTCCCTGCATAACATCATCTAAGGAATGAGTTGTGATGCCAACACGGTGATCAGTAACCCGTCCTTGAGGAAAGTTATAGGTGCGGATCCGTTCAGATCTGTCCCCACTGCCAATCTGCTCTAATCGAAGTTTTGATCTACTCGACTGAAATCTGAGTCGCTCAATTTCATATAGTTTTGCACATAATATTTTTAGTGCTTTGGCCTTGTTCATATGCTGGGATCGCTCGTCTTGTATGGAAACAGTTATCCCCGATGGCACGTGAGTGATTCTCACAGCACTGTTTGTGGTATTCGCGTGCTGACCTCCTGATCCTCCTGACCTGTAAGTATCAATTTTCAAATCTTCATTCCTCAATTTCACATCCAACTGATCTGCCTGCGGTAGAATTGCAACGGAGACAGCACTGGTGTGAACGCGTCCACCTTTCTCGGTCACGGGCACTCGCTGAACTCTATGAATTCCACTCTCGAATTTCAATTTCCCGTATACACCAGATCCAGATATAGAGGCAATAGCTTCTTTGTATCCTTTAAGATCAGATTCGGCTATTTCTAGAACCTCGTATTTCCAACCTTTTTTCGCAGAATATTTTTCGTACATTTTGAATATGTCCATTGCAAACAAAGAAGCTTCCTCCCCTCCAGTTCCTGCCCTCACTTCGAGAATGGAGTCCCTCTCGTCAGCATCGTCTTTGGGTAGTAATGATTTTAGAAGGAGAAGCTGCAATTCTTTCTCTTTTTCTGTGGCTTCACTCAATTCCTCAGAAGCCATCTTCTGCATGTCCTTGTCATCTTGGCATTCGGAAATTACCGATTTCAGTTCCTGAATCTCCTTCTGTTTTGCCCTTAGCTCGGTTATGAGATGTACTGAATCTCTGAGTTTACGGAGCTCTTTGTTTGCAGTTGAGTATTCAGAAGGTGTTAACTCTGGCTGATTTAGAAAACGCTGAAGATGAGCATTTCTGTTCTCAATAGCTGATAATCTTTGTTCCATCATTTTAATCAGGTCAACAGACAATTGAGGCTGCTGCAGCTCTTCTGTAGAATATAAACGAATAAAATTGAAAACAGTTGGGATTCTTCTTCTGCCGGTCGTCGTCACTGTAGATGTAGAGAGTGCAGCAGTCGATATTTGGTCCTTCCTCTTTAGATCCAACAGTGGCTTCCATGATTTTATTGATCCAAGGATGGTCAGGTTACCATTCCTCCTCAATCTCATCCTTTATGAATCTTTTCTCCTTTCGTTACAATTGTTGTTTCAGAACCCTCCTATTCTGCCCTCTTTTCTGACTGCTGTTCCCAACAAAGACAATAGTTTGAAATAGAGATGGGCCGAATCAATTAATAGGTCAGCCCAATCTAAGTTTCTAGAGACAAAATATCATGATATAGCCAGTTTTTACACTGGTCAATTAAAAATAGTCAGTATTTATCAAGTCAATAAAAAATAGTTATTATTTTGCTGTAACAAGGATCGGCCCCGTCTAATATACGGGAGTTCTGGTGCATTTGTGTACGAACTCTAGCATATTATGCTGGACCGGTATACTTTGCTAACTCTTGTATAATATATGGGAGACTGGAGCATCAGTGCTCCAAACTCCAGTATATTATACTAAACATGTATATTTGCTAGAATTTCCGTAAAATATGCGGGAGTTCCAGCATAATTATGTTTGAACTCCCGTAAAATTTGCGAGAGTTCCAACATAGTTATCCTGGAACTCCCGTAAAATATACAGGAGTTCAAGCATAATTATGCTGGAACTTTCGTAAAATCTGCATGCGTATTTTTTGAATTTTGAACAGTATTTTCGCTCAGATTTATCTTTACATAAAAAGTGACTAAATTTCGATAACTTTTAAAACTTGGCTATTTTTCAACGACCAATGATTAGTCTAAAGCATTTTGGGGTTAGAGTGTGGTCCAAGATGAGCTAAATAATTATTTGGGAATCTTATCTAAGTGTTCCAAATAAATCCTAATTTACCAGTCAACTATTAATCATAAACTTATCAAGACTATTTAAGCACATACAAAAATTAAAAACTGAAATAAATAAGGATTCTTTCTCTCCAAGAATCACACGCAACGATCTCCTTCCATATTTTTAAGTATGATCAGCAATATTAGATGCAAGACGAAAAGGAAATTTTATGGATGAAGTAGCAAACAAGGTAATGAAGAAATTGTATATATATCTTTAAAATGGACCTTTTTCAATTGGTATGGTTGAAATTCATTGAAAATACATAGATGAGTCAATATACAAAATTTAAGAAAGATTGGAGCTGATTTGGATTGATTAGGTATTAAAATTTATAGAACAATTGAGTTCAAAAATTTCTTCTATGACGCATGTACCATGCAGTATCTTACACGCGTTATACATGGATATACACGTGATAAACATTTGATATAAATATGATGCATACATAAATAATACGCAATGTGCTACACATATTATCTTTTTCCATGTTCATCTTCTACTTTGTGTCTCAATTAAATCACCTTAATAATCTACCAAGTCATCCCAAAAATGAGATTTAAAGTACTTAAGATGTATCCAATTAATTTCAACCACATTCCCTCAAAAGAAAGTAAATATTTAATACTTTTTTGTATAAATACTTAATATTAGTAATATTTTATGAATTCGCTACTTTTTATACTAACTTACTTAGTGAATGACATAATTGATAATTTCCCTTAATTTTTAAAAGGTACCCATTTTTTGTTATGGGCATAAAGAATATGAGTTATATCCTTAAAAATAAAATTTTAAAATCATTACATTACAATATATTAGAAGATCTGTGATTTTGTCACAACTCAATTCTCGAACCTAGTCGTGATGACGCCTCTCGTGAGGAGAAGGATGGCCAGTCAACTCAATTCATCCTTTTAGAACAATTTAATTAACACAACTATAGTATAAACATGGTTTAATGTCCAATAGCGGAAAGTATAGGTAAAATGCGGAAATCCAACCCAACATAGCCCTATCCGAAGTGTCACAAGTCATGAGCAACTAAGAAATCCTGAAACAAGTTTACTAAATACGAAATCCAATACAATAATTCGATTAACATAGAAATAATACGACAAAGGAGTCACGGGGGCTGCGAACGCCTATAACTACCTCGTAGTCTCTGAAACACCATCTGGACAGGAAGGATCGGCTCTCAGGTATGGAAATCTGCTATGCCTGAATCTGCACACACGATGCAGGGAGTAATGTGAGTACTCCAACCCAGTGAGTAATAAATATAAATAATCACTGAAGGTAAGAAAACACGTTAAGGCACACAACATTCTATACAGAAGCAGTGAAATCATTTGGAATAACAATTCAGTGAAATATCATGCAACATTTCTTTTAAACATGTAAAATAGGTAATTTGGCAGTAAAATGACAAGTAAAAATCTGCCTTTCGGGCTCAGTACCAGTATCTCAGAACAGTATTAGCCCTTCAGGCTCAGAACAGTATAAAGCAACCAGTCAATAAAACCATAGCATATAATTATTTTGGCAGATAATGCAGATAAGGAACAAATGCATGAGTGCAATACAATGCATATGACGGTACCCTCTGGTACCCACTGTGGCGTATAGTCCGAGCCATCCATATTTATTTACAGACTCCAGAGGGGCTCCTATAGCCCAAGTACAATATCAAGCCATCTCGTGGCATCAAATCTAGGCCCTCAGCCTCACATCAATATCAGAATAATCACCCAGGTGCTCGGCCTCAATATCAATTTAATCAACCAGGCTCTCGGCCTCAATATCAATGTAATACTAATGCGGCGCGCAACCCGATCCATGCTTAGTCCAGAAATTATCATAAGCCACTTGCGCATTTGTAAAATAGTCGTTCTTATCCTGAAATATCATTTAGTATTATCATTTAAGTTTTCAAGTCTTAGAAAGATGACTGAGTTTGCAAAAAGTATTTATAAACCTTGGACTGAGATCAAATGATATGCAAAATGCGAAAATAATGATACCAATTCCTGAAGGATTCAAATAATTGGAAAGAAGCCCAAATGTAACAATCAAATCCAAATAAGGATGATTCTCAATTTAGTTCAAGTAGAAAACACGGTGAAAAATATCTCTCGGGACGGACCAAGTCACAATCCCCAATGGTGCTCTACCCTACGCCCGTTATCCGTCGTGCAAGTCACCTTAATATAGTGTTACGATGTGAAACTCCGGGGTTTTAAACCCTCAGGACATCATTTACATCAATTACTCACCTCCAAACATCCAAAAGTCTAGTTGGTTATGCCCTTGCCTCTCGAATTGTCCTATTTGTGCATCGAATCTGACCAAAATCACAAAGAATATGTCACATAATGCTAAGGGGACAATACCCAATCGAAAATATTAAAATTCACGAATTTGGCAAAACTAGAGCCCCCGACCCATTTCTCGAAACTCAAAAAATTTTATACCAAAATGTTCTTTGTCTTCTGACGAGTCCGTATATATAAGAAAACAAAAATCGGAGCTCGTTTGACCCCTCAAATCGACCCTAGAAGGTCTCAAAATCACAAGCCCTAAACCCATATTTTTCTACTGATTTTCTCCAATTAAACACTTCAAAAACATGTAATCTTGTTGGATTTTTCAATGATAATTTAATATTATGGAGTAAAATAATCACAAGTGACTTATCTCAAGATGTCCCATGATTCCTTGCTAAAAAATCACCCCAATCCATTATCTTTCACCCAAAAATGCTAAAATAGGCTAAAATAGCTGAACAATATTAAAAAGACTCATTCTGGTCACTAAAAGCGTAATTCCGTCGCTAAAAGTGTCCAAATCTAATCGCTAAAGGTGTGCACCAGATGATGTTGCACTAGTAATGTTTATATTCACTAAAAAGGGCCTAACTCTACCATACGAACTCGGAATTCGATGATTCTTGTTTCTATGAGTCACAATTAATGATACGAACATAGTCCTTCAATAGAAACTCAATTCAGAGCTTGTTTGCTCAGCGTGATATCCATTTCGCTCGTTTAACAATTAACAGATGTTTCGCGTCAAAAACACAATCACGACTTGATAAAATTAGATCAAACTTTCCAGGTCAGTCCTATAATTCATTATCAAAATTTTGGAAGTCTTGAAATCAAATTTCAATCTCTAGAACTAAAAATGAACCTTTGGATCATTACATGCTTATGATCAAAATGGAAAAAATCTTCCAAAACTTATCTGAGGCTCATGAGATCCCAACAAAGTATACTAACATGTCCCATAATATGACACAAACTTAGTTGTTCCTTCGAATCACCAAAAACAACGCAAAATACTAAATTCACCTCGGATTCAAGCCTATGAACCTTGAAACTTCTAACTTCCACATCCGATGTCAAAACACGTCAAAACTAGTCCGAATAACCTCAAATTTTGCAAAAACACGTCATTACGAAGCTACAAAAACTCTTGGAATTCCATTGCGACCATTAGATAAAAACCTCACCAATCAATCAAAATTCGCAAAAATACTAACTTTACCAATTCAAGCTTAATTCTACACCGGTCATCAGAAAAATATTCCAAACACACTACTAAGTCCCAAATCACTTAACGAAGCTGTCCGAACTATTTAATTTGCATTTCGATCCCTCTAACACATAAGTCGATATCCGGTTGAGTTTTCCAACTTAAGCTTCCTTAAAAGAGACTAATTGTCTAAAACCTTACCAAAATCATTTCGGAATGACTTAAAATTTTACACACAAGTCACATTCGACATTACGGACTTGTCCCAACTTTCGGAATCGCATTCCGACCCCGATATCAAAATTTCCACTTCCGGTCAAATTTTCTCAAAAAACCTTCGAATTTCTATATTTAGTCAAATGACTTCAAAATGACCTCCAATCATCGAAATTTACTTCCGATCGCGCTCCCAACTCCAGAATCATCATACGGAGCTATTCCGAGACTCGAAATCCCAAAGGGGCATCTATAACACTAAAATTCCATCCAATCCAAGTTTATAAAATTCTTCTGAAATACCAACTATCACATTATATGCCGAAATGCTTACGGGTTATCCAAAACCAAATCCGAACATACGCGCAAGTCTGAAATAATCATAAGAACTTGTTGGAACTTTCAGTTTCCGATTCCGAGATCGTTTACTCAAAATTTTAATCTAAGCCATTTTCTTTAATTTAAGGCCCGCAATGAAAATTTTCTTTCCAATTTGACTCTGAGTTTCACGAAATTCAACTCTGATCATACGCACAAGTCAATATACCTGAAATGAAATTGTTCATGACTACCAATTACTGAGTGATGCGCTAGAGCTCAAAATGACGGGTCGAGTCGTTATAGATTTCGACCTGTGTGCTCATTGCCTTTTTGATAAAGCTCAAGGGCATTTCTGTCAACAACAATTCTTACAATAAATGTAAATTTTAAGTGACCCCAGGTGTGTTTTAGGGAGGCAACATATTAGGTTTTCGGTTATAGGCTATAATTACGTATATTATTCGATTATTACACTCTAATTTACTGCTTTAGTAAAGTTTGCGCTTTTATTGCTAGTGTTTTGCACTAATTGTATGTTTTATGCCTTGTAGGTATGATTCCGAGCTATATATATGTTATAGAATGAATTTAAGTGATTTGAAGCTCAAGGAATTAAGCCGAAATTTTTTTCAGGGGTCAAATTTGATAGTTGAGAACAAACGAAGACTCGATAAAGCATATTACACACTGTCTAGTAAAATGAACATAACGTTTTCCTCAGAACTCTGTTTGGACTATATATTATATGGTTAAAAATATGACTCAAAGGGCTACAACTTTCACGTTTTATGGTTTTCCAAATTCTAAATGGAATAGGGTGAAAAACTACAGTTTTACTGCGACCGCGGCAGAAGGCAGTCGCGAACGAATGAAGAATCTGATAGGATGTTTGGCCGCGGTTTGACCGCGGCCATCCAGGCCTAATGCTTGTCCTGTTTCGCGTAGGAAAAGGAATAATTGTTTTGGCCTGGCCCTACTTGGTATATATACATGGAAATATGGTATTTTTTGAGGATTTGACATACTTTTGACACAAATTTGACCTAATAAGGCAGAGAACACATTGGGAGCAAGACGTAGAATTCTTCTACGAGTTATTCCTTCCTCTTCATATTTTTCATTGTTGGTTATGACTTTTAGAATTGTAGTTTTACATACTATTATGATAATCTAATTTGTTATATAAGGTTTGATGGAACCTATTGGGGGATGAACTTCTTGTTTATGTGAATACAAATTGCTAGTTTCAATCTTTATTTATTCAACCATGTTCTTGTTGTAGTTAATTGGCAGGATCCTCAATTAGCTGTGCCTATTTAGTGTGCATAACTTGGAAGAGAGTGCATATTTAGTTTATTGTTGAATAACACCACTCGTAAAGTATAAGAGGAATCTATAATTGCTGGTTTAAAGGCGGGATTAGGGATAACGAAGCCTTGGGTGCAATCTTAAGTGAACTGTATTAATTAAAGCTAGCTAGTGTATCTCGGGAGAGTGCAATAGTATATTACTGTGATTACTCAGGAGAGATTTATGGTAAGATGAGCGTTCATGATTGATAGAGGCGTGTTGGTAAATTTGTATAAAGCATAAATAGAAGGGATTCAATCAATAGGGAAAATCATTACCTTAGCTTTATCTCATCATTGTTTACAACCTTAGTAATTTAGTTTACAACTTGTTATTTTACTGCAATCTTAGTTCATAAAGAAACCTCCAACTATGATTTGAAAGTCTTGGGAAGCTGGTTCTGAAGAGTTTAGTGGATCTAAAGTTAGTGATTTATAGGTTAACTCTATGTGGATTCGACCCTGGACGTAATACTTGGGTTATATTTGCAACGTTCGCAGAGTCCTTTCTAGAGGACATAGTTGGGCGTATTTTGGCGCCGTTGCCGGGAAACTAACAGTGTAGCTATAGGTGTACATATTGCTAGGTGTAAAGTTTGAACTTTTTTTTTGTATTTGATTTTTTTTCTTTTTCTTTTTGTTTTACTTGTTGATTTAAAAAAAACATGCAATCATGGAATTATGAAAGTTTTGATGTTGGTCATTCTACGTTTAGTCTCCTTATGCATATTGTAAAGGAAACCAAACAGGGCAAAATTATAAAAATATTTCCAAGAGCGAATTTATGAAAGTTTTGATGTTGGTAATTCTACGTTTAGTCTCCTTATGCATATTCTAAAGGAAACCAAACAGGACAAAATTATAAAAATATTTCCAAGAGCGAATTATGTGCACCAACTCAATCTTATGTGTGATATGTGTGGTGGTCAAGATGGTCACTTTCATGGTTATACTTATATTTCTTATCTTCTCCCAACCCCTTATTATGCTGATTCTATGTTTTCTTGTGAGGATAATAGGAACAAAGAACCTCAGGAAGCTAACCTAAAGAAAATCGAAGATATGTTAAAGTGTCTTATAGAACAACAAAGTAAAATACTGCTACGGATAGAAAAACAAGATGAAACTATACACAACTTAGAGTCTCAAGTGAGCCAACTAGTTAAAGATTTTAATGCTAAATATGTCAACATTATGGATAGTAGCCAGGAGCAGTTTGCATTAGAGACGAAAATTGAGGTGCCAATGGGGGTCCAAAGTAGAACCCCAACACTCTAACCATCTAGACTTTTAGGATGCCGATGTTGTATAAGTAATACTAGACTCAACCGGGGACGTTGAAGATACAAATTTAGTTGGCTCTAGTATTTTGGGTGTTGAGGAGGTCAAAAATCTTGAAGTTCATGTATTAGAGCTTGTTGGACCTCATTCCAAACACTTCTTTACAATATGTTCAGACTGTGAAATGGGAATGGATCTTTACGAGCATAAAGAGGAGTCCAAGGAAGAGGTAGATGGGCCTTATATTTTGAAATTCTCAAGGCCGTCTAGGCAAGGTGACACTCCTAGGCCGAGAGCCAAAAAGTGCATGTCTCTACCTAATTTTTGGCTCGCAAAAATTTGTACCGCCCCAAGAGCATAATCATAAGCTTGAATCAAAACTTGGGGTGCGATTTATAAGTTCGAAGTGGAGGCAAAAAGTGATTCACATCGTGTCGCGACGTTAATCAAACGCTTGTTGGGAGGCAACCCAACTTTATTATTTTTTTTATTTTTTGTATTACTTTTTTTAATTGTATTATATTTGTAGTGTCGATTTGTTTTATTCTCTAGGAGCATGGAAAGCAAAGGTATTGGAAAGATACAATAACAAACCAAATGGTAGTAACTAAGTGTGAGGTACCCCGCACGAAGGACTGAGCTTGGGAGAAGTCTGAGTACCCTATGAGTATCTAGTGCTTCGGCCTTTGGCCTACCATGGAGTTTCTTTTACCCTCTTATTAGTATGGTGTACATTGGGGACAATGAAAAATTTTAAGTGCGGGATGAGGATATTGTTTGGATAACTTTGTATAATATTTTAGTTGTGTTAGTTTAATTGAATAATTATTTTTTCAAAATAGAAAAGAATGGACTTTTCCCGACGATGGATCTATTAGACAATTTTCTTGAGGGATTTAAGTCTAAAGAAAAAAACAAAAAAAATTCTTTTGTTAGGTAGTGTAGCAATTTCCCTTGGTTTTTCTTTAAACCACGGTTCTTTTCCAAGGGTTTTGTTTGAACCGAGTGTAGTTAGTTTTTTCGTAGTAGAAGCCATTGTGTTGTATGTTGATGTGAAGCAGTATCTCTTGAATTTTTTTATGCCTTGAGAATAGTGAGTACTTTGGTTGCGACGCTTAGGCTCATGTTTTGACTCTGGTAGAAGTACCTTAAATTGTATGATCTTATCTTTACTTAACTGCTTTGACTAGAGTGTCCATTAATCCAATCCCGAGTGAGTTATGTGCCATGTGTGTGTGAGGTTTGTTGTATTCTGTGCATTGCATTTGATGTCTAGAACATGCCCCCTGTGTGTACAAAGCTAAATAGTAGTTTTATTCAGTCTAGAAAGTGATATAGGCATTTTTTTATTGACCCATATATGTATATTTTACCCATCTAATTATTATGTATCGTAGTTAACCCATTTGAGCCTGTAATCTTGTTTCTTTGGCAACCACATTACAAGACTTACCCATTTGTTTGAATTAACCATCTATTTGAACCTTCTAACCTCTCATGAGCACTTAAATTGTTATGAACTTTGTAAAAGTTAAAGTGTGGGGTGGTTGGTTTGGCTTTTGAGAGGAACTAATGAAATAAAGAGAAAGGTGCACTGTTTTGACAAAGTAAAAGCCACTTGAATTGGAAAAACAAAATAGCTAGATTGTAGTAAAAAAAAAATTTCCTTGATATGTGGTGGCTCTTGATGTAAGTGTGCTTAAAGAAGTAGGGGGTACTATAGATTGATGTGAAGGTGGAGTTTTGTTTGATATAAGTATAGTGTTTGAATTTTAAAGTATATGTATTAAAGTGCTTAGGGAGTTGTAGTCACTCTTATATCTAAATGTATCCTACCCGTCCCGTAGCCTACATTACAACCAAATAAAGTCCTAATTGATCCTAGATTGAATGAGCTCGATTAGTGGAGTAGTACACTATGGGAAAACTTATGATGCATCTTTTGTGGAATATGAATGTTATTCTGAGAGTGAGCGAATTCTTTCTATCTTGAGTTCCTAAATGTTCTTAAATTTTATTATGTGGAACTACTCTCTTTTGTTGTGTGAGGGAACTTGATTCATGAATGGAAAGGTAATGTCAGTGACCTCTACGTTAGTGTAAGTAGGTGAGTCTTAAATAATGCGTGGCACTCGTGAGTCAAATCTTGAGGTGAAGATGTTACACTTTTGTGCTTAGTCTATTTTATATACTCTTGGTGTGATGAGTTAGGAGAATTGTTTAAAAATGTCGTGTTTAAAAAAAAGTGTAGTTTGATTGCTCGAGGAAGAGCAATGGTTTAAGTATAAGGTGTTGATTATAGTCTGTAATTACATTTTTTAGTCGATTATTACACTCTAAGTTACTGCACTTTAGTTGAGTTTGCGCTTTTATCGCGAGTTTTTTGCACTAATTGTGTGTTTTATGCATATGCGTGATTCCGAGCTATATAGATGTTATGGAATGAATTTAAGTGATTTGAAGCTTTGAAGTCTGAGTAAATCTCAAGGAATTAAGCCGGAATCGTGTTCGAGGGTCAAATTTAATAGTTGAGAACAAATGAAGCCTCGATGAGTATATTTCACACTATCTAGTAAAATGAACATAACATTTTGCTTAAAACTCTGTTTGGGCTCCATAATATTTGATCGGAAATATAACTCAAAGATATACAACTTTCATGTTTTACGTTTTACCAATTAATGAATGAAATAGGGTGAAAAATCACATTTTTACCGCGACCGCGGCATAAGGCAGTCGCGGACGAATGAAGAATCTAAGAGGATGTTTGGCCGCGGTTTTACCGCGGTATATACAGGCCTAAAACTTGTCCTTTTTCGCGTAGGAGAAGGTATAAGTGTTTGGGCCCAGCCCTACTTGGTATATATACATGGAAACATTGTATTTTTGAGGATTTGACATACTTTTGACATAGATTTTACCTAAGGAGGCAGAGAACATATTGGGAGCAAGGCGGAGAATTCCTCTATGAGTTTTTCCTTCCTCTTCTTATTTTTTATTGTTGGTTATGCCTTTTAGTATTGTAGTTTTACATACTATTATGAATAGCTAATTTGTTATTTAAGGTTTTGATGGAACCTATTGGGGGATGAACTTATTTATTATGTGAATACAAATTGCTAGTTTCAATCTTTATTTATTCAACTATGTTCTTGTTGTAGTTAATTGACAGGATCCTCAATTAGCTGTGCCTATTTAGTGTGCATAACTCGGAAGAGAGTGCATATATAGGTTATTGTTGAATAACACCACTCCTAAAGTATAAGAGGAATCTATAACTGTGTGTTTAAAGGCGGGATTAGGGATAACGAAGCCGTGTGTAGAATCTTAAGTGAACTGTGTTAATTAAAGCTAGCTAGTGTATCTCGGGAGAGTGCAATAGTATATTACTCTGATTACTCGGGAGAGTTTGCGGTAGGACGAGTGTTCATGATTGATAGAGGTGTGTTGGTAAATTTGTATGAAGCATAAACATAAGGGATTCCATCAATAGGGGAAATCATTACCTTAGCTTTCTCTCATCATTGTTTACAACCTTAGTTATTCAGTTTACAGCTTGTTATTTTACTGCAATCTTAGTTTATAAAGAAACCTCCAAAGGTGATTTGAAAATCTTGGAAAGCTTGTTCTGAAGAGTTTAGTGGATCTAAAGATAGTGGTTGATAGGTTAACTCTCTGTGAATTCGACCCTGGACGTAATACTCAGGTTATATTTGCAACGTCCACATAGTCCTTTCTGGAGGACATAGTTGGTCATGATCAGTTTTTCTTCTATTTCTCCTGTTTCTTTGTCTTTTTCTAGGACATCTCTTTATCTTCTTCTAGGATGTCTCTTTATCTTCTTCATATTGCTTCAACCTACATATATGTTTTTAATCAATTTTTCCCATATTTTTTATCCATATGATATAGAAACAACTTCAATTTGGTTATTTTGTATTTATTTCTTTGCTCTTTCAATTAATTCCAACCCACATGCAAAAAAAATCCCAAATCAGCCTAATTCACTTTACTTTTGCTCGACTCTTAGCTCAATGCGATTTTTCTATGAGCCAAGTTATCTCCTGTTTCCTGGGTGGACTCAAAGATGAATTAGTGAATCCTGTAAAGATACATGAACCTCAGACTCTGTCCAAAACATATAGGCTAGCAAGGTTAGTAGAGGCTACTTTGGTTGGTAATGCTCGAGCACAAAGGTCCAATTCTTATGTTTATTACATAAAGCGACCTGTCTATGATTCTTTACCAGCTAGACCACACCTTACCAGTCCTGCTCGAGCAACTAGGCTAGCTTTACCTGCCCTCCGAGCTCCAGTTATTCCTAAGAGTAGGAGGACAATCTCTCCTCCTGAAATGCAAGCTAATAGAGCAAATGGGCTATGTTACTTCTGTGATGAGAAATATTCACCTGGACATAAGTGTACACTTCCCAAGTAATTGTTTGTATTGTATTTAGAGTGTGGAGATGATGAATGCTCAGAATAAGCAACACCAATAGCAGAAGGTGATGCTACTACTAAGGAAAGGTCTGTTATTGAAGGTGATACTCCCATGATTTTCTTATGTGAATTTAATGGAATGGATGATGTACAAGCCATACATGTGATTGGGTATAGTAATAAAAGGCAATTAAAAATTCTTTTGGATGGGGGGAGTACTCACAACTTAATAGACTGTGAATCTGCTAAGAAACTTGGTTTCCAGATCTCTCCTAGTAAGGTTGGTTATGTTAGTCTTGGTAACAATTCTATGGAGGCCACATCTGGAGTAGTAAGGGATTTTCAATGGATGTTGCAGGGTACATCTTACTATTCGGACCTGATAGTCTTCCTAGTTGGGAAGTATGGTTTAGTTTTAGGAACCTTATGGATGAAAACACTGGGACTAGTTACCATGGACTGCATAGACTTGACTATGTCATTTACTTATCAAGCTAAGTTTCACTTGCTGAAGGGTGTATCTGAAGAATGCAAATTCTCCAGCACCAAGTCTATTAACAAGATGAATGAAGATGAGGTCCAACTCTTTATGCTACAAGTCTTAGTTTCTGAACCTGAGTTACCTATAGATGACCAGTTTAATGCATTACATTTGTCCAAGGAAATCCATGTTCCTACTATTATTGATGATCTTCTCGCCTAGTACCACCAGGTGTTTGTAGAACCAACAAACTTGCCCCTACAAAGAGGTACATTTTATCGCAGTACTCCTTTACAACTTGGGTCTAAACCTATCAACATTATACCTTACAGGGTATTCTTCTATGAAGAATGACATCATTGAGAAGCTGGTCAAAGACATGCTGTAACAAGCTGTGATCCAGCATAGTAATAGTCATTTTGCATCTTAGTGTTGTTAGTAGGTAAGAATAATGTAACCTAGAGGTTATGTGTGGATTATAGGAAATTGAATCAATGCATTGTCAAGGACAAATTCCCTATCCCTATCATAGATGATATATTGGATGAGTTAGCTGGAGCAGTGATATTCTCCAAACTTGACTTTCGATCAGGCTATCATTAGATAAGAATGGTACCAACTGACATACCTAAATAGCCTTAAAAACTCACCTTGGCCATTATGAGTATCTGGTTATGTAATTAGGCTTAAGCAATGCTCTTTCTATCTTCCAATGTCCCATGAATCACCTATTCCAACATTTTTTGAGAAAAATTTGTTTTAGTTTTCTTTGATGACATCTTAGTATATAGTAAGAGTTTACATGACCATGCTTCTCATTTACAGTAGGTGTTTGGCATCATCTTTCATAACAGTCTATTAGCTAAACATTCTAAGTGTATCTTTGGAGTATCTAAAGTGGAGTATTTGGGGCATTTCATCTCTAGTAAAGGGGTTTCTACAAATCCTAAGAAGATTACTCCAGTTCAATAATGGCTTACTACTACTATAATCAAACAACTAAGGGGCTTACTACGTCTTGCATGTTATTAAATGTATTTCATTAAAGTTTACGGTCTTTTTAATCGATCATTATCTGAGTTCTTAAGGAAGGGCAACTCCAACTGGTCTGTAGCTGCCGATCAAGCCTTTGATGCACCAAAATTGGTTCTCAAAACCACACATGTCCTAGCTTTGCCTGGTTATTCTATTCCCTTTGTGGTTGAGACAGATGCTAGTGGTTGAGACAGATGCTAGTGGTGCTAGCATTGGAGATGTTTTGATGAAACATGGTCATCTTATAGCCTTCATTAGTATGGGATTGGCTCCTAGACATGTTGCCTTATCAGTTTATGAAAGAGAACTGTTTGCACTGGTTTTTGCCGACACTATATGGTGTCATTACTTGCTTGGCCAGCACTTTATTGTGAAGACTGACCAAAAAGCCTCGAAAAACTTATTGCAAAAGTTACATCATGATTCACAACTAAGATAGTTAGCTAAGTTTCTTCCTTTTGATTTTGTAATCCAATACAGGAAAAGGAATGAGATTGTTGTTGTAGATTCCCTCTCGAGGGTGGATAGTGCTGAATTAATGGCCTTGATGGTTCCTCTAATCATGTTGACTTGTGGCAAGATATTTCAGCCAGCTGGGATGCTGATCCTGTTTAAGGACCTTATTGCATCTCTATCATATAAACCTCATAAAAACTTTACTTGGATCAATGCTTAGCTAAAGAGAAAGGGGAAGCGCGTGGTGGGGCATGACGAAGTTCTGAGGAAGAAAAATCTTAATCTTGTGGTATTACAGTCCCTCTGGTAGCCACTTTGGTGTTGATGCTACTACCAAAAAGGTGATGGCTTACTTCTATAGAAAAGGGATAAGAAAGGACATTTTGGATTTTATCCATAGCTGGGATATTTTTCAAAGGAACAAATATGACACTTCTGCCTATCCTGGGTTCCTCCAACTATTGCCAATACCTACTACTACACCTTGGACTCACATTAATATGGACTTCATAAAGGGATTTCTTGAGGCAAGACTGTCATTCGGGTGATTATTGACAGGCTCACTAAGTATGGACATTTTGTTGCCCTTTATCACCCTTACACTACTCAAACTCTTGCACTTGTGTTTATGGACACCATCTTCAAACTTCATGGGTTTCCAGCTTCTAGTACGAGTGACAGAGATCCTATCTTCATCATCTTATTTTGGAAGGAATTCTTATCAGCTTAGAGAGTCACCTTACAGACTTCAACAACCTATCATCCACAAACTGATGGTCAAAATGAGGTTCTAAATAGGTGTTTGGAAACATACTTAAGATGTTTTTGCACTGATTCTCCTACAGAGTAGTGCTCCTTCCTGTCACTAGCTGAGTGGTGGTACAATTCTAGCCCACATTCTGCTATTCAAACCACCCATTTTGAACTTTTATATGGTTATCCTGCTATCATACACCAGCCTTACCTCCCTAGTGATTCCTCCTTGATGTTGTTAAAGACATTCTGTTGGTCAGGGAATTTAAACTTCAGCTGGCTAAATTCCATTTAAGCATAACTCATCAACGAATGCAGGAACATGCTAATAGCCACATGTTTGATAGAGAGCTTAAGGTGGGAGATTGGATGTTTGTTAAGCTGCAACTTTGTCGACACTCCACACTTTCCATCTCTCCCTACCACAAGTTGACATCAAAATAATTTGGTCCATATCCTATTGTAGAAAGGGTGGGAGTTGTTGCTTATAAGCTTCTCTTTCCTCCTGGGGTCCAACTTCACCCTATTTTTCATATCTCTCAACTCAAGTTCTGATATGCTCTACCCTCCATTATTGTTCACCCTCTTGTCTTGGACTTGGCCAGTCCTTTATGCCCTTCTACAGAAGTAGTATTAGCAAGGCAACTCATCAAGAAGGGGATCAAGTTTGTAGCCCAGTGTTTGATCAAATGGAAGAATTTAGATTCAACTCAAGCTAATTGGGAGTTTGCTTCAGATTTGTGCACTAGATTTCGGCACTTCACCCTTGAAGACATGGGTGTTATTGATCGAGGGGGTATTGATACACATATTTTAGCTGATACTGGGTTTAATGCCAGCTCAGATGTATGTAGGCCAGTAGTTAGATCCCTCACGCAATTGTTGCCAAAATTTCAAATATGAATAATAGCGAGAAAGTTAGTTAGCTGCATTTTCAGCTTTTTTGCACTCCATTTGAATTCCTTGTAATAGATATATAAATAGAAAATATGTAAGTAGGAGAGACGTTTTTGAATGCTAAGGATTTCATGATTTCTGTCTTCTTCTTCTCCTACACCAAAAAAGAGTCACAATAGTTCCCCTCTAAATAAACTGTAAAACGCCTTTCTATCTTCTTGAGTGAACTCCTCTGTTTCCTTCATCTTTCGGATTTCATTTTCACTATAGGGCTCCTCATCGCTTGTTAAGGTTATTGATTTTAAAATCTTTACTTCTTTGTCCGCTGTTAAATATAATACTACTTTATTTCATTTACATCTTCCTTAAATGTCATCTCTACTCCCTATTGCAAGCACAAGATAAATTATGTGACCCAGATATTAAAATAAAAAAGAGGAGAAAAATATTCTCATATATAGTTTAAGTAACTATACCTTGAATAACTCCGTGGTTGATGGTCTAGAGATGTTGTCTAAGTCAAAGATTTATTAATCGGCTCATGAGTGTTTCTTGAAATTAATCTTTGTCAAAACCCCATGAATTGTACTTTTCAAAACTCAACAAAGTAATTCAAGCACAAGCACTTCTGCCAAAACATAATTTTTTTTTTATATATTGTTTTTTATGTTGAACATATCAGATCAAAGGTATCTAAAAAAGGAAAAGAAAAAAAGATTTTGGACAACAGGGCTGAACTTGTGTAGATACGAAATTTGGAATAATGATCTCTCGGCTTAACAGAGACACTAACAACAGATACTTCTTGCAAGGATGTTGGACTTCTCAACCCGTGTTCGAGGAATTCATTATTTAAACCCCGAGTATTTTGCTGAGTGACTGGAAGCTTCAAAACTATCAAGATCATCTAGCCGAATCACTTTGGAGATGGTGTGGTTTGTCGAGTATTTTCTTAGTTCTATTCAGACTGTTCTTTATCAGTGTAGAGCCTCACGTGTATGTTCTTTTCAAGAAGTTGTGGGATGTACGAGTCTTCTTCGCGTTAACTGCCAAGCAGTGCAGTGAGCATGAGCATTTGAATGATCTCTTCACCCATGCTGACGATGTAGCTTACACTGCAGCATACCTATGTTGTTTATTAAGGTTGGCCAAAAATATGGATGGCGAGTTCTCTAAATTGCTGGAAAGGATAAGCCCTTTTAGATCTGAACTGAGGAAGATTTATCTAAACATCTTGCTAGGGTTAAAGTCATTAAGATCAGAGACTACAATTAAAGTCAAATACAACAACCTAGTATAATCCCACTTAGTGGAGTCTGGGGAGGGTAGTATGTACGAAGACCTTACCCCTACCCTTGGGTAGAGAGGCTGTTTCCAAATAGACCCCGGCATTCTTCCCTCCAAGAACTTCCCACCTTGCTCACAACCTCTCGGTTGGAAGTGAGGAATGCTTACCATCATAGCAGCCCCTCTTGTCTTACAATTAAAGCCAAATATATGTTTGATTTTGTTAGTACTCTCTGTGGTGATCTGAAAGAGCTACTAAGACGTGATAGTCAAACTCCGTGCCTCCATCTCCAGCAAGGACTTCCTTAATTTCTCTAGGATATAATATTAAGGCATTTCCCACTTGGAGCTCTTCAATCACATATATCTGGCCATTGAGGCAGCAATTGCAATCTATTCCTCATATGATGAGGAAATGGACAAGACTACTGAAATAGACCGTGTGCTTTTTATTTCTACAACTGAAGTTCAACCATGTCAAGGTGGAAGCCAATCTTATTCAGCTATAAAACAGTAAATCCACTATAGTAGCTCCTCTAAAAGATCTGATTGACTATGTTCCGAATGAGCTGATATTCCTGAGAACGTTTTTAATTAATGCATTTGAGTCGTACAAAGAGCAAACTAATATGACTGATCTTTTGACCCTTATTCAATCAGTAAGTAGCAAAGCATGGCCGGTCATTAATTCTCTTCATCATGACTTGAAGCAAGTAGATCTGGCCAGGGAAATTAAATTGTCATATTTTCAACTGCTTCTTAAGTTCAAGTTTATTAAGGCAACGATTAGACAGATGTCTCCCAACATTTCTGCATCACCAACACTAGACCATCCTATGATAAATCTGTTGATCTTTCTTCCTCTTAACTTTGAGGTCATTGATTCTTATTTCAGAATGCTAAAATCCTCAAAGACATTATCCTCTGACAGCTGCCACGAGATGAAATTGGTTTTGATGGAGTTTCATAAATATATTCTAGACAATCTGCTACTGAGTGATGAAACCAGTTTAAGATTTACTATTGCAAATGAGGTTAAAATGTTCTACTATGGGTTGTTGCTCCTGGTATCATATCTTTTTGATCCTCTAGTTCAGTATAGTGGATGCAAGAAGTAGAATAATCTTTTGATAGGATTTGGAACTGTTG
This sequence comes from Nicotiana benthamiana, assembly GCA_034376525.1. NCBI lineage: Eukaryota > Viridiplantae > Streptophyta > Magnoliopsida > Solanales > Solanaceae > Nicotiana > Nicotiana benthamiana. The sequence continues at coordinate 57,046,034 of CM067340.1, read as the reverse complement.
ACGTTGAGGCAGAATCTGCCACCTGTTTATTTTTACGAAGATGTTGGTGATAGTAAAAAAAAGTAGGAGCTTCAATCTTGTTTTTCAGTGTTTGACTGTGGCTTTCAAGCTTATTGAGTTGGAGGGAAGCTTGATGGATCTGCTAAACAAAGCCACTTTGAAAAGCTAAAATCCTGGATATGGTTGAAAGTGCTCATGAAGACATTATTTTTCTTAGAGCTTTTTTCATGGATGTTCAGGCAAGACAAAAAGCTTAACAAATGCATGATCTCTTAAGGCATGTCGAAGAGACTGCCAACAAGTTAGCACAAATCAGTGGTTTTCGTAATAGAAGTTTCATGGACGAAAACCGTGTAAGGGAAATATGTCTTTCATTGTCTGCTCTCCTATACGAGATTAAGTCTCTCAAGGTAGAATGCATTCAGGTCCTGGATGCAACACATTGCGACATGGCTTTGCAGATGACGAAGGCCTTATAAAATTTTTATTAAACCGCTTGTACTTAGGGCTTGATTGTGATGCTGGTGCAATTTTTTTTGCGATGAACCGCATCAGAGTAATGAAAGAGAAACTTATGTAATTGGGACATTTTCTTGCGGATGTTGTACAACACTACAATATGCATCAAGCACTAAAAGACATCATGAAACGTGTTCTAGATACCATGTATGTCTGTTTCTTCTCTGTTAGGGGCTATAAACCTGCTTGGTATGTCACGGCCCAATTTAGGATTGTGACAGGCAGTTAGGAGTAAGTGCTCCAAGTAAGCTTCATCGGTAATTTTACAGAAAATCGGGCAGAGTTTTCCCTGTTTTTTGGACCATCCCAAAAAAATTTTCTGCCTCAAATCAACAACAAAACATCCTAATATCATATAAAACAATTGATAACATGTCAATTAACCATCAAAAGTCTCCACTATGACTAAACCAGCAACTAACAACCAAAAATACTAATTATCTCCAATTTTAGCACTAAAGAAAGATACTCAACATAAGACTAATAACAAATAATACTCATGACACTAAAAGAATGACAATAGAGAGACTATTGTTGATACGTAATTTTTCCCCATCTATACTCAAAATATTCCCAAAATTAGCATGTAGATGCATAAATAAGCATCCACAAAGGTCTTGGTATTTTTCTACTTTTTTTTTTAGTTTTTCAAAATCAAATTACGACTTATTTTGCAATATAAAATCCAGTATTTAGTCTCAAATCGAGTTATTTTGACAAGTAATCTATTTTATTCTCTCATTTACATAAAAATATAATTTATATAAGTTTTACAGAATTTTACAAAGCCATTAGGTATTTCTAATATAATGCAATTTTAGCCCATTTCTCGATTGAATAAGTATTTTTATTGCAAAATCGTTCCTAATATTTTTAACTAATACCTAGATACATTTTATTAACTCAGTATTTTTATAAGGTTGTTTCTATTTTAATAAAATTAAAAATGGGAGAAATGACTATTTAAATGGTAGCCTTTTTTGTTTCAATTCTGACCCAAATTAGCCCCCAAATTGACCCCAATTACCTGACCCAATCTCAAAATTACCCGACCCAAACCCACATAAAACTAACCCACCCCAGTTCTCTTTAATCGTTGCCGTTGATCACTCAGATCAACGGCCCACATTTCACTTACCAAAATTAAATCCCAAGTAACCCCCAAACCCTAATCAGTTTACCAAAACAGCCGCCTTTGAACCCTAAATGCTCTCTAGCCCTCCTTGAACCCTCATTGTCTACGACACTATTTCACCCGCGTTCATGGCCGTTCAAGCCCTAAGACGTGTTTATCTGTTCACTCTTCACCTCTCCTGGTTCCTGGAAACCCTACCTCAAAGTTGACTGGACTAGAGGTCCTCCGATGTGATTCCTGCATCCGTGTCTGGCCTTTCTCCGGCAAGCCTTAAGGCCCTGGGTCCTTAGCCGACTCCGACGAGTCCGTTACAGGCGTTTCTCGATACTTCGAGACCTTTCTATGAAAACCCTAATTTCTCGAGGTTTTTCTCTATGTTCAATTTTTACGATTCCCGCTGAGTCCTAGTTAACTTCTAATGATTTTAAAGTATTTCTCGCCTCTTCTTCGTCTAATTTATTTTCCAAACTGTTCGTCTTTTTAAACTTAGGGCTTTCCATGACTTCTCTGATTTCTTTGATTTCGTTGTTTTATTTGCTACTGTGTGTTCTTCTCTATGATTTTTGAGCATTTTCTACTATGGCTCTGAGGCGTTTTGCTTCACTAATTATTTTTTAGGGTGTTCAGTTAATGTGTTCTGTGCTTTCCTTTATGCTGTTCTGATTTTGTTCACCTTCATCTATGATATTCCTGATGCTCTAATATGCATTGGAAACCCTAGCTTTAAGGGGGCTTTTCCATTGTCTCTCTGTGAAACCCTATCCGCCTCAAATTGCTTTCGTGTGTGTTGTGCTACATGTTTATTCTACTACCTGCAGTTTATGCATGCTCGAATCTATGCATCTTTTATATTACCACTTCCCCTTTCTCTGAGCAACCCTAAATTGGAAAATTGATTTTGTACAGTTGTCTGATTCTCTAATTGAAGTCTGTTTTCTTACTAAGTTCGAATAAGCTAGTATCTCGATTCCTTGATTTTCTATGTAATTATCATGCCTTATATGTTTACCCGTGTGATTTTCAAAACTTCTTACACGTATTTGCTCTAATTCTGTGATTAGTACTCCATTTTCTTTCCAGAATTAGGCTAAAGTTTATTTACCTCCAGCCGGTTCCTTAATTAAAGGGAGTCTTCTCCTTAATTGTTTATGATTGGTACTGTTGAATATTCTTTTGCCTTAAGTGCTGCACCTCTTTCAAACTATAAAAGCCTTCACCTTTTCTCACTTAACAGACACTGATACACGACTACTCTCTAAATCTCTCACTGAAAACCCTCTTCTCTTCTATATTCTTCTCTGTTACTTGCTCTCTTTGCTAAGAATTAGCCGGCTGAAAGCCAAGGCTAACTATAAGGTTCTATACCTGCTTTGTTATTCAAGTTGCAACTGGTAGGCTCCTAATTTTACATCATCAACCTCCAACTAGTTGTTTACTTAACCATGTTCCTTGTCTTTTTATGCTTTCAGTTTAAATTCAGCATGTTTAACCCCTTTCCCTTCCCCTAGTCTGTTTGTGTATTTCACTTTAAGCTTTAGCATGTTTAATCCCCTTCCCATTTCCCTTGTCTGCTATGTTTAAGTTCAGCAGGTTTAATCCCCTTCCCCCATTTCCCTTGTCTATTTGTGTATTTCAGTTGCAGCATGTTTAATTCTCCCTTTTCTCTTTTCTGTTTATATTTCAGTTTTCAGTTCAGCATGCTCAGCCCATTCTCTTGTCTGTTTATTGTTCATTATTATGGATTAAGTTCTTGTACACCCCTTTCCCCTGAATCCCTTGAATTTAGTCTTGTTCTTTCAAGTATACTTATGTGATTCCCCTTTCCTGATCTCTGTTTGAATATGACTGTGTTCTGGATTAAGGTGGCATCTCATTGCTTCTCCTAGTTTATAACTAAGGTTGTTAACAGCCTATACTCAAAGTAATCCCATTCCCTACCCCTATATTATGTGCTTGAGCCTTGACAAAGGCATGTTGGTGTCCTAATCACCATAAAATCCCTAGTCTGACTTGTTTACAAGTCTGCTCTTGCTTGTTAACCTTTGTAAGTGGATAGAGGTGTGCTAGACTCACTCCATAGGCTAGGTATGACCACCTCCTACACTGGTCTTCCTCTAATTACTCACTTTTACACTTATTCTTAGTTCTTTAAGTTCTACCCCTCTCTGGTAAGCCATGCTTAGGGACCTTGGAGTCTCCTCTGAACTTGGGTGCCTTAGGGCTGGTAATTCCACACTTGCACTATATTAATTGATTATAGTGTAGGATTTTCTTGGGTTTCTTTGAAAGCCTTTGGAACTTTGATACACTCTAAAGAGAAAGCCTCGGATTTGGGATCCCGGATTTGGTAAAAGGCATATGTTGGACATTAAAGTTTCTTCGAGACTCCTCGGGCCTGTTGTAGTTATTGATATATTCAGCTTTTTTTATTCCTTTAATGTTTTTTTGTTTAGTTTTGTAATAATTTGTAATAAATGAACTCGTAGATATAGTAAAAGGGATATGGGAAGGGTTTACATTCTTGCATAAATTAGATACCATGTATATAAGGGTTTACTTTCTTGCATCTCATATAGATATCATGTCTATCGGCTTTCATTATTGCACATTCTCATGTAGATACCATGTCTGTAAGGCTTTTCGTTATTGCATTAATTTCATAATAAATTATCTCTATGGTTTGCATTCTAACAGCCCCATATAGAAACAATGCTTATAACGAAAAGGATTAGTGTGCGTGTTTTAAAGGTCCATCTCGCCCAGTGCTTAAGAACATTTCAGTCTAACCTGTATTGAATCTGATTACTTTCAAATTGGGCCCAGGTCTGCACCTTTCATAATACTTTGAACCTGTAAACGTCTTTTAAATGCTGAATCTGTTGTTTCAAACATTTTTCCTGCCTTAGTTTAATGTTTTAAGGTCTTTAAAACCTTTCTATGGTTCAAACTGTGCGGCTAACTTGTAAGCCTTTTCTAAACTTGTCTACAACTTTGAATCTCTTTTAATAGACTCTTTTCTGAAACTAGCGTTTTCCTCCTGATTTTCTAAATCCTATCAATTCCTGAAACGGGCCCGGGGAGCTCGAAACATATTTTCTATCCAACTCTTATGTGTTAAACTAATCTGCCTGCTCTTTTAACCTCTTTTAAAGACCAAATCAGTATCTGAAGTCATGCTAAACTAGTTGTTGTTATGTTACGGGGTTTATTTGAGCCTTTAATTGTCCTATTTGCATACCACTTATATGCTACGTGTTTTTACTGTCGTTCTAGTATTTTTACCTTTGAAACTCCATATATATCCTATCTATCTCGCCACCTTCTTAGGATTAGAAGTCCTAATACCCCAGGACTAACATGGTGGGACGAGTATTAGCATGTAATAAGTAAATGATACCAACACATTTAATTACCTTAACGGGGTGGGAAGGGTAGAATATGGAGATGATGACTGGTACGCTAATGCCATATGCGACCCCTCTTTGAGGAGTGTGTGCGGGTATTGTACCGATATGATGCATATAATAGTTAAACCTAGGACCTTTCTCTCTTTTGTTTGCTTTATTTAAATGTTCTCCTATAGTAATGCTTTTCCAAATCAATCTTCTCTTTTATTTTAAACTTATGTCCTTCCTTCTTCTTTAAAGCTTTCAAATTGTGTGAATGATATATATGTGAACCTTATTTGTTTAATCGCTTCCTCTCTTTATAAAGTCACAATTAACACGGTCGGGAACCACACTAGTGGATCTTGAGGGGTTCCTAACATCTTCCCCTCGAGATAATCTCAAGCCCTTACCCGAACTCTGGTTTTCTTTCAAAATACTCCTCCCATCTCTAAAAATGTCCTAATGCACTATAATCATTAGGTGGTAACTCTTCAAATTCCATGACCCAATTCCCAAATTGGAACGAGAGTTGTTTTGCCCATAATGTCGTAAAACCCGATTTCGCCTTTTTGAAAAAAAGGGAGTCGACAACTATAAGAATTTAAAGAAAAGACCATAACAACTGATAAAAATATCTGCCCACGCGAACAAGTGCGAGTCTCACCAAGAATTCTCAACTTGTGCGCTCTAATTAACTAACTCCTCCCCTGCATCAACTGTTGTCTCTGTAAAAAAAAATTAGCGGGGAATGCGTCGCTAGCTCAGTGAGTAATAACACTTAACCACAACCATTTTTATTTGGGGACAAGTCAGAAAACATGCTTGCATAATAATCACAAAATAAAATGCCCTTTTTTAAAATAGTAATAATACTCAGTCTTATAATGTATTTCCTGTAACAAAATTACTTTAACAATTCAGTAATAAACTCGATAAATACTGTATCATAGAAATTCTTTATATTTGGGTGATTTCCAGAAAAGGATAATGTAATATGTATCACTGTGTGGACCCCTTCATAAAAGGAATCAAGTATAACTGTAGGTCCCTATTCGAGCGAAAAATGTAATTGTATGCTAGTTCTACCTTTCCACTAGCGAGGGCTATAACTGTAATCGGTAATCAGTAATCTATAAATACAAGGTGCACTGGATATAATGAACCCGCCGTTAGCTACGGGATCCTTCAAAGTCTTCTCCCATTTATACTCTTTCTTTTAAATAGTATATACTCGTACAAAAGCATTTTCAAAATAATAAAGCGCATATCATTCCTTATCAAATCTTGTAATTTTATTTCGGTAACAGTAATCATATCTCAAGTAATGGTAAAAAATGTTTATTAACGATGAGAATACTTCAAATAACTGTAACATCTCAAGTAACGGTAAAACATATCTAGTACCAGTGAAAATATTTTGATTAATCGGTAAACATCTCAAGTAAACTGTTCGGTATCATATCAAGTAAAGAACTTGTCCCACACGCAAATTTAATAGCATTGGTAATACATTTATTTTCAAAAATCATATATATAAACCATGCAGGTTATGAAAACACAAATTGCGGTAAGATTACTACTTACAATACTCTTGCCGAAATACCAAATGCTTCACCTCGAGCAATTCACACAAATTCCTCCAATCAATCTATAATTACAAAATATCAATCTCATGTTAACTTTCTTATTTAGGCTAATTCATAGCTATTTTAGAAAATCCAATCATCGGGGATCATATTTGGATCTTAATTTGTGGATTTTTATTTACCCCTATATGAGTAATTACCAATTTATCAACTCCAACTTATTCATATAATTTATTACTCCAATTTCATAAAGTTCTATCGATTCTTTAAGAAGAAATTCTCAATTATGTGAATGAACTAGTGTAATTTCTATTATTCTGTAGAATCTTCCAAAAAAGAAAATCGAAATTAAAATCTACATGAAGAAAAAGTACAAGAAATACCCGTAAGAGACAATTAGCGCTTAAGATTCCTCAATAGTTACAGCTATGGCTCCAATACACTGCACCTATTTCTTCCTCTTTTTTTCTCTTTTCCTTCTTTCTTTCTCTAGTATTTTCTTTTGTTTTGTTTTTTTCGTTCAACAGAAGCTTTTGTTTCTTCTAATTGGGCAGAGTTTGCCCTTTTGTTTTCTGTTGGAAGATGGGCTTCGGCCCTTTTGCCTTAGTTATGCCTTTTTCTTATAATTTGTTTTTAATACACCCTTAATTTAAAAATATAGGGTATTACATTCTCCCCACCTTATTAAATTCATTCTCCGAATTTAATTCAAGTACGTACCCGTAGACTGAAATAAATGGGGGTACTTGACTCGAATAGTATCTTCCAGTTCCCAAGTAGCTTGTTCAATTGTATGATTTGTCCATAGAACCTTAACGAACACAATTTCTTTTGACCGTAGTTTTCTTATTTGTCTATCAACAATAGCCGCTGGCTCCTCCTCGTAAGGCAATTTCTCATCGAATGGTATAGTCGGTGCTTCAATAACCTTAGGTGAGTCTGATATACATTTTCTTAGCATTGAGATGTGAAACACTGGATGAATAAAGGAAAACTCAGGAGGAAGTTCCAAACGATAAGCCACCATTCCACTTGGTCTAATATCTCATACGGTCCTATAAACCTGGGGCTCAACTTTCCTCTTTTTCCAAACCGCATCACACCTTTCATAGGGGAGAATCGTAGGAACACTTTGTCTCCAATTGTGAATACTTAATCTCTTCTTCTCTTATCAGCATAAGACTTTTGTCTGTTTTGAGCTGCAAGCAATCTCTGACTAATCAATTGGACCTTGTCCATAGCCTATTGTACTAGTTCGGGCCTAAATAAGTTAGTCTCACCAGCTTCAAACCATCCGATAGGAGAACCACATATTCTACCATACAATGCTTCGTACGGTGCCATTTGAATGTTGGACTGGAAGCCATAGATGTAAGCAAATTCAGCTAAAGGTAGATAAGCATCCAACTACCTCCAAGCTCAAGAATGCAAGCTCTCAACATATTCTCCAAGATCTAAATATTACATTTAGACTGCCCGTCTGTATGTGGATGAAATGCAGTACTAAGATCTACTCATTTACCCAATGCTTCTTGAAAATATTTCCAAAAGCGTGAAGTGAACCGTGATCCTCTATCAGAGATGATGGATAATAGAACTCCGTGAAGTCGGACAATTTCGTTCATAAATATATGTGCATACCTGACTCCACCATATTTAGTCTTCACCGGCAAAAATGTGCTGATTTCGTCAGTCGATCTACAATCACCCATACCAAGTCATAACCTCTAAGGGTTCATGGTAGCCCGGTGACAAAATCCATAGTAATTCTTTCTCATTTCCACTTAGAAATCTCAATTTGTTGTAGTAGTCTTGCGGGTCACTGATGTTCAGCCTTGACCTGCTGACAAGTCAAACAACTAGAAACAAAGTTAGCAGCATCTTTCTTCATACCTCCCCACCAATAAAATTGCTTCAGGTCATGATACATTTTTGTGGATCCAGGATGTATAGTGTACTTAGTGTTGTGAGCTTCTTTAAGAATATCATATCTCAACCCATCTACATTTGGTACACATAGCCTATCACCCATTCGAAGAACACCATCACTTTTAACAATTATATCCTTGCTTTTACCAGCTAAGGCTTCATCTCTGTATTTGCATAATCGTTCATCCTCATATTGGGTGGCTTTAATGCGCTCAACTAATGAAGACTTAGCCTAAGCACAAGCCAACAGTGCCTCTGAATTTTTGACAATAAATCGGATACCTGTATCTTCTAGTCTCTGAATATCTCTAGCCAAAAGTCTCTTTTTAGGGTCTATGTGTGCCAAACTCCCCATAGATTTTCTACTCAATGCATCAGCCACCACATTGGCTTTTCCAAGATGATACAAAATAGAACAATCATAGTCTTTGAGTAGTTCCATCCAACGATGCTGCCGAAGATTCAAGTCTCTCTCCTGAAAGATATACTTCAGGCTTTTATGGTCAGCATAAATCTCACATCTTTTGCCGTATTGATAATGTCTCCAAATTTTAGAGAAAATACCACCGCAGCCATCTCTAAATCATGTGTAGGATAGTTTTGCTCGTGCTTTTTCAATTGTCTCAAAGCATATGCAATAACACGACCATTTTGCATGTGAACAAATCCTAATCTCACCCTCAAAGCATCATAGAATACAGTAAATCCTCTGGAACCTGATGGTATGGCTAATATTAGTGCAGCTGTTAAAGATGTTTTCAGTTTTTGAAAGATCTGCTCACATTCCTCCGTCCACTGAAACTTTGTATTTTTTTGTGTTAGCTTGGTTAGCAGCGCTGCTATTTTGGAGAAATCCTGCACAAAATGCCTGTAATAGCATGCTAAGCCTAAAAAGCTACGAATCTCTATAGTCGAAGTACGTCTAGGCCATTTATCCACAACTTTAGTCTTCTTAGGATCTACCATGATTCCATCTTTGGATACAACATGACCCAAAAATGCTGCCGAGTCTAGCCGGAATTCATACTTCGAGAACTTAGCATAAAGCTTATGTTATCGCAATGTCTGCAACACAGTCCTGAGATGATTCTCGTGTTCTCCTTGTCTACGAGAATATATCAGGATATAATCAATAAATACTATTACAAATATATCCAGAAACAGCTTGAACAACCTATTTATTAAATCCATAAATGCCGCTGGAGCATTAGTCAGTCCGAAAGGCATCACAAGAAACTTATAGTGCCCGTATCGAGTCCTGAAAGAAGTCTTAGTAATATCTTCATCTTTGATTCTAAGTTGACGATAGCCAGAATGGAGGTCAATCTTTGAAAAGTGGCAGATCCTTGTAACATATCAAACATGTCATCTATACGAGGCATATGATATTTATTACAGATTGTTATCTTGTTCAACCGCCTATAGTCAATGCACATTATCAAGGATCCGTCTTTCTTCTTTACAAACACTACTGGTGCACCCCATAGTGATACACTAGGTCTAATAAAACCCTTATCTAAGAAATCATGTAACTGTTGCTTTAGCTCCCTCAACTCTCCTGGTGCCATTCGATATGGGGGTATCGATATAGGTTGTGTGTCAGGTAGCAAATCAATACCAAAGTCTATTTCTCGTATTGGAGGCAATCTTGGTAAATCCTCAGGAAATACATCAAAAAATTCTCTCACTACTGGTACATTCTCTATACTAACTGTTTCCTTTCTTGTATCATTTACAATATCTAAGAGACCTAAGAAACCTTTGTTCAGAAGTCGTTGAGCCTTCATAAAATATACAATTTTGCAAGTCTCTGGAACCTGATTGCCTCTTAGGATAAAACTGGGTTCATTTGGTATCTCAAACCTTACTATCTTTACATGACAATCGACTATAGCATAGCAAGAAGATAACCAATCCATTCCCATCAGCATGTCAAAGTCAATCATATCAAGTACAATAAGGGTAGCTAGAGTATCTCTACCCTCAACCCTAATATGACAAGCACGATACATATATTCAGATAATAGAGACTCTCCAATAAAAGTAGCAACTAGAAAAGGATCATTCAATAGCTTGGGATATCTACAAAATCTCAAAGAAAAGTACGAGAACACATAGGACTGGGTAGACCCTGGATCAATCAATGCAAGTGCATCAAATGAACAGACATAAAGAATACCTGTAACCACTGCATTCGAGGCCTGAGCATCTTGGCTAGTAAATGCAAAAACTCTCCCCTGACCTCTACCAGCATTGCCATGTCCTTGATTCACAGTAGCACGGTCTCCAGCACCTCGACCTCTATTTCCTGTACCTGTAGCACTTAAAGTATTATGAGTAGTTTGAGTCGGTACAGCTGACTGAATGGAAGCCTGGTTGAAATTTCTTGGAGGCTGAGGGCAATCCCTCAAGTGATGTCCTAACTTGCCACACCGAAAGCACTCTCCAGTTAGAACACGACATTGGCCCAAATGTGATCTACCACAAGTCTGGCAGACTGGAGTTGTGGCATATATCTGCCCTGAATTACAATGTCTAGAAGATGATGGTCCCCTATTACCCTGTCTGTGAGGTGGTCTGTATATGGACTATGAAGACGTGTGTGTCCCTGTCTGAGAACCCTGTTGTTGTTGTCCCTGATTTCTAGCTCTTCTATTTTCACTAAAGCCACCACTAAAAGCCCCTCCTGTCTTGGCCTTCTTACATAAATCACTACCTGCACATTCCTCACGCCCCTTGTTTTCAATCTTTCTAGCAAGGTCGACTATATCGGAGTAGGATAAGTTCTTCATCTGTGGGGCTACTGTTGTGTATAAACAAAAACCCAATCCATCAACAAACATCAGAACTCGAGCTTCTTTGGTAGGCACTAAGTGAGGAGCATATATAGCCAGCTTACAGAACTTAGAGTTATATGTTGACACATCCATATCTGGAGTCTAAACCAACCTCTCAAAGTCTCTGGCATATTGTTGCATCAGGCTGTCTGGAAGAAAGTGATTCTTGAACAACTTAGTGAACTCGTCCCATGTCAGTGGTACTTCTCCTGCTGGCCTTCCTAGCAATACAATTTCATACCATGTGTCGGCTTTTCCAGATAACGAAGGCCTTATAAACATTTTATTAAACCGCTTGTACTTAGGGCTTGAATTTGATGCTGGTTCAATCTCTTTTGTGATGAACCGTATCAGAGTAATGAAAGAGAAACTTATGTAATTGGGACATTTTCTTGCGGATGTTGTACAACACTACAATATGCATCAATCACTAAAAGACATTATGAAACGTGTTCTAGATACCATGTATGTCTGTTTCTTCTCTATTAGGGGCTATAAACATGCTTGGTATTTTACGACCCAATTTAGTATTGTGACCGGTGCTTAGGAGCAAGTGCTCCTAAGTAAGCCTCATCGGTAATTTTACAGAAAATCGAGCAGAGTTTCCCCTGTTTTTTGGACCATCCCAAAAAATTTTCCTGTCTTAAATCAACAACCAAACATCCTAATATCATACCAAATAATTGACAACATTTCAATTAACCATCACAAGTCTCCACCATGACTGAACCATCAACTAACAACCAAAAATACTAATTATCTCCAACTTTAGTACTAAAGAACGATACTCAACATAAGACTAATAGAAAATAATACTCACAACACTAAAAGAATGACTATGGAGAGACTCTAAGAATTTAAAGAAAAGACCATAACAATTGATAAAAATCTTTGCCCACGCGAACAACTACGAGGCTCACCAAGAATTCTTAACTTGTGCGCTCTAATTAACGAACTCCTTACCTTCGTCAACTGTTGTCTCTGTAAAGATATTAGCGGGGAATGAGTCGCTAGCTCAGTGCGGTAATCGGTAATCTGTTAATACAAGGTGCACCAGGTGTAACGAACCCGGCGTTAGATACGGGATCCTTCAAAGTCTCCTCCCATTTATACTTTTTCTTGTAAATAGTAAATACTCGTACAAAAGCATTTTCAAAATAATAAAGGGCATATCATTCCTTATCAAATCTTGTAATTTTATTTCAGTAATATTAATCATGTCTCAAGTAATAGTAAAACATGTTTATTAACAATGAGAATACTTCAAATAACTATAACATCTCAAGTAACGGTAAAACATATCTAGTAAAAGTGAAAATATTTTAATTAATCGGTAAACATCTCAAGTAAACTGTTCGGAATCATATCAAGTAAAGGCCTTGTCCTACATGCAAATTTTAAAGCATCGGTAATAAATTTATTTTCAAAAATCATATATATAAACCATGCAGGTTATGAAAACACAAATTACGGTAAGATTACTACTCACAGTACTCGTGCCGAAATACCAAATGCTTCACCTCGAGGAATTCGTACAAATTCATCCAATCGATTTATAATTACATAATATCAATCTCATGTTAATTTTATTATTTAGGCTAATTCATAGCTATTTTAGAAAACCCAATCATCGAGGTTCATATTTGGATCTTAATTTGTGGAGTTTTATTTACCCCCATATGAGTAATTACTAATTTATCAACTTCAACTTATTCATATAATTTATTACTCCAATTTCATAAAGTTCTATTGGTTCTTTAAGAATAAATTCTCAATTTTGTGTATGAACTAGGGTAATTTCTATTACTCTGTAGAATCTTCTAATCAAGAAAATCGAAATTAAAATCTACCAGAAGAAAAAGTTCAAAAAATAACCGTAAGAGACAATTAGTGCTTAAGATTCCTCAACAGTTATAGTTATGGCTCCAATACACGCACCCACTTCTTCCTCTTATTTTATGCGTTCCTTCTTTCTTTCTCTGGTATTTTCTTTCATTTTGTTTTTTTAAGTCCAACAGAAGCTTTTGGTTCATCTAATTGGGTAGGGCAAATTTCGCCCTTTTGTTTTCTGTTGGCAGATGGGCTTCAGCCCTCTTGCCTAAATTATTCCTTTTTAGTTATTTTATTATAATTTTTTTTTTTTATTATTATTATTATTATTATTATTATTATTATTATTATTATTATTATTAATACACCCTTATTTTAAAAATATAGTGTATTACATGTCATATCTCTCTGATGTCAAGTAATTGCTTAATTTTGTTGAGGCAGAAGTCAGAATGATTATTCTCGAAGCTCCAAATTCATCAAGTTATAGTTTTCCCAAGACAAATAAATTAGGATTTCTCAATTGCTTTTTGGCAAAATTGGAGGAGCTGTTATGTTCTAAGCTCGATTTGACCATTAACTTGAAGCATTAGATTGTGTAGGCTTTACAGAGAATGAAGAATAGAAAAATCTGATTCACTAGTAATTAAACAAGTTGAACACGAGTTTGAATAACTTTGAAGGAAAAATCAGGAATCTAATAATGAAAGCAAACTTACATATTTATTAGAAACGTCAGAAAAATTTATAGAGTTTACAAACTCAACTGAAACTAAAAATCAACTTCTACAAATTAGGGATAACATAGAAACTAAGTGACTATTATGCAGTAAATAACTGCTACATAGTATTAAAACACTTGTACTGCTACAGTTCTTGATGCAGTTTTCTAACACTCTTCCTTTCTTTAAGAGCTGCAAACTCCAAGTTTTTGCCGGAGAAGCTCAAATTTGCTGCCTGGTAAAAGCTTGGTGAAGATATCAGCTAGTTTCTCCTCAGTCTTGCAATACAGTAAAGTTAATCACCATTCTTTTGCACATCTCTCAAGAAGAAAAGCTTCATGTTGAAGTGTTTAGTTTCTCCATGAAATAAAGGACTGTGAGAAATTGCTATCCCAGCTTAGTTGTCCACAAATACTTTAGTGCCTTCAATTTATTTGATGTGTAAATCAACCAATATTTTCTTCAACCACAATGCTTGATTCGATGCTGCTCTTGTAGCCACAAATTCTGCCTATGCAGTAGATTGATCCACAATGTCCTGCTTCTTTGAACACCATGAAAAAGTTCCGGAGCCATGACTGAAGCAATACCCATATGTGTTTTTCATGTCATCCACAGATCCCTATCACTGTCAGAATACCCAAGTAGTTTTAGATTTTGACTCTTCTAAAATTTGACACCATGGTTGATGGTTCCTTTGATGTATCTAATAACTCTCTTGGCTGATTTTAGATGCACCTCACTGGCACATTGCATGAATCTCGATAGAATGCTTATTGCATAAAAAAATTTGTGTCTTGAGGCTATGAGGTACATAAAAAACAATCGACTACGCCTCTCAAGTATGCTTCTTCCACTTTATCTGCTCCATCACTTTTGCTTAGTTTCTCTTTTTGGTTCATAGGAGTGATCATCTTCTTGCAATCTTCCATGTTGAATTTTTTGAAATTCTCCTTGGCATACTTCTTTTGACTAATGAAAACTTCATTTTGTCCTTGTTTTATTTCAATTCCAAGAAAGTAGGACATCAGACCAAGATTAGTTATCTCGAAGGCTTGCATTATTTCTTGCTTGAAATTCTCGATATACCTTGTATTGTTCTGTGTAATTAGTGCATCATCCATATAGATAGAAACATAAAGAGTAGATTCTGATGGATTCTTTTCAAAGCCTAGGCCAAGAAAATGGTCATCTATTCGAACATACCAGGCCCTTGGTGCCTGTTTAAGACCATAAAGTGATTTATTAGCCTATAAAATTTGTCCTCTTTTCCTTTCATCGTAATGACCTCGGGTTGCTCCACATAAATTTCTTCCTGAAGAAAACCATTGAGTAATGCCGATTTTGACATCCATCTGGCACAGTTTCCAGCCCAATTGTGCAGCAAAAGAAAGAAGTGAGCTGATTGTGTCAAGCCTAGAAACTGGTGCAAATGTATCAAAATAATCTACACCAAAAATTTGTTCATATCCCTTAACTAAAAGTCCTTCTTTATGCTTGTTGACTGAACCATCATGATTTAGCTTGGTTCTAAAGACCCATTTCAATCCAATTACCTTTCTATCTTGAGGTTAAGCAACAAGCTCCCAAGTCTTATTCTTCTCAATCATAAACAACTCTTCTTTCATTGCAGCTACCCAATTATCATCATTCTTGGCCCCACTGTATCCAGCAGGTTCACATGCTGCCACATTGCATTGCTGATATATATCAGAGAGCAATCGAGTACCTTGAACTGGTGAATGATCAGCCATGAAACTGTACTATATCCAATAAAAATGTCTGGAGTAGATTCTTTGTCTAACTTCTCTCATGTAACCTGAGGAACATAGGAAAAATAGAGACAACCAAACACTTAAGAAAATTTATTGAAGGTTTAAATCCATGCCAAGATTCAAAAGGAGTTCTATCCTTTACTGCTTTTGTAGGAATCTAATTTTGGAGAAACACCACTGTACTTTCTACCTTTGCCCAGAATTTCTTTGGCAAGTTCTTGTCGTGCAACATGCATCTGCTCATCTCCATAATGTATCGGTTCCTTATATCACTTACTCTATTTTGTTGTGGAGTATAAGGAGTAGTAAGCTAATGATTGATCCCTGCTTCCTTACATAACATGTTGAATTAATGAGTAGTATATTCCTTACCGTTATCTGATCTTACCCATTGAATTTTACAACCTCTCTCATTTTCTACTTTGGCTTTGAACATCTGAAAGATATTAGCAGCCTCTTACTTGTATTTGAGAAAGTAAATCTAACACATGCAGGTTAGATCATCAACAGAAATGATATAGTAAAGGCTACCTTTTAGTGAGGGAGTCCTTTGAGGCCATGTTATGTTAGTATGAATCAAATGTAATTTCTTTGAGGCCTCCATGCTGTCTTCGGAAATGGAATTCTGGTTTCTTCCCATATTGATAAGAACTACAGTTTGAAGAATTCATTTCCAACATAGGTAACTCCTCAGCTATTTTCAATTTTTGCATTTTGAGCAGCCCTTCATAGTGAAAATGTCTAAGTCTCTTGTACCATATTTTTGCAGCACTTTCTTTGGCTGAAAAAATGACATGCTCCACATCAAATGGATCTAATGAGAAACTTTTGCCTCTCATTTTACCTTAAACAATTATTGATTTGAAACTTTCTTAATCAAGCAATGTTTATCTTCAAAAATTTAATTTGTAGCCTTTTTCATCAACTGACAAACACTTAGCGAGTTTTGGTCTATGTCAAGTACATAAACCACATCAGAAATTGTTTTAATACCTGAATAACTTGGAATACCAATTGATCTTTTTCCTCTGACAGAAATATGTTTGCCATTACCTATCTTGACTTTAGTAATGGTTGTGGGCTTCAATTCCTTGAAGAGGGCCTTGTCATTTGTCATGTAGTCAGTGCATCCATAGTTAATGAGCCAACAATCGCTCGATGATGTGCTTGAAAAACATGTAGCTACAAAGAGTTGATCATCCTCCTCTCCATCAACAATCTGAGCGTCTACTTCTTACTGCTGACCGTTGTTCTTGCAAATAACAGCTTCTTGCCCAAGTTGATAGCATTTACTACACCTGCATCGAGCCTTTTCCAACACTTGTATGGTGGATGGCCTTTTTTGCCAAAATGCTTACAACGAGGATAACTTCTCTTTGAGTTTCTTGCTTTACCTCTGGTGGTATTTGCTAAAATGTCATCATCATTTGTTGATTGATTCTTCTTGTTCTTCTTCTTTTTGTTTTCCACCATCTTAGTGTTTGGCTGGCAATGCTCCCTCATTATTTCCTTCTTCTCACATAACCCTTCATTGTTCTTGAGCCTACAAAGCATTCAACATTTCTACTATAGTGATCTTGGATAGATCCTTGGTATTCTCCAAAGTAGTTATGGTTGCTTCAAATCTCTCCGGCACAGTTACCAGAATATTTTCATCAATACGAGAATCATTGAACTCGGAACCAAGCAATATTACCCTGTTTGCTATGTTTAGGATCCTTTCAGAATAATATTTTATGGTTTCATTTTCTTTTATTTTCTGCATCTCGAAGTCTCTGATGAGATTTACAACTTGCATGCCTTTCATCCTTTCATCTCCTTCCTATTCTGCTTTGAGATAATCTCAGATGGCTTTGGATGACTTTAGAGACATAATTCGAGTGAAAATTGTAGAAGATACTGCTGAAAATAGACAAGCTTTTGCCTTTGATTTTCTAGTTTTCATGTCTTTATAGTCCTTAATCTGGGCCATATTGGATTGTTGGGTAGCGGAGGAACTTCATAATCCTCTTCGAATGCCTCCTAGATATCCAAGGTATCCAGATATGTTTCCATCATTACAACCCAAATTTGATAATTTTCACCATTGAAACAGGAAGCGCCATTGTTGAGAAATTTGATTTTGCTTCCATGCTTGAAAAATCTGTCTTTTTGAGAGATTGAGTTTAATGACCACCCATGGATCCCCTAAGAAAGAAAGCTCTGATACCAATTGTATGTTTTACATAGAACGACGAATAGAAAAATCTGATTCACTAGTAATTAAAAATGTTGAATAAAAACCAACTCCTACAAATTAGGGATAACATAGAAACTAAATGACTATTATGCAGTAAATAACTTCTACGTAGTTTTAAGACACATAGACTGCTGCAGTTCCTAATGCAGTTTTCTAACATATTGGATCAGTGAACGATGTCTTATTGTGTATGAGAGATCATTTTGAAGAGAATTTTTATGAGCATAATGAAGTTTATAGTCTTCTATTGAAAGTAACTGAAAAGGCATACAAGGCAAAATTTGTCATTGACTCTTGCTTGACCAGTGCTCATCTATCCCGGTACAAGGTTCTTTGAATTTATAAGGTTGTTTGGCATGTAAATTAAGTGTTTAGTGAGACTTTTGAAAGAAAGAAGATAGATGTGACAGTGCACGAAGTTAAAAAGAGACCCCACTAATTTTGCACTATCGTTAACGCCTAACACTCCAAGATCAAATAAAGAAAATGAGGGTTTCCGGGAGGCAATGGACCAAATAAAGAAGCAGCTAGTTAGAGGACCACGCCAGCTAGATGTAATCTCATTGGTCGGCATGCTAGGAGTCGATAAGACTACCCTCGCTGAGAAGATTTATAGTGATCCAATAGTCATCTATCATTTTGATGTCCGTGCTCAGTGTCAAGTGACTCAAGTATATTCATGGAGAGAGTTGTTGCTTACTATTTTGAATGATGTCCTTGAGACTGCTGATTGAACCAAAAAAGGAGATGATCAATTAGCTACTGATCCGCGTCATGTTTGATGACCAAGAGATTCTTAATTCTCATTGATGATGTGTGGGATAAAACAACATGGGAAGATTTATCTATGTGCTTTAGAGGTGCTCACAGTGGGAGTAGAATTATACGAACGACTCGAGCGAGTGACATTGTTGATTATGCTAAATGTGAAAGTAATTCTCATCATCTTCGTTTATTTAGAGATGATGAGAGTTGGACATTATTACAAAAAGAGGTGTTTCAAGGGGAGAGCTTTGAGATGTGGGATTTCGAATAGCAAAAAGCTTTGGAGGGTTGCCTCCCTACATTGTATTAGTTGCTGGCATTTTGAAAGACAAAAAGAAGTAACTAGAACTGTGGAAAGAAACAGAAGAAAGCCTAGGATCACAGAACATTGGTAGGTTGGAAGAGACCATGTCTACGATTGGATTTAGTTAGAAAAATTTACCAAACCAGTTGAAGCCTTGTTTTCTCTATTTTGGAGGATTTTTGAAGGGCAGGGATATCCATGTCTTTAAATTCACTCGACTGTGCGTAGCTGAGAGGTTTGTTTAAGCTAATAAATAAAAAGGACCATAAGATACTACACAAGGTTTCCTGGAAGATCTTATTAGTAGAAATTTAGTTGTTGGCATGGAAAAGAGATCCAATGGCATGTTGAAAATGTGCCGCTCTCATGATCTGTTGCATATATTTTGCTTGGAAAAGGCAAACAGGAGAATTTCCTTCTTCTGATCAACATGTGCAACTATGTAACAATATACTAATTTTATTGTGTTATGTTTATCTCAACTCATATTTTCATTGTTTTTCTTTAAACAGATCCAGTGAAGATGATACATTTCCCAAAGAGGCTGAGTAATATAGGTTGTTTGTTCGTTCATACAAGGATCAGATTGATCTATGGCGGCCATCTAGCTCAAATGTTCACTCTTTATGACTCAATGTGATTGATCCAGGTTACGTGTTGTGGCCGCGTGATATCTCCTTCATCTTTAACAGCTTCAAACTTGTAAAAGAGTTGGATTTTGAATCATTCAGTATCGGTGGTATGTTTCCTAGTGAAATAGAATTTCTAATTCAATTGAGGTACTATGGTTACTCAAACTGGTGAAAATTCAATTCCTTTACCTTTATCTGAGCTTTGGAATCTTGAAACTTTTGTAGTACAAGGATTGGGAGTGGAGGTGTCTTACATAGTTCACTTCTATAGATGGTATGCATATTAACCACCGTGCTTCCTTTAGTTTCCAAGAAGAACATGGATGAATCTCTTGCTAACTCTCAGTTACATAATATAGAAACCTTTTCCACTCCACATCTTTTTCATGGTGAAGATGCAGAGATGATATTGCGAAAGATGCCAAATTTGAGAAAGTTGAGTTGTATTTTCTCAATTGATTATTCAAAGATAGCGAAGTAAGGATGTGTTCTCTTTCCAATATTAGAGTTCCTATATCACCTTGAATCACTCAAATTTGTTTCAAACAGCTCTCCGGCTAATCTTTCACATGTATTCAGCTTCTCCTCAAGACAAAGGGAATTGACTTTGTCAAAGTTCTAGCTGCCTTGGAACCAAATCTTGACCATTGCACAACTTCCTAGCTTAGAGATTATAAAGTTACTTCTCAAACCCTTTGAAGGGGATGAATGGGAAGTGAATGTTTCGGAATTCCCTCAGTCGCTGAGGAGGCTTTTCCTAAGCTTGAATATTTAGTGCTAACAAAATGTAAGCGGCTTGAGAAAATTCCTTTTGAGGATAATGTTCGTTCCCTTGAAAGAACTGAAGTAAATTGGCGCAGCTGATCTATTGCTAATCAGCTCAGGAAATTCAAACAATGTAACATGAAGACATGCAAAATCATGTGATCACAGTTACAATCAGCCCCAAACTGGACTAGCAGATCATCTCCTTGAGTATTAGTATCAAGAACAGTCCTGGACAAGGGATTCTGCTCTCCAAAAAATACAACAACACAATCTTAGCATGTCGTGATGTAGATTGGGCTGCCTACCCACACTCAAGGAAATCTATCTCAGGTCACCTAATTAAATTTGGAGACTCTTTAATATCATGGAAATAAAAAAAGCAAACCACAGTTTCAAGAAGCACAGTAGAAGCTGAGTATAGAAGCCTTGAAGCAATTGTGGCAAAACTTATTTGGCTAGTGAGATTTTTAAAAGAAGTGGGAGTTGATACAAAACTACCTGTGGAGGTATTCAGTGATAGAAAATTTTCAATGCAAATAGCAGAATTCATTAGAGAAAAAATCATACAAGGACTAGACAAAACAACATACATCTCTACTAAGAAAAGTATGCAGATCGGTTGACTAAAGGTCTCAACAAAATTCAGCACGAATATCTTTCCTCCATGCTAGGTGTTTGTAATGTATTTTCTGTATCTAGCTTGAGGGGGAGTGTAGAGAAAGATGTGACGTAGCTAGTAAAGAAATTTCATTACAATAATTTTCGGCTATTAGTTTGTCAGTTACTAACGGCTATTCCAAGATGTTAATGTTAGTTAACTAGAGAATGAACTAATCCTCTATATGTCTCTAACCTTTGTATGGATAAGTAATGAAGCGATATGCAATTTCACTCTCTTCACGCATATCTCCTCTTCTCTCTATCTCTCTGTTTCTTTCTTCTTCTTCCGCAATTGGGTAAGCACCTAATTAGTTCATGGTATCAGAGCAGTCAAGCTAAACCACTAATATTGAAACTCGATTCTTCATTTCCGCAATTGTTCAAAGCTTAAATAAATTGTTAAATTGTTTCGATTTCTCAAAGAAACTTGGCTATGGCGATTGACGAACAACATGTTCCACCTGGGAGTCATACTGAGAATTTCGGCAAGGAGTTCTGCCTACGCTTGCTCCAGGTATTGACTAAAATCACGACTTATTCTTGAGTCCATCAGATGTAAGTGGAATACAAATTATCTCTTTTCAATGAACTCGCATTGAAAATTATTCTCTGTGGTTCCGATCCATGAGAATGGCATTGTTAGATAGAAACAAACTGGGGTTAGTTAATGGAACTAGTTCCAAAGAAAATTTCTCAGAAAAAATGTGGAATAATTAGGAAAGGGTGTCGATGCCCCCTTTTTCTAAGAGTCAAAATCGGGTAGATGACATTGGGAGGACAACTCTATTCACTTTGGAGAATTAGGTTTAGAGGTTGAAGAGTAGCCACCTTATGATTATAGTGCATTAGGATACTTTTAATAAAGAATTGAGATGAAGAACCAAAGGTTGGGTAAGGGATAGAAATTATCTCGAGGGGAAGGTGTTAGGCACCCCTCAAGATCCACTAGTGTGGTTATCGGCCATGCTACAATTGTGACTTTATGAAGACAAGTAGAAAATAAAAGCAAAAGGGCTTTTACATAGTTTTGCAAACAAGTTTAAGAATTGAAGAAGTAGAGAGTTTAGAAAATTAGTTTAAAAGAGAACTTAAAATTAACAAGTAAAAGGGAGAGGTGTCCTAGGTTTACAAATAATATGGATCACATCAATACAATATCCAGCAATCACTCCTCGGAATATGGGTCACAAGTAATGTTCGCGCACTGGTCATCATATCCATATTCTACCCTTCCCACCCCATTAAGGTATTAAAGTGCGGAAAGTTTCGTTACTTATTGCATGCTAGTACCCGTCCTAATTCTATTAGTCCCGGAGGCATTTAGGACTACTAATCCTAAAGGGAAAGGGGCTTTTTGAGAGTTTTCAAAGGACAAAATACTAAGATGTAAATCAAAACACATAATGCAAGTTAGGGAGAAAGAAAATAAACAAGTAGGGCTCAAGTAAGCCTCCTAAAACCAGATAAAGCCATAGTGTTTAGCATGTCTTGCATGTACTGGATTGGTCTTTAAAACTAAAGCGATAAGCGGACTGATTCAACACATACTTTTAGATAGGAAATCCGCATTAGGCTCGCTCGAATGTAGTTGTTAAATACTAGCCTACTTTTAGCTATGTGTTAGTTAGAACTAACGATTTCGAAAAGCAAACTGATTATAAAAAGTTACCAGTTTTTATCAGAGCGAAACGAGTTTCAAAAAAGAATGTATTATTTTGAAAAAAGATTTTAAAGAAAAGAAAGGAACTTCAGAAGACATGCAGACTAGTTTGAAAAGGGTTTCACAAACCTTAGCAGAAAAGACTGAGTTTCAGAAAAAGAATGTACTGTTTTGAAAAAGGTTTAAAAGAGAAGGAAGGAACTTCAGAAGACATCCAGACTAATTGAAAAGAGTTTCAAGAACCTTATCAGAAAGAATGAGTTTCAGCAAATGCCAGTTTTGTTTAGAAAATATTTGCTAACTTACGAGGTTCAGAAAAATCACAAAAGGCTACCAGTTTTACCAAAGTATAATTTAAACGGTTGGTGATGTTTTGCACAAATGAGATAATTCAACTTTGAAGTTCCTACAGGCATGCTTTCCATATGTTAATTAATGTTAACACTTTTTAACAGGAGCCTTACGAACAAGGTATCTACATACAACTTTATAGTTAAGACTACAATTTGCCTAATGGTATCATTGTGTGCAGAAATGGAAACCCCTACGAGCATGATATCTATGTGCATAGTTGCAGAAAGTTTAGAAGTTAATCCCTATAGGCATGGTCTCTATGTTGAAACTGCGCAGTTTATAAATTAAATCCTATAGGCATGATTTCTACCCTTTGTGCATAAGTAACGCCCCTCCCCTTTTCACTAAAATCCCATGAGTTTATACATATTATTACAGACCAGTAAAGAAAAAATAAGACAGAAATGAAAAAAATACATCAGAGAATACAGTTACATTCGAGCAGCCTAATTCAGACTTAGTGTCTAACAATATGAGATTGAACCACTTCCGAGATCCGAATTCCAAAGCCTTCTCTTATCTATGGTTTTTCAGAGATCCAAGGAGTTTCAAGAACTCTCGGCAGTTCTTACACCCAAGATGTTAAATAGAAAGAGTTACAATGCAATATGAAAAAGCCAAAGTTCAGAAGGAGCTCATGGATCCCAAAGCAAGGCTCACAAGAGAGGGGCAAAACTTAGATTCTAAGAATGAGTGTAAGTGCAAGAGAGGGGGTTGGGGAATGCCATGGCAGGCTAGTGGTCATGCCTAGCCACAAGGTAAGCTGGCACACCCCTGACCAAGGCTGTTTAGCCAACAAATAAGAGCACACACCTATTGAAGGTCAGACTATGGTCTGGGTAGTGATTAGGACACTAGCAGACCAAGGTCTCAAACTCAGGATACATATAAGGGGGAAAAGGAATGGGAATTGAAAGAGTTTAGGACTCAGGGAGTCCAGTCCATATACATGAACAACAATGTCAAGTGTTGTCATGTTTTATGAACCATAACTCAATAGACAAAGGGTTCAGGGATGGGTATTCATATAGGAGCAAGAATAACAAGCTCGTTGAAAGCATTAAAATAAACAAAGACAAGACTGAAGCATCAACACATAAGAGAGGGGCAAAATTTAAGCAAAAAGAGACATACCAGTTTCGGAAAAGTAAGTAGAAAGAAAAGCAGGACACTTGCAGCCAAAACACAATCAGAGAAGAGAGCTTATGAGTTCAGAGAAAACTTGAAATCCTTTTAGAAAAAACCTAAGTGCATTTGAGAGAAGAAGTGGTGACTTATGCTATGTGTTAGAACTTGTTGTTTTGAAAGAGAAAAAAGGTACATGTATTTATAGATTTGAAAATGAGTAGAAAACAAGGTAACAAATAAGGTTTCAACACAAACATGGAAATTATCACAGTCAAAATCAATCAACACAGGGTTTCCCTTTAATCAAGGGATTACTACTCAATAGACACCAACAGGATTAATATAAGGAAAGAAGATAAATTTGTAATTAGAATGATTGTTACCATAAAAGGAGCAGTAAAACACTATAGTAAGGAATTAAGTCTAAATACATGAGTGTACTTATTTTGGAAAGGATCTGGTAAAGCCAAACAAAGAGGGAGAATCAATTAAACCTTAACGGGCAAGTAAAAAAATGAGAACTGCACAAGGAAAAGTTGTCAAAATCAATCACGAACTTGAAAAATCAATCACATAAGGGACTTAGTATATAAATGAAGTGCACAGGTAATAGACATGTGAGGCAAATCTATGGCGAGAATGAACAAGATAGAGCAAGCACTCATAGCATGATAGTCATGTAGGTCAGGTTTCAGTGATTTAGTTGTCATGACCCAATTCCCAAACCCGGTAATGATGTCGCCTCTCATGAAGACAAGGCCAGCTAACAGAACAACAATGCCTTATTTATCAATTAATAACTATAAATGAATGAATAATACAACTTATTACAATTAACAACTGCTATTTATAACTCAACACAACCCGACCGGGGTGTCACATGTCACGAGCATCTAAAGAAAACTGAACACCACTACATGGCCAATATTATGTATAAAATAAGATTTAGAAGCAAAAGAAGAATTCTGGTGCCGTGAACGCTGGCGGCCACCTTACTAAACAACAATAGTGTACCTTCAGTCCGCTGATAACCCGTTATCGGGTGAACAGTACCTGCAACTGCACGCGAGGTGTAGGGAGTAAAGTGAGTACTCCAACTCAGTAAGTAATAAGGGCAAATAATAACTGACCGGCAACAAATCACGTAAGAGCACACCATCACGCAATATAGATAGCACAACCTTTTTAAAAAACAGTAAGTCCGGGAAAAATCCATTAGAAAATATCTGGCTCAGTTTAAAAATATCTTTTTCTTTTCTTTTTAACAGTTAAGCATATGAATGCCATAGAAGGTAGTGCAAGTCCGCACACAAATCAGCCCCTCGAGCACAACACTCTATTAATAAATAAAACCAGGGTAGCTGGTGTCACACCCTTTTTTTTAACCAAACTCTATTAAACCCTTTTAAATTAATAAAAAGATTTGATTAAATCTTGAAAATGGTTTTCAATTAGAAAGTGACAAAAATTTGTTCGAAAGGAAATAACTAAGAGTCGTCACCTGACATTTGATTTGGAGTGCCAGGCCACCGTTTTTTAGAAAATATTTTTCATTTTAGAACACTTGAGACTCTAAAACTAAGTCTACACCAGAGATTCAGGTAAGGGGGTTCATTTGACTCGTGGAGAAAGTGTTAGGTATTCCCCAAGTCTCGTAGCTAGTACGGTTGCGTACATGATCAAGTTGACTTCTAAAATGTTCGAGTGAGGAAACAAAAACACACAAAAGAAAATAAATAATCAAATAGGCTCGAGGTCGTTCCCACTAATAATAAAAAAATTAAAATAAAAAACAAAAGTAAAAGTACTACGAGTTCCACTTATAGTCTCTAAATACAAGTACGTCGAGGTATACCCCGGATAAAATATATACAAATTCCGCAGGACATTCCCCGAATAATAAATTAAAGAAACAATCCCTCGCCTTAAAATTAAAAGCAAACAAATGGAAAAATTCTAAGATTGCCGTAGCGGTCAAAATCAAATGAAGTAGTGAATAGGTAATACTCAAATTTTAGTATGCTTTCTTTAAATCCCGATCCCGCTACTTATTAATGGAATATAATCGAACAACACAAATTAATCAATAAGCATCCTTAATTTCAACTTTTAACTAAATCCAACAACTCAAACCAATCTATTTCACATGTTCTCAATTAAGAATAAGAAATTTAAGGCATAGCAACTATTCTGCCAAGAACAAATTGCAAAATCAATCAATCAGCAGCAAAGCTTGAGAATAAAAATGCAAGAAGGAAGGATGAGAATTAGACCTTCAATGATAGTTTTATTTTGCGAAATGGGACTGAATCTACACTGAATCCGGAATGAAAAATTCAACCAAGACCAACAAACAAGAACTTGCCGGCAAACCTGAACTCGACCAATAGCTGAATCGAACTCCAACCACCCTCAAACGGATCTCACGGGAATGATGATCGGAGAAGAAAGAAATGTTTTCCGCCGCAGGCTAGTCGCGGAACAACAACGTTTTTGGTGTGTGATTATTGACTTGTGAAATTAGTTTATGTGTTGTGTGTATTTATGTTGTGCGGCTGAGGTTAGAATGTGGTGGTCGTGATAGTGTTTTCCGGCGAGTGGAGTCATTAGTTGACAGGAGCAAGAGTCGTTGGTTCTGAGTGGGCAGCGCCGCCGCTGGAGCGGGTTTCATGATGGCTTATGGACTGGACATTTTCTGGAGGTGTTGAGATGGTGAAGAAGAGGAAGTAGTTGGCTGTTGTTTCTCCGGTGGTTGAACGACTGAAGCTGCTCGGTGGAAGGCTGGCGGGCGGCGGCTCAAGAGTTTTCCTAGGGTTTGTCTTTCTAGGGTTCAACCGTTTTGGCTATGGAGAAGAAACGATGGCTGGTGAAGTTTGAGAGGAGTCACGAGGGCGGTGCTGGTCTGCTGCGCGTGAATGTATGGCTGATGCTTGGCGTTCTAGGGTTTTTAATTTTTGTTCTCCATTGTTATATTCTTGGTCTTATGAGGAAGAGGAAGGCCTATGGCTGCTAGGGTTTTTTCACGAAGAGGAAAAGTAGTCTTGATGGACTTGTCAAAATTGGGCTTCAAGAATGTGCAAAAATTGGGCCCTAGTCTCTTACAAATATTGGGGTACAAAACAAAAGCTGAAAATTAATTTAAATGCCTACAAAATACAAAAACTCTTAATCGAAATTGATAAACCATTAATATTAAAAATAAAAGCTAAAAATAAAAGTTGAAACTATTTTTTTGTATTTGCAAGAATTATATAAAAGTAAAATTGGTAGAAAAATAATATTCTTCTAAAATTACTTAACACCTTAATTAAATATAGAAAAATGAAACTGTTATATTTTTTTTGTATTTTTAATTTTATGATAAAAATAATGTGAAAGAGTTAAAATTAGTTTAAATAACTATATTAAACATAAACTAAACATATTACGCTAAAATGGGTGAAATTTTTGAGAGGGTCAAAAATCACGTGTCTACAGCTGGTACACAGTGCAAGATATAGTATGGATGCCAATGATATGAGAGTGTTGGATGTCATGGCACGTAGTACAAGCAGGAACGAATGCGTGAATGCAATGCAATACACTTGACCGCTGCGGCGAGCAGTCCGATCCATTTGGGTATCCGCGCTCACAGTAGGGGTTCAGACTCTGGAAGGGCTCCTACAACCAAATTGCAATATCAATATCACACCGTACGACGTGCAGCCTGATCCATGGACAGTTCAGAAATGCATATATGCCACTTGGGCAATATCAAGATAATAGTTCTCAGCTCAAAACGTCAGTAAAATGTCATTTATGTTTTCAAATCTTTGAAAGATGGCCGAGTTTGCAAAACAGTATTTAAAATGTTGGACCGTGATAAAAAAATATTCAAAGAAATGCAACAACAATGATATCAATCCCTAAAGGATCCAAACAATCTGCACGAGGCCCAACACATGGCAATTACCCCAAATCACGATAATATCAAGTAGTTTCAATCAATTACGCGGTAAAATCAACAATCAGGAAAGACCAATGTCACAATCGCCAATGGTGCTCTACCCCACGCTCCTATCCGGCGTGCAAGTCACCTCAATATAGCATTATGATGTTAAAATCCGGGGTTTCAAACCCTCAGGACATCATTTACATGTATTACTCACCTCGAACCGACGAAATCTCTAGCCCACGACGCCTTTTCCCCTCAAATCGGCATCCACACACGTTGAATCTAACCAAAAGCAGAGCGAATACATCACAAAAGGCTAAGGGAATATAACCCAATCGAAAGGACTCCAAAAATGTCAACAATCACGAAATTGGCAAAACTCGAGCCCCGGGCCCACATTTTGAAATCCATAAAGTTTTACATCAACATGATCCTTATCTCCCCATGAGTCTATAAATATCAAGTTCACAAGAATCAGAGTCCATTTGACCCCTCAAATCACAAGTTTAAACTCTCTTAAGTTTCAAGCCCTAACCTCCATTTTTAAGCTTTAATTCCTTGGGTTTTCCGTGTTAATCCATGTTTATGCACCATTATATCATAATCTATGTCCAAGAATCCATACCTGATGAAAACCCTCGAAACCCTCTTCAAAATCACCCAAAAATCCCCTTAGTCCAAAGTCCTAAAATGTTTCTTCTCTTTTCAAAAATCGTGAAGCACTATTCACTTAACCCAGCCAGATTTCCGCTTATGCGGTTGAAATACGCATCTGCAGTCACCGCCTTTGAGCAAATTTAACTGCTTCTGCGGTCCAAAATCGCTTCTGCGATAGCCGCTTATGAGGACTCTTGTCCGCTTCTGCGGAAAGGTCAAGCCCCTATTAGAACCGCTTCTGCGACCTCCCCGCCGCATCTGTGGAACCACCTATGCGGTCCCTTTTTTCGCAGATGCGGAAATGACAGAAGCAAATCTAAAACATGCAACAAACTCCAAACTCTCCATTTAACCACTCGATCTCACCTCGAGGTAACCGGGTCCTCAACCAAAAGCACAGACATGATCCATTACCTTATTCAAACTAGCTCGAATTCTCAAATCACTATCGTTAATATCAAAATCATCAAATTTCACCAAATCAATGCCTAAGTTTATCAAATTCTTCCAAAACTCACATTCGATCAAACACCCGACCTAAACACCTCCGAATGACCTAGAACTTTGCAAACATATGAAAAATCACTTAACGGAGACACTGCAACTTTCGAAATTCCATTCAAATCCCCGGATCAAAATCTCACCTATCCAGCGGATTATGGAAAATACTATCTTTGCCAATTCAAGCCTAATACTTCACCGGACCTCCAAATTCAATTCTGATCGCGCTCCTAAGTCACAAATCATTCCCCGATGCTAACCAAATCATCGAAAATCACATCCGAGCCCTATAATTCGTTAGTCAATGTCCAGTTATCTTTTCTAACTTAAGCCTTCCTTAAAGATACTAAGAGTCTCATTTCTTATCAAAACCAGTCCAAATCAACTCTAACACAGTACATACCGATAACAACATGTGAAGAAGCTTAACATGGGGGAAACAGAGTAGTAACTCCTGAGACGACGGGTTGGGTCGTCACATACTCCCCAACTAAAACAAACGCTTGTCCTCTAGCGTACCTAGAGTTCCACTAGAACCCAACCGATATCTGAATGACCTTAGCAAACATATACTCGGGGTGATCCCACATCACCCTAACTCACATAGGTACGATAATACAACACAGCTGAAATTTCACAGTCCATCTAGGCCATATACCATAGAACCACATTGCACTTCCAAAATCATACCCAGAATAAACCCGAACCTACGGTAATAACCCACGCCTACAACCTCTGGTGAAACCATACAACAAACCACACAATCCAATACTTGAAACGATAGTCTTGATTCATAGCAGTTGCCCAAAATACTCAATTACCGATAGGAACCTCTTATTAGCTAATGTCTTATTCCAACACTTTCATATACTACCAACGATAATTAAAACACTCGATAAACCGTAACCATTTCTTAGATCAACCGTTGACGTCACTTCCCTTTTGACTATTACCACAACCGATTTTCGGGCCAAACCTCGATATTATCCTTCTAACCAGCTGAAATCAAATATGTTCGTATCCATTAATGACTCCAATGATCACCTCAAATCCAATACACCACTCTGGTGATATGACACCTCAACATAGGCCTAATCCACAACTTTCATCATACGCGCACCAATAAGAAATGGTCCGAACATCCTCAAATCATGGAAAATGATTCAAACGAAAGAGATATACCTCGAGCTCATCAGTACCATCACAAAACAAGGCTGAGACCCCGCCTCACATCATAGAAATAGAATACCTGATTCCTACTTGAAAGGTCATAACTTCACGTGGCCTCTCTACAATGTGCGATCCTATCCAAACACTGTTACAGAGGAAGCACCTCAAGTCACCATGCTCAAAATAGACAACCACACACAGCTTGATTTCTGAAACCAAGTCACATCCACGGTGAAGCAAGTAATATACACCATTTAATCCTGAAAGGACACAACCGATGTGTTATTCACCTAGCAACTCCCAATACAGGCTTTCCTCATAAACCAAGAAGCAAGGCATACAAAGTAACAAATGGAAAACTATTCTCAGCATCACCCCGTTGCGGCGTGCAACCCGATCCAGATAACATACCCGTGGTGGCGTGCCACCCGATCCACACAAATATCTCACATAGGGAGATTTACATCGAGCTAAATTTGCTCATTATAACAAAATACCGAGTATCGGCCGTAAGCACACTGAGTGCATAATGATATCTATAGCGTTGTAAGCTGCAAAACTCAACTTCCCCCATGAGTCTTGACAGCATCGCACTATACGTCCTCAAAGTCCGAAAATCATAACGCCTCACAACACAAGAAAACAAAGCGTATATCTCCCCAGATCACTAGCGGGTTCACTAACAATCGAAGCAACCTATCATTCATTAATACAATTCGGGACCAACCAAGCCAACTCAAGCTAAACACGTATCCAATCAGCTTACCATCAAAATCATTACCAAGAAGCCTGAAGCTGCTCCTACCACTACTATGACTCATGCCAGAGCTGTACGATATGTTGCCCGACACCAAATCAATACTGAAATACACAATCTCACCCAGCGACATGCCCGACCACCAGGAATGCCTCCGAAAAGGTCCTTTAATACCGGAACTGAATCAATGGTCGAAACCTATATACTGACATCCGTCACAAGGCCTAATTAAGGAAAGCAATCCTTCTCAATCATCTGCTGGTCTTTAGAACACAACCATTCTGCTAGAACATAGTCCGATGCACCTCACCATGCAACCGGTGGCATTTTATGATGTGACCCATAGCACAATAGTCTAGAATAACCCAACACGGAGATAACCAGTCTACACACCAATATCATATCCACAATATAATATACCAAGCAAGGAAAGATCCATTTGGATCTCCAAATATCAATAGCCGGTAACGATACCAATGCATACGATCTACAACCACTACATAGTTTGTACCTGAGAACTCCAGTCTCCAACTCCATATAGCACACGAATCACTGTACCTGATCCCAAATTCCACAGTATGAATATGTTTTACACCTCAAGTACCCAATTATTTCACGAAAGATATTCTTAAGTTCTCCTGTGCAATCAATCAAACTCAGATATCAGTAGTCGATCCAATCAAGAAAATGTCGTAATCCAACCGAAGTATTATCAAGTTACATCACCTTCCCTTTTTACTGAACATATACCCCCATTAAATCACTAGAATTGTATTACCATTTCCTTAGTCATCTGAATGTCGATTCTTAAATCACTTGCACCTGTTGGTGCTGCTTAAGAATTTCATGGCTTTCGATTCTGATCTGAACCGAACCTTACACATGCAAATCCCAATCCTCCAAAACATATTTCATATACCATACTGCACTGGGATAATCATGAGAACTACATCTCCTTTTTCCCAACCACAGACATCTACGCACTCAACTAGTCAAGAACTTTCATTGATCCCATTTAGAAGAAAATCATTACACACTACATGCTTTGTACGTCCATATAAATTATACATCTCCAACCACGATGATACCCAACAAGAATTCTCTCCCATTCCACTTGCATAGGCTAAACTGTCAGGGCTGAATCCTTCTAACTAGACCAAGCTAATCAAGCTGTCAAAACTCAAGAGCTTTGCTGCAAAATACCTGTACAAACTCATTTCCTTGCACACACACAAAATATTAGTCACATCCTTACCATACCGATTCAGCCTACCTTCAAAATACTCCATCTATCTAGTTTCCCCTCTGATTCTTCATCAACTTGATATTCCCTCTTGCTGAAGCACCACAATTCCTTAATTCAGGCTCATTACCCGAGACCGAAGTACAAGACCACACTTCCTAAGGCCCACAAGCCACTGAATACTCTCTCGAATATTCCCAGGAACACCACTTTCCCAAAATAATCTACTAGGAAGAACTTTCTGTAGATCCAACTCCGTTACTTTTATTTTTTTCCCGATACTTATGCATAGAATCTCATAATTAGCATAAAAATACCACAAGCCTTGACATTTTTCCAATAAAAACACAGTCTCTAACCACACACACAACCTTAAAACACCTGATTATCACATGCCAAATCTTGTATGCGACAAAACCATTCTCGAGAGTCATTCAATCTTTTTCAACTGTAAACTATATGACTTAACGAACATAACTACTTGTGCCTTATTAGCACTCTAACACCGCAGGATATGATCTCACTCCAATATAAACAAACATCTTCCTTCTACATACAATGAGCATTATTTCTCATCAACAGCTCAAGACATCCTATTATTTCAACACATCTATGAAGCACCATATAACCTTTGTCCGACTTGTACCATCCTCGGCTCATCTTTCGCGACGAGAACTGATCCGCCAGCATACCTTGAAACGGATTCACATTACATATATCTATGCAATCAGCTACTCAACAATAACCTCCCTAACTTGGCTCGAAGCGATATATCATGACACACTCAAAAACTTATATTACCTTTACTATAATGATACCACCATGCCATAGTGAGATTAAAACTCAAATCATTTACTAGTTTATGAAAACACAAATCATCTTAGTACTGTAATCCTCTAAAAATCTCGAATTCGTCCCGACATCAGTTGAGTCCACACTCTTAGGTGACCCCAGATTCATCAAATTTCAACACGTACTATTCAATTACACGTGAGACCTTCTATCAATATACATTAGAATCATACCATATAAGAACAACCTGCAGGATGTAACCCACCTGCTTTGCCTTAATTTAGTACTTCTACATACCTTCTACCATCATATACGCTACATAGCCAATTTAGTCTTCCTGAGTCGGAACTTATATCACAATATGCTATTTACTTCACTCCCAACTAGGATATAAAAAGATTCTTCACGCACCTATAACTCAGGGCGACACATCCAATCACAATGGGAATCAAACACTTAACGATTTCTCCTAGCAGACCTTCTTCGACACTTCCAAGTCATATAGACACATCACACAACACCAACTTACTCATCGCGTAGCTATCCAGCGCCATACCCACCATTAGGGACAATATGGAACATATAAGTTCATAACACCAGCCCGTAAAATTAGCACCTCGGTGCTCAAGTCATAAGCAAAAATTCGGTCTCTAGTCCTCCAAACCAGCCAAACATCAACTCATAAAAGTCAAATCTCGCCCCTCGATTGGGGAATCGCAAGCCATCAAGGCACATATAATTCTGAGCGCTCATACGCGCATACATGCATGAGGAAGGAATTTCAAGAGTTATATTCCAAGATGAATCAAGTACGCACGATAAGAATTACAAGAAAGTGAAGTTTTTCCTAATGGTTCTGCAGCCTCTCGAGAATAAATACAGACATCTCCGTACTGATCATCGAGACTCTACTAATCTGCTAATGACTTGTGAGACCTAGTAACCTAGGCTCCGATACCAACTTGTCATGCCCAATTCCTAAATCCGGTCGTGATGGCGCCTCTCATGAAGACAAGGCCAACCAACAGAAAACCAATGCCTTATTTATCAATTAATAACTATAAATGAATGAATTATACGACTTATTAGCATTAGTAACTACTATTTATCACTCAACACTACCCAACCGGGGTGTCACAAGTCATGAGCATCTAAAAGAATTTGAACACCACTACAGGGGCAATATTATATACAAAATAAGATTTAGAAGAAAAAGATGAATTCCAGTGTTGTGAACGATGGCGGCCACAATACTCAGTTACAATAGTGTACCTTCAGTCTGCTAATAACCCACTACCGGGTGAACAGTACCTACAACTTCACGCGAGGTGCAGGGATTAAAGTAAGTATTCCAACTCAGTAAGTAATAAGGACAAATAATAACTGAGCGGCAATAAATCACGTAAGAGCACTCCATCATGCAATATGGAAAGCAAAACCTTTTTAGAAAATACTAAGTCCAGGAAAATCCTTTAGAAAATATCTGGCTCAGTTTTAAAATATTTTTTCTTTTCGTTTTAACAGTTAAGCATATTAATGCGATATCAGGCAATGCAAGTCCGCACACAAATAAGATCCTCGGGTACAACAATCTATTAACAAATAACACCAGGGTAGCTGGTACACAGTGCAAGATATAGCATGGATGCCAATGATATGAGAGTACTGGATGTCATTCCACATAGTACAAGCATGAACCAATGCGTGAATGAAATTCAATACACTTGACCGTTGAGGCGAGCAGCCCGGTCCATTTGATACGAGATATTAGAGCACCGTCATCATCTCCATATTCTACCCTTCCCACCCCATTAAGGTATTTAAGCACGATTAGTCTCGTTTACTTATGGCATGCTAGTACCCATCCCAACCTATCAGTCCCGGGTTATTTGGACTTCTAATCCTAAAGGGGAGAAGGGGGATGGAGGCATATATGGAGTTCAAAAGGATAAAATACTAAGGCGTCAATAAAAAAATATAATAAATAGTGGTATATGAATCAAACACTCAAAGGCTCATACAAAATCCGGTAGATCACATAACAATTAGTTTAGCATGAATTACACGTAATGGTTTGATCTTAAAATTAAAATTAACAGTGGACAGATTAGTTTAACACATAGAGTTAGATAATAAGTCTGCATTATGCAACTCGGATCCAATTGTCAGAACATAAGGTATTTAAAATAAGTGATTCAGAAAACACTTATTTTGGACAACAAACTGTACATAAGAGTTTTGAAATAGAAAAGTTGAAGATTGCAGAAGTTCAGAGATGGCTTGCAAATTTGCCGAATTGTTTAAGTAAAAATATAGTAAAGTTGTAAAGAGGCATTTTTTTTTCGAAAAGCATTGGAGTAAAAATTTAGGCAGGAAACAAAGGGGTTGGTTCATAATAAAGACGTAAGTTTGGAATTTAAGGGACACCACAGATCTATAGAAATGTTAAAAGAGACGGACTTGGACAGGTTTCAAAAGCAAACATGTTTGGACAATTGTTTTTGAAAGCGTTTAGGGATAACTGACTGATTATCACTCATATTAGGCGAGTTTGAATTCCTATAGGCATGGTATCTATATCTGATTCGATACTGCTTTTAGAACATTAGGGAAGCTACTGTTTGCCTAGCGTTTTATGTGTTTCGTATAGGCATGTCTCTATTGTGCTTACAATGCAAAGTCTTATAGACATGATTTCTAAATGGTATGCAATACTAGTGTCTTAAAGGCATGATTTCTAAATGATTTACAATATTAAAGTTCTATAGGCATGATGTCTAGATTATTTGCAATATTAAATTCCTATAGGCATGATTTCTAAATAATTTGTAATGTTAAAGTCCAATAGGCATGATTTCTAAATGATTTGTAATGTTAGAGTCCTATAGGCATGATTTCTAAATGATTTGCAATGTTAATATCCTATAGGCATGATTTCTAAATGATTTGCAACATTAAAGTACTATAGGCATATAGAAATAATAATGACTTAAGTCATAAAACATGTCCAAATCAAACAACGAGAGAATCAAACAAATTCACATAGAAATCAATCCAAAAAATTAGGGTTGTTTAGAGAGGAAAGGGTCTGACCATAAAGAGAATTCAAGCTTAAACATGCGATACTAAAATTAACAGAGTAGTAATGAAATCAAAGTGGAATAACATAACCATGGATGAAATCAAAATATCTTGCAAGGCTTAGCAAGAATCAGAAACATGAGACGAGTTTAGAAGATGTAGGGTTTTGAAATCAAAAAGGCAATAAACAAAATACTCATACACAAGCAAGTTTGAAAACCCCAAAATCTAGGGTTTCTTCCACAAGTCAAAGGTAATAAT
The DNA here is from genome assembly GCA_034376525.1 of Nicotiana benthamiana. Taxonomy (NCBI): domain Eukaryota; kingdom Viridiplantae; phylum Streptophyta; class Magnoliopsida; order Solanales; family Solanaceae; genus Nicotiana; species Nicotiana benthamiana. Next base: position 57,009,406 of record CM067340.1, on the reverse strand, counting down.
GAAAGCATAGAAAACCAGGCAAGAACAAACTTAGAGAGTCCAAAGAACACAAACATTCATGGAAATCTAAGTGAAGAAAACTATAGTAAAGAAATTACTCGGAAACTCTAGGAGGAATTACAACAAATAAAAATACTCAGGAATCATAGTGAAAACACTTAGGAATTATAGAGAAGTAAAAATACAGTAAGATATAGCAGTAAAACAAGTAAAAAAATCACGAAAACCCTAAGTTTTAAGAAGATGAACAGTTTTGAAAACAAAAAATCGAAAAGATGTGAAAAATACTTTAAAATCTTAAAAAATAGCATGGATCTAAAGCAGATCTGACAGCGAAACAAAGAAAACCTTGAGGGCTTAGGGTTTCAGAGAAACCCTAGAAAATGAGAAAGGCCTGGAACGGGCTGGTCCTGAGTTGGAGATGGACTCACAGGGATAGGACTCACCGGAGATAACCGGAAATGCCATCGAATTTGAATCGAAAAGACTCTGATCTCGGGTCTTAAAAGTCGGACTCTGAAACCTCGAGCAAAAAGAGCTTAGAGGTATGTGGGGGTAGGTACAGGCTGCTCAGGGTCTGAGAAGCCATAGTTTCCGGTAAAATAAGGCCTGAGACCGATGAAATGGGCTAGGGTTTCAAAGGGTAGTTCAGAGAATTAAGAGAGATGAGGGGATACAAGGGCAGCTGACTGATTAGAATGATGAGTAGGGGTGGGCTGGTGAATTAAAGGAAAGGTAGGATCATTGTCGTTGATCATAGTGATCAACGTCCTATATTAAAAGGCCGGCCGGGTGGGTTTATTTGATTGGCTCTACGTAATGTAATTGATGGGATTGGGTCATTTAATTAGGGGGTAAATTGGGCTGGGATTTTTGTTTTATTTGGGCTATAATTGAAAGCAAAGAGGATACAATTTAAATAGCCAATTTTCCCCGTTATAAATTTATAAAAATCGTAATGATGTTCGAAATAAAATTAAAAATACTGATTTAATAAAATAATATGTAATATTAAATTAAAAATATTAGAATGATTTTGTGATTGAAAATGCCATTAAATCGAGAAATAGGCTAAAATTGTAATTTCATGCAATTTTAGTTTTACAAAAACAAATGGACTTGTAAAATTATATAAAAATCATGTAAATTATGTTTTTGTGCAAATGTGAGAATAGAATATATTATTCACCAAAATGACTAGTTTTGAGAATAATCATTGGATTTTATAGTGCAAAATATGTCGTAAATTGGTTTTAAAAATCTTTTAAAAAATTTAAAAAAAATATCAAAACCTTTGGGGATGCTTGCATATGCATATAAGTGCTCTTTTGAATGTATTTTGAGTATAAAAATACATAGGAAAAAATTGGGTATCAACAGGAGGTTCCAAAATTTTGTCGAGGATCATGCCATATCTTGATTTGAGCAATTCATACTGACTTTGATTATTTTTTTATTTTCATGCATTATTACCGGAGTAATTTTCATTACTTTCTTTATAAATTTCTCGCATCATATATTTTGTTTGTTTGGCCCATGTGGCATTTTAGCTTTTTGAGCCTTGAATATTCTCAAATATAATTCTCCTTCAACAAGGTAGTATAGGATGAGACATACTCAGAGTTATCGAGAGCATGCTTGCCTTCGGGTAAAGTCTCATTCTATAGGTAATAAATGAATATTATGCCAATTCCAAATTAAATTAGTCAGGCTTACCTCATTTTCATTCTAATTAATGATAGATAAGGGATTGCCTAAATAAGGGATGGCTCGATCCCGAGACTGTTTGATCCGAAAACGATATTTCTCAATAAGAGCCCAGAGTTACTTTCGGAGTTAGTGATATCAGCAATAGATCCGAGACTAGCAACATCCGGCTCGATTTTCTTGGGCTGCATAGTTTTCTTGGATTTGATCAATCATTAAATCAATATTTTTTCTCTGAGTCCGCAAGCTAATTTAAGCCATGTATCATATGCTTCATACTCGGTTTTATTATTGGTAATAAAATAACTTTTATGAATTATCTAACTACTTTCCCTTATAGGCATTAAGCATCTTCCTTAACTCGGGAAGTTTAGTACTTGTGGACCTAATTGTGTAGAAGGTCAGATCTCGAGAATTATCCCAGGAATAACATGTTCGGGTAATATGTTCGAGCTAAGATTAATCATGAAATCTGCTAAATGTGTGATTTTATAATCGTGCTTGACTGATAAACAATATCATATTCACTTAGTTCGACTACTCATTTAGCTAGCCTTCCTAACAACTCATGTTTATGCAAAATATTTCATATTGAAAATATAGTGACAATGGAAATTGAATGATATTGAAAATAAAGCTTTAGATTTAGGGCAACTACAATAAATGTCAATTTATCAAAATGTAGATATGTAGTTTCTGTATCTAAGAGCATTTTATAATAGATAAGACAATGCGTACCTTTATCTTCTTGAATTAAAATTGAATTTACCGAGACATCCGATACAATTCGGTGTATCGAAAATCATCTTTCTCCTTGGAATTTCGAAAAATAATGATGCGTTGTTGTTAGATAGCAAGTTCGAGTGATTTGACTTTTCGGACTAAACCAATCTTTTGAAGTTCTGTAACTTTATCTTTTTTATTTGACTCTAGTTTTTTCTTTTGCCTGACCGGATTATACCGCGGGTCAATATTTAGAATATAAACCTTTATCTCCGGTGGTACACCTATTATATTAGCATGGAGGCAAGCAAAGTAATTTTTGTTAACATGTACAAGTTTAATCAACATACCTTTAACTTCGGTGTCGAGTCTCTATCAACGTAATCCTTCCTATTTGGGAAGTTAATGATAATTTCTAGTTCTTCAGCATATTACCTCGTGGCTTTTGATGCCTTCAATTCAATAGTTGTTTCCGAAAATATTTATATAATTGTCCAGGATCATTAATGAACCTTTCTTCCTCGTGGTCTATACCATGCCGCATCTATCTCTTCTTTTTCAGTTGTTAGGTCTCTTTGTAAGCTATCTCGTGGGTGTTTTACCCATGTTCCTTCTTATCTTCATTCTTCTCCTATGAAATTTTACAATTTAGCAAGAAAAGTCCTTACCTGTTCAGGTAGATCCGGATCTTTTTCAGCTCATAAAGAAAATCTCGTATCTCTTTTGCTTGGACCTATTTTAATATTTTTGTGTTTAGATTCGGATCACCCAAAAAACATATCTGCTTGATCTCCGAACCTATTTTTGACTTTCAATTAAATGATCGTTTCTTCCTCTATTCGAAGCGTTGTATTATATCGAATGTAAATTATACTCCTCGGTTCTAGCAAGGTCCGGCTTTATTCTGTTGACTCCTTCAATCGTATCCAGAATCACCTCGGTTTGATTTTTGAACCTATTTTTGGACATCTTATTAGTGTCGATTCAAATTACTGTGTCTTCTTCTGTTTAAATTCTGGTGCTCCAACCATTATGCATATCATTATTGCAGGATAGATAGGAATTCCCGGAGGTGTTCTATCCGCTCGTTCTGTTCCTTGATCTGTTCCTGTAAGGTCAGAACTAAATTTTGCAAATTAAAATTACGTATTTGAACCTCCTGGTCCAGAACTGTTTCTTACAGATCCGTTATAATCGGTTCTGGTACTGATAGTTTTGGCACCAATATATCGATGTACATTCGCTATTTTTCTCTGCTCGTTGTTTACATATCATTATCATGGCTATTCTTCCCTTTTTATTTGACATGGTATAGCCATCTCCAACTTGGTTGTCATCAAATGTATTTATTGGTAAATTTCGGCCATGATGAAGGTTTAAACTGAAAACAAGCAAATATTGACAAAACTTATTATATTTTTGGATGAGTAGCAAATTTGCTTGAGTTCCCGGCAACGGAACCTAACTGTTTAACCGAAAAAATAGTTCAAAGTTTATATGACGGTCCACAAGCAACCGATTCAATCCGAAAGATATAAAATTTCATTAATACAACGTGATAGAGAAGTGGAAAATAATTTCAATAACAGATAATATAATAAAAGTAAAGCAGAGAAGAAAGAATTCTTATTGAATGATCATTGATAGGATAATGAGCTGAACAGAGTTTGAAGAGACGAACTATGGCTAACTCTATTGAAGAGAAGAAAATTAGATTCCCCTGATGGTGGTAAAAGTATATCTATTTATAAGGCTAAATCTAAGTAACTATTCTTCTTAAATTAGAGGTCCATTATGAGCATTTACTCAATTCATCCATTACTTTTGGAAGACTTATAACAGCTGTGTAAATGCTAGAATTCCGTAACTGATGAGTTACTTCCATAATTGATGAGTTAATTCCATAACTGATGAGTCAATCTCGTAACTGATGATTCAATCCCATAACTGATGAGTCAACCTCGTGCATGTTGAGTCAATCTCGTGCCTGTTGAGTCAATGTCGTGCATATTGAGTCAATCTCGTGCATGTTGAGTTAATCTTGTAATTGATTGCCTTGTTCTGACCGTTGCAATCATTTATTGTATTTATTGTACGTTACATTATTTATTTGTAACCGGTGGTATAATTATGGTAAATCTCATATCATCCGGAATTAATTGATTCCTTCCTCATGTGTAATTATGAGATATTCTCTCGCACCTGATCCGAGTTATTTCATGATGGTTAGTTCCGAGGCTAATAGGCACGGTACGAGTATGTTCGATTTCGGAAGTGTTTCACATATCATTTTTACACTTTACTTTTCTTCAAACTTGGCTGATACATATCGCCATTTAATAGATTAACATGTTGAGTCTAATTTTCACTAATGTAATATATGCGTATATTGAAGGGTATTGGAAAATATTAAAAACAAGTTATGCTTAAATTTAAGATTCTCTTAGTAACTGGATTAATTAAGTTATCTTGTATTAGATCGAAAGGAAAAGATAATGGGAATATAATGTTGTTCCTCGCCTGCATGATTATTATGATAAAAAAAAAATACTTAATTTGGACCCTCCAAGTTGATTACACTTCCAACTCGGCCTTTGATATAATTTTCGCTACTTTCTCCTGAAATGGCTAAGAGAATGTTTGCCCCGTAGATCAAAAACAGGCTGTTCCGATGTCGTGTAGTACTTTCATTTGCATTAAAAATACAACTACATGTTTATATCTAGATTATATTATTAAAAAGATTATTATTTCATTATTTTGGTAAAGTGTGTGTGTGCATCTTCTGCTTCTTTTTTTCCTTTCTCTTGTGTATAAATTAAGGGCTGCGCTATTTATTCTCTTAAATAAGTTGATTAATAGAAACTATGGGTATCATTAGGTTCCAAATGAATATTTACGAAGTTTTATGGTGTGTCTCACACAACTTACATTATTTGTGTAAGGATCATTTTTGTCTCACAAATTTGTGGACCCGAATCTTATGTTTTTGGGTCCACAAAACTGTGAGACAAATAGGATGTCTCATACAACTAACGTCAGTTGTATGAGATACAAATAAAATTTTCCAATCTTTACAAACGTTTTCAATTAATGTTTAACAGTTATGTAATTCTGTCACGCTATTACTATGTGATTACAGCCCTATGCTATTTTATGGCTTTGTCCATATATATTCAGTGGCGGATCCAGAATTTTGTGCAAGCAGGTTCAATCTTAGAAGTATATAATTTTAGTCGTTAAATAGTAGTTGTCAAGTGGGTTCAAATAAATATTTATACAAAATTTACGCAGCTTTAATCTTAATTTATACATATACACAATATTATTTTTTGGTGAAGCGAGTTCAGTTGAACCCGCTAGCCACCACTTGCGTCCGCCACTGTATATATTTGTCTAACTATACAACTTCAAGGTCGGTTTGCAAATTGGGGTACGTCTAACGTATAGAGAGAGTCCGTCACTAGATGATTTCTCGATGGAATATATACCACAGCGGAAGCAATAACAGAATCTTATTCACGTGTAATAAAAACAATTAGCACATATGGAGATTTTCAGATTACTTCTTGAAGCGTAAACACAAAAAATCTATGTCATTCTCCAGTTCCTCAGTTAAAAACGCACCAACAGATTTTTACAGTCTTATATTGTGTTACCCTAATAACAACCGAATATAGAGAATCTTTTGTTGGGCAAAATTCTAGTAGAAACCGCAGTCAGAATAGTGAAAAAATGCCCAACCTTATATCCATATATATAGCTACGTTTTTTTAGGTCAAAACTGTATTCAAAACCTATTAGTTTTCCTTCTCCCACTAAGGGACGGTTTTCATGTTTTCTTTTCCACTAAGTAACACTTTTCATTATTTTCTATTAATTAGGCACAGTAGGGACCACAAAATTTAATTAATAAGGTTTCCTATTATGATATTAATTTTGAAATTCTGAAATTAATTTTCATCATAATAAACTATGAATTATTCCACTAAAATTCATAATTGCACTCCTTAGTTCAATTTCGAAATTCTTTCATTAAACTTTATTTAACTTCCTATGTTAAGATCCAGATACTAATCAATCAAATTAAATTATTGACTATTTAATTTATTGAGTACTTTCTTTAGACTTACACTTGACTTATCTCATGTGTCGGATACAAATTTCACCGGCCGGGTTTGCACATGAAAACTTATATGCTTTTATAAAGGAGTATTATCTATCTCAAAATCGAAACATGGATTCCATCAACTAATTATTACTTCGCCAATGTATATCATTGTTATCCAATTTACCAGTCTTATTGACTCGCGAAAGAATCTCCCCTTTTAATAAATCAAAACAACAAGTGACATATACAGCTAATAATAATTATATAAGTATTGAGAGTATAAGTACATTAAATGGACTACTAGTTATTTTATAAAGTCAGTATAAAATACTTATCTCTACTTGATCTGTTCAATACATATAAAATGTACTAGCACAAAAAGTTGGAATTAAACCATTCCCATAATCAAGATAAATTGTGTTTAATCTTGTGCTACAATCATTCCGATGATTTGTCCAATTCCATTATTAGATTGTGAACATTAACTTTTGTGTCTTACAAGAACCGATGATTTAATCTTCCTTGTATAGGCTAAACTATATACACTAAATCATATACCATGTAAGCAATGGACACACAAACCAACATGATCTATTTAAAATAAAACTTTATTGAACTTAAACAATTAAATATAATTGTTCATAAAGAAAACTATAACAATACGCACGGCTTATAGTATATTCTAACAATCTCCCACTTAGACTAATAACCACGCGTCTACAATTTTGACACCTATTCCTTCTACATGCTTATCAAAAGTTTTCTGTGGTAAGCTCTTAGTAAACGATCTCCCAAGTTGTTCTCTGACACAATCTTGGTGACTACTACATCCCCTCTCTGCACTGTATCACGAATTAAATGATATTTACGCTCGATGTGCTTTGCCATCTTATGGCTTCGTGGCTCATTTGAATTTGCAACTGCACCACTATTATCATAGTAAAGCGTAATTGGCGCTTGAATCGATAGAACTACACGCAACTCTCTCAGGAAGATACCGAGCCAAACTGCCTCTTTGGCTTCCTCAGAGGCTGCCAAATATTCGGCTTCCATGGTGGAATCAGCAACACAAGTTTGCTTGATACTCCTCCAATTTATGGCTCCACCTCCAAGAGCAAACACACTACCTGAGGTAGACTTTCTAGAATCTATGTCTGATTGGAAATCCGAATCAGCATACCCAATAGGTACAAGTCATCCGAATGGTAGATCAACATGTAATCCCTAGTCCTTTTAAGGTACTTGATTATATGTTTAACCGCCGTCCAATGCTCTTTCCCAAGATTAGACTGAAATCTGCTAACAACGCCTACGGCAAAGCAGATATCAGGCCTAGTGCATAACATGGCATACATGAGGCTCCCTACAGCTGATGCATAAAGGACCGCCTTCATCTTTTCTATCTCTTCGTCGGTCTTGGGAGACCGATCTTTAGATAGAGAAATTCCATGTCTGAAAGGAAGAAATCCTTTCTTGGAATCATGCATGCTAAATCTGGAGGGTATTGTATCAATATAAAGACCTTGGGACAAGAATAATATCATTTTATGGCGATCTCATATGAGTTTGATCCCAAGAATATGAGCCGCTTCTCCCAAATCTTTCATATGAAAATGTGCGGACAACCACTGCTTAGCTGAATTCAACATGCCCACATTATTTCCTATGAGTAGTATGTCATCTACATATAAGACCAAAAATGCCACTTTGTCCCCATCCTACTTTTTGTATACACAAGATTCGTTAAGCCACTGATCAAAACCATAACTTTTAATCGCCTTATCAAAAAAAGTGTTTGATGCCCTATGCGCCTGTTTTAGTCCATAAATGGACCTTTTAAGCTTACACAACATGTGCTCTTTTCCATTTTCCATGAAACCATCTGGTTGCATCATATAGATGCACTCATCAAGACTTTCATTAAGGAAAGTTGTCTTGACATCCATTTTTCAAAATCTCATAATCATAATGAGCAGCAATGGATAAGAGAATCCATATAGACTTATGCATGGCTACTGGCGAGAAGGTTTTCTCATAGACGATCCCTTCTTTTCGAGTAAACCCCTTTGCTACAAGCCTTGCTTTAAAAGTTTGTACTTTACTGTCTAAACCTCTCTTTTTCATATAGATCCACTTGCATCCAACGGGTTTAACCCCATCAGCTGGTTCTACAATATCCCGGACCTGATTAGAGTACATAGACTCCATCTCTGATTTCATATCAGCAACCCACTTATCGGCATCCTTATCATGTAATGCTTGGTCGTAATCGACAGGTTCGGAGGTAGGCTCCTCGGGGATCCTATCATATGATTCTCCCAAGAGCGTATAACAAACTGACTGTCTTATTTCTCTCCCACTACAACTACGTATTACATCATTTTCAACTACATCACTTTGATTTTGTGGTTGAACCACAACATCATCAGGAACCTGAGTTTCCATGATATCCACAGGGATATCAACGACTTCTTCCTGTTGTGCAGTATGCTCAACATGACTCCCACTACTTTGTGGTAGTATGACTTCGGGCACTTGTTCTTGTGGGAAATTAAGTGTATTGACATTTATCCCACTACAAATGTGCAATGGCATGTCAAAATTGACTTTCGGGGTTTGGATATGGTCGTTTTGATTTTGAGATGACTGAGTTTCCATTGCATTGCTAAGTTCCTATAAAACGAGTTTACTTCTAGAAACATGGTTCATCAAATAGTCCTCTTCTAGAAACTTGGAATTTGTGCTAACAATTACCTTTTTCTCTTTAGGACAATAGAATAAACCACCTTTCGTCCCTTTTGGATAACCTAAAAACACGCATACATCCGTTCTTGCCTCCAATTTATCTGTTTTCCCCTTTAGTACATGTGTCGGACAACCCTAAACTCGAATATCATGCAGACTAGGCTTGCGCCCAGTCCACAGTTCTGTAGGGGTCAAGGCTACTGACTTTGAAGGAACTAAGTTCAGAACGTAATTCTCTATTTCGAAGGCATGTCCCAAAAAAGACGAAGGAAAATCGGAATAACTCATCATTGATCTAACAATTTCCATAAGAGTCCTATTTCTTCTTTCAGCTACACCATTTTGTTGTGGAGTTCCAGGTGCAGATAATTGAGATGTAATTCCACATTCTGATAAATAGCCAATGAAGTCCGTAAAGAGGTATGCCCCACCATGATTAGATCGTAGTGTCTTGATATGTTTAGTATGTCGTTTTTCATTATCAGTCTTGAATTCTTTGAACTTTTCAAAACATTCAGATTTTTGACACAACAAACAAAATATCCATATTTTGAGTAATCATCTTTGAAAGTCACAAAATACTCAAAACCACCTCTTGCTTGGACATTCATTGTACCACACAAATAAGAATGAATTAACTCTAATTATCACTTGCCCGATTTCCTTCTGATTGGAAATTTCATTTTGTCATTTTTCCTTCTAAACAAGATTCACAAGTTGGTAGTGCCTCCATTTTCAATGAACTTAAAGGTCCATCCTTGACCAACCTGAAAGTTCTATTTAGATTTATATGACCCAAATGCAAGTTCCATAAACATGTTTCACTCAATTCAGAAGAACGTTTTCTCTTACTTGGTAAATCAACATTATTCAGTTCTTTAGGTGGTAACGGTTTAGGAATAGAATCAACTACAAAAAGACCATTAATCAATGTAGCTAAAGAGAGATAACGCTTATTATGAGTAATAACACATTTATCAACGTCATGATAATTAAAATCTTAACCATCTCTCATTGCGCTAGGAACCGAAATTAAATTTCTTCTGACGGAAAGTACATATAATATGTCTTTTAGAGCTAAAACTCTACCATTACCAAACGGTATACTATTACGTTCTAATGCTAAAGTTGGGGTTGTTGAACCGTCTGCTTGATAAACATTGATTTCTCCTCTGCTTAGCCGTCGTATAACCTGAAACTCCTGCAAATAAGTGCAAATATGATTAGTGGCTCCCGAATCTACACACCATGACATGGTAGAAATAGCCGCTAAAAATATTTTAACGACAAGTAGATGCAAATCACCTGGTTTATTTTTCATCTTGGTTAGATAAGTTGGACACTTCTTCTTATGATGTCCGGGCTGCTTGCAGTGATAACAGTTTCCCGTAGCCTTTTTCATACCAGCAGTTGTGCCACCAACAGAGGGTTGTTGAGCCTTTTTCTTTTTCTTCTTGCCTCTCAGCTTAGAAGAAGAACCTGCCTCAAAATTTAATGCCATGGGAGGATCTTGGGACATGATAATAGTCCCTGCCGACTGCAGCTCATTCAGACACTTTGCAAGGGACAAATCCATTTTGTTCATGTTATAATTCAGGCGAAACTGCTGAAAACTGTCAGGCAAAGTCTGCAGGATCATTTCAACCTGCTTGTCCTTATCAATGTTAGCTCCAAGGACCTCCACAGTTAATTCAAAAGACTCATCATCTTTAGAACATGGTCCCTGACAGATGAACCTTCAATCATTTTGGTATTCAGAAGGACTTTTATGGCAGTCTTCTTAGCCACACGATTCTGATCTCCGAACATTTCTTTGAGATTTTCCAGAATGTCATAAGCAGACTCCATCGGCTGATGCTGATGTTTAAGAACATTCGACATGGATGTCATAATGTAACACCACGCCATCTCATCAGCCTTAATCCATTTCTGGTAAGCCTTTTGTTCATCATCTGTGGCATCATCTCTAGGTTTTTCTGTACACACCTCATCAAGCACAAATTTGTACTCTTCAACAATTATATCCGAATTTCGTTTCCAAATAACATAATTTGGACCCTCAAGTTTGTTTTGAGTAAGAATGGCAGTAAGGGGATTGAAAGCAGTCATTGTCAAACTAGGAGACATTAAATATTTAAATAGATCAAATCAGTTTGTATTTTGAACATTCAAATTCAAAAAACACACACACACACTATATATATATATATATATATATATATATATATGAACCTTGCCCAACAAATTTTGATTGGAAAGAAGCTATTCTTGCAATATACATATATATTGACAGATTTTCACTTCATAAACTTAAATAGGTCATACTCAGATGGAGAGTAAACTGTCAATTTAAGCCAAGTGAATATCAACATTCAACATATATTAGTCTCATTGAACCAACATGCATACTCATATGGAGAGTAAATACAAATAATCATTGACTAGTATAACATCGTGATTATTCATAATATTTTTATCCGATATGGAATAAGACCTATGTCAACATGTAAATATATTATATCACTAATAATTAACCCCGGGGACCAAGGGAATTAATCCCCACAATTACTGGAATTAAAAACAACTAAAAGAAATTTCAGAATTTTATAAAAACAGTAAAAACACCATCTAAACGACCTCGAAAGCCCAAAAACGACTTAGATCATGATCGAATCCATGATTATTGCTTACTGGGTCGTTTCTCATGGACCTCCCAAGTTTCAGGTCAATCGGAGTCCGTTAACTTTTTGACCTCCGATTTTCTGCCCTAATTCGGCAAAATATGTTTTTCCATTTTACATGATAAAATTCAACTTTTAGATTACTTTAATTCAACATCACCAATATTGAAAGTATACATCAAGTTTTCAGAATAATCAATACAATCCATAACAGATAATCACGCCAAAACGGTGCAGATTTTCAGAAAACACAAGCTTTGCATGTAATTCAAAACTTACATATAGAATATGATATTAATCCTTATGGTTTATCCTCATTATTTAATTAGACGTGAGTATGCTCTGATACCAATTGACGGAATAAATACCATTGTGGAAGCAATAACAGAATCTTATTCATGTGTAATTTAAACAACTAGCACATATAGATATTTTCGGATTACCTCTTGAAGCGTAAACACAGAAAATCCATTGCATTCTCCAGTCCGTCAGTTGAAAACGCACCAGCAGATTTTCACATTCTTCCGCTATGTTACCTAAACAATAATCAAAAATAGAGAATTTTGGGTGCGCAAAATTCTAGCAGAAACCGTAGTTAGAATAGTGAAAAAATGTCCAGCCCCTATATCCATATATATAGTTGCTCTTTTTTAGGATTCCATAAACTAATTATTACTTCGCTAATGTATATCATTGTTATCTAATTTACCAGGTGTTTGGCTCAAAAGTTATTGATATACTTTGCAAGCTTAGAAAACAATCAAAAGATAACAAGGGTAAATCCTAATCAAAGATAATTTGACCTAGAGGTTAAACGGACAATATCACAGTTTTAGGTCTTCAAGATAGAGAAAATAATCTTAGATTAAGAGAGAAGCAATTGTAGGAGACAGAGATAAAGATAGTGAGAGAGAGAGAGAGAGAGAGAGAGCGAAGTTGTATTATTCGAGAATAATAATGATGCCCGTTACAATGTGAAAGTCACCTATATATAGTAGGATACCTTCCTAGAAATAATAAAAAAAGTACAAAGTATGTGGCTTTCACTTAGTGAAGAATTTAAGTTCTAAATGATGTTGCCTTCACCCACGCGTCAGGGCAGTGCCCTCACTTTGATCAGCGTCTACTCATTGGGCATACCCATTTATCATGGAGACGTTGAGGGCCAAATTTGACCCTATACAGTTAGTCCGTGCATTCGTTGGAGACGTGCCCGATGGGCGTCATCAATGGACGGACTTACAAGTCACGTCTTAAGAGAATTTGGCCACATCCTCGGACTTTAGCAGGAATGAGACAAAAATGCATGATATAGTTGAACCATTGACGTATGGTCTATTTTTGGAATGACGCCACTAGTCTCATGCATCATTATTACTTTTGTTCCCGAGGTGGTTCAATTGGTTATGTGACGTTCTAGTTTCCTGCGCTCATTCTGATTATACCTTTTTTGATTTTCCTATAACTTCATCCTATAAATAAAAGAAAGGTTCAGACCGATTCATCTTTTTAAAAATTGAGAATACTTTCTTATTCCCTTTTCCGACTTTCTTCCTTGTAATCGATATCTTGTGTGAGATCTTCCCTGTTTCTGTGTGGTTGTATTTCTCATCACTAGTATTTTAAAATCAGTTCATCTAGCAAAACACCGTCATAGTAGAAACAAAACTAAGGACACTGCTCCTTCTAGGGTTCCGCCTTCCTCTGGCAATGAAGATGAAGAGGTGGAAAGGCCCTCGTTCCTCTTTCGGTAGACAATATGCTCCCGAAAGAGATGCACATATATAGTTATTTTAAAACGAAGATCTCATTTCTTTGTTGAGAGCACATCGAACTGCTACAATCCCACTTAGATACCCTTCGATCAACGTACAACATTCGGGCCATGTAGAGATGGTTCCGGCTGAGACGGACTATGTCAATGTGTATTGGCCTGGTTTTGCACTTTTTATGAGTATTCATTTAGGATTGGATACAGCCTACCATTTAACTCTTTGTCGGAGGAGCTATGCCGCTTTTACAGGGTGTGCCCGGCCCAGCTTACACCGTATACATTGAAAGTGTGTAGAATTCTTACCACGTACGCGGCCAGGGTGGGGAGCGAGGTATCGGTTCATCACTTTCTGCAGATGTTCAGCCCAAGCTACTTGAGGGGTACCATGTTTCATTTGAAGATCCGTGGTACAAAGATCTTTGTGGTGAAGGCCGATGATAAGACTAATCGCAGCTTCTGGAAAAGTTACTTCTACATCAGGACGGAGGACTTGGTGCCTAATCCTGAAGGGTTCCCAGAGAGGTGGAACGCAGAATGTAAGTATCTTTGTGTGTATTTTCTGATTATTTGGGATTCTGACTCTTTAGCCGTTGTGATATCTTTTTCTCTTTTTTGTAATGGTGGCCTCTCCACCCCGGCCCATCGAAAATATTAGATCATGGGTGGAGGGGTTAATACCTTACATGGAGGAATGCCACACTTGGCCCGCGTTCGGCAACCAGTACGGCCCGCCAGGTAGTTTTTTTTTTCAGCTATGGTTTCGAAGGCCCCCTTAAATTTTGTTACCTGACTTTCTTGTATTACCATGTCGGGTTATTTCTAGAAAGAAGAAGATGGTAGTGACAACGCTCCTACGAGTTCTCAGCAGGGGGCTGCAACCGGTGGCTGCATCTAAGTCGCACCTAAAGTTGTGCGAGTGACGACACCTAAGGCTGTGCCTTTGATGGTGCCTGAGGCCGCTCCGGTGGAGGAGGCTTTTGAAGTGAAGAGCCGCTGGAGAGAAAGAGGAGGCACGTGATTACTAGTAAGGGGATTGCGACTGAGGACTAGCGAGCCTTTTCGAGAGCCAAGGCCAATTTTTATGGTCGAGGCCATTCGTTCAGGGAGGTTAGCTCCCCGAAAGAACAACCGCCACCAATGCTAGCTCAGCCTGCATCCCAGAGGGTGGGTCATCCTCTGCAGTTGGGGAAGCGGGCATTGAGATTGAGAGGACGGGCCTTGAGGCCGCTCTTAGAGATTTAACGGGGGATTCAGCCCGTGTGGAGATGAGGGCGGGTAGGTCTACCTGCGAATCGTGATTCCTAGTGGGCATAACTTGTTAGAAAACAGCGAGCAAGCCGCAGCGCAAATGACCTTGTTATGTGCAGCTACGGAGCATGGAATGCTGAAAGGCGTTAGTAAGAGGGATTTGTCTAGGAGGGTCGTTGGTGCAGCTTTGTAGGTAGCATGGAACGCTGAAAGGCGACTTTGGTACGTATTGACATGTATTTCCTCCCTTTCCTTTTCTTTTTTGACCCTTGTCTTGGAGGTAAAGAGGAGGAGGCGTGAGCAAAGGAAGACTTCCACCTTCAACAAAATGGCGAAGAAGTACAAAGAATGTCGTGCCAAGCATCAGGCGTTGGCAGATGTGCTCAACCAATACCCTTAGTTTTGAGTGTTCCGTGAGGGTCTTGAACAATCGAAAGTATTGAAGTGAAGGGTGATCGAGTTGGAGGAGGTCAATGAGCAACTGATGGCTGCTTTGGCTCAAAATATCAAGCTAGAGACTCTCTTTCAATAAAAATAAGAAGAGATGGAGATCAGCCGTGGGGTAGGAGCGAAAGAGGCTCAGTTATAGACCAGAGTTGCTTATTTGACAGCTGAGCTCGACGCCAAAGCGGTTGAGGCCCTTGAGCTGGCCGCTTCGTCAAAGCCCAAACATGACGCACATCGTGAGGCGCACAAAATATGGGTGTATGCCGAGGCTAGATTGATCGTACTCAAGGAGTACTTATCTACAGGTTGGGCCACTGAGGCGGAGGTTAAGGAGCAACGCCACTTAGCCCGCGTCGCCCGTGTGACTTATGGTTATAGCTTTGATTCCCCTGATAAAGCCGGCTATAACTTTGAAGACATCAACCGTCTTGAGTCTGGCTCCTGGGGGGCGATGGTGGACCAAATAGTGGCCAAGCAGGGCGTGATGAGCGAAGTAGCGAAGGCTCTTTGGGCTTGTGTATATATTTTTTTTGTATGTAACCGGGGCCTTTTTCAATGTCGGATGTATATGTTTTTTTTGGACATAATGAAACATAGCTTTTCTGCTAGTTTATTCTTTTTCTTTGTTCTTTCATTTCTCTGGTGCCCCGTCTTTGTATAACGGGTGCTCGCTTTCTTGTTGGAATTTTACTACGTTTCTGTTTTTGTTCAAGTACTTTGTGCTACCATCGAACTAGGTCAGCGATCAGTGGAGAATGATCGAACTAGGTCGCTATTTTTCCCTCGATGGCCTTAGCTATACTTATGTCTTCGGCCTTTGTTGGGTCGTTCATTTGTCGTAGTCGATCTCAATAGCTTTGTTCGATGATAGCATCGATGGACTTAGCCATATACTATTGATGGCCTTGGTCGTGAGTGTGACTTCTATTGTCGTTCAGTCACTCGCTAATTTGCCGTGGTCGATCTGGATCGACTATTTGCGGTGATGACCTTTGCCATGATGAAGTCGATGGCCTTGACCAGAATTAAGTTGATGACCTTGGTCATAACTTGTTGATGGCCTTGGCCATATGGGTGACTTCGACTGTCGTCGAATCACTTGCTTGCCGTAGTCGAACTGCATCGACTGGTGGCAGTGATGGCCTTAGCCATAATGAAGTCGATGGCCTTGGCAATAATTAAGTTGATGACCTTAGTCATAACTTGTTGATGGCCTTGGCCATATGGGTGACTTCGACTGTCGTCGAATCACTTGCTTGCTATAGTTGAACTGGGTCGATTCTTGGAGGTGGTGGCCTTAGCCAAAATGAAGTCGATGGCCTTGGCCAGAGTTAAGTTGATGACCTTGGTCATAACTTTTTTATGGCCTTGGCCATATAGGTGACTTTGACTGTTGTCAAATCACTTACTTTCCGTAGTCAAACTGGGTCAACTGTTTGCGGTGATGGTCTTAGCCATATTGAAGTCAATGGCCTTGGCCAGAATTAAGTTGATGACCTTGGTCATAACTTGTTGATGGCCTTGGCCATATAGGTGACTTTGACTGTCGTTGAATCACTTGCTTGTCGTAGTCGAACTGGGTCGACTGTTGGCGTTGATCTCCTTAGCCATAATTAAGTCGATGGCCTTGGCCAGAATTAAGTGGATGACCTTGGTCATAACTTGTTGATGGCCTTATCCATATGGGTGAGTTTGACTGTTGTCAAATCACTTTCTTGTCGTAGTCAAACTGGGTCGACTGTTGGCAGTGATGGATTTAGTCATTTATACGTTGGAGATGGACTTAGTCGTTTATTCGTCGGAGATGGCCTTAGTCATTTATACGTTGGATATAGTCATAGTCGTTTATACATTGGATATGGCCGTAGCCATTTATACATTGGAGATGGCCGTAACCATTTATACATTGGAGATGACCGTAGTCATTTGTACATTGAAGATCATGCTAGTCCAGTCCCTTTATCATGTCGACCTGGAGAGCGTATAGAGAGGTTGATATGATAAACTTGTTCCACAAATATCTCCAGTTGTCCCATCCGTTGCCTCGTTAAAAACCTCCCTGAGGAAACCCAATTAGGACAAAACTCGGGTAAGGGAAAAAGAGTACGACTCGGGAGATGCCTTTCAGAAATGAAAATACTTGAGATGGGCGACATTTCAATTGTTTCGTAGCATTTTTCCTTCCATTTTTCCTAACTGGAATGCTCCTTTATTGGCTGTTGCTATGATTTTGTAGGGTGCATCCCAATTATTGCCCAATTTTCCTTTTCTTGGGTCTTTTGATGCCAATGTCTTGGCTTTGAGGATATAGTTTCCCACTTTGAGTAGTCTTATCTTGGCCCTCTTGTTGTAGTACCTTTCGACCTGTTGTTTTTGGGCCACCATTTTAATATGGGCCATTTCTCTTCTTTCCTCGGCTTCGTCGAGGTATTGGAGCTTGCTCATGTCATTTTCTGTTCCGCTAGTGTGCGGGTATCTCAAGCTTGGTTCACCAACCTCGACTGGTATGACCACGTTGGTTCCGTAGAACAGTGAGCATGGTGTTTCCCTTGTGCTGGATTTGGGTGTAGTCCGATGGGCCCACAATACTTCCGGCAGTAGCTTAGGCCATAGCCCTTTGGCTTCCACAAGTTTCATTTTTAGTATATTTAGTATTGTCTTAATGGAGGATTCTGCTTGGTCATTGGCGGCGGGATGGTATGGCATTGAGAGTATTCACTTGATATTTCATTTTTTGAAGAATTCTGTCGTTTTTTACCAACAAATTATCGTCCGTTGTCACAGCTGATTTCCTTAGGGATACCGAAGCGGCATATGATATTTTTCCATATGAAGGTGATGACCTCCTGTTCGTGTATTTGAGCGTACGCACCTTCTTCCACCCACTTGGGAAAATAATCAGTTAAACTAGTAAAAATTGTACCTTTCCTGGTCCGGCGGATAGGGGTCCGACTATGTCCATTCCCCATTTGTTGAAGGGCCATGGGGAAGTGACCGAGTGGAGGGGTTCTCCTATTTGGTGTATCATGGGGCATACTTTTCGCATTGTTCGCACCGGCAAACATATTCTGGAGCCTCTTTCTTCATGGTAGGCCAGTAATAGGCGGCCCGTATGAGGCATCGTACGAGGGCGCGGTTACTTGTGTGGGTGCCTCAATGACCCGCATGCACTTCTTCGAGTACTGGACTCGTTTAGTGCGGCCCTAGACAATTGGCCAAGGGTCCGTTGAACGTCCTTTTGTAGAGGATGTTGTTTATCGAGCAATATCGGGCAGCTTGTATGCGGAGTTTCTTTGCCTCATTTTTGTTGAGTGCCAGCGTTCCATCCTGTAGGTAGGATACCAATTGGTTGCGCCAGTCCCAAGTAAGATTTAATGAGAATACCTCAGTATGGTCTATGGCTGTATGGAGGAGGGTGACCACGCTTTCTTTGTGAAAATGTTTAGTGGTCGTGGAAAGTTTTTCTAGGCCGTCTGCTTCGATGTTCTGTGCCCTCAAAATTTGCTCGAAGTGGCACTCGTCGGACTCGGCCATCAGCCTATGGATTTCTGACTGGTATTTCTGCAGCCTTCGATCTTTTATTTGGTAAGTCCCACCGACCCGATTTACCACAAATTGGGAATCGCAATAGAGGATGATTTGTCGATCTCCATACATGATGGCTAGTTTCATACCTGCAATAACGGCCTCGTACTCGATCTCGTTGTTAGTCATTTAAGGGCATCGTATGGACTGGAGAATTGTTTCGCCCGTGGGAACCTCGATGATGAATCCTAGTCCTGATCCCGATGCATTATCGGCCTCGTCAATATAGAGAATCCATAGGTCGGTGTTGGAGGAGGCATGTTGTGCCTCACATTCCGCCTGTGGCAGGATTTCTGTGCTGAAATCCGCTATAAAATTGGAAAGTAATTATGACTTTATGGTGGTTCTTGGGTTGTATGAGATGTCGTGCTTGCTTAGCTCGATGGCCCATCTAGATAGGCCGGGCTGATAATTCAGGCTTGTGTAACGCTTCTCAATGGGAAGGTCGTTACCATCTTTATGGGGTGGCATTGGAAATAGGGTCGGAGCTTCCGTGAAGCCACAACCAATGCCAGAGCTAATCTCTCAAGGTGTACATACTATTTTTTCGCATCCACTAAGGTTTTGCTAATGCAATAAATAGGAGATTGCATATCTTTGTTTTCGCGGACCAAGACTGCGCTAACGGCAACCTCGGATACGGCCAGATACACTAGCAGGGGTTCTCCTAGGCTCGCTTTGACTAGCAGGGGCGGTGAGGATAGGTACGCTTTCAGCTTTCTCAAGGCTTCAACGCACTCCTCATTCCACTGTAACACTTGGTCTTTCTTCAGCACATTAAAAAACTTATGGCACCTGTCGGAGGACCACAAGATGAATCTGGATAGAGCGGATATCAACCCTGTTAGCTTTTGTACCTATGTTTTGTTGTTCAACACCTCAGGTATTGCGTCTATCGCATTGATCTCGTCTGGGTTGACCTCGATACCTCGTTGTGATATGAGAAACCCTAAGAATTTTCCTGAGGCCACGCCGAAGGAACATTTCTCAGGGTTAAGCTTCATTTTGTATCTCCTCAATATCTCGAAGACTTCCTTCAGGTGGTTGATGTGGTCCTACTTCTTTGCTGATTTTACCAGCATGTTGTCGATGTAGACTTCCATGGTCTTACCAGAGTTGTTCATTGAACATCTTGGTGACCAGTCTCTTGTACGTAGCTCCTGCATTTTTTAGCCCAAAGGACATTACCTTGTAGCAATATGTCCCTTGGTGGGTGATGAAAGTTGTCTTCACCTGGTCCTCTTCGACTATCATGATCTGATTGTAGCTGGAATAAGCGTCTAGAAAGCTCAGCAACTCGTGTCCTGCGGAAGCATTGATTAGTTGATCGATGTGGGTCAGTGGGAATGAATCCTTTGGGCACGCCTTGTTTAGGTCGGTGAAGTCTACGCACATTCTCAACTTCCCATTTTTCTTTTTGACCATGACAACATTGGTGACCCATTAGTGGTATTTTGATTCCCTGATGGAGCGGTTGGCCAGTAGTTTGTCTACTTCCTCACTGACCGCTTCATTGATAGGGGCATTGAATTTCATCCTCATTTACGTACGGGCGGGTGTAATGGGTCAATGTTTAGCTTGTGTGTAGCGATATCTCGCGCGATCCCTAGCATATCGGAATGTGAAAAGCAAACAGGTCTGCATGGTTAGTTAAAAACTCATGATACTTATTTGGATCAGTGAGGTCGTGCCCGATGTAGGCTTTCTTCGTGAGGTCGGCATCGTTCAGTTGGACTGGATCGAGGTCTTCTACCGTAGCTTTACAAGCCTCTATGGTATCAAGATCTTTAACGGCGTCCCTTGTCGAGTTGACCTTGTTCCCCGACATAGCTGATTGTTATGCCTTTGCACTCGCCCCCTTAAGTTGTTTGGTGTGGGCGCAATCTTGAATTATCTTGTAGCATTTCCTAGTGGTGCGTGGCTCTCCTCGGATACTGAATATTCCCCATGGGGTGGAGAATTTGATCATTTGATAAAAGCTTGATGGAACTGCTTGCATGGCGAGTGTCCATGGGCGTCCTATGATGGTGTTGTATGTCGTTTCATGGTTCATCACATGGAAAGTTGTTTCCAGCATGACTCCTTCCGCTGAAACGGTAGCGGTATTTCTCCAGAGGTTCGTTCCACTGCATTATTGAAACCAGTAAATGTTATGCAGCGCGATATTATCTTGTCCTCGATTCCCATTTGTATGAGGACCCTTGGGTGGATAATTCAGGCACCGCTTAAAATCACCAATCATGATTCTTTTAACATCTGTATCTGCGATACGTAAAGTGATAACTAAAGCATCATAATGAGGGAAAGACAAACCGTCAGCATTAGATTTATCGAAGGTGATACTATGTTCGAAGTCGTCATATCGTTCATGGGTGATGGTCCACTTTAGTTTGTGCATGTTGGTGAGTTTGACGTAGTTGATTACTGAGTCGTCGACACCTCCAACGATCATATTAATCGTTCGTGCTGGAGAGGGTGGCTTCGGCAGCCCATGGGGTTGCTAACATCCGCGAGCAAAGTTAGTTTTCCCTTTTTCGTTGTGTAGCTCCCTCAGGTACCTTTGATTTTCCATTCTGACCACTTATTGCCGCATGCCTAAGGGTCCTTAGTTTTGTGCCCTCGTTCTTGATGGAACTTACATATGATGTTTGATTTCCTTGTGGTGGGGTCTGATTTCATCTTCGTCGGCCATAGTACCTTGCTGCCCCGCTTCTTTAGTACGTACACTATCTCTAAAGGAGACACAAAAGTTATGGGCGGATAATAAATGAGGCATACCTCTTTCGTTTCAAAATGGAGCGACGTGGACTGTAGTGCATCCGTGTGTCTTGGTGGCGGCGGATGGGAGCATCTGACGTAGGGCTGGTGTCTTTCTTTGTTGAGATGTGGAATTTTTTCCCGCGCGTCCCTCGATGTGTCGATCCCTTCTAATTTCAGGATGTATTGTCGCCAACCGTTGGGTAGGCCATTGAGGTCGTCCTCGTGTGCTCGTACCTCGGCACAGTAGGCATTATGGATTTCTTCCCATGTGGTACGAGGGTACTTCATGAGACGGCTTAGTAGCTTTTTGGTCGCCCTCAAACCATCTCTGCTTAGTCCATTCTGGAAAGTGGCCACCGCCATGCCTTCTGATACGTTGGGTAAGCTCATCCTCACCCTATTAAACCTGGTTAGGAAGTCCCTGAGTCCTTCTCCTGCGGTTTGATGAACGGTGAAGATATCGTTAACCCTTGCTTCTGCTTTCTTTGCTCCTGCATGGGCGGTGACGAACTCGTCCGCCATTTCTTCGAATGTGGAAATGTTCTTAGCCGGCAGCTGGGAGTACCACGTCAGTGCTCCTCTCGTTAGCGTTTCACGAAATTTTTCAGCAGCATCGACGGTACATGTTCCTTTGATAGGTCGTTGCCCTTTACAGTCGTGACATAGTGGATCAGATGATCCTCGGGATCTGTGGTCCCCTTGTATACTCTTAGGTAGGCCGACATTTTAAAGGTATTCGGAATGCAGTACAGGGCAGCCTCCTCAGTGTAAGGTTGTTCAACGAATCTTCCCACGTTGCACTTTGCTAGCAACTTAGGGGCACCGAGGATCTTGTCTACCCTCTCTTGGTGTTCCTTCATCTGGTCACAAAGTGACCGGCTTTCGTTTTCCATCTGCTCCATCTTCTTAAGAATGGCTGTGAGTGTTCCATCTTTAGCCTGTACCTCGCCTGGCATGTCATTTGCTCGTGCCATTTCAGGTTCAACTATGACGGCGGTAAGATCTATTGTCGGTGCACATCCGATGTTACCTTGTGGTGACTTTTCAATCAAGCCACTTAGGGTACCTGTTAAACATTCATCCAATAGCTTTTTGACCTCCGAGGGTACTTATTTGGTTGCTGATGTAGAAGCACCCTTTTCCTTCAAGATCGTCAAATCTCCAGGTGGGGGAGGTGGGATCTCCCCATTCGTTTTGGTGCTAGGGGTTGTAATCGAAACACCCTCTTCACCGGCTTCGTTGAGAGGATCGATGATGTTTGTTGCAACATCTGCTATTTCTTTCATTCTTGGGTAGTTTTTAGCCATTTTGTTCGTATGGTGTAGAGAATAATTGTTGGTTGTTATCTAGGTACAAACTATGGTTTTGATTCTCGAAATCCCCACAGACGGCGCCAAATTATTTGGCTCAAAAGTTATCGATATACGTTACAAGGTTAGAAAACAATCAAAAGATAACAAGGGTAAATCGTAATCAAATATAATTTGACCTAGAGGTTAAATGGACGATATCGCAATTTTAGAGCTGAAAGATAGAGAAAATAATCTTAGCTTAAGAGAGAAGAAATTGTAGGAGACAGAGATAGAGATAGAGGGAGAAGTTGTATTATTTTAGAATAATAATAACGTCTATTACAATGTGAAGGTCTCCTTTATATAGTAGGAGACCTTCCTCGAAATAGCTAAAAAGTACAAAAGTAGGTGGCTTCTACTTAGTGAAGAAGTTAAGTTCTAAACTACGTCGCCTTCACCCACACGTCAGGGTCGTGCCCTCACTCTGGTTGGCGTCTACTCATTGGACGTACCCGTTAATCATAGGGACGTTGAGGTCCAAATTTGACCCTATACACCAGGCTTATTGACTCGTGAAAGAATCTCGCCTTTTAATAAATCAAAACAACAAGTGACGTACACAGCTAATTAATAATTATATCAGGATTAAGAGTATAAGCACATTAAATGGACTAGAGAAACTATTTCATAAAGTCACTATAAACACTTATCTCTACTTGACCGTTCAATACAAACAAAATGTACTAGCACAAGAAGTTGGAATTAAACCATTTCCATAATCAAAATAAATTATGTTTAATCATGTGCTATAATCATTCCGATGATTTGTCCAATTCCATCATTAGATTGTGAACATTAACTTTTATGTCTTTCAAGAACCGATTATTTAATCTTCCGTGTATACGCTAAACTCTATACACTAAATCATCTACTATGTAAGCAATGGACACCCAAACCAACACATGATCTATTTAAAATAGAACTTTATTAAATTTAAACAAGTAAATAAATAATTGTTCATAAAGAATACTATAACAATACGCCTGGCTTATAATATATTCTAACATTTCTGTCCGTCGAAAATCTGCCCGAGGTTCACCACTGTCCGGCCATCAAGACATCACTTGACTTCAGCCTTCGGCCTTCCAATATTTAAAATTATTTTAAAGACGTTTGGGACTTAAAATAAATTTAGGGAGCAAGTAAAGTAAAGGTACACACAAATTTACAGTAATTTCTTCTCAACTCATATTAATATGTGAATACAAGAACACAAAAAAGTCAACCCTATGGCCAAGAACAAAGAACTCCCTACTTCCCTACCTTAGAAATATTTCCTACCCTTATGAATAACACTTAAGTCGTTTTTAGTATAACCAAAGAGCCACAACACTAAATTCTGCCTTTGGAACAAACTCTATGCACGTTTTTATAGTGCAGCCTGCCCAATTACACTTGGCAGCGCATCTAAATAAGCAGTTGACAAGCCTCAACTATTGACAAGAAGTCTCCTAATATTTAGGACCGCAACATCGATTAAGTGACAGCAACAAATTAACAATCACAGAAAATTTTCCATCACAGCTCAGAGTTCATATGTAATAAAATTATTTTGTTTTCTGATAAATTATTTTAAAGATTATAAACCATTAAATATTTTGAATAAAAAAAGACTTACCTTTAATAAAATGAGAACTAACTACAGACATATATGAAAACGAAACATCGAAAATTGATGAATGAATAAATTTTAATTCTGATTTTTAACATGTATTCCAGTTTTTGTCTCCTGCTAAAATGTGGAATAGATGTTATACAAGAATACATCGGGACGAAGAATCTGCATGCATGTTTATAAGCTTGGATAGAGAAAAAGCTCAATTCACAACCAAAAAAAGAGCAAAATAAACCTAAATATACTTTCTGGATTCTACTTTTGCGATAGTGATTTATATTAATTAGGTTAAATCTTTAATTGAGTATATTGATAGAGATGATTAGGAACTTTTACACGGTTTCTTTCTTTATTGAGTTAGATAAATATCATCAACAATCATTAATTTTACGAACTTAGACTTTTTTGTTTAACTTTTGATTAATACTTAACTCTATATATATATATATATATATATATATATATATATATATATATATATATATATATATATATATATATATATATATATATATATATAACTTACTTAATTCTAGCAGGTTTTTCTTTATAACCTCAACAATTGCAAAAATAAATTTAAGATAAGATGGCAAGCTCTGATGGTCAGCACATTTTACTTACAATCTCATGATTGTGAGTTCGAGTTACCAAATTAGCAATATTTCCAAAAGGGGGAATTGAAGGAGAAGGAAATATTATAAAACAATTAAGATAAGATAATTGAAAAGGAATATGCTAACATGAAAATGGAGGTCTGTGCAATAAGAAGGAAAGTTACTTTGACTATTCGCGATGTTTCTTGACCCAATTATCGTCTGTTTCAACAACCAATGAGCAACAACTTCATGCCAGCAAAAGGTAAAACCAACCAACCAACATGAAGATTATAATTTTTCCAATGTTATGTTTTCTTTAGACAAATTGTTGAAGGGTACAGAAATTAAGGTTAAAGGTGGAACAATTATTCCTCTTTTTAGAAGTCAATGCAATGGCATGTTTTATTCATCAAAATATACATAATTACATTTTAATAAATTTAGTTCGTGGCATTTCCAAACACTAATATAGGAGTTGAATACTAAAGTTATAGATATATTAGAGCTTAGCAAGCCAGCAAAATACTGTATGCTCCATCTACTTTACTTTGGTGTGGGAGACTTCTTTCAATCTTTTGACAAAAAGGTTCTTTCCATATAATTAGAGCAAAAAAGAAATCGAAACACAACTTTTTGGGTGGCCGAATTTAGAACGTGGCTTAACGATAGTCGTGTTTTGTGCATTTGAATTAGGAAGATAATTAGTAACAAAAGTTTCTTTGTTTGAAGGTATCCTTTGATAATGACTCTTCCTCAATTCGAAGACTGCCACGAAAGTTTTGACTTAATGATTCAACTTTAAAGGGTGACAATCACTTACTTTTCTCTTAATGCTTCTCCATTGTTGTGGGGATTCGACCTTTTTGCTTGACTAATCGGAATTTCTAGTATATCGAAGTCACTAATTTGACCATGAGAGTATATTATTTTTTTATTTGAAAAAGCAATCTAAACGGCATGTCAACTAATCGCTTATACTAAAAATAGCTAGCAGATAAAAAATAATTCTATATAATTAATATATAACTATATACTAATTAAGTTATAAATTGCTATGGCTGAATTGAGTACAAGGTTGAGAGAAGCAGAACTGATTTGGAGTGGGGACTTATGTTATGGTTAGCAAATCAACAAAAACAACAAACTGTTGGTTGTTTGTGTAAAAATTCCTTTTTATGTTCTAATTCAGCGTGCTAATAACATTGTTAAATTTCTCAACAGTAACGCGATATGGCTTACTTCTTTATTTGGAGGAACTAGTTCAATGTCTGTTGACTTTTCCGGTGAAACCAAATGTACTCTATTAAATTGTACTAATAAATCTTGTGTAAGCGTGTAAACTAAGTATCGCGAAACCACTTAGGGTGTGTTTGGTATAATAAAAAATATTTTTCATGCAAAATATTTTTTAAAATATCAAGCAGTAATTTTATTTATTTTTCGGTATTTGGTGCGCAAATCAAGAAAAATAACTTTTTAAGAGTATTCATAAATAATAAACGTGAAGCCATAAACTTTCAAATCAACAACCTTCCGAAGCACAAATTTCATAAACTTTCGAACTACTAAACTTTCGAAACCGTAGAATTTCGAACCCATAAACTTCCAAATACATAAACCTCCGAACTCATAATTTTGAACATTTAAGCCGATAAATAAAAAAATTAAAACTGAAAAATATATTTAAATTTTTTTTTTGGGGGTAGAAAAAATAAAATTTTAAATTACAAAAAAAAAAGTAAAACTTTTTTTGTGCGGGTGGAGGGGACAGGTGAAGGGGGTTGGGGTGGGTGGTACGTAAAAACAAAAAAAAATTTAAAATAGCAAAAAAAAATTAAGTTAAAAAAATAACTTTTTTGTGGTGGGGGATGGGGTGAGGGTTGGGTGGGTGGCAGGATAGTAGGGTGGGTGGTAACGGACATACTGAAATTTGAAAAAAAAAATTAGAGGGGGTGGGGTGGGTTGGTGAGGGTGAGAAGGTTGAGAAGGAGTTTTGAAAAATATTTTCTCTTCTCTTGATAAGGAAAATATTTTTCTCCAATTAAAGAAAAATAATTTCATAAGAAAAATATTTTCCAAAATATTTAAGCCAATCAAACATGGAAAAATTGAAAAATATTTTCCTTCATACCAAACACACCCTTAATTAGTTTTATATATTTTAGTTTTGTAGCACATCTAGTCATGTAAAGACATACTTCCTCCCTTTCAATTTACGTGAATCTGTTTTCTTTTTAGTTCGTGTTAAAAAGAATGTTCTCTTTTTTTGGAAACAATTTACTTTTATGCAATGATTTATAGCCATACAAAATATATGTGTCTCATTTATACCACAAGTTCAAAAGTCTGTTCGCATTTCTTAAATTTCGTACCTAGTCAAATGGGTTCGCACAAACTAAAATTGAGTAATTTTTTTTTTAACTAAGCAAAGACTAAAGACATAAGACATAAGACATAAGACATAATTTCTTTACATTCTATATATCTCACATGCAGATTTACATGATATCTCGAAAATTAGGGGTGTATATGGATCGGGTAGGTTCGCTTTTTATCAAAATCAAGCCAAACCAATTATATTGGTTTGGATAGGTTCTATTTTGTCGGGTTTTCGGATTTTTTTGTTACATAAATATTATTTCAATCTTACTTTGTTAAAATTATAGATAAAGCTTTGATAAGTGAATATATGTTTAGTAAATGTGAAAGAAAAAAATTGACAAACATATAATCTATTAAAATATTCTAATAGGAGAATTATTTTAGTAACACATAATAGTTATTTTCTTAGTCGCCTAATAATAATTTTTCGTTAATTTATACTTTCAAGGTTAATACATGAGAGGATCCCAAATATTTTTACATTTTCTAAAGAAAATTCACTATAAAGTCTTAAAAATATAAATAAAATTTACATATTTATGTGTCGGTTTGGTTCGGGATTTTTTACCCAATACCAAACTAAGTTAAATCAAATATAATCGGATTTTTAATCGATTTGATTTGATTTTTCGATTTGATGGGGTTTTTCCATTCGGTTTGAAATGAAACTATTTGTGGAATCTTTTAAAGCAATTTTTTCTACAGTCCAAAGCAGGCATTTGACTTTCATTTATGAAACACATTCTATAAATGATGAATCCAATCCAACGCACTAGAAAAATATATGGAACTCCAACAGGTGGAGTTGTGCCTGCTGGAACACTAGATAATTTGGCCGTTGTATGTTTTTCAGTAATAATGCTAATAAATATGATCTTTTATATCACTTCTTTGCTTTTCTATTTTTTCCCCCCATTTTGCAGCGTATTAACTTTTCCTACCTTTTGCAGTAGTTCAGAGGAAGGCCTCAGCTCTTGTATTTCTTTCGTCAAGACATGAAGTAACACGACATTCAGGTACGTAACTTCGACATGCATGCATTTTCCTCTTCTGATCAAAACCATTTCATGCATCGAAAATGAATCTGCATGTTCAAAATGAGAACTTATTTTCCATTGCTAGTAGTAGTAAATCATCTCGAAAAACGCTGTGGACCATATAGTTTGACACGTGTGATCCGAATTTTGCTTTGTCCACCTTGGGATCAAGAGAGATGAAAACGGAAAAATAAGACCTCCCAAAAGAAAATTTAGCTAAAACTCTTCCAACGGTGAGATCATAGACGGATTTAGGATATGAAGTGTAGGGGTTCCTATAAGTGATCTAAAATTTTTAATATATGGGCGCACTACTAAAAAGAAGAAGAAAACAATGTATCGTAGGAATTGATTCCTATACCTCTTGGTAAATAATTTAATCTTAAAACCAAGTGCAATATTCATCCTTCTTAGAGCATGAGCACCAACAGTTAATATTATATCAATTTCAAATTATATGTACATAAAATATCTAATTTTACAAAGAGATCATGGGTTCACGTACTCCGTAAATACACCTATAAATTCGCCCTTGCTTATAAGATACAATAGTTTATGGGTTCATTGTGAGCGATACCGTGTTCGTATTGGGAAAAAAATTGAGTCTTTATTAAAGGTGACGTGGCATGACACATGGTTTGGTCAAACAGTCAAAGAGCAATAAATGATTTAAAGGCACGGAAGACAACAGACATGGTAGAAGAAAAGAAAACAGGCACGAGAAGGAATCTTAGATACGATTCTCGTATCTATCCAAGGCATTCAATATCAACGGATAAAAAGGCATTGAAGACACGAATCTGATGACAAAAAGTCGTCTACATTCATCATTAAATACCTGATACGTTAGTTATTCAGTATTTAATAGCAATTATTATGTAACGTCTCATTAAATGCTATCATAGTGAAATACTCCTTGTCAACTATAAAAGAAGGAAATTTTACCATTTGTAGACACAGAACACTCTTGAGATCATAGTGAAATACAACTTTCTTATTGCTTTATTCTTATTCTTTGAAAGCCAATTATATTTCGGTCTCTTTGATTATTAGTAACCCGATTTCTTCTCTAAAATTCAAGCTTTGACCAAATTACATTTTTTTGTTAAACAAATTGGTTTCGTCACCGAGAATCTGATAATCCGTTATTTCTAAATAAACATTCAACCTATTATTAATATGTCGAACAACACCAACGACTAGTCAAATCTGAACCATCAAATTGATGGGGAAAAGGAACTCAATAACGCTAATCTTCAAGCTTCTCCACGTGGATCTCGTGAAGGAAATCCAAATGATATGTCTGAACATGATGATGGAGGAGCTGAAACAAGAGATGAATTGTTAAAGAAAATAATCGACTCACGTATTAACTAAGCCTTACGAGCCCTAGTCGATCAATTGCTTGCTGCACCAGCAACACCAAACAACAACACGTTGGAAAACCCTCGCTCTGGTCTAGTTGATTCTGGCAATGGAGCAATCCCTAGTGACTCACAAGATGTAGAACCAGGTAATACATGTAATTCTCATTTTCCAAATTTAGTACTAACCTTGCAGAAACAACTCAAGGAGCAGAACGAGCGTATCGAGCAAATCCACGGAGTTCCACCTGTGATAAAAGGAGTAAATGTGGATAAATATTCGCAACAACCATGGAAACCAAGTGCTGCTCCTTTACCAATACCAAAGAAATTCAAAATACCTGATATCCCAAAATATGATGGTACAACGGACCCTCGAGATCACGTAACTGCATTTACAACGAGAGTGAAAGGCAACGATTTGACCAAACAAGAAATCGAATCAGTGTTGGTTAAAAAGATTGGAGAAACACTCATCAAGGGAGCATTAACTTGGTATTCTCTTTTACTTGAACATTCTATAAATTCTTCTGCTGAGCTTAAAGATTCTTTCATAAAAGCACACTCGGGAGCTCAAAAGGTGGAGAAAAGAATGGAGGATATCTTCAAAATCAAACAAGGGAACACTGAATTGCTCAAAGATTTCGTTGATAGATTCCAACGTGAAAGAATGATGCTACCCCGTGTACCAGATAATTGGGCTGCAATAGCTTTCACTAGTAATTTGAATAACAAAAGTTTAGAAGCTACGAGAAGACTTACGGAAAGCCTTCGTGAATTTCCCGCAACTACTTGGAACGATGTTTATAACAAGTACATTACGAAGCTCATAATTGAAGAAGATATCGTATCTCAACCTCAACGAGAAGATAGAAGCGGTCCAGAAGGTCTGAAGCCGACAAAAGGTCAGGTAAAAATAGGTACGAACCATATATGGGACTTGCAGGAAAAGACTCAAGTTCTAGACAAAACAATCAACATTATGATCAAAGATCGAAAGATAGGGGACTGGATCTTCATCCATGTTCAAAGGTGATCATAACAACCAAGAGCTACGGGATAATGATAGAAATTAATTGGCACGATTTGCTGGTCATAGTTTCAATGTAACTAATTCCGAGCTCGTAGCTGTTCAAAGAAGTATGGAAGATAAGGTACGGTGGCCAAAAGAGATGCGGTCAAATCCAAACAGACGTAACCCAGACCATTGGTGCGAATTTCACAACGACCATGGGCATAGAACATCAGAATGCAAATTTTTACAAAGTGAAGTAGATCATTTGTTGAAGCAAGGCTACCTCACGGAGCTGTTCAATGAAAAGGGAAAGCAAGCCTACATGAATAATAGGCAGGAGCCACCAAAACCACCTTCACCTAAGAGGATAGTAAATGTCATCAATGGAGGAGAAGACATTTACGGAGTAACATATACGGCTTCGAACAAAATTTCCAAAATGACGATCACACACGGCAAGCGAGTATGACAAATCTAAGAATAGGAGAGTATAAGTTTCGATGATGCAGATACTGAAGGAGTGATTACACCGCATAACAATGCTCTGGTAATATCTTTTTATATATGACACTGATGTAAAAAAAGTTTTGATTGATCCAGGTTGCTCTGTAAATATTATTCTACTAAGAGTACTGCGAGAAATGCAAGCTGAAGACAAGATGATACCAAAAGCGCATGCTTTGTCAGGCTTCGACAATTCAAGCTTGGTAATAAAAGGTTAGGTAACTCTGACAACTTATGCTGCAGGTGTTGTTAAAGAAACTAAATTTCAGGTAGTGGATTTGGACATAACATACAATGTAATCATGGGGAGACCTTGGATCCATGATATGGATGTTGTTCCATCAACCTTACATCAAACCATTAAATTTCCATCACCTAGGGGAATATGCCAAATTCGAGGGGATCAACAAATAGCTAAGAGTATCAACGCAATAACAGATACAAGCATCGCAAGTAAAGAGAAATAGCAATTATCGGAAATAGTTGAAGGTATTAGCAACCAAACTTCAACAAAAACAACAGATTTAGATTCGAGGCCCGATGTGATTCAAGAACCTGAAGAAAACAAGAACATTAAAATGATGATAGAAGAACTCGAAGCTGTGGTGTTATTTGAACAATAGACAGAGAAAAAAGTTTATGTAGGAGTCAATCTAAATTCTGGCATGCGAGGAAAGTTAATTGAATTTTTAAAAGCTAACGTAGATTATTTTGCCTGGTCCCATGCTGATATGACAGATATTCCACCGGATGTGATGACTCATAAGCTTAACGAAGACCCATCTTTCACGCCAATTAAGCAAAAGAAAAGAAAGCAAGGAGCTTTCAAGAATCAAGTAATTCAAGATGAGGTCCAAAAGTTTTTGAAAATCGGGTCCACTCGTGAGGTAAAATATCCTGATTGGTTTGCTAACACGGTGGTCGTACCTAAAAATAATGGTAAGTGGCGAGTTTGTGTAGATTACACTGATCTAAACAAAGCTTTCCCAAAAGGTTATTTTCCTTTACCCCATATAGATCAATTGATTGAAGCAACTGCAGGTCATGAACTTTTAAGTTTTTTAGATGCGTATTCGGGGTACAATCAAATTTAAATGGCCCCCGGTGATGAAGAAAAAATTTCTTTCATCACATACTAGGGGACTTTGTGTTACAAAGTAATGCCCTTCTGTCTAAAAAATTCTGGAGCAACCTATCAAAGGTTAGTTACCAAAATGTTTCAATAACATTTGGGAAAAACAATGGAGGTATATATAGACGACATGCTCGTCAAAACCCAGGGAAACCTTTATCGTAAAATGTTTGGTGGACCATTAGCCAGGTGTCTCGGACCTTCTCAAACAGAATATGTGATGAGAGAAGTATATGAGGGACATTGTGAAAATCACGCAGGAGGCAGATAATTGGTTAAAACATTGATTTGATCGGGATATTACTGGCCTAAAATGGAAGAAAACAATTGATTTCGTATCTAAATGTGATATATGTCAAAGGTATGCGAACAACATGCATAGACCAGCAGAGTAATTACATCCTGTCATAGCTCCGTGGCCCTTCATGAAATGGGGAATGGACATCGTAGGACCATTACCTCAGGAAAAAGGTCAGATAAAGTTTCTACTCGTACTTACTGATTATTTCACTAAATGTTAGAAGCAGGAGCGTTTAAACAGGTACGAGAAAAAGAAGTTAAGGACTTCATTTGGAGAAATATAATTTGCCCCTTTGGTGTTCCAAAGGAGATAGTTTGTGATAATGGACCACAATTTATAGGAGCTCAAATCACAGAATTCTTTCAAAGTTGGCAAATCAAAAGAATTACGTCGACACCATATCATCCAGTAGGTAATGGGAAAGCAGAGTCTACAAACAAGGTAATTATCAACAACCTAAAGAAAAGGTTACAAAAATCAAAAGGCAATTGGCTTGAAGTATGACCAGCGGTATTATGGGCATATCGAATGCCGGCAAAAATAAGTACAGGAGAGACACCATTTTCAATGGTCTTGGTGAAGAATCTTTGATACCATTTGAGATAGGTGAACCTAGTACACGACATCTTCAAACAGAAGAAAACTCGAAGAATGAAGAGTTACGAGTAAATCTTGATTTACTTGAAGGGAGAAGAGAAGCTGCGTTGATAAGGATGGCAGCTCAAAAGCAATTAATTGAATGATATTACAATAGGAAAGCACGCCTCGGGTTTTTTAAAGTTGGGGACTTCGTGTTAAAAATGGTTTTCCAATCTACAAAGTGAGTTAATTCAGGAAATCTAAGTCCAACATGGGAAGGACCTTATCGAATTCGTGAAATTGCGGGCAAAGGAGCATACGAGCTAGAGATAATGAAGGGCATGGTTTTACCTTCACATTAGAATGCCGTTAATTTAAAGAGGTATTACATATAAAGAAAGTACCCACGGTCAGGTATCTCCATGTTAGAAGTTTTTCTTTGAATTGTTAAAATTATACTAACAATTTTAGATGCTAGGCAAAAACCCTAACTCGTGCCAAATGATGAGTCACGGCCTGCACGGCAAATTGGAATACTCTTAAATTCCTAGCCCAGGGTTATATTAATCTGATGGAAATACACACGAGTTAGGCAGTCTTCATCTATAATCGTACCTCCGAGTCCCGTATGTTTTTCTGTTTCAACAAAAGGACCAAAGATTGGTAGCAAATATACAAGTGTTCGAGGCTTCATATTTCACCTCTCAAACACTTGGGGGACTGCACTATATACATACGAGTATGTGCAGAAATAGAAAGGAGAGAGCAAAATTCAAGATTTTCAAATCGCCTCAAGTTGCAAAATTTCAAGTATCAATCTAAAAGGCACTCATCATAGTGTTCTTTCTTTCTTAGAACAATGAAGTCATTGCTTAAACCCTTCCTAAGTATGTAAAGGCAGGGACATGACTATGTATCGGAACAGGTTTTAAAAAAGCCTTGTATATTTTGTAAATCTGTTAAAAAAAATAGTGCGAGAAAGTTATAGATGTATTTCAGTACATGTAATACACAAGAAACTTATCAAAGTTTATGAAAAAAAACTTTAAAAATTTGTATTATGTGAAACATGTATGTTCCTATTTCTTTCATCGTATGTTAACACCATTATGAAGTTGAGATGTCTTCTTCATTAAGTGTCAATAAATAAAAGGGACCTCTTTTATTTTTCCTCATGTTGGAAACACATGAGAAGTATTTTTAAAGCATTTTCTAAAAAAGATAAAAAAATGCTAACTTATTCTCTAAGTCCTAAAAAGAAAAATAGGCAAGAGTAAGGTAAAATCATTCTGCAAAAATTAAATAAGTAAATAGACAAGGATTATACAAACTTCTTAACACAAAAAGCTAAAGTAAAATCTTAGTTATTACAATACATTTGTTTTTCTAAAACAGATGCCCCATTACAGAAACTGGGGACTTCATCACATCATCAAAATCAAACAAACAAGGTAAGGATAAACATCTTCACTGGTCACTGAGGTGATTGGAGCTGTAGGAGTCGCAGCTTCATTAGGCTCGGTTGAAACTTCTAAAGAAGTAGCAACAAGGACAGTCTCAGCTGAATTTGAAGTACTAACATTTTCGTGAGAAGCAGTAGACACGGGGATTTCCGTTCCTAAAGGTTGTGTTGTAGGTAAATTACCCTGGGTCACTGGAATTGTAACTTCAGTAACGTCAGCTGTTGACTCTAAGCTCAAAGGCTCTTCAACCCCAGGAGTTTCCACTGTTGGAGAAGAGATGTCAATTACCTGGTTAGGAGAAGGAGTTTCGGTTGGTTGCTCATTCTTCTCAATCAAGTCTAAAACTTTGGTTAACACAGATTGCAAGTCAAACTTTTCCTGAGAAGCTTCCATTAAAGCATCACGACGAGATTTAAAGAAGGCCTAGTTAACCTCATAGTTGAAATTCTCAACCAAGGAATTTGTAATCCTCCTCCAGGTTTTCATAATCTCTTCTCCACGTAGCTAAAGTGTTCTTCATTGTTTCATGTTCAGCTAAGTGGAAATCAAGGGAAGATTGAAGGTTGACACGAGGACTCTCCAACATATGAATCTTACCGGAGGAAATCCTTAAATCATTCTGAGCACGAGATAAGTTCTCTGCCAATTCTTTTGCATATTCCTCCTTTTTCTCCAGAAGAGCCTTGAACTCATTAACTTCATCATTAGCTCTAGATAAAGAACCTTCCAAAATTTCTATATCCTTCTTAAGTAGACCCCATGAAGCATTAGCAACTCCTAATTCTGAAGATAAGTTACGATTCTGTTGCTCCAAGTGAACTTTGTTTTCCTGTAACTCTTCTATAGTCCTTTGAGCACTCTCATATTGGTCCTTCCAATTCACTGCTTCAAGTAATGCATCCTCAGCTCTTTTCCTAGCCTCGGAGATAGCCTTTGTAGACTCACGATCCTTTTCTCTAATAAAGAAATTCGCCCCATTAGCTCAGTCCCAATGAGATTGGCCTACACTTATGAAACATGAAAGTCAAGACTCAAAACAAACAAGGGGGGAAATATTTTTCAAGGTCAAGAAAATTACCTTTAAAGTTGAATGAACTATGTTATTCATCATGGTATAGCAGCTCTGACTTTGCATTTTATTTTTCTCAATATCCCCAATAAGAGGCTCGAGCCATGTATCAGCACCTCCAGATTTTCTCAAAAGACTTCGATTAGCAGGAACTTCAAGAGTAACACTTCTCGTAGCCAAGCTTCTACTACTAGAGCTAACCTCTACTAGAAGAGCAGAAGAAGAGGGAACAACAGAAGGGGGTGTAGTAGAAAAAGTGAACACTATATGGGTCATTGAAGTTGAAGCAGGAAGGGAACGAAAAGCTATAGAAACTGATTCAGGAATGGGAATGGAAGTATTCACAACTGGTGAAGGTAAGGAAGCAGTTATTGGTGATGAAATACTTACACTTGGAGAAGAAATGGAAGGATAAGGAACGAATGAAGAAAGGGGAGCTTCATCAAAAACAAGTCCGAGCTCGCCACTCCAAAAACCACTATCCAATGGAGGTTGAGTTGGTACACTCGTGGCTTTTGGCACGGTTTCCTCATCAGATTGGATTAAAACAGGCTCGGTAGTGGAAGTAATTGTAGAAGAAGTGATTGCAGTAGAGGCATGAGTAGGAGAATATTCAATTTCATCATCCAAAACAATGTGTCTCTTAGCTCCTGGCCTAGATACCAAAGAGGTATTATCTTGTTCTTCATTATCAGCTTCCATTACTAAAGCTTTTCTTTTGGCTAAAATGGCTTTAGTCTTATCCAAACCAAGGGCAGAGTTGGAAGTTATATGCATAGCTATAGCAACCTCTTCTGTCATCCCTTTTATTCCAAATCCTGATAAAAAGAAGGATTTGAGCTCATCA
Source organism: Nicotiana benthamiana (assembly GCA_034376525.1). Classification (NCBI taxonomy): domain Eukaryota; kingdom Viridiplantae; phylum Streptophyta; class Magnoliopsida; order Solanales; family Solanaceae; genus Nicotiana; species Nicotiana benthamiana. The sequence continues at coordinate 56,972,369 of CM067340.1, read as the reverse complement.
TCAAAATTTAGTATACGTATCTAGAAAGTATACATGAAAAGAAATACGTACCGTGTGTTTTTACTGTCCACCCGTGTAAGGAAGAGACAGATTTCCAAGTCCTATCTTCCTTAGGGGAAATTTTCAAAATTGAGTCTACCCAACCACGAAAATTGGGAACGGGTTCCACATCTCCCATGGTTGCTACAAAAAACCAAAAAGGGGATAAATTTAAAGAGAAGATCAAAATCTCATAAAATAGGTACGGGAAAAGTAAAACAAAAACTTACGTGCAAAATTCCACATCTCGGGGAAGGGAATGTTTTATTCTCCCAATAAGTCCACAGTGCGAACACCAATATAACGCAGATACCACCCACGATCTTTATCGTCATCGGCGCTCCTTGCATTCAGAGTAAAAACCCCATGGCGTAGTAGACTAGGGTGGTATAAGTGGATGAGATGGGGGAAGGTAAAGGTAAATTTTACTTTATTAGAGAAAAATCCTAAACAAGCTACAAGCCTCCAAACTAAAGGTCCAATCTGGGCTAAGCAAATATAGAAAAATCTACATAAATCTATGATAACAGGGTCTATAGCAGGCTTAAACCCCAAAGTGAAGAGGTAGGTATAAACATAGGAATGCCCATTTATGTATGATGAAATTCTTTGGCTAATAGAAGCAATTGACAAACGAACGACGCCCTCTTTCCAATTGCAATCTTTCCTAATGGTGGGGATATTAAGTCCATTTATGAGAGAGGGATATGCATCAGTCTTTTCCAATTTTGCAATTTGTTTTTGAAGGGATACTCTGTCACTTGCAAAAGACAAATCATTTGCAATAACTTCTTCAACCAAGGGCTCTAGAGAAGGCTCCAAAATTTCTTTACCTTTTGAAGATGGAGTTTTAGAAGAAGAACCATTAATTCCAGAACTAGTTGAGCATCCACGTATAGATCCCGTACTCCGGAGTCTTCCTCCTCTGCCTCTTGAATGTCTGATAAGAGAAGGTGCATTAGAGAATTGATCAAGAAGCAAAACCTTTCTAGGATTAGGGTTTGGAGATGCCATTGCGGGATTGTTTTGAAGATAATATAAGAAAGAAAGGAAATTTGAATGCTAGATGAAAATTGATGAAGAAGAAGACAAAGAAAGTGTGAATTAAAAGTTTATATGGGAACAACCGTCAAAATTAAGGGAAGTAATGATGGAAAGCCTATATTAAAGATAACCATCACTTCGTAAACAGAGGAAGTTGAACAGGCCTAGAAAAATGGGAACAAAACTGCAGATCCAACCAGAAGATGACACGTGTACAGAGTATTAAATGAGAAAGATAGAAGAGAGTTGATACTGACACAAGCATTAATTGTGACAAAAATTCTTTTTCAGGATCCACTTCCCAATTATTTAATTGATAAATAAATGAGAACTGGGGGGACTATCTGTATTGAGAAAAAAATTGAGTCTTTATTAAAGGTGACGTGGCATGATACATAGTTTGGTCAAACAGTCAAAGAGCAATAAATGATTAAAAGGCAAGGAAGACAACATGCATGGTAGAAGAAAAGAAAACAGGCACGAGAAGGAATCTTAGATACGATTCTCGTATCTATCCAATGCATTCAATATCAATAGATAAAAAGGCATTGAAGACACGAATCTGATGACAAAAAGTAGTCTACATTCATCATTAAATACCTGATACGTTAGTTATTCAGTATTTAATAGCAATAAGTATGTAACGTCTCATTAAATGCTATTTATTATTTAGAATAATCTGTTACTCCTTGTCAACTATAAAAGGAGGAAATTTTATCATTTGTAGACACATAACACTCTTGAGATCACAGTGAAATACAACTTTCTTATTACTTTATTCTTATTCTTTGAAAGCCAATTATATTTCGGTCTCTTTGATTATCAGTAACCCGATTTCTTCTATAAAATTCATACTTTGACCAAATTACATTTTTTTGTTAAACAGTGTTAAAACAAAAAATCAGAAAACTGCTAAGAATAAAGAAATCAAGAAAACAGTAAAGAATCAAAAATATTTCGAGTCCACAATTTTCTTATGCGTCCATAAGGAATTTTAACCCCCTCACACATTGCTAAGCTAATGAATTAAATCCTCCCAGGACAAAACGGAATAAACCTTCCTGCAACAGTGGTAATACAAACTGTAGGATACCAACGAACTCAAACAAGGAAGCAAAATCACGCTTACGAATTTGTGAGAGAGAGATTGCGAATTAGAATACAGTATTTTCAGAAAGAAGAAAGTTCTTTTGTGCTTTTCGTTTGTGGAAAACAAAGCCATGCCCCAAAAATTATAGGCAATTATCAGAAGAGGTGTCTGGGAAAGGTGTCTTTTCGGAAAAGGTGTTCTATCGCGGTCCTACCGCAGTTATGCCAGGACCACGGCTAGAGAGGCTCTCTGAATCTGCAGCAGGGTTCTGGCGCGGTCCTACCGTGTTTGAGCCAAGACCGCGGCCAGACTATCCTACTGAATCTTCAACATTTATCTGGCATTCAAATGATTATTAAATAATTAAATAAATTTTGTCCAAAAATAATCTTATCGATCGATTGACAAATCCAAAGCCGAAGCCGAGCCGAGCGAGTGAAGACGACGTCGCGAGGGTTCATTCTTTTCAACTCCTTTTAAGAACTTTAAGAAATGATTCTCTATATATAGGCACACAAATGTAGTTGTCCCTCTCCAATGAGGGTAAAAGTGTAAGACAAAAGCTCACTTCTTCAAACTTTTATTTTCCCTCCATTTTATTTCCCTCCATTTTCAATTCACAATCTTTATACTTTAAATCCCAAATGGCTTAAAAGTCCAACAATCCCCCACATGAATGGGAATGGTTGTATAAAGAAAGATCATAGATTAAAGCTATGTGATTTTGCAAGTAAGGATTAATTGTATCTAGATAAGTAGGTTTCCCTTTGAACTTTCCGTAGTGAACATATGCCGGATATACTCGGTCAATCGATAGATTTTATATCTTTGAACAGTCGAACTTTAGTGTATACCTAGACAACCATACGTCACACAAACAACCCTTAGCCGTCTTTTGGTTCTCATTGTTGTGTTGGTTTTAGCTATGAACACCTCCTGGTTTCATAAGTGCGTAGAGAATTGGCCTTACATAATTCTCATTGAAGCGGCTTCCACTTCACACTTACATAGGTGATTCCTATATGTGTAATCCTATAGATTAACACTATTTGATAAATACGTCATCAAACTTAGGTAATCATTAAAGAACGTGTAAAGTTCTATCATTGTTACTGAACATTATCTTCATCACGAGAATGGACCAAAGATTTTATTTTTACCATGTTGAACCGGTCAATAACAACTTTGTTTGAGCTCCTTAAACCTAGATCTTGGAACATCCAAAATTCTAGGTAGAGTTACCGCCATGTTGACTTGTCCTCGGCCATAGTCCCATTCTCTTAGATGATTTCTCAACTCCATCTCTAGTTAAGCCTTTTGTAAGAGGATCCGCCATATTATCCTTTGATCTTACATAATTAATAGTGATAATTCTACTAAAAAGTAGTTGTCTAACATTGTTATGTATTCATCGTGTTTGACGAGACTTTCTGTTATACATAACGCTCCCTGCCCGTCCTATTACAGCCTCACTATCACAATGTATGCAAATAGGAGCCAAAGGTTTTGGCCAGAACGAAATGTTTTCTAAGATATTTTGAAGCCATTCAGCTTCTTCACCGGCTTTATCCAAAGCTATAAACTCTGATTCCATTGTAGAGCGAGCGATACACGTTTGTTTGGAAGACTTCCAAGATACTGCTCCTGCACCAACAGTCAAATATATCCACTTGTGGACTTTATTTCTGTTGAGCCGGTTATCCAATTTGCATCACTATATCCTTCGATAACCGCATGATATTTATTGTAGTGAAAAGCGTAGTCTTTGGTATACTCCAAATATCCCAGAACTCGTTTCATTGCCACCCAGTGATGTTTGTTGGGATTACTTGTGAATCGACTAAGATTACTAATTGCACGATCTATATCGGGTTGTGTACAGTTCATGATGTACAGTAAGCATTCCAACACATGAGCATATTCCAATTGAGACGTGCTTTCACCTTTATTCTTTATAAGATGATGGTTTAATTCAATTGGAGATCTTGCACTTCTAAATTCCAAGTGTTTGAATTTTTCAAGTATCATTTTCACGTAATGTGATTGAGATAAAGCTAGACCTTGAGGAGTCCTCTAGATTTTATTTCCTAGAATTAAATCGGCAACTCCTAAGTCTTTCATATCAAACTTACAAGCAAGCATTCGCTTAATAGCTAGAAAGCAATGTCTTTGCTCATTATTAGCATATCATCAACATATAAGCAAACAATGACTATATGATTTGGAACGCACTTTACGTAAACACATTTATCACATTCATTATTCTTAAAGACATTTAACAACATTTTTTGGTCAAATTTTGCATGCCATTGCTTGGGTGCTTGTTTTAGTCCATAAAGGTACTTAAGAAGTCAACACACCTTCTTTTCTTTTTTCCGGAATCACAAACCCTTCAGGTTGGTTCATGTAAATGTTTTCCTCTAGACCACCATTTAAGAAGGCTATTCTTACATCCATTTAATGGATTTGAAGACCATACAAGGCGGCTAACCTATTATCATCCGAATGGATGTAATTCTTGTTACTGGCGAGTGTGTGTCAAAATAGTCAATACCTTCTGCTGTCTAAATTCTTTGACAACAACTCTTGCCTTGTATTTGTCAATAGTACCATCGTCTTTCATTTTCTTCTTGAAAATCCATTTAGAACTCAAAGTTTTGTTTCCTGTAGGAAAATCAACCAATTTCCATGTATGGTTCCTCAATATGGATTCTATTTCACTATTGACAGCTTCTTTCTAATATTGTGCTTCTGAGTAAGACATTGCTTCCTTGAAGGTACGAGGCTCATTTCTAAGAGAAAAGTCAGAAAATCTGGACCGAATGAAGTAGATGTCCTTTGATGTTTACTTCTTCTCGGATTTTCCTCATTAGGCATACCATCTGTTATTTCCTCGCGATGTTGTTTTGATTGGTAGGTCACTTCACTTTCCTTTTTATACGAATAAATAGTTTCAAAGAATTCAGCATTATCTGATTCTATTATCGTATTAACGTGAATCTTAGGATTTTCTAATTTATGAACCAGAAAAGGACATGCCTTGCTATCGGTTACGTATCCAATAAATACACAATCAACCGTTTTTGGACCTATCTTAACCCTTTTAGGTTTAGGAACTTGTACCTTAGTTAGACATCCCCACACTTTCAAGTATTTCAAGCTCGACTTCCTTCCTTTTTACTTTTCATAAGGAATGGATTGTGTTTTACTATGAGGTACACAGTTGATTATTCGGTTAGCTCTAAGAATAGCTTCCCCCACAAGTTCAATGGTAATCCAGAACTTATCAGCAACACATTCATCATCTTCTTCAACGTTCAATTCTTTTTTTTTCGCAATTCCGTTTTATTGTGGAGAGTAAGGGGCAGTTGTTTGGTGAATAATGCCGTTTTCCAAACATATTTCATTAAAAGGAGATTCATATTCGCCACCCCCTATCACTTCTTATTATTTTGATCTTTTTGTTTAATTGCGTTTCAACTTCACTCTTGAATTGCTTAAAAGCATAAATTGCCTCATCTTTACTATTAAGTAAATAAACATAGAAATATCTTGTGTTATCGTCAATAAAAGTAATAAAATACTTTTTCCCACTACGAGATAGTGTTAACTTCATGTCGCAAATATGTGTGTGAATTAAGTATAAAGGATTTGAATTCCTTTCAACGGACTTATAAGAATGCTTAGCATACTTTGATTCAACACATATTTGACATTGAAATTGATGTAATCAAATTTTGGCAGTACTTCTAAATTTATCATTTTTCACAATGTTTTGAAGTTTACGCGCCCTAAGCGCGAATTCCATAAAGTTTTTGACTCAAGTAAGTAAGAAGAAGCATTAACTTTTTTGATAGGAACTACTATTACATTTAGCTTAAAAAGGCCCTCATTCAGGTAACCTTTTTCCTACATATACATCGTTCTTTCTTAGTACAACACTATTTGAAACAAAAATACATTTGAATCCATTTTTGACAAGAAGTGAGGTAGACACAAGATTCTTGCGAATTTCTGGAACATGGAGCACTTGGTTTAGAGTCACTATTTTTCTCGACGTCATCTTCAACGCAATCTTGCCAACTCCTTCAGTTTTGGCCTTAGATGAATTTCCCATGAAGATTGTTTCGTCGGGGCCTTGCGGGGACATAAGAAGAAAATAACTCCTTGTTAGCACAAATATAGCGGGTGGCTCCAGAATCTATCCACTATTTTTTCGGATTTCCTACCAAGTTGCACTCAGACAACATGGCACACAAGTCCTTCATTTCATCTTTGACCATGTTAGCTTGATTCTTTTTCTTCTTATCATTCTTTGGCGCACGACAATCCACGACCTTATGCCAAGATTTTTCACAGTTGTGGCAATTACCATTGAACTTTTTCTTGCTTGGATAATTCTTTGGTCCAGAAGCCTTCTTCCTCTTCTTATTTTGTGGCGCCTCCTCAACAATGTTTGCTACCATTATTGTCGAGTTTCCACGTGACTTCTTTTCAGCACTTTTGTTGTCTTCTTTTATCCTCAAATGAACAATCAATCCTTCTAGTGTCATTTCCTTCCGCTTGTGTTTAAGATAGTTCTTAAAATCCTTCACAACGGAGGTAATTTCTCAATGAAAGCAGCAACTTGAAAGGCATCATTTATGATCATACCTTCACTAACAAATTCGTAACTAATAATAAGATAAATCTTATTAATAAACTTATTGATTCGGGTCATACCTTCAGCACACAGCAACTTGTAATTCTTGGACTTGAGTTATGACCGGCCTAGTATCAATCATCTTGAAATTCAAAAACCTTGCAGCCACGAACTTTTTAAGTCTGGCATCCTCCGTCTTATACTTCTTCTCAAGCGTATTCCATAACGCTTTTGAAGTTTCCATGACACTATAGACATTATACAAGACATCATCCAAACAACTCAGAATGTAGTTTTTGCACAAGAAATCAGAATGTTTTAATGCTTCAGTTACAACAAGTCGTTCATCCTCCGGAGTGTTTTTGCCAAGATCGGAGGATCCTCCTTGATGAAACGTTGCAAACTCAACGTAGTAAGATAGAAGAGCATTTTCATTTGCCAATGTTTGAAGTCAATACCAAAAAACTTTTTGGGTTTTTCTGTTGGTGCCATAGCATGAGCAGGAGTTGAACGGCTTGACGAGGCAGCAACACTCTTAACCGTAGCACCCGTTCCCGCAACATTTCCATTAGTTTGGTTTTCATTCGCCATGTTTCTGTAGAGTTGGAAACAAAATAGAACTTTATCAAATCAGTGAAGTTTTGATATCTTCAAATTGAATATACAACCAAACAGACAACACATAATGATGGTGAAGTTTTTATATACTTCAAATCCGTACGTTTATTATTCCAGCAAATATTTTATATACTTTAAACCGGACAGAACAATTATTGGAGTAGAAAGCACAAAAGCTTTAGTCTCCAACACAGTATAGAAAACAGTTTAATATATGATTCAACATAGAAACTTTAGTATAAAATTCCTTAAGCTTGTGAACGATACTGTGTTAAAACAAAAAATCAGAAAACTGTTAGAAGAATAAAGAAATCTGGAAAACACTTAAGAATCAGAAATATTCCGAGTCCACAAATTTCTTGTGCGTCCTTAAGGAATTTTAACCCCTCACACATTGCAAAGGTAATGGATTTAATCCTCCCAGGATAAAACGGAATAAACCTTCCTGCAACAGTAGCAATACAAACTGCAGGATACCAACGAACTCAAAGAATGGAGCAAAATCACACTTACGAATTTCAGAGAGAGAGACTGCAAATTAGAATGCAGTATTTTTAGAAAGAAGGAAGTTCTCTTGTATTTTTGTGTGTAGAAAATAAAGTCATGTCTCAGAATTTATAGGCAATTATCAGAAGAGCTGTCTGGAAAAGGTGTTCTGTCGCGGTTACGCCAGGACCGCGGCCAGAGAGGCTCTCTGAATCTGCAGCAGGGTTCTGGATCCTACTGAATCTTCAGCGGTGATATGGTATTTAAATAATTATTTATAATTAAATAAATTTTATCCAAAAATAATCTTATCAATCGATCCAAAGCAAAAACCAAAGCCAAGCCGAGCGACGACAACGCAAGGGTTCATTCTCTTCAACTCCTTTTAAGAGATTTAAGGAGTGATTCTATATATGAGCACACAAATGTAGTTGTCCCTCACCAATGAGGGACAAAGTGCAAGACAAAAGCTCACTTCTTCAAATTTTTATTTTTTTCTCCATTTTATTTCCCTCCATTTCCAATTCACATTTTTTATACTTTAAAGTCCAAATGGCTTAAAAGTCCAACATTCATAGTATAATATTTATATATATTTAGTGACTTTTTAAACATATACAAGGTATAATAAAAGTTATTGGATTCCGGTGAACCCGTTCGTCATCCTCTATATCTACCCCGGCCGTGAGATCAAGAGTATTTTACTGTTTTAGCTCAAATTTAGGCAAATAAAAGTAACTATTTCACAGTATTAGTAGTTTGGAAGCAACCGAGCCAAGATCATAAAAAGGAGTAAACTGAAGATTATTAGTAAAACCATATCAATGCAACTAAAAAAATTGTGTAAAAAGAATTTATACTATGAGAGTGTTTGAGTGGTCATGGAGTTTCAAAGAAAGAATTTCAACAGTGGTCAAAATTAGCAAGCCAATTCATTGCTGCGGCTATAATTAAAAGTATTTCATTAAGAATAAACGAGAAATTTCAAGGAGAAGCTTAAAATTGTAGCTAATTTTTGATTCATGGTCGTTGCCTTCTCAAAATGCTAAAGCTCAGAATAAGCCAGCAAAAGTTCAGGTCTTTGTTGTTGAAAGATTTTACTGGGTAGTATTAGTATTCGCATGATATTCGATTCGCCAAAATAATTTATATATTTCCAATGGTAAACAAACAAAAAGTTGCCTTTCTCAAAAAAGAAATATGAAGAGAGAGGAATGAATAATTCGGTCACAGTTTCAACTGGGAATGGCTATTCACAAAACTTGCACGTTGCACCAAAGTATGGAGTAATAAAATATGCAAATTTTTTACTATCGAATTGCTCTTGATGTACCTATCAACAAATTGTGACAGTTTTTCTATCTTAATTTACTACTAATCAACTCGCCTTAACGCACCTTCACTATATAGGTGCGGACTTACGTACGGTATTACTTGCCTAACAACAGCTGCTAAAAGTGGACGCTTCAATGTTGGGGCTCAATTTGGGTTTTTCAGTCTCGTTTCCTTTAATTGCACGAGATAAGAAAAATGAGATGTTAAATGGGAAGGCAATTACGGTGAGGGAAAGACAAGTAGTCACAAGCAGGAATCATATGTATTGTAGAGTTTAATAATTTCACCACACACTTGTGGACTCTCATTCATTGAATATATATAGGATACAAATACAAGTTATAATACAATAAGATTTACACAAATCCCTAACTTGTAGGAGAGCTAACTAATTTATATTTATCTAGGATTCTATCATGATCTTCAATATTATCTCTAATACCCCCCCTCAAGCGAACTGGTGGTGGACCAACATGAAGCTTGGTACAAAAGGAGTCAAAGAGAGGACGAGGTAAGCTCTTGGTAAAAATATCAGCAAGTTGCTGCGTTGTGGGCACAAACTTGGTATGAAGACGTCCCGAGGCAATGAGCTCTCTGATAAAATGGTAGTCAATATCAATGTGCTTGGAGCGTTTGTTGGATACCGGATTTTGACTTAAGAAGAGAGCACTCTTATTATCGCATAGTATGGTTGGGCGGCCAGAGGTAAGCACGTGAAGTTCCTTCAGTAAGTGAGTAATCCAGAGTATTTCAGCAGCAGTATTAGCCAGAGCTCGGTATTCAGACTCACAGCTAGAACGTGCAACAGTTGGTTGCTTCTTAGCACTCCATGAAACCAAATTTCCGCCCAGAAAAACAGAGTACCCGTATGTGGAACGACGAGTTTCAATACATCGCGCCCAGTCAGCATCCGAATAACCAAGAAGTGATGTAGTAGGCGAATGATGAAAGGATAAGCCAAACGACAATGTACCTTTAACATATCGGAAGATACGTTTGACAGCTTGAAAGTGAATGGTGGTTGGTGCCTGAAGAAACTGACTGACCTGATTCACTGCAAAGGAAAGATCAGGTCGAGTAATTGTGAGATACTGAAGCGCACCAACCATAGAGCGATACAAAGTTGGATCGTGAAAAGCATCACCAACAGTAGTGAAATGGTCCGAAGTGGCAAGCGGAGTGGCCACCGGTTTTGCATCAAGCATAGCAGCACGGGACAAAATGTCATGAGCATATTTTGTTTGGCTCAAAAATAAACCAGTAGGCGTATAAGTAACCTCAAGCCCCAAAAAATAATTGAGACGACCAAGATCCTTAATAGCAAATTCTTTATGCAAACAAGAAATAAACTGGCGAATAGTAGAAGCATGATTACCAGTGAGAATGATATCATCAACGTAGACCAATAGATATAAAACACACGAGCCACGTATGAAAACAAAAAGTGAGGGGTCCGCACGACTACATGTAAAACCTTGTCGCAGCAAAAAATCACTTAGGCGTTGGAACCACGCTCTTGGAGCTTGCTTTAGACCGTAAAGAGCCTTTTTTTAATTTGCAAACATGATTAGGAAACCGAGGATTTGAGAAGCCAGGAGGTTGCTCCATATAAACAGTTTCCGTGAGATTACCATTGAGAAATGCATTCTTGACATCTAATTGATGAAGAGGCCATTTATAGAGAGTGGCAAGAGATAAAACAATCCGCACGGTAGCTGCTTTGACAACAGGACTAAAAGTAACCGAGTAGTCCAAACCAGGAATTTGCGAGAAGCCTTGCGCAACAAGGCGCGCCTTAAGACGATCCACGGATCCATCAGAGTTGAACTTAGTACGGAATACCCATTTGGAACCAACGATATTTGACTTCATTGGGCGTGGGACCAAATCCCACGTGTGGTTTTTAGCTAAAGCTTGTAGTTCATCATGCATAGCAGCAGTCCAAGATGGATCTTTAAGGGCTGTTTTATATCCCTTCGGTTCAGTAGTGGTTAACAAGGCATGATACAGCCGAGGCAAAGACAAGTGAGTTAAGTCCACAATATGACGAGGCTTGACAATACCAGCCTTTGATCGTGTAGTCATAGGATGAATTGATGAAGTAGCAGCTGGAGGAGGAGGACCCGTAGGTGCAGCAGGTGACGGTGGACGCGGAGGTGTTGCAGGTGAAGGTGGACTTGGAATAGCAGCCGCTGGGGTAATAGACGTCACAGCTGATGGCTCATTGCAAAGAGAGCAATCGGCATTGCTTGGGTGAGCAGATAAATCGGGTAGTTTAGCTGTAGAAGGCAAAGTAGCAGGCGGCATGGGTAAAGCAGGCTCGTCATAGGTGGAGAAGACGAGAGTTGCTAAATCAGAGGACGACGAAGCTCCAGCAAAAGGAAAACTAACTTCATCGAATTGAGCATGGCGAGTAATATAGACTCGACCAGTAGAAGGATCAAGACATCTATACCCTTTGTATTGTGTACTGAAACCAATAAAGATGCATGGAATGCTTCGAGGTGCAAGCTTATGTGGCGCATAATCCCGAAGGTAAGGATAAACACGACATCCAAATATCCGAAAATTATCATAATTTGGTGAGGATAAGTAAAGCATCTCAAATGGCGACTTGGAACCAAGAATAGGAGAAGGAACTCGGTTGATGATGTACGCAGCAGAACTAAACGCATCAACCCAAAGAGATGCGGGAGCATGAGCATTAAATAACATGGCCAATCCTGTTTCAGTAAGATGCCGATGTTTCCTCTCAACACGCCCGTTTTGCTGAGGCGTATGTGGACATGACATACGGTGGTGTGTGCCATTCTCAGTAAGAAAAGATCTAACTTGGTGATTAGTAAACTCAGTGCCTCCATCACTCTGAAATACTTTCATCTTACAAGAAAATTGAGTTTGAACAAGTCGAAGAAATGCTATAAACACACCAACAAAATCAGATTTCGTTTTAAGTGGATAAAACCACGTAAATCTAGAAAAATCATCTATGAAGATTGCATAATAACGAAATCCATGTGTAGAAGCAACAGGCGCGGGGCCCCACAAATCACAATGCATCAAGTCCAAGACATGCAAAGAACGTTTTTCATTAATAGTAAAGGGTAAACGTTTGCTTTTAGAAAGCTGACATGACGAACAAATGCTAGGTTTCGGTAACAATGAAGTAACAGACAACCGACCTAGTTTATTTAGAGCTGAAATAATAGAAAAAGGAACATGTCCCAAACGTGAGTGCCACAATTCATAAGAACCATGTGTTCGATGAGAATGAAACGCAGCAAGGAAAGCTTTATTTCCACGTTCCAAAACATAAAGGTCATCATGGCGCCTCCCTGTTGCTAGAACTTCCTTTGTTTGACGATTGTGGATAGTGAAGACCTTATCAGAGAGCAAAACATCAACAGGATTATCAGAGGTAAGTTTGCTAATAGATAACAAATTTTTAGTAATATATGGAACGACAAGAACATCAAGAAGTTGAATGTCCTTGTTAATTGAAGAAGACCCGATATGAGTAATAGGTAGGGTCGCACCATTACCAATGGTGACCTTTTCAGTACCTGAATAAGGAGCAGCGGAATCCAGGTTAGAAGATGAAGAGGAGATGTGGGCGGATGCACCAGAATCAACATACCAGTCGGGTGAGCCATTAGTAACATGACATTGAGCTTGGAAAGCTTGGGCTAAGTTCGCATCAATGGCCGGTCCTCGATGAGCAAAAGAAGACAAATCGGGGCATTGATTTGCATAGTGGCCATCGGTACGGCATAATTGACAGTGTGGTGCACGACGACCACGGCCACGCCCATAGGAGAACCGTCCACCAGATCGACCACGACCTTGTGAACGATTAGACTGACCACGACCACCAGACTGTTGAGCAACAAATGCTGCGGTGGAAGGGGCTGAATTTGTAACAGATTTGAGAAACATCTCATGGCCTTCTGCTTGAGAAAGAAGCTGCTGAAAAGTAGGTTTCGGACGAATAGCTCTTTGAGTGGTTGAGAAGTTTTCAAAGGAACCACCAAGGCCACATAAAAACCAGTGACTTTTATCAAGGTCATCAACAGGATGACCTATGGCTGCAAGATGATCACATATATTTTTAAACTTCTGACCAAATTCTGAGACGGAAGAAGTACCTTTTTGGAGTAGCCTCAAGGAGTCGCGAAGAGTGTGCATTCTCTCAGTGGAATCGTGACTGTAAAACTCCTCCAAAGCTTTCCAGATTTGATGTGAATTATCGAGACCAAGAATGACAGCCATGGCTTCTTCTGATAGAGAAGACTGAATAATAATTCGTGCTCGTTGTTCACCTTCCATCCATAGAGAATATGCTGGATTTGGAGAGGTTACTTCTCCAACAGTGAGCGTTTCAGATGGCTTAACAAGAGTGCCATCAATGTAGCCTGTTAACGTCTGGTAGGCAAGGAGAGGAAGTAATTGATGGCGCCAGAGAAGGTAATTAGAAGACGACAATTTAATTGTCAACATATGAAGAATGGTGTTCAAGGGGAGGGTACCTTCGGTTGCTTTTACAGCGGCAGCCATGGGAGAGAAGAAAGAAGAAGGCGATTAGGGTTAGGGAGGATCGGTTTAGGCTGATACCATGTAGAGTTTAATAATTTCACCACACACTTGTGGACTCTCATTCATTGAATATATATAGGATACAAATACAAGTTATAATACAATAAGATTTACACAAATCCCTAACTTGTAGGAGAGCTAACTAATTTATATTTATCTAGGATTCTATCATGATCTTCAATATTATCTCTAATATGTATAATTTTGTGAAATCAATCCGAAATCTAACTAGATCAACTATTTAAGATTAAATAATAACATCTAAAACAAGAAAGAAATGGGTAATAGTATCAATAAAGCGGGTCAGTGAAATAAATAAAGGGTGAAGGCCTAAAGGGCGTAAAGAATGTTAAAAATGAGAAATAGCCTGATTAACAAGTGCTAATTATAAATTAGATATAGTTTTAAAAGTAATTAAAATTTAGTTATTTTTTCATGTAAAAATAAAATATGAACAAAAACACCCTTAAAATTTTGGAAAAACTCCAGGATAATATATTGGATTTCAAATTTTTAACATATGAGATTCCAGCATAATATGTTGGAATTTCATAATGTGCTAGAGTTCTAACATAATATACTGGAAGTTTATAAACTGCCACTAATATTTGCATTAGATTACATTGTCTACATCACACCGTCAGGGGGCGGCCTTTCCCCGACACTGCGTGAATGCGCGATGCCATATACGCCGAGTTGGATTTTTTTTTATACGTACGAGCTTCATAATCTAGCATATTATGCTGGAGCTTTCTGTTTTGAGTTAGGATATCTTTTTTCAAATTTTATCACCGCATAAAATAGTGATTATTTTTCAATAACTTTACAAACACTGACTATTTTTTAGTTATCGAACCAAAATCTAGCTATCCCATCCTATTTTCACGGTAAACTTGGTCGAAAGGATTTAGGCCCAATATTGTTAAAAGGAAAACTTGGACTAAACTCGGAAGTCTTAGTTTCTACCTAAACTCGTCCGAGGCGACCAAGTTTCATAGAAATAACATCTCAATAGGTGGAGCTATTATTTCACACAGAAAAGCTTACGCTGGGCAGCTTATTTAAACAGTTTTTTGGCCGGTTTGTGACCGGTTTCAAGTTTCATAGGAATAGCGCCGGTTTTTTTGGACTGTTTCAAGTTTCGTAGGAATAACGTCAGTTTTTTGGCTTGCTTTTTTGACCGATCAAAGTTCGTCAGTTGATTTTGGTCGTTTTTTGCTGAATTTTTAGTAGTGTTCCTCTATCGTCACGATCCAAATTTTTTTCCGTAATATGTCGTGACGGCACCTATTCTCTAAAACTATGTAAGATTAACAAATACAGAAAAGAAACTGAAAAAACGACTAAAATCTCAACATCAATAGATAAACGTATATAAGTGAAAACTGTCGCTCGGCATGTACAAATAAAATTTGCAACTCAGAGAATAACAACAATCAAAATCTGGTAGTTACAAGCCGCAAGCTCTAAGAAAGTACTCAATATCTCTATACATCAAATTTTAAGAGAAATAAAGGAAAGACATATGATAAGGATTGAGGGGGGATTCGGAGGTCTGTGGATGCTGGCAGATATACCTTGAAGTTTTCGAGCTACGGTCCAACACTCTACTATCGAGGCTGATAAGATGTACTTGTGTTTATTCAAAAATATGTGCAGAAGTGCAGTATGAGTACACAACAACGGTACTCAATAAGTGTCAAGCCTAACCTCAGTAGAGTAATGATGAGGTCCGATCAGAGCCCTACTAGAGTATAAGAGAAAAAAAGGATAGAAAGTGAAATAATAAAGAATGGCAGGTTAACACAACATTAAAATTATACAGAAAAACAACAGAACAGGAAAACAAGGAGACAATTACGACATGTAAGGAAATGAACATCTTACAAGTTATGAAACAACAACAACAACAATACAGCAAATAGAGGATATCAAAAGAGGCACTCTCGAGGTACTGCCTTGTAGTCCTTAAAGTAAATATCTTACAACGACATGGCAAGGAACCTCGTGCTAATAACTCTTCACGCGGAAGAAACCTCGTTCGAATAACACTACGCACAGAAGAAAACTCGTGCCAATAACACTCTGCATGGAAGAAACTTCGTGCCAATAACATTCTGCATGGGAAGAAACCTCGTGCAAATAATACTCTGCACGAAAGAAACCTTGTGCCAATAACACTCCGCATGGAAGGAACCTCGTGCCAATAACCAAACAATCATCTCAACAAGAGTCACGAAAGTTGACACATAATCAATGAAAAAATGATATTACGAGCAAGGAATCCTACATTTAAAGAACGAACACGGAAATGAAGAAACCAGTTAAGGTGAATTTAGGCTAAATGCGTAGACATGTGAAATTAGGTTAAACATATGACTATACATGCCAACGTAACTCAGTTAAGACATAAAAAAGAAACTACTTTGATAAAAACTGGGATTTCAACATTTAGCCCATGCTCACATATCACAAAAATACCAAAGCCTAAAGGAAATTTACCACACACAAGGTTAGACAAGTCATTTACCTCAAACGAAGCTTAATGTGCCTTTCCCTCGACTTTCCGACTATGAACGATCCAAATCTAGCCAAAAGCTATTAAATACTGTAAATATAACTATAAGAAACTAACTAAGTAATGAACCGTGACTTTAATAAGGAATTAGAAAATCGCCCAAAAAAATCAACTCGGGCCCACAACTCAGAATCGGGTAAAAGTCGCAAAATCAGGACACCCGCTCAACCATGAGACCAACAATACCACAATTACCAAAATCTAACACCACATCGACACTCAAACTCTCCAAATCTCTAGCCTCAAACTCTCAAATTCCACCTCAAATACACAAAAACTAGCTGGGAAACACAATGGGAAAATAAGATTATTGAATAAAAATACTCAAAAGTGGCTTGCCTCAAGAAACCCCTCGAAAATCCTCAAAACAAATCACCTCAGACCAAGCTTGCAAAGTCCAAAATAAGAGAAATCAGGAAACTGTTCAATTTTAAACACTGCCCAGTTAAATCGCATCTGCAACAACTTAATCGCATTTGCGGAAACAATACCGCTTTTGCGGACCAGCCTCAAGTCCCTTTTGTTTGTGCAATCCTTCGTCCGCAGTTGCGGCCCAGAGCAGCGAAAATCTCATCGCACCTGCAAAACCTCCGCACCGACCAACTTCTGCTTCAATCGCCAGCTCGCTGCATCTGCGACCACGCAGGTGTGGAAATTACCTTGCACCTGCGACCACTGCACACCTCGTCCTAGGCCACTTCTGCTCTCAAATCCTCGCTTCTGTGAGCTCGCGCCTATGATATTCTTATCTCATGTGCGATTACACTAGCAGCCTCCAGCTTCAGCAATTCACCCAACTCCAATTTAATTCGTTAACCACCCGAAATCAACCCGAGGCCCCCGAGGCCCCCGAGGCCTCAACTAAACATACCAACAAGTCCCAAAACACGATAAGAACTTAGTCAAGCCATCAAATTACATCAAACAACTTCAAAAATACGAATCGTGCCCAGATTCAGGCCTATTGAAACTAAGGAAATTCCAACTTCTATAACCGATGTCGAAACATATCAAATCACATCCGATTGGCCTCAAATTTTGCACACAAGTCACATTTGACATTATGGACTTACTCCACTTTTAGAATCAGATTACGAACCTAATATCAAAAAGTGAAAAAGTTCACTCCCGGTCAAACTTTCCGAAAATCTTTCAATTTTTCAACTTTCGCCAATTTTCTAATTTTCGCCAATTAATGCTGAAATGACCTACGAACCTCTAAACCGATATCCGAACACGTTTCTAAGTCCAAAATCACCATACGAAACTATTGTAATTGATGAAACTCCATTCCGGATTCGTCTTCACACAAGTCGTACTACGGTCAACTCTTACAACTTAAACTTCATATTTAGGGACTATATGACCCATTCCGCTCCAAACTCTCCGGTATTTGACGCCAAGCACCCCGGCAAATCAACTGAGCATAAAATTATGCAGAGGGGATAATAAATAGGGAATCGGGTCTAACACTCTCAAACTACCGGCCAGGTCTTACATATATTATAATCCTTGTATAACTTGTCTTAGAACCAAATGACCCATTTAAGATTTATGGTGCTTTGAAAAATAATCTCAAATTTTATATGGAGAATAGTTATCTAAACTCAGTAACTATAACACCCGCCATCAGATGTGCTTTCTTCCCTTGGATTCCATTGTTTAGGCATGGCAAATTCCATTCTCAAACCAATCCAACGGTTCTTGCAGCTTGACTAAATAGGTGATCTCCTTCTTCTTTTTTTCGAGCAGCTTTATATGTCTAATATAAATCAAAATCAAATCAAATCCATCAATCAATCACAAGTCTCTATCCTTGCTTTACTCCAGAAAAGTCCTGCAAATTTTGCAGGTATTCCCCAGCAAAAATTATTGGCTCATCCTAAACTACACGGAGCAGCAAGTCTTGCACCACATTATGTTACCAAATCATCATAGTCTAATAAGATGCCAGCGGGCTTAAACAGGTCAAAATATGTTCCACATTTTTAATTCAATAAATAATGAACTTGATTAATGTGGTGTTTGGACTAAAAGCGTTTTGACTTTGTTTTGTTGAATTTGTTAAAGCTAGTTAATGATTGTTAAAGCTAGCTAAGTTGGTGTGAATGAGAAATGGAGGGAAGAAGACAATAGAAGGAAAATGAAGTTTCAAAGCAAAGTTCCTTTGAAAAGGAGCTTTGTACCACATTGGTGGTAGAAAGGGAAAGTTATGTGCTTATATTAGAAAGCACTTCTTCTAGCTCTTAAAGGGTTAAGAAGAGGGACTCCCCTCGCGCCGTCGTCGTCGCTCGGCTCGGCTTCGGCTTCGGCTTCGGATTTGGTCAAATGATTTGATTGATAATCTTTTTGGACCAAATTTATTTAAAATTCAATCTTCATTTTCTGAAATTATTTTTAATTCCCGCGGGAAAAATATTAATTTGTTAACTGTAAACTTCCCAACGTTCTTATTTTTCAGAAAAAGGCATGGCCTTTCCCGAACAGGCACCAAGCCTTTTCGAGTACTGGAAAAAAAAATATTCGTGCATTAAAAATTCTGCATTCTTTTCTGCAAACTGAAACATATCGAGTCATAGTGTGATTTCGTTCCCGAATTTGAGTTCGTCGAAGTCGTAGGCGTTTGAGGTACCGCCACTCCTACGACAGGTATATCCGTTATATCCTGGGAGGAAATAATCCACAACCTCGGGTACAGTGAGGGGGTTAAATTTCTTAAGGACACACAGTGAATTCTGTGGTCTCGGATTTCTTCATTTCTGTGATTTGAAGTCATTCATTTATCGAAATTAGGAGTCTATATATTGTCGCGACTGTTATCATAGTCAACAAGGTTAAAACTTAAAAAACTTAAAATTGATAGGGCAGTCCTAGCAGTGAACTAGGGGTTTACCGGAGATCCAGATGCTCACTCGGATAACTAAGTTGTTATACCACCACACTTTAAACCGAACAAGCAAAATGTATTAGGGTGCTTGAAAGAATAATCAATGACGGCCCAAGGGGGAGGCAACTAAAGCTATTGCTTTAGGCCCCCTAATTGAAGGCCCCATTTTTTCATTATTAGTTAGTTTTATATTATTAAAAAATAGGTCGAGTGGTCTCAATTGGAGATAGGATTGCACGTGTTTATAGATTGAACGAGATTCAAGCTGGGGAAATGGTTGAATTTGCCACCGGTGTGAAAGGAATAGCCTTGAATATTAGTATTATTATTAAAAAGATACTAGATTTATGTTTTTTTTTTCTTTTTGGATATAAAATTATTTAGAAAAAATAGAGGTTAATAAGATTTACTTGAATTTCATAATAAACATACCATATGAAAAAATAACAATTTAATGATGACATTAATAATAAAAAAAATAAAAACATATAAAATCTTTTGTAATATCTTTTAAAGTAAATTATTTCTTATAAAGAGTAGTTCAAGTTATTTCTTATAAAGAGTAGTTCAAGCAATTTTTTTATTCAAATGAACTTAAACTATTTCAAATGTATAAAATTATTATAAAATCTATTTTAGTAGTATAAAATTATGACCATTATTGGATGCCGGGAACTTATAAAATCTTTTCCTTAATTGCATATATTACTTACAATAAAATTCGAAACTTTGGTAAATAAAGTTACTAGATATCTTCGATGGTGGAAGCTTGTAGGTAACCGAGTGAAGGACAAAATATGTACAAGATTGTCCATAAAACTATTATTAATAACAAAAAATCATAAATATATACAATTTTATTAAATAAATGTTGGCCTCTTCTTAACGTTCGGCTTTAGGGCACCAATTTTGTTGAACCGCCTAGTATAATATCGAAGGAACTTAGCGAAATAACCCTTGTTGCGTAAAATAAGAAGTTTATCACAGTATTCAAATACTATAGGAATTTATATATATATATATATATATATATATATATATATATATATATATATATATATATATATATATATATAGATTCTGTATAATTTACTCCCCTTCTCTCTTTGTTTTTTCTTTTCTGTTTTTGTACGTACGAGTATATACATCTGGAGGAACACTAACTACCACTCCTATTAAATTTAATATAGCACATTTGGACTTCAAAATCTTAAAATACCGAGAGGAGCTAGGGTTTGATCTCTGAGAGAAAGCAAGTCGTCGATCAATCACAGTTTTATGACTGCAGTTTGAGGTAATTCGAAAGCATCTAACTTTTAATAATTCTTTTATATCTATTACAGCACAACTGTTGTCGTATATGGTTATGGTCGAATATGCCATTTCAAGTCACTTTAATGCATCAATTAAACATGTAACGCAACCAAAATTATGTATTACTATTAGCTTTTGAACTAGAATATAAAAAATAATTTTTTATTTGCATGCAACGTGAGACGTGGAAATGCTTGTGAAAATTTTAAAAAGAACATTTTTTTTATGAAGTTTAAAAAAGAACATTCTTCTATACATCCAGCGTCAAGTAGGGCTTCCAACAGTAGCAATTAAGTTAATCCCACGAAAAATGCATGTTTTCTTAAAACCGATCCTTATAAAAGGCAAAAGAGAAGAAAAGAATGTGACTGTCTCCAATTTCCTTGCATATATGAAATTGTGATTGAGCTGTATTTAATTTGAACGGGTTAAAATAAATTATTACTAAACGACTGGGGTTGTAGTAGGCTCAAATTTTAATTGGGTTACTAAACCATAGGTTTAACCTATTGTTTAATTACCTAACTATAATACCGAACTAGAATTGGTTAAATAATCTATCATACTCGGCGGATCTGAAATATTGACCAATCATATATGGTTATAAACTTGGGCCAAGTAATATGGAGAGTAAAAATTCCTATTTTTTATGGGGGAAGTTTGGCGAATATCCATCCAAATGAAACCAATTCAAACGATTATAAATCAAGCCAAGTCAAACTAAATCAAGTCGAGCAAAGTCAAATTAAGCTAAGCTAAGCCAAACTGGGTTAAAAAACAGTTGAGATGGGTGGGTAGGTAAGAGTAATTAGTTTGGATAGGTATATATTATAATTAATTTTCAAATGAGCAGGAAATAGTAATTAATTTAAGCTGAATGGATATAAATTGCTCCTTTTTTATGAGCTAAATTTGGCACCCTAGGTGTAGCAGAAACTTCAAACAGAGCTTCTAAACGACATTTTATTCCACCCAAAAAAGTATATTTTAGTAGATTGGGATGGATGAATCCTTTTGTTTTGCTACTTTAGAAACGTGTTACAGCTTAAAAATACTAAAAGACAACGAATTGCTATTAATTAATCAAAGCAAACAATATTTTAGGAAAGTGACATGCACATATATCTTCCCTCACTTATCTCTTCAAATAAAATAATTAGGATTACCTAATATTTTCCATTTAGAGACACATGACTAAACTGCTGTCATGTCCAGATTAAGCAAAAGTAGAGTAGAAAATGGGAATCAATCCTGTTGGCCATTATAAAACAGTCAAAATCATTATTGCAAATTTTTAATTTTTAAGAATAATCTTTGTTACTAGAGTATACCTTAGTAAGATGTTTATCGAACTTAGCAAAGGAAAAGAAAAAGAATATTGATGATATACCTCCATAAATAAATGGAGAAGCAGAATAATGTCGTCCATCTATAAAACAGTGAAAATCAAAATCGGTTATGAGTCGAATGTATCTACCAAAAAGGGTTAAATTTTTCCTTCAACTTACAAAATGCTTCAAACTTACTGGTATTAATTAATAATTGGGATCAGCTGTATCCTTATCATTATTAAAGTAAGTCAGATTTGTCTTTATTAAGTAATTAGTGTATGCACGTTGCGCGTGTACTTTATATTAATGAATATAAATTTTAAAGTCACGCATATATTATTAAAATATGTGATTGAATTATTAAAAAAAATGCAAGCTCTTAAAAATGATGAATATTATCATATTTAGGAATTAGCCGACTTAATAATCAAAATATTATGTCACATGAGAGTTATTTAACGTTGTGTCATAACTTTAATATAATATATGAGTTATTCATTTGCTTTTTAGTACTTGAATAATATGTCTTACTCAGAGGCGGAGTCAGGATTTAAAGTTTATGGGTTTCGAGATTCTAATTCTTTTAAGCTATTGGGTTATAAATGAATAATTTGCATATTCAATAAATTTTTAAAGATAAATATAAGGTTTGAACTAAAACTAATGGATTCGGCCGAATCTGTAGGGAACATGCTGGCTCCACCACTGCTTGTACTCAAACATCGCGCTATAATATTATATTCACCATGCTTATAAAAAATATTTATGTTAGTCCAGATACCTAATATGAATTTTATCTTATTTATATTGAAACTCAAATTGAAAAGTACGAAAAAACAAAGAGAGACTCTATATTATTAGGTTTATTTATCATATGAAAAATTCAATTGGATGTGTATTGTTTAAACCTAACCAGATTTATTTCTTGAAAAAAGACAATAACTGTCAAAAAATTAATGCTAACTACTATTTTATCCAACATGAAGTATTTTGTATGTAATATAATTCTCAAAAGGTATAAAATTTTAGTAATATTTTATGGAGATTTTGATGTGTAAATATAAACCATTACAATAGTTTTTAAAATATTTATATTTATCTGCACACATATTTTGACATATTTTATTGAGTTACGATATATAATTGCAGTTAACTAATTAAAAATTATTTATTGGTAATATTATAGTGACATAATACTTGAGTTCAACTGACTGAATCTTAATTAAAAAAGAAGATTGACGTTCTCTTTTATCATTTGGATTGGCTTTGTCACGATCGTGATATTAATACCGATGTTCTATCACGAATAACGATACCAATTGATGTTTTATTCTTTAATAACAGATGAGGAGAGGGGGTGATTTATATGGTCTTCAATTTTTCGTTTAAACTGATTATAGAAAGACTTGGTTCTTCTAAGTGTTCCTTAACCTACTATCATTGAACTAGAATAAAGGACAGAAACTTGGAACTGGTTCTTCTATCCGATTCATGTAGTTTCAGGTTTGCACACTTGAATTACACATGAACTGCCTGCGAAATGCGTTGCTTTTTTGCTCTTAATTCTTGTTTAACTTCTGCATGTGTGCATTACCTGTAAAGTGAGAATATCCTGCGATTTATAAAGTTAGTAGATGAAGAAATAACTAGAGTTCTAATAATACTCTTCCTTGGTGGAAGAGTTCTGGTTCAACTTCTAATCCATTCTCTATCTTGGATAGTGTTATATTTGATTAAGGATTCCTTTTCCTTATCAATTCTGCAATATTTTCAATCAAAAAAATATCAAATAATACCAAGTTAAGCTGGTCTCCTTCACGTGCATCCTATATGTTCGAATCTGTCCGTTTCTATGCACCACAAGGAATGGACCTGGTTCATGTCCGAGCTTCCTTTTGTTAATTTTCAAAACTAATTTTGAATTTTTAAATTTTAGAAGATCACAATCGTTTGGATCGCTTGGTCCTCTGTCTAACTACAAAAATTATACCGACATAGTACTCCGAAATATCTCTAATGATTGGATTTTTCTTTTACTAAATTGTCAAATATAAAGTATCTCTTATGCGTAGAAAGGCAGACTGTTCGTAAGGTCTGGTGGCACGTTACGTGTAACTAAGGAGATCTTTCGTACGACTCGCATACTCAGGTTTTGCTATGTGTGCTCCTGGCCATCCATAACCATCCTTAATGTGCACCTATGCGTTAACCAGTGGCAAAATCAAGAATTTTTTGAAGGGTATACAAACATAAAAGAAGTAATAAAAATCTCTGATAAAGGATATTTAATATGTATTATATATCTCTAAAATCTAATATTTTACCTATATACACAGTGTAATTTTCCATCGAAGAGTCGTCAAAAGACCACTCTTATCATAGTATAGCTTCGCCCATGGCGTTCACTAGTGACCTTATAAGGTGACTACTCATAATGGCATGAAATACTTTCTTACATTGGTTGATGAGTTTTCTAGATGGACTTGGGTATTTCTCATGAGACTCAAATCTGATGTCATTTTCTTACTCAAGAACTTTATTAGTATGATAAAAACACAATTTGGGATGCAAGTTAAGATGTTTAGATAAGATAATGGGAGTGAATTTTTTAACAATGCATGTAACGATTTATTACAATTACATGGGATTGTTCACCAAAGTTCTTGTCCATATACTCCCCAACAAAATGGAGTAGTGGAAAGGAGACACTAACATATATTGAAAACTGCTAGAGCAATCAGATTTCAAGGTCACATGCCTGTTAGGTATTGGGGACATTGCGCGGATGCTGTTGTTTACATAATTAACAGAATTCCATCGTCTGTTTTGGGACATAGATCACCATATGAGTTACTTCTTAATAAACCACCATCTTTGGGACATCTGAAGGTAATTGGATGCTTGTGTTTTGCAACTGACTTGACAAGTCATGAAAAGTTTGCTCCTAGAGCTTTGAGTTCAGTCATCCTAGGATATGCAGCACACCAAAAGGGTTACAGACTTTTGGATTTGGAAAATAGAACATTTTTTGTTAGCAGAGATGTAGTTTTCTATGAAGACATCTTTCTATTTCACACAGTAGAAGGGTCATCTGATTTATTGTTTCTTGATCAAGTTCCTGTTCCAAAGCAAGACTTTGATGAAGAATTGAGAGAAGTTGATTCCACTACTGCTAATACAGATTCTGAGGACAACACTGTGACACACACTCCTAACATTGATCTAGCCACTTTTGTATGTAGCACTCCTACTCCAGCCACAGTTGATCTAGTAGAACAAGATACTGCACATCATGTTAAGTGTAGTGATGTACATGGGATTGATGATTCTATCCCTTCATTAGATGACAGAGAACATAGAAAGTCCACAAGAATATCTAAGCCTCATATATGGCTTAAAGATTATATAAGAGATGGGAAGAGAAGCCCTAAAAACTGCTGGAGATATCCCATTTCAGAAGTGATAGGATATGAAAGGATCTCCTCAAAATATCAAAGGTATTTGGCAAATTTTTCAGTGGAGCTGGAACCAACTACATACTCAGAGGCAGTGAAAGATAACAGATGTGTGGAGGCAATGCAAGCAGAAATCAAAGCTTTAGAAGACAATAAAACTTGGAAATTAGTATCCTTGCCACAAGGACAAAAGGAAATAGGTTTCAAGTGGGTTACAAGATCAAATATAAGGCATCAGGAGAAGTTGAAAGGTTCAAAGCTAGATTGGTGGCCAAAGGGGTATGATTAGAGAGAAGGTTTAGACTATCAGGGAACCTTTTCACCTGTAGTCAAAATGGTTACTGTTAGGAGTGTACTAAATATTGCAGCTTCAAGACAATGGTCCATTCATCAAATGGATGTGTATAATGCTTTTTTGCAGGGAGATTGATCAAAGGAGGTATATATGGAAGTACCTCAAGGTTTCAGTGGACAGAGGGATAAACACATGGTTTGCAGATTGCTCAAGTCCCTTTATGGACTTAAGCAGGCATCAAGACAATGGAACCTCAAGCTCATATCTGCACTAGTGCAGTCTGGATTTCACCAGAGCCATCCGAATTATTCCTTGTTCATCAAGAGATCAGGAGATGATATGGTGGTGGTCCTTGTCGTTGTAGATGATCTACTTATTACTGGAAATAATCTCTCAATGATCCAACAGACTAAAGATGACTTAAGAGCTTCTTTTAAGATCAAAGACCTGGAGAGCTTAAATATTTTCTAGGGATAGAGTTTGTACGAAATAATGATGGGATACTAATGCATCAACGCAAATATGCATTGGAACTCATAGCTGAATTGAGACTGGCAGGCTCCAAACCTCTTTTATGCCCTATGGAGCCAAATGTGAAACTGACTACTGTTGAATTAGATGCTCATATGGGGACCTCTAATGATACATTGTTGGTTAACCCAGGGCCATATCAAAGGCTTATGGGGAAACTTCTTTATCTAACTGTTACAAGGCCAGATATATCCTTTGCTGTTCAAAGCTTAAGTCAATTCATGCATAGTCCTAAAGTTTCTCACATGGCAGCAACACTCAAGGTGGTAAGATATATCAAGCATAGTCCTGGTCTGAGAATTTTCTTGTCTGCTAAGTGCTCTTAATCACTTTCAACATTCTGTTATGCAGACTGGGCTGCTTGTCCCAACACACGAAAATCAGTCACAGGTTATTTTGTGAAACTTCGCTCTTCCCTGATTTCTTGGAAGTCCAAGAAGCAGTCCACCATTTCTCGAAGCTCACCAGAAGCTGAATATCACAGCCTAGCATCCACGGTTGCAGAAATTGTTTGGATATATTGACTTACTTAACTAGGGGTGGATCACAATTCATCTGTGCTTATATACCGTGATAGCAAATCAGCTCTTGCCATTGCTGCTAATCCTGTATTTCACGAGCGTACGAAGCACATTGACATTGATTGCCATTTTATTCGATAGAAGATTCAACTTGGTCTTGTGTCACCTTGTTACTGTCCTACTGCAGAGCAAGAAGCTGACATCCTTACAAAAGGTCTTGGTCGCACTCAACATTCTTACCTACTGTCCAAGCTAGGCCTACTCAACATATTTCCTAGTCCTATCTTGAGGGGGGAGGGGGGTGCAAAGAGTATTAGTAGTGTTAGTAATGTTAATTGTGTTAGCTAACCTTAGTTAACTTAATACAACCATAGTTGTTAGCTAGAGTTAGAAGTCAAGTTAGTTAGTTAGCTACACTTGTATAAATACTATAGCTTCTTCTTCTTCTTCTTAGCTGGGTTCATAATATATGAAATATAGAGCTCTGCATTTGCTCGTCTCTCTCAGTTTCAAATTTGCGTTTCCTTCTTTTCTTCACAAATTGCAGATTTCTTCAAAAACATCACGAAACCGTCACTGATTTCAAACTTAAATAAGAAACATCATAGATTTCATACAGAATCATGTCATGAAGTTTCATTTTTTTAAGTTGGAAAATTGAAATCCATAATACTGTCATGGATTTCAAAAATTAGCTATTTTTCAATGGTTCTTGAAGTTATGACTACTATTAATTCCGAAAAATATTTATATTTTTGAACTTTACCCCTGCTTTGGAGACCCAAAACTTATTTTTCTCACGTCAAACATATAAGCCTTTGGTTACTAATTTTGTCTTTGTTTTCCAATGCAGCTTTTCATTCTGTCCTATGCGCCGAGGGTCGCATGGAAGCAACCTCTCTGCCCTTTTGGGTAGGGGTAAGACTGCCTACATATTACCCTCCCCAGACCCCACCTGGTGGGAGTATACTGGGTAGTTGTTGTTGTTGTTGTTGTTGTCAAACATATAAGCCTTCAGGAATATTCTTCTAAGATGAATGATTAATCTTCTAATTACAAAGTACATGAAAACCCTTTTAATCTCTTGATTAAATAATAAAATTTGTATTCTCCCCTTCAGACACTGTACCCCATACAGGAATGCAGTAGCTCCTACAGTTTGATTCCCTTTTAAGGCATCAATTTTCTTAAAACATTGTTCTTCCTAAATCTTAAGATTAGACTTAGAGCTCGTTTGGACATAAGAATTTTTTCAATTATTTTCAAAAAAATTCACTTGAAGATGAATTTTGAAATTTTTCAAGGATTTGAAAAACTCCAAAAAAACTGTTTTTTAAAATTTTCACTCAAATCACTCAAAAAATTCAAAAACAACCCAAAATTATATTCATGTCCAACCACAACTCTAATTTTCAAATACTATTATTATTTGAATTTTTTTTACCTTTTTTATTGGAATTAAAAAATTCTTGTGTCCAAACGCCCACTTATATAAACGGATCAAGGTTCTCTTTTACTATTTAAAAGTTATTCCTATAACATCACTAATCTGAATTGTCTAATTAAATATCATTATCATACTCTTTACAAGTGATTATTGTCTCACCTTTCTCTATAAATTTAGTTCTTCAAACGCTCTTCCCAACTTTTATGTTCCTGCTTTTTACCATCTGACGTCATATCCGAATTTCTTTACGTTCTAACTTTCAACTTAATGTTATATAGCAATTGTATTTTTAATGTGACATGGTGTTTGAATTTACTTATGCTAGATCTATTATATCATTTAAGATATGCTCCATGTTCCACTAAGTTTATTGATCCTTTCTATCATGTTTGTCTCTGAATTATTTCCCTTCTTATACGAGATTCTCTGATTTTAACAATTAGCTCTACTTTTTTTTTTTAGTAATTTTGACCAACTTGAACCTAAGAGTATATAAGGTTCTTTGTAAATATGGTAAATCTAGCCTATCAAAAAAAAAAAAGGTAAATACATTATAAACTTGTTTCTGGGTCAACAGGACCATGTGGATTTGATTATGGAGCGAGACTGCAAGAGACACGTTCTTGAGGGTATTTATGGCATTAAAAGACGATGGCTTTGACTTTGCGAGGACTACTTGATCATGGCCGTTTGGTTGCATGTGAAAACGAAACAGAAGGTAAGAAAGAATAAAATATGTAGAATTTGGATAATACACATGGAAAAAGCACTAAGAATGGCCATATTATCATATGATAATTATATTTATAAATATCACCTATTGGCTATGTAATGCTCTACGAATGTACCCTTTAGTCAATAGGACCTCTTACGGGAGTTTATTGTAAATTTTTTTCAGGTCAATAAACTTCATATGCAAGTGTTCTTTTATCCCCCTTTCCAATCTCCTCACAAGGTGAATGACTTCTTAGTCGATCGTCTTAACATGAAACTAAACTGGTTTTCGAAAATGGACACACTCCTCCTAATCCTTTCCCAAAACTTTTATAGTATGACTAGTAACTTGATATTTCACTCCCCAAATATTTTTTCGTCCTAAAAATAACATTAAATAGCCTAAAGAATTATTCCAAGACCGCCTTACTTGTGCTTTTTCAAAATTCTACGTGGATCTCGCCTCGCCCGGCCTGAACGTAACTCTCTACCCATGAATGCCCGCACTTACATATTTGGGATACTCCTTATATCTTAATTTATGTGAAAAGATTTAACGCAGGGCGACCAAAATATCTATTTTTCATTGTGAATTTAGCCATTTAGATGTTCTCTCTCTCATATTTTTTTAATATATTTTCTTTTCATATTGCACACATTTGCAGGCATAAGAGAAACTCCAATCTTGTCCTTTATTTTGTCTCTAAAATAAGAAAATTCCCATTTTGGTAAAAACTTACTCCAATCATTACCCCATTTCCCCCCTAAATTTTTTTATATTCTTCTCTCTCTTTAATATTTTATTATTATCTTTTTCAATTTTATTTTTTAATTTTCATTAAACAAATTCCATTTTTTAATTTTATTAATTTATAATTTCCATGATTAAAATATTTTATATTTGCACCATTCATTTTTTTAAGATAATTTTATATTTTCTGTACAATTAACTTATAATAAAATTAACTATAATTTTATATAAAAATAATAAATGCACGAAAATTAATTTATTAAAATTATACACCAAATATAATATTAATATTATAAAGATATTACATAAACATAAATAGTATATACAAAGATTTAAATTAAAAAATTAAATAATTAATATAATAATAAGATATAAGTGAATAGTAAGAGAGAGATAAATAATGTATCCCGTATTGAAGAAACACTATTCATTTCTCATTACTATTATAAATATGGAAAGAATTGGAGGTAATTTCCCTTATTTTTTTCCTTAGGAAAGGTTGGAGTAGCTCTAAGATCGGACTTACGCAAATGTTAGATTCCCTATATCCAACAAGTATGGGACCTATCTTGGTCTTGCCCACACTAGCCTTGGAACCTCTTCTCTTCGGACTTCCTTACTTTTCTTCTTCTCCTTTAATTCTATTTTCTCCCTAAAAAATAAAAAAAGAATACCCCACTTCAAATAGCAAACAAAACCACTAGCTCTCTTCTTCCCACTCCAACTCCAACCCCAATAACATCTTTTATAAAAATAGTAAATTAGTATTTTGATTATTTCTTACTATTTCACATAACTTTGGTTTTGAAGAGTGATATGGATGAAGAAATGTTTGGTTTCCATTCAACAAGTGAATACGCGGACAAGGCGTTGATGTCACCGGAGAATCTAATGATGCAAACTGAGTACAACATGAATTACCACAATTACAACACTTTGACTACTCCTCCTATGATGTTTGGATCCGATGATGTTCAATTATCATCGGAAGCTGCTAATTCTGAAAATTATAATAATCTTCATCATCAAATTAGAGGGAGCTGTAGCAGACGCGATGATACTGAAGATGATGAAGATGCTTCAAATATTATCAAGGCTAAAATCGTTTCCCATCCTTTTTATCCTAAATTGCTCCGCGCTTATATTGATTGCCAAAAGGTTAAAACACTACTCATATATATAATCTCTATGAATTAAAGTTCCGAGTGTTTTCCGAAAATATAGTAATTTTCAGTGTTTTCACTTGTATTTCTATGATTTAGATTAAAAAACTGTGAATTTTCTTTAAACTGTACATCCGCCACTGACTGTTTAACCTAAATATCTTTTCATCATCACTTCTTAGATATGTTTTTTCAAAAGTTTCCGAAACTTTATGATTTGGTTTTTCTTTACGAAGAGGGTTATGGTTTTCGAAATCTTTAGCTTCTGCAAATTTGGATATCGATCCTATCTTCTTTTTTACTATTCCTTTTTTTTACCCAGTAGTTGTGATAATTAGTTAGGCTTTAGGTTCTGATTAGGTTTGAATGGTTCGTCTATTTTTCAGGTAGGAGCTCCACCGGAGATAGCAACTGTACTAGAAGAGATAAGGCAACAAAATGACTTTCGTAAAGCAAACGCTACTTCCATATGCATTGGAACTGATCCTGAACTCGATGAGTTTATGGTTAGTTCTTCTTAATCCTTTCTGTCTGTAGAATTTATAATTGTTAGCTGTGTTATATATTGACTTTTCTTGCTACTACTTGTTAAGTTCTTGATGGGAACAGTAATTTTGATCATATTTGCTTGTTATATGTGAAACAGGAAACGTACTGTGATATATTGGTGAAGTATAAGTCGGATCTGTCTAGGCCTTTCGATGAAGCCACTACGTTTCTCAGCAAGATTGAACTGCAACTCAGCAATCTTTGCAAAGGTCAGTCCAATATTACGTGATTTCTTTCTCTTGCAAGTTTTATTTATTTATTTATTTCGATGATGATGGTGTCCGTACCGTTTAATTTGCCCGCAACTATTTCTTTTCGTCTCTTTTCCTTGTTTTTTTCCCTTCTAAATGTAATTCTTTTACACAGATGATGAAGAAATTAAAGACAATGAGAATTGTGAACACATATACTAACTAATCTACCAGAGCACTGGACTATTAATCACTTATTTTCCTTGAGCTATAGTTGTCGTACTTATTTCTTGTGTTACTTTAATTAAGGAAAAGAACAATTAAAAAACATTTGGGTGGACGCGATAATAATATAGCATAGAGCTCCAAAAAATGACCAAAAAGGTGTCAGAAATAAAAATAATGGTATGTATGAGTGAGAGCTTCTTGCCTTGTGTGTTCAGGCCCTGGCTGAGTATATGATTTTGGAAATTTTGCTTATTTTGTTGTGCATGTAATTCACTGAATACAAAATACTATAACAAACTTAGTAAAGGGCTAGCCATATTTTTCCTCTGGGTTAGATCTGTTTTAGTGCAGCTGGGACCTTTCATCCTAGTTTTACTCATATTGTTTTGTGGTGCTTCACTTGTTTCTCTTGCCTTTTTTTGGTGTCAGAGAAATTTTCTTCTTTTTTTTGCATTTAAACCACTTTAGCTCAGAGATTCTGATTTAGACGTATCACAGACTGAGGTGACATGCTATAGTAGGCTATAACATTATTTCAACAACAGTGACATATGTCCTCTATATCTACCCTAGCCTTGCTTTCCTAGATTCACTGCTGATTATAGGGAGGACATTTCTAGCTGACCGTAACTATATATTTTGGGCATTTATGTGACTAAGTTAGTAGTATGATTGGAGTTTTAAGGGTTTTTGTCTGTAGCAAATATATCTTAGAGTTTTTTAGTTTCCTGTTAAATCAAGAAAAATTTTGCAACTTATGGAACATATTGCAACTACCATCTGTTTGAACAATGTGCTTATCCATGAAAACAATCATGCAAGTCATGACAATCATGTGTCTATTATGTATACATTTGTTACTTAACCATTGATTCAATGGTATGTCATCTCACATTGATTTTTACTAGTTGCTAAAGTTAAAGTTAATTGATGTGGTATAAATACCGAGCGTGAGTTATCGTGACCTTATATATGGAACATGCCTGTAATTTTTGTTCCCACAAACTAATGAGAGTATTACATTAAAACGAGAACACACGGGGTAATATCTTAAAATATAGATAGAAAATATAATCAGCTAACTTCCTATCAAGTAGTATGAATAGGGTTTATAATTCTTGTACTTCGACTAGTTTTGTTGCGGGAGCTGGCTCACGCATATGATAGAGCATAGAATTTGGAAATAACACAATTTTCATTCAGGTAATAACACATATAATTCATCTTGATCAAGGTAGTTATTGTAGCATTATTTACATTCATCTTCATGACTATACTTTTAATCTATGTTGCTCGAATTTTTCAAATATTATGTATTTAAAAATACATTACTTTTGAAGGATTCAACACACATCCAACAATATTTTCGAAAAATTTGAGCAATACAAACTTTAATTAATTGGCCTTTACTTTCTCATTTGTTGAGTATAGTCTACAATGTTCCATGTATTCTCCGAATGTGCATTGCATGTGGAACTGCAGTTAATTGGTCTTTTGCAAAAGGATGTCCAATTTAGTTCCTCTCTTGTTTTCCTAGTATGCTATGGAAGATCCGATTTCAATTTCTTTTTTTATAATAAATAAATTATTGTTCCGGCCTTCAAAGTCTTAAATGGTTTTTATTTTCTTTGTTAGTTTCAAGTTCCGATATTATAGCATGTGTTTTTGGCAGACTCATTGGGAAGTGTTTGATTTCTCATTGGTGTGCAGTTAAAGTGATCTTTTTTAGGAATAAAACTCATCTAAGAATTCAGCCTAATGATTTACTATCACCTTCTTTGTTCTTATCGTAAGAGATTAAATCAAGAATCTGAACTAACTTGTCACGTGACAACATTGATCTTTTGTTCATGATCTTCTGTCCTAGCCTGGCAGCCTTAACTATACATGCGAAGTACACTTGGAACTTGTTTTTTTATGTTGTTTTACAGAAGTCTTTCGCTTTGTTCTGGACTTAAGGCTTAGAGTAATATATTAAACTAATTAAATAGGATAAGTTGTGATAATTATGCTTCTCCACCCATTAGAAGCTGTCATTGTCTACTTCCACAAAAGGTTTGAGTCGAGGCAAATGGCATTTGATCTGTAGAGGGCAGCAGCCTTACACTAAAGAATGGCAAAAATGGCAGTCTTAAGGTGGGATAAAAAGTTGTCAATCAATGTTGGAAATAGATAAATTCTATGTGTTTGACAACTTATAATTGTTTTTTGTCAAAGTACAACTTAACTTTTCAGTGATGCTTGGCTATTAATACAAGTATACATATAATTTATTAATCTGGCCTCGTGTGCCTTTGTTTTTAACTTGCCAGTTCAGCTAATAATAATTTTTTTGTTTAATTTCCAATAAAGATTACTTTAGTGGATGTTCTGTATGACTGCATAAGTTGTTCACGTGCTTAGATTGCATTAAACATGTTTAACTGATTCCATATGGCTGCTGCTGCTTTTCTTTGTGGTCTGTTTTGCCATTCTTGTGGCTTTACTTCGTGTTGAAGTTGATGCATGCTGTCTGATTTTTGAGAATTTAATGTTTAGTTACCTGTATTATGGTCTTGATGCTTTAGATGTAAGCTTAGTACATGTGATTTGTACATTAAAGATATACTCCTATTATTTGACATATATATAAAGGTCGTATAAATTTCTAGTGTCATTGATGTGGCGGATAAACTTGTTAACTTATAATGAATCCTCACATAGACAAAAAGGATTCACATATCCAAATTTAATTTGCTTTGTGACTGTGGCGTAATAGTTGTTATAGTGATATTTTATTTGGTTTGAAAACAAAAATCTTGTTTCTTAGAGGATTATATGGAATATTAGAAGGTCCATCTATTTCGTTTTAGTCGTGATATTTTATGGCAATTTTTAATCGTGCGACTCTTAGGTTAACAAAGATTTCTGTTTTAGGGCAAAAATTCCTCTCTAATGATTTTATTTTTTAAGCTACACGAGATCGAAGGTCACTTCGTACAATTCCTCTTTATGTTTGTCATGTTCTCACCTAATAAACTATCTATAGCCCTAATTATGAGCACGTGAACCCATTGTTTCACTATTAAATTAGGTATTTTGTGTACATATTTTTTAGAATTAATCTAATATAATCCGTTGACACCCATGCTCCCAAAAGATTGAATTGTGCACTTGATTGAATATTATGTTATTTTAAGAACATGGATAGATTCCCACTTAGTACTTGTTTGTCTACTTTTTTAAGTTGTGTACCTTTATTCAAAAAATTCTAGATCCATCTCTACTTACGTTGTTGTGTAGTCGGTTCTTCAAAGGGAACTTGTATACTTTTCCTGCGTGTTAATTATAAGTCCAATTAGAAGTTCAACATTCATTTTTTCTATGATCCATAAGTAATATTCATGATGAGAAATGAATTATGCATCTTCAACTATATTTGTTTGCATCACATTAGGTAATAAATCCATTTCATTATGATCGATCCAACATCATAGCATCATTCTAACCGTTGTGACATACAAGTTTGTTAGTTTAAGTAGTCTACTTTAATTTTTATTCTTCAAAAACAATAAATGGACTACATTCATATTGCTAACTTTCTTATGGTTTCTGAAACATTTTCAAATCAATAAAAAAAAAATCATATCGTGATTGTAAGTTGAAATATTAACCAAAAACAGAAATAGAAGAGTAAGGTGGGGTTGGGATGTGATATAAAAGGGGTAGGACCAATGAAGAAAAACTTTAATGGAGAGAAAGCCCGTGTAGAGCGGGTGGTCTAAATACTTATCACATGGACTCCCGTGCTTTCCGCTGCCAATTCTCTTAACTCTTTTCTTTTCTTTTCTTCTTTCTTTATCCAAAGTAAGTACGATTCTATCAAAACATTTGCACACGGACACAATTTTCTGTCACTATTTACTCCCCCCCCCCCCCCCCCCCAAATCTATATGCAGTATATAATACAACACCTACTTAATTTTTAAATTTTCTTTTCTCGTGCAATATACCTTCTACCTTTACCAAATAAGTTTGCCAATTATAGTTTCGACGGCTAAAAAATTATTAATTCATTAATCACTATACTATATCCACTTAGTAGTAATTGTGTTCTTATATTGAAAACCCACTGAGACTGATAGTAGCAGTCTGCAGCTGCTGCTGCCATTTGCAAATGCAGCATAGTGGATGTCAAATCTTAGTGGGTCAGTGTCGAGTCATGGGCCTTTGTGCTCCCCAATGTCTCTTTGCTCCCATATCTTTCTATTATCTGTGGGTCTCACAACTATCACTTCTTTCTTTTATAAATGTATTATTCCCTCCGTTTTATATTAAATGAGATTTTTTTTGTTTGTTTCGAAATAAATAATATATTTTTAAATTTGAAAATTTAATACAATTTTAAACTATTTTATTTTGTTCATTTATCTTTAATGAGAAACTTTTATTGCCATACAAATATCATGACTCTATAAAATTTTTACATCTTAAACTTTTAAAATCATAAAATTTAAAAAAATTATTTTTTTTCTTAAACACCGTGCCGTATACTATTTCTATTATTATTAGTGTATATTTTTCTTGTTTTAGTTTATATAACGGTATTTTTTACCCGTAACAACAATGATTAAAATCTCTTTAATTCTAACACACTATTTAAAATTTCTAATGATGTAATCTTTTATGAATATAAAACGTGTTTAAGATCGTAATAAGTATCATAATATTTTTGGATGTTGCCTATATTGAACTAATATCTAAAAATAGAAAAGTGGGAGTAGTATAAATGTATGGTCTAAGCAGGATCTCAAGTTGACCCTTTACCCGAAGTTTCATTGGGCATTATATTTAGTCATTTCTGTCTGCACTTTTTTACTTTAACTTTAAAATATCAATGTAATATTTGTAATCTTTTGGGTCGATTGGCAGGAGCTATTAATAAAAATAATACAAGCACTAACTCTATGCATTATTAATGCCTTTAGTATATTTTTTTGACCTATGCATAACAAATACTTATGTTAGTTATACATCATATTTGATATTATTCTATGTATGAGTCCGAAACCGAAATAATAATAAAGTAGACCAAAATTTTTTCTAATGTTTAAAAATGTTACTTTTATACCTATTTCGCAGTATTTTACTGCGAATTAAGTTAACGGAATTCTTTCAGTTAATGTAATTCTTAGTTAAATACTGCGAATTCATAAAAAATTATTTTTTTAGAATGTAATTCGCAGTAATTTACTGTGAATTACCTTTGAACGAGGCGTCTCCTTAAAATCTGGGCCAGAATATTTTTAAATATGTGTTGCGCAGTAAATTATTGCGAATTATCTTAATTTGTAGTAATTTACTGTGAAATACACATTTAAAAATAGACCGGTCTTCTTCCTTAGACGATATCCACCATTAAAATACTCAAGGCCCCCCCTCCCCACGTCATTTACTAAAAAAAAATTCAGCCCCACCCGTCCAATAAAGAAAAAGGAGTGTAGGTCTCACACATAAAAGAAGGTTTCGATTCAATGTTTCGGGTGCAAAATTTAGAATTCAAAAAATTTGCATTGAGTTATTTAAATTTATTTTATGGTGGAACTCGTATATTTACGCATATTTGTATTGTTTAGTATATTCATATGTGAATTTATGTTATGTTTGTATTCTTTACTATACCCTGATTGATATATTTGATACCCGAACCTATGTATTATATTTGATTTATATACCCGAAAGTATGTTATTTTTGTGATAAATATAGAGCCTTGTAGCGTAGTAAAATATAGTGACTTTTAGTGCTGTAAAATATAGTGACCTTTAGTGTAGTAAAATATAGCCTTTTAGCGAAGTAAAAATTTAGCCATTTAGCGTCGTAAAAATGTAAAGTTTTTAGAGCTTTGTACCAAAATAAAATATAGAGCCTTGTAGCGTAGTAAGAATTACTCGGTGCTACGGGGCCTATAAAATGTAGCCATGAACCCATATATAGTTATTCTCTCTAATACAAAAATTTATAATAAAGTAAGAAAATTTTAAAAATGTTGAAATTAAAAATTATAATAATTAACGATAACTCAGAGCAATCGGGCCTAAAAATGAAGTCTAGAACCCATTCATAATTATTCTCTCCAATTCAAGAATTTATAATAAGGAAAAAGAATTTTAAAAATATTGAAATTGAGTGGCATAATAATTAACTATAACTCGGTGCAAGCGAACGTAAAACATCAAGCTTGGAATCCATACATAATTATTCTCTTGGTATTAATCAAAAATTTTTATTTAAATCTTTTAAGTACGAAAATTATAAAAATGTTGAACTCATACATAATTTGGTGGTATCAGGCCTAAAAAATCAAGTCTGTAATACATACATAGCTATTTTCTCCAATATTAATCATAAGTAATTATTTAATTATTAAACTAACACATCCAATTAATTAAGTATAATAATTTTATCTTAATTGCGTTTGGACAACAATTTTTTTTACTTATACAGTACATCACAATCTCAAACATTGACAACCTAAAAAAAAATCAAACAGTAGAACTAACGAAATAACTTGATAATGTAAACATTAAGATTCACTAAGGACATCACTTAACAAGTCATTCTTTAGGAAACACCGCATTGTATTCTCTCCTTCATAAAAAATAGCTTTTTTCGATCTTCTTTTTATCTTTTCCAGCCTCCTCGATTTTCGCGTGGAAGTCTTTAATTTCTTGCTTTGATTGGTGCTCTCTCTCCCTCTGCCCTGTATACACTCCTTGAAGATAGTACAATTTGTCTCAATAGTATTTCTGGTCACATGGTTTATTAACTTATATCTTAAAGTTGCATACACGTACGCCAGGCTGCCTATAAAACTTGTTCAAACATTCCCAAAAGCGTCGGCCAGCTTCTTCGCAATCACTATACATCATGGTCTTAGCTCCTCGTTCTCACTTTGGGGGACGAAGGGGGCATTGAAACATTTCTTGCAGGAAACTTTTGGTACATTGAAAATTTTGATAATTGGTTGTTGTTAAGTGTTGAAAATAACTAGAATGCGCTTTTTAATTATAGGAAAAAAGTTGCAACACTACGTAGTATTATACTACGAATTCTATACACTTTTTTCGGCAAAAAAATAGCTTTTTTCACATGGGTTTGAATCTTTTCAAAATGACTTGACAACTCAACTATACATGGTATTATACTACGAATTACATGCATATTTTTCGGGGAAAAAACAACTTCAAATTTTAAGACTAGTGTTCTTTGAAAACAATAATAAGGTGATTAGTATAACAATATTTTTATTTAAACGGATTAACAAAAACACAATCACTACAAATATAAAGATTCAAACAGTAGATCTAGCACAAAAATTAAACAAGGCAAACATAAAAAACAAACTACTATGCTTGTCACGTAAAAGCCAGTGTTTAATCAAGATCTGATTCCTACTCTTTTCTCCAACCACTCGAGTTGGTCTTCCAGTCCTTTTTCTCTTCTTCTACCTCATTGAGTTTGGCTTTCAACTCCTCAATTTGTTCGTCGGTCTGGCGTTGTTTTGCAGCTTGTCTAATACACATACGATGAAGTTTATAAATTTATTCTTTGTAGTACTTGATTCTACAGTCTTCATCAAATCATACGTCAAATTCACATGTGGGCTTGTCTGGTTTCTCGTCAAGCTTGTTTGTACAAACCCAGTAGCGGCGTCCACCTTTTGGCCACCATTTAGACAAACTGTATTTTTCTCCGCAGTAGCACCTTGGGACATAAATGAGTTGTTCAGACATTTCGTAAAGAGAAATTTTAGTTATTGTTAGGCGAAGAAAATAAGTAGTGTGCAACCGTTATTTATAATCAAGATTTCATACAATACGCAGTAACATACTGCGTATTACTTTAAAATAACCTTTTTGTGTAATAAAATATTGAGTCTTTTACCGTAAGTAAAATCAAGCCTACAACTCTTACGTAATTATTCTCTCCGTTATTAATCATAATTTTAAATTTAATTATAATTAATTATTTAGTTTATTAGACTAACACAACTAATTAATTTTGTTTAAATTATAGTAGACGTCATGGCCTTTCCTTTGCTTGCGCATTCCAGACCAGCAGAGTATCAACTATTAGTGCTGCAGGGCGACTATAGGTCCTCCTATTTGTGGGAGGGACAACTATCGGAGCAGGCTCTTTTGCCTAGGAAACCTGATGATCTGTCAAATTTTATTGCTGGTCATCCTTTACACGAGCACATAGTACACATCCTCCCGGATACGGGATTATATACCATTTTTGAGCTAGAATGGATGTAGCTAGATTGGTCGCTCATCACGGCCTTGGTAGAACGGTTGCAATCGAAGACGCATACTTTTCATTTACCCACAGGAGAGGCCACAATCACACTGGAGGATGTCCAGGTTATATACCATTTTTGAGCTAGAATGGATGTAGCTAGATTGGTCGCTCATCACGGCCTTGGTAGAGCGGTTGTGATCGAAGACGCATACTTTTCATTTTCCCACAGGAGAGTCCACAATCACACTGGAGGATGTCCAGGTGTTATACGGATTGCGTATAGAGGGACGTGCCTTGACATGAGGGTTTAGACAAGAGGGTCAGGCGTTGCTTTATCAGCCATCGGTGATCATATGGCGGATTTGCATCTTGATATTACCCACGAGCTAGCATATCTCTGGATATCAAGGTACACACGTTGTGCGTTCTCCTTGCTCTTTGGGTGTGTCTAGTTCCCGGACACTTCTGGAAGTAAAGTGAGCGTGAACTTCATTCATCATCTAGTAGACCTGGTTAAGTATCCTAGTACAGTTGCGGTGCTAGTGTTTTGGCGTACCTCTATAGGAGCATTTGTCGGGCGAGCATGAATCCAGCGCTGTACCCACGCTCGCCCGACACATGCTCCTATACATGTACGCCAGAACAATAGCACCTCAGTTGTACTGGGATACCTGACCCAGGTCTACTAGATGATGAATGAAGCGCATGCTCACTTTACTTCCCAAAGTGTCCGGGAACAAGACACACCCGAAGAACGCACAACGTGTGTACCTGGATATCCAGAGATGCGCCGTCTCGTGGGCAAAATCAGGGTACAAATTCGTCATATGATCTCTGATGGTTGATAAAGCAATGCGAACGCCCCCTGCTGACCCTCAAGTCTAAAACCAGTCCACTACCCCATCAGCTCTGCCAACTGTGCACGTGACACTCCTCTAACGCATTCGGGCAGTGTCAAGACGCGTCCCTCTATACGCAGTTCGTATAACTCCTGGACATCATCCAGTGTGGTAGTGGCCTCTCATGTGGGCAAATAAAAAGTATGCGTCTCCGGTCGCCACCGCTCTACCAAGGCCGTGATGAGCGACCATTCTAGCTGCATCCGTCCTAGCCCAAAAATGGTATATAATCCTGTATCCTGGAGGATGTGTACTACAAGCTCGTGTAAAGGATGGCCAACAATAAATTCAAAGATCTTCAGGTCTTCTAGGTCGGAGAGCCTGGTCCGACAGATGTCCCTCCCACACATAAGAGGACCTATGGTCGCCTTGTAGCACTAATAGTTGATCCTCTGCAGGTCCGGAATGCGCAGGAGGAGGAAAGACCATGACGTCCACTATAATTTAAATAAATTATTTGATTGTGTTAGTTTAACAAATTCAATAATTAATTATGATTAATAATAGAGAGAATAATTATGTATGAGTTTCAAGCTTGATTTTTAGTACGGTAAAAAGCTCAACATTTTACTACGCTAAAAGGCTATTTTAAAGTAATTTGCAGTATATTACTGCGTATTGTATGAAATATTGACTATAAATAACAGTTTCACGCTACTTATTTTATTTGCCTAACAATGACCAAAATTTCTCTTTACGAAATGCCTGAACAACCCGTTTATGTCCCAAGGTGCTACTGCCGAGAAAAATACAGCTTGGACAAATGGTGGCCAGAAGGTGGACACCGCTACTGGGATTGTACGGACAAGCTTGACGAGCAACCAAACAAGCCCACATGTTAATTTGATGTATGGTTTGATGAAGAGTGTTGAATCAAGTACTACAAAGAAGAAATTCATAAATTTCATTGTATGTGTATTAGGCAAGCTGCGAAAGAGTGCCAAACAAACGAACAAATTGAGGAGTTTAAAGCCAAACTCAATGAGGTATAAGAAGAGAAAAATTGGTTGGAAGACCAACTCGAGTGGTTGGAGAAAATTGTACGAAGTGGGTCTTAATTAAGCAGTGGCTTTTACGTGATAAGCGTAGTAGTTTGCTCTTTGTATTTGCCTTGTTTAGTGTTTGTACTAGTTCTACTGTTTAGATCTTTATGTTTGTAGTATTTTTTAATCCATTTAAATTAAAATATTATTCTATTAATCACCTTATTATTATTTTCAAAGAACACTAGTCTTAAAATTTGAAGCTGTTTTTTCTCCGAAAAATATGAATGTAATTTGTAGTGTAATACTGTGTATTGTTAAGTTGTCATGTCATTTTGAAAAGGTTCAAACCCATGTAGAAAAAGCTGTTTTCCCCAAAAAAATGTGCATAGAATTCGTAGTATAATACTACGTATTGTTGTAAACTTATTCCCTATAATAAAAAGCGCATTCTAGTTATTTTCAACTCTTAACAACAACCTATTGTCGAGATTTTCAATATACCAAAAGTTTTCTGCAAGAAATGTCTCAACGCCCCCGTCGTCTCCCGAAGTGCGAATTTGAACAAATTTTATAGGCAATCCGACGTACCTATATGCAATTTTAAGGTATGGGTTGATAAATCATGTGACCAGGAATACTACAGAGACAAGTTATACTATCTTCATGGAGTATGTACGGGGCATTCGAAGAGAGAGCGCCAATCCAAGCAAGAAATTGTAGACTTGCAAGCGATAATCGAGGAGGTGGAAAAAGAGGAAAAGAAAATTGAGAAGA
The DNA here is from genome assembly GCA_034376525.1 of Nicotiana benthamiana. Taxonomy (NCBI): domain Eukaryota; kingdom Viridiplantae; phylum Streptophyta; class Magnoliopsida; order Solanales; family Solanaceae; genus Nicotiana; species Nicotiana benthamiana. Next base: position 56,929,627 of record CM067340.1, on the reverse strand, counting down.
AGCTGTTTGTGATAAAGGAGAGAATACTACGCGGTGTTCCTAAAGAATGGCATGTTAAGTGATTTCGTTAGTGAATCTTTATGTTTTCTTTGTCAAGTTATTTCGTTAGTCTACTATTTATTTTTGTTTTAGGTTGCCAATGTTTGTGGTTGTGATGTACTGTATAAGTAAAATTGTTGTTCAAAAGAAAATTATTTGTTCTACATAATTAATTGGTTCTGTTAATTTAATAAATTAAATAATTATTTATGATTAATATTGGAGAAAATAGTTATGTATGTGTTCCACACTTGATTTTTGAGGCCGGTCTCACTGAATTATATATGGGTTCAACATTTTTAGAATTTTCTTACCTTAAAGATTTAAATTAAAAATTATGATTAATACTAGAGAGAAAAATTATGTATGAGTTGCACGCTTGATTTTTTAGGTCCGGTAGCACCGAGTTATCGTTAATTATTATGCTACTCAATTTAAATATTTATAGAATTTTCTTACCTTATTATAAATTCTTGAATTGGAGAAAATAATTATGTATGAGTTCCAGACTTCATTTTTAGGTTCGCTAACACTGAGTTATCATTAATTATTATAATTCTCAATTTCAACATTTTTAGGATTTTTTTACCTTCTTATAATTATTTGAGTTAGAGAGAATAATTATGTATGGGTTCAAGTCTTCATGTTTTATGCCCCGTAGTATCGAGTTATCCTTATTACGCTACAAGGCTCTATATTTTACTATGGTACAAGGCTCTAAAAAGCTCTACATTTTCACTACGCTAAAAGGTTATATTTTACTTTCGCTAAAAGTCACTATATTTTACTACGCTATAAGGCTCTATATTTATTGCAAGGAATAACATACTTTGAGGATAAATTAAATATAATGCATAAATTCGGGTATCAAATATATCAATCCGGATATATTAAAGAAAAAAAACATAACTTAAATTCACATGTAAACATACTAAAAAATAATAATATGCATAAATATACGAGTTTAGCCTTAAAGCAAATTGAAATACCTCGATTTAAATTTTTTGAATTCGAAATTTTTTATCCGAAACACTGAATCGAAACCTTCTTTTGTGTGTATGACCTACACTTCTTGTTCTATATGGGACGGGTGGGGCTGAATTTTTTTTAGTAAATGACGTGGGGAGGGGGGACTAGAATGGGGGACCTTGAGTTAATGGTGGATACCGCCTAAGGAAGAAGACCCCTCTATTCTTAAATGTGTATTTCGCAGTAAATTACTGAGAATTAGATTAATTCAAAGTAATTTACTGCGAAATACATATTTGAAAATGGCCTGGCCCAGATTTTAAGGAGACGCCAAAGGTAATTCGCAGTAAATTACTGCGAATTACATTTTAATCGTAGAATTTTCTGCAAATTACGTTAACGGAAAAAATCCCGTTAACCTAATTTGCAGTAAAATACTGCGAAATAGGTATAAAAGTAACTTTTTTTTAATATTAAAAAAGAATTTGAGTCCACTTTATTATCATTTCGGTTCGGACTCTCCTCTGTATACGTAATTAATAGAAAACAATATCATTAGTAATATATTTAGTATTATCATATGTATACGTAATTCATAGAAAATCATAGCATTAGTAATACCAAGGCTATTAATGCATGTATTAGTGTGATTAAAGACAAAATTATTCTTAAAGTCCATTAAAGCTAGAGAATATGGAGGACATTTTTGTAGATTTTTTTTTTAAAAACTAGGCAATGCATTATAATTTTCATACATCACATCAAACAGTAGATAAATAATAATATCTGCATAACTAATACTTGCATTAGTAACCCATGCATTACCAAATGACCTCTTAGGGGTCGTTTGGTAGAAGGTATTAGAAAAACTAATGCAAGCATTAACTCTATGCATTATTAATACCTTGTTTGGTATATTTTTTTTAACTTGGGTATAACTAATACTTGTATTAGTTATACATCATACTTTGTATTATCCTATACGTAAGTAATGCATAGAAAACCATGGTATTAGTTATACCAAGGCTATTAACGCATGCATTAGCATGGTTAAAGACAAAATTGTCCTTAAAGTCCCTTAAAGCTAAAGAATATGGATGTCATTTTTGTTAATAAGTATTTGTCTTAAAAATTATGCAATGCATTATAATTTTAATACACCACACTAAACAGTAGATAAAAATAATATCTCCATAACTAATGTTTGCATTACTACCACATGCATTACTCATTTATGCATTACTAATACACTTTATTTTGCACTATTCTTGTACACCCTAGCAAACGACCCCTTAGTTATTTCTTTGTACCCTAAAATAATAAATACTCCACAAATGTTTAACAAAAACTAAATAAATAGCTAATACTCCCGCGATTATAAAATGCTGCCACTATTAGCAAATTCTAGGTGGGTGTCGAATAGTTCACAGAAAAATGATATACGTATTGCTGTTGGTGTCACAATCCGATTAGACTTATAGCAATATCCTTTCTTTAGTACTGACTTTGAAACGACTCAACATGTCCTAGCCTCTTTTACAATTCATGCTATCAAGAGATTTCATTTAATTGCTTACTTAATAAGTGATTTAGTAGTGTAGTTATTTTTTGTACTTTTATTGCATAGAATTTAAAATTATTATTTTAATGGTCTACACTTTGAGATTGTTTGGTAGGATGTATTAGGGGGAAACTACATGTATTAACAATATTGATATCATTAATCATTTATTTGCTAGTATTTTTAACCTATGTATAAGTAGTACTTGTCCCCACCTGGTGGGAGTATACTGGGTAGTTATTGTTATTGTATAAGTAGTACTTGTATTAGTATACACCCTATTTAGTACTACTTTTATACATTGCAGACAGTATTAGCAATATCATAATTTTTAATATATGTACAAGCAAGTATAAAGACAAAATTGCTCTTTCAAAGCCTTTAATGTACCAAAATAAAGAATCAATAAAAAAGTAATTCAGTATAACTAATCTCAACATAACTAATTCTAGTATTGCTAATGCACTCTATTCAATGTTACTATTCTTATTATTTGTTCCAAATGCATTTTGGTTTGTGCAGATGATGGTGTTGTATCATCAGATGAAGAGTTGAGTTGTGGGGAGGGTGAAGGACAAGATACATCACAGAGAAGTGAGGATAATGAACTAAAGGACAGACTCCTACGTAAGTTTGGGAGTCACCTAAGTAGTCTAAAATTGGAGTTCTCAAAGAAAAAGAAGAAAGGAAAGCTACCAAAAGAGGCAAGGCAACTCTTACTTGCATGGTGGAATGACCACTATAGATGGCCTTACCCTACGGTTTGTACTTCTTATTTTAATTTATCCCTCTTTTAAATTAATGCCTTTTTTGATCTTTAAAATGCAGCCGGATGTGTGTTGTATCCTCTAAATATAGTGGATTTTTGGAGGATTCAACATTGGTGCACCAACAATTTTAAGGAATTCGAGTAACATAACATCAATATGCTTTTCTCATAGTTCTATGAGTTTAACGTTTATAAACTGATAATATAAAAAATAATTACACAATTAGTTTATAACGAAAAAACTCTTTAATTTGTCGAACTGAAATCCTAGTTCTGTTGGTAATTGATAACATGCCCTTGATAAGCGTGCAAAACTAATCTTTTCAACTGAAAAAACTATATCATGTTAGTAGTGCATAGACTTTTTCTTGAACATATCAACGTAATAAGTCTAAGGAGTTTAAAAATAAAGGAGCACAGACAGGTAGTTTGGCAAATTTTAAAGTCATCATTGGTCTAATTTCACTCACTTTTTTTAAGTTTCATTTTGTTGTTTCTAATTATAAAACCCTTATATTATTCTTGCTAATTAAGCCCTCAAGAGGAATGTTGGGATCAAATCATTTTTTCCTAATATATTTATAATTATGTGGCTGATGTTATTATGTAGGAAGGAGATAAAAATTCACTAGCAGAATCAACAGGACTAGATCCGAAGCAGATCAACAATTGGTTTATAAACCAAAGGAAGAGACATTGGAAGCCGTCAGAGAACATGCAGTTAGCTGTTATGGATAATCTTAGTGGCCAATTCTTCTCTGATGATTGAGTCCAAATTGTATCTGTCATTTCTCCTTTACATATATATATTTTTAGATAATTACTAGAAAAAGAAAGAAGATATTTTGCTAATACTGATTAAACCAGTCTCTATACAAATAATGGTAGAGATTAATATTGAATTCAGCTTCATGTAAATATTCAATCTAACTGCTAAAATGCTTACCCAATATCAGAAAATGTCTGTTTTTTTTTGTTTTTTTGGATAACATGAGTCTTGCTCATATTCGAATGACAACGGAGGCTAAAATGGTCGTAAGAGATGCTTTGCGTTTTTAAGCTTGGATCATCTTTGTATTGGCTATGTGGATATGAGTTCTGTCAATTCATTATTTAAATTAAAATTCCTTCTTTTTGGATATATTGGAATCCTCAACTCTCTTTACGGGAGTAGTCTTTCTAGTTAAGGGACATGTAATTTCTAGTGAAATTGGCCAATTTGTCTGAAATAAATTATGAGTTTGTACACGGTTAAAATCAGCATCTGATTTTACTATTTGGTCGAGACTAGAGAGTTGCATCGAATGTCCGATTTCGTAGTGAATCAGACCAAAGCACGAGGACAAGGTACCCTGTTCGAAAATGAATGTGCCTATTGTGGACATGTAATTTTTGCTTTGTTTATTTACTCCTACAAAATTAATTAAAATTAGGATTTTACTTTATTGTATGAATTTTTAGTGATTTAATTGCATGATTTTGTGTTTTGTTTTTATGTTTGTGCGCATTTCGATTTTAAATTCATATAATTCAAAAAATACAAAATTAGTATCTAGGATCCAATTTTAGTTTTTTTATTAGTGAATTAATATTACAAAAATCTAAAGAAATAAAAAAGAGGGTTCTTTTGCATTTCTATTTTTAGTTTGCCTTAGTTTGTTTTAGGAGCTAGTTTATTTGGAAATTAATTAGAATAATTTTAGAGTTAATTTGAGTCTTTACTTTTAATTTCGAATCTAATAAAAATGAGGAAAAATAATAAAAACAAAAAAACAAAATGAAGAAAAGGAAAGAAAACAAATGAAAAATTAAAAGAAAAGGTTGAAATACCCAATTTTGGGCCCAAAATGTATCAGCCCAAACCCCATTTCGCTCAAAGACCCGTCCAAAACAGCACAACCCAAACCCCTGATCCAAACCTCGCCAGATTTACACCTCATGCTCCTTTACTTCTGCCAATTCCATATCCAGGTCCATTTTCTTTAAAATCCAAGCCGAGCTTCTCGAATATCAAATTAAAGTTCTAACCCAAAACCTTAATTCTTCCAAGCATCCACAAAATCACACCCCAAGCTCTCATCGACTTCCTTATTCCGAATTTCAAGCTGAAATCTCACGAATCTTAAAGATAAGGTCTTAAGAACTTCAATCCGTTTGGGTTTTCAAGGTTTGAAGAGTCTTCAATTAATGTTATTTGTTTAATTTAGGTAAAATAAACATATAACATTAGTTGAAAATCGATTTCGGAAAGTCAGTGAAGTTGAATGCCCAAAATCAGCAAGTTCTCCTTCTTTTCTTTTTTCTGTTTATTTTTCTTTCTGTTCCTTCTTAGTCCTTCTTCTTTTCTGATTGAAACAGTAAATGTCCTTCCTGGTTTTCTGATTAGTCTAAAATTTTGCTTGATTTCTGCTTCATTTTTTAATTCTGTTGGTTTAATTTTATTCATGTTTAAATCCGTTCTCATAATTACTTTTGGTTTAATTGTTGTCTTGATCCTGTTTATTGAAGTCTTATCCTAGTTGAATTTTCTTTTTGATTCAGTGTTTTCTAGTATAGGTTTTAATTGTATTAGCTAGTTAATTATATTAGATTTTTCTTTAATGTTGTTAATTGTTCTTAGAATTAATTTTGTTAGTATAATTAGAATTGTTTTCCAGATTTGACAACTTATTTTGATTGTTAGAATTTCTGTTAGTTTTAGGTGATTGGTTATAGCTGAATAGAGTAGAACTTATTCAGTTAACCATGGTTAGTAAAAGGGGCCGGGGTCAACTAGTATAGGATTGATAGTTCCAGAATAAAAGTAAGGATAGTATAGGTATTCCACAAATAGAAAACAATGATAGAATTTCCTAGACTCTTCTAGAAGAGGGCCTTAGTTTAAATATCTTTAGTGTTAGTGCAGTAACTAGATAAACAAGTCAAAACATTAGGGACTAATGTATAAAAACTGAAAAATTCACTTTGAATTTCAAATCCAAAACAATTTCCAGCTTCTAACCCCCCCCCCCCCCCCCCAAATCAATTTCTGCAAATTTGAGCATCCACTTTGAATTTCAAATCCAAAGAAGTTCAAATATCTAAACTCTTATAGTTCAAAATTTCTATTAGATCTTAATTCCTTCAGAAACCAAAAAACAAAAGGAAAATACAGCGGAAACTCAAAAAAATACTGTTCTATTAAGATTTTGGGTTTAATTTCAAGTTGTAGTGGTGATTTGCATCTTCTAGCCTATGTTCTAATTGCTGAAGTATTTGAAGTATCCCTGGTTTATTTTGAGTCCTATTTTGTTCAATCAAGGGTATTTTCATTTGTTCAATCGAGGATGCACTTCTGTGATACACTACTGGTTCATTTGAGTTTATTTCTGGGCTGAATTACTACTGGTTCATGTGCAGTGATTTGTTATTTAAACTGCTCCTGACTATTATATTCTCCTCTATTTCATTGTATTCCAGGTACACACTCGAATTAGCCTTGATGTAGCCTTGAATTGAAAGATGAAATAAAGTATTCACACCTTGGCCTCCAGCTCTGTATCTGTTCTGTATTTGTAGTTAAAATAGAATATCTGTCAAATCCTTCAGTCTTGGTCCTACCGGAGCCTGGGAGACCTCTCTTCTTGTATCTGACGGTGTTAGAAAATTCTTTTGGCTGAGTCCTCAGGCAACATGATATAACCAGAAAGAAAGAGCATGCAATCTATTACTTGAGCAAGAAGTTCACGAGTTATGAAGCTAAATACACTTTGTTGGAGAGAACATGCTATGCTTTGATGTGGGTCGCTCAAAAGTTGAGACATTATCTTCAAGCCCACACTACCTACATCATAACCAGGTTGGATCCTTTGAAGAACATATTCTATAAATCGATGCCCACTGGGAGGCTATCAAAATAGAAAATCTAGCTCAAAAAATTTGACATAGTCTATGTCACTCGCACGACAATGAAAGCCCAGGCGTTAGTAAATCATTTGATTGAAAACCCGGTTGATGAGGAATACCTACCGCTAAGCACATACTTCCCAGATGAGGAGGTAAATTCAGTAGAAGCAATCTCTGAGGAAACTCGTGCTTGGAAAATGTTCGTTGACGGAGCGGTAAAGGCTCGAGGTGTAGGAATTAGGGAAATTTTGATCTCACCCACTAGTCAGCACTACCCAGCTATAGACAGGCTCCGAATTTTCTGCACAAACAATATTGCTGAATATAAAGCCTGCATCATGGGCATTAATATGGAAATCGACCAAGATGTTGAAGATTTATTGATCATGGGGGATTCTGATTTGATTATCTGGCAAGCCCAGGGAGAGTGGGAGACCCGGGATGTTAAGCTCATTCCCTATCAACAACATATGGAAAATCTCAACAAGTGGTTCAAGTCGATAGAATTCAAGTACATTCCTCGGTGTAACAATAATCTAGCTGATGCACTCGCCACTCTGGCATCGATGTTGCCTTACCCAGACAATGCTCATATTGTTCCTCTGGAAATTCAAGTAAAAAAAGGCATGGTTATTGTAACGCGGTTGAGGTGGAAGCCAGCACTCAGCCATGGTATCAGGATATCTAGAGATTTCTGAGAACACAAGAATATTCCGAGCAAGCCACCCAAGATCAAAAGAGAACCATTAGATGACATGCGAGTGGTTTCTTCTTGAGCGGTGGTGTCTTGTATAAAAGGAACCCAGATCTAAATTTGGTAAGATATGTTGATGCCGAGAAAGCCGGAAAAAATATGCGTAAAGTACACGTGAGGGTGTGCAAGCCTCATATGAACGGGTATATTTCGGTAAAGAAATTCTTTCGAGTGGGGTAATATTGGATAACCATGGAGAAAAACTGCTTCAGCTTTGTCTGAAAATGCCATCAGTGTCAGGTGCACATTGATCTGATCTATGCACATCCAACAAAACTGCATCCCATCTGAGCACCTTGGCCATTTGTTGTGGGGTATGGACGTCATTGGGCTCGAGCCGAAAGCTTCGAACGGACATAGATTCATATTGGTTTCCATTGATTACTTCACGAATAGGGTGTGGCCATCACACTCAAGTCAGCTACCAAGAAAGTTGTGGTAGAATTCGTACATTCTAACCTCATATTCCGCTTTGGCATTCCTGCAACTATCATTACCAACAATGATACGAACTTGCCAGTTGTCTGATTGGAGAGGTATGCGAACAATTTAAGATCACACATAGAAACTCTACTCCTTATCGGCCTAAAGCCAATGGCATCGTCGAAACAGCAAATAAGAACATCAAGAAGATTTTGAGAAAGATGATTCAAAGCTCCAGGCAATGGCATGAAATGCTACCTTTTGCATTACTTGGATATCGCACCGCAGTGCGTACATCGATCAGAGCAACCCCGTATGTATTGGTCTGTGGAACTGAGGTATCATACCTGTAGAGGTAGTAATCCATTCGCTTTAGATAATTGTCGAAGAAGAAATTGAGGACAGTGAATGGGTTAAGACCTGATTTGAACAACTGTCATTAATTGATGAAAAACGAATGGCTGCAGTATGTCATAGGCAATTCTACCAAAAAAGAATTGCCTGCTCTTACAACAAGAAAGTACATCCCAGGAATTTTAAAGTGGGACAACTCGTGCCGAGGCATATTCTCCCTCATCACCAGGAAGCAAAAGGAAAGTTCTCTCCTAATTGGAAGGGCCCATAGATAATCCGGAAGATATTGCCGAGAGGAGCACTATATCAGTGAGACATCGAAGGAAATGATCCTGAGATAGCACTCAATGCAGATGTAGTAAAAATGTACTAGTCTAGACCTCCTGTGGCGATGGCTTTTGTGTAATTGAGATGACGAAGGATTTGCTTCCGGCTACCCCCAAATACTATTAATCCTTCACAAACCCTTTGGGCCGGTTACAATTCTTTGGTCACCCTCTTTGGAACTCGAAAGTGCTGTTAAAAAAAGAAGGGAAAAAGAAAGAGCAAAGAAAAAAGAAAACAAAAAGAGAGAAAAGAAAAGGAAAAAGAAAAGAAAAGAAAAAAAACAAAAACAAAAATTATTTTCCTAAACTGTGTTTGTCTTGATTCCGAAAGGATATGTAGGGAGCCTCTCGCTGGGGTTCAGTCACACAAAACAAAAATTCCAGTTCCCCCAAAAATTGAAACCGAGGCAGATGATATAATGATTCGGCCATGAGCCCGCCAAAACGGTTTCAAAGTTTTAGTTCTGCCCAAAATCATTTTTACCCAAAGACCTTGTTCAAGTCCTTCAGATCAATTGGCAAAGGCGGGGAAGTGAAAACGTTATTGTTGGAATCTGATGCAATTCAAATTGAGAGAAATAAAATGAGAGAGTCTTATCGATGAAAACCTTCGAGCACTATAAGGCGAATGTGAGTAGAGAAATTGAAAATTAGAGAGCCCGCTTAGTGAAAACTCGTAAAGAGCACTATGAGGCGACTGTGAGAAGAGAAATGAGAGAGGTCGACTAACAAAACCCATCAAAGGGCGTTGTCGGCTGAAAAGAGGATATTTCATCACTAAAAGAGTTCTGATAAGGTTCCTTGACTTTGAAATGCGGGTCAATGGGTTCACGAGAATCTGGAAAGTTTATGTGGCCAGGGTATCGAGTCCAAGAAGTATGTCATGTTCATTTGAAGTCAGCATCCACCCCCATATAAGTCCTTCTCTTTCCCCGAAGGGGACTCTTCTCTTTAAAATCATATGATTGCCTTTTGTATACTTCTTCCTTGAATCCCTTTCGATTTAACTCTGATTCCATGACTATTACAAAGAAAAGGTTGCAGAACTGGTTTCATAGGGCTTCGCGTGGAAAGAGCCAAAAAAATGCCCAGTCTCAACGAGTGCGTCAATCCAATCCCGACTGACCATGGTGGTTGATGCTTTCAAAGTAAAGACAATTGAAAAGAAAGAAAGCCAAAGGCAAATATCTTAAGATCAGAATAAAGTGAAAAGGTCAGAGCCCATACAAGCGAGTCATCATGAAATCCTAAATTCGAGTCTTGTCGGTTTGAAAAGAGATGCACCCTCAAGGCCAGTAAGCGGCAAAGTTCTCAATGGAAAAGGGGCCAATATCAGGAAATTGAGACGATCAAGGCCACAAAACCAATCATCATTTTGAACTAACAATTGTTTCTTTGTTGAAAGTTAAAACAAGTAACCATGCAAGAAGCAGGGGCAATCCAAAAAAGAAAAGGAATGCGCAAGCGCTAAAATAGCTTTCCAGCAGGGAATCGACCAAAAAGGGAAGTTTCTCCCCAAATTCTTTCATGATTTTTGTTAAATAAAAAGGAAAAATGTAAAACGGAGAAGAAAATAAGAAAATAAATGAAAATGAAAATCCCAAAAGAAAAATAAATCATGCTAGCATCGGACCCAATTTCTTACAAAATCCCAGCATAACCCGTGGATCTCCTAGGCATAACACATGAAGCTTTTTCTTTCCAAATCCCAGCATAACCCGAGGATCTCCCTAGTATAACCCAATGATATTTTTCTTTCCAATACCGCCATAACCCGTTGATCTTCCTGGCATAACACAGGGAGTTTTTTCTTTCCAAATCCCGGCATAACCCGGGGACTCCCTAGCATAACCCAAGGAGCCTTTTGTTTACATATCCTGACATAAACCGAGGAACTTCCTGGCATAACCCAAGGAGTTTTTCTTTCCAAATCTAGGCATAACCGAGGATCTCCCTGGCACAAAGCAAGGAGCATTTTTCTCAAATCCTGGCATAACCCGAGGATCTCCCTGCGTAACCCAATGAGATTTTTCTTTCCAAATCTTGACATAACCTATGGATCTCCGTGACATAACCCAAGAAGCTTTTAATTTCCAAATCCTGGCATAACCCGCGGATTTCCCTAGCATAACCCAATGAGCTTTTTCTTTCCAAATCACCGACATAAACTGTGGATCGCCCTGGCATAACCCAAGGAGCCTTTTCTCTCCAAATCCCGACATCATTCGTGGATATCTAATGGCATAACCCAAGGAGACATTTGCTTTCAAAATCCCGGCATAACCATGGATCTCCCTGGCATAACCCAGTGAGCTTTTTTTCATTTTTTCCCGGCATAACCGGAGTAGCCTTTTTCTTTTCCAGCATAACCCGGTCATTTCCTAGCATAACCTGGGTTCATTCATAAGGATACATAATCCTGATTTGATCGTTTCGATATGTGTCACAATTAACTCACAAAACTTTCCTAGTAAAAACCAGGGCAAAAAAATTCATTCGTTTGTTCGTTTTGGTATCTTAAGCAGGTTTGATATCGAGGCACAGAGGTTCAAGAGACTTACAGAACGAGTCTCAACCCATAATAAATAAAAGAAGAAGAAAAGAAATGAACTCAAATATTGAAGCGAATAAAGGTGCGGATTGTTCAAAATCTTATTGAAGTCACCAGCTCCGCCGATCCGTTTTTGACCCAATGCTGCAGAAAGAAACGATACCTACAACTTGCGAGTTCAGATCAGAGTCCACAGCAGAAGCAACTAAGACTCAAGATCAAGTTTCAAGAGTATTGTAAATAGGAATCTCGTAACTCATAGTCGATTAGGCATAGCTAGCTTAGCTTTGATGTTCCTTTTGGCGTAATAAGGAGGTCAGCAAGCAGTAGCAGCAGCAACAACAGTGAAATCATAGATCCTGGTTGTCCCAGCTACTAATATTCCAGAACTACTCTGACCTGATTCTTTTATTGCCAAGGATATTTAGGCAACCTTTGAAGCAGGGTTCGTCAGACAATTTTCGAAAATGCTTCTCATGGTGTACCAAGTAGGCAAAAATCTCTCATGTGTGCTCATTTATCTTTGCCCTAAAATCCCTTGTGTCTTCGTGCAAAGAAGGACGGATGTGAGCATGTAATTTTTTCTTTGTTTATTTATCCTATAAAATTCATTAAAATTAGGATTTTTCTTTATTGTTTGAATTTTTAGTGATTTAATTGCATGGTTTTGTATTTTGTTTTTATCTTTGTGTGTGCACTTCTTTTTAAATTCATATAATTCAAAACATACAAAATAGTATATAGGATCCATTTTTTTTATTAGTGAATTAATATTACAAAAAAATAAAGAAATAAAAAAGAGGATTCCTTTGCATTTCTATTTTTAATTTGCCTTAGTTTGCTTTAGGAGTTAGTTTATTTGAAAATTAATTAGTACAATTTTAGAGTTAATTTGAGTCTTTACTTTTAATTTTGCATTTAATAATAATCAAGAAAAATAATAAAATAAAAAGAAGAAAAGGAAAGAAAAGAAATAAAAAATTAAAAGAAAAGCCTGAAATTCCCAATTTTCGACCAAAATGTATCAGCCTAAACCCTATTTCGCTCAAAGACCCATCCAAAACAGCACAACCCAAACCCCTGATCCGGTCCGTCTCCCTTGACTTAACTATACGACCCCGTTTAGGTTGTATTTGATCTGGGCCGTCGAGGTAGTTTAATCCAACGGCTCCAAACTATGGGTTCACTAAATATAAAATTGTCGTATCACTACCCCCTACCCTAAAAAATCCTCATCGTCCTCACCCAACACAGAGATCTGTAATGCCACCCCTCCTCCGCCTAAAACCGCCACCAAAAATTGCCTCACGGCGGCGGCTAGTCTCCATTCCTGCCCAAATTTAGACCCTTGAATCCTTCCCCTCTCATCTTTTCAAAGCTCTAAACCTCACTCCTCAAATCTAAGCCAAACTCTTCAAATTTCAGATCGAAAATCCGGTCAAAACACCATCACCTCCAAACCTCGTCAGATTTACACCTCATGCTCCTTTACTTCTCCCCTTTCCATATCCTGGTCCATTTTCTTTCAAATTCAAGACGAGCTTCTCGAATATCAAATTAAAGTTTTGACCCAAAATCCTAATTCTTCCAAACAGCCTCAAAATCACACCCCAAGCTCTCCTCGGCTTCCTTATTCCGAATTCAAGCCAGGATCCTTCAAATCCAAGTGGAATCCCATGAATCTTAAAGCAAAAGTCTGAAAAACTTCAATCTATTTGCGTTTTCAAGGTTCGAAGGGTCTTCAATTTATATTATATATTTATTTTTGGTAAAATAGACGTATAACATTACTTGAAAATCGATTTTGAGAAGTTAGTCAGGTTGAATGCTCAAAATCAGCGAGTTCTCTTTCTTTTATTTTTTCTATTTGTTTTTCTTTATGTTCCTTCTTAGTCTTTCTTCTTTTCTTATTAAAACAGTAAATGCCCTTCCTGGTTTTCTGATTAGTGTAAAATTTTTCTTGATTTTTGCTTTAATTTTTTGATTCTGTTTGGTTTAATTTTATTCATGTTTAAATCTGTTCTCATGATTTCTTTTGGTTTAATTGTTGTCTTGATCCTATTTTTTGATATCTTATCCTAGTTGAATTTTCGTTTTGATTCAGTGCTTACTAGTATAGGTTTTAATTGTATTGGCTAGTTAATTAAAATAGATTTTCCTTTAATGAAAAAGCTGTTAATTGTTCATAGAATTAATTTGTTAGTATAATTAGTATTGTTTTCCAGCCTTGATGGCTTATTTTGATTGTTAGAATTTCTCTTTGTTTTAGGTGATTGGTTATAGCTGAATAGTCTAGACCTTATTTAGTTAAACATGGTTAGTAAAAGGGGTTGGGGTCAAGTAGTCTAGGATTGATAATTTCAGAATAAAAGTATGGATAATATAGGTATTCTATAAATAGAAAATAATGCTAGAATTCCCTAGACTCTTCTGGAAGAGGGCCTTAGTTTAAATTTCAGTAATTTGTACAGTAACTTGAGAAACAAGTAAAAACATTAGGGACTGATGTATAAAAATTGAAAATAAAAAGAGGGGGAAAATGGGTAATGAAATCTAGAAGCTTCCCTATGATTTTCTGCCTATAAAAGTCAACCCCTTTGTCTTCTTTTCAAAGTTTCAACCCTGGAAAATTCCCAAAAAAGTTCTTGCTTCTAAAATTCCCCCAAAATAATTTCTGCAAATTTGAGCATCCAATTTGAATTTTAAATACAAAGAAGTTCACAAATCTGAACTCTTATAGTTCAAAATTTCTCTTAGATCTTAATTCATTCAAAAACCGAAAACAAAAGGAAAATACAATAGAAACTCAAAAAAACAAAATATTGTCCTATTGAGATTTTGGGTTTAATTTCAAGTTGCAGTGGTGATTTGTTCTAGCCTAAGTTCTTATTGCCTAAGTATTAAACGTATTCCTGGTTAATTTCGAGTCCTATTTGGTTCAATCAAGGGTATTTGTATTTGTTCAATCGAGGCTGCACTTCTGTGATACACTATTGGTTCATTTGAGTTTATTTGTGGGTTGAATTACTGCTGGTTCCTGTGCTGTGATTTGCTATTTGAATTGCTTCTGACTATCTTCTTCTCCTATATTTCATTGTGTTCCAGGTACACACTCGAATTAGTATTGATGTAGCCTTGAATTGAAAGATAATAAAGTATTCACGCCTTGGCCTCCAGCTCTGTCTCTGTTAGTTAAAATAGAATATTAGTTGATGTATATTTGCTTAGTATAGCTTAGCTTCCACGTGTATTTACATGAACCTTGGACTGTATAACTTGAACTGTTAGGACTGTTAATGGATTTGTACTATTTTGAATTGTCCAAGTATGTCTTATGCTTTCGTATTTAGTTAATGAAGGACTATATTTAGCTAATGATGACATGGAAATATTAAGTAGAACTGATTTAGTTAAAACTAGTTCGTTACATAGTTTTGATTAGGTAGCAAGTTGTGACATGAACGCATTCTGCCAGTCGAGCATATAGTAGGTTTTAGTTTAAATTTAGTAGCATTAACTTGTTTTACCGTTTAAAAAGGAAGTGTTTAATCATAACATTTGGTACATTGTTTAAGGCACAACTCACATGATTTCATTTTTGATGTATCAATTTGGGTGAATCACGATTCAATTCAATAACCATGGCTAAAATGAACATTAATGAGTTTTAGTATTAAGGGATAGTATATCAATTTGATTTATAATATTTGAATAGAATAAGTGGTACAGTTTGGCAAAATATTTGATAGGCCTAGCAGTTAATTTGAAAGACTGGATGGGGCGTCCAAACCATCAGAGGCCCAAAGTTGGACAGGAGTTTGTCCCTCATCCTGGGTCTATTTTTGAACCCAAATGTTGAAGGCCTGATTCGATATTTAGTCCGGGACCAAATTTGTTCAAAAGAGGCATTCTTCCTGAAGATACTCATTCGTCTTCCTTTGTCTTGGATTACTTCTGAAGCCTAAAAAATGGTGAAGCCTTAAAATCATGTTAAGATAATTAGGATTAATTTTATAACATAAATTTGGGCTTTTGCGTTAGGTAGTGTGTTCAAATTAAAAGGTTATTCCCTTTGTTTGAATCCAGACTTGAATTTGAAGCCCAAATTTTGTAATATCAATTAATCCGGACTTGAACTTCGCGGGGCGTATCGTTTAGTAAATTTTCACGGACTCCCACGAAGTTAATAACACGTTAGTTTCTTTAGGTGCGCCTTTTAATAATTCTACCTTCCTAATACGGGTGTACATTTCATGCAACCCAAATCAAAATTCCAAAATATTGAATAAGAATGTGTCGAGGATCCGGGTGCATTTCATGTGACGTGATCCAAAAACACGTCTTTAAATGACGTTCACTTTCTTAAAATTTTTAACTAAACGCGGTAAACGATTCTAAAATTGCAAGACATGATGACAAGTATAAAAATAAGATTTTAGGCATTTACAATAACTTAAGCGACCTGCTAGAACCACGGGATCCGGGGGTGCCTAATACCTTCCCTTGGGTCAATAGAATTCCTTATTCAGAATTTTTGGTTCGCATACTCCAACTGGGAAGTCGAAGTTTTCCTCGATTTGACATTCAAGTTAAACCGGTGACTTGGGACAACAAAAGCCAATCCTATCCCAAGTGGTGACTCTAATACCAAATAAATAATCCCATTTCGAATAATGTCACTTTAAGTAGAAAAACTCCCTTATACATTATCCTTTGGGGTAGGTGTGTAAAAAGGATGTGTGACACCTATCGAGAACGAGGCCACTAGCAATCGAGACCAAATAGGTCAGACTTCGAGCAAAGAGCACTAACAGATAAACAATATATCTGTGACCGGTTGAAGATCATGGCAAAAATTTTGAAATAGATCAAATCAAGGGCGGTTATTTAGGCTAATTATGTGATTTACCTCCATAATTAGAATTGTACCATAGATAGGATTGCTCTAGTGTATAAATAGGGTTCTAATCATTTTATAGACACCTTATATTCACGCATATCAAAGTAATACAACACTTTCTTTCTAGATTATATTCTTGTTCATCAGTTTGTTTGTCTCTTAATTATTTGGTCT
Organism: Nicotiana benthamiana; assembly: GCA_034376525.1. NCBI lineage: Eukaryota > Viridiplantae > Streptophyta > Magnoliopsida > Solanales > Solanaceae > Nicotiana > Nicotiana benthamiana. Next base: position 56,912,922 of record CM067340.1, on the reverse strand, counting down.
GATCACTTTGAGGGCACTCACGCTTGAAGGTTAAATTACGTTTTGATACTGGGTTGATTTATTTTGTCGCTAATTTCTACTAGTAATCTTTACATTTATCGATTGATATTAAGTGAATCATGTGTCCTTAAAACAACTTTATAAGTTTAATTGTTATCTAATTTTAGGGTAGACGGTTTGTCTCCCAATCCTAGGCAGGGTTGCCTTTTAATGAGGACGAGGAGAAAGAGAAGAGGCCACTGGTTAGGCATAGGGTTGCATTTACGTCGGCTCCTCCGGTGGTGATAAGTTTGGATTGTCCATCATCGGATATGGAGGGGAATGTGGTGGCGACACCTGCCCTTGAGGGCGAATACACAGTGGGGGTTGCCCCGGTTGGCTCAGGCCAAGATGATACCGTCGCTTCGGCGACTTAATTTTCAGTTCCAGTTGTTCAGAGGGGAGGTAGTTCCTCAGCAACTGTTTTTGTTGGAGAAACAAGTGGCAATTTGTTAGCGGGGGCGAGAGCCTCAACTTCCCGATCGGCGGAGGGAGGAAGGGGCGTCGCAGGGGAGGAGTATGAATTTGAGTCTAACTTCGATTCTGATGGTTTCTGCATGTTCCAAGAAGGCCTCACCAACTCGACGGTGCATGAAAAGGGGTAGTTTCTGTAGAAAATCATCCTATCTATGATATGTGTGCTTTGGTTGTATTAGCATGATTTTCAGGTATAGGTTTTGATGAATGACAAACAACGAAGTCGATGAATGACAAACAACAAAGTCGATGAATGACAAACAATGAAGTCAAGTGTTGAACAAAGTTATTATATGACAAACAATCAAGGTTGAATGCCGAGAAGCATATTGATGACGGAATTGCATAGACAAGCCAAAGACGAGCTCAAAAGTTCAAGACCGAAGACCCAAGGCGTAGGTCGTTAGGTAGAACAAATGTAAGAGCAATGTTTACAGTTATCTCGTCTTTTGGCTCAACAATAGGTCATCATAAATATGCATAAAATCATTTTATCAAATCATATTTCAAATACTTCAAACAAAATGATTTCAAACATTTTCATTTTAGCCAAAATGAATTTTAAACATGTCTTTCAAATCTGGACAGCAATAATCGATTATCATGTATAGCATAATCGATTATCTTGTATCCGTTGCCAAGTGTTTGAACACTGTAACAAAATAGTCGATTATGCATATCTGATAATCGATTATGATGCATAAAATCAGCTTCCAGATTTTGTAACGGTAAGCTGATAATCGATTATCCAAATCTGATAATCGATTATCCTGGCATAAAATCGGCATAATTGATTGCCAATTAAGCAACGGACATACTACTTCTCCCACCTAGAAATAGAGGTCTTTTGAGCTGAATTGTAACACACAACACTTCTCATTGTTCATATACATATTGATATTATTTGTGCATCATTATAGAGCTTTTGTTGAGCCATTTGAGAGACAACTTTAAGTTGTTCATAGAGCTAATATTGTATCTCTTTATCTACTCTTTTGAGAGAGTTATTGTTATAAAAGAGAAAGGTGTTTGAGAAGACCATATCTTCTCATTGATTGTCGGGTTTGCTATGTACCCTCAATCTTAGTGGTTGAAGTCTTGTGGTGCGGTATCCACGAGCAAGGTGAAGTCTTGAGGTGCGGTATCCTCGAGCAACTTGAAGTCTGGTAGAGTGTACATCTACGAGCAAGTGTAACGGTTTGTTAGGCACCGGTAAGCTTAACGGAGTTAGTGGAATCTCGAGAGAGTCTCTCGGGGACTGGACTAACCACAAGTTGTGGTGAACCAGGATAAATTCGGTGTGTTCTTTCCTTACTATTTTAATTACCAAATTTATTTTATTCCTGCAATTTTAATTCCGCAATATTTATCAATATTCTCGTGCCGCACTATTCACCCCCCTCTAGTGACGGGCATAAATCCTAACAATTGGTATCAGAGCCTAACTCTCTGAAAGCCTTAACCGGTTGAGAGAACAATATACTTTTTTTTTGTTGAGAATATTGAACGCAGGAATGATGAGCGAAGGACACTCCACCTATAGGCCTCCACTACTTGACAGAGCGGATGAGAATCTTCATCCAATCAAATAACTTTCTCTTGTGGCAAATCATCAAGAACGGTGAACAAATGCCAACAAAGAAATTTGGGGGAACCACGGTTCCAAAGGAGGAAGATGAATATGATGCCGAGGACGTCAAGAAAGTTGAAAATAACGCAAAGGCCGTCAACTTATTATATTGTGCAGTGAATCCGGATGACTATCGGAAGATTTCCCGTTGCACAACCGCCAAGGAGATGTGGGATAAACTCGAGATTACTTATGAAGGTACGCCTCAAGTTCGAGAATCTAAAGTTGATTTTCTAACACATGAATATGAACTCTTTAGAATGAGGAAGAATGAAAGCATCGATACTATGTTCGAACGGTTCTCAATGATCATCAACGATCTCCATGCTCTCGGAAAAGTATATTCAAACAAAGATCTAGTTCGAAAAATCTTGCGGAGTCTCACTCCCGAATGGCGATCCAAAGCCAATGCCATCCAAGAGTCGACAGGAATCACGGACGTCACAATTGATGGACTACGAGGTAACCTCAAAACTTATGAAAGTACGATTCTTAATCCTTCTTTTGGAAACAAGAAAAATTCGAATATTGCCTTTAAAGCCTCATCCTCTAAAAGAGAAGAGGTAAGTGATCCGGATAGCGATGATGATAATATTTCCAATGCCTTGATCGAAAAGTTTTATAAGTGTATGAAAAAGGAAATAAAGAAGGAAGAACCAAGTCCTTCATGCCATAAGTGTGGAAAACTTGACCACACCGAGTCACATTGTCCAAAACCCATGGACAAGAAAAAGAAGAAACACCAAAAGCGCGTGACATGGGATTCGGACAGCTCAGGCGATGAAACTGCCGCATTATGCCTCATGACCAACGAGGAAGAAGAGGTAAGTAATTCTAACTCTTATTCTTTTGAAGAATTACAAGAAGCTTTTCATGACTTATATGGTGAATTGAAAAAGACTTCAAAAATCTCCAAAGAGGCCAAGGCTAAAATTAAAGTTTTAGAAGAGAAAAATAAATTTTTGGAAAATGACAATATTGATCTTAGAAATAAAATTAAGGAGATGAATGAAGCCTCTTCAATTGATCAAAGTTCAAATTGTTCTTCTTGTAAGTCTTTGAAAATAGAGAACATAGAACTTAGGAACACACTAGAAAAACGTAGTGTTGATAATCCTAAAACAATTGAAGTCATTAAAAAGGATGATAGAAATAATATTGGTCAACCTAGAAATAATTCTAGGGTCTTCATTAATGAGCCTAGAATTAATCATTTTAGGCCACCTAGAAATGATTCTAGGATTTTTGTTAATGAGTCTAAAATTAATAACTTTAGACCACATAGAAATGACTCTAGGAATTTCAACGCTTCTAGGAATAACGACTTTAGATCACCTAGAACGTTTTTGGCTCAACCAAGACATATGCACAACCCAAATGTTATATGTCATTATTGCAACCGGGTAGGACACATAGCACCCGTATGTTTTGCAAAACATAGAGATTTATCTTTTGACTATGATTATTATTTGCCTAACCCCCAAGGTCCCAAAAGTGCCTGGGTACCGAAAACCTATTTTTAGGTACGTTTGCAGGTGTGCTTGAAGACTACAATATCGTAGTAGATGCACCAAGCACGAAACCTTATTGCATCGAGGGGGAATTTCGGTTAGTTATCACATTTTTGATAAAAACGTAATAGTTGATATTCGTTAACAATTAATATATATTTGTTAACAATTGATATTAATTATTTTTGTTGATTCATATTTTGATAACTTTTATCTTGAATAACAATTGGTATCAATTATTGTTGTTAAAAATAATGATTGATGTTTTGATGAATATCTCTCTTATTTGAATAACAGTTGGTATATTCGCTAAAAATAACCTTTGATATGGTTGTTATACTCTTACTAACATTTGGTATTATTTCATGTTGGTATGATTTTTTAAATATCGTCAATGTATATTCCTCATTGTATTTCCTTTCTTATATTTGACACTAACAATTGATATACCCAAAAGGGGGAAGTGTCGAAAGGGGATAATGGCCTTTGTATACTATCTTTTTGCTAATGCCAAAAGGGGGAAGAGTTTAGGCGATATGCATCAAATAAGGCGGAATGTATCTACGTTATAGTATACCTTATTTGAGGGGGAATTATCATTAAGGGAAATTGTTTGCATGAATTGTATGTTGAGATATAGCATGAATTTATGGGAATCCGATATGCATATCTCCTGTTGTTTGTCATTATCAAAAAGGGGGAAATTGTAGAATATCATCCTATCTATGATATGTGTGCTTTGGTTGTATTAGCATGATTTTCAGGTATAGGTTTTGATGAATGACAAACAACGAAGTCGATGAAAGACAAACAACGAAGTCGATGAATGACAAACAATGAAGTCAAGTGTCGAACAAAGTTATTATATGACAAACAATCAAGATTGAATGCCGAGAAGCATATTGATGACGGAATTGCATAGACAAGCCAAAGACGAGCTCAAAAGTTCAAGACCGAAGACCCAATGCGTAGGTCGTTAGGTAGAACAAATGTAAGAGCAACGTTTAAAGTTATCTCGTCTTTTGGCTCAACAATAAGTCATCATAAATATGCATAAAATCATTTTATCAAATCATATTTCAAATACTTCAAACAAAATGATTTCAAACATTTTCATTTTAGCCAAAATGAATTTTAAACATGTCTTTCAAATCTGGACAACAATAATCGATTATGCTTATGTTGATAATCGATTATGTTAAGACAGTGAAAATCGGAATTTACAAAACAGCACAATAATCGATTATCATGTATAGCATAATCGATTATCTTGTATCCGTTGCCAATTATTTGAACACTGTAACAAAATAATCGATTATGCATATCTGATAATCGATTATGTTGCATAAAATCAGCTTCCAGATTTTGTAACGGTAAGCTGATAATCGATTATCCAAATCTGATAATCGATTATCCTGGCATAAAATCAACATAATTGATTACCAATTAAGCAACGGACATACTACTTCTCCCACCTATAAATAGAGGTCTTTTGAGCTGAATTGTAACACACAACACCTCTCATTGTTCATATACATATTGATATTATTTGTGCATCATTATAGAGCTTTTGTTGAGCCATTTGAGAGACAACTTTAAGTTGTTCATAGAGCTAATATTGTATCTATTTATCTACTCTTTTGAGAGAGTTATTGTTATAAAAGAGAAAGGTGTTTGAGAAGACCATATCTTCTCATTGATTGTCGAGTTTGCTAAGTACCCTCAATCTTAGTGGTTGAAGTCTTGTGGTGCGGTATCCACGAGCAAGGTGAAGTCTTGAGGTGCGGTATCCTCGAGCAAGTTGAAGTCTTGTAGAGTGTACATCAACGAGCAAGTGTAACGGTTTGTTAGGCACCCGTAAGCTTAACGGAGTTAGTGGAATCTCGAAAGAGTCTCTCGGGGACTGGACTAACCACAAGTTGTGGTGAACCAGGATAAATTCGGTGTGTTCTTTTCTTTACTATTTTAATTACCGAATTTATTTTATTCCTGCAATTTTAGTTCCGCAATATTTATCAATATTCTCGTGCCACACTATTCACCCCCCCTCTAGTGACGGGCATAAATCCTAACAGTTTCGCTATGTTGAGATTCCCACGGAGCAGAACTTGCTGCTTCAAGAGGATAACTTGGTGCCGCTAATCAGGGTGTTGTGCTTGGAGACCAAAAGCACATCGTTGAGGGGCGTTAAGAACATCGGATTGATGATCGAGGCACTCGTGATGGGCTTTAGGGTACATATGATGACCTTCTTCCGCTCTCTTCTTTCCTTAGTTTATTTTCCAATTTAATTGTTGTCTTTACTTTAAAGACTTATATTTTGGAGGTGGAGGGCATCCTCCAAGCCATCTTCAACTCGAGGATCTTTTTACGAACGTTGGAGAAGTACCGCCGCTACCAGGATCGGTGCTGCGAGATGCTAGAGTGTTTGAGGAACGACCCCCAAAGCCGGGACGTGTTTGAGGAGCTAAAAAGGCGAGAGCTCCAAATGCAGCAAACCCTTGGTCGTGTAAATACCCTTGAGGGGTAGCTTCGTCAGAAAGATGAGGAGATAGAGACCGAAAGGAGGGCTGCAGCCGAGAGGGAGCGCTAGAGTCAGGTCAGGGCGGCAGAGGCCTCTAAGACTTTGATCGGGCAGGTGGTTGCTTTGGAGGCCGAGGTTGCTGCCTTGAGGCTGCAAGCAAGGGACGCCTTGTCGAGGGTTGGGGCGTTAGAGACGGCGAATCACGTTCATGAAAGGGAACGAGAGTTGGAAAGGGCTGATGCGGTCTTTTGAGAAGGGGCTCTAAAGGACTACATTGCCATCTATGAACGGGATGCCCAAACTGCGGCGGATCGGATTACGGCCTTGGAGGTCGAGAATCAGCGCTTAGGGTATCATGCCGCCTCTTCCAACCAGGCCCATGAGCTTTGGACGTTTGCTAAGGCCCAACGTGATGTGTACAAGAACTTGTGGGAGGCCATCATCGTCCCTGAGGCTACTTTTAAGGAAGCCCGTAAGAGGGATCGTGAAGCCCATATTGATTGTGGCTTTGACCCGGCGAATTCAGGGCTTGATGATGGCGCTGAAGGCATTGATGGTGTTGATGGTGGCGCAAACGGCACCGAGTAAAAAGGATTTGTTATGTTCTTTTCCTTGTTTTCGTTGCCGTTTGGCCAACTTGTTTTTTTGTTGTTCCTTCTTCTCTCTTTTTTGTTTTTATTTTTCCGCTTGTCCGGGTGTAAGAGGGGATAACCCGTTGTATAATTTTGTAAATATATGCAAGTTTATTTTCCTTTATCCGCCTTGACTTTATTTTGTTATTTTCTTTTTCCCAAGTTATCTTTTGCACGCGTTCATGGGGGGTCTTGCCTCAGAGTTTCTCTGGCAGGCGTTCTAATCCCTCTATGTCTTTGGTCGTAATGAAGTCAATGGCCTTGGCCATGACAACGTTGATGTCTTGTCCAGGTAGGTGACTTCGACTATCGTCGAGTCGTTTGCTTGCCTTAGTAAAAAACTAGGTTGGCTGCTAGCCGCGATGGCCTTTTCCATGATTAAATGTTTTTGTCTTATCATTTTCTTTTACTTGGTGTGAGTGAGTTATATCTGTTATTTGGCGATAGCGACACTTAGCCTTAGTCCCAGTTCGAGCGTGGTCGAACTACTGGCCGTGATGTTAAGAACGTGGCCTTGTAATTCAATAGGGGCCAAAATTTACGTGGCTCGAATCTTAGTTCGAGTTAGACGTACTTAGTTGAATGGCAAGGGTACTTAACTTGTGTCTTGGTCCGTTGAAGAACGTACCTGGCTGTGTTCAATTGGTGAAGTTACTCGGCTAGAGTCTTGGTTCAAACGCATTTGAACTCTTTAGATTTGAGGGCGAGGGTGTCAAACCTTGTTGTTCGAGTGAGATTAAGCTCGTGAGGTTTGCTGGAGAATGCGTATAGTCTTAGTCCCATTTTAACTTGTAGTTGAACTTGCAAATTTCTGGTGGCGAAGACGCATGGCGTGAGCCCCAATTCAACTTGTAGTTGAACTTGCGATTTTTGATGGCGAAGGCACATGGCGTGAGTCCCAGTTCAACTTGTAGTTGAACTTGCAAATTTCTGGTGGCGAAGGCGCATGGCCTGAGTCCCACTTCAACTTGTAGTTGAACCTGTGATTTTTGATGGCGAAGGCGCATGGCCTGAGTCCTAGTTCAACTTGTAAGTTGAACTTGCATATTATGATGGTGAAGGCGCATGGCCTACGTCCCAGTTCTTGTAGTTGAACTTGCAAATTCTGATGGCAAAGGTGCATGGCCTGAGTCCCAGTTCAACTTGTAGTTGAACTTGCAAATTTTGATGGTGAAGGCACATGCCCTGAGTCCCAGTTCAACTTGTAGTTGAACTTGTGATTTTTGATGACGAAGGTGCATGGCCTGAGTCCTAGTTGAACTTGTAAATTTCTGGTGGCGAAGGTCCATGACCTGAGTCACAGTTCAACTTGTAGTTTGAACTTGCGATTTTTGATGGCGAAGGCACATGGTCTGAGTCCTAGTTCAACATGTAGTTGAACTTGCAAATTCTGATGGCGAAGGCGCATGGCCAGTTGAATTTGCAAATTCTGATGGTGAAGGCGCATGGCCTGAGTCCCAGTTCAACTTGTAGTTGAACTTGTGATTTTTGATGGCGAAAGCGCATGGCCTGAGTCCCGGTTCAACTTGTAGTTGAACTTGTTGTTAGATATACTTTCCTCGCACGATCCATTGTTATGGGTATGGGGAGTTAGAAATCGGTTTCGATGATTCTTGTTCCGAGATGCGCTGTTTTCTTGATTAGTTTGCGCGGGTTGCCCGGCGATGATTCTCGTTCCGAGATACTTTTGTGTCTCTTTCTTTTTGGCGGGATCCTGTATCAAGGATGTGGGGGTACTTTGTACTGTTTTCCCGAGGGGGGGGGGGGGAGGGCTTACATCTTTCTTCTTCTTCCTCTTCTTGTGTTATTCTTCTTCTTTTTATTTGAAAGCGGAGGGATGAGGGGTTCAGATTCTTGTCGAAACTTTCGGGTTCCTTTTACTCGATGTGCCGCTTTGACTCGTTCGAGTTGAGTTGCTTTCCCTTTCGGGTGTTTTCTTTCCTTTTTGTCCAAGAATAAACTACGCGATTCTGCTATGAAATTCCAACAGACGCCGCTAAATTGTTTTGCTCAAAGTTATCATACACTTTATAAGCATAAAACAATCAACATAATTCGAGGGCCAATCATTGCAGATCGTAATAAATCAAAGGATCGAATAAAAGGAACAAGAAATAAGCTTTTGGTAATAAGAAGAGATATACGGATATCTTTTTATTGATGATAGTGATTTGGTGCCTCTCCTTGGAGGGTTCAAAACCTTATAATGATGTTCTCTTTCTTCCTTAAAAATAGTGGAGAAGAAGAAGAAGAAGCAACCCCCCTCCTCCCCTTTAGGGTTCTTTCTCTTAGTATTTATAGCGGTGAGCTTTGCAAGCTAGCACTGGGTGGTCGTGACCACGTTGACAGGGCGCCTTCGTAAAGGCGGATAGGACGTGGCCTCCCTGGTTGAATCGGATAATCACTAGGTACCATAGTTATTAAATGGCTGTACCATTTATTAATCAGCAATAGGCTTAAGAATGAATTAGTTCCGTTAGTTATCGTGGAGTCAAGTTTTGACCCATGAAAGTATAACATTTCATAGTTTGCATTACATATTTAAATATTAACCCAAAAGAACAGCAAAACCATGGTGTTTATTACTATTTAAGTTTCCTAATGTAAAGAACAATGTTATTTTGCTTCTTTACGACCATATATTATCTTTTCTTTGGAAATGAATAATTGCATTTCTCTGAATATTCACATGTCTTCAAGATAAGTAGCACTAACTTATTTTTAATTAAAAAGAAAACAAATATAAACTTCTAATATGCAAAATAAGAATAATTCATGATATCCAGCATCTCCAGAAATATATATATGTGAGCTCTTGCTCACGAAGTCATTACAAGTTTCATCACAAGTCAATGTTGTCGACATTTATTCATTCAAAACACAAATTTCTGAACTACAAATTGTTTGGTAGCCAATGATAATCATTTAAAGTTTCCAGTATTTCCATAAAATTCAGAAGAAAATATATGAGTTCTTGCTCATAAAGTCATCGCAAACCAACACTTCATTTTTTACTGAAAATCCTTTAATAGAAACTAGCTGATGTCCTCCTCCATTGTCACGACCCAAGTCTTAAGTCTGATTGGGTCAACCTTGTGGTCCGCTGGGCTGGCCTCCTGAACTGCTAGTGTGAATATCTGCAATCAAGCACAAAAGAAGAGACGTGAATACAACGTTACTCAATATGCATCGTCGATTGTCCCCTAAATGGTGAGACGAGACTTTTACATACTCAAATCAAGTTTAAAACTGAATATATAACTGGATCATAAACAGTAAACTGTGATAGCAAGTTTATGAATAGTCTGATATATGACATATAAGAGAATATATACAACTGCAAAGCAATTAAGCATGGTATACTCAAACACTCAACTGTAAATAAAACAATTTACTACTCTAGTTCTTGCGCAGCTGGCGCGTACACTAATATCTGAGACGAAGCACGGATACTTCACTCATGAAGGATGATCGATCCACACACAGTATCTGGGAGTCATAGACTCAAAACATAACTTTGTATTAATCTATTTTGCTCTGGGAGTCATAGACTCAACATGTATTCGACTCTTCAACTCTGAGATGGACAATTAAGCATCAAAATATTTAGATTTGAGTACTCTAGCATATACATGTAAAATATGCAAGTCTAGCCTAGTACCATACCATATAATCTCAACTTATCTAATTGAAGCATAAGAGAATGCATAAGAGCTAAAAACATAGGCATGTATATGATAAAACACACAATTTGTAGGATACCAGCAATTTCCATAACCCGATAAATACACAGTCTCTATGTATACACTCAGTCTCCTTGTATACATAGTCACCCCCTTGTAACATAAAGTAGTCCATTAACTCTGTTTAAACATGCTTATCTTAGGAAAACCACATCTAGATATCAAAGTCTCAACATACCTGGTATCCGGGCAAGCTAAAAGTCCACAAGTGCTTGTCCTTGCTCCATATAGGTCAAATGTTCCCAATCGATTGAAATCAATGATTCTCAGGATTATTTATATCTATTGGAGCCATCTCTAAAATCTAGTCTTTGGTTAAAGTCAACTCAAAAAGTTAACTACTGTCAATGTGGTCAAAATCTGGAACAAGTTTCATAACTAGATTACCCGTAAACTAAGGAGTCCAAATCGTTCAAAATCCAATCTTGATCTTAGTCAAATCTCAGAAAGAGTCATTTGGGGACAATAGGTTTTAAACCCACCATAGAGCACTTGAAATCTCAACTTTTGATCTTAGAAATCCATGGGTAGTCATAAGTCGAATAATGTCTTAGAAATGCTATCTTAAAAGTTACTGGCGATTCCTCTTCAAACAAGGTAATTATCCGTAGCTTAAAGCACCCAAAACTTGTCCATAAAGGTCCATGTGCGATCGCGAAGGCTAAATTTTCTGGCCTTCACGATCGCGGCATGGAGGGCGCGACACGCTGAGTAAATCACTGGGCTGGCCTTACCTGGATCTTAGCTTGCGATTGCGAACACAATGAAGAGACTAGTCACTCACCATTATCACGCTCAGGTTGCTTGCGATTGTGCTGCTTTGCTAGAGCTGCTTTCGCGATTGCGTGCTGGTGACCTTGATAGTGGTGCACCAGCTGACAGCAAAATCTGCAATGTGATACGATGTTGGGTTCAAGTGGTGAGAAACACACCCGAGTTCATTGGGTCTCAACTGGAACTATTCCACCAAGTCCCAAATGGTAAAATTAACTTGTACAAAGTCTCAAAACATAAATTGGGATGCATTACATATACTCAAAACGAGAGGTTTGGTTGTTACATCCATCTTCTGTTGGAAAGACTGGATGAAACATAAACATTCCTTCCTTTTGGTTAAACTAATGAAGCCACTTAAACATCAGATGAAAACTCGTCATAAAGTGCAATTCAACAAAAATACCTGGAAATTTCATTATGTAATTTATCATCATCAAGAACAAGAATATTCAAATTCACTTGAATATGACATATGCTAGAACAACAACAACAACAACTACCCAGTATAATCCCACAAAGTGGGGTCTGGGGAGGGTAATATGTAGACGAGCCTTAGCCCTACCCGAAAGGGCAGAGAGGCTGTTTCCAATCGAGAAGTGACATATGCTAGAAATTGGTCATTTTTGATGATTCTCCTTTTACTTCATTTTTCTCCAGAAAGTGTTAAGGTTTTGGAGCATTCAACTAGCTAGCTAAATGGTACAATAGCATAGGCAATAAAAGAAGCAGAAACGCATATCGAAAGTCAATAGCAGGCACGTTGTCTGTGCTTGTTCTTCTTCCCCAAACTATGAGCAACAAAGGACACTGACCCATATTATTAACACTTAGAATCAACAATATAACAGATTACCTTTATTTTTTTAAATGGTATAAGAGGACTTAATCAACAAAAGTATAACACTAACAAAACAATATGTTATAGTGTGTGGGAATGTACTCAGATGAATATGAGAAAAACATACCAGGTAAGAATCGAGGATATCTTGTGGCCCAATCTGAAAGCTGTATTGAGGCTGTCCAATTTTAAGCATTTGAGTTCAGGGAAGTCCGAATCTTTCACTTCCCATAGATTCCCATCAAAGGCTCTGAAGAGTAACTTATAACTGTTGAAATTTGGTTCCAAGGTAGACGAAAATTTGATAGAGTCAATTCCCTTAGTTTTGACTTTTGACGGGAAATTGATTCGTGAGGCTGTTTAGCTGGGTAACTGTTGGAAAGAAGCTTTAGTGATTCAAGCTGATTCAAAAAGTGTTGGAGTTACATCGTATATGCAGAAGGTTTAAGTGTATTTATTTGTATTGGGCTATTGCTTAGCAGCCCACACTCTGCCGGGTCAGCCCACATAATTAGCATTAGCTTTTTTACATTTTTACCCTTGTATATAACAAACAACTCCAGAACCTTCAGTAGCGAAGATATTCATTTTCACTGTTCTTCTTTGTTCCTTCTTTTCTTATGCCCTAATGTACCATTTCTTCTTTGATTTCTGGTGCAAATCAAAGCTTTACATGGTATCAGAGCCCGGAATATTGGAGATCTTCATCTCTCGAGTTGATCGATGGTACCCTCGCCCAATTTCGTTCATGGTCTGATTCTCGTCAGGATTCACTCACATGGTCGATTTCCTGGTTTCCGGCGAAGATTTGTTGATTTCACAGTGATTTTCTTCCAATTTTGTTAAGCTTTCACTCCGATTGTCAGTGTATTTTGTCGAAATTCTACGGTTTCGAGAGAAGGTTCGAAACTCGGGTTTTCAAGGCCGTTCTTCTCCGGTTGCGAAGAAGGCTGGTAAACACGTTTTATTTTTACTGCTTCTGCTGGTTATTGAGCATTGTTGGTTGAAGTTAAACCCTGTGGTATATTTCTGTTGATTTTCGTGGTATATTTTTGCTGGTGTCGCTTCGTCTACTTTCAGTCATGACTAACGGGTCTAGCAGTACTGCTGCTGATTCTGAATTTGCACCACGTGCTTCTAGTCCATTATTCCTTCATTCATATGATATACCTGGGATGTCCTTAGTTGCTGTCCCTTTTTCTGGTTGTGGTTTTGGTGGGTGGAGAAGGAGCATTACTGTATCCTTGTCGGCTAGGAATAAAATTGCTTTCATTGATGGTAGTTTTCCTAAGCCGGCTGCTGGTTCCCCTGAGTCTAAACTGTGGGACAGATGTAACAACATGGTTATATCCTGGCTAACCAGCTCACTCACACCTGAGATTGCTGAGAGTGTCCATTATTCTTACACTGCTGAAAGCATGTGGAAACAGTTGAACAATAGGTATGGAACTATTAATGGAACAAAGAAATTTGAAATTAAAAAAGAATTGGCTTCTACATGTCAGGGACCTCTTGATATAGCTTCTTATTTCAACAAGTTAAAGAAATTATGGGATGAATTGGGGGCTATGGGTTCAAATCATGCAAATACATGCACTTGTGGTGCAAAGGAGGGTTTGTTGAGGGAAGATGAAGAAAATAAAGTTCACCAATTCTTAATGGGCTTGAATGAAACTTATATAACTGTCAGAAGCAACATCCTCGTGATGAATCTACTCCCTTCACTTGATAATGTGCATAACATTCTTCTGCAACATGAAAAGCAGAGACAAGTGACTCCCAATACTCATTTCATACCGGACCTGGCATCTTTCAATGCAAATGCTACTACACCTACTAGGTTTCCTCCTCATTTTCAGCCCCAAAGACTGTACACTCAAAAGTTTAATTTTGATTCACCTAATCAGAGGCTTGTTTCTAATCAGAACAAAGACTTATTCTGCAAGTACTGCAAAAAGAGTGGTCATACAATCGATAAGTGTTATAAATTGATTGGATTTCCACAAGGTTACAAGTTTACCAAGGGCAGAAAGTTTGGCACTGCTGCAAATGTTGAGTCTTCTGAAAACATTAATTCTGCAAATGTTGGTTCCAATGGTCCAGTTTCTGGTATACCTGGTCTTATTATGGAGCAGTATTCCCAACTCTTGAGTTTGCTGCAACAATCCAGCCTTGTTGATTCCCGTCCTCAACCCAGCTTTGAGGGGTTTTCTAACTTTGCTGGTAGTAATCTTTCTTTGCCTGAGCTTAATGGTGTTGCTGCTTATTCTGCTTGCACGTTAACTAGTGTAGCTAGAAGTGTTTGGATAGTAGATTCCGGAGCAACTGATCACATGACCTCTGCTAAAGAACTTCTGTTTAACATTACTCCACTTCCTGTTCCCTACTTAGTCAGTCTACCTAATGGATACAAAGTAGAAGTCACATGCATAGGGTCACTCACTCTGAATTCTTCATTTGTCTTGCACAAAGTGCTTTACATACCTACTTTCAAGTACAATATCATCTCTGTGCATAGGTTGATTCAACAATTTTATAGCATAGTTATATTTACTTCTTGTTCCTGTTTGATACAGGACCTTTCCAGGAAGAAGCTTCTGGTTCTTGGTAGACTGGACCAAGGGCTATACAAACTTCATCACCTTTCCAGCTCATCCCCTTCTGACTCTGTTTTGAATAATGTTGTGCAAAATTTAGTTAGCTCTTTTTTGAATACTTCTGTCTGTAGCCTAAATGAAAGTGTGGTTCCCTCTGTTTCATCTGCTCACTCTGTACAACATGTGAATAATCTTGATATGATTTGGCATAATAGAATGGGACATCTTCCTTTTGCAAAATTGAAGTGTATACCTTCTGTTTCCTCTGATTTGTCTACTAAACAGCCTTTTACTTGTTCTATCTGTCCTTTGGCCAGACAAGCTAGATTGCCTTTTCCCTATAGTACATCCAACTCTACTTCTCTGTTTCAACTCATTCACATTGATACATGGGGACCTTATCATACCCAAACTTATTCTGGTGCAAAATATTTTTTGACAATTGTAGATGACTTTAGTAGGGCCACTTGGACACATTTAATGAGTTACAAGAGCAATGCTTTTACTTTACTTAAAGCTTTTATTGCCATGGTCAAACACAATTTAATCTTTCTGTTCAAACAATTAGAGGTGATAATGCCTTGGAGCTTGGTTCTTCAAGCTTAGCCTGCCAATTTTTTCCTGATCATGGGATTCTGCACCAAACTACATGCCCTCATACACCACAACAGAATGGGGTTGTTGAAAGGAAACATAGACACTTGCTGGAAACATCAAGAGCTCTATTGTTCCAATCCAAACTTCCAACAAAATTGTGGGGGGATTGCGTTTTAACAGCCACTTATCTTATAAATAGATTTCCTTCCTCTATTTTATCTAACAAATCCCCATATGAAATTCTTTATGGCAAAGCACCCTCTTATAGTCATTTAAAAACTTTTGGCTGCCTTTGTTATGCAAGTGTGCCCAAGTGTCATAAGGATAAATTTCAACCTCGGGCTGTCCCTTGTATCTTTATTGGTTATCCTTTTGGCAAAAAAGGCTACAAGCTTTACAATCTTAAAAATAAGTCTACTTTTGTCTCCAGAAATGTATTCTTTCATGAGTCTATTTTTCCTCTCCATCTCCATTTTTCTTCCTCTCCCTCTCCTTCCTCTCTTTTTCCTCCTGCTTTCCCTTCTTATCTTGATGAATCTACCTCTAATTTTTCCTCTGATCCTCCTTCTTCTCCTTCTTCTTTCTTTCCTCTTCCATCTATCACTCCTTCTCCTACTTCCAATTCACCATCTCCTGTTCCACAAACTCCTGTTTCACCTACTTTTGTTTTACATCTCCCTGCACTCAGAAAGTCTATTAGAAGTCATCATCTCCCTTCTCATCTTCCAAACTATGTAGTTCAACTTCCCCCTTCTATTTCCTGCTCCTCTACTGCCTCCACTTTTGTTGCTCAACATGCAGCAGTTAAGCGTCACTCTTATGCTCAGGCTGCTGCCAATCCATCTTGGCAAGAGGCCATGAGGAAAGAGTTTGAGGCATTAAGCTAATGAGACTTGGGATATTGTGGAACTACCCAAAGGTAAGAAGCCAATTGGTTGTAAATGGGTGTACAAAATCAAATATAAAGCTGATGGTAGTGTGGAAATATACAAAGCTAGGCTAGTCGTACGCGGAGATAGACAAATAGAGGGTATTGATTTTCATGAAACCTTTTCTCATGTCGTCAAAATGTGTACTATTCATGTCTTATAGCTTATGCCGTTAAAGAGAAATGGTCTTTGTTCCATTTGGATGTCAATAATGCCTTTTTACATGGTGATTTGGATGAAGAGGTGTACATGAAACTCCCCTCAAGGGCTGACTGTTGCTTCTGACTTCTGTTCATACTTTGGTTTGTAAATTGAATAAATCTTTGTATGGTTTGCGTCAGGCTTCTCGCCAATGGTATGCTAAATTATCTCACGCCCTTTGTTCTAGAGGTTATAGCCATTCTTTAAATGATTACTCCTTGTTTATGAAGAAATCACCTCAGTCTACTGTGTTTCTCGCTGTATATGTAGATGATATCATTCTGACAGGAGATGATATGCTTGAAATTGCTGCCTTGAAAAGTTTTCCGGATGACCAATTCCGAATAAAGGATCTTGGGCTTCTCCATTATTTTTCGGGTATTCAGATTCATTATCATTCTTCTGGTGTCCTTTTGCATCAGCAAAAGTTCATTTCTGATTTACTTGCTGATTTTGATTGTTCTGCTGTCTCTTGTGTTGTATGTCCATTGAATGATAAATTGCATTATGATGTTGGTACCTTCTGCCCATACCTGATGCATATCGCAATCTCATAGGGAAACTTAGTTTTCTTACCCATACTCACCCTGACATTTGCTTCGCTATCCAACACCTTAATCAGATTCTCCAAACACCTAGAGTACCTCACATGGCTGCTGCTTTACATGTGTTACGCTACTTAAAGGAGGCTTCTGATGTTGGTCTATTTCTTAATGATTCTGTTGATTGTTCTTTGGTTGGCTACTGTGATAGTGATTGGGCTGCTTGCCCTGATTCTCGTCGTTCTGTTAGTGATTTTTGTGTGTTCCTGGGTGGTAGTTATTAGTTGGAAGTCCAAGAAACAGCAGTGGTCTCTTTATCCTCCGAGGCTGAATATAGGGCCATGAGTAAAGTTGTTGCTGAGTTGTCTTGGCTGTTCTGTTTGTTGTCCGACTTGGGCTTACAAGTCTGCACTCCTCTCCCTGTTTGTTGTGACAATCAAGCTGCCATTCACATAGCCAAGAACCTTGTTTTCCACGAGCGCACCAAGCATATAAAGGTTGATTGTCACTTTATCCGGACCAAGTTGGCTGATGGTTTGATCTCTTTACATCATGTTTCTACTAATTCCCAGCTGGCTGACATTTTTACCAAGTGCTTGACAGGTGGAGTTCATCATTCTTGGCTGCCAAGTTGGGTGTGTGCCCACCCTCCAACTTGAGGGGTGGGGGGGTGTTGGAGTTACATAGTATATGCAGAAGGTTTAAGTGTATTTATTTGTATTGGGCTATTACTTAGCAGCCTACACTCTGTCGGGTCAGCCCACATAATCAGCATTAGCTTTTTTACATTTTTACCCTTGTATATAAAAATACAAACAACTCAGAACCTTCAGTAGCGAAAATATTTATTTTCACTGTTCTTCTTTGTTCCTTCTTTTCTTATGCCCTACTGTACAATTTCTTCTTTGATTTCTAGTGCAAATCAAAGCTTTACAAAAAGTCTACTAATCTAGGAAAAATAACACAGTTTTCTGTCGTTGACTATCCCTGAAATATGCATCTCAGCTTTCTCAAATTTGGCATGCTTCTCAATATCTTCTCTGCATCTTCGCCATAAGAGAGACATGGAGTGGAAAAGGTTTCCAAATTAATTAACCCTGAGTTATCAATTGACTCAAACATGTTATCGTCCAAGCTGAATGTCGCACGGCTATTTACATGTATATGCATCAATTTAAACGTCTTCAAAATTGAATGAGGTAACTTCAATTCTCCGCGCAATCCTTTAATAATGAAAGTTTCAAGATTCCAAGTGTTTGCTACAGATGATGGAATTGAATCTGCACCCATCCGAGTAGCAAAGTACCTCAAATGAATTAGTGATATTATTTCACTAGGAAAAGTATCACCAATGTAAATGGATTCCATATCCAGCACTCTAACAAGCTTGAAGTAACTAAAGATGGAAGAATCAACGTCATTGTTGGCATTGGATAGTAAAGAACGAGTGGTTGAGCCAGACGTTAGCAACTGAGAAAGCTCATCCCGTTTAGAATATACAGACAAGCGGTATCCCTCAGGTATTTCAGGATAGAAAGTAGAATCCGCACAGTGGTCTCTGTTAAATCAAAATCATGCAAATGAGAATTCTTATGAACAATATATTGGTAAAATTTGAGAATTCCTATGAACACTTATTGTAAAATAAATATACTCCTTTGTACCTACGAATCCAGAGCAGGAAACTATCTTGTTTAGCCTTTTCCACACAGAACTGGTGCAACAGATGACATGTTTTCAGTTTTCCATTGGTTCTCTTCTTCATATCCGTTACCAGATTTCTTCTAGTAAGATCTTGCAGGCAATCTTGGGAAGCCTCTTCCGATCCTTTTTCCTTACTGTCTTCTTCTAGAAATCCTTGTGCTAACCACACCCGCGACAATTTTGAGACAGGAATATGCTTGCCGCTCAAAAATCCTCCAAAATAGAGGAAACAAGTTTTCAGATGGTGTGGTAAATTCTTGTAACTGAAACCAATTATAGACATGCCCTTTTCTGAGCTACCAAAGCTGTGTGAACCTAGACTTTCTTCAACTTTTTTCCACGAATATGCTTTCTTCTTTTCCTCTTTGAGAACACCAGCTACTAAGACAACAGAGAGTGGCATCCCTCCACAACTTTTTGCTATTCGTAATCCCACATCTCCAAGTTCGGGTGGGCATCTCTCCCCTCGAAACACCTCTTCCTTTAATAACATCCAACTCTCATCATCTGTGAATAAGCGCAGATGATGGGGATAGCTTTTTCACTTAGCATAATCGGCAACCTCATACAGCCTGGTTGTCAGAATAACTCTACTTCTATTCTGAGAACCTTGAAAGCACAGGTGCAAATCGTCCCATGCTGCTGTGTGCCACACATCATCAATGAGAATTAAGAATCTCTTGGTCAACAGAAATCGACGCAGCTCATTAGCTAATTCTCCATCTTCTTTTTTAGTGCATTCAGCAGGTCCAAGAACATCCTTCAAAATGTCAAGCAACAACTCTCTCCGTGAATATACTTGAGTCACGTAACACATAGCACGAACATCATGTTAGGATTATGATTCCTACTAAAAACAACAACCTTCATATTGAATAATCGGAATTACAACTACATGAGCGGAAGCTAACCTGAATCCATATGTGTGGAATTTTATGAACCACCATTGATAATTGTCCTTGATTCCTTTTAAACCTCTTGATCCTTTCTTCAAGTTTCTTGAAGTTTGTATGTTACCGCAAGAATGAATCCACAAGATTTAACAATATGAGAATTGTTACACAATAACAATAATATGACAATGATAAAATTTGGCTTATGGTTTTCCACCCTATTTGCAAGACAATGGACAATATGGTTCTTGATTCAATGGGAAGAAGAAGAACTTGTCTTGCTAAAGAATGGGAACCATAACCCCACTTTATAACTCTAGGAGTTACATAACCCAAGAGACAAGAGTTACAAGACAAAAGTTATGTCTTGAGTTATGTCTTGCAAGAGTTACAAAACTCAAGAGTCACAAGCATTCATGTAACCATAGTTACATTTGTAACCTTAGTTAGCCCATCATAAACTAAGGTTACCCTTTTGGGTATCTACACATTAATCCTACACTTTAGTATGACAACACATTGGCCCCCTTAACATAATGTCCATAAGACCACATAATTAGGCCAAACCAAAAGATAGCACATAACATATAATTATCCATATATTGTTCATATGTGTGTAGATATAAGTCCATATATCTAGATATAAATCCATATATCTTACAATCTCCCACTTGGACGAGATATACATACATATGTACAAACCTTAATATTATATGTTACAAACCTTAGGTGCACAAAATTGCTATCACAATAAAATTGTCATGAACAATCCGGTCCATCAATCATACCAACATAGGAACTAAGTGCTCGTCGTTACTCATTCGTAACTAGAACCAATCATACATCACGTATATCAATATAACCAACGACATGGATCAAGTGTAGGTATGTAGCATGGAAATAACATAAAGTGTGGTCAATAGAATGTCTATTTCCAACTGGTTCTCTTTATTGAGATCAAACATAAACTGTAAGAGTACAAAAACTTTAAAACTGAATATCTGCAGATATAACTGAATTACTGAATTTCTGAATATAATGAACAATTACATAAATGTGCAATACAAACTCCCACTAAAATACATAATCCTTATCTGATTTGACACCCATACAAGCAATATGCTCATGAAATACTTTTGGAGCCAATCCCTTAGTTAGCGGATCCGCAAGCATGGAGTTTGTACTAATGTACTCAATGCACAATTGTCCATTTTGTACTCTTTCTTTAACAACCCGAAATTTGACGTCCATATGTTTTGCTTTCGTCAAACTACTGTTGTTATTAGCATAAAGGACTGCTGATCTGTTGTCACATAATAGCCTAAGAGGCTTCTGAATAGTATCAACAATACGCAGTCCACCAACAAAATTCCGCAGCCATAATGCCTCATTGGATGCTTCATAACATGCCATAAACTCCGCTTCCATGGTGGAAGTGGCTGTAAGAGTTTGCTTAATGCTTCTCCAAGAGATAGCACCACCCGCAAGCATGTAAATATAGCCTGAAGTAGACTTCAAACTATCCTGACATCCAGCAAAATCGGAATCGGTATACCCAATGATCTCAAGCTGGTCCGATTTCTGGTATGTAAGCATGTAATCCTTTGTTCTCTGTAAGTACCTCATGACTCGTTTGGCTGCCTTCCAATGGTCCATTCCCGGATTGCATAGATATCTGCCTAACATCCCAACAATGTATGCTATATCAGGTCGTGTACGTACCTGAGCATACATCAGACTACCTACCGCCGAAGCATGAGGTGTCTTCTACATTTCCGAAATTTCATAAGAATTGTTTGGGCACTGTTTGAGACTAAATTTGTCTCCCTTAGCAACAGGGGTGTCGCCTGATTTACAATCCTGCATGCCAAATCTTTTCAGAACCTTATCGATATAGCCCTTTTGTGACAGACCGAGAACGCCTTTGGAGCGATCTCTCAGAATCTGAATTCCTAATACAAAAGAAGCTTCACCAAGATCTTTCATTTCAAATTTCTTTGAAAGAAATTTCTTAGTTTCAAGTAATAATGCTATATCGTTACAGGCAAGCAGTATGTCATCGACATATAAACCCAGAAAAATATACTTACTCCCACTGAACTTATGGTATATACAGTCATCAGCAATATTCGGTTCAAAACCAAAAGATGTAATGACTGCATGAAACTTATAATACCATTGACGAGAAGCTTGCTTGAGCCCATAGATGAATTTCTTTAATTTGCAAACCTTCTTCTCTGATTCATCCGAAACAAAGTTTTCAGGTTGCACCATATAAATTGTTTCCTCAATGTCACCATTGAGAAAAGCAGTTTTAACATCCATTTGATGAAGCTCAAGATCAAAATGTGCTACTAATGCCATTATAGTCCTGAAAGAGTCTTTCGATGAAACTGGAGAGAAAGTCTCTTTATAATCAATGCCTTCTTTCTGAGTGTAGCCTTTTGCGACAAGACGAGCTTTGTACTTAATAACATTGCCCCCTGAATCCCTTTTGGTTTTAAAAATCCATTTACAACCAATAGGTTTCGTACCTTCGGGCAACGTAACAAGCTCCCAAACGTCATTATCGCTCATAGACTTCATCTCATCATTCATGGCATCAATCCACTTTTGAGAGTTAGAACACTTAATGACTTGACGGAAGTTGATTGGATCATCTTCCTCAAGTCCAATATCACTTTCTTGTTCTTGGAGAAATACATAATAATCATCCGAAATTGCATTTCTCCTCTCTCTAGTGGATCTCCTTAATGGCATTTCAGTTACTTGAGGTTGTTGAGTTTGATTTTCATTAGTTATATCAGGTTCCTGATGGGGGAGATTTTCGAGATTGTCTTGAACCGGAGTTGTGTGATCCGAGTCAGTAAGACCAAGATCAACAATTTGAGGGAAAGACACATGTTCTTCCTCAAAGACAAAATCTCTAACAACTTTATCTCCCCACCCCCCAAACTCAATATCCTCAAAAAACCTAGCATTTCCCGTCTCAAAAATAGTTCGTGATGTGGGATCATAAAACTTAAAACCCCTGGATTTTTCAGAGTATCCAACAAAATAGCTACTAACCGTCTTAGCGTCCAGTTTCTTTTCATTCGGCCTATAAGGCCTTGCCTCAGCTGGACAACCCCAAATGTGTAAATGCCGAATACTGGGTTTATGCCCAGTCCAAAGTTCATAAGGGGTTTTGATTGTAGCTTTAGTTGGAACTCTATTTAGAATATAAGTTGCAGTTTTTAATGCTTCATCCCAGAGTGAGTCTGGCAAAGAAGTACGAGAAATCATACTTCTTACCATATCCTTAAAGGTCCTATTTCGTCTCTCAGCTACACCATTTATCGTAGGACTTCCTGGCATAGTATATTGAGGGACGATCCCACACTCGTCTAGGAATTTAGCAAAAGGCCCTGGACGTTGTTCACCGGAACCATCATATCGACCATAGTATTCACCACCACGGTCAGATCTAACGGATTTAATTCTTTTGCTTAGTTGATTTTCAACTTCAGCCTTAAATGATTTGAACACGTCTATGGATTGGGACTTTTCGTGAATAAGATATAGGTACCCATAACGAGAGTAA
The DNA here is from genome assembly GCA_034376525.1 of Nicotiana benthamiana. NCBI lineage: Eukaryota > Viridiplantae > Streptophyta > Magnoliopsida > Solanales > Solanaceae > Nicotiana > Nicotiana benthamiana. The sequence goes on along the minus strand of CM067340.1, from coordinate 56,889,705 downwards.
TCGTCTATGAATGTGATAAAGTATTGTTGACCATTCCGACAAGGAGTAGGAAATGGCCCGCAAATATCCGTATGTATCAATTCTAAGACGTCCGAAGCTCTCTTGGTACCTAATCTAGTCTTGTTTGTTTGTTTTCCCTTGATACACTCAATACAAATTTCCGAATTTGAGGTATCAAGAGAATCAAGAATTCCATCTGACACGAGTTTCTGAATTCTTTGAATGGATATGTGACCCAAACGTTTATGCCAGAGTGATATAGAATTCTCATTAGTTAATTTCCTTTTAGTACCACTTAAACTTGTATGCAAAGTTTCTTTATTTGAAGTTATTGTATCAACCAAATATAAGCTATCAAATGTTGATAAAACACCAGTACCAATAAGATTTGAACACTGAAAGAGACTAACTTTATTATCCCGAAATGTACATTTATAACCAGATATGTCCAATTGGGGAACCGAAATTAAGTTCCGTCTAAAAGGCGGTACAATAAAAGTCTCATCCAAATCTAAATGAAAACCAGTTTTAAACAACAGCCTGAATTTGCCAATAGCTTCAACTGGCACCTTCTTGCCGTCACCCACATAGATGTATCTTTCACCATCATTTGGTTTTCGGCAGTTCAGGCAACCCTGCATTGATATACTTATGTGAGTAGTAGCAGCAGAATCTACCCACCAAGTATCCTTAGGTACCGAAATTAAATTAACTTCAGAACAAACAAGAGAAAGAAGTGTACCTTTTTTCGCACGCCAGGCATGGTACTTGGTACAATCCTTCTTCACATGATTAGTCCCCTTACAGAAGAAGCAACCTAATGCAGTGATTTCAACCTTAGGTTCCTTATGTTGCTTATTCTTGGGCTTTGCAACCGCAACTTCCTTACCCTTCCTCTTCTTAGTTTCCTTAGAAGAGGATGCCAAATGAGCACTTTATGTCTTATCTAGCTTTATCCTTTCCTCTTCTTGCACACAGTGTGAAATGAGCTCGTTAAGAGACCATTTCTCCTTCGGGCAGTTGTAACTGACCTTAAACTGATTAAAGTGTGCAGGAAGAGATATCAAAACAAAGTACACAAGCAGTTCCTCAGTTAAATCCAGCTTGAGTGACTTAAGTTTCGAAGCAAGATGAGACATTTCCATAATGTACTCCCTAATGTTTCCCTTGCCCTTATACCTCATGGAAACAAGTTTACTCAACAGTGTACTTGTTTCCGCCTTTTCGTTTTGAATAAAACGCTGTTCGAGGTTTTCAAGGAAAACTTTGGCATTGGGTTCATCATTCATAGTGCCCCTGAATGATTCTGGGATTGCACGCTTCATGATCATGAGACTCATGCGATTCGAGCGTTCCCACTTCTCCATCACCCTCCTGTCACCAGGAGAGGATGTATCCTCAAGAGGAATAGGTTGCTCGGTCCGAAGTGCTAAGTCAAGATCCATGCAACGAGAACGATCATGACGTTCTCTTTCCATTCCTTAAAGTTAGTGCCGTTAAGCACAGGGATGCTATTGATGTTGGCAGAGATCGTAGAAGCAGAAGAATTTACTGAAAATAGAACAAAAGGATTACTGAATACATGCTTACATAAACTTGAACTTTAACTTTATAGATTCAAAATTAGGCAATTCCCATTACAAGATACCTAGCACAACATTGATTTTAGTCTTTGGACAGAAAAACAACTTGTACGTGGTACTCTTGGTGTAGTAATCAAACATAGACAATAAACTCTTGTCAAATATTAAACCTTCATTTGGGCCGATTTAATATTCACATGGAAAACCAAATAATCGTCTCATATTTACCACCACAAGAATGTTCGAATTCCTGCCAAATAACACCTTCCTTTGGGCCGGTGTTAAACGCATGGAAGACTAACATCCACAGTCATCTTATATTTTAAAATTAATCAATATACACAATAGAGGTTACTTTGGCAACATAGTGCTTCAATTGAATAACTAAAATATTAGATGCTATAAACTTTAGTTCCTTAAGCCATTTTATGAATCTCAACTTAATGTGTTACATATTTTGATATGTAACACTTGAATATTAATCGTTGTTTACATGATAGGACAATTCTAAATATATTATAAGAATTGATGGACTTTAAAACAATTAATATTCACTGAAACTTAAGAGAGTTGAAACGTTTTTAACCTTACTGGACCAACACAATCGATTGTCAAAACCAGACAATCGATTGTTTGGTTTTCTGAAAAAGTTTTTTAAGTTACTGGACCATCTACAATCGATTGTCAAAGCCAGACAATCGATTGTTTGGTTTTATGAAAAAAATTTTAAGTTACTGGACCATGACAATCGATTGTCAAAACCAGACAATCGATTGTTGTGGTTTTTATGAAAAATGTTTACTGGACCATGACAATCGATTGTCAAAACCAGACAATCGATTGTTTTGGTTTTGATAAAAAATTGTTTCTGGACCATCACAATCGATTGTCTACAATAGATAATCGATTGTATGGTGTTATTAAAAAACGTTTCAACCCACTGGACCAGAACAATCGATTGTCAGGCTTTAACAATCGATTGTCTGGTGTTCCAAAATAACTGCCAGAATATTTAACGTCTCAGACAATCGATTGTTTAAGGCAACAATCGATTGTCTGACTGGCAGTGACCAAAAAAATAATTTCCAGAATAACACATGATTTTCAACATGGATTTTAAACATAAAAAACATGTTGTTAACCAACTAAAATCATGCTGAATCATACAATGTTTTAACATCAAATACATTAAAACATAACAATCATAAGATCATGCTATTTCATGGTAGAATTTTATAAACAAAATTCTAATTAAACTTAAACATGATTTCTAACATAACATGAACCTTATGATCATCCAAATTATCCAAAATGAAGGGTGGCTCTGATACCAATTGTTAGGATTATGATTCCTACTAAAAATAACAACCTTCATATTGAATAATCGGAATTACAACTACATGAGCGAAAGCTAACCTGAATCCATATGTGTGGAATTTTATGAACCACCTTTGATAATTGTCCTTGATTCCTTTTAAACCTCTTGATCCTTTCTTCAAGTTTCTTGAAGTTTGTATGTTACCGCAAGAATGAATCCACAAGATTTAACAATATGAGAATTGTTACACAATAACAATAATATGACAATGATCAAATTTGGCTTATGGTTTTCCACCCTATTTGCAAGACAATGGACAATATGGTTCTTGATTCAATGGGAAGAAAAAGAACTTGTCTTGCTAAAGAATGGGAACCATAACCCCACTTTATAACTCTAGGAGTTACATAACCCAAGAGACAAGAGTTACAAGACAAAAGTTATGTCTTGAGTTATGTCTTGCAAGAGTTACAAAACTCAAGAGTCACAAGCATTCATGTAACCATAGTTACATTTGTAACCTTAGTTAGCCCATCATAAACTAAGGTTACCCTTTTGGGTATCTACACATTAGTCCTACACTTTAGTATGACAACACATTGGCCCCCTTAACATAATGTCCATAAGACCACATAATTAGGCCAAACCAAATGATAGCACATAACATATAATTATCCATATATTGTTCATATGTGTGTAGATATAAGTCCATATATCTAGATATTAATCTTCTTTGCAAGAGTGGTTTTGCCATTTCCAGGCATACCATATATCGAGATAACATCTAGCTGATCCGATCCTCCGATTAGCTGCAGTTTTAATTTGTCCGTCACATCTGGAAAACCCACCATTTCTTCATTTGCTCCTACAGTAATAGCTGATAATGATGGGGGGACAGGATTGGTGGAACCTTTTGCAGCTTGGTTCATGTCAATCTTCTTTCTTTTACAATTCTCTAACATTTTTATTGACAAGCCGTATGTTCTCAACAACTTCAGTTATCCGATGAACTTTGTACCATTGGGTTTGAACCGGCCAAGCAAGAGTCAATGACATACTCGGCCTTGTACGCCATTTCATTAGCATTAGTTATATGATCATGAACTTCATCCTGCTCACCATAGTTTTCTGCCAAATGATCGAAAAACAAACTTAAACACAATAATTCCTCCTTGACTGATACAATCTGAGGCTTCAGATGGGTAACCAGGTCGAGCTTAGACTGTAACAGTTCCTCCAGTTTCCCCAAGAAACAGTTGAGAAATCCTAATCCATTGGGCTTCGGGAAGCAAAGGCATATCATAGTTGGAAAGTTAGAACAAATAGTTTTAACCTCTGCCTCAAAAAAATTAAGCACTCTTCTGACATCAGAGAGGTATAACATGTGAAACCAAGCACGACTATCACCACTGAAAGAAAAGAAAATGACATGCTTTTCCTTATAGGCGACATTTAGAACACGTTCGACTTCTCTATACAAATTGAGCTTCTGAAAAATATCATCAAGGCACTTCAATTTCTCTTGTACCACTGGGATTCGATCCCTCACGAAAGAGTTCATTTCACGCAAAGAATTCAGGTGGTTCAGCATGTCGAATAATATGTTCATAAGGCATTTCAGATCTGAGATAGTAATGCAGGAGACTGATCCATCCAGCAACTGAAAGCATAGCTCTCTGCTCTCTGCATTGACAGACTTCACCTCTTTGAGGAAATCAGATACTGAAAGACTCATTTCGCCATAGCTACTTTCATAACTGCAACTGCTAATCAACGCTGCCTTGTCGACAGCCACTTTAGCATTCATTAAGAAATCCTCAAACCGGTTAAGCTCTCTGTGATGCCTGAGAAGATCCATGCGAAAGGATCTAAGGAAAATTTCTTCATGTGCATTTTCCATCAGATCCAGAAATTGAGATTCTAAAGTCTTTTTGTGCTTTAGTATATCTGTTAACTTTCCGTCCCACTTGAACAGCTTGAAAGCCACAGTCACAAGCTGAAGCAAAAGACTGACTTTCCCATTTTTGCTGCTACCCAAAGCATCCTCATCAGATAAACTGATAGCAGCTTAGACCTCAATTGCTATAGTTCCGAATTCTGTCAGGAGACAATTTTTCTTCTTGCAGTCAATGTATTGAAATGGTGGATCAACAAGAAATGTTACCAAGAGAAGCAACCCGTGATGAAACCTCTTAAACTTGTCTGTATCAGTAAGTTTGAGATTGGCTTCATCCTCTAGTAGCAGATTTTCGAGAATATATTCATGAAACCCCATGAAAACCTCATCCATCTTGGGGCTATCATATGTCTTTGAGGATTTCAGCATGGTAAAATAAGAATCAATGGCCTCAAAGTTAGTAGGAAGAAAGTTGAGCAGATTTACCATAGGACACTCTGGTGTTGATGATGCAGAAATGATCTGTCGAATTGCTGCCTTAATAAATTTGAATTTAAGAAGCAATTGAAACTGCAAGAGATTAATTCCCCTGGCCGGCTCTCCTTCCTTTGAATGACGAGAAGGCGAATTAATGAGTGACGCTGCATCAGTGGTCACAGATAGAACTAAGAGCAAGACATTGGATATATGAATCTGCTCTTTGCACTGGTCATATGTATCCATGAGAAAAGTTTTCATGAAGATCAGCTCTTTCAGAAAATAGTATTTCATGCTGTCTTCTGAGCTTAGTTTCTGTAACAGAATGATCTCTACGTCAAGATGACTAAACTTGGCTTGCAAAGGAAGAAGCGCATTGTCTAGTTCAGTAGTATTTGTCAAATTCACATCATACAAGGAGTAGATTGTAATTGATGCCTCAATGGCCAGAGCTTGCGGGTATGATATTAAAAGAGGATCACCTTTGTTTGTAAGCCTCCTTTAATACCCCCGGAAATTCAGAAATGTTATCAAGTCCATGAGATAGTCTTGTATTTTTTGAGACAGTAATTGTGGTATTTATTTCGTAGTTGATTATGATTAGTAAAAGCAGAAGGAGGAGGAAGAGGAGGAGGAGAAAACGGGCAGAAGTTATTTAAAAGTGGGTACAAATAAATTTTTTTTTAAAATTGAGTATATATTAAATGGGGACGACCAAATAAGTCACCGCATGCAATTTTTCAGTCGGTTTTTAAATATCCATTGACACCCCTACCTCACTATATTTCCTATGAGATGGTCTTGTATTTTTTGAGACAGTAATTGTGGTATTTATTTTGTAATTGATTATGACTAGTACCATCTGTTTCTGGGGAGATTTGGGTTATAATCTATGTTATATGTCCGCTTTAGACTATTTCCATTTATTTTTATTGGGAGTGTAATTATTCTAACGGCTCGTTTGGTACGAGGGATAAGGGAAGATTAAATTTAAGATGAGTTTATTCTATCTTTGGTTGAGATAAAATCGTATTATAACTAATTTCAGGATTAATTATTCCGGAATTATAGTACTTTTTATCCCATGTAGGGTGGAATAATTAATCCCGGAATAACTAATCACCTGATAATTAATTATGAGATAACTTGTTTCCCAACCAAACAACCCCTAACTATTTTGGTTTGTCTGACGAGGTTGTTGGGTGCCAATCACAGCATAGGTTGCGATACATATATACTCCCCTCATTAAATGTGAACTTATTTGACTGGGCACAGAAGTTAAGAAAGAAAGAAAGATTTTTGGAACATGTGGTATTAAATATGCCATTATAATATTTGTAGCAATAAGACTTTTGAAATATGTAGTCTTAGATATAGTATAATATTTGTATAGTTATAAAAGTTTTTTGTTAAGGGTAAAAGAAAAAATAAATTAAGTTATTCTCAAATTTAGAAAAATATATGCTTTTTCAAGACGGATTGAAAGATACACATAAAATGAAGTAGTCAAACGGATGGATTTTGAGTTAATAAAGAGAAGATTTTCCAACTAGTAACTATGATGTTGATACACTTGAATATATAATGACTAAAGAGAGACATAATCTGTTTGATGAATTAACTATTTATCTTAATTTCCCTTTATCAGCAAAAGAAAAGAGAATGGTATGATAACTTACTAGATTGATTTGCTGGAATACTTGAGCCCAGTGCGTGATTGAGTTATCCAATCATTGTGCGTCCAGTGCGTGATTGAGTTATCCAATCATTGTGCGTAATGTTTAAAGAACCTATGCTGCTGCTACTCCTAATAAAGATATTTAAGATCACTTCAATGTATGAAGAAAAAGTCTTAATTAAACATAAGAAGATTAGCAGATAAAATGCTCACCTTTGGTATTCTGCGCCATATATTGCAACATTCCACTCACAGAATATGGTTTATAGGGGATAGAAAGCCATGAGCTACTCGGCGTCCAGAGTTAATTGTCTAATTGAACTATGTTGGTCATTTGTTCCTGTAATTCTGCACATTAGCTTGTTTACAGTAATGCGGTTAGCCATGACACATGTACCTACTTAATTACATCCTATCTGACATGTGGCAATCTCATGTTCGCATGCAGTGGATTAGATCAAAAAAACAAATTAAAGAAAGAAAATAGTCCTTCCGGACCATATTTTAGAGGTAGTCACGAGCAACTTTATAACGTGCCTTGTATTTAACATGCAGCAAACTCAATTAAGCAATTGATTTCAAGAAAACAAAGGAAAGAGGAGGAGCGGGTACATATGAGTTAAACTAATGAGAAATATAAAAATGGTATTGTTTGGCTTAAAGTTCTCACAACACTTTATAAGTACAAAATAATCAAAATAAATGAAGGGTCAATCATAGCAGATCGTAATAATCAAATGACCAAAATGGAAAGTGCAAGAGACAAATGTTATTTGTTAAGAAGAGGAGGGTAGGGATCTTTTATTGATAATATCGATTTGGTCTGCCTCTACATGGAAAGGTTTAGAGCATTATAATGACATTCTCTCTTCTCAAGAGAAGTGTGACGAAGAAAAAGAAGAGGAAAAAGCAGTCCCCCTTTTTAGGGTTCTTTCACTTAGTATATATATATGTGCACCTTGCCATCTAGCGTTGAACGGACGTGGTCATGTCGCAGGGAAGTCCGCCAATAACGAATAGGGCGTGGCCTCATTGATTAAGCTGTGTGATCCTCGAGTGCTTATTATTAACGAATAGTTACACCATTTGTTAGCCCAAATATTCTTATTAATTATCATGAGTCAAGTTTTAACCATACAGTTAGTCCCTTCGCTTTTTGAGGTCGGGATTCGGTCGAACTCGTTGAACGGACTTTACCGAATGCAACTAAAAAAGATTCGGAAGAGGGATTGGATGTCGTTTTGGCCGTGACCTGGGAGGGCCGTAGCTGCTCATGCTTCGAAGATGGACGTAGCCGTTAATACTTGAAGGACGACCATAGCCAGCTTTACTTATTGAGATCGACCATAGTCGCTTATATTTAGGAGATGGCCATAGCCATCTGCACACCTGGAGAATGGCCGTAACCATTTTACATTTGAGGATTGGTTGTTTATACTTGGGGGATGGTTGTAGCCATTTGTATTGAGGAGATGGTCATAGCCATTTGTGTTTAGGAGACGGTCGTAGCCATTTGTATTTAGGAGAAGGCGGTAGCCATTTGTATTTAGGAGACGGCGGTAGCCATTTGTATTTAGGAGACGGCCGTAGCCATTTGTACTTGGAGGAGTGCCATTTGATGTTTTCATCCAGGGCCGTGTATTCTCGTAGGTGGCCGCTGGGGATATGGGCATGCTTGATGTACACTGCAATGACGCTCAGTGTATGGAGGTATGCTAGACGTCTTTCCATCATACCCAGGTCGTTAAACCCGCTTAAAAGATGAAGCGTCGACTGATGGTAGCAAAACCGTTTTGTGATATCTGCCATAATGACACATGTTACTGTAGATTCGAACCGTTTTGCGATTGGTTGTGCAGTTAATGGTGGCTTTTGGAATTCGTGAGAGCCCCTTTTGCAGTATAAATAATGAGTTATGTTATCTGTTTCTCACTTTTCAGTATCTGTCTAAGTAAGATTTCTGAAGAAACAACTTCTCTTACTATTTTTCTTCATCAATTTGTGTTGTTCTTTGTCTTCTTTCACTTAATCTCCATTTTTATTCCTTCTTCAGTGAATCTCGTTCGCTCATTGTTCAGTAATCAGTAATGGCAAGTAGTTCTCACACAGAGCTTTCTCCGGTAACTCCTCCGGCGGTCGATGGGTCTTCTGCGGTGGCGAGGGCTACCAAATTGGTGGAGATCGATAGGATCCCGTCGGTAGTTGATATTCTTTCTCTACCCAGGGGTCCGGAAGCTGACTTCACCGTCGATGATAGGGAGGATCAGGCCAATGAGGCTCCACTAATGGGTGAGGTAAGCCTCGCCCAATTAAGGGAGCAGCGGGGTATTCCTCATTCCGCCAACATCTCCCTTGCCAGGAGCGAGGAAAGGGTTCATATCGACCGCCCCGGATATTGCGTTTTCTACGCTTACCCTTTTAGATTAGGGTTAAAGCTTCCCCTTTCGGCGCTGGTAGCAGATTTTGTCTGTTATTATGAAGTGTGCCCTAGGCAACTTGTCCCTTCCTTTTACAAGCAATTTTCCATGCTCGCCAAGTATGCGGAGTTGGCTCATAGAGAAATAACGCTGCGGGACGTGCCGACTCTGTACGCCCCTCAGAAGGTCCGTGGTACCATGATTCGAATGGTCCCTCGTGGGGTCAGGTGTTTGACTGTGGAGCTAGACGACACGATCGACTCTCATTCTTACGAGAACTTTCTCTACATCAGGACCGAGCATTTGGTAGGGAATGTCAGGGAATTCCCAGAGAGTTGGAACCATATATGTGAGTTTCCTATTCATCGGGTTCTGCCTTCCGTTATTTCTTATTCTTTGTTCTAATAGGTGTTAACTTTATCTTGTGTTTGCAGCTGAGAGGGCACCACCAACTCCTCTACCCGGCATTGAATGGGTCGAGGCCATACTTCCTCAGATAGCAGGGATTCGCACATGGCCGTCCTTCTGGGAAAGATACGGCTGTAGGGCCTCTTCGGGTGAGTGTTCGAGTTATTGCATCGTTCTCGTTCAGTCGTGTTGAGTTTTTCTCCTTTTAATGCTTTTATTTTGTTGATCAGGGGCGGTGCTCCGTGTGAGGGCTCCTCAGCTTGTTTTCCGCAGGCCAGGTGCGACTGCCTAGTTGGCTATGGCGCCGAAACCATGCCCAGTTCTAAGGGCGACTTCACTTGAGTCGTCGGCGGCCCACTCCCCAGCACGGTCTAAAACTGTGGTCGAGGCATCTTCGGGGGTTGTTCGCCCCAAGGCGGAACCATCGTTGGACGAGGAGGAGGAGGAGGAGAGACCGTTGGTTAGGCAAAGGGTTGCCTTCATGCCTACTGCGGAGGTGGTACATTTAAGCTGCCCGCCATTGGATGCTGAGGGGGAGGAGGAGGTTGTGCCTGCCCTTGAGGGCGAAAACACAATGGGGGTTGCCCGGGTCGGCTAAGGTCGCAATGAAACCGTCGCTTCAACGGCTCAATCATCAATCACAGCTGTTGAGAAGGGAGGTGGTTCCTCAATAGCTGCTTTGGTCGGAGAAGTGAGTGCCATTCCGTTGGCGGGGAAAGGAGACTCAACCCTCTCACCCGATTGAGGAAGGAGGGGACATCGCGAGAGGGGATTTGACTCTGAATCTGACTTGGATTCGGACGACGTCTGTATGCTCCAGGAAGGCTTTACCAATGCGACGGCGCATGCAGAGGGATCGTTTCGTTATGCTGAGATTCCTACCGAGCAGAACTTGCTGCTTCAGGAGGATAATTTGGTACCGATGTTTGCACCCGTGTGCTCGGAGGAGGAGATTAGATCGCTGAGGGATGTTACAGACATCGGACTAATGACCGAGGTGGCTGTGATGGGTTTTAGGGTACGTGTAATGATATTTTTTCGTTTCATTTCTTGCCCTGACTTGCCTCTTATTTTAACCGTTGTTTTGCCTTTGCAGACCTTCCTTTTGGAAGTAGAGGGTATGCTCGAGACAACGTTCGTTCGAGACTTTTTATGCGGGCACTGGAGAACTTCCGCCGCTATCGAGACAGGTGCCACGTGATGTGCGAGCGCCTGAGGGATGATCCCCACATTAGGGAGTTGGTTGAGGAGTTGGCGAGGCGGGAGCATATAATGCAGCAGGCTCAGAACAGGGTGAACACTCTCGAGGAGAAACTCCGTCCTAAGGATGAGGAGATGGAGGCCGAGAGGAGTGCTGCGGTTGAGAGGGAGCATCGAAGGTTCTTTTTTTGTAAAGTTAGTTTTATTCCGTTCTAATTTTTATTGTAGTTTGCCGCTTACTTTTCTTTTTCACCGGCCTTGGCCATTTGTAAGCGGGGGTGACCCGTTATAAATGAACTTGTAGATATATATGTACTTTTTATGTTCTTTTGCTTGTTTCCAAGTTTTTCTTTTGCCACTTGTTCAGGGGGGCTCCACATTTAGAGATTTTCTGGTGGGTATGTTAACCCTCTATGACTTTAATTATTGAAAATGTCGATGGCCTTGGCCATGATGATATTGATGGTTTTGGCCCGTTCGATGACTTCGACTGTTGTCGGGTCGTTGCTTGCCCTGGTCAAAAACTGGGTAGGCTACTAGAGTCGATGGTCTCAACCGTGATTGATTGCTTTTTGAATTTTTCTTTACTCGGTATGAGAGAGTTGTAGCCGTCATTTGGCGAGGGTGGCATATAGCCTTTGTCCCACTTCGGCCTTGGGTGAATTGCTAGCCGTGGCCTTGCAATTCGACTGGGGCCGGACTTATCGCGGCCTGAATCTTGTTTCTGATTAGGCGTACTTACTTGATTGGCGAGGGTGCTTAACTTATTCCTTCGTTCGTTGGGGAACAGGCCTTGCAACGTCCGATGGTGAGGGTGCTCGGCCTGAGTCTTGGTTCGTTGGGGAACAGGCCTTGCGATTTTGGGTTGTTGTTCAACTATAGTTGAATCTTCGCAACTTTTTGATGGCGAAGGCACATATCCTGAGTCTCAGTTCAACTCTTGGTGGAACTTTTGGGCGATGGCACATAGCCTGGGTTGTCGTTCAACCATAGTTGAATCTTTGTAATTTTTGATGGCGAAAGCACATGGCATGAGTCTCAGTGCAATTCATAGTTAAACTTTTGGACGAGGGCACGTAACCTAAGTCGTCGTTCAACCGTAGTTGAACATTTGTAATTTTTTGATGTCGAAGACACATAGCCTGAGTCGTCGTTCAACCGTAGTTGAACCTTTGAAATTTTTTGATGGCGAAGGCACATAGCCTGAGTCCCAGTTCAAATCATAGTTGAATTTTTGGCGAGAGCACGTAGCCTGAGTCGTCGTTCAACCGTAGTTGAACCTTTGCAATTTTTTGATATCGAAGGCACATAGCCTAAGTCCCAGTTCAGCTCATTCTTGAACTTTTTGACAAGGGCATGTAGCCTGAGTCGTCTTTCAACCGTAGTTGAACCATTGTAATATTTGATGTCGAAGGCACATAGCCTGAGTCATCGTTCAAGCGTAGTTGAATCTTTGAAATTTTTTGATGGCGAAGGCACATAGCCCAAGTCCGAGTTCAACTCATAGTTGAAATTTTAGGCAAGGGCACATAGCCTGGGTCGTCGTTCAACCGTAGTTGAACCTTTACAATTTTTTGATGGTGAAGGCACATAGCTTGAGTCCCTATTCAATTCATAGTTGAACTTTTGGGCGAGGGCACGTAGCCTGAGTCATCGTTTAACCGTAGTTGAACCTTTGCAATTTTTCGATGTCGAAGGCACATAGCCTGAGTCCCAGTTCAACTCATAGTTGAACTTTTGGACGAGGGCACGTAGCCTGAATCGTCGTTCAACCATAGTTAAACCTTTGAAATTTTTTGATGGCGAAGGAACATAGCCTGAGTTTCTAGTTCAACTTATAGTTGAACTTTTGGGCGAGGGCACGTAGCCTCAATCGTCGTTCAACTGTAATTGAACATTTGCAGTTTTTTGATGGCGAAGGCGCATAGCCTGAGTCCCAGTTCGACTCATAGTTGAACTTTTGGGCGAGGGCACGTAGCCTGAGTCGTCGTTCAACCGAAGTTGAAGCTTTGCAATTTTTTGATGTCGAAGGCACAAATCTTGAGTCCCATTTTAATTCATAGTTGAACTTTTGGGCGAGGGAACATAGCCTGAGTCGTCGTTCTACCGTAGTTGAGCCTTTGTAATATTTGATGGCGAAGGCCATTACCTGAGTCCCAATTCAACACATAGTTGAACTTTTGTGCAAGGGCACGTAGCATGGGTCGTTGTTCAACCATAGTTGAACCTTTGCAATTTTTTGATGGAGAAGGAACAAAGCTTGAGTCCCAGTTAAACTCATAGTTGAACTTTTGGGCGAGGGCACGTAGCGTGAGTCGTCGTTCAACCATAGTTCAACCTTTACAATTTTTTGATGTCAAAGGTACATAGCCTGAGTCTCAGTTCAGCTTATAGTTGAACTTTTTTGGCGAGGGCACGTAGCCTGAGTCGTCGTTCAACCGTTAGTTGAACCTTTGCAATTTTTGGATGTCGAAGGCACATAGCCTGAGTCGTTCAACCGTAGTTGAACCTTTGCAATTTTTGATGGCGAAGGCACATAGCCTGAGTCCCTGTTCAACGCATAGTTGAACTTTTGGGAGAGGGCACGTAGACTGAGTCGTCGTTCAACCGTAGTTGAACCTTTACAATTTTTTGATGTCAAAGCTACATAGCCTGAGTCTCAGTTCAACTTATAGGTGAACTTTTTGGCGAGGGCACGTAGCCTGAGTCGTCGTTCAACCGTTAGTTGAACCTTTTCAATTTTTTGATGTCGAAGGCACATAGCCTGAGTCGTCGTTCAACCGTAGTTGAACCTTTGCAATTGTTTGATGGCGGAGGCACATAGCCTGAGTCCCAGTTCAACTCATAGTTGAACTTTTGGGAGAGGGCACGTAGACTGGGTCGTCGTTCAACCGTAGTTGAACCTTTGAAATATTTTTATGGCCAAGGCACATAGCCTTAGTCCCAGTTCAACTCATAGTTGAACTTTTCGGCGAGGGCACGTAACCTGAGTCGTTGTTCAACCGTAATTGAAGCTTGTCAATTTTTTGATGTCGAAGGCACATAGCCTGAGTCTCAATTCAACTTATAGTTAAACTTTTGGGCGAGGGCACGTAGCATGAGTCGTCGTTCAACCGTAGTTGAACCTTTGTAATTTTTGATGGAGAAGGCGGATGGCCCGAGTCCGAGTTAACCTCATAGTTTAACTTTTGGGCGAGGGCATGTAGCCTGGGTCGTCGTTCAACCGTAGTTGAACCTTTGCAATTTCTTGATGGCGAAGGCACATAGCCTGAGTCCCAGTTCAACGCATAATTGAACTTTTGGGAGAGGGCACGTAGACTGAGTCGTCGTTCAACCGTAGTTGAACCTTTGCAATTTTTTAATGTCGAAGGAACATAGCCTGAGTCCAAGTTCAACTCATAGTTGAACTTTTGGCCGAGGTCACGTAGCCTGATTCGTCGTTCAACCGTAGTTGAACCTTTGCAACTTTTTGATATTGAAGGCACATAGCCTGAGTCATCATTCAACCGTAGTTGAACCTTTGCAATTTTTTGATGGCGGAGGCACATAGCCTGAGACCCAGTTCAACTCATAGTTGAACTTTTGGGCGAGGGCACGTAGCCTGGGTCGTCGTTCAACCGTAGTTGAACCTTTGCAATTTTTTGATGGCGAAGGCACATAGCCTGAGTCCTAGTTCAACTCATAGTTGAACTTTTGGGTGAGAGAACATAGCCTGAGTCGTTGTTCAACCGTAGTTGAACCTTTGCAATTTTTGATGGCGAAGGCACATAGCCTGAGTCCCAGTTCAACTCATATTTGAACTTTTGTCTTTCTGCATAACCCCTTGTGAGCAGGGCCTCGGGTGTTAGGGTTTTTTGTTTGAGATCTTGTCTGATTTCTCTGTAGTCTTCCTGACTAGTTTGTAGAGGTCATTCTCCTATGGATCTTGGTTGGGGATGCCTTCATGCCATTTTCCGGTAGGGTCCCGTATCGAGGGATGAGGGTATCTCGCTCGTGTTCTCCTTGTAGGGGGGATCTACTTCTTCTTCTTCTTTTGCTTTCTGGAGAGTGGGGGGAAAGTCGGGGCTTCGGACTCTTGCCGGAGCTTTCGAGTTCCCTTCACCCGATCCGCTATTTGGCTCACTCGAGTTGGTTGATTTCCCTTCTGGGTGTTTCCTTCCTTCTTTGGTCTGAGGACGAACTACGTGATTCTGCTATGAAATCCCCACAGACGGCGCCAAATATTTTGGCTCAAAGTTCTCACACACTTTATAAGCACAAAACAATCAAAATAAATAAAGGGCCAATCATAGCAGATCGTAATAATCAAATGACCAAAATTGAAAGCGCAAGAGACAAATATTATTTGTTAAGAAGATAGGGGTAGGGATCTTTTATTGATAATATCGATTTGGTCTTCCTCTCCATGGAGAGGTTCAGAGCATTACGATTACATTCTCTCTTCTCTACAGAAGTGTGACGAAGAAGAAGAGGAAAAAGCAGGTTCTTTCACTTAGTACTTATAGTTGTGCACCTTGCCAACTGGCGTTGGACGGTCGTGTTCCTGTCGAGAGGAAGTCCTCCAATAACGAATAGGACGAGTGCTTATTATTAACGAATAGTTACGCCATTTGTTAGCCCAAATATGCGTAAAAGCTAATTAATCTTATTAATTATCACGCGTCAAGTTTTGACCCATACAGTCCTTGTTTTCAGGATAGAGAAAATATATAAGTTGCCCATCAAACTTCTTTGCAAAAATTATTTACACACCTTAACTTTACAGACGACCTATGTCTCCCTATTCTTGTTTGAGGTGAATATTATACCACCCTAAATAGTAACGTGGCAAAGGCAGTAGCTTCACTCTTCCAAACTTGCGTGTAAGAGGTGAAGGCACTCTATACAACTTTACTTTTCCTTAATTATCGTTCCTAAAAACAGTATCTTCCTTTTAATAATAGGGACTTTTTAGTCATTCCAACAAAAAATAAAAACCCTCATTCTTCACTGTCAAAGGCTCTCTTTCGTTCTTCTCAACCGGTAATTTTTTCTCTATTTTTTAATTCCAGCCACTATTCATCACAGGTTATAATTCACAGGTAGTGTAAAAATTTCATTACGCTATTACAGTGTAATAGTACAACTTAAATCCTATACGAAAAAAGCATCAGGTACACGTTTCTAGCTTGCTAGCTCATTCAACCAAACAAAAGTTAAACAAAAACATCAACATAGATTTACTGAAAATGTTCCTCTGTATTTTAACCAAAATCAGCAAACCATATATGTAAATATTATTTCAAGAAAAAAGGTATTACCCACATCCAGATATAAATTGCGGAGGTTACAGTAACCCCGCAAAAAACCTCCGCTAATTCACTATTTTTTTGTAGTGATATAAACAACAAAATAAAATAGATAAGTATGAAATGCATTATTATGTAATTTTGTCAATAAAAAACTAGACGACCCTTAGGTAAAAATTGTGTGGGGTAGCCACTATTTAAAATGATATTTACTTTTTATCCATCATTTTTAATGCTGAACAAAACTAGCTACTAGTCTATTAAAATTAATATAAAAAGATTGAATTACACTTTCTTCCATTGCTTTTCTTGCCAAACGCTTCTCTCTCTCAATTCGATGCATGCATGTGTTCATAGATAAGAACATCACCTGCCTACTTGCTGTTGGTTTGATTCAATTTTTGAGCACGTATGCTACTGAAAAGAATTTCAAATCTAACTTACTCTCAGAACCAAAGAACACTAGCAATAATAAAATGCATCGATTCCGAGTTTAAAAATGTTGAGTATATATTCTGATGCATTGAATTTGGACTCTGAAATTCTGTAATTGTTTTACACGATTAATCTCTTTTTTTAATATATTTTTTTGGTGTTTAAATCACGTTTTATTAAAAGAACAAGAAAAAAAAAAAAGCAATCGCAAGAAGATCAACCGATGTAATTTTACTTGAATTCTTCAGAGAACGCATTGAATGAGTTCGAAAACGTAAAGTTGAAAAAGCATCGAAACGTAACTACATACAATATAATTTTAATTTTATTACATAATTGTACGTTATTATCCTTATTGTGTGTTTGCATATAATTTATTTTGTGTTAAAATAAACGGTTAAGGGTCAGATTTGCCCTTGTACTATTCAAAATAAGCTACATTTATCCTCCGTTTGGATTTTTTAACAAATATGTACCCCCACCGTTACATATTCGGGCCACATATACCCTTCCACCATTAAAACTTGTTTCCTCAATATTTTTAAACACGTGGCAGTCTTATATTGGTCCAGATTAGCCCGCCCAGTCAATTGTTTAAACCCGCCCGACCCAACTTTATAACCCGCCCCGACCCCAGTTATTTAAATACTCCAGCGTTAATTTCCAGAGCCTTCTCCAAACTCTTCCCCTTCATCTTCCTCTGATTTTCTCCTAGGGTTCATCACATTCAATTGAAGAACAAGGAATTAGGGTTTCTAAAATAGCAAGTTTTGTCATGTCTGAAAGTAGTTATTCATCAAAGAGGAGGTGTCATTGTGGGGAAATTGCTAATCACTTCACTTCAACGACTCCATTTAATCCCGGAAGGAGATTCTTTAAGTGCGCAAAACCTAATGTATGTATCACTTTGTTTATTCTGATACCATCTAATTTTTCCGATAATTTTAATTTTTCCCTTGTATTATTGGTTCATAATTAGAAGTTGTATGCTTTTTGTTTGGTAGATAAGCTCGTGCGATTATTGGGAATGGCAAGATGAAGAAGTGGGGCAACATCCATAAGAGGAAATTAACCTTACTGCACCCCAATGTAGTCAAGCAAGTCAAGGCCCAGAGTTTGAGCATCCAGAACTAGAAGATGAACCAACTATAAGGCCTATGGTGGTGTTAGAAGAAAAAACAAGGCTTCAACAGAGACAACAACCATCACAACCTTCAGAATCAAGGGTAATTGCATTCAAAGGTGATCACAATGGTTTAAGTGTTCCATCTGATCTTCCTTACTCACCAGGCAGCCTTACATGGAATGGGAAAGCTGCTATTACTGGAAAACAATTACAAACACAAAGTAGGCAAAGAATAGAGAAGTTGGTGCCAAGGAAGAGAAACAAATGATGTGTGGTCTGGGATGTCTTGTGGGCTTGTAATTACTGCATTTTGACAGTGTCTATTAATTTTTGGGGGTCATAATTTTGTAAAGAAGCATACTGTTTATGTAATGCTGCTGGGCAGCTTTTTGTACTGATGCTGTTTGTGTAAATGCTGCTGCTGTTTATGTAGTGCTGCTGGGCAGCTTTTTATACTGATGCGGTTTGTGTAAATGCTGCTGCTGTTTATGTAATGCTGCTGGGCAGCTTTTTGTACTGATGCTGTTTGTGTAAATGCTGCTGCTGTTTATGTAATGCTGCTGTTTGTTTATGCTGTACTGATGCTGTTTGTTTATGCTGTACTGATGCTGTTTGTTTATGCTTCTGCTATTTATATTTCCATATTGCATCAGCAGAAGTCATGCAGCAGCATCTACCACAATTTGAAACATTACCATGGACATTATACTTCTTGCTACTATATGTTTGTGTCTGTAAACATTACCAGCAGCATCTGAAATTTGTTGTTTATGTAATGCTGCTGGGCAGCATTGTAAAGAAACATACATAAATGCTGAAATTTGCTGTTTATGTAATATATATCTGGGCAGCATTGTAAAGAAGCATACATAAATCACGTTTGTGGTATCAAATTATGCAGCTCTAAATACAAAAAAAAAACTAAAAGCTTCACAGATGGTAGGAACACAAAATACTTCACTTCATTAAATCATACTGAAAGCTTCACAGATGGTAGGAACACAAAATACTTCACTTCATTAAATCACATTGAAAGCTTCTAAATCCAGTAATACATATACTTCACTTCATTAGCATTACCACAACAGATGGTAGGAAAAATTTCCACTAATACATATACTTCACTTCATTAGCATTGCGGCAACAAATCCCATAAATATTGTCCATGAAATCATAATGACGATCTTCATATTTAGGACTTTCTCTTCCAATTTACGGGCTTTGTTCGCTTCCGAATTCTGTAAAGCCTTCAAGCTATCCACTCTTTCCTTTAATTTTCCCCTTTCAAGAATAATCGCATCCAACGTCGACTTCATATTTTTGTGTTTAACATTAGCGGCATCCAATTTGTACTTCATATTATTAATTGTAATGACCGCTCGATCCGGTAATACATCATCTTGCCATTCCCAATAATCGCACGAGCTTATCTACCAAACAAAAAGCATACAACTTCTAATTATGAACCAATAATACAAGGGAAAAATTAAAATTATCGGAAAAATTAGATGGAATCAGAATAAACAAAGTGATACATACATCAGGTTTTGCGCACTTAAAGAATCTCCTTACGGGGATTAAATGGAGTCGTTGAAGTGAAGTGATTAGCAATTTCGCCACAATGACACCTCCTCTTTGATAAATAACTACTTTCAGATATGACAAAACTTGCTATGTTAGAAACCCTAATTCCTTGTTCTTCAATTGAATGTGATGAACCCTAGGAGAAAATCAGAGGAAGATGAAGGGGAAGAGTTTGGAGAAGGCTCTGGAAATTAACACTGGAGTATTTAAATAACTGGGGTCAGGGCGGGTTATAAAGTTGGGTCGGGCGGGTTTAAACAATTGACTGGGTGGGCTAATCTGGACCAATGTAAGACTGCCACGTGTTTAAAAATATTGAGAAAACAAGTTTTAACGGTGGAAGGGTATATGTGGCCCGAATGTGTAACAGTGGGGGTATATTTGTTAAAAAAATCCAAACGGAGGATAAATGTAGCTTATTTTGAATAGTACAAGGGCAAATCTGACCCTTAACCGTAAAATAAATTAAAAGTTAAGGACAATAGGTCCTGACATTAGACTAAGAAGCCAAAAAGTTAAGGACATGTAGTCCTTAACTTACAGTTACAAGTTCAAAAGTTAATGACAATAGGTCCTTAACTTTGATTTTAAAGTTCAAAAGTTAAGGGCAGATAGCAGTTACAAGTTCAAAAGTTAACGACAATGGGTCATTAACTTTGATTTTCAAGTTTAAAAGTTATGGACAAACAGTCCTTAACTTACAATTACACATTCAAAAGTTAAGGACAACCAGTCCTTAACTTACAGTTACAAGTTTAAAAGTTAAGGACAATAAGTCCTTAACTTTGATTTACAAGTTCAAAAGTTAAGGACAGAGAGTCCTTAACTTACAGTTACACGTTCAAAAGTTAAGAACAAGCAAATTCAAAAGTTAAGGACAATAGGTCCTTAACTTTGACTTACAAGTTCAAAAGTTAAGGACAATAGGTCCTTAACTTTGACTTACAAGTTCAAAAGTTAAGGACGCTTGGTCTTGAAGTTTGAGTTCCAAGTTCAAAAGTTAAGGACATGTAACCTTGAAGTCCTGAACTTAGAGTTACATATTAAAATGTTAAGGACATGTAGTCTTGAAGTCCTGGACTTAGAGTTTCAAGTTTAAAAGTTAAGGACGTATAGTCCTGATGTCCTGAAGTTAAGGACATGAGAAGAAGGATATTTTCGTTCGAACAACTAAAGTTTACTAAACCAATAGCTAAAGTCTAAAAACATTTAAAATACTGACTTTAAAATAAAAACATGAGCTGTTAGTAGCTATTTGTACATGTCGCCCAACCCTCGATGCTGAAAATATATGCAAAACAGTAAGTCATTAGAAAAATGGGAATTGTCTTTGGAAAAAAAAGAGACTAACTTTATATCTATATTCCTTTCTTGTAGTTGGCCGACATGTATTATGTGATTAGTGAAGTACTGATTTGATGCATATAGAGTTAAAAGGGGAAGTTGTGGAGTAGCATGATGGATTGGTGACTATGTGTATATTGGTAAAATCAAGCTTATGATACATCTTGTCTACGATAAAATAAATTTATTTAGAGGCATGATGACAACAAATCAGATCGAAGTAAGGGTTTCATCGAGTCAGATTCGGGGGGGGGGGGGAGGGGGCATGATGCCCACACTCGAAAATATCGGGGTCATGATCCGAGATCGATCCAAATCTTAAAGGCTTAGGAGAACGGTGTCAGGAAACCAATTACATCCAACGGTGGGCTGTAATAACCGCGATTGCCGAATATCACGCCGTGGATCTCGACACGTATCGGTACTTAGTTGAACAGAAATATTTTACCTTTTATGAAATTGTACCTGGAGTAGGATTGCTCTATTATATAAAGGTGGGTCTGATTATTTATCAAAAATATATAGTAACACGCATTCTAAGGCGATATATTATTTCTTTTTTGTTCTTATTCTGGTTCATCAGTACTGGTCTGTGCGAGCCGGAATCGAGGTGGATATTTTATTGATGCTAGAATCATCTTCCTCACGTGGTTTGAGTATACTACATCTTTATTTATATAATTTAGCATAATTTATTATTTGTATCGAATTAATCTGTATATTTTTAAAACCACTTATAAATTTAATTGTTGCAGGTAAACATACGTAAGATAGAATTAGAACTAATAAGGTTCTCTTTTTTAGATAATCACAGTCATTATTATTATTATTTTTTTTTTAGATAAACTGCCGATTTCATTGATTCAAAAAAATATGTACAATGTATTCCTATGGTAGTAGTATGGACTCCTACTACTCATTACATTTCATGTCTAACTATACAACTCGTATAGACAAATCTAACTTGCAATTAAGGATCAAAACTAAGGATAGCAGTTTAGCATTTTTAACCCTTCCTGCCTCCTTTTACACTTCCTATTTCTTGCATGTATTAACAATGCCACTTCTTTGCAACACTGGTCTTCTTCAAATGGCTTGTTCTCAAATCTGATCAAGTTTCTACACCTCCATAGCAATGCAACAGTAGTAACAAATGCAGTGGCAGTGATTGCCTGCTGCCAGTGTTTACTCTTAACTTTGCTACAGATCCATTTCACTTCATACTCCCAGCCTTCAATGATCCTAGCATGTCCCAACCACACACAAATTCTTCTCCATATTCTGCTGGTAATGTCACATTCAAAATAAAGATGCTTGAACTCTTCATTATGCATTTTACAGAATGCACACAAAGTTGGCATTTGTATGCCTATACACTGCAACCTCTCAACTGTGGGAAGTTTTTGTTGAGCAGCTAACCAAACAGTAAACCTGTGTTTAGGAAGTGTAGATGAAATAAGCATTAAGTTCCTCCATGCAATCTTAAGAAACTTAGGCAGCAAAGCAATATACATTTTGTGAATCTGAAATTTTCCAAACTTGCATACACTCTGCAGCCTGCTAGTGATATCACCTTGCAACTGAGTATTTCCCAGCACCAATGCCCTACTGTCCAGTATCTTCTTTACCGCCCAAGAAGAGTTGGATGGCACAGCAACTGACTGAATGCTCCTATTCTTGATATAGTAAGAATGTACCCACCTGACCCATAGACAGTCCTTTTTATTAGCCAAATCCCAAAGTAACTTGGCTATGGCTGCTTTATTCCATATATCCATCCTCATTATATTAAGACCCCCAGAGGAAATAGGTTGGCAAACCTTATCCCAGGCCACAAGTGCTCTCCTGAATAGTGTAGCTTTACCTGTCCAGAGGTATGTTCTACAGATTGCCTCTATAGCCTTCAATACTTTTTTAGGTATTATAAACACCTGAGCCCAATAAGTCTGCATTCCAAAGATCACTGCCTTAATCAATTGAGTTCTGCCAGCATAGGATAACAATTTTGCTGACCAGCAAGTGATTCTTGTGTGATCTTTTTAATGAGAGGCAAGTAATGATGTATAGCTAGCTTCTTAGAATCCAGGGGTACTCCAAGATATCTGAAGGGCAGCAGACCTTCAGTGAATCCCAGGCCTGCAATAATTTCCTCTCTGGTTTCCTGTGGGACTCCAGCCAAATAGATTGCACTCTTACTTACATTAGGCTGAAGGCCAGATGCAGCTGAGAATATAAGAAAGGTGCTGTGTAATATCTGGATAGATACTGTGTCAGCCCTACAAAACATTAGCAAGTCATCAGCAAAACATACATGGGATATGTTAAGTTTCCTGCACCTAGGATGGAAGTTGAAGTTTCCATCCTTATGTAGTTGATGTAGTAGTCTGTTCAAATATTCCATGGCCAATACAAATAGATAAGGAGACATAGGGTCCCCCTGTCTTATACCTCTCTTAGCATTGAATGGTTTAGTAAGGCCACCATTCATTACTAAGGAGTATGAGGCAGATGAAACACAAGCCATGACCCAAGCAGTAAACTTAGCAGGGAACCCCAGTGCTATTAGAACCTGCTCCAGAAAACTCCATTCAAGTGTATCATATGCCTTTCTAAGATCCACTTTAAGAACACATCTAGGAGAAACACCTTTCCTAGAGTATCCTTTAAATATTTCATGGCTGAGAAGAATGTTATCCATGATACTCCTTCCTTCAATAAATACAGATTGGGCAGGACCAATCAGTTCTCCAATTACACCCTTCATCCTTCTGGTAATAACTTTGGATATGATTTTGTACAGTGTAGTACAGCATGCAATAGGTCTAAAATCCTTCACAGTGGTAGGGGTTTTGATCTTTGGCACAAGGGCTATTGCAGTAGTATTAATCATATATGGCATTTTGCAGGTTTCAAAGAATTCCTTAGTAGTAGAGAAAATATCTTCTTGGACTATCTTCCAGCTCTTTGTAAAGAACTCAATAGGAAAACCATCTACTCCTGGGGCCTTATCTCTAGGCATATCAATTACAGCTGCATTAATTTCCTCCATAGTAACTGGTCTGATAAGGTTCTCTTTCTTTGTTTAGTTTGCATTCATAAGGCAAAAGGAAGATCAAATAAAGGAAAATTCAACTTAGAGTATATTTGTGTAAACATGTTATTGAGTGCATTTCTAAGGCGGTCGCTGTCTTTTTACAATAAACCACAACAAGTAAGAGAAACAGGTTTAAAGTAAAGGCCAAAGAACAAAAGACAAATAAGGGCTGCACAAGACAAAAAACCAGAGGCTATTCAATCTGCCATAGAAGGTAGAACTTAAAGGATTCTTGCGGAAAGTCCTATGACACAGGAGCGGGATTCATTTGGTAGGGCATGCCAACGAGATTTCATGAGAGATTTGAATCAATAAGCTCATAATCTAGGGTTCAATTAGCGCAGCAGATAGCACATGACCAAAAGCTTTTATACCCATGAGCTAAGGCACCACCCTTCTTTCCGACCCGGAATGGAACATACGGTACGTAAATAGTGTGTTAATTTATCAACTCAACATACCAACTGTGTCGAAATATCATTTGAGCTAACTAGAGATAAGTGAAAGGAAACAAAAAAACTAGATCACCATTGATGCTGAAAATATATACAAAACAGTAAGTCAATGGGAAATTGTCTTTGGAAAAAAATAAGAGACTAACTTGATATCTGTATTGAGCAAATTTGGTTCCCTACGTTCTTAAAATATTAATGCACGCTTACGACGCAGAGAACGGTCTAATTGTGGACGACTCTAATAAGGGCGGCCCCAGCAAGTGGAGGACCAAGCGACATGACTCGAGACGATGTCGCTTAAAGTTCTGACTTTCCCGTACACTAAGACCACCAACCCCTTATACTTTTTTCATTATTTCGAGGAAGGTCCCTTAGTATATAAAGGGGATCTTCCCTTTTTAAAGGACTCATGTGTATCTTATTATTAAGAATATACAACCCCATCTCTCTCTCTTTCTGGTGAAACGATTCTCACTTGCTTTAATGTTATTACATCCCAAGCTATCTTTACTATTATCACAAATCTTAACAAAGTTTTCTCTAGTTCATATTGCCCTTAATTCCGATTAACCCATATTATTTTTTGATTGTTTTTTTGCTTAACAAGTGCTTAACTTTGTAGCTAAATAATTTGGCGCCGTCTGTGGGGATTTCGTGAATCAAAGTTGTAGTTTACTTCTAGAGATCTTTCATAAAACCACATTCTACAACCTAAAATAGCTGAAAACAATGCAAGAATGAAAGCTATCATGGATGCTAGAGCCGATCTTATGGGCCCTTTCAACGCAGCTACCAAAGAGGATGCTCCACACGTGACCCATAGCACCTTGGTAAGCGTGGAAAACCTACCTTCCCCTTCTGAAGATCTGGTGGTTCTACGGGAAAAAGAGGCTTCCACATCTATAACAAAAGAAGCATCCCCAGAGGTAAAGAGGCTATTGGAAGAATGGTTGACAAGTGCTCTTAGCAGCTCAGCCGGAAAACCACCCAACACCAGATGCACACCAACACCAGTGGTGGACCATGCTATAATTGAAGATGAACTCGAGGTCAC
This sequence comes from Nicotiana benthamiana, assembly GCA_034376525.1. NCBI lineage: Eukaryota > Viridiplantae > Streptophyta > Magnoliopsida > Solanales > Solanaceae > Nicotiana > Nicotiana benthamiana. The sequence goes on along the minus strand of CM067340.1, from coordinate 56,864,346 downwards.
ACGAACAAACAATGTGCCCGCCGATGCTACAGCTCACGGGGGGACACTCACACCCATCCTTAAAAAGATGTAATAAATGAAAAACGAAAATAGGTCGCTTCACGACCAGATGAAGGAGCACCAAGAAAGAATGGACAAAATCCGGGGTGCACCTAAGTTGCTGCCAAAACGATACATGGGGAGGTTCGTTGAACAACCCTATACTGAAGGAGCTGCACCTTATCCCATCCCAAAAACCTTCAAAATGCTCCCTATTTGAAGGTATATGATGGGACATCGGATCCCGAGGACCACCTAATTCACTATGTCACGGCGGTCAAAGGTAATGATTTATCAAAAGAATAGGTACCATCCGTACTTCTGAAGAAGTTTGGCGAAACATTGACAGGAGGGGCCCTAACATGGTACTCCCAGTTGCCGGCCAAACACATCTCCACATTTGAGGAAATGGCAGACAAATTTTTCACCGCCCATGCAAGGGCAAAGAAAACAGAAGCTCGTGTCAACGACATCCTTGCTATCCGACAGGTCTCAGGAGAAGGGCTTAGAGAATTTTTAGCCAGATTCAACAGAGTCAGAATGAGCCTGCCAAACGTATGCGAAGGCATGGCAGTCGCGGCTTTTCAGAACGGACTCAGCAGGAACGGTTCACGAGCGACCAGAAAATTGGTTAGCCGCCTTATAAAATATCCCCCCACCCCCTGGAAAGAAATCCACAATGCCTACTGCACAGAGGTACGTGGAGATGCGACGACCTTAATGGCCCGACCAGGCGGCTAATAGCGGTAAACTCATAAATCCAAAGGGATCAACGCAATGAGGGACGACGGGAACAAATCTCGCGCCTCAATAGGGAGAGACATCAACCCTACATCAGATCGTCACAACCACCAAGGAACGCAGATGCCTTGAAACGACACATCGCCCCATTGAGGAATGACAAAGGTATTCCCCCTTCATTATCTACACATAACTTTTGCATGTCTCCTTTAGAAGTAGTGTACGCACTAGAGAAGCTGGGCAACAAAGTACAAAGGCCAGTAAAGATGAATTCTGACCACGCCAACAGAACATCAAATGCCCTATGTGAGTTCCACCAGGAACGGGGGCATATGACTAAAGACTGCATACGTCTCCGATAGGAGGTGGTCCAGATGCTGAACCAAGGGTTCTTGAAAGAACTGCTCAGCGATAAAGGAAAGCTCAACTTCGCACACGGGCGGGAACAACCTCACGGCCCACCAAGGCCGCCCTCACCAACACGCACCATCAAAATGATCATTGGGGACGACAATGACTCAGCGATCAACCATTTCAAGTTCACCACCACTCACAAATTGAAGTGAACTATCGCTCACGAATGGTATGACAACTTCGAAGATAGTATTACCTTCGATAAGTCTGATACCGACAGTTTTTTTTCCTGATTATGATGATTTAGTTATTACTTTACGCATAGTGGATACTGATGTAAAAAGGATCATGGTCGACGATAGCAACGACGCGTGTATTATCCATCCAAGAGTCCTTGCATTAATGGGACTCGAGGATAAAACAATTCTGCACTACATAACACTAACTTGTTTTAACAATGCAGTTGAAATAACCTCTGGCGAGATTACACTGCCCATCTTGGCAGGAGGAGTTACGATGGAAACCACTTTTCACGTAATGAATCAAGACACAGCATACAATGCCATCATAGAACGTCCATGGATACATGCCATGAGGGCAGTCCCCTCCAGTTTCTATCAAGTGATCAAATTCCCAACCCTATGGGGAGTATATAGTATACGGGGTGAGCCACGCACCACCCAAGAGTGTTACAAAATAGCCCAAGATTACACTTACACCAAGCAGCTTAAAGGAGTACGCACAGAAGCATAACAATCAGCCCTGTCAGGGACTAAGGTCCACCCAACAGAAGACGCCATCAAAGATCCCGACAATGTCGAAGCTATCAAGGCCACGGTCGAAGACCTCGACCCCAACAACGACTCCACCAAGAAAGCGTACATAGGCCACGGTCTCTCAAATCCAAGTAAGTATCACGAATTTCTATCTGACAATACAGACCTGTTTGCTTTTTCCCATGCAGATATCCCAGGAATCCCACAAGCTGAATGTCGACCCGATTTACCCACCTGTGCGGCAGGCGAGGAGACAATTCAATACCGCCATCAATGAAGCGGTGAGTGGAGAAGTAGACAAGCTGTTGGCTAATGGCTCCATTAGAGAATCCAAGTATCCAGAGTGGGTCACCAACGTCGTAATGGTCAAAACTAAGAACGGGAAGTGGCGGATGTGCGTAGATTTCACTGACCTAAATAAGCATGTCCAAAGGACTCATTCCCACTACCCTACATCGACCAATTGATAGACGCCACGGAAGGACATGAGCTTGTGAGCTTCCTTGATGCATACTCCGGCTACAATTAGATCATGAAGGCCGAGGAGGATCAAGATAAAATGACCTTCATCACTCACCAAGGGACTTACTGCTACAAGGTAATGCCCGTCGAGCTCAAGAATGCGGGGACTACATACCAGAGGGTGGTGACTACCATGTTCAAAGAGCAACTCAGGCAAGACAATGGAGGTCTATATCGACGACATGCTAGTGAAGTCATCGAATAAAGAGGACCACCTCGACCACCTGAAGGAAGCTTTCGAAATACCGAGGAGATACGACATGAAGCTGAACCTCGAAAAGTGCGCCTTCGGCATAGCCTTGGGAAAGTTCCTGGGTTTCTGGTATCACAAAGGGGCATCGAAGTCAAACCTGGACCAGATCAAGGCCATAGAAGCCATCCTGGAAATACTGAGTAGCAAAAAGCAAGTGCAGAAGCTGACGGGAAGAATAGCCGCCCTCTCCAAGTTCATCTCTAGCTCCTCCGATAGGTGCCACCAATTCTTTAGTGTATTGAAAAAGGATCAAGGACTACAATGGAATGATGAATGTGTCGACTCCCTGAGAAGTTTGAAGGAATACCTGTCATCGCCACCCCTGCTGGTCAAATCAGACCTAGGCAAACCACTATTGGTGTACTTGGCTATATCGGAAGTTGCATTCAGCGCCGTCCTGGTGCGTGAAATCAAAGGTATGCAATCTCCTATCTATTACATTAGCAAAACTTTAGTGGACTCCAAAACTCGGTACCCATACCTTGAGAGGCTGGCATTGCCACTCGTAGTAGCTTCACGAAAGCTTCTGCCCTATTTCCAGTGCCACCCCATAAGGGTAGTAACTACCTTCCCTTTGAGGAGCGTCTTACACAAACACGAACTCTCAGAACGGCTCGCCAGATGGGCCGTTGAGCTCAGAGAACATGATATCAGATACTTTACAATGACCGCCATCAAGTCGCAAGTCCTTGCCGACTTCATCGTCGACTTCAGCGGGGAGGTCCTGCCAAAGGCAGAACTCGATGCACAACGTGTATCCTCCAATAATGACCTATGGGTCCTTTATATAGATGGCGCCGCCAATGCATCGGGATCAGGACTAGGAATCGTTTTTAAGGTTCCCACGGGCAAAACAATTTGCCAGTCCATACGATGCCCAAAAATGACTAACAACGAGGCCAAGTATGAGGCCGTTATTGCAGGCATGAAACTGGCAACCAAATACGGGCTCGATGAATCCTCCTCCACTGTGACTCCCAACTTATGGTAAACCAGGTCTCTAGGACTTATCAAGTTAAAGAGTAGAGGCTGCAAAAGTACCAGGAAGAAATCCGCAAACTACTGGTTACATTCGACAAATGTCGCTTCGAACAAATTCCCCGAGCACGGAATGTCGAAGCGGACGGCTTGGAAAAGTTGGCTGCAGCCACCAAAACTTTCAACAAAGAAAGTGTGATCGCACTCCTCCACTCACCCATTGACCACACCGAGGTACTTTCCTTATACCTGACTAGGGTCTGGCATAGCCAGTTCATATCTTATTTGAGGGATGGGACATTGCCCTCCGATAAAAAGGAGGCGAAAAAGCTTGGCGTACAGGCCGCCCGATACTGCATGATCAACAACGACCTTTATAAGAGGACGTTCGGTGGCCCCTTGGCCAAGTGCTTAGGGCCGCATCAAACGAGGTCGGTACTTGAGGAAGTACTCGAAGGCCATTGCGGCACTCACACTGGTAATCACGCCCTCGTGTGGTGCACCATACGCGCCGGCTACTACTAGCCCACTATGAAAAATGAGGCGGCCGAGTATGTCCGCTGATGCGAACAATGCCAAAAGTATGCCGCAATGATACATCATCCTGGAGAACCCCTCCATTCCGTCACTTCACCCTGGCCATTCATTAAATGGGGAATGGATATAGTCAGCCCACTGCTAGCAGGACGAGGGAAGGAACGATTCTTACTTGTTTTAACTGACTGTTTCTCTAATTGGGTAGAAGCTGGTGCTTACGCGCAAATACACGAACAAGAGTTCATCACCTTCATATGGAAGAACATCATTTGCCGCTTTGACATCTCAAAAGAAATAAGCTGCGACAACGTGCGTCAATTCATCGGTCAGAAAATGACAGAGTTCTTCGAGAAATGGCGCATCAAAAGGATACTATCCATGCCATGCCACCCCGCCGCCAACGGCAAAGCGGAATCTTCCAACAAAACGATCCTAAACATACTGTAGAAAAAGCTGGAAGACACCAAAAGTCTATGGCCCGAACTACTACCTAAGGTCTTGTGGGCACACAGAACTACACTCAAGTCCAGCACCGGGGAAACCTTGTACTCACTGGTTTATGAAACCGACGTTGTCATATTCGTCGAAGTAGGCGAACCAAACTTAAGGTATTTGCACACCAGTGGAACAAAAAACGATGCCAGCAGACTCCAAGACCTTGATGAAGCCGAAGAAAGGAGGGAAATGGCCCACATCAGGATCAGGATGGTAGCCCAAAAACAACAAATCAAAACATACTACAACAAAAATACAAGAGTGAGACCACTCAAAGTAGGAGACTACGTCCTCAAAGCAAAGACATTGGCCTTTAAAAACCCAAATGAAGGAAAATTGGGCACAAACTGGGAAGGACCTTACAAAATCACAGAGGCAGCCGGGAAAGGAGCATTCCAGCTCGAGATAATGGAGGGAAAAACTCTCCAGAATAACTGGGACGTCGCTCACCTCATACATTTCCACTTCTAAAAGGCGTCCCTTGAGTCGTATTCTTTTCCCTTACCCGAGTTTTGACCCAATTGGGTTTTCTCGGGAAGGTTTTTAGCGAGGTGGCAAAGGGAACATCTAGAGATGTTTGCAGTACAAGTGTATCACATCGGCCCCAGTGTGTACTCTCCAATCCCAACATGACAGGGACTAGATTAGTACCATCTCCAAGTGAATGAAAATGCTACAACCATCTCCAAATGAATGAAAAGGCTACGACCATCTCCAAATGAATGAAAAGGCTACGGCCATCTCCAAAAGAATGAAAAGGCCACGGCCATCTCCAAGTGAATGAAAAGGCTATGGCTATCTCCAAGTGAATGAAGAGGCTACAACCATCTCCAAGTGAATGAAAAGGCTACGACCATCTCCAAATGAATGAAAAGGCTACGACCATCTCTAAATGAATGAAAAGGCTACATCCACCTCCAAATGAATGAAAAGGCTACGACCATCTCCAAGTGAATGAAAAGGCTACGGCCATCTCCAAGTGAATGAAAAGGCTACGACCATTGTTTTTACATGGCTAAGGCCATTGTTTTGATATGGCTAAGGCCATTATTTTTACATGGCTAAGGCCATTGTTTTAATGTGGTTAAGGCTGTTGAATGTTACATGGCTACGACCATCATTTTTACATGTCTAAGACCATTTTATTAACATGGCTAAGGCCATGATTTTTACATGGCTAAGGCCATTACTTTTACATGGCTAAGGCCATCATTTTTACACGACCACGGCCATCATTTTTACATGGCTACGACTATTATTTTAACATGGTTAAGGCCGTCGAAATTTACATGGCTACAGTCATTATTTTTACATGGCTAAGGCCATTATTTTAACACGGTTAAGGCCGTCGAATTTTACACGGCTACAGTCATTATTTTTACATGGCTAAGGCTATTATTTTAACACGGTTAAGGCCGTCGAATTTCACATGGCTAAGGCTATCATTTTTACACGGCTAAGGCCATTGTTTTAACGCGGTTATGGCCATCTAACATTACATGGCTAAGGCCATAATTGTTACATGGCTAAGGCCATCATTTTTATACGGCTATGGCCGTTGAACTTTATTTGTCTACGGCCATCACTTTCACACGGTCAGGGCCACCGAACGGCCCACTTAGCTTCAACTATGGCAAGAGGAAAATAAAAATAAGGGGAGTAAATAATGTTCCAAAAAACAGAAAACATTGACAATAGAAAAAATCGTATATTTTTATCCCCAAAAAGGGTCAACACCCACTATACAAAAATCAGTATTTACAAACATACTTACAGAGGTCCTAAAGGCCTCCGCCTCCCTGGTTATCCTATCCCGCCTAGCCTTCATGCGGCCCATCTTCATTTCGAGGAGTATACACCTTGGAAATCCAAGAACTGGACTACAACCGGTTGACGTCAGCAGATTTACCCTCCCCCCGGGGTGGCGATTCAGGACTATAGTCGGCCGCTTCACGGGCAGCTCTAACCAGTTGGTGTGGCTCTCAACTTCAGCCTCAAATGCTCGCCCAGCCGCCAAAAACTCTTCGAGCACGACCAGCCGGGACTCCGCGTACACCGACATCTCGTGTGCCTCACAAGAAGCGTCATCCTGTGCTAGGGTCCGCTTGAGGTCCTCAACCTCGGCCTTTTTGGCATCGAGTTCCGCTGTTAAGGTAGCAACCCGAGCGTGCAACTCCACCGCCTCCTCCGCCGCCTCCTCCGCCACTACGCGGCCAAGCTACAACTCTTCATCCTTAGCTTGAATAAGGACCTCCATCTCCGTAGTTCGAGTAACGGCAGCCATAAGTTGTTCGTCGACTTTCTCTAGTTCGACCACCTTTTTCTTCAGCTGCTCCTCGGACTGCACAAGGCCCTCACGAACCACCCTGAAGTTAGGGTCATGCATGTACATGTCGACTAGGGTCTGGTGCGCCTCACGTGTTATGTTATATTTCTGTACCAACCTATTGTATTTGGCCACCTTCTTCTTCAGGCGTCGACCCCTTTCCGCCTGCAGGATAAGAGTCTAAAAAACAAGTGAAAGGTGAGCACAAGGGAAATTTCCCTCCACTAACGCAAAAGGAAAATCATCAATCAAGGAAAAAGATGTACCTGCAAGGCCGCGCCCTTGTCACTGAGCTCTGCCAAGGCCGCGCTCTCAGCACACGCACATAAGAGTGTTATGCCGGTGGTTGCCTCCTCGAACTTCTCCAACAAATTGTAGAGACTAGGAATCACTATGCGACGGGAGGACCAGCTAGCCACCATCTCTACTTGGTCCAGGACCCGCCTCCTCTGTCCGCGTCCTCCATAGCGGTCTTTGGGCACGCCACGTCCACTCTTTAGCCACTTCTTTCCATGGCTTCCCTCCTCAGGGCAGACCTCCCCGAGTGAATGGCCTCAGCCATAAATATTGGCCTAGATTCAGGACGGGGTGGTTTAGCCTTCATTGTCTGAGTAAACAGCTTTGTCGGTTAGAATCCGACGTTTCCTCCTCTCCAATGTCTCTTCCTCTTCAAGGTCCCCCTCAGTAGGACGCGGGATGGGCTCACATGGGGACGGTTCGACAGTGAGCACTCTTGTGGGGGAAACCTTGGGGACGGTCCCAGGCACAGCCACCAGTATCTCTCCGGGCGTTGTTTCAAGCAAGAACCCTGGCACTTCCTCATGCGCTAACTCCGGAGCCGCCTGATGCGATCTCCTGCCTTGTGAGGTGAGAAACACTACCTTTGGACGTACCTACGAGGATCATATCCTTCTCACCAAGGTCAGGTGCCACCATAGAAGGGTTGGCCACAGTTCTATTCTTTTTCTTCTTCTTCTGCGCCTTCTTGGGGGTGCGTCGACCTACCAAAACATGTATGAGATAGATAAGAAAATTATGGAGAACCCCCAAGTCAAAACGGAAAGGAAAAATCAAGCAAGGTCGTTACCTGAAGGGCCATAGAGCTTGAGGAATTTCGGACAGGTACGACATTCCTCCACAAACGGTATCAATGCTTGCACCCATGACCTAATGTCGTTGACCTTTCGAGGAGGGCGAGCTGTCACTGCATGAAGGCCAAGAGAAATCTACAATGGTGAAAACCAGCAAAATAAGATTACCGTAGTAAAAGCTATGCACAGTAATACTTACATGCATCATTCCACGCCTCCGGAAACCCTCAGGGTTATACACCAGCTGCTCAGTACGCACATAGAAAAATCTCTTCCAAAATTTGCGGCTAGACTAGTCATCCGCTTGCGACACTAAGCTCTTCTTGCCCCGGCGCACAAACTGGAGCATTTATCCTCTCATAAAGCTCACGCCGAACATTTGCAAAAGTTAGTGAACGGTAACCTCTTTCTCAGCCTTCACCGCATAGGTGGTAAGAATCCCACACATCTTTAACGCGTACGGAGTTAGTTGGGCCGGACACGCCCCGTACAAGTGACAAAACTCATCCGCCAAAGGGTAAAGCATGAGGCTATACCCAATTCGGAAAGCGTACTCGTAGAATGTGCAATACCCGGGCTTGTGCACGTTGGCATAGTCTGTCCCGGCGAGAGCCAGCTCAATGTAGTTAGGGATATTATATGACCCCCTAAGAGTAGCCAAATAAGATGGCGTCAGTTTGCTAAGATCCCAAGGGGGAAGCTTACAGTGGTTCCTAAAATCTTTCCGTGTGGCCATATCCAGTAGAAGAATATTAGCCGTTGATAGGGGACCAAGAACCTCCTCGGCCTCCCCATCATCGGAGGACGATGAGGGCCTAGAGAGGGCGTCACCCTTAGTCCTGGTACTATCGTGACGATGTTTAGTCATAATGGAAGTTATGAGAGAAAGGCGTTTTAAGGATACAAGGTTTAATTCTCAGGAACGAATATTTTAAAGGAAAAGATCAACGGGTGCCAGAGAAAGACGAGATAAAGGTTGAGAAAGTGCTCTCCAAAAAGTTCGAAAGATGATTCGGATTCAACCTCTCCCCTATTTATAAGGAAATGTGCACGGAAATAAAAAGGCTTGGTTCAAAAATCGGCGCGGGAAACCAAAATGTCACGTCATGTCTTGAACCACCTAGGGAGAAAAGGTAGTGATTACACACGTGATCGATGATGTCATCCTAAAAAAGGAGCCCTAAAAAGAGGTTTTACGTCAACTGCGTAACCCCTCCGCATATGATCACGCCCCCTTTTCTACAGTATCAACAGGGACGGCCAAATTTGTAGAGAGGACGAGCATGCATGTACGTTCGTTGAAGATGTCTCCTGGCTACGTTCCCAACAAACGGAGGGACTATCTGTATTGGGAAAATTTGGTTCCCTACGTTCTTAGGTTATCTATGCACGCCTACGACGTAGAGAACAGCCTAATTGAGGCGACTCTAATAAGGGTGGCCCCAGCAAGCAAACAGACCAAGCGACATAACTCGAGACGACGTCGCTTAAAGTTCTGACTTTCCCATACACTGAGACCACCAATCCCTTGTACTTTTTTGATTATTTCGAGGAAGGTCCCTTAGTATATAAATGTGATGTTCCCTTTGTAAATGACTCGTGTGTATCTTATTATTAAGAATATACAACTCCCACTCTCTCTCTTTCTGGTGAAACGATTCTCGCTTGCTTTATTGTTCTTACATCCCAAGCTATCTTTACTATTATCACAAATCTTAACAAAGTTGTTTTCTGTAGTTTATATTGCCCTTGATTCCAACTAACCCATATTATTTTTAATTGTTTTTGAGCTTTAACTTTTTAGCTTAACTAGGGATAAGTGAAAGGAAACAAAAAACTAGATGACCTTTGATGCTGAAAATATATACAAAACAGTAAGATATTAGAAAAATGGGAATTGTCTTTGGAAAAAATTAAGAGACTAACTTTATATCTATATTCCTTTCTTGTAGTTGGCCGACATGTATTATGTGATTAGTGGAGTACTGATTTGATACATATAGAGTTAAAAGGGGAAGTTGTGGAGGAACATTATGGATTGGTGAGTGGTTTCACTAGTACAACAGCTAAAAAAAGAAGAAATAAGGACTCCAATGACCTAAAAGTAATGCACCATTTATTTGGAAAGAATATAGTAAACTTACAAGCTAGTCATCTCATATTTTAAAGCATCATTGACAATATTTTATGGACTCCACTACCCTTTTAATGGCTGCTTAACTATTCAACTTACAAATACATACAAATCATAGAAAGCAACAAGATTACAACCTTTTACTATGTCCCTAATCTTTGTGTTTTAAATTATTCATTGACCTTTTGACTCACTTTTTCTAGCTATAAAGTGCATTGATTCACGTTTACACAATTTTTGATCGTGTGCTTAAAATGTTAGGTAAAGTATATTCGAACTTGAGATTTCATTGCTAAGTGCCACCATACATGTAACCCTAAAATGCTTTTGTGACTCACCAACTTTTCATGGTGAAAAAGGGATTTGGGTGGGGTGCAATAGTGAAAAAGAAAAAGGTAAAGAACAATAATAGTGGTTTTATGATGTAATGATTAGTTGAGTTTCTTCTATTTAATGCCACAATCAATGGTCTAACTTACCACTAGATTGTCTCAAGAGCACACCAACTATTATCAGTTTCAAACTCAGAGTAGATTATTAAGTGAGAAAAAATGAAGTGGGATGAAGCAATACATGGGTCTTAGGAAAAGATAGGCAATTAGTTGGAGTGAAGGACTTTTAAATGGCCTTCCTCCAAATACAATTTCAAGTTTGTTCATACTTTGCCAATTTCAAATGCAGCAAAAAAAGGGAAGTGTATATGGATGTTGGTAAAAGCATGGCGAACCGGCAAGTCACAAAACGGCAATGGACTCCGTTTTGGAGTCTTCTTGGCTTTTTACTTAATTATTGTACTTATATTCTTATATCCAGTCTTCTGTAATTGTGTTTCATTTGTAAGTCACATGCATTGTGTGGTTAATAGTCAAAATTTTATAATAGATTTGTTATGATTGTCATAGATCTTTTTCTCCAGTTCTATCTTAAGATTAAGATGTTGTGTTGATGTCTTCTTCGGTTCTATCTTGGAATTGTGTTTGTACTGTCTCAATTTTCATGCATATTTTCTGGAAAGTTGTGATTAAACATTAGTGGAGATGACTAAAATCATCAATTACTTTATCTGCAACATCTAAATCATGATTCTGCCATTTTGAGATCAGCTGTTCATAAACTCACAACTTTCAGTTCAAACCATATGTATACATATATATATATATATATATATATATATATATATACATATATATACATACATACATATATATATACATACATACATATACACGCACATACTCGATTTGCAAATTGAATCATTCTATGCACATCAAAATCACGGTTACGTCTATGTTCATGCTGTATAACCGTGTAGATTTTGTAAAACAATTGCATCGATTGAACATAATGATGACAATTCACTGTTGAGAGTTTTGGGAGAATTAATATTCTCGTATTGCTCACAAAAGTATATATAGAGTACAGGGGTATCAAATCCTACCAACTATAGGACTGTACAATAATGAAGGAAATCAAATCCTACCAATTATAGGACTGTACAATAATGAGAGAATATTCTACCAATAATAAAAAGATACACAAAAGATATTCACAATATTTCCTAATACGCCCCCTCAAGATGGAGGGCCGGAGGACATGCCAATCTTGGACATCAGTAGAAGAAGCCGAGGACGAGATAAGTGCTTGGTGAGAGCATCAGCAAGCTGATCAGCAGAGGATACGTGAACAACACAAAGGGACCCATTCTGAACCAATTTACGAACAAAGTGATAATCAATGGAGATGTGTTTCATGCGCGAATGAAACACAGGGTTGGCACAGAGGTAAGTGGCGCCAATGTTGTCGCTGTAAATGACAGGAGCGGCCGGAAGAGTGACATGAAGCTCGCGCAGCAGGGAATGAAGCCAACGTACTTCAGCGGCAGTAGAAGCAATGGCACGATACTCAGCCTCAGTAGATGATCGTGCAACGGAACGCTGCTTTTTGGAGCTCCAGGAAATAGGATTAGGCCCTAGAAAGACAACATAGGCACCAGTTGAGGAGCGGTCATCACAGTTTCCACCCAATCAGCATCAGATAAACAATGCAGAGGTATAGCAGATGAAGGACGCAGCCAGACGCCAAAGTCACGCGTCCCATTTAGATACCGGAGGCGCTTAACTGCACCCTAATGAGTGACAGTAGGAGTGTGCATGAACTGTGAGAGTTTATTCACAGCAAAGGAGATATCAGGACGAGTGAAGGAGAGATAATGGAGGCCCCCAAGGGCCTGTCGATATGCGTATGCGTCGGCAGGGGCCGAGCCGTCGGCCAGATAAAGGCGGGTTGATGCCGATGTAGTGTCTGAACAGGGTTGGACTCCAGCATATTATGACGAGTCAAAACATCAACAATATATTTACGCTGAGAAAGAAAATACCCCTTGGAGTTGCGCAGAACTTCAACACCAAGAAAGTAGCTTAGATCACCCATGTCTTTAAGAGAAAACTGAGTCCCAAGAGAGTCAATCACACGGTTCAAGAAGGAAGAATCATTACCATTCAATATGAGATCATCAACATATACCAAAAAATAGGCCGTAATACCAGAATGCTGAAAGAGAAAGAGCAAAGTGTCAGAGGTAATGTTGACGAAACCCATGGTCAGAAGACATTGGCGGAGTGCACTGTACCATGCCCGGGGTGCCTGTTTGAGACCATAAATTGCTTTCTGTAACTTACAGACATAAGATGGATAGACTTTGTCAACAAAGCCCGGTGGTTGTGCCATATAAACATCCTCTGTAAGCCTCCCGTGGAGAAAGGCATTGTTCACATCCATTTGACAAAGAGGCCAGCTCTTGGATACAGCTATACTGAGAATCAAACGCATAGTTTCCGGCTTAACAACCAGACTGAAAGTCTCCTGGAAGTCTACACCTGGACGCTGATGAAAGCCCTTTGCAACAAGCCGAGCTTTTAACTTATCCACAGTACCATCAGGCTTTCGTTTGATGCGATAAACCCACTTGCAACCACAACATTCTGCGAAGAATCAGGCGGAACAAGATCCAGGTGCCATTCCATAGCAGAGCATCAAACTCTGATGACATAGCAGCGCGCCAGCGCTCATCAGACATAGCACTAGACAAGGTCTGAGGTTCAGTAACAGCAAGAGAGGTGATAGCAGACATACCAAACTTCTTGTTGGGTGTAAAGATATTATTTTTGCTGTGAGTTTGCATATGATGACCACCCTGAGAGGATGCAGGTGGCAGCATAATGGGTGTAGCCGCGGCAGGGGCCGCTGGCAGTGCCGGAATGGGCGCTGGTGGCTCGGGCATTGGCGCCGGCAGTGCGTCCGGTGAAGGATCGCTAGTGGGAGCGGCGGCAGGTACTGGTGGCGGTAGCGGAAGGTCTTCTAGGGAGACCGGAGTGGGTACATGAGGAGACTCGGGGTTAGACATTTTGGAGAACGGAAAGACATCTTCATAGAAGGTGACATGACGCGAGACGAAGATTTTAGACGTTGAGGGATCAAAGCAGGGATAGGCGCTTTGAGTAGTAGAGTAGCCGAAGAGGACACAGGCACGAGATCTGGGTTCCATTTTGTGTGAGGTGTAGGGCCGAAGCCAAGGGAAGCATTGACAGCCGAAGACACGTAATTTGGCAAGGTTGGGGCGCTTATGGAAGAGAGACTCAAAGGAGGAGAGCATCGAAAGATTTGTCTTGGGAAGACGATTGATGAGATAGACTGCTGTAGCAAAGGCATAAGGCCAGTAAATGAGAGGCACAGAGGCATGATGAAGGAGAGTGAGACCAGTATCGACAATATGACGTTGACGGGGACGGCGTTCAGCATAGCCATTGTGCTGAAGAGTATGAGGAGGTGAAGTGAGATGTGAGATGCCATTAGAGGCAAGAAAAGAGCGTAAAGCGAGGAATTCACCCCATTGTCAGTATACAGAGTAATGATTTTAGCAGATAAATATTTTTCTACAATGGATTTAAAAATGGGGAAGGTTTGTAAGACATCAGATTTACGGCATAGAGGAAAAACCAAACATACTTAGAAAAATGATCAACAAAGATGACATAATATTTAAATCCTTCATTAGAAATAATCGGAGAGGTCCATACATCGGAGAAAATAAGCTCCAAGGGAGCAGTAGAAGATAAACTTGACTCAGAAAAAGGTAACTTATGACACTTATGAAGCTTGCAAGAGACACAAGCAAGATCAGACACATTACTGGTAGCTATACTGCTAGAAGACACTAAATGATGCAGGATTTTAGCTGACGGGTGACCAAACCGAGAATGCCACAATGACGCAGAGAGCTTTTGTGCCGTGAGGACGGATGGGAGACTGGGAGCCGCCGGCCAGTAGTAGCTGTTGCCCCTAAGCGGGCCGCGAACGAGCGTTGCCCACGTGCGACGATCCTTCACCTGAAAATCAGTATCAGAAAGAACAACGTTAACATTATTGTGACGACATAATTGGGAAACCGAGATCAAATTTTTACGCATATGTGTAACACAAAGAGCCCCAGGTAATAAAGCAGAGGAATGACTGTTAAGTTGTCCAGTATGTGTAATTGTCAAACCTTCACCATTACCAATAACCACATTGTCGAAACTATTGTAAGGACTGTGAAGAGACATTCTGGCAAGATCAGAGGTTATGTGATGGGAGGCACCAGAGTCCAGGATCCAATCGGATGTAGAGGGAATCGTCGGAGAGTGATGGGCTGTGTGAGCGGCCGGATAGGGCGGCGAAGCATAAGCTGGCCGCGGCAGTGTTCCACTGTAAGGGGGCTGATTGGCGCCGGAGATGGGATAGGACGGGCAGCGGCGCGCGGAGTGGCCAAATTCACTGCAGAGCTGGCATTTCCCATTGTACCCGCGAGATTGGCCATTGCTGGAGTAACCACCGCGATCGGAGACTGAACCGCGGCTGCTACGGTCGCGCCCGCGGCTACCGAAGAGGTGACGGCCTGGCTGCTGTCCGGCGACGAAGGAAGCTGACAGAGCCAAATCAGATGCGGTGGAGGTGGCCGTCACACGAGCAGTAATCTGAGCCTCCATGCTTAACAGCTTGTCATGTAATTCAACAAAAGAAATGGGAGATTCCCGGGCTTGGATGGCATGAGAGAGTTCCATATACGGATCATCAAGACCATTTAGAACCTTAATGAAAAGATCTTCAGAATCAACAGTAACACCCAGGAGAGATAATTCATCCACAATCACGCGAATACCGTGCATAAAATCAGTAACAGATTAAGAACCTTTTACCGGATTATGGAGCTGTTGTTTGAGAGCCATGATACAACCACGAGAAGCAGTATCGTACGTACGCGCCAGGATGTCCCAAGCCTCTTTAGAGGTTTCCGCAGCGGCAATGAAGGAGATGATCGTCGGTGTGATCGACGAGATGATGAAACTGAGAATAAGATTGTCCTGGCGAATCCAGTAAGGATATAATGGATTGGGGGAAGTCACGTCCTTGTCGATGATAGTGTCCGGTGGGCACGGCTTCGATCCGTCCAAGAAGTCGAGGAGGTCGTAACCCGTAAGAAGGGTTCGAAATTGGAATTTTCACGCCAGGTAATTAGTGGAATCCAATTTGAGTGGGATTTGAGCCGATGCATTGATGGCAGTCGGCTGGAGAGGCTCGGTTGACGTCGTAGCGGCCATGAAGCGCGAGGCAAAGGAGAGGATGCGCTTAACGACGTCAAGAAAGAGAGGGCTGCTGATTAGTGCAGCGGCGGCGGGCTGCCCATAAGAGCAGCAACGACGGCGGGCTGCCGATAAGAGCGGCGGCGGCGACGGCGCGGGTATGATAGAATTAGGGTTTGTTTGGCGATAAGCCACTAGCATATGATATCATGTAGAGAGTTTTGGGAGAATTAATTTTCTCGTATTGCTCACAAAAGTGTATATAGAGTACAGGGGTATCAAATCCTACCAACTATAGGACTGTACAATAATGAAGGAAATCAAATCCTACCAATTATAGAACTATACAATAATGAGAGAATATTCTACCAATAATAAAAAGATACACAAAAGATATTCACAATATTTCCTAATATTCACTACCATGAGTTTTCAATATTAGAATTAAAGTTTGAAGAAACCTAATCTACTTATAGCTTCCCTAAGGTCGCATGAAACTTGGATGGTAATTTCTTCAATGCATAATTCTTCTATGTGTTAGCAACACAATAATTTCCATTATCACAGGAACGATGGTATAGTTAATATGGTTAACGCTGATAAAAAACATTAACCCTAGTATGTGAATGATTCGAATTTCAAATCAAGGCTAACGGTTGAGGAAAAAACAATAAATAATTATTGAATTCCAGACCACTAAGCTAAGGTTTTAGGTTGCACCAAGGGGATTCAAAACATATTATATAGAAATAAAAAATAGATTCTGCCTTTATATATATATATATATATATATATTATAATTTTTATTCTTCCGCTCCCGCTCCCGGTATGTGAATGATTCGAATTTCATATCAAGGCTAAAGGCTGGGCAAAAAAAAGCCAATTAATCCAATTGCAAACCAAGTATGACATAGTATTAGAGTCCCTATCTCCCATATTTTAGTGTGATCAATCAAATATTCGCATAGGGTGAAAATTTTCACATTCTACCATAACCCTTATCCATTCAATCCAATCACGTCAAAATTTATTTACTATTTGATCCCTGAATTATAATGTTCCTTTAATTTTTGGATAGGTAAGCAAATTACTGGATTATAATCTACCGACGCATTATTCTATAAGCATACCAAACTCCATTCATTGTGGATATTTCGGATAAGGCTGTGTTGGGTAATGGTTCAGAACCGGAACCGTGACCGGAATTGCGGTTCTGGCGGTTCCGCGGTTCTAAACGGTTCCGGTTATACGGTTCCGGTTCCGCGGTTCCGGTTCCGCGGTTCCGGTCCGGTTCCACCCTTTAGAACCGTGGAACCGGAACCGCCAGAACCGGAACCGGAACCGGAACCGGACCGGTTCCGGCGGTTCTAAACGGTTCCAAACGGTTCCGATATTTTAAAAAAAAAATTTTTTTTTTTAAATTCGGACCGTTGGCGGAACCGTTTGGAACCGTTTAGAACCGCCGGAACCGGTCCGGTTCCGGTTCTATCCGGTTCCCAACGGCCATATTTAAAAAAAAAAATTTTTTTTTAAATTCTGAAAATCAGAACGTTGGTATTGCAGAAATAGCCGTTTGGCATTTTTAAAATTTAGCCATTTGACCCCTCAAATTTAATTTAACCCCAAACTTTATATAATTACACAATTTCTCATTTCTCAACTATAAATACCCCCTCATTCTTTCATTTTAATTCACCAATTCATCAATCTTACTCAATCTCTCTCAATCTCTCTCAAGCTCTCTTTCAATCTTTCTGTGCAAGTGCTTAATTTTTGTTGCAAATTCGTGAAACATTGTGAAGTTGTTGAATTGAAGTTTTCAAGTGTTCAATTACAACGATTTTCAGTTTTCAAGAAGTTGTTCGTCAATCCGGTAAACTCGTTTCAACTCTTACGTGCTAAGAATATTTGTTGTGTGTTGTTATTTTCCTTAATTATAATTAGTATGGCATTTTCATTGAAAAAAATGTTCGGAAAAGATACATCTAAATCCGATGAAAGTAGTCGCCAAAATCCTACCCCTCCCCCGGCTCCCCGACCTAGAAAAGATAAACAAGTTCAAACTAGTAGCCAACCTAGAAATACTAATGAATAACTTAGGAATATTTGATAGTGATCATTTGTGTTTTCAATTTAGCGATGTTAATTTTCTACATGATATAGCAGTCGGTGATAGAATAGATGATGATATTATGAATTTGCTTTATCCTAATGCACCAATATCAGAGGGAAATGAGGGTGATGATGATGACGAAACCCAACCTCCGGTAGATTTAGATGATACACCTACTAGTCCTGCTCCTAATGACCAAGAACACCCACCCGTACAAACTCCCACTTTTAGTAGACAACCTCGGAAACGTACAGAAACTTCATTAGTTTGGCATTTTTTTATTCAACTAAGAGATAAAGATAGGGCTAAATGGAAAACTTGTGGTAAAGAACTTGTTCATAGGTATACGGGTGATCGTAGCGGAACAGGTAGTTTAGTTAAACATATAAATATACATCCTAGCGATAAGGCTAGATATTTTCAAATGAAAGCGGAACAAGAGGGAAAGTCAAGTCCTGATACTACAATTAACCAAAGTACTGGTTCTAACATGGTTCAACCAGGAATAAACACTGTCACCGGAGGTATATTGTACTACGATCCTAATAAGGATCGTGAAGAATTAGCTAAAATGATTACTGTTATGTGTTTACCTTATTCTTTTGCTTCTAATCCTGCTTGGATTCAATATATTAGACGAGTATTTAATCCTACATATAAAAGTTGGCCTCGCGCCACAGTTAAGGCCGACATTTATAAATATAAGCATGAATATGAACAGTACTTGCGCTATTTAGAGTAATCGTATGTCTATTACAACTGATATTGGTAGAAATGGAAATGATTGTGATTATCTAACCGTGACCAGTCATTGGATAGACGAAGACTGGACCATGCAAAAATGCATTATAGCATATAGAATAATTAATTCACGGCATACAGGTAAGTTTATTGCTAGCACTGTTTATGATGTTTGTAGATATTTTTGTTTTAGTGATAGAATAATGTCAATTTCCATGGATAACGCTAGTAGCAACACAACTGCAATAGGTATTTTAACTAGAAAACTTAATCCTGCTTTTACAAATATTTTCCATGTTAGATGTATATGCCATATTTATCATTTAATTGTTGGAGATGGTATGAGAATTTTAAACATAGAAATTGAAAAAGTTAAATTCGCTCTTAATTGGCTTTTTTATTCAAACCGTAGAAGTAGACTTAGAGAATTTTATAAAAAATGTGACGAAAGTGGCCTTAGAGAAAGAAAGGTTCCTAAACCTTGTCCGACTAGGTGGAACTACATGTATGAAAGCTTAGTAGTGGCGTACGAATATAGAAACTCAATAACCGCTACTTATAATTCTAGGGATTGTGAGGATGAAGATAATGATATGCTAACTAATCAAGATTGGAATAACGTTAAGATTCTTTTAGATTTTTTAGAACATTTTAGTGTGGCTACAACTGCTTTATCTGGCCAATATTATCCTAAAATTTCAAACTGTTTAGTATATATTGCCGCACTTGCTAATTTATTTGCTGATTTTAACGAGGGAGGGGAAATTTATGAAAATGCAATATTTGAAATGAAAAGAAATTTAAAAAATATTTTTTTCCAATCCCTCCTATTTTTGGTGTGGCTGCTTTGTTAAACCCTACTATGAAAGCAGGAGGTCCTAACTTTTGGTATAATAGTATTTATCAATGTTTAGATCTTTCACCAGAAGAAATGGCTACACTATCTGATGCGAAAGCATCAATTACAGTGAATGCTCAAACTGTTTATAATGCTTATAAACAGGCCTTAGAGCATGCTAGGCCTAATATTCCAACTCCTACTTCGTCCACGTCACAATCGTCTAAAAGAGTTGCTGGCTTAACAGCTCTTAAATCGTGGACGGAGTTCAGGGGTACTCAAGGTGAGAATTTAGATGATATTTCCCATCTAAACGAACTTCAAGTTTATTTGTCGCAGGGGCTAGAGAATGATAATCCAGACGGATCTTTCGACCTTTTGGATTGGTGGAAGACAAGGGAAAAGCATTTTCCCGTTCTTGCAAGGATGGCTGGGGATGTTCTGTCCATTCAAGCGTCAACTGCTGCATCGGAGAGCGTATTTAGTCAAGCCAGACTACAAATAGGAGATCATAGAGCGTCGATGCGGGACAGCTTGGAAAAATCATTGCTCTTCCGAGATTGGATAGGCTTTGAAAGAAGAAACTTTGGGCTAGCTGAATCTCAACCCGAAATAGATGAGTGCTATGAAGAAATGCTAGCAGAACTTGCTCAAGAATCATCTTCACCCGGAAGTGGTGATGAACAAGCTTCATTTCCACCACCGCCAACACAACCACCTCCAAACCTTGAAGGTTTTATGAGATTTGTTAGAAATAATACATAAATTATGATGTAACTTGTACATTGGCATGTCTTCTTTTAATTTTTTTTCCTTGTAATGGTGGTATTAGTACCATGTTGTGCTCATTCCATTGGGGGAAGGAAGACTAAGAAAGATATGCCATTTTGGTCAATAAATATGCTTTTTATCATATACTTGAATATATTTGTCTCAATATTTTGTCTTTACTTCTATATCAATCCTTGAATATAAAATATTTATATAACATATAATATATAACATACAACACATAATACTATTAATACTATACTACACAATATACATTATTTATATACAATATATACTACTTTACTACAACATATACTACTTATATACAAAATATACACTACTTATTTTGACTATATACTAATTTCGAAACACAATATATGATATAGTAAGAACATAGTACACCATATAAAAATATATTCTACAATATACTAATCACTACTATACAAGATATTTAATTAAAAAAAAAAGGTCGGAACCGCCAGACCCGCGGTTCCGGAACCGCCAGAACCAGAACAGTTTACCCAAATAGACCCAGAACCGGAACCGGATACAGCCTTAATTTCGGATGTGTTTGGTTTAAAAGAAATTGTTTTTTTGTGGAAAATATTTTCAAGAAAATATTTTTTTGAAAAATAAATAATAATCTTATTCATTTTCCGATATTTGGTACGCAAGTTAAGGAAAATGATTTCTCAAAAGTATTCATCAATAATTTAGGTATAATAAACATTAAGCCATAAACTTTCAAACCAACAACCTCCGGAACCCACAAATTTCATAAACTTTCGAACCGCTAAACTTTCACAATCACGGAATTTCAAATCGATATACTTTATAATTTCTAAACCCGTAATCTTCCAAACACATAAACCCCCAAACTCATAATTTTGGAACTTATAAATTTTGAGCCTTTAGACCGATAAATAATAAAATTAAAACTGAAAAATATACTTAAATTTTTTTCGGGGGTGGGGAGGGGGCTTGGGTGCAGTAAAACAAAAAAATTAAATTTAAAAAAATGTAACTTTTTTTGCAGGGGGAGGGGGTGGGGGTCAAGTGAGGGTGGGTGGTGCAAAAAAATAAAAATACAGAAATTTGAAATTGCAAAAAAAAATTAAGGTAAAAAAAATCATTCTTTTTTGTGGGTGGGGGTGGGGGCTAGAGGGGTGGGGGATGGAGGGGTTGTAGGGTGGGTGGTAACAGATGTCACACCTGCTTTTTCACTACACCCCGCAAGGGCGTAAAAGAATTTTTGCACTTAAAGGACAATCGGAACGGGATTTGTTATTAATATTCAGAGTAGCCACTTGGGAGATTGTCCCAAGTCACTGGTTTTAGTCCCCAACCGAGAAAAAATATAACTCTGTACTACAATATGCGAACCAGAAATTCGGATAAGGAATTCTCTTAACCTGGGAGAAGGTGTTAGGCATTCCCAGGTTCCGTGGTTTTAGCACAATCGCTTAACTGTTGCATTTGATTTATCTAATTTTAATACATGCTATCTTATTTATGTGCCTTTTATTCGTGAAATCGATTTTTATTATTATTTATTTTAAAAGAATTGCGACGTCGTAAAAATGTGTTTTGAACCACTACGCAATCAATACACTCATGATTGTCAGCACATTTCGGCTTCGTCGAGATTTTGGATTTGGGTCACATCAATACGCACCGAATTTAAAAGTTAATTTAATTAAGTTGTGCCTAAAGATTCTAACGTAGTATTATTTGGGAAAGGCCGTGAAGTTTGCTAAACGGCCCTCCTAAATTCTAATAATGTGATAACCATTTATTGAGAGCCCCGCCCTTTGTAATTTTATTTATGCGAGGCTCGTCTCTTTTGTTTTAAAGGTCAATCTAAAGTAATTAAGATTTTCTAATTAATTTGTCTCTAAGATAAAATAAAGAAACGTAATCAATTATTAATATATAGAAAATCTATGGCTTATTGCTAGGAGTGCTACTGGGCCGGTTTCCGTTTTAAATTTCAAATCCAAGACTGCCCAGACCACGTGGTCCACTCCTGCTTAAGCAATCAGACCTCAAATAGCAGGTCCTGGTTTCGATTCCCATGCAGACCAATAGGTGTTTCCAACTCAAATTACAGGCTACAGAGATTGGGCTCGGTGGAAGTCCAATACGAACAAGATTGGTTGGGCTGCCCTTATTTCAAATTAAATTAAATGCTCTTAAACAATTCACAACCACAACCAATACTAATCCATTTCATGAAAGCAAATTGTGTAATGCAGTATTTATAACTAACTAAATTGTGAACTTTGAATCAACAACGCTTGGACAGGTTTGAACTAACAATTAATAGTAAAATGGCAAATCCTTAGGATTAGATGGGTATGGTAAAGTCATGATCCCAGGGACGAGGCCACAACACCTTTCAATTTAAACAATCACAAATATTTTCTAATAGCCCTGGTACATTTCAGCCTAGCAGAACTATCATAGAATTGACGCCTAACAAAACTGGCATCTAATATGACAAATCACACCTGTAATTCCCTTATCATTAACGAACACCTTATATTGACGGTTAATGCATAAACTTGTTAAACTATTCAACATCAGAATTAATCATTAGCAAAAGGAGTTTAATCAGTCCAGTGGTCTGTCCAGTTTATACACATCATACAAATTAGATTAAACAAAGCAAATCCTAACTACATAACAGTTCTGAAATAAAATCGAAGCACACTAGGACAGCATCATCAGAAGTATGATTTTCATTTATTCAAGCTTTCAACAATACTAATACACCAACAGGGCTCGAAACTTGTACCTGGGGATTGAAATTCAGATAGAAGAAGAGGAAGTCAGCAAGGCAAGGCAACAGTAACAACAACAACAACAACAACAACAACAACCCAGTATAGTCCCACAAAGTGGGGTCTGGGGAGGGTAATATGTAGACGGGCCATACCCCTAGCAGAGAAGATGTTTCCAATCGATCATCGGCTCAGTGAAGGAAAGGAAAAACAAAAACAAAAACAAAAACAAAAGAGCATTAGTAACTCCAGCAGAAATAGCGTAAATAATTATCTAAACAAAAGAACCATAAATAAAATAGCATGCAATAATATCAGACATTGACTACCATAAATAACTATCATAAGGGAGACACAATCCAATACACAATCCACAGCCCTGCCAAGCCTCACCCAACCCCGGGTGAAGAGTACGAAAAAATCTAGGAGCCCCTATCCTACAACCCTGATACTAGACCTTCAGACTTTCCTATCAATGGTCATGTCCTCGGAAACCCGCATTCTAGCCATGTCATGCCTAATCACCTCTCCCCAATACCTCTTAGGCATCCCTCTGCCTCGCCGTACGCCAACCATCGCCGGCCGCTCACAACTCCTCACCGGGGCATCGGGACTTCTCCTCCGCACATGCCCGAACCACCTCAGCCTCACTTCTCGCATCTTCTCATCCACAGGGGCCACCCCCACCTTCTCTCGAATAACTTCATTCTTAATCTTATCTAACCTGGTGAGCCCGCACATCCACCTGAGCATCCTCATCTCCGCAACCTTCATTCTCTGAACATGAGAGTTCTTCACTGGCCAGCACTCCGCCCCATATAACATGACAGGTCTAACCACAACACTATAAAATTTCCCCTTGATTTTCTGTGGAACTTTCTTGTCACACAGGACTCCTGATGCAAGCATTTACTTTGACTACCCCGCTCCTATACGATGAGTGACATCCCCGTCAATCGCTCCGTCCCCTTGAATCACCGACCCAAGATATCTGACATTGTCCCTCTTGGCGATGACCTGAGATCCAATCATCACGTCCCTGCCTACTTCGCTTGGCTCGGCGCCAAACTTTCACTCTAGGTATTATGTCTTAGATCAGCTTATTTTGAAACTCTTAGACTCGAGAGTAAGTCTCCATACCTCTAGCCTCTCAATAACACCAACCATCGCTCGTCTATCAAGACTATGTCATCAGCAAATAGCATACACCAAGGCACATCCCCTTGAATATGTCGGGTTAGAGCATCCATCACCAAGGCAAACAAGAGAGGGCTAAGCGCCGATCCTTGATGGAGCCCCATAACCACTGGAAAATGGTATGAGTCGCCACCCACCGTCCTAACCCTAGTCTTAGCTCCATCGTACATGTCCTTGATTACTCTGATGTAGGCTTCCGGCACGCTCTTCGCCTCCAAGCACCTCCATAGCACCTCCCTCGAGACCTTGTCATACGCCTTCTCCAAGTCGATAAGCACCATGTGCAGGTCCTTCTTCTTATCCATGAACTGCTCCACCAGCCTCCTGACAAGGTGGATAGCTTCTGTAGTGGAGCGACCCGGCATGAAACCCAACTGGTTCACAAATATAGATGTCATCTCCCTCACCCTCGCCTCGATCACTCGCTCCCAAACCTTCATGGTGTGACTTATTAATTTGATACCCCTATAGTTGTTGCAGCACTGGATGTCCCCTTTGTTCTTGTACAAGGGCACCACTATACTCCGCCTGCACTACTCCGGCATCCTTTTGGTCTTGAAGATCGCATTGAACAACCTGGAGAGGCACTCCACTCCTGACCTACCCATGCATTTCCTGAACTCCACCGGGATCTCGTCAGGCCCGGTCGCTCGACCCCTACTCATCCTACACAAAGCCTCCATGACCTCTCCGTCCTAATGCGCCTGCAGTACCCAAGGTCTCTATATTGCTCTGAATGCCCCTACTCCCCTATCTCTATGTTACGACCCCCATTCTCGTTAAGTAAGTCTCGAAATGCCTAAATAAACTCCAGTAGTAAAGTAAAACAGCCTAGAAATGCCTCAAATCCAGTAATGTTTTTAGAAACCCAAATAACACCACAGCTCAAACTCAAATAGCCTCCAAACAACCCAGAAAATTCCAACAATCAATTATAACTCGAGATCGACCAGTAACTATCAGAATCACCAACCAAATACTCGAAACGACTTGAACTTAAGCTAGGATCTCAATGTAACAGTAACTACTATTTTTTTATTTTTTTGAATTTTGGTTTTTTGGTTTTCTGAGTCTCAGATAATCTTTTTCAAATAGGAACAATGGAAAAATGTTTAGTGAGCTCAAAATGGTTGAAAAAGAAGATCTCTTCCCCAAGGCATCTTGAAGCCCTTTTATAGGCAACAGGAGAGGGTTGAATCAGAATTTTGATTTTCTTTTTTAGTCCTCTTTTATTAGGACATTCTTTTGTGAATTCTCTCTCCTCCTCTAACGTCACTATTTCCGCCAGCGACCCCCCCCCCTCCATAGCCCCCAGCTCCCAGCTCCCCTCTCCCCCTCCCCCGGCGATCCCTCCACCTCCGGCGACCCCCCCTCTCCAGCGACAGGGTAACACCATTGGTATCCCCGACGAGCCGCCGGTAGCTACAGGTAAGCACCCCCTCTCCCTCTCCTCGGAACCGTCAACAGTGGTCTCTCACGGTGGTCTTTCTTCGACACCTCCTACACCACCGAAACATACACCGTCAGGCGCACAACCCCTGCGAGTTTCGTCGCCGGAAGCTGCCTCACGCGCCGCCATCGACGCCCACGCGCCGCGCGCGTGAGCACTGTTCCGGGAATTTTTTCGGCTGGCTCCTTTTGGACAGTATTTCCCCCCTCAATTCCGACCAACTCGGTACTTCCGGAATATTCACCTGCTCACTTTCATTGTTTCTCGTGTTGTTTTCCTTTTATTTTCATTTTCTCTGTTTTCCTTTTGCTTGTGTTTTCATTTCCTCTGTTTTTAATTTGTTTGTATATGAATTTCTTTTTTGCTGCTGTTTCTCTTATTTGTTCTTCCTATTTGCCGCGTGTGTTTCTTAAAATTATAAATTTCGGTGGCCTTGATTTTTGTTTCCGCCGGAAATTCTTCTGGAAACCCTTGCACTTTTCCTTGTTATTCTCCCCTCTGCTTTTGTGGGTGTATTGTGTTTTCTTGGACAGGTACCTGTTCCACCGGCGAGGACCTCCGACAACTATCGTTCAAACTCTCGTTCAGACTCGCGGCAGGACGCAATAGAGCCGCACATTTTTCTAAGATTCAGCACATTTTGCTAAGATTCAGGAAAACTCGGGCGCAGCAAAGCACACTTCCAGGTTTTTCCTCCGGGAGTTGGTACCTCCCGCTCTCTTGCTTATTTTGTGTACCTTTTTACGTATTTTAGCTAGCATTTCGAGTGTGTTCTATTCTGTTGTTATCTAGTTTGGTACATTTGCGTTTTTCGCTATAGTGCGTGTGTGTGCCACTGTACCCCATATCGGTTGGTGGGATAGTGGCCGCGGCAGGGGATGATAGCGTAAGGTCATGTCCTCAGGGGGTGGGGGTGGTAGCGGGGGTGAGTAGGGGAGCAGGGGGTGGCACTGCGGGCAGGGCGGGAGGTAAGGGTGGGAAGAGGGCGGCGGACGCCCATAGATTGAGGTTTGGGTCTTGGAACATAGGTACTCTAACGGGTAAGTCCATTGAGTTGGCGAAGGTTCTTCGGCAGAGAAGGGTTAACATAGCGTGCGTCCAGGAGACTAGGTGGAAAGGGTCAAAGGCGCGGGATGCTGATGGGTTTAAGCTGTGGTACTCTGGGCTCGAGAGGGGTAAGAATGGGGTGGGCATCTTGATTGATAGGGACCTAAGGGAGTCCGTGGTCGAGGTTAGGCGAGTGAATGATAGGTTAATGTCTATTAAGCTGGTGATTGGGGGTGGAGTCCTCAACGTCGTTAGCGCTTATGCGCCGCACGCAGGCTTAGACGAGGAGGCTAAAAGGCGCTTTTGGGAGGACTTGGATGATCTGGTGGGGAGTATTCCTCAGGCTGAGAAGTTAGTTATTGGAGGGGACTTTAATGGGCATATTGGGGCTGAGGCTGGTGGATATGATGAGGTGCACGGGGGCTTTGGCTTTGGTGCCAGGAACGGAGGAGGCACTTCGCTGCTTGATTTCGCCAGGGCTTCCGAGCTCCTGATTGCGAACTCGACATTCCGTAAGAGGGAGGAGCATTTGGTCACCTTCAAGAGTTCGGCGGCGAGGACTCAGATTGACTACATCCTCATCCGAAGGAGCGATAGGGGCTTGTGCAAGGACTGCAAGATTATTCCGGGAGAGTCTCTTTCAACTCTTCATAGACTGCTAGTGATGGATGTTGATGGATGTTGATCTCTGGGTGAAGAAGAAGCGGAGGGGCGCCCAGGGTCAACCGCGGATTAGATGGGGCGCTTTGTCTAAGGAGAAAGCACAGGAGTTGGAAAGGAGGTTAGTGGAGGGCCGAGCTTGGAGAAGTTACGGGGAAGCGGACGCTATGTGGACAGTGACGGCGAACTTGGTTAGGGGGGCAGCACGGGACGTGCTCGGGGTAGCTAAGGGATATTCAGGCAGACATCAGGGTGATTGGTGGTGGAACGAGGTAGTCTAAGGAAAAGTGGAGGTGAAGAAGGCGGCGTTCGCTAGGTTGGCAGGGAGCACAAGCGAGGAGGAGCGGAGAGTGAACAGGTTGGTCTACAAGGAGGCGAGAAGTGAAGCTAAGATGGCAGTCACGGAAGCTAAAAACGCGGCGTTCGGTCGCATGTATGAGGAACTAGGGGAGAGAGGTGGGGATAAGAAGTTATTCCGGTTGGCTAAAGTAAGGGAGAGGAAGGCTCGTGATCTAGACCAAGTCAGGTGTATCAAGGACGAGGATGGTAGAGTTCTGATGGGGGAATCGCAAGTCAAACAGAGGTGGCAGGAGTACTTTCGGGACCTTCTTAACGAGGAGGGGGATCGGAGCATAGAGCTAGGGGAGTTGGGGCATTCAGAGCGCCATAGAGACCTTGGGTACTGCAGGCGCATTAGGGTAGAGGAGGTCTTAGGGGCGTTGCGTAGGATGAGTAGGGGTCGAGCGCCCGGGCCTGACGAGATCCCGGTGGAGTTCTGGAAGTGCATGGGTAAAGCTGGAGGGGAGTGGCTCACTAGGCTGTTCAATGCGATTTTCAGGACTACAAGGATGACGGATGAGTGGAGGTGGAGTACAGTGGTGCCCCTGTACAAGAACAAAGGGGACATCCAGTGCTGCAACAATTACAGGGGCATCAAATTAATAAGCCACACGATGAAGGTTTGGGACAGGGTGATTGAGGCGCGGGTGAGGGAGGCGACAACTATATCTGGGAACCAGTTCGGTTTCATACCGGGACGCTCCACCACAGAGGTGATTCACCTAGTCAGGCGGATGGCGGAACAATTCAGGGATAAGAAGAAGGACCTTCATATGGTGCTTATCGACTTGGAGAAGGCGTATGACAAGGTCCCGAGGGAGGTGCTATGGAGGTGCTTGGAGGCGAAGAGTGTGCCAGAACTATATCAGAGTAATCAAGGACATGTACAATGGAGCTAAGACTAGGGTTAGGACGGTGGGGGGCGAATCAGACCATTTTCCTGTGGTAATGGGGCTCCATCAACGATCGGCGCTGAGCCACCTGTTGTTCGCCTTAGTGATGGATGCTCTAACCCGACATATCCAAGGGGATGTGCCTTGGTGTATGCTCTTTGCTGATGATATAATATTGATAGACGAGACGAGGGCCGGTGTTAGTGGAAGGTTAGAGATATGGAGACAGACCCTTGAGTCTAAGGGTTTCAAAATAAACAAATCTAAGACAGAATATCTAGAGTGCAAGTTTGGCGACGAGCCGAGTGGGGTAGGCAGGGAAGTGATGCTTGGTTCTCAGGCCATCGCCAAGAGGGACAGTGTGAGATATCTTGGGTCTGTGATCCAGGGGGACGGAGAGATTGACGGGGACGTCACCCATCGGATAGGAGCGGGGTGGTCAAAGTGGAGGCTCGCTTCAGGGGTCCTGTGTGACAAGAAAATTCCACACAAACTCAAGGGGAAATTCTACAGAGCCGTGGTTAGACCTGCGATGTTGTATGGGGCGGAGTGCTGGCCCGTGAAGAACTCGCATGTTCAGAGAATGAAGGTTGCGGAAATGAGGATGCTTAGGTGGATGTATGGGCACACCAGGCTGGATAAGATCAAGAATGAAGTTATTCGACAGAAGGTAGGGGTGGCCCTGGTGGACGAGAAGATGCGGGAAGCGAGGCTGAGGTGGTTCGGGCATGTTCGGAGGAGGGGCCCTGATGCCCCGGTGAGGAGCTGCGAGCGGCTGGAGATTGTTGGTGGTCGGCGAGGGAGAGGGAGGCCTAAGAAGCATTGGAGAGAGGTGATTAGGCAGGACGTGACCAGAATGCAGGTTACCGAGGACATGACCCTTGATAGTGGAGTCTGGAGGTCTAGAATCAAGATTGTAGGCTAGGGGCTCATAGGTGATTAGTGTTTTAGTATGGTAGTTACTGCTTGTTATTATTGCATGCGACTGTATTTATGTTGCTTATGCTTTCATAATTATTTACGTTATTTTGCGGGAGTACTTATGCTTTATTATTTTGTTTTGTCTTGCTTGTGTTTCTAATTTTACCTTTGTTTTCTTAATGCAGCTTCTCCTTTTTTATCCTATACGCCGAGGGTGGATTGGAAAGCCTCTCTGCCCTTTCGGGCAGGGGTAAGGCTCGTCTACATATTACCCTCCCCAGACCCCACATGGTGGAAATATACTGGGTAGTTGTTGTTGTTGTTGTTGTTGTTGTTGTTTTTTAGTCCTCTTTTATTTTCAGTTTGGTCTTCTTATTTTTGACTTGCTAATCAAGTAAATGCCCTCATTTTGCTGAAATATACACTAAAGTACCATTCTAGAAGGCCCTCAGATGTTCTTCCACCCACAAAATGCCTCTACTACCCTTAGACTTACTTTGAATTTACTATCGTTAAAGAAACTATCCTTTTCTATGCCTAAAATGCCCTTCTACTAGTTTGAAATTTACATACTAATGTTAACTGATCCAATTCCCTTTACCCTAGCTAAATCTAACTAAAGCTAACTCAAAAGGAAATTTTATTCAGATATATCTAACCAGGTTCAACTCTAAGGCAGAATATCAAGACTGAATTAAACTACAACTTATCATAATGCATATTCTAACAGACCTTTAATCAAACAAGAGTGATCATCAACATATAATAGACTAGACTAACATCTAAACACAGAATCATCAACAGTAAGAAAGAACTAAACAGAAAAAGAAGAACTGAACAAATAAGCCTGGCAAAATCGAAACAGGAATCAACCTGAGCTAACATAATTCTACTACATTCAAACTACTATTATTTGTTGACGACATTAAAGTATGATTCGATAAACAGCTAATCCAACTAACTGATTAAACTAATGATAAATTAGAGCCTAAATCCTATTATTAACTGTAATGAACTAAACTAAACTAAGGAATAAAACAAAAATCAAGCTAACGTAACAGGATTAAAGTCAAACAAGCATGAAATCAGAATTAACTACGAACGGCTTCCAACACTCAATCAAATTGAACGGAGAAGAAGGAGAAGGAGGAATTAAACTATACTAAATAGAATAAAATCAAAACATTAAAGAGGACTTACTATAAAGATCACTCGACCAAGAAAATTTTCCCCGAAACAGACTTGAACTTTAAGAACCCTAGATTTGGAATTCCAGCCCTTCTAATTGGATTCAAAGGATTCTGCGCAGGTTTTAGGGGTGAGGTAGGTCTGGGGATTGTGTGGTGTGAATTTGGAACTCTTTGGACAAAGTGACGTTTTGGCTGGAAAGTTTAAATTCAAGATTTGACGGCTTCAGCTGTGATTTGAAGAAAATCAAG
Source organism: Nicotiana benthamiana (assembly GCA_034376525.1). NCBI lineage: Eukaryota > Viridiplantae > Streptophyta > Magnoliopsida > Solanales > Solanaceae > Nicotiana > Nicotiana benthamiana. The sequence goes on along the minus strand of CM067340.1, from coordinate 56,833,290 downwards.
GGCAGATATGGAATGAGGAGATGAGGGAGAAGAGGTGGTGTAATTTTGGGGTAATTTGGAGCTTCGCCGCAGCAGGCGACGGTTTTTGGCCGGCGGCGGACGGCGGAGACACGGCGAAGAAAATGGTGGCGTTACGCCGGCTTTACAAGGGAAGGGGTGGGACTACGAGGATGACGACTTTGGTTGTGTAGGGTTTGCCTAATATCAGACACTTATATCAAAAGGGTTCATGGCCGTTGGACTGAGGATATTTGATGGCCAGGATTAAGCCAAGGTTAAAACGACGTCGTTTGGGCTAGTTTAGGAACTGTATCGGGTATAGGGGAATTGGGCCTGGGAACGGTCCTATCTTGGAGTTGGGCGTGAGTGCTGACTTGGGCTAGTTAAAAATGGCTCAATTCTAATTTGGGATTTTTACCTATACATTCCATATACCAAACCTTATAACCACTCATGTTTAAGGTTTGGGTTTATTACATTTAAGTATACCACCTTTCAATTTATGTACCAAAATTATATTTAAGGTTAATAATCAACTCATTAATGTTTTGCTTGATTTGTGGAACAAAATCTTTTCAAACTAATTAATTAGAGGCTTGATTTTCAAACCATGCCCCTTCCCTGTCATCTTCTTCAGCACACCCATCGTCCTCCCCTTCGTCCAAACTCACCGTCAAGTCCAGCAGCGAACACCACCATCCATCATCGTTGGTGCTTCGTCGTCTTCTCCATCCACCCTTGAACCAGTCGCTTCTTCAGTTAATTTTGGATTCTTGTTCCGAAAATAGAGTTTGGTTGAAGATGTATAGATCACACATGAAGATTGAGCAACAATCCCATTTTATTTTTATTAAGGATGGGAAGCTGCTTATCACTTCATAGTAGACTTCTGTTGTACATATAAAATATTTCTAGTTTCCTTCGTTTCACAATAAGAGTTATTGTATTATCATTTTTTGTATATAACAAAAAAGTTAGACTTTATTTTGTAAAAATATACTTAATAGTTTCATGAAAACTCTCATTGAAGTATTTCTCGTAATATTACTACTTTTAAGGAATAATTTTTTTCCTGATTTTGAAAGTTTTAATTTTTTATTCAAAACAATTAGATTTTATTTTCCTAAAAGCATGCTATTGATGTTCAACTCAAATTTTAATTATATAACTACTAATATATTCATTATCTAGGAACGGATCATCATAGTTTGTATTCAGTTTTTTTTGGATAATTTAGAGCTCAATTCACGTTTGTCTTGGTTTAAAGTGTCGGTTGTAATCTTGTTTTGTTCATTCTATTTTTCAGATTATCAGTTCTTTGTTTAAAAGTGTTGTTTGTAATCTTGTCTTGTTCATTAGTCCTTCCTCACACTGGAAAGTACCGCATTCTTGCTTGAAGAAGTTGTAAACTTGTCAAACAGTCTCAAAGCCCAAACATTATCATGCAATCACATATAAATTCAGAACTATGTTCGCGAACACTGTAAAACTAGATACCAAGCATCAAGAAGTTTGAGACTGGATCAAATGCAAGTTCATGAATGCCATGAACGTCGATGAGAAACGAGAATGTTGTAGATAAAGAAAAAACATTGTAGTTAATTTCAATGAAATTAATTGTCACACAGTGTGTATATAATCTGTTGAAGCTCTCACCTACAATTCAAGATCAAAAAGAAAATAATAAGGTGTCAATAAGTTAACTATGTTAGCAACAATCAGTTAACTACAAATCAGCTACAAACAAACGGCATATAAACGTTAACTACATTTAACTACATTTGACTACATTGTTAAAACTCTCTGGAAATACTTCATAACTACATTTAACTACATTTAACTACACTTAACTACAATTATCTACATTTTAAAACTTTCTGGAAATACTTCATAACTACATTTAACTACATTTAACTACAATTATCTACATTTTTAAAACTCTCTGGAAATACTTCATAACTACATTTAACTACAATTATCTACATTTTTAAAACTCTCTGGAAATACTTCATAACTACATTTAACTACAATTGTCTACATTTTTAAAACTCTCTGGAAACAACTTCAACATCTACTACTTTTTTTGTTTTTTTTTCCCTGCACCAAACAAGAATATATTACCTTTAGTTTCTGGGATAATGTATTGTTATCTTCCAATTCTTTGTTGAATTTGTGCCCAACTGTAGACTGGGATATCTACATTTGACTACATTGTTAAAACTCTCTGGAAATACTTCATAACTACATTGCTAATTAATATTAAAAGATAAATTTTTTAAATCGTATGAAAATAATTAAAAATTACGTATTTGAAACTGAGGGACTACTAACTAAACATATCAAACTCTCAAAAGAATCTGCAAAGTCAACCAACGTTGACTAAATGACCAGATTACTTTGACACTATTCCACACTTTCTCGTAGTTTTCGGTGCCATATTTTATTCTAAAGAAAATGCCAAACAGTATGTTACAAAAGGAGTGTGATATAGAAACTGAAGAAAAGATAAAGAAAGATTGATCATATAATAATTAAATAATAACACCAACACATAGGATTGTATCCTTCGCCCGACACCGCAAATATTACAATTAGCGCAAATTTAAGTTTGTTTTTCAGATTAGTTATAAGGTTATGGTTCCTTTAATATATTTGGAGCATTTAATATGTTACCTTACCTGATTTAGAATTTAAATGGTAGAAAATCAAACATTAATTATCAACCATAATGATAGGCGTTATTTTTGGTGTCAATTTATTAAGATTCTATTTTAGCCTTAATTGTCTAGTGTTAATTTAGGATGGAAAATCAGCAAATATCTTGTTTGGTACATATTATGTAACAAAACCATGAGATATGAGGGTAATTAACAAACAATGCACAATAATGATAGTAAGGTTTGGTATATGGGATGTATATGTAAAAATCCCTTCTAATTTTCATTAAACAACCTTCTTTTTTTTAATTTTTTTCTTTTCAATTCTTTTTATTTCCTTTTTGTTTTCCACTTTGTAATTTTGTATTTATTTTTTTCTAATTTTTATAAAGATGCAAAATTAATAATTAAAGTAAAACTAATTAATGCCTAAAATTATTTTAAAAACTATTTTGTGACGATTTCACAATTAAAACAATAAAATACAAAAGTGAACTATTTTTTTTGATTTTCATGTTTTGTTCTACAATAAATTAACCCCTAATTAATCCTAAAAATATAAAATTAGATTCTAAATGCAAATGCATATTCTTGTATTTTCATAGGAATCAACATGGACAAATAAAATGCAACAATTATCAAAAAATGACATAAAATGCACAAAATTGTAAAAATAAAGAATTTTTTTTTGAGTTTTTTGGAAATAATTCATATATAGGGCAAAAATCACGTGCTCACAACTGAAAAACTGAAATTTAAAAAAAAGAGAACTTTTTTTTGGATGGGTGGGGTGGGTTGGTGAGGGTGAGAAAGGTAAAGAAGGAGCATTGAAAAATATTTTTTTCTTCTTTTGATAAGGAAAATATTTTCCTCCAATTGGAGGAAAATAAATTGATAAGGAAAATATTTTTCAAAACATTTAAGTCAACCGAACATGGAAAATTTGGAAAATATTTCATACCAAACACACCCTTCATGCTAAAACTTTCAATATCCACCAATTTCAGCTAATCAAGAATTTGCTTCATCATTCCCTTTTCTTTATTTTCCTCAATAGCAGAACGTTGTACAAATTGTACAAATCAACTTTCCAGCTCCAAGAATACACAAGAACTCTCTGTAATGCTACTTGCTCTATATGGACAAGTACGAAAAATAGAAAGAATGACCGAAACAAATCTGGACAAATAATCCAGTTCAACTTCAGTTTTTCCACAAACCTTTTCTGCTTTTCAAGAGAGATGCATATAACAACTCGTTCCAAGTGTCCGGTACTCCTGGTAGGCACCAATGACTGCAATCTTGAGCCTGCACTCCCGCTATTTGTTCTTCTACTGTCTTATACTCCTTTCTGTATATCGACGGGTGACCATCTTTTCTATAGTCTGTAAGCCTACTAATGTTCATATAGATGACAGGGCTCGTCATATTATGAAGCACGTGATGTAGGACTTTCATCTTTGAAGGGTACTTTTTCAAATAAGCCTTCTTGAATATTGGTTCCGTTTCTTTATGGCACTGCCCACCTGAGTTCCACGGACCACCCCTGTGTAAAACAGGGTAAAACTATTTATGAACATAGATCAACAAAAGGAGAACAATCATTGTAACAAGATTGATGGCATGCTAGTTTCTACATGAGACAACACCGTCGAGAGTGTACATGTAAATGAAAGAAAAGAATTCCAGAAAAATGTGCTAGCTTATCTAATTTTAAAGGAATCAACATATTTTGCTACTGGTTGATCTTTAAAGTGATCGTTCTTCTATGGCCAGTAAGTTTGCAGGCAGCAAAAGACTTGACCATCTCACATCACAATATACAACAAAAACAAGACTACTAACAAAACAGGAGAACATTCATTTTTAGAGATAACCTTCTCAGACCTCTCTCGAAGTCCTCATCCAGACCATTTTGCCTAGGAATTCGTTGAAGTCTTTCATTAAAAAATTTCATCTTCAGGAGATTCGTTTTTGATAGGTCTGAAACCAGCACAAAGTAGGTCTTGGGCTGTACAATAATTATATATCATCTCAGTTACATCTTCCAATTTACAGTCCTACACCATAGAGGCAGATACTATCTGATGCTACTTTTTCTCCTCTTTTTCCTTATCTTCTCGACCTCTCTTGAGCCGAGAATCTATCCGAAAAGCCTCTCTACCTTCCCAGGTAGGGGTAAGGTCCGCGTACACATTACCCTCCCCAGATTATACTGGGTATGTTGGTGGTGGTGGAGGTGGTGTACGCCATAGAGCCAGAGAACGTAAACATTCAACTAATGATTAACCTATAATGTATTAGCCAGTAAATTTAATAAATTTCCTCTTTATAAGATGATCTAAAACTAACTTTTTAAAATCTCACACTTAACCCTGTACCTACAATCTGCATACAAATCTCTAACCAAACAAAAAAGACTCTTGTAAATCTTCAACGACCGAATCTAACTACAGCCAAACCTTTATCCCAACTAGTTATTATCGCCTATATGGATCCTATGCTCGCATGGCGTTATGTTCTTTGCTCCATCCACATTGATTCTATTCTTTAGCCTGTGAAATTTGAAGCAGTTCTGCTAAATGCTACACAGCATTTTTGGTCCTTCGGTGTATGGAAATATACTATACAAATACTGCCCTGGCCAGTAACCTCGGGATTTCCCTAATTTCCACCCACTAATATTCACCGTTTGCAGTCAATTAAGAACTGAATACACAGTTAATACATGGCATCAGCTCATAACCGACACATGTTTATCAATCCAAGCCACAATGTCAGTGAAGTGTATGACTCCTGGCACTTGGACAAAAAGATTACAATTCAAATTGTTCACGCCCACTTCCAAATAAGAGATTCCTTAAGAACACCTCATACCAAAGAAATGCAACATATAAGTTACAAGTAGATTTCCTGATCATGACATCCTCCATTAGAGTTCTAGATAGCTTAACATGTAAGAAAGAATTGTACCTGAAGTGAGTGGCGGAATATCCTCTAAAAATAATTTGAGTTCTGCTTCCATCAAGGTTCTTATCCACCCACCTTGCCCAAGTGGCAAGTGCTCTCTTGTACGCCTCTATAACCTTGAGCCTAGCATGCACATGATTACCTTCCTGGTAGTAGTCTTCCCTACAATCCCACAAAGAGCAACACTTTACATATTTCAACCAACAATGACATGCAATATCCAGCTTTACGAACAGAAATAACAACACAATACAGCTCCATAAAGAGGAAGCTTTAGAAACAAAATACAGCACTAACCCTCTGGAGGTTTTTTCATGAGTCCACCAATGACCAGTGTTAAAGATTACAATATCAGCATCACTATACATTGAAGTAGTCTTTTCCATCAAATCCAATCTTAGTGTCTCGAAAGAACCATTCTTTCCCTTAAAAGCCGATTGTCTGACCAGAAACGGCGAGCTAACAAAGTCCACAGAACAGTTATAATCCTGCAAGCAAGTCACAGCATATTAAGATGACAAGGAAACAGAGTTAGCAATTCTCAGGTCACAGAAAGATGCTAGATAAGTCTTGCCTCAAATCTGAATGCATAGAAGCCCTTCTTTTTGAATTCATGCCGTCCTGATATCTCATAAACTCGCTTTTTGTCTCGGATACTGTGGCGAAGAATGCAAACAAGGGACTCCCACATGTTCCTATTCAAAGAATCCCCCACGAAAACAAGCTTTTGCCCTCTCAATCTCTCCAGAAAATCAGTTGCATTGAGGCTAGTAAGCGAAGAAGTAAAATCAGTTAAGTGACTAATATAACTCAATGAGTAACATAGACGATCTAAATCAAATCAGCTTCAGTAGCAATGTGACTAATACCAAACGATCAATTCTGGAAACAAAGAAAAAGTCAAATTTTGAAAACCATTTAAAACGAAGTAAAGTTTGGCAATAGTTGCATTTTACCAAAGGCATCTGCTTGCATTTCAAAGGAAAATACTATTCATTAATCTCAAAGGTGCGCTCTCAAACTTCACACAAGATATAGTCAACAAATATCAGCCCTAAGAAACATACAACCAATTGAAACATACATTACAGTGTTTCAAGTAGCATCGGAATTACAGGGTTCTATGTTATGTCTTAGGTATTTCCACGACACTTGTTCTGCAAGTTCAAGACAGAGTCAAATTTGAAGTATCACCTGTATGCATTATAGCAACATCCATGGTTGAGGGTTTCTAAAGACTAATTCTAATTCATAGTCAATATATAATATTATACCTCAGAATAAGACCTTCACCAAGGGAAGGATTATTTAGTACGTCGTTACTCTTACCTCGGTATATCACATGCATATGGCTGCCATCTCCACTTGATATACCCATCATCTGGCCTCTTATTAAGGTGACAATCAAAATCTCTATCAATAATAGGACATGAACCCAGAGGATAATGTGGCTTCGTGTCATCTCTAACCCATTCACCATCAAATATATCACAATCCCCATAAAAGTCCTTGCCGCGTCCAGTCAATGATTTTTCATCATTTGAACCAATTCCACCATTCCGCTCCACAGATAAACCCCCTTTACCTTTAATCACTGCAACTTTTTTTCTTTCACCATTTGATCCAACAACATCCTCAAAATAAGTAGGAGCGCCCACATTGCTATTTACAGAACCAATATCACTAGCACCAGAAAAATTGGAAAATGTGATATTTCCATCAATGTGTGACCCATTCAATTGAGGGGTATTCTTGGTAAACCCTGATTCTTGAACAACAAAGCTTCCATTTTTCACATTCTCAAAGAAATTCCCCACATGGGTATTTCCCCAAACTTCCCCCTTTTCCCCCAAAACTGTTCCTTTCCCAGAAAATTTGGAAAAATTCCCACTTCCGTCAACTTGAGAATCATTTAATTCATGACTTTTCTTGGTAATCCGTGGTTCTTCAACACTAAGATTTCCATTTTTCACAATCCGAGACAAGTTCCCTTCATGTATGTTTCCTTCAATTGTTCCATTCACTACTAAAGAATGGTGAGAACCCTTAGAACTAAAACTAACACTAGTAGTACTAATATTACTAGAAGAAGAGAATGGCCAAGAAATGAGGGTACTTTTATCACTGTAACTAAAACCACTAAAAACAGGGCTTAAAAATGGAGACTTGAAGGAATAATTCAACAGTAAAATACAAAGGAAAATGAAAGAAGACGCAAGAAACAAACCAAAGCCAGAAACAACTATCCTCCTTCTTGGAGATGAACCCAAGTACGAAAATTGATCAGAAATTGAAAGTTTCTTTAAGTCCATTGTAATTCACAATCAATTCAAAGAAACCCCATATCCAAAAAAGCTATTAATGGAAAAAAATTTGTAGTCCTATAAGTTTCTTTGTAGAATACACCAATTAGTACAATATGAACAATCCTTTTTCTCTAGGTAATTTCGTAGATGCCTTTGGAAATTAAAAGGGAATGGAGAGGAATGATATTCTTGGGAGATTTAGAAAAAGGAAAAAGGAAAAAAACATATGTGAGCGTTTTATTGTAGAGGCAGAAGATGATAGGCTAGTAATGACAGTGTTGTAGAAGAAAAGGTTTCTTTTCTCTCTCGTTGTGTAAGGGACACATGGTGAAAATTACATGCAATAGTTTAAATTTTACCCAACTGTCCACTTCTCTTTGACTTATTATGGGGATTGAATTACTATAGAATTGTTTCAAATAAATTGATCTGAATTTCAATTTTTTTTCTTTCATTCTCCTAAGACCAATCCACTAGTCTTTTCAATTTGAATCTCTGACTTATCAACTACGTATCAAGTTTGATACGTTGCAATGAAACCCCATCTATTTTAAATATCATAATCCAAATATTTTTTATACTTTTTTTTGCGAATGATATTATCTTAATGGGCAAAGTTAACAAAAAAAATAAGTTATTGTATCAAATTTTGTCTTAATCTTTTTTGCTCTAGATCTGGACTTGCCATCAACCGAAAAAAAAGTCCAAAATTATCCTGCCAAGACACGGCCCTCCTGATTTTAGAACTTTTTTATCATCTCTACTCAATATTAAGTCCACAATGAATTTTGGCAATTATCTAGAATTTCATATACTAAGCCACTTTCCTAGACCAAAAGACTTTCAATTTATAATAGATAAAATTTCCAAATTATCATACTAGAAGTGTTCCTTCTTAAACATAACATGAAGAACAACTTTAGTTTCAAGTTCTTTCAGTGTTATCCCTATTCATGCCATGCAATATACTCTTCTCCTCCCTAAAATCCTAAAAAAGATTGATAAAATCCAAAGCGATTTTATCTGGGGGTCCTCAAATTCTAATAAAAAATTACATGGTTAATTGGCAAATGATAACTAGGGATAAGTCTGAAGGAGGGTTAGGGATATACCAAGCAAAATCTAAAAATTTAGCTCTTTTTTCCGGGCTGGTTTGGAGATTGCTTAATAATATTTCTTCCCCATGGGACTAGATTCTACTTGCCAAATATGGCACTAAAAAATATTGCACAATTCCTCCTTCATCTGGAAATCAATTCTTCAAGGTTGGAAGATTTGCAATAAGGCATTCTATGGCACCCTAGACCCAACTCCACTGTTAATATTTGGAACAACATTTAAATTTTTAATTGTAGGTCACTTAGAAGCCAAATTGAAGGACCACTAAGCACTGAGGATAAACACTTAAGTATAAAAACATCATTCAAAATAATCAATGGAATAGCAAAGCTATCCCCTTTGATCTCCCAGCCGATATCCTCAACAACATTATCTCCATCCATATTCCTAGCAAAGGTTCGATGACTGATTAAATGAGTTGGCACTCTAAGTGCACAATATGTAGAATAGGAGTTGAAGACATACAACACATTTTTATAAGTTGTCCAGTTGTTACTAAATTTTGGAATAAAATGGAGTTGCCTACTTTGAATTTTGATCACAACAATAACTGGCTAGTAAACCTAAGATTTCTTCATAAGAAACTACAATCAAGATAAAAAATGGGTTACTATATTTCCATACTGCATATGGAAACTATGAAAGAATAGAAATAACAACAACATCAACAACAACTATACCAAACCCGTTGATATAAGAAAAGTTATGCGTGCTTCTTGGAAATTTAACTTCTTCACTGAAAAAAAATCTTCTAGTGGATAAAACTATTAGGATGGATATCGGCTGGATAAAGCCAAGAAAAGACGATATTAAATTGTACTGTGATGGAGATTTTGATTATAAAAGCAGCAGGAAAGGTCTTGGAGGTGTGTTTCGAAATAACAACAGGGACTGGATTGTGAGTTTCAATAGATCATGCAAAGCAATTTTACCAATCCATGCAGAGCTACAGGAAATACTAGAAGGATTAAAATTGGCAAGAAACAAGAATCTCACGGAGATAGAAGTCGAAACTGATTCCATAGAGGTTATAAAACTCTTTTATGAAAAAAACTCTAACTATTCAAATGTGGTTTGTGAATGAAGATGGCTAATGCACCAATTGAAGATCCAAATGCTTATGCATAATGTCAAAGAAGGGAATATGGTGGCTCGTCTACTAGCTAATAAAGCCATCAGAAGTAACCCTCCCTCTAAATGTTACAACCATGCACGTCCGCCTTTTTTGTTGAGCAAGCACTTAAAAAGGACAAACATGGTATTATTTCTTGTTTTAGAACTCTATCTAATACAGTTTGTAACTATTTGGCATCGATGGACAATATTAGTGCCCTAAAACTATATGCCATAACTATGTAATTTTGCTTGAAGTATTTATATAATTATCCATGTGTTATGTTAAAAAAAACTAAAGTCATGTGCACCCATCATCATAGCATAATGATGAAGAGGATTATGGTGGTATTACTTTTCCTAATAAAAGATGGTTAATTAAGAGTTAAGCTATTTGCACTAAAAGCATTGTGTACCCTCAAAATCGGATAACAATTAAATTTGTATGTGGTTTAAGGATAGACGGATTAGCTTGACACAAAGTAATAAATTAAACTGCAATTGAAATGAACAATGATAAAATAAATTCAAACCACACGAACTAAACAGTTACAGTCTTGGGAGGTTAGCCACCCTCGAACTGTATACTCTTTAATTGATATCAAGGCACCGCTAAAATAAAAACTTAAAGAGAAAAATAATGTATTGCTTTGGAATGTGTGTTACAATGTCATTTACAAGTAATCAAACCCCTTTTATATAGTAAGGGTATCCTACTTTAGGTACAATTCTATAAAAGGTAAAAATATGTTGATTTGCTGATTTGTAGATTCCTTATTGATACATGCCGAGATTCGCGCCACAATATTCGACTGGTCACGGATATTTCGGCCTTCTGTTGGTTACGCTATAAGAGTTTCCACGAGCTCGCACAGGACCAGGGTCGACTCCGGGGTCATAAACTCGATGTTCTTAAAGACATATATTATGACCTCAAGTTCTGGCCCGGTGGTGCTTGGGGTCGATCTTCAGTCCCTCATGTTCCGAGCCCGATCTACCATGTTGTAGACGAGCCCGATTTCGACGATATAAAGATAGTTCCTTTATTTTTTTGAGAGTATACAATGAGAAATGACATGAGATTCTGATTCTCACCTCGACACCCTACAATAGAAACGACGAAATAAATGGAACATCGTGTCAATCAAGTCTTAATGGCATTAAATGCTTGTCAATTATCGGTTGGCCAACCATCGTTTGATAACTATAAGTATCCCCTTCTTTATTTCTTCATACTTTACAACCAAACCATATGCGCTTGTTCCTTAGAAATTTCTCTACCTTGTGGCACTTATATTCTGACTGAGATCCTTTGTGAGGACTTTTGCTCGTATTCATCCCAAATCATCAAGCGTACTGATCTAATTTCCTATTCTTCTTTTTCCTTTTATTTTAAAAGAAAATGGCGAAGACTTCAAAAATCTTTCCCCAAAAAATACTCCATTTATATCACGGCCAGCTGTCGAGGAGATCGTTCTATGTACTGCTTTTGAGGAACCAATAGCGGAATCCTCTTTGAACACATTCATCCTTGGTGGATGCTCGGTAAATATTGATTTTAAGGTTGAAAAACCTTTCTCCATACCAGGCTGGTGTGAGAAGGTCTCAAGATAGATATGCTCGATCACTAAAGAAATTCTCCCGCGGTCAAAAAAGATTGCAATTAGGTTGACAAGCACGTGGTGGTTCTGGGGATGATAAAGATATCACCACCCACATCAAGGGATACATAAGTGTTTACACTTATCCCTTTACACTAGGCCTATTGGACCTAGTCATCATCGACTTCTGCAAAAAATACGAGGTATGCCATGGTTAGATTCACCCTTCATTCTTAAGGATCATGATCCTTCTCTGTTCTTTTATGAGTAAGATCAATGGATGCTCATTCATCGTCGACCACCTCATGCGCCTATGAAGTCCCCAAATCTTTTGAGGGGAGGGGGGAGGTGTTTGGTAGTGGTGCAGTTGTCACTCGGGTCCCAAATGTAGTCCCTCGACTCAAGGAGTTGGTCGAGGGATCATGTCACAAAAGCCATATTCTGAGCATGTATGGAGTGAACTCTCGAAGAGCAAGTGGGAGGCCCATTCTCATGGTGAGATTCCTTTACCGAATGAGTACTACTTGGGTTTTCTTTTATGTAGCCAAGTTCTTACTTGTTTCGTTTTCCTTTGCATGTCTCCAAGGACGTCACAATGAGGCCTCCATCCAGTGATTAGGATTGCCCCGCCGCGTCCCCTGCTTTGAGACAGGGTTACGAGAAGAAAAGAAAAAGGGCTCTAAGTTCTCCGAACTTGAAAAAGAAGAAACTAAGGAGAAGGCTGGTACACAAATCCAAAGAAAGCACCTACGCCTTGGGTCTTTGGTCTTGAACTTTTGAGCTCGTCTTTGGCTTTTCCATGCAATTCATTCATCAATATGCTTCTCGGCATTCAGTCTTGATTGTTTGTCATATAATAACGTTGTTTGTCACTTGACTTCATTGTTTGTCATTCATCAAAACCTATACCTGAAAATCATGCTAATACAACCAAAGCACACATATCACGGATAGAATGATTTTCTACAGATAACAGTCCCCGAATGGGGATGGCCGTAGCCTTTAAAATTCGGGCATTTCCTAATTGGTCTTGTGCCCTTAATTTCCAATAGCCTGGACCGTTCGAGTTTATTATCAGACGGCAGTCTCCAAGTGAGAGTGATTGCTCAAACTCGGATTAAGGTGGCCCTTGGGCTCGATACCTTTAGGGGATCGGATGTAGGAAATTTCTTAAGAAATGCAAGAAAATTTTTTAAGGGACAAGATATTTAGCTGCAAGGTAGAGGCTTCTTTTTATTTTGTGTGTAATAGGTACACATGTGTACATAATTTGTGCTAGGGCTTGAGCAGTATATACATGCATGGTTTATTTGACCGTTTGGCCCTTACAATAAATTCTATCGATCGAGTCGAGACCATTCAATCACAAAGTTTCTTTCCTTGCTAAAATCGATGTGCGAGGACAATGCCCCCAAGTGTTCGAGGTTGATCATAGAGAACACTCGGATACTGTCAATGCAATCTTTGACATCGATTCCATACTGACCTTCTATTCTAAGCTAGCACGATCTAATGTTGCCTCGTTAAAAACCTTCCTGGAAAACCCGTTTGGGATAAAACCGGTTCAAGGGAAAAGAGTGCAATGCGATCTTTCATAACTAAATATTTGTACAGTTCTGTGTTGGTTACATGCACGTGTTTGTTTAAAATGTAAATAAAAGAAACGAATAAGGTCATACCTTAGCAGTAATATCTTTTCAAGTGAGTTGTATTCCATTTGTTTGGTAGTTGCTCGTCGTTCATTGTTACGAGCTTATAGGATCCCTCTTCAGGGATCTCGATAATTTGATATGGTCCTTCCCAGTTCGGCCCCAGCTTCCCTTCATTCGAATTTCGGGTGCTTAGTGTGACCTTCCTTAATACTAAGTTCCCGATATTAAAGTGTCGAAGGTTGGCCCTTCGTTTGTAATATCTCTTGATCTGTTATTTTAAGGTGGCCAACCAAACAAGGGCGGCTTTGCACCTTTCATCTAATAGCTCCAGGCTCATATTCATGACATCATCGTTCGATTCCTTGGTCGCGTATTGGAACCTGAGATTTGGTTTTTCGACTTCGACCAGGATTAGGGCTTCGGCACCATAAACCAGGAAGAACAATGTGACCCCGGTGCTGGACTTCGAGGCCGTACGGTATGCCTATAAGACTTTGGACAAGATTTCCTTCCAATTTCTTCTGGTGCCGGTTAACCTCTTTTCAAGGTTTTGGAGTAGCCTTTCATCTAATTGCTCCAGGGTCGTATGCATGGCCTCGTCGTTAGATTCATCGATCCCGTATTGGAACCAGAGATTTGGTTCTTCGACTTCGACCGGTATTAGGGCTTCGACACCGTAAACCAGGGAGAACGATGTGACCCCCGTGCAGGACTTCGAGGTCGTACGGAATGCACATAAGACTTCGGGTAGGATTTCCTTCTATTTTCCTTTGGCGTTGGTTAACCTCTTTTTGAGGTTTTAGAGTATAGTCTTGTTGGTCAATTTTGCTTGTCCGTTCCCACTAGGGTGGTAAAGTGTTGATATGATCCCTTTGATCTTATGGTCTTCAAGAAACTTGTTTACTTTGCTACCGATGAATTGTTCCCTATTTTCACATATGATCTCGGCTGGCATTCCAAACCGGCATATGATGTGGTCCCAAATGAAATTTATGACTTTCTTCTCGTTTACCTTCTAATATGATTGGGCTTCTACCCACTTAGAAAAATATATAGCCATATCCACTATAAATTGAGCCTTATGGGGTGCCCATGAAAGGGGGATAACGATGTACATCCATCAATTCATGAACGACCATGGTGAAAAAACCAAGTGCGTAAACTTTACGGGTTGATAAATCATCGGAGCGTGTCTTTGGCATCTTTCACATTTTCGTATGAACTCCTTTGCGTTATTTTTCATGTCGATCCAGTAGTAGCCGACTCTGATTACCTTTCGAACTAATGATTTGGCGTCTGAATGATTTCCGCAGGTGCCTTCATGAACTGCCCTCAGGACGTATTCGGCGTCTCCGAATCCTAGACATATCACTAGTGGGACATCGAACGTTTTTCTACACAGGGTTCCATATTCGGACAAGCTAAATCGGGCTGCCTTCGACGTATGGCCCTTGATTTTTTTGGATCCAGAGGCAATCTTTTAGTCTTCAAATATTATATATATTTGTTTCTCCAATCCCATGTCAGGCTTGTAGAGTTAATCTCGGCATGACCTTCTTCCACTATCGATCTCATGAGTTGTACGACTGCCCCAATTTGAGTTCATCTTCCTCAACCGACAACCCTAAGTTAGCAAGATCATCGGCCTCGATGTTTTGATCCCTAGATACATGTTGCAAATTCCACTCACTAAACCAATGTAGTGTTACCTGCAACTTATCTAGGTACCTTTGCATTCGTTCTTCTCTAACCTCAAATGTCCCATTAACTTGTTTAACCACGAGGAGGAGTCACACTTAGCTTCAATCAACTCCACCCCAAGCTTTTGTCTAGTTCGAGACCTGCAATCATGTCCTCATAATCTGCCTCATTGTTAGTCAATTTCACACTCCTAATAGATTGTCTAACTACATTGCCTATTGGTGGCTTTAATACAATGCCAAGTCTGGATCTTTTTGCATTCGAAGAATCATCCGTAAAGAGGTGCCATATTCCCGAAGATGTCCCTGAGTTTACCAACAACTCTCTTCCGACCTCAGGTATTATGGCCAACATAAAGTCAGCCACGAAATCTGCCAAAATGTGAGATCTAATGGCTGTCCGTAGTTGATATTCAATATCGTACCCACTGATTTCCACGACCCATTTGGCCAATTGTCCCGAGAGTTTGGCTTTATGCATTATATTTCGCAATGGGTAAGTAGTCACAACACATATAGGATGGTTCTGAAAAAATGGTTTCAGTTTCCAACAGACGCTTAGCAAAGTGAGTACCAATTTTTCTAGGTGAGGATACCTAGTTTCGGCCTCACCTAGAGTACTGCTAACAGAGTACATTTTAAATTACGTACCTTGTTATTTTCGAACTCTAAGTCCACTTACTATTATCTCTGCTAGTTCCAAGTACAGATGTAGTTGTTTGTCTGCCTTTGGCTAGTGAAACAGTAGTGGGCTTAATAGGTATCGATTGAGTTCCTCCAAGGACTGTTGTCATTCCGGGTTCGACGAAAAGTTGTTCTTATTTTTCAATGGCGAGAAGAATCGAGGACTCTTATCAGAGGACCTCAAGATGAATCGCCCCAGGGTGGCTATACATCTGGTTAATCTTTGCACAGCCTTCACGTTGTCCACAACCGTGATATCTTCGATGGCTTTGATCTTATTGGGATTGATCTCGATTCCCCGTGTGGATACCATGAATCCGAGGAACTTACTTGATCCGACTCCAAATGTGCGTATGTAAAGCCCCGTGAAAAGTTCTACTCAAAAACCTGAATCTCGTGGTGCCAAGATAGGATCATGTGTTAGAAATTCATAAAAGATCGCCGCGGTTCGGACCTTTGGAATGAACTGTGCACTAAAAAGTTAAGAGATTATGTTTTCCATAAAAATGAATATCTGCTGTACATTATGCGGTTGCATAATAGGTATGCAGACCGCATAGTCACCACAGAGTCAGTCAGTGTGATGGTTAATTTGAGGTCAACTATGCGGCCAATTATGCGATCGCATAATCGATATGCGGGCCACATAGTCATCTCATAAACACTTAGGAATTTTTGTGAAGGGCAACTCTGCAGTGCATTATGCGACCGCAGAACAGGTATACGGACTAGATTTATGTCCCATACCTAGATAGTTTGCCAAGATTTTTGGACCATTTTTGTGGGCCGCATGCCCATTATGTAATCGCAAATCATGGGGGGCTCCTATTTTCTAACTTTTAAAACCCGACCATATACCATTAAAAATACCTTATTAGACTATTTTGCTATTATTTCATTGCATTTAGAGTGAGAGAGGAAGTTCTAGAGAGAGAGAGGGAGTGATCTTCATCAAGTTTCCACTTGATTCTTGCCCCAAATCTTGGAGGATTGTCAAGTGAAATTGCTAGGTTTTCACCCTAAGAGGTAAGAACTTGTACCCTCAGCTATAATTTCGAAATTTCCATTAAAATAAGTGATTAGCAAGTGGGTTCATGGGTATAAGGGCCGATAATCTTGCATACAAAAAACATAATGGTGTATGGGGAGGTTGTGAACCAAAAAGATAACGATTGTCGTATATGATGATGAAAATCTCTCACAAAAGGGTGCTAAAATCACTATGCACACTTAGTGCCTGATAATTTACTTAAATGAGCTAGAATCTTATTCATGCCTCTAATTCTTGGTTCATTTTCTTAAAATAGATCGAAGTTGCTAGGAAAATTCCACAATTTGTTATAAGGATTTAAGGAAAGCTCTATTGAGGTATGTATGGCTAAAACCTCCTCCTCTTAGAAATTGAGCTTCTATGGTGCCCTGCCAAATGTTGTAAGTTTGAAATGTGATTGATGTAGTACTTGTTATGTTAAATGAATTGATGTTGTGAAGATGCATGTAGAAGGTGTTTCTTCATGTGGTTAATTCATTATTCTTTGTAAATCGGGGATATGTAGAGAACATGATCTATGTGCTAAATGCCTAAATGTCAAGTCAAGGTCACGTTGGGACTAATATGCCAAACTAGATGAATTCCTCTCAATGCTTATAACTTAAATTGCTTTTGTATGTGCCTATGATCTTAAATGTTAAGGTAAATGTTGAAAATGGGAACAATACGAAACGTGAGTTATGTAATGTGGTAATTGTGGCCCCAAGCACCGATGAACTAATACATGTGAAACCAAAGATTGGAGTGAGATGATTAATAAAATAATGGTAACTTCTGGGGGATACGGCTTAGCCGATCGGGCCATGATGGGATGCCATAAACTGGAAATTTAGAATGAAATAATGGCAATGTCTCAGGGAGACGGTTAGCCGATCGGGCCGTGATCGGACACCATGTTATACACGCATGGTGGTAATGTATTGATGATTGAAACTGGAAAGTAAGAATAAAATGAGGGTAACGTCTTGGTAAGACAGCTTAGTCGATTAGGCCATGATCGGGCTCCGCTCAATAAAGTGGAGGTAATGTGGATATTTATAAAACAATGCTCCAATCTAAAATTTCAAAAACTATGTTAAAATTATGTGAACCTTTTATATTATTGACGTGGTGCCTATTTGAAGCTTTGTTGTTCTTATGATTTCTTTTTATTCTTGTATGGTTTTTCTTTCTAACTAGATGGTGTTTAGTTATACATACTAGTAATATTACATGGTACTAACGTCCCTTTTGTTGGGGGCGCTATGTTTTTAAATAGATGTAGGTGGATCCATAGCAGATAATGCCGATCACGCGTAGCGGAGCATCCTCCTCTCATGGTCTTGGTGAGCCTCTTTCTCCTTCAAGGGCTTATGTTGTACATCTTTTGTAATAGATCTCTACTTTTGTGGTATAGTCGGGGACTTGTCGCCGACGTTGTCATTATTGTCCTTTGTATACTTAGAGGCTCCGTAAACGTTTGTGTGGGTAAGTACGGGTGTTAGGTGGGTAATGAACTATGATGTAACTTTGTACTCTAGTTCTTCTAAAACTATAACTGTATGAAGTCTTGAAATTTAACCATGGTTTTAGGTTTATGACATAAAAATGGATTAATAATGTGAATGTTCGATTTTGCTATTATCTATATAAACGAATGTAGGGTTCCCCTAACCGTACTAAGTTGGGTAGAAATATATGAATAAGGCTTGCTCAGTTGGGGTGCACTCGATTGAGTATTAGTTGCGCCTCCCAAGGTTGGGGGGTGACAACATTTCTCTGCGTCTGGCTTCATATTGTACTTCTTCAATATGCTGAAGGTTTCCTGCAAATATTTTAAATAGTCCTTTGCTCGCAGGGACTTGAACAACATATCATCAATGTAAACTTCCATTGGTTTTTCTATTTGTACCTCGAACATCCAGTTTACTAGGCGTTTCTAAGTGGCACCAACATTTTTTAATCCGAATGGCATCACACTATAGCAGTATGTGCCTTACTCAGTGATGAAAGAGTTTATCCTTAATATCCAGGTTCATCCGTATTTGGTTGTACCCGGAGTAGGCATCCAGAAAACTGAAGATCTCGGGGTTGGCCGTAGAATCGATCATATGATCGATGTTGGGAAAAGGGAAATAGTCCTTTGGACACGCCTTATTCAAATACTTATAGTCTACACACATTCTTAATTTATTCCCTTTTTAGGGACTATCACTACGTTTGTTAACAAATCCAGGTATTTAAACTCCCGACTGGACCCTATTTTGAGGAGTTTAGATACATGTTCCTTGATGAAAGCATGTTTGCCCTCGGATTGGGGTCTCCTCTTCTGCTTGACCCGGTGGAATTTTGGTTCTAGGTTTAGCTTGTGAGTTGTTACCGGCGGGATCCTTATCATATCAAGATGGGACCAAGCGAAACAATTTATATTAGGTATAAGAAATTGAATGAGATTTTTCCTGAGCACGTGAATTAACCCCATGACCATGTACACCTACCGATCGGGTAGATACTCGATCAATATGACATGTTCCAGCTCCTCGACCATTGATTTAGTGGCGTCGCAATCATCAGGGACTATAAAAGATCTGGGAACCCCGTAATCATCATGTTTACAAGTACCCTATTTCTCCGAATGGGTCATGGCCCGTGTCGGTAATTTCTATTTAGGCTCTTGCTTTGTGATCGAACTTGGGTCCTTTGACATTGAGAGTGTGGATACTAGAATTAGCTCTTCGATCGCGAACACTTCCTTTTCGGCTGGTTGTTCTCCATAGATTATTTTAATCCCTCTTGGTTTTGGAAATTTTAACACTTGATGACGAGTCGAGGGCACTGCCCCCATGTTGTAGATCCATGGCCTCCCAAAAAAGGTGTTGTACCTCATGTCTCCTTCGATCACATAAGACTTCACCTTTTGGATGGTCACCACGTCATTCACTGGTAATGTTATCTCCCCATTAGTGGTTTCACACGCATGTTGGATCCGGTCAGAACTCGGACTGCAAGCGTGATTTGATCTTGTAGACCTAGCTGCTTTATGACTCTCGATCGGATGATGTTGGTCGAGCTACCTAGATCAATTAATACATGCTTTTACCAATGCATCATTGAAGGGTTGCACGATCCCCTATGTGCCCTCTTCGTTGAAAGACAAGGTTCCTTCTGGTATGTAATCTCGAGTCCGTTTTTTCCTTGTAATGGATACTTTGGTGCGCTTCAACATTGGACCTTGAGGGACTTCGACCCTACCAATGATCATGTTAATGACGTGTTGAGGTTCTTATCGTTCAGTTCATTTATTTGAATCTTTATTCCTGAAATGATTCTTTGCTCGGTTGCTCAGGAATTCTTGAAGGTGCCCATTGTTGAATAACTGGGCTACCTCCTCCCTTAATTGTCGGAAATCCTCTGTTATGTGGCCGTGAGTGCCATGATATTTGCATAGGATCCCTTTGGGCTAGATCAGATTGTAGAGGTCGAGGCTATTTGATGTCCTTGATGCGTCTGATAGTTGATACAATGGCAGCAATGTCGATGTTAAAGTTGTATTCCGATAACCTTGGTGCTTCCTTAGGCCCAACAGGTCTGTCGAAACCATTTTTGATCATGACTCCCTGGTTGTTTTGACCTCGATCATTTCTCCTTTTATTTTGTATAGTATTCTGCCTAGACCCACTGCTTCATCGGTCTCCATGGTTGATACAGATCTCTATTTGATCTCAGTTCGCAGTCATTATCTTTCTTGACTCTATCGATGGGCCTGATGGGATAAATGGACCCGGAAGGGGCCACAAGTTGATCATCTTCGACCCTGATTTTTGATTGATACCGGTTATACAAGTCGGCCCACGTAACAGTTGTATATTCTATCAGATTTTTCTTCAGCTGCCGTGAAGCCACCGAGCTTCTAACATTGAGTCCCTGGGTGAAAGTTGAAAAGGGTGAGCATTATCCATCTATTTTACTTTGAAAAGGTCCATGCGTGAGTAGATCCATCCGTTCCATTTGAAACCAGGACACAAACTTTGTGAGCATCATCCTTCTGTTTTACTTTGGAAAGGTCTAACTTCCTTGTCTCGGCCTTGATAGCCCTGGCATGTGCTTTCATGAAAGAATCTGCAAGCATAGTAAATGAGTTAATAGAATTAGAGGGAAGTTGTGATACCATATCATGGCTCCCTTTGATAGGGTCTCTCCAAACTCTTCAACAAGACAGACTCGATCTCATCATCTTCCAAGTCGTTTCCTTTGATGGAACATGTGTTGGAAGTGATATGCTCATTGGAGTCTATCATTCCATTGTACTTAAGAATCTGGGGCATGCGGAACTTCTTGGGGTTCGGCTTTAGAGCTGCACTCGGAGGAAAAGGTTTTTGTCCAAACTTCTTGGAATCTAGACCTTTCAATATCGGTGGTGCTCCTAGGATCTGATCGACCCTCAAATTGTAGGTTTCGACCTTCTTGTCATTTGCTTCAATTTTCGTCTCCCCCAATTCTATCAGTTTAGTTAGTTCTTCCAACATCTTCATATTCTCGGGGTCTGTCCCCATCTCCCTTTTCATTTGGCTTCACTAGGGTCGGTTCATCTCTGTGGATGACTTTCTGGGCTGGTTCAGGTTCAATCCTGCTCGGCGCACGGCTCTAGTTCTGGAGTTAGGCTATTACTTCCTGTTGAGTCTGTAACATTTTGAAGATTACCCGCAAGTTGATTTCGCCATCTTCGCTGTCGTGCGTGCTTTGTGCAATCGATCAGACATCTATGTGGACGTTGTTTTCAAGATCGGTGGCAAATTTGTATTGATCCACATCTAAGTTGACGTCAATCAGGTCTGTGGTCGGGACACCGTCAAGATCGGCTGGAGGTACCTCATTTCCGGTTGCTACATTTTCATTTTCTCCATGGTGACCGGATTCATTGTCAACATGTAGGGGTGCTGGTTGAGAGTTTGACATTTCGAGTTTAAACCTAAAACTAGAGATACTTCAAAGAACAAGTGTAAAGCGGTGTGTGTTATGGAGAATTGTATCAAATTACCACTATTATCCTTAGCCCCATGGTGGGCGCCAAACTGTTTACCCACAAAATCGGATAATAGTTGAATTTGTAAGTGATTTTAATGATACATGGATTAGCTTGATTCAAAGCGATTAATTGAATTGCAATTGAAATGAACAATGATAAAATAAATTCAAATCATACGAATTGAACAGTTACACTCTTGGGAGGTTAGCCACCCTCGAACTAGGTGCACTTCGATCGATATCAAGGCACAACTAAAATAAAAAGTTTAAGAGAAAAATAATGTATTGCTTCGGAATGTGTGTTACAATATCCTTTACAAGTAATCGGACCCCCTTTAAATAGTAGAGGAGTCCTACTTTAGATACAATTTTATAAAAGATAAAAATATCTTAATTTGTTGATTTGTCGGTTTCTTATTGATACGAGCCGAGATTATTGCCGTAATATCCATCTGGTCAAGGATATTTCGGCCTTCTATCATTTCGATCTTCTATTGGTTACGCTAACAACGTTTCCTCAGGCTCGTTCGGGTCAGGGTTGACTCTGGGGTCATGGACTCAATGTTCTCGAAGACAGATATTATGACCTCGGGTTCTGGCTCCGGTGGGACTTGGGGGCGATCTTCGGTTCCTCATGTTCCTAGCCCGATCTATCATGTCTTAGACGAGTCCGATTTCGACCGTATACAATCATATAAACTTTATCACACTATTAGCAAATTTACTTATAATAGCAAGGTAGTTACTGTTTTTACAAGATTGTAAATTAGTGCTTGATCAACAAATTTATATGCAATTGCCTAATTAATAGCATGGTTGTGTAGATATATTTTATACTATTAATGCATATAACTTAAAACGCTACACTGAACGACATTAACTACTGCAAATTGATATCGTTTACCACATACTAGTAGGCACTCCAAATGTAAGAAACCAAGAATCTGAAAAAGGGTATTGGGAGCTTGAATCACCACGATAGGTATCGATGGGGATTATCTATCTATATCTATTTTATATAATTATATTAAAAATACAAATGTCCTTAATAAAATATTTTTATCTTTTCTTAGCCTTTAAAAATAGATCTTATATTGGACAAAGTCGTAAATAAATTATTTACCTAATATTTAGAAATTTGAAATCAACTAAAATCTTTCTTACTAAGAGGGCGTTTGGCTAAGCTTATAAGCTGGTCAAATTGCTTATAAACACTTTTTTGCTTATCTATAAGTTTGGTAAATTAAAAGTGCTTATAAGTTAAATGTTTATAAGCCAAAAATAAGCCAAAAGCCATAAGTTGGTCTCCCCCAACTTATCAAATTTTAGCTTATAAGCACTTAAGGTTTGACAAAAATATTTACTATTCTATCCCTAAAATACTTCTTTTTAAAACAAAACTCTTCGTGTACCACATTCTTTAGTTGTTTATTATTAATTTCAGCACTTTTATCCGAATATATAACTGCTTATTTTTTAAATTAACTTCAGCATTTGAAAATACTTTTTAGCACCCTAATGCTTATCAGCTACTCTAAATCAGCTACGCCAAATAGGCTTTAAATAGTTTTTTATTTGAACTACTATATTGGAAGTCCTAATATTTAAGACATTAAAATCAATTGAATTTTACCTTATATAATTTTTATTGTTATTTGAACTAATAGATAAACTCGAATAATAATAAATGCAATTGACCAACAATTAAAGGATTTAAAGGAGCTGAAATAAATTAACTCACGTCAAACTATCGAGGATGACGTGAATTTTAAATTTGGATACAAAATCTTGAGTTTTAAAACGTATAGAAAAATTTACTTTCGTGCGCACTACTTGTGTTTTTCCTTTTTTTATAATTATATTCATTGAAAGTTTAAAAATTTTACACTTTCAAAATTTGAGTCATTTAATGATTTATTTAGTATTTAAAACTTTGATATTTACTAAAATTTTAAAGTCTAAGTCTCTCTCAATTTGAATTAGCATTATCAAAGAATTCTAACGAATGAAATCTTTAGAACATTAATATTAACTAAATTTTGAAGGCTAAATCTCTCGTTATTTGAAATATATTCCATCATAGAATTCTAACCAATTAATTTTATATAGTTAATTATCTTTAAAAAAGACTAAGCAAAAAATTATGTAAAGTGGATAATGTGGGTTGGCACTCATCCAATTTCCGCATTCTCAAATTATGAAGAAAAAAATCAAGCTATTAAATCTTGCATAAACTGAAAAGGAGGCATAATAATTCAAAGTTGAGATGATAAAGTGATAGAACTCAGACTAACTTTAAGTTAAATATATGGAGTGATGATCGATAAATTTTATGGAGCAAAATCTCTTCCTTTATTGAGTTAGCTTATAGTTCTGGAGCTTAAATTTTTATGTTGTGCTTTAAAATTATTTTTAGTAGTGTATTTATTTATTTAAAAAATTACTCACCGAGATAGGGTACATGCGCAAAACGCGTATAATTATTATCCGAATTTTTCACCGTTGAGATCGTGATGGCACCTAATTTTTCAGAATTCTAGGCAAGCCAACAGATAAAGAATTAATACGCTAACCACTATCCAATTCAGTAAATAACAATATTAAAACCAAAACAGAGTAAAAAAGTGCAAAAATTTTATAACAACCCAAGTACTAATACACGACTATCGAAATTTTGGTGTCACAATCCACGAACTTCTAAGAGTCACTACAAATACTAGCCGAAAGAAAATACAATTGTCCTCGAATTAAAAGAAAACAAGAACACTAGAATAACTGGAAGGGAACTCCAGGGTCTACGAAAGCTGGCTGATATAACTTGGGTCTCATGTTGGACTTAAGGTAGAAACCCAACTTTGATCAACCCGATCTAGTACTGAAATCTGCACAAAAAGTGCAGAGTGCAGTATCAGTACAACCGATCCCACGTACTGGTAAGTGACGAGCCTAATCTCGGCGAAGTGTGACGAGGCTAGGACAAGACACATATATAAACCTGTGTAGTTAAGCAATATACGGTTGACATAACAGATAACAAAAATTAAACACATATTAACGTGAGGGGAAAAACGAGATCATGAAAATAGAACAGTAAAGAAACACAGCACAACAAGTGCATGACATCACCATCCGTGCTTTTACTCTCGTCCTCACCATAAAAAATGAAATGAATAAGGATAATGAATATAAAATGGCACGGTATCACCCTTCGTGCTTACACTCTTCCTCACATGAAAATAAATATGCAATGGCACGGCATCACCTTTCGTGCTTGTGCTTTACACTCTTCCTCACATAAAATTAAATATGCAACGGCACAGCATCACCCTTCGTGCTTTACTCTTCCTAACCCATATAACAAATCAATAACAACCGGGCAATAGAAATTATTAGTAACAAGCCCCAATATCAATATTTAGCTTGCCAACGTCAACCTCAACTTCGAGTCAATGCTCAACAAATATCCAATTCCAATAAAACATGATAAAAATTATTCAACGTGAAGAATAACCAGTTTAAGCATGAACAATACGAATAAAGAACACAACAATCATAAGAATAGGACTTACTCATATGCTATGACCCGACAGCAACGTATAGATACTCGTCATCTCACTTATACGTCGAACTCAACAACCAAAAATATAGCAAATAGACAACACTACCTAATCCCTCAAGCTAAGGTTAGCCACAATACTTACTTGATTCTATGACCAAACTCAAGCCTCAATCATCGTTGTTACTCTAGTTTCCACCTCCAAACCACTCTTATCTAATCATAATTAACTAAATAACATTAATTATCGCTAAATAAATCAATTCCAATGCATAATTATAAGTTTTCCAATATTTTTTTCCAAAAGTCAAAAACCGACCCTGAACTTGCTTAGTCAAAACTCGAGGTTCGAACCAAAATCCATTCACTCATTCACCCAAGAGCCCAAGTGTGTAATTAGTTTTGAAATCAGACCTCAAATCGAGGTCTAAATTCTAATTATATAAAACTCCTAATCCTACCTAAACCCCCAATTTTCACCATGAAAACTCTAAATAATTGGTTGAAAATTGATGAAATGCAATGGGTAATTGGAAGAAAGTAATTTAGAATTATTTACCAACACTTTGGAAAAAAAATGTCTCTTAAAATTGCCTCTAAGTCTTCTTTCTTGAAAATATGAAATAATGGCCAATTCACGTTTCTGCTTCTATTTTAAGTGCTGAGCGACAGTGTTCATCGCGATGGCGTGAATAGTGTCGCGTTTGAGAAGAGCAGCCTTACATGAACTTACGCAATCGCGAGAAACACTACGCGTTAGGGTTTCCCAGATCCCCTGACCAGCCTTCCTAAACTATGTGTTTGGGGTCGACCGGTCATGTTTGCGTAGAGCAACTCCCCCTAATGCTCCGCGCTCGCGAACCTGGTTTCGTGTTCGCGTTGAGTGAAGTCCCCCCAGCCCATTTTTCCCTTCGCGGTCGCGAGAATGGCTTCGCAATCGCGAAGCACAAAGTATTAGAATATCAGCTGCAGCAAAACACTCCAGATTTTCTTAGTGCAGATCATCCCATAGCCTATCCGAAACCCACCCCACCCCTTGGGGTTCCAAACCAAACATGCACACAAGTCGTAAAATATCATACTAACTTACTCGCGCAATCAAATCTCCAAAATAATACCTAGAACTACGAATTTAGCACTAAATTGCATGAAATTTTTAAGAAAGTTTCAAAAATTCTATTTTCTCAACCAAATATCTGAATCACGTCTCCCGTTTCTCACCAAATTTCACAGATAAGGTATAAATACCATAACGAACTTGTGCCGGAATCCGGAACCACAACATGGATCGATATCAACAAGATCAATTATTAACCAAATTCTTAAAATCTTTATAATTTCAATATAACAATTTTCATCAAAAATTTATTTTCCGAGCCAAGGATCTTGGAACTTGATTTCGGCATATGCCCAGATTTCATATTTTACTACGGACCTATTGGGACTGTCAGAACATGAGTCCGGGTCTATTTACCTAAAACGTTGGCCGAAGTCAAATAAAATCAACTTTTTAGGCCAAAAATTGTTATTTCATAAATTTTCCAAATAAAGTCTTTTCGAAATCACGCCCGGAATCGCACCAAATCGAAGAGAGATAAAATAAGATTTTTAAGGCCTTGAAATATAAATTCGAGTTCTAAAGCAGAAGATGATCATTTGGGTCATCACACGTACCATGAAACTAATCCAGTTAAATGAATGATTTGTTTTCGATTAAGTCAATATGTGCTTATCAATGCTAACTTCTCTTTAGAGTAAAATTCAACAAACACAACTGGTTGCCGTAGTAACATATTTAGGCCTCATTTGTTCAAAACTTTATTAAGGTTTGAATCTTAATCATTCATATCTCATACGCATTTGTTTTTAGTCTGGATCTTAATTATTCAGATCTTAATCATTAAGTGTGTTTGTTTTTTTACTTCACAACTGTTTAATGGGTCTAAATAGGTCTATATGATTAATATATATAATAGAGACTTAATTTTATTAAGATGTTAGCACATATTCATTATTAACTGCCACCACCGCCTACCATTATCAACTACCACCTGTCACCACCAGCACCATACTCAACCACCACCACCACCAGTGTCACCACCACCACCACCACGCCACCATTATCGACCATCACCACACAGTATCTCCACCACTTCGACCACCGTTATTCTCACCCAAAATCAACACTCATCCGCCTCAACTGCCACAATTGACCACCCCATCACCATCAACAACCACAGCTGGCACGACCCATCATTATAACCTACCACTACCTACCCACCACCTTTCTTAGTCACAACTATTACCACCACCCGCCATTATTACAATGATTATGTTCATTTCCTTTCAAAGTCAACTGCATATCTTAAATCCAAAGGCGGCGAATTTTTCTTTAGAACATTCTCATGGTCTTTAGATTTCAATCCGAAAGAGGAGACGTCGATGGCAGTTGTATGGATTTCTCTTCCAGGCCTGCCACCAAATTTCTTTGCTAAGACGTCGTTAATGTCTATGGCCTCAGCTGTGGGAAAACCTCTGGCAGTGAACAAGGCAACCCAGGATAGATCTAGACCTTGCGCGGTAAGAGTTAAGGTTATAATTGATCTTTCGGATAATCATCCTAAAAAGGTCAAACTGCAGATTTTTGATAGAATATCAGGTAAAACTGTCGAGATTCATCAACAAATAGTGTTCGATAACCTGCCTAAGTATTGTGCTTATTGCAAGCATCAAGGTCATGATGACAAGTCGTGTAGATTTAAAAAAGAAAAATCTGGAGCAAAGGTGCTGACAGAGGCTCATTTGGACATTGATCTGTCTGGTCAAGAGGTCGTTGAACTAGACAAATTACAAGGGGATGCAAGCAACTACTTAAATGCAAAAAGATCTGGACAAGTTGCCAAGGAGTCACAAGAAAAAGATGATAATTTAGGAGTTGAATTAACAAAAGTCTCACAGCAGACTATACAAAGTGCAGAAGGAGTGACTGTGGATAATGTAGTCGTGCAGGATGTTGTTGATCAAACAGATTATGTTACACAATCTGGTATGGTAAAGGATGCCATGAAAATGAATGTTGAGATGAAGCCTACAACAAATTCTATGAATGATAGGACTGAGTCTTCTGTACTGGATAATGATACACAGCAACATCAGTTGATCCAGAAAATTTCAATTGCTGTTTCTGTTGAATCACATGATAAGACTAACCAGATTGGTTGTACAGTTCCATGTTGTCCTGAAAGTAGAGATGGATGTACTCACCAGGATAATGTGTTAATGCAATATCCAATTGATGCATAAGTTATCAGCAGATGAAAATGCAAAAGGTCCAGACTTGTTGTCGACATAATCCTCACTGAAGAATGCTACAGAATTTTCAATGACAAACTCGTTTACTGCTCATCTTTTTAAATACTCTTACAATCTTGCGCAGAAGTCAATTGAAAATGTTGCATTAACTGTTGCCACTAATCAATCTACTGTGAAGGATATGGGAGTTTCTAAATTGGCTAGCACTACAGTGGTTCTTAAATTGCTGCTGATTCTGATACAACTTGTGTAAATGCAGAATCTCTTGCAAAACCAAATGGTGATACTGCCCAGACTTGTCTGCTACCAGTTACTGTTTTATTGAGACAACCCTTGGTTGATTTAACTGAAATCAACCAGCAACACATGTTAAAGCATTCATGTGATCCAACAACTGGTACAAATTTGGAGACTTTAACACTACACATCCTACTGTGATCAATAAGGGAGATTCTGATCATCTTGAAGGGGATAGTAGTACTGTGGTTTCTAAAATAGATCCTGCTTCTGCTTCATTAATAGCAGCTGCACCAACACTTGTGACCCCAAATGATAACATTCCACAACATTGTATAATGCCATCTTCTATCCCATTGAGATAGCCACTAAATGCATTAACTGGAAATGACATAGTATCTTGTTATACTGAGACAGATATTGACAATGCCAAAAACCGGGAACATAGTTTGATCTACCAGCAGCATATGATGCAGCATTCTCCTCTGGTGGATAAAGCAGCTGATACAAAAAAGGAGTTTTCAGAAACTGTCAAAGCAGTTACAGATTCAAAATGCTTGACAACTCAATCTGTTGTCACTCCCATAGCAACAACGTTAACTGCTGTGTCAAAATCACCTAGGCAACAAGAAAGCAATAACATGAGTAAAGCTTCGATCTTGCCTAATTCTTCACTGCCCAATACAACAGAGGGGAATAACAGTTCCAACAGAATTTTGCATAATGAAACAGTATCTGCAGTCAACTTTCTGCCAGAAATAGGATCTAAAATGCAATCAGTTGCAGATCGACCTATAACTGTGAGAGATGATACTGCGCAAAATTCACCTCGACAGGAAACAACAAATCCCTATGGAGATCAGTCAACGTCAGCTGCAATTAACAAACAAATACCTATGAGGGACATAGTTGTTAAATCAAAACTGTGGAAAGACCATCGGGACTATGATGACGATGAGAGTTGGGGAGAAGGATTTGCTGCCTTTTCTTCTTCAGAAGATGATCAAGAATGTGAAGAAGATACAGCTAGAGAGGATTACGACGATCAATACAAAAGTCGAAAGAATATATCGCCAAGCCAGTACACTGTCAATATGCAAACTGTTGCAAACAAAAGGACAATCCTGAACCATAATGCTCCGATATTTCTTCCAAAAAATACTACAAAACCAGCTGAATCTGCAACTGCTAATCGAAAGTCAACATTATTGCCTGTAGTTGCTCAAAATCAGATTGTACCATCTAAGTCAATCACACCCTTGGAGAAGGGACACCAACAGATTGTGTTAAGTGCTTCACAAGTGAACATCCTGAATAGCCAATTTCTGAATGAGGAAATAGGATGACATATCTATGAAGAAGGGGAGGAAGTATCACATTGCCGAACAGAAGCGGTGAGAAATGGTGATTTATCACTAATGCATAGTAAATCAAATAAGAAAGCTTGTGAAAGAGAAAGAGTTTGCGACAACAGGATGGGCGTAGATGCTAACATTCGAAGGCCCCCGATGAGAATCGCAAAGCAAAAACAAGCAGTGCAACAATCCGTCTTAAAACCTACTCGGTCGAGGAACAAGCATGAATGTTAAAGACAATTGGAGCTAACAGTCCACAAATATGAAGAAAAGAAAGCAAATCCGCTTTCTTTACCATCACATTAATGTTCATCGTTTTCTTGCTTTTTATTTCACGAGGCTTTTTAGGGCCTCGATAGGATTTATAAGGTAAGGTCGCTGCCGGTTACTGTTATATGGATGACAATACTGGCGTCCCCCTCCTTATCCTATAAACCTATCTTCTTGTAATTTTCTTTTGATTTTTTGTAATATTATCATAATAGGTCGAATACGGTAAGGTTAGACCGGTTGTGTTATATGGGTAACAGCTCCGGCGATTTGACTCCCTTACTCGTAATTCACCTATTTGTGGTATCTTTTTCTTCTATTAATAAAATCTAAAATTTGCTTTAAAAAAAAAAATCGCCACCACTACCAATCACTGCCAGCTACTAGCATGAACCACCGTCATCAACAAATACGACAATCAACTACCGCCTCTAGTCGATCACCACCAAAAACTATCATATTTTAAAAATATATATATATTATTAATAAAATATTGGATTGGTTAGTATTTTATTTGAATTTTATGTTTATAAATTTTCAAATAAAGATAACTTTATACATTCAGATGTTAAAAATCAAACAATCTTAATTATTTAGTATTCATATCTTAATACACATCTTAATATATTCAAATGTGTATTCAGATTCAGATGTCTTAATCTTAATTCACATCTTGATATTCATATGTGTATTCAGCTTCAGACGTCATAATCTTAAAAAAAAAAGGTGGCCTTAATGAACCTTGATCAGTAGCCAAAAGGTAGACAAAGGATAAGTAGTATTCCCTCCCGTCCACAATAAGTGACCAATTTCCTTTTTTCTTGGTCCAAAATAAGTGTTCATTTATATAATCAAGAAAAAATTCAATTTATTTTTACAAAATTACACTTACGTACATCACTAAAAAATTTCTTACTCCTCACATTAAATATTTAATTAAGGGTAGTTTAGTCATACTAGGTATTTTTGTATAAAATTTAATAATTTCTTAATGGGCATGCCAAAAGCAAATTGATCACTTATTTTGAATCGGAATGAGTACTATTTCATTCACTTTTACATGTTCACAATGAATTTAGCCTGCCCCTTAAAAATAAAGTATATATTTTACCACAATATTCGTAATAATGATAATTTCCTATGAAGTCTTGAAAAATAATTTGAGAAATGAGTATTTAGTAACTTAATACTAATAAAAAAAAGTTCTGTTGATTTGTTGAAATTGACAGGTAAAAGTGAAAATATATTTTGGTCTTGAAAGGGCATATACTCCCTTATAGCACATTTAAGATAAATTAATGCTGTAATACTTAGGATATGTGGTGTTATAGCACATCAAACACAATAGGAAAAAGATCAAGTTTTCCTCATTTTAGAGGGTGATTACTGTTTATAGAATAAATTATGAAGGTTGTTGTAGTTTAATTGGAATCAACTATAGTGAAAAAGTAAAATTCAATAGCTATAAGATAAAAGTGCAGTAAATGTCTAATACATGCTGATAGCTAAAAGTTGGTATGAGGAGATAATAGCGGCAACCGTTCTAGTGCTATTGGCAAAACTGTATTGGACTATAAATATAGTTTTACCAATTAATTGGACTGTAATAGAAAATTCATAATATGGTTATAGATACTACAATCAGAAATTAGAGCTTCCTATCCAAAACGATATAAGAATGTATGCGGTCAAAATCAAAAGGCAAAATTTTGAAGTCTTAAATTAGACTACTATGAGTCCAAGTCTTGGCGACTCTAAGTAAACGTCAGACTCGATTGGAGGACACACACCTCGAGGAAGCAAATTAAAGGCCTGGCACAACCTACATCGAGGACAATATAATTTTGAGGGCACTCAAGAAAAAACGGGAATTTCTCAAGGTCACATGGGCCAGGGCATAAATTAAAGGATAAGATTTATACGAAATGGTAATGGTCCGTACTAGGTTATTATACACATGAAACAATGGAATTCTTTACTACAATTAGGAATGTACTATAATGGGGTTTTCTCCTCATATATAAAGAGACCCCAATCATTTTGTAAGGATCATCTCACATTATTCACAGCAATAGAACATTCCACTCTGTTTTTCTTGCTTAACGTGCTCAACATTTGTACTTCACCTTTATTATCTTTACTTTATTGTACATACTTTATTGTTCTTAGCTGACCTCGAGGTCACTGGGATAATCAAGCTCGAGGCTCCTTTTGCTTCAACAACATTAATTTCGTTCATCAACTTTTCTTAAGCTTAATATTATTTGTATAATCACTAGTATTAGAATATATCACATATCTTTAAAATCACAAGTTATCTTTAATTGTTACTTACGTTTTTCAACGTAAAAAGTTTGGCGCCCGCCATGGGGCTAAAGATAATAGTGACTATTTTAGTGCTAGTTTTCTGATAACACACATTATTCTTCACACTTTTTCTTGTCAAAAATTCTTTAATTTCAGACTTAATCATGTCTAGCATACAGAATGCACCTATCCACGAGGACGAAGGTCTAGGAGAAAATAACGGTGTAGGGGTCGGTGTACCACCCATAAAATCCTGGGGGAGTGCCGAATATGGAGCCAGTTGATATCAACTCGCATAACGCTCTAAACATGGATGTAAGTACAGATCCCGTAAGGAATGAACACAGGGAAGCTCGGTCTGACGGCTAGAGAACACGAGGAATGGAAGAGGGAAGAGTCAGCCTCTAGGTGATATTCAAAATGTTGCAAACCCAGCAAGTCGTCATCGCTCAACTTCAGAGTCATAATGGAACTCCAAACACAGCCGAACCAGTGAACTCGCGGCGTGTTGAACCAGTGCTAGAGAAGCCTGATGAAAGTGGCTCGGGGACTAACCCCACAATTATGAAAATACTCGAAGAGCTTGCCAAAAAGATTGAGACCGGAGAAAAGAAGATTGAAGAAAATGACAAAAAGGTGGAGACATATAAGTCAAGGGTCGATCAATTTTCTGGGAGCACCTCCAATTTTGAAAGGACTAGACTTAAAGAAGTTCGTGCAAAAGCCATTTCCCTAAAGTATGGCTCTGAAGCCTATCCGAAGAAATTTCGGATGCTAGATATGCTGAAATACAACAGAACCACTGACCCCATCGAGCACATCACCACACACACTTGTGGCATAAAAGGGAATGATTTGAAAGACAATGAGATTGAGTCTGTTTTACTAAAAAGGTTTAGGGAATCTATGTCCAAGGGAGCCATGATTTGGTACCATAACTTACCCCTGAACTCCACTGATTCGTTTGCCATATTAGCAGACACATTTGTAAAGGCACATGTCGGTGCCATAAAAGTCGCAACAAGGAAGTCCGATGTGTTCAAAATAAAGTAAAGAGAGAATGAGATACTAAGAGAGTTTGTGTCACGCTTCCAGTCGGAACGAATGGAGTTACCACAGTCTCCGATGACTGGGTCGTACAAGCCTTCACACAGGGGCTACATGAACGAAGCTCGATAGCTTCGAAGCAGCTAAAGCAGAACTTGATCGAGTACCCCGTCATGACTTGGGCGGATATGCATAATAGGTATCAATAAAAAATTAGGGTCGAGGATGACCAATATGGAGCCCCATCGGGCTATGTTTATTCGAATAGGTCCTTAGAAAAGGAGCTAGGAAACGCAGACAGGGAACCAAGGTCGAATAAGGAAAGGTATCAACCTTACATTTAAGATGGAAGGAACATTTTGAGACGTAACATACCTTATAATGATCGAAAAGAAAACTGAGACCAAAGTTCCTGGGGACTCCTGAACAAAATCGGGTTTGATTGGCATTTGAGATGGGTGGAGGCACCCAAATAGTCGGAATACAACTTCAGTATCGATGCCTCGGGTATCGTCTCATCCATCAGCAAAATTAGAGATACTAGATGGCCCAATCCTATACAGACCAATCCTTCTTAGAGGAATCCCAACTTAATGTGTAAGTATCAGGGTACTCACGGGCATAGGACCGAGGATTGCAGTAAGCTTAGGGAGGAGGTAGCTCAATTGTTCAACGAAGGGCATCTTTGTGAATTTCACAATGATCGAGCGAAGAACCATTTCCGAGAAAGAGATGCAAGCAAGAAAAATGAACCTGAAGAACCACAACATGTCATTCACATGATCATCGGTGGAGTCGACGTCCCACATGGACCTATATTCAAACGTACAAAAGTATTCACCACGAAAGAGAAACGGACTCACAGATATGTGCCTGAGGATGCTTAATGAATAGAGGACGTATCCTAGTCTCACAATGGTGCCCTAGTAATCTCTATCCTTTTTAATATTGTTCAGGTTAAATATGTTTTAGTGGATCCAAGTAGGTCTGCCAACATAATCAGATCGAGGATCGTGAAACAACTCGGCCTGCAAAATCAGATTGTACCTGCAAACCGGATGTTACCTGCAAACCGGATGCTGAATGGTTTCAACATGGCTAATGAAACAACAAAGAGAGAAATTATTTTGCCAGTAAACATAGCCGGGACCATACAAGACACTAGGTTCCATGTCATCAAAGGTGACAGGAGGTATATCGCACTCCTCGGAAGGCCATAGATACACAACATGAGGGAGGTGTCGTCGACCCACATCAGATGATGAAGTTCCCGATAAAGAAAGGAGTGAAAATAGTCCACGGAGAATAACACGCTGCAAAAGAGATGTTTGCAATCGAGGAAGTGGCGTCAATGCCAGAACCATTAAACTTGGAGAAATCGAGCCCCAAAGATAAAAAGGTGGCTAAGTAACAATCACAACTCCAAGTCTAGACGGAGGCATGATATAGAAGTAATCGAAGGTAAAGAAGGAAACTCCCTAGCTCCTCGAACCTTCGTCGTCCCCGAGAAGCTCGGTGCTACCAAGTCAATCACTCAAAGAAAGGTACACTTGAGAATGGGTTCAACCCTCGAACGCAGGAAAAAACTTATTTAGTTTATTATTGATAATATGGATTGCATTTCTTGGTGCCATTCAGATATGACTAGGATTCATCCTTTAATCACCACACATAGACTGAGCAACAATCTCAGGTTTAAACTAGTAAAACAAAAAGGGAGGCCCCTAGTTTGAAATTTTCGTATCAACATCCAGTCAACAGGATGTAAGAAGAACAAACATGTAAAATAACGAAAGCATGTATTGATGATATGACTGGTTAGGTCCATGTGCACATAGGACCATTTTAATTCATTTGCAGGAAACAATCAATGTTTCGGGGCAATGCGACACAAAGCTCAACCCAGAGAAACGTGCCTTCGGAGTTGGCACGAGTGAGTTTCTCGACTTCATAGTGTCAAATCGAGGCATTAGAATCATCCCCGACCAGTCAAGCCTCTCGAAGATACCATGATCACAGATAGCAAGACCTCAGAGTCATTGGTAAAGGATCTTGCAAAATCGGCATGATAGAAGCTTTCAAAGGCTCGATCTCGAAACACCCCTTCTTACACGAAGGCCTTAAGTTTTAAAGCATGTGTTACACTCTTTTTTCCTTGGCTCGGATTTGTCGCAAATGGGTTTTACCGGCAAGGTTTTTAACGAGGCAACAACTATGCGTTGCCTAAGGAAAACTCAATAGTATCTAGGGTTTCTTTTTAATCAACCTCAAATACTGGGGGGCACCACCCTCAGAAGTCATATTTTCAAGGAAAATACTTCATGCCTAAGAGAACCTCGATAGGAAAACTTTGTAATTGGACAAATGGTTAGATGAACCGTGTCCATATAGCAGTAGAGCCCCGACAGCAAAGCATGCACACATGTACCAATTTTGTTAAATATCAAACACATTTGGTGTTTTAAAGAAGTCTACCACTACATGAACTCTACATCCTATGGGAGCGACTTAAGAGCCAAATCATAGAAGCACCCCGAATACTCGGGGACTATCATTGAAAATTCAGATTAATAAGAACTTAAATAGGAACCCCCTCGAGAAAAAGGCCAAGGCAAATATTCTAGGGGACTAACTTCTCGAATAAGTTTGGAAAGTTATCGGGAAACAAGTATAAGCGACACACCCGAAGGCTACGGCCATCCTAAAGACTATGGTCACATAAAGGCTACGGCCAAAACAATGTGATTCAGAGACGTCTGACTTCCTCTATAATATTAAAGGCCTTCAAATATAGAAAAATTGGTTAAGTCAAGCTACCCCCGGCAAAATCAAAATATAAGGGGCTTCGATAAATTCGGCCCCCGAAAAATCTTAGGGCTTTGATAAATTAGCCCTCGAATAATACAAAGATTTTGATAACACCAGCCTTCGAAAAAACCTTAAGAAGTATTCGATTATGTCTACACAAACTAAATGACTAATAAGTTTCCGATACATCGAGCCTTTGAAAAACCCAACGGGTACAAAAACACATGCTAAGGCATAACTAAAATTTCACTAAGTCTTTTAGCCGAAATGAGGGAAAATTTATATAGCCATTTTAGAGGCCGAAATGGCCCAATATAAAGAGCCTAAGGGCCAATTCAACAAAGAGCCTAAGGGCCAATATACAGGATCCTAAGGGCCAATTCTAAAAAATAGCCTAAGGGCTGATATAGAAGAGCCTAAGGGCCAGGTTAAAAGAGATATAGGACCAAAAGCTTATGGGAATTCGAGACTCCGTTCTCATTTAACTCGAACCAAAAGGCCCCATTACCCCAAGCTTTCATTAAATTGATTTTAAGTTTGGCTCGAGGATCATCTAAAACCCTAAGGGGTATGATCCCAAGAAATGAAAGCCTAAGGGCTTACTACGAGTCTAAACTGACACTCGAGCTTAATATTTGAATTATCAGAATTTTTCACAAACAGGGACAAAAGTCAACACAAATCAAGGAGAGGGCAAAAAGATACTTTATTTTCATTGAAGAAATTTACGAAACACATTGCAACGCCTACAAGGGGCCCTTGCACAAACAAAGAACCTAATTTATTTTCGGTGTCACATCCCCGAGAGTCGTCTTCATCTTCAACGACTTTATCTTCAGGAGTGTCTTCTCATTCCCGAACATCTTCTTTACCTTCCTCATCCCCGGAGCCACTCGCCACTTCCTCATCATCAGAGGAGACAAGAAACCTAGAATCGATTTCACGCGCCTTTGCTTTGGCTATCTTCCCAGTGAGGTTGAACCCTCGGGCATGGATTTCTTCAAGAGTCTCCCCCTGAGCTTGGAACTTACCCAATTTATTGCTCCGTCTCTCCTGGTC
The DNA here is from genome assembly GCA_034376525.1 of Nicotiana benthamiana. Classification (NCBI taxonomy): domain Eukaryota; kingdom Viridiplantae; phylum Streptophyta; class Magnoliopsida; order Solanales; family Solanaceae; genus Nicotiana; species Nicotiana benthamiana. Next base: position 56,795,482 of record CM067340.1, on the reverse strand, counting down.
GGAGGCCTCTTTCAACTCAGCTTGACCGGACGCAGATTCCCTCGTGTATGTAGCAATGGATTTATCAGCCGCAACCTTTGGCTTCTCAACTTCGGCCTTAGCCTGTGCAGCTTTGGCTCGGGCTTTAGCCAGCTCGGCCTCCAACCCCTCGATTTTCCTGGCCTGAGCAAGACCATTCGCTTCAATGCCTTAGAGCTAAGCTTCAGCCAAGGCTAGTTGGGCCGCAATAGCTTCCTTGTCGGCAGCAAGTCGATTCATGTTATCTTCCACTGATGACAATCAGCCCAAACTTGATCTACCTCACCCCGGAGCTACCCAATTATATGTAGCTTTTGTTGCAGTTGAGATACCAAAGTATTAGCCTCCAAAGTAGGGCTAAGAAGGCCTAACTATATTAAAATCACAGTTACCTGCTCGTCTAGCTCGGACTCACTTTTTTGATCTTTGGCCAATGCGGTTTGGAGATCCTTAAGCTCCTCTTCTTTCTGGTTATAGAGGAGACTCAGGGACTTCTCTTCGCCGGAAACTTTCTAGATCTCAGACTCTCACATTGGCTCATGTCGGCTCTAAACTTTGCAACGACCTATACATGAAATAGAAACATATTAGTCAAAAGAAAGAAAGAAAAAATTGCAAAGCTAAAGGTAAGTACTTACCCGGGAAAGGAGACGTTGAGCCTCTTCAAAGGTAGCAGATGCATCATTCAGGTCATCGACATCCTCAATCCCAATGTAGCAACCCTGGAAAGGATCGTACTCGATGCCTTTGCTTGGATCGGGTTTAGGCAGCGCGTTGGCTTCTTCTATTTCTCCCTCAGAATAAGTCGGCAAAGAAAGGGAATGACTTGTTATCGCGGCCCAGAGCTCCTCACTCGGGGCATTCTCATTAGCATTAAGGAACTCAACGTTTACCCCTCCGGTATAGTCACTGAATACGAAGGGACAATCTCAACCTTCGGGGACATAGTGGCCTTGCCCGTTTCTTCCCTCCGGTCATCCTCACCACGGGATGGGTTTTCTAGTTCGGAAGGCTCGACGACCTCGATTGGCTTCCTGGTCCGAGTCACTAATGCCGGTTCTTCCTTATCATTTTCCACACTATCCGGGGAGTCATGGGCTGAATATGTGCCTGTTTAAGCAAACTTTTTCCGCAACCTTCGAGTGGAGGTTTTCTTGTCTTGGGAGTCTTCGATTTCGAGAACCTTTTTCTTTTGTTGTCCTTCTCGGGATTTGGATTTGAAGGTTTTATTGTTTCCCAGGACAGGGCCAGTCTCATCTCGGATGCATCACCAAGGCATGCACAGGCAAGCGTGAATAAGTCAAAACACAGCCAAATGTATGGAAAGTGTTGAAACTATATAAAGGCACTTACCGTGGTTCTTAGCCTCCCACTGTCCCTTCGCTAATTCGCGCCACTTGTGCTCGTTGTAAGAAAAAGTGGCGGCTAACTTTCTGAGCCAATCCTCCAGGTCAGGCACCGCTAGGGTTGCCCAAGCATTGGCTGCCAAAACAAAGATAAGGTCGTTATGGAACATGAAAGAATATGAATATATACAAGAAACACGAACTCCACTTACGGTTAAAGTTCCACTTCTCCGGGAACGACATTTTTTCCTCGGAGATGATGTTCGAAGTTCTTACTATGATGAACTGGCTTATCCAACCCCGGTCTTTGGGCATGTTGGTGCTGGCAAAGAAGGATTTCGTTGTTCGACGTTGCAGCTTGATGAGCCCTCAAAATAACTGTGGTCAATACAACCGAACAAGGTGCTGAGGGTGAATTTCAAACCCTCGGCATTTTTAGAAAAATACCACAACATGATCACGATACGCTAAAAGGAAGAGTGGATTTGAATGAGGGTGACTTTGTAAGTCTTGCAGAAGTTAATCACCACCGGATCGAGTGGACCCAGTGTGAAGGGCTAAGTGTAAACACTCAAAAACCCCTCCTTGTGGTTAGTTATTCTTTCATCAGGCCTTGGGATCTGAACCTCGACCTTGCCTCCCCACCGACAATCCTTCTTTACTTCCTTGATGAGATGCTTCATTACCAGGCTAATGTATCGAGATATGTGCTCGCATCGGCCTTCGACATTAGGAGGATTCTCGATACCAAAGTCCTTCTTGATGATGCAATCACCAAGGGTGATTTCCTCAAGTGTTGGCGGCACCACCGCTGTGGCCGACTGGGAGGCAGAGGAAGATGATGCTTTATCCTTTTTGGGGACCATCTTGGAAGTTTTGGTCATGGTTGTAAGCTAAAGAATGCAGGTGCACAAGGATGTGGTATTTCTGGCAAGAGCTTGGTGTTTTCTGACGCTTAAAGAGGCGGAGGAAGCGAGTGATTGAAGAAAGAGATGAAGATGGGAAAGGATAGAAGAAAGGGTAAAGTTCTTTACTTAGAGAAAACGCCTCATATTTATAGTGGAGCATCGACGGTTCGGTGGTATTAGTGGCCGACCAACACTGGCATGCAGTCAATGTTTTTGGAGATGTGGGCCGATGGGACATTTCGCTTCGAATGCTGGCATCACGAGGATGATATCATCACTAAGGGCTTCGAAAATCCAAACTGTTTCATATCATTTCATTATAAGAAATGCGAGGACTATTTGTATGCGGTCAAAAAGGAGCCCGATTTTGAAGTCTTAAATTGGGTTATGAATCCGAGTCTCGGCGACTCGAAGTAGAAGTCTGACCCGGTTGGAGGACACACACCTCGAGGAAGCAGATCGAAGGTCTGGCACGACCTATATCGAGGGCGCTCAAGAAAGACCGGGAATTTCTCAAGGATACGTGGGTCAGGGCATAAATTAAAGGATAAGATTTGTACGAAATGGTACATGTTTGTACTAAGTTATTGTACACATGTACCAATAGAATTCTTTACTACAATTATGAATGTACTATATTAGGGTTTTCTCCTCCTATATAAAGGGGACCCCAATCATTTTGTAAGGATCATTTCCATTATTCACAGCAATAGAACATTCCACTCTGCTTTTCTTGCTTAACGTGCTCAACATTTGTTCTTCAGCTTTATTGTCCATACTTTATTGTTCTTAGATGACCTCGAGGTCACTGGGATAATCAAGCTCGAGGCTCCTTTTGTTTCAACAACATTAATTTGGTTCATCGACTTTGCTTACTTAAGCTTAATATTATTTGTATAATTACTAATATTAGAATCTATCGCATATCTTTAAAATCACAAGTTATTTTTAATTTTTACGAATATACAAAAATAGAATACCTTTTGGTTACAATACTATATGATACTCCTATCACATTTTATTCAAAACACTTTTTCTTCTTAATCTGTTTTAGTAAGAATGATACTCTTTTTGTATTTACAAATTATTCGATTTTAAATTTATAATTTTATCTATAATAATTTGAGTTTATTCCCACAAAAATATGCTTAACATATTTACATATAAATTTCCAATTCGTTTAAATTTTGTACTTTATCCCATGTAATATGGGACGGATGCAGAACAGGACTTAAATTACGTGTCTAAACTTTTTTACCAATAAAATAAAAAGTTATTTGCCTACCGTAAAAAAATCTGCACATCTATCTGTCCCAAAAAATGAAAAAGAGCACCGACCGACACATTTTCCCGACGAAATGGGATTTCAAAAGTTGAAGAAAAGAAAATTATGGAAGGATAATTTGGTCATTAAGAAAGTCGGAGGGCGTCTGAAATCTGGCGCCGACACAAATCCCTGACACGTACCCCACCTTTGGAAACGCACTTCAAATTCCAATGAGCTTTGCTTTATTAGATCCCCTTTAGCATGTGCTTCCCCTTGGATCTCAAAACCTAATAAATGCGCCAATTTGATCATCCTTGATTCATTGACGTTTACAGATTTTCCTTCTTTCATCCCTTTTTCCAAAGTTTTACTCCTCCGGTTCACCAAAATATTCAATTTTTTTTTATTTTTTGTTTAAAATAAGTATCTAATTATATAATTAAAAAAGAATTTAATTTATTTTTACAAAATAATCCCTATGTATATATCTTTAAAAAGTTTTTTTACTCCTCATATTAAATATGTAATTAAGAGTAATTTAATCATAGTAGGTATTTTGTATAGAATTTAATATTTTTTTAATGAATATACTAAAAATAAAGTAAACACTTATTGTGAACCAGAGGGAATAATTATTTGGCAATTCTTTTTCGTTTATTAAGTATCAATTTCATAGAATTTTAAAATTAATAAACTAATTTAACTTATTTAGTTAAGTTTAGATATTTCGAAATTGTACAAAATAATACTGATGTTATGAAATAATATAAGAACAAGAACAATAGAGAGAAAAGTAGAGAGAGAGGGGAGTATTCTTATTGATACTTTTGGGATGATTTACAATGGGGTAAGACCCCTCTATTTATAGGAAGAGAAAAGACTTAGCCTCAAAGTAGAACTCTTCTATAAGATAGACATTCACTCTAATTAGAGTTCTATTTATAACACTCCCCCTTGAATGTCTATTCAATAATGTGCCTCGTTAAAACCTTAACTAAAACAAAACCCAATGGGAAAAAATTATAGAAAAGGAAAAAGAGTACACATGTTTGAATATGCGCCTATTGGTTGCCTCGTTAAAAACCTTGCAAGGAAAACCCAGTGGGACAAAACCTTGTAAGGGAAAAAGAGTGCGGTGCGCATTAACTCCCCCTGAAAAGAGCATCAATTCACATCCTTGGGCATTTGCATTCCAATCTTGTGCACCATCTTCAAAACAATCTTTTGTAGAGATTTGACAAATAAATCAGCCATATTGATTTGAATAAATATTCCGCACCTTGAAATTATCATTCTTGATAGATATGAACATCTTCATATAATGTCGTGGAATGACTGTTCAATATCTCCATAGAGGTATTCTCGATGCCATCATGCTTATAGTTATAGCAAGATACATATGTACACAAGTTGCACTTAGGATGTGGTACTTCAGGACCAAGAATTGTATACGCTTAACGCTAGAGGGGGGGAGGGGTGAATAGCATTATAATAAAAATTAGCGTAAACTTTGCGGAATTAAAAATTGCAGGAAGTAAATAAGTGCGATAAATAATAAAGTACGCACCGATGTATTCTGGTTCACCACAACACGTGGCTAGTCCAGTCCCCGAGAGACTCTCTCGAGATTTTCCACTAACTTGTCAAGCTTACGGGTGCTCAACAAACCTTTACAGCTTAAGGACACAAGCCTTAACACCTTTGCTCGGAGATACGACACTCCAAGACTTCACTGTTAAGCTTACGGGTGCCTAACCAACCTTTACAACTTAAGGACACAAGCCTTAACACCTTTGCTCGGAGATACAACACTCCAAGACTTCAACCAAGGAAACACAAGTTCCTTACAACAAGAGAATCACAATTCTCTTACAAGTGTACAAAACACTAAACACTCAAACAAAGCACTCCTTAATGAGTAGATATGAGTAAAAGAAGTAGGCTCAAGATTACAACAACTATGGACAAGACTTTGGCTCTCAAAAGCTTTATGAAATGAATATAAAATGATAAACAATAATATGCAAGCTTATAGCAATAGAATGATCAGTTGTTGTATGTTGTTGTGTTTAAAACACTGAAATGAAGCTGTATTTATAGTTGAAAAACTTGGCATTACCGTTGCCTAATTGCCAATTAAGAGTTGCTGATTTTACTCTGTGACAATCGATTGTCAGGAAGCCACAATTGATTGTTTGCCAATCGTACCAAAAATCAATCCCAGATTTTACGCTTAACAATCGATTGTCCAAGATCAACAATCGATTATTGGCAACGTTCAAAAAATCATTTCCAGATTTTACGTAAAACAATCGATTATACCAAAACAATAATCGATTATTCAGCAACGTTCAAAAAATCTTTTTCAGATTTCAATATCAACAATCGATTGTACAAAATCAACAATCGATTACCTGACGGTATTTGAAAATTTTACGACAATGGTCAGCTTCACAATCGATTGTGCAATGTTAACAATCGATTATTTATCAGACTTTGAAAATCATTTTAAACACTGCCTCGTGACAATCGATTGTTATATACTCACAATCGATTATTTAATAATTTTGAAAAAGTCTGGAAGTCACTGCCTCAACACAATCGATTGTCATAAGTTCACAATCGATTATTTTGTGACTTTGAAAAATCTGAAGGACACTGTCTCTTCACAATCGATTGTCATTAGCTTCACAATCGATTATTCTGAGTTTTGAAAAACTTTGATGGACACTGCCTCATCACAATCGATTGTCATAAGGTTCACAATCGATTGTCATGCAGGTTTTGATAAACCTGATGCTCACTACCTTAACACAATCGATTGTCATTAGTTCACAATCGATTGTCATGCAGTCTTGGCTTAACATAATCGATTATCATAAGTACATAATCGATTATCTTAGTCCAGATTTTAGAGGCATGTTTAAAAATCATTTTGACTAAAGTAAATATGCATGATTTAAAATCATTTAGCATTAAATTAAATATGCATGATTTTGAATAAATAATTTTACGAGAGAAGCCATGTCATGAGTCAAGTTGTCGGATCAAGATCACAATTAAGAACGACTCATTTAAACTATAAAACTTTGTCTTGTGCTTGAATCTCGTTATCCACCAATTGTGCGCTCGTACTTGAGCTTCGTCATATATCACTTTGCGCTTCGTTTGTCATTCATCAAAACCTACACATAAGAACACACGTTTTAGTATAAAGCCTTGAGAACGTGTTTCCAACAATTTCCCCCTTTTTGATAATGGCAAACTTTAAGCGGGATATGCAACTTAAACAATTTATAATGACGATTCAAGACAAGTAAAGATATGCAATAAGTATGCGATTAGTTCCCCCTCAATATATGAATTCCCCCTCAATTTAAGCTTATAAATATTGAGAGTGCATACCCGTTATCTTCCCCCTTTCGCCATTAGCAAAAATAACATAAGAAGATGCCAAAAAAATGTAAATAAACCTTGTTTATTTATTGGAGAAAAAACGTGATTACTTAAAGAGAGTACAATAACTCAAGTAATAGCAGAACAATCGATTATTGATACGAGATAATCGATTATTTAGACGACAGAGACCGAATTTTCTGAAGAAGACTTGATTATTGCGCGTCATGCTTTATAATTCCCCCTACCTTTAGGGCGATACCTGCAAAAATTTGTTAGAAATCTCTGACGCTCATGTTAGAAATCATGTAAGATAAAAAGATGCAATGCATGACTTAGATCAACGTGGAGTCAAGAATCCCGAGTTCACTACGAATTCGGAAGAAGGACTCTTTCTCTAAGGGCTTAGTAAAGATGTCGGCCAATTGGTCTTTGGTTTCAACAAATTCGATTTCGACATCGCCCTTGAGAACGTGATCTCTTATAAAATGATGTCTAATTTCAATGTGTTTTGTTCGCGAATGAAGAACGGGGTTCTTCGTCAAGCATATGGCACTAGTATTATCACATCTAAGCGGGATATGATCAAGATTTAGGCCATAGTCCAAGAGTTGTTGTTTCATCCATAGGATTTGAGCGAAACAACTCCCCGCGGCTACATATTCAGCCTCGGTTGTGGACAACGCAATGTTTCTTGCTAAACCAAGAAACGAGAGAGCTACCGAGCAAATGGCAAGTGCCACTAGTACTCTTGCGGTCCAATTTGCATCCAGCAAAATCGGAATCAGAATAGCCAACGAGTTGGCATGAAGAACCTTTGGGGTACCATAGACCCACATTTGTAGTACCAACAAGGTACTTCAAAATCCGTTTTGCCGCAGTGAGGCGAGACTCCTTCGGACACGATTGATAACGGGCGCATAAACACACGCTAAACATGATGTCCGGACGACTAGCAGTAAGATAAAGAAGAGAGCCAATCATACCTCGATACTTCTTAGTGTCGACTTCCTTACCTTTCTCATCTTTGTCTAGATGATCGGATGTGCTCATGGGAGTTGCCATTGCTTTTGCATTATTCATTTCAAATCGTTTCAGCAATTCTTTGCAATATTTGGCTTGGCAAATGAACGTACCTTCTTCCATTTGCTTTACTTGTAATCCCAAAAAGAATGTTAACTCACCCATCATAGACATCTCAAATTCGCTTGTCATCAAGTCGGAAAATTCCTTGCATAAGACATTGTTAGTAGCACCAAATATGATATCATCCACATATATTTGAACTAATAAAATATCATTGTTTTTATGCTTAACAAAAAGGGTGGTGTCAACTTTCCCCCTAATGAAATCATTTTCCAATAGAAATTTACTCAATCTTTCATACCAAGCTCGGGGAGCTTGTTTTAAACCATAGAGAGCCTTTTTGAGTTTGAAAACATGATCGGGAGATTTAAAATCTTCAAAACCGGGGGGTTGTTCAACATAAACTTCTTCTTGTATAACACCATTTAGAAAAGCACTTTTCACATCCATTTGATATAAATTGAAATTCATAGAAGAGGCAAAAGCGAGCAATAGACGAATAGCTTCTAATCTAGCTACGGGAGCATATGTTTCTTCTAGTCAATACCCACTTCTTGATTATAGCCTTTTCCTACAAGCCTAGCTTTGTTTCAAGTGATTACACCATTTTCATCTAGTTTGTTTCGAAAAACCCATTTCGTACCAATTATGGTATGATTTTCGGGTCTTGGCACCAAATCCCAAACGTCATTCCGTTTGAATTGGTTAAGCTCCTCTTGCATTGCCAAGGTCCAAAATTCATCCCCAATTGCTTCGGAGATGGTTGTTGGTTCAATTTGAGACACAAAAGCAGTATGTCTTAAGGTGTTCTTAAGGGAGTTTCGGGTACTTACCTTTTCTCCGACGTCGCCAATTACCTGTTCAAGAGGGTGATCTTTAATTGTCCTCCACTCGTTAGGCATTTTTGTTTCATTCTCCAATTGTGGCGCTTCCTCCGTTGGTTGTTTCAAAATTTTGTCTTGATTTTATTTAGGCGTTTCCTCTTGTATTTTGTCTTTCAAGCTATCTAAAATACCTGCAAGATCAAAACCGGAATCCTTTCTCGCCAAGCGAGCATTATTTTCGGGAAATACAACATGAGGGGATTCATCCACAGTTTCGGTTCTTTTATTAAAAACCCTATATGCTTTGCTACGTGAGGAATAACCAATGAAAATTCCCTCATCGGACTTAGCATCAAATTTTCCCAATTGATCTTTGCCATTGTTATGAATGAAACATTTACAACCGAATACTCTAAAATGGGAGATATTTGATTTCTTTCCCTTGTAGAGTTCATAAGGGGTCTTCATGAGTATTGGCCTTATGACTACTCTATTTAAGATGTAGCATGCGGTACTCACGGCATCCGCCCAAAAATGTTTGGGAATCTTAGCTTCTTCGAGCATGGTTCTAGCCATCTCTTCGAGACACCTATTTTTCCTTTCCACCACCCCATTTTGTTGTGGTGTACGTGGAGCGGAAAAGGTATGCTCGATACCGAGTTCGTGACAAAAGTCCGCAAAGAGATTGTGATCAAACTCTCCCCCATGATCACTTCTAATTAAAGTGACGGTTGTTTCCTTCTCGTTTTGAACACGCTTAAGAAAATATTTAAAATTCTAAAAAGCATCACTTTTATTGGCAAGAAATAAAGTCCAAGTAAATCTAGAATAATCATCAACAATCACAAAAGCATAACGATTTCTTCCTAGACTTTCAATGCGAGATGGCCCAAATAAATCCATGTGAAGCAATTGCAATGGTCTAGAAGTTGAAACAATATTTTTGGATTTGAAAGATGCTTTTGTTTGCTTCCCTTTTTGATAAGAATCACAGATAGAGTCATTTTCAAAATTCAAATTGGGAAGGCCAATAACTAAGTTTTGAGAAATCAATTTGTTCAAAAGATGCATGTTTATATGAGCAACTCTATGATGCCATAGCCAAGTATCATCCTCTTTGCTCATAAGGCAATCCACATATTCGGGTGAGGAATTAGCAAGATCAACCATGTAAATATTATCCACTCTAAAACCATGAAGGATAATTTTGAAATCACTACGTCTAAACACTAAGCATTCATCCGAATTAAATAGGGCAAGATTTCCCTTGTCACATAATTGACTTATGCTCAAGAGATTATGCTTTAAACCTTTCACAAGTAATATATGCTTAATAGAGGAATTTTCATCCTTACCGACTGATCCGATGCCAATGATCTTTCCTTTATTGTTATCCCCAAAAATCACACTTCCTCCTTCTTTGTGTTCTAGTTGAAGGAATTTGGATTCGTCTCCCATCATATGTTTGGAGCATCCACCATCAAGGTACCATAGTACACTTGATCCCTTCAAACATACCTACAAAACAAGTTAATGCGTTTTAGGTACCCATGCCATTTTGGGTCCTTGAGGGTTAGGCATATTATAATGATGCGATTGAGTGATATGTCTATGTCGTGTAAAGCATGCAGGGGCAATATGACCAATGCGTCTACAATAATGACAAGTCACATTGGGGTTATGCATCCTTCTAGGTTCATAGTAACTTGATGGACGAAAATGAATTACTCTATTTTCATTATGACTATTGCACATTTCATGAGAACCATTTCTCCTACTATTAGTTCTAATATGAGCAGCGTTTCTAGAGTAATGGTCATGTCTAGATGTTCTAGGAGGTTCAAAACTCCTTCTAGTGTTTGGCCTAAAATATGCATCATTTCTAGGGTAGTCTTTTCTAGGTGGTGAGTCATTTCTAGGTCTTCTAAAATGTTCAACATTTGGTCTAACATGCATATTTGTTCTAGGATTGCTCTTTCTAGGATAAGCATTTATTTTATTAATCCTAGGTTGAGCCTTAGGTGGTTGGGGTTTGGCTTCAACCTTTTCTTTAGGCTAATTCTTAAAACCTATGCCATGCTTGGTTGACTTCAAATTATCAAGGACCTCATTCAAGTTTTTGTGAGAAGAATTAAACTTATCTAAGGTACCTTTAAGTCTATCTACCTCATTTTCAAGATGCATGCAATAAGAGCAATTTTTAATAGAACTTTCGGGCTTGTCGGCGCTTCTTTTTCCGAAAAACTTGTTTTCCTCTTTCAGCTTTTCATTTTCTAAAACCAGTTTTTCTAAATCCTTTTCTTTTAAAGAAAGCTGTTTTTGAAAATCTTTTTCTTTTAGAGAAGCATTTTCTTTTATGCTCTTGACAGTTTTTGAAGCTTTAATAAATTCAGTATATAGCTCATCAAAAGCAGTTCGCATTTCTTCAAGAGTAAAGAAGTTTTTAGAAGAGATTTGACATACCTCATCTTGCTTGTCTTCTTGCGCCATAAAACAAAGGTTCGCGGCTTCGTCTTCTTCTTCTTCGCTTGACTCATCTCCGGAGTCTCCTCCCCAAGAAATGTATGCACGTTGCTTCTTAAAAGGTTTCTTCTCCTTTTTGATGTTTGGGCAATTTGATTTGATGTGCCCGGTTTCACCGCATTCATAGCACTTTATTTGCTCGCCTTGCTTTTTGCCCTTTCGTTCATACTCCTTTCACATGAACTTTTGAAATCTTTTGATAACGAGTCCAAACTCGTTGTCTCCGTCCTCATCAACTTGAGGTTGGCTTGTGCTTGCCTTAAGCGCTATTCTTTGCCTCCTTTGATCATCAACAAGAGGGTTAAGTATTGTAGATTCATAAGTCTTAAGGTTACCTCTTAATGCGTCGATTGTGACATTTGTGACACCAATGGATTCTTGAATTGCGTCGGCCTTTGATCGCCATGCCGGAGTGAGACTTCTAAGAATTTTTCGAACCAGTTCTCTGTCCGTGAATGTCTTCTTGAGGGCATGTAGGTCATTTACGATTATTGAAAATCGTTCGAACATTTCATCCACCTTTTCACCTTCCTTCATGTGAAATAATTCATAAGCATGGGTTAGGAAATCAATTTTAGCTTCCCTTACCTGGTCCGTACCTTCGTACATAATTCCAGCTTGTCCCACATTTCTTTTGCCGTTGTGCAACACGATATTTTCCTGTAATCGTCAGCATTTACAGCACAATATAATAAATTAATTACTTTAGCATTATTTTGAACCTTTCGGATATCATCCGCGTCATATTCTTCTTCGGACTTGGGAACCCATTCGTTTTCAACCTTTTTGGTTGAATTTGATTTCCCTTCGTTATCACCTTCCAGAGATGAAAGTTGTTTACTTGAACGAAAATTTTCATCCTCTCCTTCCAGTACGTGTAGTTTGTACCGTTGAATAGAGGTGGTCGTGTGGAGCATTGTCCTTCATCAATTCCTGCAAAAGAGTCACGAGTAGAAGCCATGGATGGTTCTCTCAAACTGTTAAGTCTTCAGAGAGTTGGGCTCTGATACCAATTGTTAGATAATACGCTTAACGCTAGAGGGGGGGGGGGGTGAATAGCGTTATAATAAAAATTAGCGTAAACTTTGCGGAATTAAAAATTGCAGGAAGTAAATAAGTGCGATAAATAATAAAGTACGCACCGATGTATTCTGGTTCACCACAACACGTGGCTAGTCCAGTCCCCGAGAGACTCTCTCGAGATTTTCCACTAACTAGTCAAGCTTACGGGTGCTCAACAAACCTTTACACCTTAAGGACACAAGCCTTAACACCTTTGCTCGGAGATACGACACTCCAAGACTTCACTGTTAAGCTTACGGGTGCCTAACCAACCTTTACAACTTAAGGACACAAGCCTTAACACCTTTGCTCGGAGATACAACACTCCAAGACTTCAACCAAGGAAACACAAGTTCCTTACAACAAGAGAATCACAATTCTCTTACAAGTGTACAAAACACTAAACACTCAAACAAAGCACTCCTTAATGAGTAGATATGAGTAAAAGAAGTAGGCTCAAGATTACAACAACTATGGACAAGACTTTGGCTCTCAAAAGCTTTATGTAATGAATATAAAATGATAAACAATAATATGCAAGCTTATAGAAATAGAATGATCAGTTGTTGTATGTTGTTGTGTTTAAAACACTGAAGTGAAGCTGTATTTATAGTTGAAAAACTTGGCATTACCGTTGCCTAATTGCCAATTAAGAGTTGCTGATTTTACTCTGTGACAATCGATTGTTAGGAAGCCATAATCGATTGTTTGCCAATCGTACCAAAAATCAATCCCAGATTTTACGCTTAACAATCGATTGTCCAAGATCAACAATCGATTATTGGCAACGTTCAAAAAATCATTTCCAGATTTTACGTAAAACAATCTATTATACCAAAACAATAATCGATTATTCAGCAACGTTCAATAAATCTTTTTCAGATTTCAATATCAACAATCGATTGTACAAAATCAACAATCGATTACCTGACGGTATTTGAAAATTTTACGACAACGGTCAGCTTCACAATCGATTGTGCAATGTTAACAATCGATTATTTATCAGACTTTGAAAATCATTTTAGACACTGCCTCGTGACAATCGATTGTTATATACTCACAATCGATTATTTAATAATTTTGAAAAAGTCTGGAAGTCACTGTCTCAACACAATCGATTGTCATAAGTTCACAATCGATTATTTTGTGACTTTGAAAAATCTGAAGGACACTGTCTCTTCACAATCGATTGTCATTAGCTTCACAATCGATTATTCTGAGTTTTGAAAAACTTTGATGGACACTGCCTCATCACAATCGATTGTCATAAGGTTCACAATCGATTGTCATGCAGGTTTTGATAAACCTGATGCTCACTACCTTAACACAATCGATTGTCATTAGTTCACAATCGATTGTCATGCAGTCTTGGCTTAACATAATCGATTATCATAAGTACATAATCGATTATCTTAGTCCAGATTTTAGAGGCATGTTTAAAAATCATTTTGACTGAAGTAAATATGCATGATTTAAAATCATTTAGCATTAAATTAAATATGCATGATTTTGTAAAAATAATTTTACGAGAGAAGCCATGTCATGAGTCAAGTAGTCGGATCAAGATCACAATTAAGAACGACTCATTTAATCTATAAAACTTTGTCTTGTGCTTGAATGTCGTTATACTCCAATTGTGTGCTTGTACTTGAACTTCGTCATATATCACTTTGCGCTTCGTTTGTCATTCATAAAAACCTATTTATAAGAACACACGTTTTAGTATAAAGCCTTGAGAACGTGTTTCCAACAGGATTGACATATAAGTTAAGTCATATAAGCCATATAATGGACTTTAGATGCATATCAAGTTTTCATGTCATGCTAAACAAATAAGATATCGAAAACTGATTACACATACCATTGACTTTATACTTTCAAGTATTTGAACTACATGTCTTTCATATGGAATCAATTCTGCTTGAATTGTATCTCTTCCATTTAGCCAATATTTTGTTTGTATTCGACAAACATAAGATCCTCATCGATATTTAGCGCTATCATAGATGTCGTCGACGAACATTTTATATCGGTTCCAGTAAATTTTCATAAAGACATAACATGGAGATCTCTTTATTCATATATTCAGGTACCTGAATCTCTCATGAGATTTTATGAAGTGTTATGTCATGTGATCTTCTAGATCACTTGCCTCCTCATTATGATCACTTTGATCATTTGCTCATCTTCTTTATTAAGAAGCTCTTTTTGAAACCGATTTGTCTATACGCTTTAAGCGTATCAAAGACTTTGTCCTTCTAGGACTTAATATGAGCATTTGCAGTGAGAATATAGTTACTTTCTTTGGGTCAGCAAATGCGTATAGCATGCTTTGCAATATGTTGCAATTGAATTATCCTTTTATGAACTTCAGGTTCATATTATGATATTCGAGGATCTATATATACAAATGATAATTCATCCCATGTAACCTTTTCTCAAGTGTTTATCATGTCTCCCCCTCATGTTAGAAAAGCTAACTTGTTTCCTCAACTTTGAGAGTCCATCTTTATGCATTATGGTGTTAATGAAAATATACACCGCACATCAATAATAATAATATGAAATTATTTGGTTCCTGACCCTGAACCACTTGTGAGGAGAGAATATAATATACTCTCGTATACAACGTATATCAAACTGATATATATAACTTTGTTCTCATAAGAAACAGTTTAGCTATTAAGTGGAGGCACTCAATAATTATCTTGCTAAACCAACTATGATATAAACCAACTTATCAAGATGAACTATCTTGAATAGAAAATCTGGAAATTATGCTCGAAGTTATATTACTGAGCAATTTACCTCGCAAGCACCGGCCAGGCTGCGGGTTAATAACAATCGCACATGTAACCATATCATAGATGCATCATATGTGGTATACATGGCAGGTGAATGGGCCCATATTCACCTTTGATATTTCCAGAATTTATGGGATTCAACCCGAACTCTTTAGTTGGTCAATTCATTAATGAGAACAAGTAATACAAGAGAATTCGTAAAGAACTTTCTAGTTCTTTAATATTTACCCATGTGAATTCTCTATTATTGCACATCATGCTTAAAATGATATGGCTAACCCGAATGCCAACTGAATAAATTATCAATACTGATAAACTTCAAATTTACACCATGACATGTGCAATTATCAATAAACTTCAAGTTTATTATGATATGGGTTTTTATATCAATAAACGTCCACTTTATTGTGGTATTCTTGTGTAGTACAAACTGGAGAATAAAGCGGGTAGTTTTTCATATACAAATTATCCCGCTACAAGTTGTAGTAATAGAAGATATCAAGTCTTTCCTTTATTTATAGTCTCAATATAATCAATCGCTTTCGCATATACTTTGGAAACTGAATAAGTTTCTTTGAGACTTACTACAACACAATACCTTATTGGTAATCAATTGTGTTTCTCCAACATAGTAATAATTGGCTCTTCTAGAGCTCTCAATTAATTTTGTACTACCACAGATTCATCAACATCCATGTGGTGAATATCTCTTTTAAAGAGAAAGTTATACCATTATGGTCATGGTCAGAATTATATGCAAGATATGTTTCTTGCATTATCGTTGTCCTTTAATAGTCATATTTCCAAAATATTTTGGCGTACAATAGATACGTGACCAACGATCATTCATGCCATAACAATGACATTATTTTCATATATCATCTCAAACCTCCTTCTAGGGGTGAGTGTGGTATATTCAATACCAATGCGTCTGGCATTCGATTTGCTATTCTTTGCAAATGGATAATATTTTGCACCTCTTTTTCACAAATAGAGGTATGTGGATCAAGATGAGATAATGATGCATTTTTCCACAAAATTTCCCGTTTGGTTTCACCAACTTCTCCCCCTAATTTGGGAAAAGTGTCTCATCGAATTGACAGTCTGTAAATCGTGCAGTGAACAAATCCTCTGTCAATGTTTCGAGGTAGCGGATAATGGAGGGCGATTCAAACTCAACATATATTCCTAACCTTCTTTGCAAACCCATTTTGGTGCAATATGGTGGTGCTACAGGCACATATACTGCACATCCACAAATTCTTAAGTGGGATATATTAGGTTCATGACCCAAAAATTGCAACGGGGAATATTTGTGATAATTCGTCAGTCAGAGACGAACTAGCATTGCTGCATGCAAAATGGCGTGACCCCAAACCGAAGTGGGCAGCCTCGTTTTCATGAGTAAATGAGGTATTCAAGATTATACTCATGTATTGTCTCAATCTGATATCCATTTTGAATGAAATTTTTGAAACTCAACAAGTTCCTTTTAGACTTGGAGGAGAACATTGCATTCTCTAAAATGTTGTTCCTTTAGGCAGAGTTATAGTTGCTCTTCCGGAGCCTTTAATCAATTTATCACTACCAGAAATTGTGGTAACATCTGCCTTACACATACTTAAATGAGAGTATTATCTCTTCTCTTTGAATATCGTTTGTGTGGTACATGAATCAATTAATCAAAAGAGATATACGAATATGAGAATAAACAAATTTAATCCGTTGGTTTCACATTTAAACAATATTTTCAAAATCTGTTGACTAACTAAATCAGATAGTCGATTATATGTTTTCCATAATCGATTACTTTGCAGTTTGAAAATTTCAGTTTAAGCACTGTCTCAATGTAATCGATTGTTAAACATACATAATCGATTATCTGCTATTTTGAAAAACTTCATATCACACTGTCTTAATATAATCGATTGTTAAACATACATAATCGATTATTTGCTATTTTGAAAAACTTCAGATCACACTGTCTTAATATAATCGATTGTTAAACATACATAATCGATTATTTGCTATTTTGAAAAACTTCAGATCACACTGTCTTAATATAATCGATTGTTAAATATACATAATCGATTATTTGCTATTTTGAAAAACTTCAGATCACACTGTCTTAATATAATCGATTGTTAACAAGTATATAATCGATTGTTTTGCAGTTTTAATGCGAAATATTAGGTAATCGACTAATTGTTAGGTTAGTCGATTAACTATACTGAAAAATAAAAATATCTTTGAAATTTAAGCATATTGAAACATTCTAAAGAACTAATACTAACATTATATCATAAGCTAACTAATACAAGCTGATACTAATGACTGTTAGTTTATTCACTAACTAATACAAATAAAATCAAACAATTCCATCTTCCTTCATCACAGATCCATCACCAATTAAGTGGTCTATTTTCCCCTCAGGGTGCTTAAAGAAGTCTGCCACATCCAAGTGGGTGATGTCAAAATTGTCGTCAGAGACAGAATTGGTTTCAGGGCATTTACCTTTTAGAGATGCTTGATAAAGCTCAACCAAATGTCTTGGTACACCGCAAATTTTCACCCAGTGCCCTTTTCCACCGCACCGATCGTTTATGAACTTTTTGCTTTTGAATTCTCATTGCATCGTGCTTGTGGCAGAGTGACCAACTTCAGGTTGTCATATCTCTCCTTTAAGCCATTCCACAATATAGGTGGATCTTTGACTGTGATATATTCAATTTTCAAACATTCATCAAGGTGATGGCTCAAGAAAATCAAGGCTTAGCATAGTCTTGGGTGGATGCATTATTTCTGTCTTTAATGGTGTCTCCAAGACCCATTGCATCCAAATGGATTTCAGCATCCAACACCCATGTCATATTGCCCGAAATTTCAAGGGCAACGAACTTTCTTTTCATAATGTCAGACATGAAACAAAATTACATCAAGAGCGTGTTCATACTTACAGGCTTTACTACAATTATCGCATTTACTTCAGGGAATGGATTATAATAATCTGTATGTGTTATATACAATCTCATGTCAAATATTACTTTCATAAAGTGAAAGATTGTTTTGAGAATCTTTATTATTCTCATTATCACAATGATGACGATATAATTCCATCTATTGCCACGTCCACATTCATTGATACCTTCATGGTAATAATTTTGTCTTCTTTCAGACTTATCACATACTGCTATCACATTCTCTAAAGGGAATGAAAATGAAGCAAATTCAATGGGACGGATTTTCAATTCTTTGCCCACAATCATACATGAATTTAATCATGGCAAGACATAGAACTTTTACCACATCACGTGGTTATAATTCCTTACAAACTCCATTAGAGTTATAATCAAACTTTGTTGTCTATGTTTGTATATGAAATCAAATCGTAGAATTTTAAGAATTTGAAAGGGAAAAGAAAAGTACTTCCCTTTAAGGTATACCAATAAATGTTGTGATATCAAATATACCTCTTGAGTTTCCACCCCGTTGCATTACTTTATGATGATACCATCTCTTCTATTTTTCCGTATAGAAATTCTCATATGGAGCAGTAGCAATCGTTATTACACTCTTTTGCTTGGAAATTCACCTTCAAAAAGAAAACAAAAGTAAACAACGAGAAAGAAAAAAAATTGAAGAATTTCAGAAACCAAAATATCACAAATCTCGTTTCACTCGAATAGAAAAACCCAAACGACGGAACACGAATTAGAGTGGGTGAATCTGATTGCAACTCGAGATTCTGAGAGCGATAATTGCTGAATATTAAATTCAATTGGTTAGAGACTCGTGCTGATAATGTGTTATGAAATAATATAAGAACAAGAACAATAGAGAGAAAAGTAGAGAGAGAGAGGAGTATTCTTATTGATACTTTTGGGATGATTTACAATGGGGTAAGACCCCTCTATTTATAGGAAGAGAAAAGACTTAGCCTCAAAGTAGAACTCTTCTATAAGATAGACATTCACTCTAATTAGAGTTCTATTTATAACAACTGAAATATTATTCAAATTTTACTTCCTTGCAATCTCGAGAATGACATGTAAAGTATTTAGTACACTAAGTACTTTTGATAAGTTTAACTTCTTTATAATTAGGCGAAATACCTAGTTTACCCATCCAACTTACGATCAAATCCCTGTTACACACCTGTTGATCATGAGTTTTCTTTACATAACAAAACTTTCAAAAGTGTGTCAATTACACACCACTTTTATGTTAGACCAGTTTCACAAAATGTGTGTGTATCACGCACCAATATGCTCGTGACATGTGTCATTAATTTTAAAAGAAATAAAACACACTTAAAATTACATATATACCCCTTTCTTCATCTTTCCCATCTTGTCTTTCATTATTATTGTTATTGAGAAAAATTTCCAGCAAGACCCAAAAAAAACAATAACTTAGAATCAAAGGATAAAAAAAAAACTTTTAAAACTTTTATAATTATTATTCCCTTCTGGACCGAGTCACAAACGAGAAGAAATTATCAAGTAGCATCTTAATTGGATTTTCAACACTCCACCACAAATTGGAAGAGGTTGCCTAGTAACTTTAACTAGTCAATCAAAATTGAGTTACAAGTTTAGTTCAAGAATCTAAAATTAACAAGATCCAGTTTAATTTTCAAGCTTTTTTTAATAACTCAATAATGATGTTTTTTGAGTTTTTAACGCAACTTTCACAAAACCGGTGATAAACTTTTAATTCTAGTACACTTAAATAATTTTAAAAAACACAGTTGGATATGGCTATTGCATTACTTCAACGAGGCTGAATCTCTAGTTTTTTTTATTCTCTAATTCTTGACAAATATATTTGGTGGTATGAATGATGGCATAAAAAGGAATGCTGCAATAATGAAAAAAGATGGAAACGAATAGTGGATTTTTTTAAAAAAAAATAAAGAAAAAAATTTAGAAAAATGAAAAGACTGGACAGTGCTGTCAAAATGCCTTTAGACACAAAATTTTGATCGTTCACTCGCTTCTTATGTGTGAAAAATATATGAGTAACACGTAATAAAAAAGGTGTCTTTTTAACATGCTTTTGAAAGGTTTAGTGTTTAAAATGAAATCCATGATCAACAGATGTGTAACTAGTATTTGGTCGTAAATTGAATGGGTAAACTATGTATTTCGCCTTATAATTATGTTAAGTTTATCTGCAAGATGGATAACTATTTATAATAAGTATGATATTGTGAAATAAGAAATATAAAATTATTTTTATTGTCAGCTCATGTAAATAAAAGTATTTTCGAATAGTCATATTCTTTTCGGTTGTAGTATGTGATATGACTTCGTTTATGGGTTGGTTTTCACCTTTAGGGACTACTCTTGCTTCCACTATTGATCCACTCAAAACAACTGGCCTCACAATATACAACGACGATAAAGAAGGCCCAAAGAGGATCTAACTCAAGTTTCTGGTTAGCCTAATGTCGAGAAACAATTTTTCCCCAAATAAGCACATTCAATTTTTCTTTCTATACAGTTAGCTGAATCAAGTACAACTTCTGGTTTTATAAAGAGGAAAAAAGTACCCCTATCATAGTGAACCTCTTCTTGTGATCGGGATGAGGTAGATGCCTCCCAACCGGGGGGCGGATCGAATCAGAATTTCCTTAGGTGGCCACCGACCTACAGTTATTCTTAAACTTCCGTGCTTGGTGGAGAAGAAGCTAACAAAAGTACGCTCACTTGCTGTCTTGTCCTCTGTCACAAACTGGGATCGCTCGCCAGCTAGGTCAGATTGGAGCAAGATTTTATGAGAACATATTCCCCATATTCGGGGATAAGGGGCGGAACGACCTCTCGATCTACTTACTGCAGCGCAAGAAGAAAAACGTCATCTAGGCGTAGGTCGTTGTCTGTAGAATTTTTACAAAACTCAAGAGCTTAGAGACCGTTTGGCCATGAAATTTTTTCACTCTTTTTTCGAAAACTTTTCACTTAATTTTTTCACTCTTTTTTCGAAAACTTTTCACTTTTTTCCGAAATCAATATTTTTGGCCATAAAATTTTCAATTTTCACTTGAAGATAAATTTTGGAATTTTTCAAAAATTTTCACTCAGATCACTTACAAAAATTCAAAAACAACCTAAAATTATATTCATGTCCAAACACAAGTCTAATTTCAAATACCATTTTCACTTGAAAAAAAAAATCTACTTTTTTTCGGAATTTTACAATTCTTATGTCCAAACGCCCACTAAGTGTATTCGATGTGGATACATAATAACCATATATGATCCTGTGCATATAGAGAACTTTTCACCTTGTCCTTCAGTGTATGAGCCTTTTCTTCCTCCTTTTTCTGGCTTGGCTTAAGCAAAATAGTACTACTATATATATGTGCCCTTAAATCACCGTTTCAAAGGAGAAAGAATGTCCAATGTCATTCACTTATAAGTTAATATGCAGAAGCCACCAAACACAAATACAAAGAAGTTCTTGCAGAATGTCATTGTTCCTTGGAAATATACAAAAACAAAATGGACCACCAAGATATCTATGTAGATGTAGTGTAAAGATGGTCCTTAATATGCAATGTCGTATTCAATATATGAAAAAGAAGCAGAATTTTAAAACATGCGGAAAATGTATAAAGAGGAACACTTACAAGTTGTTAGCTACACGACTGTCATTCACCTGAGTTCTAGTAGCCTTAAATATTCATTTGTAGAATTGGACAAACTATTGACGAGAGGGGTTGCTCTGATGGTAAGCAACCTTCACTTCCAACCGAGAGGTTGTGAGTTCGAGTCTCCCCAAGAGCAAGGTGGGAAGTTCTTGGAGGGAAGAATGTCGGGGGTCTATTTGGAAACAACCTCTCTACCCAAGGGTAGGGGTAAGGTCTGCATACATACTACCCTCCCCAAACCCTACTAAGTGAGATTATACTGGGTTGTTGTTGTTGGACAAACTATTCTTTCAATGTTAATATCCGCCTCAATAGTGTCATCAATGTTAGTAACCTCTGATTGAGTCCTCCTCTAGATTGTATATCGCTAAAGTTGATTCAAACACAAGCAAACTTTCACCTTTATTTGACATACAAAGTGGTGGAGAAAGCTCAAGTTCTCAGGATCATTAGGATAATTGATAGTATAAAGTTTGTCCAAGACTCTTTAACCCCATACCCCTTTATAACCCACACATCAGAGTAAGTTATATGAGAATTACAGAGCACAGAGAGGTTATTTCCCAACACTCCAAGCTTCAAACAAAAATCTCCTTCTCCATAGCGGGGCTGCTCCACTTTTCCCTATTTCTCATCAACCAAATCAATAGACATTATACTCCAACCATCACCACCCGTAGTAGCCTAATAAAGCTTCCTGTTCACGAACTCTCCAAGAATCACTCTTTAAACTATATATTTTGGCCTCGACACAGCCATTACTGATGTTACTAGAAATACCCACTACCTTATATTCATCATGAACTTCAGCATATCAAAAAGCCTACCTGGACCAGCAATCATAAGTCGGTGTAGGCATAAAGTGAGGCACTTGCTTGAACTTTCTAATTGATGGATTACACAGAATCAAACCCTCAAACACATTCGAAAGACAAATCAACCCATTAACAGAATCCAAACAGGAACAGATTCATGGATAATCCAAGTCTAATGCCTTAGTAACATGCTCATAAAATAAAGACTTAACAGAACAATATTTAAGATTGTGACGAATGTTCTCAAATTTTATCAGAAATATATGGCGGGTGTAATCCTTAACAGAAAAACTAATGGGTCTTCACAAATTCAGAACTAGATATTAAACCAAACCAATCTTTTGAGACACACTTAAATTGTAAAAGGCAATTCACTTGAACCCTTACAAGAATTCCTATGATGAGTTCTTCTGGCAAAATTGAACCTTTGCTTGAGGTGGATGGTAATTGACTGTGGTTTGTGAGTTTGCTCCGTTTTCAGTGTTGATGAGAGGCTGCATCTCCCTCAGTTACCATTAGGGTTGCACAAATTTGAGCTCTTGGACTTGGGATTTTTTGCTGTTGTTTTCTCAAAAAGGTTGAGTCTTTTACAATTGACAAGAGGGGTTGCTCTGATGGTAAGCAACTCCCACTTCTAACCGAGAGGTTGTGAGTTCGAGTCTCCCCAATAGCAAGGTGGTAAGTTCTTGGAGGGAAGGATGCCGGGGGTCTATTTGGAAACAGCTTCTCTACCCAAGGGTAGGGGTAAGGTCTGCGTATACACTACCCTCCCCAGACCCCACTAAGTGAGATTGTACTGGGTTGTTGTTGTTGTTGAGTCTTTTACAGTACAATTCAACAAAAGAGTAAAATTTGATGGGTAATACACTGCTCTTTTAACTTCTTTTTTGAGCAATATACTACTCTTTTATCATTTTACTTTTGCACCCGTATCCATTTTGTTTAAATTGAAAATACACTTTGATAATTACAAAAGCCAAAATCGTATACGAAAATTTTGTCATTATTTCCTGATCAGAGGACTGCATCGAGGGTCAGCCTCATAAGGGATCAGACCTGAACATGAAGACAAGATGCCTAGTTTGGAGATCGAGGCACCCGTCGAGATCGAGGTCCCCCAACGATCGAGATCGGATATGACCGGCTTCGAGCGAAACACAATAATGGAAAAAGTAAAATATCCGTAACCGGTCGGAGATCACGGCGTATATCTCGGAATAGATCAATCTACAACGGTTAATTAGATGTCAATATGATTTCCTAGTGTAATTAGAATTGTACCTCAATTAAGATCAATTGTACCTTAGGTTTTAGAACACGCGCTGCACTCATTCTTCCTTAGATTGATTTTTATCCCAAATGAATTTTTTCGGCGAGATTTTTAGCGAGGCAATAATAATACGTGCTATCTGGGGACAATTCAACAGTATCCGAGGCTTCTTTACATTCAACCTCGAATATTAAGGGGAATTACCCTCGGATGTTATGTTTTCAAAAGAGATGCTTCGTATCAACACGTTCCCGATAGGAAAATTTTGTAAAGGGTCAAATAGTCAAACGAGCCGTGCCCATGTAGATTGCCCGAACCCTAATGATATAGCATGTACGCATGAATGATATACTGAAAGAAGTATTTTTCCTTATCACAGGTTCCATGCCTTAGTGAAATTTCTACTTTACAATGTCGTATGTACGGAAATCAGCTCAAGATCCAATCTCAACTAAAGCTCGAGCAGTTAACCCCGTACTCGGGGATTGCCATCGAAAATCAACATGTTCGAAATATCTAAAGACCTCAAAGAGGCATCCCTCGATTTATAGGCCAAGGCAATCGTTCTCCAGTTGGGAAAGTAAGACCAAGAGTCACACCCAAAGGCTACAGCCAAACTAACGTGGCTCGGAGACATCTGAACCCCGCAATAAAAATAGGCATACGAATTCTCTGAAAACCGGTTAAAAAAGCTATCATCGGTAAAATAATCAAAGGGATTTGATAAAATCAGCCCTCGAAAAATCTTAAGAGGTATCGAATTATTCAAATACGAACTTGTGCTAAGGCACAAAAAACAAAGGGGTTTCGATAAATACTAAACCCTAAAAAAATCCAATGGGTACAAAAAATACATGCTAAGGCATAAGAAAGTTTTACTAAGTCGTTGAGCTGAAAGATTGAAAAAATAGCCATCTTTTAGAGGCCATATCGGCCCAATTCGATGTTCAGAAGGGCCAACACACTTTTAGTTCGAGAACACGTTCTCACTCGACTCGAACCTAAGGGTCTCGCTATCTCGAATATGAATAGGAACCTACTCGACTACAAATTGAGGTTCGTTATCAAACAAAACAAACCTAAGGATCCTTTTGCTCCAAATTCTGATTTCACTCGAACCCGACTATAAAATCAATATTATTATGGCTTCGATCAAGCCATTTAAACCAAAGTCTCGAACATGTTGTTTAAATCATAAAGATGTGCTATAATTTTACAAGGCATGAAACAAGATTAAAGACAAAAATTGAGAAGGCATTGAAAAAGAGAAATTTCTTTATATATACAGACAAAATTATGCACAAAAGAGCGATAATGGTCTTACACAAAATCCCAAAAAAAAGAAGGAAAAAATTCCAAGTGCCTAATCTTACCTGGGAGCTTCATCTTCTCCGCTCTCGAATCCGCTCACACTCTAAGAGTCGTCATCATCAGAGAGAAAAGCTTTGGCCCCGGCTTCCAACGCTTCTGCATTTTCAATATTGACGATAAGGTTAAAGCCACGAGCATGAACCTCATCGAGAACCTCCCTCCAGGACTGACATTTGGCAAGCTCGGTAGCGTGGGATAATCGAACCTGAGCAGCATCGAAAATTTCCTTTGCTCGAGCGTTAGCAGCTTCAGCGTCGGCTTGGTAGACAGCCATGACTGCCTCCGCATCGGCCTTTGACTTTTCTTCTATAGATGCAGCTTTTGCAAGCTGTGCAGCCAGCCGAATCTCGAATTCCTCAATTTTTTTGCTCGAGCCAAGCTTTCTTTCCTTATGCTTTGGAGTTGGCACTCAGTCGAAGATAGTTGGGCCCGAGCGGTATCTTTTTCCGAGGCAAGACGGTCCATGTGCTGCTTCCACCCCAAAGTCTCTGCCTCTTTTATCTCTGCCTCCTTGCGAAGTTGCTCGATCTTTTCGGCTTTTTGCTGAACCTGCAGGATCTAAATGCTAGTCACCAATATCAAATTGATATGTCAAACTCCTTAAAATTTACATAACTTACTCGATGAGATCGCTCTGCTTCTTATGGTCTATTTCTAATTTAGCTCGGAGATCCCTGTTCCCCTCTTCTTTCTGCATATAGAGGTGTTTGAGGTTGTCTCTCTCCTCCATGAGCATCTTGAGATCAGCCTCACACAGGTTCAACTAAGCTCGGGATTTAGAAAATGCTTCCCGGTGAAGCATCAAGGCCTATGAAAAAAGAAAAGAAAGTCAGTCAAGAGAGAAACAAAAGGACGAAAATGATATTGGTAAAAGGAGCTAAGACTTACCTAACTCATAAGTTGGTGAGCCTCATCAAAGATGCTAGATGCATCCATATCAGGAATATCTTTGACTCCCTTAAAACAACCACGGAAAAGGTCCTCCCCTCAGTTGTTCGTTCCCACACCGAGGGTCCACATGGTCTAAGCTGTAGAAAATCATTCTATCCATGATATGTGTGCTTTGGTCGTATTAGCATAATTTTCAGGTATATGTTTTGATGAATGACAAACAACAAAGTCGATGAATGGCAAACAATGAAGTCAAGTGTCAAACAATGTTACTATATGACAAACAATCAAGATTGAATGCCGAGAAGCATATTGATGACGGAATTGCATAGACAAGCCAAAGACGAGCTCAAAAGTTCAAGACCGAAGACCCAAGGCGTAGGTCGTTAGGTAGAACAAATGTAAGAGCAACGTTTAAAGTTATCTCGTCTTTTGGCTCAACATAGGTCATCATAAATATGCATAAAATCATTTTATCAAATCATATTTCAAATACTTCAAACAAAATGATTTCAAACATTTTCATTTTAGTCAAAATGAATATTAAACATGTCTTTCAAAGCTGGACATCAATGATCGATTATGCTTATGTTGATAATCGATTATGTTAAGACAGTGTAAACTGTAATTCACAAAACAATAAAATAATCGATTATCAGAAGTGCATAATCGATTATCTTGTATCCGTTGCCAAGTTTTTGAACACTGTAACAAAATAATCGATTATGCATATCTGATAATCGATTATCCAGCATAAAATCAGCTTCTGATTTTTGAACGTTAGAGCAAATAATCGATTATCTAAATCCAATAATCGATTATCCTTGCATAAAATCAGCACAATTGATTGTCAATTAAGCAACGGACATACACCCTCTAACCCCTATAAATAGAGGTCTTTTGAGCTGATTTTAAAAACACAACACCTCTCATTATTCATATACATATTGATCATATTTGTGCATCATTTAAGAGCTTTTGTTGAGTCATTTGAGAGACAACTTTGAGTTGTTCATAGAGCTAATATTGTATCTCTTTATCTACTCTTTTGAGAGAGTTCTTGTTGTAAAAGAGAAAGGTGTTTGAGAAGACCATATCTTCTCATTGATTGTCAGGTTTGCTAAGTACCCTCAATCTTAGTGGTTGAAGTCTTGTGGTGCGGTATCCACGAGCAAGTTGAAGTCTTGTAGAGTGTACATCTACGAGCAAGTGTAACGGTTTGTTAGGCACCCGTAAGCTTAACGGAGTTAGTGGAATCTCGAGAGAGTCTCTCGGGGACTGGACTAACCACAAGTTGTGGTGAACCAGGATAAATTCGGTGTGTTCTTTCCTTACTATTTTAATTACCGAATTTATTTTATTCCTGCAATTTTAATTCCGCAATATTTATCAATATTCTCGTGCCGCACTATTCACCCCCCCTCTAGTGACGGG
Organism: Nicotiana benthamiana; assembly: GCA_034376525.1. Taxonomy (NCBI): domain Eukaryota; kingdom Viridiplantae; phylum Streptophyta; class Magnoliopsida; order Solanales; family Solanaceae; genus Nicotiana; species Nicotiana benthamiana. The sequence continues at coordinate 56,767,812 of CM067340.1, read as the reverse complement.
CATAAATCCTAACAATTGGTATCAGAGCCTAACTCTCTGAAAGCCTTAACCGGTTGAGAGAACGATATATATTTTTTTTTTGGAGAATATTGAACGCAGGAATGATGAGCGAAGGACACTTCACCTGTAGGCCTCCACTATTTGACGGAACAAATTACACATATTGGAAAGAGCGGATGAGAATCTTCATCCAATCAAATAACTTTCGCTTGTGGCAAATCATCAAGAACGGTGAACAAATGCGAACAAAGGAGGAAGATGAATATGATGCCGAGGACATCAAGAAAGTTGAAAATAACGCAAAGGCCGTCAACTTATTATATTGTGCGGTGAATCCGGATGACTATTGGAAGATTTCTTGTTGCACAACCGCCAAGGAGATGTGGGATAAACTCGAGATCACTTATGAAGGTACGCCTCAAGTCCGAGAATCTAAAGTTGACTTTCTAACACATGAATATGAACTCTTTAAAATGAGGGAGAAAGAACCCATCGGTATCATGTTCGAACGATTCTCAACAATCGTCAACGATCTTCATGCTCTCGGGAAAGTGTACACGAACAAAGATCTTGTTCGAAAAATTCTACGGAGTCTCACTCCCGAATGGCGTTCCAAAGTCAATGCCATCCAAGAGTCGATAGGAATCACGGATGTCACAATTGATGGACTAAGAGGTAACCTCGAAACTTATGAAAGCACAATTCTTAATCCCTATCTTAGAAGTAAAAGCTCAAATATTGCCTTTCCTCTAAAAGAGAAGAGGTAAGTGATTCGGAAAGCGATGATGACATTATTTCAAATGATATAATTGAAAAGTTTTATAAGTTTATGAAGAAGGAAATAAAGAAGGAAGAACCAAGTCTTTCATGCCAAAATTGTGGAAAACTTGGCCACACCAAATCACATTGTCCAAAACCCAAGGACAAGAAAAAGAAGAAACACCATAGGAGCGTGACATGGGATTCGGACAGCTCGGGCGATGAAACTGCCGCACTATGCCTCATGGCCAACGAGGAAGAAGAGGTAAATAATTCTAACTCTTACTCGTTTGAAGAAATGCAACATGCCTATGATGAATTATATGGTGAATTTATTAGGGCTTCCAAAACCATAAAAGAATTGAAGAAAATAATTTCTTTGAAAGAAAAAGATTTTGAAAAACAAATTTCTTTGAAAGAAAAAGATTTTGAAAAATTGACTCGTGATAATGAGAAGTTAGAAGAAGAAAATAAATTTTTGGAAAATGACAATATTGATCTTAGAAATAAAATCAAGGAAATGAATGAAGCCTCCTCAATTGATCAAAGTTCCAATTGTTCTTCTTGTAGTTCCTTGAAAATAGAGAACATAAAACTTAGGAACACACTAGAAAAACGTAGTGTTGATGGTCATAAAGCTATTGAAGAAATTAAGAAGAATATTAGAGAGGATGATAGAAATGAAGTTAGACCACCTAGAAACTACTCTAGGAATTTTGGTAATGAGTCTAAAATGAATAATTTTAGACCACCTAGAAATAATTCTAGGAATCGCAACACTTCTAGGAATAACGACTTTAGATCACCTAGAACATTTTTGGCTCAACCAAGACATATGCACAACCCGAAAGTTATATGTCATTATTGCAACCGGGTAGGTCACATAGCACCCGTATGTTTTGCAAAACATAGAGATTTATCTTTTGACTATGATTATTATTTGCCTAACCCCCAAGGACCCAAAAGTGTTTGGGTACCTAAAACCTATTATTAGGTACGTTTGCAGGTGTGCTTGAAGACTACAATATCGTAGTAGATGCACCAAGCATGAAACCTTATTGCATCGAGGGGGAATTTCGGTTATTTATCACATTCTTGATAAAAACGTAATAGTTGATATGTGTTAACAATTAATATATCTTTGTTAACAATTAATATTAATTATTTTTGTTGATTCATATTTTGATAATTTTTATCTTGAATAACAATTGGTGTCAATTATTTTTGTTAAAAATAATGATTGATGTTTTGATGAATATCTCTCTAGTTTAAATAACAGTTGGTATATTCGCTAAAAATAACCTTTGATATGGTTGTTATATTTTTACTAACATTTGGTATTATTTCATGTTGGTATGATTTTTTAAATATCGTCAATGTATATTCCTCATTGTATTTCCTATCTTATATTTGACACTAACAATTGATATACCCAAAAAGGGGAAGTGTCGAAAGGGATAATAGCCTTTGTATACTCTCTTTTTGCTAATGCCAAAAGGGGGAAGAAATTAGACGATATGCATCAAATAAGGGGGAATGAATCGACGTTATAGCATGCCTTATTTGAGGGGGAATTATCATTAAGGGAATTATTTGCATGAATTGAATGTTGAGATATAACATGAATTTAGGGGGAATCCGATATGCATATCTCCTGTTGTTTGTCATTATCAAAACGGGGGAAATTGTAGAAAATCATTCTATCAATGATATGTGTGCTTTGGTTGTATTAGCATGATTTTCAGGTATAAGTTTTGATGAATGACAAACAACAAAGTCGATGAATGACAAACAATGAAGTCAAGTGTCAAACAATGTTATTATATGACAAACAATCAAGATTGAATGCCGAGAAGCATATTGATGACGGAATTGCATAGACAAGCCAAAGACGAGCTCAAAAGTTCAAGACCTAAGACCCAAGGCGTAGGTCGTTAGGTAGAACAAATGTAAGAGCAACGTTTAAAGTAATCTTGTCTTTTGGCTCAACATAGGTCATCATAAATATGCATAAAATCATTTTATCAAATCATATTTCAAATACTTCAAAAAAAATGATTTCAAACATTTTCATTTTAGTCAAAATGAATTTTAAACATGTCTTTCAAAGCTGGACAACAATAATTGATTATGCTTATGTTGATAATCGATTATGTTAAGACAGTGTAAACCGGAATTCACAATACAGCAAAACAATTGATTATCAGAAGTGCATAATCGATTATCTTGTATCCGTTGCCAAGTTTTTGAACACTGTAACAAAATAATCGATTATGCATATCTGATAATCGATTATCCAGCAAAAAATCAGCTTTTGATTTTTGAACGTTAGAGCAAATAATCGATTATCTAAATCCAATAATCGATTATCCTTGCATAAAATCAGCATAATTGATTGTCAATTAAGCAACGGACATACACCCTCTAACCCCTATAAGTAGAGGTCTTTTGAGCTGATTTTAAAAACACAACACCTCTCATTATTCATATACATATTATTCATATTTGTGCATCATTTAAGAGCTTTTGTTGAGCCATTTGCGAGACAACTTTGAGTTGTTCATAGAGCTAATATTGTATCTCTTTATCTACTCTTTTGAGAGAGTTCTTGTTGTAAAAGAGAAAGGTGTTTGAGAAGACCATATCTTCTCATTGATTGTCGGGTTTGCTAAGTACCCTCAATCTTAGTGGTTGAAGTCTTGTGGTGCGGTATCCACGAGCAAGTTGAAGTCTTGTAGAGTGTACATCTACGAGCAAGTGTAACGGTTTGTTAGGCACCCGTAAGCTTAACGGAGTTAGTGGAATCTCGAGAGAGTCTCTCGGGGACTGGACTAACCACAAGTTGTGGTGAACCAGGATAAATTCGGTGTGTTCTTTCCTTACTATTTTAATTACCGAATTTATTTTATTCCTGCAATTTTAATTCCGCAATATTTATCAATATTCTCGTGCCGCACTATTCACCCCCCCTCTAGTGACGGGCATATATCCTAACATAAGCTTCCTCAATCTGCCCCTCGGAGAATGAGGGGAGGAGTGGTGAATCGCCTATTTCTATTGCCCCAAGAAAGTCAGTTGGGGTATTTCATTCATTTAGAAGGACCTCAGAACTGGCCCGTTTGGATGTGTCCACCGATTGCGCATCTCGATGGGAGACAACGTTAACCCCCGATGACTTAGGGACTCCGCTCGGGGCATCTTCCAAAAACTCATCAGCTCGAGGCTAAACTTCTTCGATCATAGCTGGCTCAACGGCCTTTGGGACTTCGGCGCTCTTCTTTCGAGCTGAAATTCGCCATCTTCATGTTCCTCTTCTTCTTTATCTAGTAGTGGTAGAACTGCATCCTCGGTCAGGGCTGTGGATGTCCCCTTTTTCCCTCTTTGCATCGGAAAATAGGGTTTATGACATTTCGGGTATAGGACAACTCATTCCTTTTGGAAACTGGGTTTTGCATTTGAAGAGTCGCCACCTAATGATATAGGGTGCATTAGGACACCTATATGGTTCATTTCTAAGTTTGTTCGATAATTCGAGATAGGGTAAGGGCTTGACATTATACTAAGGGGAAGGTGTTAGGAATCCCTCAAGATCCACTAGTGTAGTTCCTGACCATATGGTTTTTTGAATTTTGTAAAATTAGCAAATACACAGGTATAAGCTCAAATAGTATGAGATTTATGTTTAAACACATAAGAGTTCGAAAACAATTATAAGGCAAATTTCGAAGAGAAGTTACAATCAGATAAATGCTAAAAAAAGAAAAGGAAAAGGGGGGGGGGGTCCTAGGTTTAGTTGTAATATGGATCACATCAATGCGATACCCGGTATGACACTCCTAAAAAGAGGAGATACACGTGGTATTAGCACACCGGTCATCATATCCATATTTACCCTTCCACCCCGTTAAGGTATTAAAGTGCGGATTGATCTCGATCACTATTGCATGCTATTACCCATCCCATTCCTATCAGTATCGGAGGAACTTAGGACTACTATTCCTATAAAGAAGGGTTATTAGGCCGACTTTTAGGTTTCAAAAGGTAAAATGCTAAGGCGACATACACACACACATATGACTGCACATTAGAGGGGAACATGTAAACATCTAAGAAGGATCATATATACCTCCTCAAGCAAAGAACGTAAATAGCATAACTTAAACATAGTCACCGTCTGAATTTAAAGTACTAAGACAAATGGAGTTTTAATTGTTGAGGCAGACCAGTTTATTACATAACTCAGATAAGAAGTGCAATTCAGGCCTGCTTGCTGGTTGTAGCAATTACATATTAACAAAGGCGGGTTTAGTTTTTATTGCATTTATCACCTAAGGCTTGCCCAAGTGTTTGGGTGAGATCCTATTAACATGATATCTATTACTGATTCAGAATGTCGCAAAGCAATAATAGTTTTAAATGAGCGATATGGATCCCATAGACATGTTTTCTAAACCATATTAATAAGAAGAGAAAGAGAGAGAGAGAGAGAGAGAGAGAGAGAGAGAGAGAGAGAGAGAGAGAGAGAGAGAGAGAGAGAGAGAGAGTTGTTTTAAAAACTAATTCAGAACAGTATGAGTAGAACTGGTTTTCAGACTATACTGGTTTAAGATTCTATAAACGTTGATATCTACTATTGCTAATTTTAATTCCATTAGACAAGATATCTAGTTTTGCTAATTTTAATTCCTATAGACATGATATGTAGTTGAACGTGAAATGAAGCAGGTAGGATTACTTGATGTTCATATAGGCATGATTTCTATGAAAAGGTACTGATTTTAACCTGTTGGACATGATGCCAGATTATAACCATTTAGATCCTAAGAGCATGGTGTCTAAGTGAAGTAATAAATATGAAAAATTTAAGACAAATCCTATAGGCATATTATCTAAATACCGAGTTAGACCTACAGAATTTAAACAAGTCCTATAGACAGGTTCTCTAAATGCAGAGTTAAACATGTGGAAAATAGGTCCTATAGGCATATTATCTACCCTTTTAATAGTTAAACATGCACAATTACCCATCCCTTTTCGGGATGATTCTGTCCTTTGGGATATTTTGAGGTGGTGTAGGGTTCTGAGGATTGGGAAATGTGCTATCTGGGTTGCTGAGGGAAAATGACAGGCTTGCCAGATTCAGGACTTCATCGAGCTCTTCTTGGAATTTCAGCAATTTCTGTTCAAGTTGGGCTACATTTTCCTTAGGAACCTGAGTACCATGACCATTAATGTCCTCTTCCCGTTCAGTTGAATTCTCCTTTCTGACAATGTTCAAATCTTCCATCTTGCCTTTGTTATTGTTTTTGACAGGACTAAGAGGAGGAGTGGGTGGAGGCCCCCTAGACCTCGTAGAATAGGATGATGTTGCCAGAATGCACGAACTAACATATGGGGAGGGAAATAATAAAACAAGAATTAAAACAAAAAGGTAACCAAGTTAGTGAGGATTATAAACAGTATTGCAATATTAAAACATATAATGTAGGAATGTAAATCGTGTCCTAATTTGGGGACCTCTTTGTGCCCGAGATAGGCCTAGCGACAAATTGATTTTGGAGAATTTAGGATGCTAAATTCCTTATTTTATTGATAAAAAATAGACGAATCCCAAGTTTGTAGAAAATCATTCTATCCATGATATGTGCGCTTTGGTTGTATTAGCATGATTTTCAGGTATAGGTTTTGATGAATGACAAACAATGAAGTCATGTGTCGAACAAAGTTATTATATGACAAACAATCAAGATTGAATGCCGAGAAGCATATTGATGAACGGATTGCATGGAAAAGCCAAAGACGAGCTCAAAAGTTCAAGACCGAAGACCCAAGGCGTAGGTCGTTAGGTAGAACCAATGTAAGAGCAACGCTTAAGTTATCTCGTCTTTTGGCTCAACATAGGTCATCATAAATATGCATAAAATCATTTTATCAAATCATATTTATCGTAAAACATATTTCAAATACTTCAAATATTTTCATTTTAGCCAAAATGAATTTTAAACATGCCTTTCCAAGCTGGACAGAAATAATCGATTATGTTTACGTTGATAATCGATTATGTTAAGACAGTGTAAACAGGAATTTACAAAACAACAAAATAATCGACTATCAGAAATGCATAATCGATTATCTTGTATCCGTTGCCAAAGTTTTGAACGCTATAACAAAATAATCGATTATGCAATTACAGTAATCGATTATTCTAGAGCAAAATCAGCTTCCGATTTTGTAACGGTAAGCTGATAATCGATTATCCAAATCTGATAATCGATTATCTTGGCATAAAATCAGCATAATTGATTGCCAATTAAGCAACGAACATACTACTTCTACCACCTTTAAATAAAGGTCTTTTGAGCTGAATTGAGATACACAACACCTCTCATTGTTTATATACATATTGATATTATTTGTGCATCATTATAGAGCTTTTGTTGAGCCATTTGAGAGACAACTTTGAGTTGTTCATAGAGCTAATGTTGTATCTCTTTATCTACTCTTATAAGAGAGTTCTTGTTGTAAAAGAGAAAGGTGTTTGAGAAGACCATATCTTCTCATTGATTGTCGGGTTTTCTAAGTACCCTCAATCTTAGTGGTTGAAGTCTTGTGGTGCGGTATCCACGAGCAAGGTGAAGTCTTGTAGAGTGTACATCTACGAGCAAGTGTAACGGTTTGTTAGGCACCCGTAAGCTTAACGGAGTTAGTGGAATCTCGAGAGAGTCTCTCGGGGACTGGACTAACCACACGTTGTGGTGAACCAGGATAAATTCGGTGTGTCCTTTCCTTGCTATTTTAATTACCGCATTTATTTTATTCCTGCAATTTTAATTCCGCAATATTTAGCAATATTCTCGTGCCGCACTATTCACCCCCCCTCTAGTGACAGGCATAAATCCTAACAATTGGTATCAGAGCCTAACTCTCTGAAAGCCTTAACCGGTTGAGAGAACGATATATATTTTTTTTGAGAATGTTGAACGCAGGAATGATGAGCGAAGGACACTCTACCATTGAGCCTCCAATATTTGATGGAACAAAGTACACATATTGGAAAGAGCGGATGAGAATCTTCATCCAATCAAACAACTTTCGCTTATGGAAAATCATCAAGAACGGTGAAACGCCGACAAAGAAAGTTGGGGAAACTATGGCTCCGAAGGAGAAGAATGAATGCAACGCCAAAGCCATCAATATGTTATATTGTGCGGTGAATCCAGATGACTATCGGAAGATCTCCTATTGCACTACCGCCAAACAAATGTGGGATAAACTTGATGCCATTTATGAAGGTACGCCTCAAGTCCAAAAGCATGTGACATGGGACTCGGACAGCTCGTGTGATGAAACGACTGCCCTATGCTTCATGGCCGACGAAGAAGAAGAGGTAAGCACTTCCAATTCTTGCTCTTTTGAAGAATTACAAGAAGCTTTTAAAGAATTACTTGGTGAATTGAAAAAGACTTCAAAAATCGCCAAAGAGGCCAAGGATAAAATCAAAGTTTTAGAAGAAGAAAATAATTTTTTAAAAACTGATAATATTGTTCTTAAAAATAAAATTAAGGAGATGAATGGAGCCTCTCCAATTGATCAAAGTTCTAATTGTTCTTCTTGTAATGCTTTGAAAATAGAGAACATAGAACTTAGGAACACACTAGAAAAACGTAGTGTAGATAATCCTAAAACAAAGAAGAAATTAAAAAGGATGATAGAAATGAAGTTGAACCACCTAGAAATAATTCTAGGAACTTCACTATTGAGTCTAAAATTAATCATTTTAGGCCACCTAGAAACGACTCTAGGAATTTTATTAATGAGTCTAAAATTAATCATCTTAGACCACCTAGAAACAACTCTAGGAATTTCATTAATGAGTCTAAAATTAATCATTTTAGACCACCTAGAAACGACTCTAGGAATTTTGTTAATGAGTCTAGAATGAATAATTTTGGACCACCTGGAAATGACTCTAGGAATTTTAATGCTTCTAGGAATAACGACTTTAGATCACCTAGAACGTTTTTGGCTCAACCAAGACATATGCACAACCCGAATGTTATATGTCATTATTGCAACCGGGTAGGACACATAGCACCCGTATGTTTTGCAAAACATAGAGATTTATCTTTTGACTATGATTATTATTTGCCTAACCCCCAAGGACCCAAAAGTAGTTGGGTACTGAAAACCTATTTTTAGGTACCTTCGCAGGTGTGCTTGAAGACTACAATATCGTAGTAGATGCACCAAGCACGAAACCTTATTTCATCGAGGGGGAATTTCGGTTAGTTATCATATTTTTGATAAAAACGTAATAGTTGATATGTGCTAACAAAATATATCTTTGTTAACAATTGATATTAATTATTTTCTTTATTCATGTGCTGATAACTTTTATCTTGAATAACAATTGGTATCAATTATTTTGGTTAAAAATAATAATTGATTCAAGTTTTGATGAATATTTTAATTTGATTAACAGTTGGTATATTCGGGAAAAATAAATGATTCATGTTTTTTAATACAACTATTGGTGTGTTAAAAATTAACAGTTGATATATGATTTTCTAAAAATAACCATTATTATGGTTGATATATTCTTACTAACATTTGGTATTATCTTATGTTAGTATGATTTTTAATTGTTTAAATATCGTCAATATATATTCCTCATTGTATTTCCTATTTTATTCTTGACACTAACAAATTGGTATACCCAAAAGGGGGAAGTGTCGAAAGGGAAAAAGTAGCCTTTGTATATTCTCTTTTTGCTAATGCCAAAAGGGGGAGGAGTTTAGGCGATATGCATCAAATAAGGGGGAATGTATCTACGTTATAGTATGCCTTATTTGAGGGGGAATTATCATTACGGGGAATTGTTTGCATGAATTGTATGTTGAGATATAGCATGAATTTAGGGGTAATCCGATATGCATATCTCCTGTTATTTGTCATTATCAAAAAGGGGGAAATTATAGAAAATTATTCTATCCATGATATGCGCGCTTTGGTTGTATTAGCATGATTTTCAGGTATAAGTTTTGATGAATGACAAACAATGAAGTCAAGTGTCGAACAAAGTTATTATATGACAAACAATCAAGATTGAATGCCGAGAAGCATATTGATGAACGGACTGCATGGAAAAGCGAAAGACGAGGTCAAAAGTTCAAGACCGAAGACCCAAGGCGTAGGTCGTTAGGTAGAACCAACGTAAGAGCAACGCTTAAGTTATCTCGTCTTTTGGCTCAACATAGGTCATCATAAATATGCATGAAATCATTTTATCAAATCATATTTATCACAAAACATATTTCAAATACTTCAAATATTTTCATTTTAGCCAAAATGAATTTTAAACTTGTCTTTCAAAGCTGGACAGAAATAATCGATTATGTTTATGTTGATAATCGATTATGTTAAGACAGTGTAAATCGGAATTTACAAAACAGCAAAATAATCAATTATCAGAATTGCATAATCGATTATCTTGTATCCGTTGCCAAAGTTTTGAACGCTGTAACAAAATAATCGATTATGCAATTACAGTAATCGATTATTCTAGAGCAAAATCAGCTTCCGATTTTGTAACGGTAAGCTGATAATCGATTATCCAAATCTGATAATCGATTATCTTGGCATAAAATCAGCATAATTGATTGCCAATTAAGCAACGGACATACTACTTCTACCACCTATAAATAGAGGTCTTTTGAGCTGAATTGAGATACACAACACCTCTCATTGTTCATATACATATTGATATTATTTGTGCATCATTATAGAGCTTTTGTTGAGCCATTTGAGAGACAACTTTGAGTTGTTCATAGAGCTAATATTGTATCTCTTTATCTACTCTTATAAGAGAGTTCTTGTTGTAAAAGAGAAAGGTGTTTGAGAAGACCATATCTTCTCATTGATTGTCGGGTTTGCTAAGTACCCTCAATCTTAGTGGTTGAAGTATTGTGGTGCGGTATCCACGAGCAAGGTGAAGTCTTGTAGAGTGTACATCTACGAGCAAGTGTAACGGTTTGTTAGGCACCCGTAAGCTTAACGGAGTTAGTGGAATCTCGAGAGAGTCTCTCGGGGACTGGACTAACCACACGTTGTGGTGAACCAGGATAAGTTCGTTGTGTCCTTTCCTTGCTATTTTAATTACCGCATTTATTTTATTCCTGCAATTTTTATTCCGCAATATTTATCAATATTCTCGTGCCGTACTATTCACCCCCCCTCTAGTGACGGGCATAAATCCTAACAAAGTTGACACTAAATAAACAGGAAATAGAAGTCACTAATGGCTATTGGCTCATTACATTTTATAAAGCAAAAAGATAAACTCCTATCTATTTTGTCCAAGAAAGACCTTACCTAGATTCGGCATCCTTGGCTCCATCAAACATCTTTCCCAACTCGCGAAGTCCCAGAAATAGGTAGGCCCTGGCTGGATGTCCGCCTTCAGTTCCTTCAGCATTTTGGCAGTCTTCGACCCTCTTGAAAAACTTTCTCTCCAACTCCACTATGCCTCATTCCAAGTATCCCTGTCATTTGTTGGCACTGACATCCATATCCTTCCATTCCTCAATTAGCTTGTGGTTGGATTCTTATATTTTGCGGTGCTCGCTCTGTCACTCCCAGATCCTCTTGCGCGGTTGGTTATATTTGACCTGTGCCTCGGCCCTTTCATATGTAATCCTGTGACCTTGAGCAAATTCTAGCTGGCCAAACCATTATGACTGTCTTCTAACCAACCTGAGTAGAAAGAAGCGCAACCTGCATGATACCTATTTGGTTTGATGGTATCTCTTCCCATTATGATCTTGCAGTGCCACATATTCTAAGCTTGGCATTTGTAAGGACTATCATCATTCTGGAAGCCGCCCAGAAATGACTCATCTTATCGACCCTAGGTATAACCTGCTTCCTACCATCTTGTCTTATGACTCAGAGAACGACGTAAGGATAGGTTCCTCTCAGACCGATCAGTGTAAAAAAAGGTGCATCCCGGGATTGGGCGATGAACTCCTCAGTCGGAAACCACTCATACACCATTGGACTTGCTTTTTAGTTAGGTTATCAATTAGTTCTACCCATCATTTGGCATCTTCTGGTTGAGCAAACATATTGGGTATGTGCTTCATTCTCTTTGTATGATGGAAAGCGATGTGATCATCCCTATCCTTCACTGAATCTCTTATCGGTATTCACCTTTTGGAGATGCTCCATGAGCCAGAGTTGAAGTAATAAATTGTAGCATTCGAAGTGTTTCGCTCCTTGTTGGCACTTTTCCAAGGCTCGATATATGTCCACGATTATCATGGGCACAATGCTGAATGGTTGCCCACCAATTCCTTCCATTAGGGTCTTAGTTACCATAGCCAGCCTGGTATAGATTCTTGCTTTCTTCATCGGAAACACGATCAGTCCTAGGAAACAAAACATGAAGACGAAGACCCTTCGATGAATGTGCCCCAAGGATGTGAGGGCAAACTCTTCAGGGTAGGTACGGTAGGATTTTTTGTGACCGTACCTTTCATACAAATAGTCAAAAGGGATGTAGGATTCTTTTATACAAGTCAATTTTGGATTCTTTTTCAAACCCATCATTTTAAGGAAACCCCTACATTTACGGTTTTCAGGCATCAACAGACTCGGATTTCCCCAGATTAGTCCGGCCAATTCTCCTATCTCCTTTAGCAGGGGTGTCATTTCGATGTCCCCAAAGTGAAATACAGCCCTTTCATAATCCCAAAATAGTGTGGCAGCTTCTATGATCTTGTTATTGGGTTGGATTTCCAAGAGAGAAGGTAGGTTTGCCAGATACATTCTGACAAGAGTCTGATCACTAGAGTGAAGATCTTTCCACCATCTTAGTAGTCTTGTGTGGATGTTGGTGACCATGCCGAATCTAGGGACTTCATGCCTCATATTTCTGCAAGACAAATAAGGTTCGGGCCTTCCCCCACCAGACTCGACTATTTAATATAAATAATTGGCGTAGAGAATACAGTTCTATAATGAAATACACATAATATGGTGATGTCCGTTAGGGTTTAGGGAAGCTCGATGGACTTTGGGCAAGGCTATCTTAAAGGATCATTATGTGGACAACATAACTGAACTGACTAGGTTTGACCTGCTGCATGCACAGTTTGAACATAGTAAGGTTTTTATGGGTTTTAGACTTGTATCCTTGAGCGGAAAAATAAAGGGGGAAGGCACGGAACCGTCGAATAGACCGCTGATCGACTGGTTTTACCGCAAATACGCCTTTTCGAATTTAGGAGGTAATGATATAGGAAGAGTGCAACCACTCATTATAAGCGTTGTTATGGTATTTATTTGGCGCTAGTGGAGTTCAATGTTGAGAATGAATATGCAACAATTAAACATGTTGGCACGTATTTGCATGTTAAGAAAGCAGTAAATACAACAATTTTATAATTTAAAGTAGCAATAGAGGAAAGAAACGAAGAAGATAAGTCAATTTTGCTTTTGAAAAGAAATTAAACGCTTAAAGGAATTTAAACAAGTAATTACACATAAGGGAGAGTACAAATTCATAAGAACAATCTAAAATGCTAAAATCCTAAATATCCCAAGTAGAGTCGGCATGCTGTCACGTCCCCTTTTTCTCTCTTTGCATCGAAAAATTGGGTTTATGATATTGGGTATAGGACAACTCATTCCTTTTGGGAATTGGGTTTTGCATTTGAAGAGTCACCACCTAATGATTTAGGGGGCACTAAGACACATATAGGGTTCATTTCTAAGTTTGTTTGATAACAAGAGATAGGGTAAGGGCTTGAAATTATCCTACGGGTAATGTGTTAGATACCCCTCATGATCCACTAGTGTGGTTCCGAGCCAGATGGTTTTAATGAATTTTGTACAATTAGCAAATAGAAAGGTATAGGCTCAAATAGTAGGGGATTTAAGTTTAAACACATAAGAGTTCAAAAACAATTAGAAGGCAAATTTCGAAGAGAAGTTACAATCAGATAAATGCTAAAAACAAAGAAAAAGAAGGGGGGGGGGGGTTCTTAGGTTTATTTGTAATATGGATCACATCAATGCGATACCCGATATGACACTCCTCAAAAGAGGGGATACATGTGGTATTAGCGCACCGGTATCATATCCATATTCACCCTTTCCACCCCGTTAAGGTATTAAAGTGCGGATTGGTCTCGACCGCTATTGCATACTATTACCAGTCCCATTTCTATCAGTCTCAGAGGAACTTAAGCCTACTATTCCTATAAGGGATGGATATTAGGATGAATATTAGGTTTCAAAAAGTAAAAAGCTAAGGCGACATATATAAACATATAGGACTACACATTGGGGGAATCATGTAGACGACTAAAAAGGCTCATGTATGCCTCCCCAAGCAAAGCGCAAAAATAGCATGACTTAAACACAATCAGGATCTGAATTTAAAGTACTAAGACAAAGGGAGTTTTTCTTATTGAGGCAAACCAGTTTATTACATAACTCAGATAAAAAGTTCGAATCAGGCCTGTCTGCTGATTGTATCAGTTACTGATTAACAAAGGCTGGTTTAGTTTTTATTGCCGTTATCACCTAAGGCTTGCCTAAGTATTTGGGTGAGATAATATAAACATGATATCTATTACTGATTCAGAGTGTGGCAAAGCAATAACAGTTTTAAACGAGCGATTTGGATCCCATAGATATGCTTTCTATACCATATTAATAAGAACATAGAGAGTTATTTTAAGAACTAATTCAGAATAGTATGAGTAGAACAGGTTTTTAGACTAGACTGGTTTCAAATTCTATAGATGTTGATATCTATTATTGCTAATTTTAATTCCTATAGACAAGATATCTAGTATTGCTAGTTTTAATTCCTATTGATATGATATCTAGTTGAACGTGAAATGAAGCAGGAAAGATTTACTTGAGATTCCTATAGGCATGATTTCTACAAAAAGGTACTGATTTTAACTTGTTAGACATGAAGCCGGATTATAACCATAGAGATCCTAAGAGCATGGTATCTATGTGTGGTAATAAACATGCATAATTTAAGACAAATCCTTTAGGCATATTATCAAAATACTGAGTTAGACCTGTAGAATTTAAACAAGTCCTATAGACATATTCTATAAATGCAGAGTTAAACATGCAGAAAACAGGTCCTATAGGCATATTCCCCTTTTAATAGTTAAACATGCAGAATTACCCATCGCTTTTCACTAACCATCCTCAATGTTTATTATAACTTATTACAGACCAAAGAATGAATTATATCAGAAAAGAGTAAAAGAAAAAGTTACAACCAGAGGAAGCCTGATTCTTGACTTCCTATCTGAGTTATGGGATAAACCACCTCAAATTCCACTTGTTCAAATCTTTTCTCGGACTTGAGTTTGTTAAAGTTCCCTAAGGGTCTCAAGGGGCCCCGGGCAATGCTTCCACCCAAGTTTGCATGACCAGATAGAGATGAGTGTAGTCTGGAAGGGCTAGCCCTTATGTGTCCAACTTCAAAAGGAGCTCATGGGTCTCAAGGTAAGGCTCACACAAGAGGGGCAGAACCTAAGAGTATAGTGGAAGTGCAGAAATAGAGATTTATTTAAAACTGGGTTGAGAATAGTAAGGGCTAAGGGAAATTGTAAAACAGTAATAGTAAAGCAAACACTATACAGAATCAGCATTTTTATACAAAGGGGTCAGGGGTTTGGGAAAATATTGCAGGTAGCATATGACCCTAAGAGGGGCCAGGTTTGGACATGCACAATAATAAATGGTGCTGGCATGCCCATAAACCAGCCAGAGAACACAACACATAAAGGGGATATGAAGCATATGATCTCAGGGAGGGTCAGGTTTGGGTCATTCACATTAATGTCTAATGTTGACATGCCCTCAAACAAACCAAATAATACAAACACATAGGGGATATGGGGGTTTGGGATTCATAAGTCATAATATGTGACTGACTGAGTTCATACATTAGGAAAAACATTAATTCAGAAGGGGAAGGGGGAGATTACATCATGCTTGGTAATGTAACTTGATTAAACACAAGCATGAAATAAGCTAGAGTGAAGGAAATAGTAAAAAAATATGTTGTTGTTGATGCTAGAAAATTAACTATGACATACCAGTAAGAAGCGAATGCTTGAAAAGGAAAAGTAAGTAAATTTCCACAGCCTAGCCTTGGCTTTCAGCTGGCTAGACAAAGTAGTAACACAAGTAGTAACAGAGAAAGAGAGAGTTTTGAGTGAGGTGTGTGTTCTAAACTTGAATGGTTCATGTGTTTGAAAGAAATGAAGGTGGGTATTTATAGCTTTAAAAACAAGTGAGAAATAAGGTTATAAGTAAAGTCCTAACACAAATATAAAAACAATTACTAGTCAGAATCAATTACACAAGTGATTCCCTTTAATTAATGAATCACTATTTAACGACAGTGACAGATTCAAAATAAGGAAATAAAATTGGTTTGTAAGCAGAGTGATTGTTACAATAAAAGGATTAGTAAAATCATTACGTAAGCAATCAAGTCTATGTATACAAATATGCTTATTTTGGAAAAAGATTCAGTAAGGCAAAATATCATAGTAAAGGAAAGGAATCAATTTACTTTAAACATGTGGGTGAAATTAGAGTTCTTAAAGGAAAAGCTTCAGAAATCAGTCACAAGATGAAGATCAATCAAGGAAGGAACTTCAGCATATAAATGGAGTGAACAAACATTAGACATGCAAGGCCAAACCCATTGGCAAAAGAAACAGCATACAATAGCAGTAGGAATAAGCATAAGGTTCAGTAGTAAAGCAAATATTCGAAGCATAGTAATCAATAGGTCAAGTCACATTGAATCAACAGAGTATCAAAAACATGCAAATGTCTCACAGTAGCAGGTGAGGAAACCCTTTGAAAAAGTTAGGGTTTCAACAAAAGTCGAGTTTAAAGGATAGTAAAACTCAGAATCAAATAAGTCTCAAAATGAAGAGAGAACCAGAAACAAGAAATTTAATCGAATCAAGTGCATACTTAAACAAACAGTTTCAGACCAAGAAGAACTAGGGTTTTCAGCAATAATCGAGTTTAAAAGAGGGTAATAAAATAAGCCAATCAAGAACTCAAACGAACAAGTACCCATCTAACAAACAACTTCAGAACTCAAATGAGACCCAAAAGAAATTAGGGGTTTCAACATGCTAATTCAGATAGCAAAATAAAAAACACTTTAAAATCAGAGAAGAGATTTTTTGAAATAACTTAAAGGAAAACCCTAATCGGAAAAATGAAGAGTCATTTTGAGAGCAAGGTTGAAGAACCGTCGAGAAAAATGCTTAAAAGTTCATGGTAAGCACATATCTAAGGTAGATCCAAAAGAAATTGAAAGGTAGTAGAGATTAGGGTTTCAGAAAAAACCCAAAATAATCAAGAAAGATCTTGAAAGTTAATGATCTAACCGGAAAAGGTCAAGGACCCGCCTTGAAAGGCCGTGAATGGCTGGGAAATGTCATGGGTGGCCGAAGAAAGGCCATGAACACCAAACGAGTAAGGACTGGACCAAACTCCTTCAAAGTATGGTCATGAAACCATAGAACCAAACACATAGAAGCCATAGAAAGATGGTACATATCTCAAATGACTACGGAAGGCCATGGATTATGTAGGTATTAGGGTGGATTAGGGTGTAGTTTGATGGAGGTGGCTAGGGTTTGTAGGTGTTTTAGAGAGAGTTGAAAGAGCGGAGGGATTCAAGGGCGGTGGTAGGTGAGAATGAATTAGGTTTGCGGGTCTTTTGGGTTTAATTATGGAAGGCCAAATGGTGGCCGTTGATCCTTCAGATCATCGGCCTGAATAAAAGAGGTAGTTAGGGATTTGGGTTTGGGTCGGTTCAATTTGAAATTGGGTTGAGGTAATTGGGTTTAAAATGGAATCGGGCTGGGAAAACCGGGGGCTTGATTTGGGTTATAATTGAAATCCAATTTGGGCTACGATTTAAATAGCCACTTTTACCTTTTAATTTATATAAAATAATAAATAAGTTTCGAAAAATAAATTAAGAGCAGTAAAATGATTTACAACATATAATTTATAACTTAAAAATACATGAATTAATTTTATGAATATAAACATAATTAAATTTAAAAAGAGGTTAATATTGTAATTATATACAATTTGGCTTTAAAAATATTAAATAAATTTGTTAAAATATTTAAAACTTACCTTAGCTATATTTTGGTATAAATATGATATTCCAATAATGAATCACCAAAATGATAATTTTAGAAATAATTATTAGAGTTTTATGGATAAAATAGGGAAATAAATTGATTTAAAATTCCTTTTAAAATTATGGAAAAAGTAATAAGATATTTGGGCATACTTATATATGCATGCACATGCTATTTTGAAGGTATTTTACATATTGAAAATATATAAGAAAAAATTGGGTATCAACAACGGTGTTATTCTTCGGCTTGCGAGTCTTACTCTTCTTTGGTTTCGAAGTCTTGGAGATTAAAACCATTTTTCTCTTCTTATCTTTAGACTTTTTCAGCGATTCCTCTTCCCTAAGTGAGGACGGCCTCGCACGGAAACATTCCCGAGACATGCATAAAAAGGAGATTAAGTACAAGTGAAAAGAGACGCTTCAAAGAAGGGCACCAATAGCCTACAAGGTAATCTTACCGTGATTTTTGGCCTCCCAACGGCCCCTTGCCAAATCACGCCAACACCGCTCAGAGTGTGAGGAGGTCGAGGCCAACTTTCGAACCCAGTCTTCAAGGTTCGGGCTTGCACCATGCACCTAGGGAACCACTACACCATAAAAATAGACGTGGATGAAGAAAAAGCAAAAGAAACAAAACAAAGAATAATAACTATGAGTATGTTTTTCTTACGCTTCATGTTCCATTCTTTAGGGAATGGCATCTTCTCGGACGGGAATATGTCGGAGGTGCTCACTCGGACAAACCGACTCATCCATCCCCAATCCTTGGACTCGTCTGTACTCGAGAATAACATATTAGTGGTCCGGCGCTGAAGCCTTATTAATCCGCCTCGATAGATATGTGGCTGTGCAGTCTAATGAGATGGTCTAGTGTGAAAGACATCTCCCTGGACTTTGCTCACTAAAAATGGAGTAGAATCATTATGCGCCAAAAAGAAAGATGGATTTGGCCTAGGGTTATTTGGTATTGGAGGCAGAAGTCGATGATTACGGGATCTTCGGGACCCAGCGTGAAAGGGTAAGTGTAATTACTTAAGAAACCCTTCACGTGAGTAGTAATATCCTCCTCGGGGGTAGGAACCGCCACCTCTGCATTTTCCCAATGGTAGTGCTCTTTCACCTGCTTGAGATCACCCTTTGTTATCGAGCATATATACCTCAACATGGGCTCGCATCGGCCAAGGACCGATGAAGTTTTCTCAGATTTAAAATCAGAAGTAAGGTCGCATGACCCAGGAACACACTCCTCGATACATTGCTCCACCATCATTTTATCACCGGCAGGCTGTGATGAAGATAATTATTCCTTTTGGGGAATGATTTTAGATACTTTTGCCATTTTAATATGAGTTCAGGGAAAGAAGAAGATGAAGATTAATGTCTTAGGAAAAGATTGGCAAACAGATTCTGAAATATTTACTGAATTGAGAAACTTGGAGGAAGTAGGAAATCTTTTAAGGTTAAAAAAGGTTTTGAAAATAAAGTTTGGAAAGATTATGAAGAGGATATATTTACAATATTGCAATGACAGTTGAGGGGCATCATTGATCGACCATCAACTGATGCTAATTAAGATTTTGAGAACTTCCAAAGAATTTACAGAATTGAGAAACTTGAAGAAAGTAGGAAATTTTTGAAGGTTAAGAAAGGATTTGAAAATAAAGTTTGGAAAGTTTATGAAGAGGATCTATTTATAATATTGCAATGACGGTTCAAGGGCATCAGTTAACGACCATCAACTGATGCTAATTAATGATTTTGAGAACTTTGCAAACGTGACGCTTCGGTCACCTCCGCCGCTTACGTCATGAGGATGACGTAATAATAGGTCGATGTACGAAGTGGAAGTCTCAATTTGTTTATATTCATTACACTCTAAGAAATAAGGGGACTATCTGTATGCTTGTAAAATCGGGCTTGACCGATTATGTCATTATTTCCGGATCATAGGACTGCATTGAGGGTCAACCTCTAAGAGATCAGACCTGAACAAGGAGACAAGGTGCCTAGTTTGGAGATCGAGGCACCCGTCGAGATCAAGGTTCCCCGACGATCGAGATCGGATATGACCAACTTCGAGCGGAACACAATAACAGAAAGGCAAAATATCCATAACCTGTCGGAGATCACTGCGTGAATCTCGAAACGGATCAATCTATATCAGTTAAGTAAATGTTAATATGATTTTCTATTGTAATTAAAATTGTACCTCAATTAATATTCCTTTAGTATATAAAGAGGGATACCCATCACTTGTAAAACCTCTCACATTCATATATATCAAGGAAATACAATATTTCTTTCATCTACTCATCAGCTTATTGCTCTTTTTATTGTTCTTTAATTGTTCTTGCTTTATTAATCTCGAGGGTTCATCAAGCCCGAGGATACTGTCCAATCGTCGGTTTGTTCTACATTCTTATCAATTTCATCCCTTATCCCTAAATTAACCAATTAGTATTAAGTGAAATCACATATTATTAAAACCATATTACAAATTTAATTGTTACTAGATTTTTAGGGTAAACAAAAAATATGCATTGATACTATTTTTTCTTTCTATACATGTTAATGTTACACAGAATAGAACTTAGATAAAGATTTATTGAGAAAAATATCACCATATGTTTCTTACTACCATAGAAGGTTGTCTAAAAACGATATGGAAAACTATAAAATAGATTTTTTTACTTGTAGGTATATATCTAATGTCCTTAAATGTAGTTTAATAGTAAAAATTTTGCACTTCAACTTGTAAAGTACCACTTAGATTCTAAAGGATCTTTCGCCATTGTTACGAGGTGAAGTTATTTTTATGCCCGTGATTCGATTTCTCAAGTGGTTGTGGCACTTATTATTTTTTTGTCAATCAAATATGCATATTTTATATATTAAAGAGTAGTAGAGGGAACATAATGTGGTACAGAGTTGCAAAAATATCGTTCTGTACCGATGCTAACTTCTATTGGAGATGCCAAGTTTATATTACAAGTGTTAGACAACATATATAAACAAACTCATGGGTGTTCTAGCTTTTTTTGAGTAGTTGTGGAATGTTAGTGCAGTGTTCCCTATTGATCATCAATATACTGTTGCATAACAAAATGAGGTGCTTCTAAAATTTTAGTAGTTGGGGTTTGCAGGGAGAGAGTTGCCCCTTGTTTGGCCATTCGATCTATACTTGGTTCTGCTCCATGTATATCTGTGTCACCCAAGGACTATCCAGAAGATGTAGGAGATACCTGTATTTATTAATCAAAGATGATTAATGTGAATTGTGGGAATGAAAGAAGGAGATTGCCTTAGTTGAATCCACATTGACCTCCAACGGTGTGAAAATATATTGTATGGAAAATCGTAGCCCTTCTTGTAAGGCCGTAAGTTCCATGTAGATTGTGTTTTCCATAGGCCTTGAACCCATGTATCCTAGCAACCATTTATCTGTGGAGTCTCTAATGACTCCACCAAAATCATGTTTTTGATGTGTTAGGCTGCATGCACCATCAGACTTTTGAGTTTAAAGGAAACATTATTAGGAGGGTTCCATTTAACGTGCATGTGTGCTTTTTGTGAGAATGTGTTATGATTGTTCCGGCCTATGTAAACAAATTCAGCAGTCTGGCTTATGATTTGATTGGGGTCTGTTGGTATGTATATTCCTTGAAAGACAGCCAATTCCTAGTTTTCTATAAATTCTAAAGACTGTAAGGAATTAAAATATGAGGAGAGATTTGAGTATTAGAAATAGTTGTTCGTAGAATGAATTTTGTGTGAGGTTTCCTCATGCATCCTATGTAAGTTAGCATTGGTTAAGTTAATACCTAAGCGTTGCCAAAGGAATTTGGCATGATGGCATTGGAAAAAATATGGCTTATGGATTCCTCATGTAAATGGCAAATGAGGAATTGTGCATGTTGGGTGATATGTATATTGTGGAGATGGCTGGATGTGGGCAGTCGATGATGGCTCATAAGCCATAGGAAATATTTGATTTTATGGGATAAGTATAGTTTCCACACCCATTGGAAGGAGTTAGTTTGTTCGTAAGAATGTAATGTGTGATAGAGTTATTTAAATGTGAAGGTGCCCTTGTGTGTGAGGCCCCAATAGATATGGTCCTGTGTGTTAGGGTTCGTGATGGTAGATATAGAGTGATGGGTAATTAACTTCTTTATAGTCGTTGGTAGCTCAAAGGGGATTGTTTGGGTAGTTATGTAGTTACCTATTACATATTTGGATAGTGAGGAATATTGATCATTCTGGGGTAGGGGATCTTGAATAATTCTCCTTAGAATTAAATTAATGTCTAGCCAAGGATCATCCAATATGATTATGTATTTTCCGCTAACGGGATGCCATTTAATACCTAATTGACATGAGGGCCACCCATGAGTGATAGCTTTCCAGTTGGAAGACAAAGTTTTGGAATTAGTAGTTACTAAGTATTTTGAACGGATAACTCTAGCCCAGTATGAGGAAGGTGACTGAAATAGTCTCCAAGATAGGGAGCCCAATAATACTTTATTTTTATCTTTGAGGTTTTGTATACCCAAACCACCAATTTCCTTTGGTAATTGGACTGTTTTCCATTTAATAAGGTGTAATTTACGTTTCTGTGAGGTGGTACCCCATAAGATGTGTCATTGATATCGTTCTAGTTTGTTAATGACATTATGAGGTATTTTGATTAATTCCATAATATGATTAGGCAGATAATTAATGGTAGCTTTGATCAATGTAGTGCGACCTGTCATTTATAGGAAGTTTTTTTTCCATTATGCTAATTTAGTTTTGAAATTGTCTATTAAGAATTGAAAATGGGATGGATTTTGTTTTATATTGAAAATAGGGTAGCCAAGATATTTTTTAATGGTTAAACCTTCATGTTGAAAACATTAGTAACACTTTCTCTATCTTCCTTGGAAGTATTCTAGGAGAAGAATATTTTTAATTTAGTATAATTAATAGTTAACCCTCACATTTAGTAAATCGGTTTAAAGTGTCAATGACTGAGTTGATGCTCTTAGTGGTCAATTTAGAGGTTAGGGTAATATCATCGACAAAGAGTAGATGAGAAAGTGGTAGACCATGTCTGGATAACTTAATAGGGTGCCACTTTAGATAGTCTACATCAACATGGATATTCCTAGATAGCATTTCCATACAAAGTATAAAGATGTAAGGAGATAGTGAATCTTCTTAACGAATGCCTCTTGAAGGAGAGAAAAAAGGAGTTGGTTGGCCCCTAATTAAAATAGAGATTGAAGTTATAGTGATGCAAAACATTATGAGCTTTATAAGCTTTGGAGCCATCAGCCTTCTGTTGGAAACACGTTCTCAATGCAATATACTAAAACGTGTGTTCTTTTGTATAGGTTTTGATGAATGACAAACGAAGCAAAAATTGATATATGACGAAGTTCAAGAAACAAGCGCACAATTGATATACAACGAGATTTAAGCTCAAGACAAAGTTTTATAGTTTAATTGAGTCATTCTTAATTGTGATCTTGATCCTACAACTTGACTCGTAACATGGCTTCTCTCATAAAACTATTTTCCAAAATCATGCATATTTAATTTACTGTCAAATGATTTTAAATCATGCATATTTACAGTAGTCAAAATAATTTTTAGACATGCCTTAAAAATCTGGACTAAGATAATCGATTATGTACTTATGATAATCGATTGTTTTAAGCCAAGACTGCATGACAATCGATTGTGAACTAATGACAATCGATTGTGAGTAAGACAGTGAGCATCAGGTTTTTCAAACCTGCATGACAATCGATTGTGAACTAATGACAAACGATTGTGACTGAGGCAGTGTCCATCAAAGTTTTTCAAAACTCAGAATAATCGATTATGAACTAATGGTAATCGATTATGTTGAGACAGTGTCTTCCAGTGATTTTCAAATTTATTAAATAATCGATTGTTACATTGGACAATCGATTGTCAAAGAGACAGTGTCTAAAATGTTTTTCAAAAACTGATAAGTAATCGATTGTTGACTTTCTGCAATCGATTGTGAAGCTGACCGTTGTCGTAAAGTTTTCAAATACCGTCAGGTAATCGATTATTGATTCTGTATAATCGATTGTTTTCATTAAAATCCGGAAAAGATTTTTTGAACGTTATTGGGTAATCGATTATTGATTCTGTATAATCGATTGTTTTGATTAAAATCCGGAAAAAGATTTTTTGAACGTTGCTGAGTAATCGATTGTTGATTCTGGACAATCGATTGTTTGTGGTAAAATCTGGAAAGGATTTTTTGAACGTTGCCAGTAATCGATTATGGATTGTAAGTAATCGATTATCAAGCGTAAAATCTGGGATTGAATTTTGGTCTGACTGGCAGACAATCGATTGTTGGGGTTTGACAATCGATTGTCAGTGAGTAAAATCAGCAACTCTTAATTGGCAATTAGGCAACGGTAATGCCAAGTTTTTCAACTATAAATACAGCTTCATTTCAATGTTTTAAACACAACAACATACTACAACTGATCATTACATTGCTATAAGCTTGCATACTTGTGTTTATCATTTTATATTCAATTTCATAAAGCTTTTGAGAGCCATATTCTTGTCCAAAGTTGTTGTGATCTAGAGCTTACTTCTTTTACTCATATCTACTCATTAAGGAGTATTTTGTTTGAGTGTTTAGTGTTTTATACACTTGTAAGAGAATTGTAATTCTCTTGTTGTAAGGAACTTGTGTTTCCTTGGTTGAAGTCTTGGAGTGTTGTATCTCCGAGCAAAGGTGTTAAGGCTTGTGTCCTTAAGTTGTAAAGGTTTGTTGAGCACCCGTAAGCTTAACAAGTTAGTGGAAAATCTCGAAAGAGTCTCTTGGGGACTGGACTAGCCACGTGTTGTGGTGAACCAGAATATATCGGTGCGTTCTTTCCTTTTGGTTTACTTAACGCATTTATTTATTTCCTGCAAATTTTAATTTCCGCAAGTTTACGCTAAATTTTATTATAACGCTATTCACCCCCCCTCTAGCGTTAAGCGTATTATCTAACAATTGGTATCAGAGCCCAACTCTCTGAAAACTTAACAGTTTGAGAGAACCATCCATGGCTTCTACTCATGATTCTTTTGCAGGAATTGATGAAGGACAGTGCTCCACACGACCACCTCTATTCAACGGTACAAATTACACGTACTGGAATGAGAGGATGAAGATCTTCATTCAGTCCAACAGCTTTCACCTTTGGAAGGTGATAATGAAGGGAAACCAAATTCCAACAAAGAAGGTGGAAAACGAATGGGTTCCCAAGTCCGAGGATGAGTATGACGCGGATGACATCCGAAAGGTTCAAAAAAATGCTTAAGAAATTAATTTATTATATTGTGCTATTAATGCTGACGATTACAGGAAAATATCGTGTTGCACAACGGCAAAAGAGATTTGGGACAAGCTAGAAGTTACGTACGAAGGTACGGACCAGGTAAGGGAAGCAAAAATTGATTTCCTAACCCATTCTTATGAATTATTTCACATGAAGGAAGGTGAAAAGGTGGACGAAATGTTTGAGCGATTCTCAATAATCGTAAATGACCTACATGCTCTCAAAAAAACATTCACGGATAGAGAGCTCGTTCGAAAAATTCTTAGAAGTCTCACACCGGCATGGAGATCAAAGGCCGATGCAATTCAAGAATCCATTGGCGTTTCAAACATCACCATCGACGCACTAAAAGGTAACCTTAAGACCTATGAATCTACTATTCTTAACCCTTTTGTTGATGATCAAAGGAGGCAAAGAATAGCTCTAAAGGCGAGCACAAGCCAACCGCAAATTGATGAGGAAGGAGACAACGAGTTTGGACTCGTTATCAAAAGATTTCAAAAGTTCATGCGCAAGGAGTATGAACGCAAGGGCAAAAAGCAAGGCGAACAAATCAAGTGCTATGAATGTGGTGAAACCGGGCACATCAAATCAAATTGCCCAAACATTAAAAAGGAGAAGAAACCTTTTAAAAAGCAACGTGCATACATTTCTTGGAGAGGCGACTCCGGAGATGAGTCAAGCGAAGGAGAAGAAGACGAAGCAGCAATTCTTTGCCT
Source organism: Nicotiana benthamiana (assembly GCA_034376525.1). Taxonomy (NCBI): domain Eukaryota; kingdom Viridiplantae; phylum Streptophyta; class Magnoliopsida; order Solanales; family Solanaceae; genus Nicotiana; species Nicotiana benthamiana. The sequence continues at coordinate 56,741,746 of CM067340.1, read as the reverse complement.
TATGGCACAAGAAGACAACAAAGATGAGGTATGTCAAATTTCGTCTAAAAACTTCTTTACTCTTGAAGAAGTGCGAACTGCTTTTGATGAATTATATGCTGAGTTCATTAAGGCTTCAAAAACTGTTAAGGGCATAAAAGAAAATGCTTCTCTAAAAGAAAAAGATTTTCAAAAACAGCTTTCTTTAAAAGAAATGAATATGCCTAACGAGTGGAGGACAATCAAAGATCACCCTCTCGAACAGGTTATTGGAGACGTCGGAGGAAAGGTAAGTACCCGAAACTCTCTTAAGAACACTTTAGGACACACTTCTTAAGAGCTCACGTTCTCACTTGGTCATTACTTCTTTACAAATTACTGACTTGAGCATCGGAGACGTTTAATTCTATTTTGCAGGTATCGCCCTAAAAGATAGGGTGAATTATAAAGTTTTGGCACAGAACAATCGATTGTTCCAAGCAAATAATCGATTATTTTACTGTGCTGAAAATCGATTAGCAGTATCACGAATCGATTGTTTATGGTTTATGTTCATTATGCAGTTTTGTTTAATAATTGATTCCTTAAATTGCATAATCGATTTCTTTCTCAGCCATTCAGCAATGCTTTTCCGAAACAATCGGTTATTCCACATTTGACAATCGATTATTTCATGTTAGAAATTTAAACTCTTGTCACCGTTTGGCTCCTCAATCGATTTGTGTCAGTTCCAAGTCAGGTCATAACTCTTCAACAATCGATTATTACATCTCAACAATCGATTGTCTAACGGTCAGTGAATTTATTTTACCGTTTCTGACTGATTTGGCTTTAAATTCTCAGCTGATTTCTTCCATAAATGATAAGCCACTCTCCCCTCTATAAATAGGCTTCATATATGTTCATATTCATTCACTCAAGCATCAATTTTAGCTTTCAAAATATCAAATTCTCTCTAATCCTTTGCAAAATCCAGCAGCTTTCATTAAAAATGTCGGGCCTTCACTCAAAACGTTCCCGTTCTGCTAGGCGCGGCGCACCTGCCTCTGCTGCCCCTCCTCGTCCGAACTATCCCTATCAAGATGGTTCCGTTCTATATTTTAATTTCGACATCGAGCTTACTCGATTCTTAGCCAAATTTGAAAAGCGCGACATTCTTCCACCCCGCTTTTCAACCCACAAGTATCTTGAATCATTTGGCCCTGCTGCAAATATGCTCAAAAATTCTCAACTTCTTGACTTTTTACTCCTTACCCATCCTTACATCAGTAATACATTGGTTCAAGCATTTTATTCCAACCTCCATGAGGATGATGATGGTGAGCTTGTCACCAACATTAATGGTGTTCAAATTCTTCTTTCCGATGAAAATCTTCATACCATTGCCCGTCTTCCTCATAATGGTGAAGACATTTTTCGGTACACCGGAGAGGCCGGAGCCCTTTTTGATGAAACAGCCCTCTTACACCAAATCGGTCTTACTTCTTATGATCCAAATCTCTCCTCCCGTCGTCCTACAATTACGGGAATGGATCCAAATTACGGGTTAATTTTCTATTTCGTCACCCGAGTCCTCAAGCCTCGTAAGCACAACCATACCACAATTTCCCAAGAGGATACCAAGCTCATGCATGCCATAGTTACCGGAGCTAACATCAATTGGTGTCGGCTTATCAAAATTCACATGCGTGACGCTATCGGAGATGATAGGCCTCTTCCTTATGCTCTCCTCATCATCAACTTTCTTGAAGCCACCGGATTCGTCACTGGAAATGGTCCTCTCAAAAAGAGTACCAAAAAGTGGGAAATTTCGGAATCCTCTTTTTATCATGACGGTGATCATGTAGCGCCTGCTCCTCCTCCAACCCGTCGTGCTCCTCCGCCTCAAGAACCCACTCTCCAATCCATTTCCGACCAAATTGCTTCCTTGACCACCTCGGTTGGTCAATTGACAAATGAGATCCATGGATATTTTGACCATGTTCATTATCCATATGCCGGTCTTGTTCCCTTCGAAGCAGTGCCGGATGATGAGGCGGGAAATGATGATGAATGATTTCTCTGTTTTTTTGGTTCTATTGTGATATGTTTTATTGTCCCCTCCTTATGTACTCGTTTTATTTCCAATAAATAAACAAGTTTTATTTACATCTTCGGCATCTTATTATTATTTTTGCTAATGGCAAAAAGGGGAAGATAACGGGTATGCACTCTCAAATTATAAGCTTAAATTGAGGGGGAATTCTCAAATTGAGGGGGAACAAATTACATACTTGTTGCATGTATATAGTTGTCTTGAATCGTCAATATAAATTGCTTGTCTTGCATATCCCGCTTAATGTTTGCCATTATCAAAAAGGGGGAAATTGTTGGAAACACGTTCTCAATGCAATATACTAAAACGTGTGTTCTTTTGTATAGGTTTTGATGAATGACAAACGAAGCGAAAATTGATATATGACGAAGTTCAAGAAACAAGCGCACAATTGATATACAACGAGATTCAAGCTCAAGACAGTTTTATAGTTTAATTGAGTCATTCTTAATTGTGATCTTGATCCTACAACTTGACTCGTAACATGGCTTCTCTCATAAAACTATTTTCCAAAATCATGCATATTTAATTTAATGTGAAATGATTTTAAATCATGCATATTTACAGTAGTCAAAATAATTTTTAGACATGCCTTAAAAATCTGGACTAAGATAATCAATTATGTAGTTATGATAATCGATTGTTTTAAGCCAAGACTGCATGACAATCGATTGTGAACTAATGACAATCGATTGTGAGTAAGACAGTGAGCATCAGGTTTTTCAAACCTGCATGACAATCGATTGTGACTGAGGCAGTGTCCATCAAAGTTTTTCAAAACTCAGAATAATCGATTATGAACTAATGGTAATCGATTATGTTGAGACAGTGTCTTCCAGTGATTTTCAAATTTATTAAATAATCGATTGTTACATTGGACAATCGATTGTCAAAAAGACAGTGTCTAAAATGTTTTTCAAAAACTGATAAGTAATCGATTGTTGACTTTGTGCAATCGATTGTGAAGCTGACCGTTGTCGTAAAGTTTTCAAATACCGTCAAGTAATCGATTATTGATTCTGTATAATCGATTGTTTTGATTAAAATCCGAAAAATATTTTTTGAACGTTATTGGGTAATCGATTATTGATTCTGTATAATCGATTGTTTTGATTAAAATCCGGAAAAAGATTTTTTGAACGTTGCTGAGTAATCGATTGTAGATTCTGGACAATCGATTGTTTGTGGTAAAATCTGGAAAGGATTTTTTGAACGTTGCCAGTAATCGATTATGGATTGTAAGTAATCGATTATCAAGCGTAAAATCTGGGATTGAATTTTGGTCTGACTGGCAGACAATCGATTGTTGGGGTTTGACAATCGATTGTCAGTGAGTAAAATCAGCAACTCTTAATTGGCAATTAGGCAACGGTAATGCCAAGTTTTTCAACTATAAATACAGCTTCATTTCAGTGTTTTAAACACAACAACATACTACAACTGATCATTACATTGCTATAAGCTTGCATACTTGTGTTTATCATTTTATATTCAATTTCATAAAGCTTTTGAGAGCCATATTCTTGTCCAAAGTTGTTGTGATCTAGAGCTTACTTCTTTTACACATATCTACTCATTAAGGAGTATTTTGTTTGAGTGTTTAGTGTTTTATACACTTGTAAGATAATTGTAATTCTCTTGTTGTAAGGAACTTGTGTTTCCTTGGTTGAAGTCTTGGAGTGTTGTATCTCCGAGCAAAGGTGTTAAGGCTTGTGTCCTTAAGTTGTAAAGGTTTGTTGAGCACCCGTAAGCTTAACAAGTTAGTGAAAAATCTCGAGAGAGTCTCTCGGGGACTTGACTAGCCACGTGTTGTGGTGAACCAGAATATATCGGTGCGTTCTTTCCTTTTTGTTTATTTAACGCACTTATTTATTTCCTGCAAATTTTAATTTCCGCAAGTTTACGCTAAATTTTATTATAACACTATTCACCCCCCTCTAGCGTTAAGCGTATTATCTAACACCTTCTAATTTGAGCAAGAAGGCTGCCTAGACTCCTTTTTAATTTCTAAAGTGCTGCATAATTTCTTGCACTATAATGACATTTTCTATGGCTCTTCTATGTGGTAAGAAAGCTGATGCCTCAGGACTAATAATATTGATTAGAAAATATTTGATGCGTTAGACAAGAATTTTAGTAATTAATTTGTAAAGGGTGTTACAAAGACTAACTGGTATGCATTGAGTGATTAATGAAGGTTATTGTGTTTTAGGAATTGGATATAAATAAGTTTTATTAATTTCGAAGGGGATATGGTGTGTGGTAAATATTTCTTCACAAAAGAAAATAATTTAGGCTTTGACTTGAGGCGGTATTGCTTGAAAAAATGAGGATGTAAACCATCCGGCCCAGGTGTTTTAAATTGTTGGAAGGAATTAAGGGCTTCAGTAATTTTCATGTGTGTAATTGGGGTTTCAAGAATTGAGTAATCATTTGTCTTAATGGGAATTGGGTTACAGTTATGGAATGAGTGATGAGAGTGACAAGTAGTGACAAATGTGTGGTAGTATGCATCAATAGAATTATTTATATGCTTTTATCCAATTCCGATAGAGTTTTTAGTTCCATAATACCATTACGTCTACGCCTCTGGAGAGTGGCTAAATGAAAAAACCGTGTTGGAATCACCATTTTAGAGCCAATTTATTCTGGATTTTAACTTCCAAAACTCTTCTTCGAGTTGTAGAATATTATTAAATTGAGCAATTAGGTCCTTTTGTAAAATTTTGAGAAATTGGCTAGTTGGATACTTGGGGGAGTTTTGTATCCATTGTAACCTAGCTAACAAGATTTTTTTTCTAAAATATGTTACTAAAGGCAGTCCTATTCCATTCCTGGATATGGATTTGGAAATCCTTAATGGCCTGAAGAGTAGGTTTATTAGGAGTCCAATTTTGCGCAATGATTGAAGAAAATTGAGGATGAGTGGTCCAAATGGTCTTAAATGGAAGCTTTTATCCTGAGGAGATTTATGCTTTTTTAAATTTAATAGTAAGGGACTATGGTCTGAGTGTGTTCTTGAATAATGATACACCGAAGTCTCAAGATATAGTTTTAGCCATTCCTAATTAGCTAAGCACCTATCTAGACGTTCTAGAACTCTATTTGCTAATTGACTTTTATTCGACCAAGTATAACGACTACCCGTATACCCTAGGTCTACTAAGTTACAATAGTTAACGCATTTTATAAATGGGTCAGTACGACTATTATTAATACAAATTCCACCATATTTTTCATTAGATCTAGTAATTTTGTTAAAATTGCCTCATATTAAGCATGGTAACATAATTTGGTCATGTATAGAACGTAAATTGTCCTACAGTACAGTATGTGCGTGGGTGTCATTTGTAGCATAAATAATAAACAATAACCAAGCGTTAAGGTTAGGGTATACCTGGACAATGGAATGGACTTCTTAGTTTGTGGCTGCCACTTGATCCAGTTTGATGTCCTACTCCCTCAATGGTAGAGCAAATCCCAAGAAATTCCTTCAGTAGGCGACTGTGCTAAATGTGAGAAACCAAACTCCGTTTTAGATATTCATGATCTTGAATGTGCATTTCCAGTATAACCACATGAGATGGTTTGTGGCAGTTAAGCATTGAACAAAAATTTCTTTTGAACTCCGATGATTGAGCTCCTTGACAGTTCCACATGACAAATTGCATTGGTTGATTAGTGAGTGTATTGGGTGGAGTCTCCCTCTCGAGTGTTGATGATATGTTCATCAGTGCTGGGATCAACACTATTGTAAACTTCCCCACCTTTGAGTTTCTAGTTGGACATATGTTTCGTGATATACGTTGTAGCTCGGGTTGATAAGTTATGATCACTTTTCTTTCGTACTATTCTTTGAGGATGTATGCTTTGTTTCCATTGAGATAGCTCAGCATAGGAAGTGTTTCTTTAATTTCTGTCATAGTTGCTGCTACTTCCAATTGATCTATATCGCCTAGTTCATTGTGAGATGGACTGGAAGGTGGAAGTGGGCTGGTTGGTGGTGTGAAAGGGTGGTATGGGATGCTTATGCATGGAGTGGTATTATTGGTATTATTATTGTGTGAGGTTGTATCCAAGGGAAAAATGTATGAGGTTGTTGTTGGGGTGGATAAAAATAAAGATTCATATTGTTAAGTGGTGGAGATGGTGGCATGAGCATTGGGAGAGTAGTGTAAATTTGGGGTGTCATTGGTGGTTGGTGGTGAAGAATTTCTGGAGGGTGCATTGCCCATAGGAATTGATGCGCATTCCTTCGGTGACTATTTGAGCTATATTCGCCGGATTTCTGATCATCACTATTACATCTTGGTTCTCTATCTCCATAGTGAAGGTTAGTGCATGGTCCTGCATGCTCATTTCTAGCCATGACTGGGGATAAGCTTAAATCGGTGGGTATTGTGTATAGTAGATGGGGTTGGGTTGTGGTGGGTGTTCCTGTGATTGTTACATTGTGATGGTGTTGAGGAAGATTGGATGTTAGAGGAGATTAGTATTGGTAAAGGAGAGTGTTCTCTTGTGTTAAAAATTACAATGTGAGCTATTCATTTGGGGGTGGTATTTCTGTTAAGGAAGGCTTATGTGCAGAGGTATTGGTTTGAGAGGGAAATGATGAGGGGACAGTAGGAGATTAAATTTTAGTGGGTAATTTGACCAGCTAATTTAATATGGATAATGTGTGTGTAGGCTCACATGAAGTGGTTGTGCCGGTTACTTATGTTCGATATTGGGATTTGTCAGACGGTGTGTTGGGTAATTGGGTAGGGAGTGAGGATGTTGGTCCTTGAGTGTTATTTTGGACGGATGGAGTTTCCGTAATATAGGCTTGCAATTGCGTGCCTATAGTTTGGGATGAGCCGTGGTTGCATGTGTGCTGATTGGCAGTTGTTATGTGCTCGTGTGCCACATGACTCTTTCGTGTGTTTTGTGCGTTGGTAGAAGAGAAATCAACAATGTGAGTAGATTAATGGACTTGGTGATAAGGCTTGGAGTGTGGGCTAATTGTGTTATTATTATTTTTACGGGCTTTGAGACATGGCCCATTAGTAGTGCCCGTTTGGTCCATTGGTTCATGGGCATCAAGTATTTTTAAGGTGTTTCAATTAAAAAACTTCGGGTGAATTAAGGAATTAGTATTAACTAGGGATTTCTTGGGGTGCATGTGTTTACCAACAAGGGTATTATTAGAGTTAGAGTTAGGAAACGTACCCGTGAATCCCGCGCCTCCATTGTTGGAGTTGTATGATTGGACATTGGTTGAGATTGGTGATTTTGCTCGAATGGGTTTTGAATGGAAAGATGGCTGTTTTGCAGTCACTATTTATTGTATTGGAGTGTAGATGTGTAGTTTGGTTGATCTTAGGACTGGAGCTATTTGAGGTTGAAGGTATATTTGGTAATGGTGTGTACATAGTAGTGAGAGTGGGTGTCATCAGAGTAGAGGGTGAAGAACAAAGGTTTTTTTTTGTGTGTCCAAGTCTACCACATGAGGTACATAGCATATTGAACCCTTCATAGACTAGTTGTTGTTTGTGGGATCCAATATAAATATGGGTTTTGAGAGGTATTTCTAGCGGAACTTCGATGCAGATTCTTGCATATCGACCCCTTGTAGTTGCTGACGTTCAGGTATCAACTCTGAGCAGGGATCCAATCTTTTCCCCAACATGTTGAAGTCTTTCTAGATCATAAAATTCAGCAGATAGTCTTAACCAAATGATGGTGTATGTGAGTTATGCGTTGGAAGCTATGAATTTGTGTTCCTATTTATGGACGGAGAAAAAGTGATTAAGATCAAATCAAGGGCTATTGTGTAGGGCAATGAACATATTTTCTTCCTTTTGGAATTTCACTAGGTAAAAATCACACTCTAGATCGATTAGGGATGGTTTCTCCGTGGGTTTCCATAGAGCTGTGAGTTTTCTGCGTATTGTTTGGTGACCCACTTTCTTGCCATATACCTCACAATAACAGAGTATTTCCAAGACAAATATAAACGTGATTTATAAGCGGAGGTAAGTGGTACGAAGTTGTCTTTGTATAGTTCGTTTGTTGTGGATTCATCCTTCAAATCTAGATGGGAGTGTGTTTGTTGGCATGTGTTGGATTAGGGGGTGAATTGGTTGCTATTTAGCAAGGTTTGGGCAAAAGGTGAGTGGAGATGGTGTAGTAATGCCTTGGTCTGTGGATGGAATGAGGTAGTGGTGGGTCAAGATGCATGAAACTTATATCCGGTGGTTTCGATAGTAGAGAGGTGGTGGTTGTGGTAATTGATAGAGAGTTTTTTATTTTTTATTTTTAAGAAAGCGATCCCCAATTTTCTAATTGCATGAAGAATCGTCTTTCCTATGACTTTTGGGTTTTCTCATGTGGTACTTATTATTTATTTGTCTACAAAAGTTATTAAACTAATTTTCTTCACTTCTAATTTAAATTCACTGAACTTATGGCTACTTTACGAGAAAATAAATATAGACGAAGTCAGGATAACCATATTAGTAAACTTTTGGAAATATAAAAATAACAAATGTACCCTAGAATTTATCTTTTCAAATAAAAATTGAAGTAGGGCGTTCAATTTCAAGTTTATTCAAGATTTCTTGCTTTCTATTCCCACCGGTCCATAATAAGTGACCAATTTACTTTTTGATTTTGGTCCAAACTAAGTGTCTATTTATATAATAAAGAACATATTCAATTTGTTTTTCCAAAATTATCCTTACGTACATATCCCCAATAAGTCTTTTGCTCCTCACATAAAATTATGCTGCAATAATCCGACCAACACAAATCGACCCAAATCTGTGTAATATTCTCAATTTTTAAACAAGCATATATAAAAATTATCTTATGTTTTCGAATAAATGTTAATTCAACCAAGAGGGGTTGTTCTGATGGTAAGCAACATCCACTTCCAACCGAGAGGTTGTGAGTTCGAGTCTCCCTAGCAAGGTGGGAAGTTCTTGGAGGGAAGGATGCCAGAGGCCTATTTAGAAACAGCCTCTCTATCCCAGGGTTGGGGTAAGGTCTGCGCACACAATATCCTCCACAGACCCCACTAAGACGGATTATACTGGATTGTTGTTGTTGTTGTTGTAATTTGAATTTAGAATTTTATTTGATAGTTCTTCTATCTTATAATAATAACAAAGATCAGAATATTAAAAAAATAGTAAAATTAGAACTTTCCTCCCACCCCACAATCCCAATCCACACCCACCCCTAATTACAACAACAACTACAACAACAACAACAACAAGAAAAAGTCCAATATGTTATGAAATAATATAAAAGACAAGAACAATAATGCAAGAACAAGAGCAATAGAGGGAAGAGTAGAGAGAGTTCTTCTTATTGATACTTAGAGAATGTTAGGAGTGATTTACAATGGTAGAGGGCACCTCTATTTATAGGGAGGAGGATGATTTAGCTACCAAGAATAGAACTCTAGAATCTCTCTAATTAAAGACATTCACCTTAAATAGAAGTGTATTTATAACACTCCCCCTTGAATGTCTATTCAATGATGTGCCTCGTTAAAACCTTAAAACAAAACCCAATGGGAAAAATTAAAGTAAGGAAAAAGAGTACACATGTTTGAATATGCGCCTATTTGTTGCCTCGTTAAAAACCTTGCAAGGAAAACCTGGTGGGACAAAACCTTGTAAGGGAAAAAGAGTACAACGCGCCTTAACTCCCCCTGATAAGAACATCAATTTATGTCCTTAAGTCTTCGCATCCCGATCTTGTGAACTAGCTTCTTGAAGGTTGACTTTGGTAGAGATTTTGTGAACAAATCAGCCATATTGTCGCTTGAACGAATCTGTTGAACATTGATATCACCATTCTTTTGAAGATCATGTGTGAAGAATAACTTTGGTGAAATATGCTTCGTTCTATCTCCTTTTATGAATCCTCCCTTCAATTGAGCTATACATGCTGCATTGTCTTCATACAAAGTTGTGGGTAGTTTATCACACTTCAAACCACATTTGTCTTGGATATGATGTATTATAGACCTCAACCACACACACTCTCGACTTGCTTCATGAATAGCAATTATCTCGGCATGATTAGATGTAGTAGCCACAATTGATTGCTTAGTCGATCGCCAAGATATGGCGGTTTCTCCACAGGTAAACACATAACCCGTTTGAGATCGAGCCTTGTGTGGGTCGGACAATATCCAGCATCAGCATAACCAACAAGATCCGGGCTGCAATTCTTGCCATAAAATAAGCCCATATCGGTAGTTCCCTTTAGGTACCGCAATATGTGTTTGATCCCATTCCAATGTCTCCTCGTAGGAGCCGAGCTAAATCTTGCTAAGACATTAACTGAAAAGGATATGTCAGGTCTTGTAATATTTGCAAGATACATTAGTGCGCCAATTGCGCTAAGATATGGTACTTCAGGACCAAGTAGCTCTTCATTCCTTTCTTGTGGTCGGAATGGATCTTTGTTCACATCAAGTGATCGAACAACCATCGGTGTACTTAGAGGATGTGCTTCATCCATGTAAAACCGTTTCAGTACCTTTTCTGTATAGGTAGATTGATGAACAAAAATTCCGTTTGTCAAATATTCAATTTGCAAACCAAGACATAGTTTAGTCTTTCCGAGATCTTTCATCTCGAATTCATCCTTTAGATAATCAATTGCCTTTTGGAGTTCTATAGGGGTTCCAATAAGGTTTATGTCATCAACATATACGGCAAGTACAACAAATTCCGATGTTGTTTTCTTTATAAAAACACACGGGCAAATGGCGTCATTTATATAGCCTTCTTTTAACAAGTACTCACTAAGACGATTATACCACATTCGTCCAGATTGCTTTAGACCATACAAGGACCTTTGCAATTTAATTGAGAACATTTCCCGAGATTTTGAATTATGCGCGTTTGGCATCTTGAGTCCATCGGGAATTTTCATGTATATCTCATTATCAAGTGAGCCATAAAGATAGGCAGTAACCACATCCATTAAGTGCATGTCAAGCTTTTCAAGGACAGCAAAACTTATGAGATAACGAAAGGTTATCGCATCCATTACAGGCGAATATGTCTCTTCATAATCGACACCAGGCCTTTGAGAAAAACCTTGTGCAACAAGGCGTGCCTTATATCTTTATACCTCATTTTTCTCATTTCTTTTGCGTACAAAGACCCATTTATAGCCGACAGGCTTAACACCATTAGGTGTTTCAACTATAGGGCCAAAAACTTCACGTTTTTCCAGCGAATTATATTCTGATTGAATTGCTTCTTGCCACTTTGGCCAATCCTGTCTTTTTTGACATTCTTCAACAGATTGAGGTTCGAGATCCTCACATTCTTGCATAATGCTAGATGCTACATTATAAGCAAAGGCATTATCCACCACAATATCCACTCGATTAATATTTGCCTCAATATTAATTGGATTTAGGGATAGTTCCGTATTTTCCAGAGTCTCGGGCTCAATGGATTCTTCATGAATCTCAGAATTTGTTAAATCATGAGATTCTTTCGTGGTGTCATTTTGATCGTTCTTTTTCCTCTTTCTAGGATTTCGATCTTTGGAACCTAATGTCTGCCACGCTTCAGGCGTGCATTCGACTCATTGGTTATGACACTAGATGATTGTCCAACAGGGACATCAATACGGATTGGAACATTTTCCGCGGGAATGTGGGATTTCGTTATCCTCTTCAAGTCCGTAAATGCGTCAGGCATTTGATTTGCTATTCTTTGCAAATGGATAATCTTTTGTACCTCTCTTTCACAAATAGAGGTATGTGGATCAAGATGAGATAATGATGCATTTTTCCACAAAATTTCCCGTTTGGTTTCACCAACTTCTCCCCCTAATTTTGGGAAAAAGTGTCTCATCAAATCGACAGTCTGCAAATCGTGCAGTAAACAAGTCGCCTGTCAATGTTTCGAGGTAGCGAATGATGGAGGGCGATTCAAACCCAACATATATTCCTAACCTTCTTTGCGGACCCATTTTGGTGCGGGATGGCGGTGCTATAGGCACATATACTGCGCATCCAAAAATTCTTAAATGGGATATATTGGGTTCATGACCCAAAACCAATTGCAACGGGGAATACTTGTGGTAATTCGTTGGTCTGAGACGAATTAGCATTGCTGCATGTAAGATGGCGTGGCCCCATACCGAAGTGGGCAGCCTCGTTCTCATAAGCAATGGCCTTGCAATCAACTGCAGGCGTTTAATTAACGATTCTGCAAGACCGTTTTGAGTGTGAACATGAGCTACAGAATGTTCAACTTTTATCCCGATTGATAAGCAATAATCATTAAATGCTTGGGATGTAAACTCAGCAGCATTATCCAGTCTAATGGACTTGATTGGATTATCTGGAAATTGTGCTCGTAGTCGAATTATTTGTGCCATTAATTTCGCAAACGCAAGGTTGCGTGATGACAACAGGCACACATGAGACCATCTACAGGATGCGTCTATCAAGACCATGAAATACCTAAACGACCCACTAGGTGGGTGAATAGGTCCACAAATATCCCCTTGTATACGTTCCAGAAACGTGGGTGACTCAGTCCCAACCTTTGTTGGTGATGGCCTGATAATCAACTTGCCTTGATAACACGAAGTGCAAGGATATTCATTATTCGAAAGAATTTTGAAATTCTTTAACGGATGCCCATATGAGCTTTCTATAATCCGTCTCATCATGACCGATCCTGGGTGTCCCAATCGATCATGCCAAAGTACAAAGGTATTGGAATCAGTAACCCTTTGGTTTACTGTTGAATGTGCCTCAATTGCACTAATTCTTGTCCAATACAGGCCACAAGATAAAGACAGGAATTTCTCAATAACCCTCTTTTGGCCGGAAACATTCTTTGTGATGACTAGATATTCAAGATTATCTTCATCCATTGTCTCAATATGATAGCCATTCCGGCGTACATCTTTAAAACTCAACAAGTTTCTCTTAGACTTGGAGGAGAACATTGCATTCTCTATGATTAACGTCGTGCCTTTGGGCAGAGTTACAATTGCTCTTCCGGAGCCTTCAATCAATTTACTACTTCCAGAGATTGTAGTAACGTTTGCCTTACACATATTTAGTTGAGAGAAATATTTCCTTTCTTTGAGTATTGTATGTGTAGTACATGAATCAACTAGGCAAATACTTTTACAGTTGGACTTTGATCCAAGTTCGCTTTGTGAGATATCCATATTTGCTATCCCATAGTTTGACATACAAAAGAGATACACGAACATAAGAATAAACAAGTTCAATTCGTTTGTGTCACATAATATTTTCAAAATCTGCTGCTAACAGTTGACTAACAAAATCAGATATGTTATCCATAATTGATTACTTTGCAGTTTGAAAATTTCAGTTTAAACATTTTCTTCAAACAATCGATTGTTAAACACAAACAATCGATTGCTGAACATTGACAATCGATTGTTAAACACACACAATCGATTATTTGCTATTTTGAAAAACTTCAGATCACACTGTCTTAAGACAATCGATTATTATGCATAGACAATCGATTGTTGGCTATTTTGAAAAATTCCAGAGCACACTGTTTTAAGACAATCGATTGTTAAGTATAGACAATCGATTGTTGGCTATTTTGAAAAATTCCAGAGCACACTGTTTTAAGACAATCGATTGTTAAGTATAGACAATCGATTGTTGGCTATTTTGAAAAATACCAGAACACACTGTTTTAAGACAATCGATTGTTATGCATAGACAATCGATTGTGGATGATTTTTGAAAAATTCCAGATTACACTGTCTTAACGACAATCGATTGTTAGACAAAGACAATCGATTGTGGATGATTTTTGAAAAATTCCAGATTACACTGTCTCAACGACAATCGATTGTTAGACAAAGACAATCAATTGTTGATCAATTATTTTTCAGCTTTAATGCGAAAATAGTAGATAATCGACTAGTTTTTCAGGCTAGTCGATTACCCCTACTGGAAAATAAAAATTTTATTGATATTTGAGCATATTGAAGATATTCTAAAGAACTACTGCTAACATTGCATCATGAACTAACTAATACGAGCTAATACTAATGACTATTAGTTTATTCACTAACTAATACAAATAAGTAGAATAAAATCAAATAACTCCATCTTCTTTCATCACGGATCCATCGCCGATTAGGTGGTCTATTTTCCCCTCGGGTTGCTCAAAGAAGTCTGCCACATCCAGGTGGGTGATGTCCTCATTGTCGTCATAGACAAAATTTGTTTCAGGGCCTTTTCTCTTTCGAGATGCTTGATAAAGGTCAACCAAGTGTCTTGGTATACGGCAAGTCTTTGACCAGTGCCCTTTCCCACCGCAACGATAACATATAGTTTCTGAACCATTTGCCTTAGGATCTTCATGACCCCGTTTCTGCTTTCGGCGGTTATCTCTCCTTGGGGGTTGACGAACTTCATTGGAATTTCTTCCTTGTCTACGTCCCTGGCTATGACCCCGTTTACGACCATGACCATGGCCCTTTTCATGTTTGGCATAATGAGAGTGCACCTTATCTGCTTCAGGCAGTGGTGTAGACCCAGTGGGTCGATTTTCGTGATTTCTCATGAGCAGGTCATTATTTCGCTCAGCCACTAGTAGAAGAGAAATCAGTTCAGAGTACTTTGTAAAGCCTTTCTCTCTGTACTGTTGTTGCAGTACTATATTGGAGGCATGAAACGTTGTAAACGTTTTCTCAAGCATATCATAATCGGAGATATTATCCCCGCATAGCTTCAATTTAGAAGTAATTCTGAACATTGCAGAATTATATTCAGAAACGGACTTAAAGTCCTGGAGCCTCAGATGAGCCCAATCATATCGTGCTTGTGGCAGAGTGACCAACTTCAGGTTGTCATATCTCTCCTTTAAGCCGTTCCACAAGATGAGTGAATCCTTGACGGTGAGATATTCAATCTTCAAACCTTCATCAAGGTGATGGCGCAAGAAAATCAAGGCCTTCGCACATTCTTGGGTGGATGCTTTTTCTCTATCTTTGATGGTGTCTCCGAGACCCATAGCATCTAAGCGGATTTCAGCATCCAACACCCATGTCATATAGTTCTTGCCCGAAATTTCAAGGGCAACGAACTTTCTTTTCGTAATGTCAGACATAATCGAAAATTAAATTAGGAAGAGGGAAATACCTTAGATTTTTCGAGAATGGTTCTTGATACGGTAGAGTCTCGTGCTGATAACGTGTTATGAAATAATATAAAAGACAAGAACAATAATGCAAGAACAAGAGCAATAGAGAGAAGAGTAGAGAGAGTTCTTCTTATTGATACTTAGAGAATGTTAGGAGTGATTTACAATGGTAGAGGGCACCTCTATTTATAGGGAGGAGGATGATTTAGCTACCAAGAATAGAACTCTAGAATCTCTCTAATTAAAGACATTCACCTTAAATAGAAGTGTATTTATAACACAATATTTTTTCACAAGTGGGGTCGGGGAGGGTAAGATGCACGTAGCTTTAGTAAGATCCTAGAAAGACAGAGAGGCTGTTTCTGACGGACCCTCGTCTGGACCCCACCTCTAAATAGAAATATTATTTAGAATAATTTCTTTTAATATTGTAGATAGAGTATTTTCTTTTTAATTTAACAAAATGAATATTTTCTTTTTATGATGTAGGAAAATATTTTCTAATGAAATAAATACTTTCTTTTCATGATGTAGATTTTTTAAAACAAAAATGAGTACTTTTTCATGTTGTAGAAAAAGTATTTTCTTTTGTTTCAAAAAAAGTGCATGCTCAATTTAGAAAATGCCACGTAGGATAACTACTTCGTCTTTCAGTTAAAAGTTTGTCTTAGTCGCGAACGCGATGCCTTTCGTTGCGAACACGACCCATCTCCCGCGTTCACATAGTGTGAATCTCTCCAGTGATTTTGAAGCATAAAAATAGAACCATCTCAGGATTTTGAATAAAATTTCACACGAGCTCCTCCTTTAAACCCTCAATAGCTGAAATTCAAGCTCTCCGTCCTCCATAACTCTTTGGGTAAGTAATCTTAACTTCATTCCCTCATTATTTCTTCATGTAATTACTAATTTCTTAGCCCTAAATCATGAAATCAAAGTAAAAATAGGGGGTTTTGGGTAGAGTTAGGGCTTTTGGGATTTTGGGCAATTCAACCTCAATTTGGGGTTGAATCATGAAACAAATTGCATATTTGAACTCGTGGGGTTATGTGTGATTAAATTTTGGTCCCAAACTTGATTTTGGACCATGTGGGTCGAATTTTGGTATTTTTGCAAGAATGATAGGAAATTCATTTCTGGGCTATGAAATTGTGTCTTTGAGCCATTATTTATAACAGTGAACTAAATTGTGCCTAGATATCATTGTTTCGGAGTGGGATTCTAGAGGAAACACGGTATTGGAGACTTGATTGCTATTTTCGGACCGAGGTAAGCGTTTGTTCTAAATTTGGCTTGAGGGATTAAGATTAGAATATTATTTTCTACTTGCTAATTGTAGAGTACGGTGCATAAGTATGGTGATAGTTATCTATGCACTGGAGTCTAGCATGACCGTGGGTCTTATATGTGTTGGATCCGGATTTAATAATACACCTTTCTTGTTTGGTTGATAAGTATAACAGAAAGTGAATAGTTGAGAAAGGTTTGTGATTGGATTGTCATTTGGAGCTTTGTCTCGGACTAAAAAATTGTTACTTGAGAAATAGTTGAATAAAAGTGGAATGTTTTGTGTTTATTCCCTTACCGGGACGTAAGTATTTATTGTATTTTCCCTTGCCGAGATAGTTGAATTGTTAGTTGTATTCCCTTGCTGGGATTTCTTATGATTGTTGTTACTCCCCTCGCACTTGAGTTGCGATCGTTGTTTGGGGTGAGTTCTTGGTATTAAATGTTGAGGATCAGGTTGACGCCGCAATTGTGTTGATGAATATTGAGGATCAGGTTGCACCCCACAACAGTCTTGAATGTTGAAGTTTGGGTTGCACGTCGATATGGTATTGATTGTTGAGGATTGGGTTGCACTTCGCAACAGTGATATCTGTTGAGGATCGGGTTGCGCGCTGCAACGGAGTATGGACTAAGTGTATTGTTTTCGTATGTATAGACTTTTCTGTGTTTTGTATTGTTTTCGTATGTATAGACTTTTCTGTATTTTGTATTGTTTTCATATGTAGAGACTTTCCTGTGTTTTCCTTATCAGTTGTTATTGTTCAGTTTTTTTGTTTACCGATGATTTCTATGTTAAGACTGTCGTACCCCACAACATGCTCCCCTCTCCCTTTAATTGTTTACATTAGCGTATTTTCCTGTTATTATACATATATCTGTATAGGTTATTTGTGGTAGGTCTTGTCTAGCCTCGTCACTACCTCGCCGGGGTTAGGCCAGGCAATTGCCAGCACATGGGGTCGGTTGTGCTGATGCTACACTCTGTGCATTTCTTTTGCACAGATCAGGACGCAGCTTTTGGATCGCAGCAATGTTAGATCGGGAGCAGACCTTCAGTCCAAGGACTCTTGAGGTAGCCTTGCTGACGTCCGTACGCCCAGAGTCTCTTCTATTTTTATACAGTTTGTTAGCTTTTGTATTGAAACAGACTGTTATAATTTCTTTCAGACTATTGTAACTAGTAATCGTAGAATTTCATGAGTAAAGTGATACCAGCTTTGGGTAGAGGATATGTTAACTTCCGCAGTTCCAGTGAATTATATTTGAGGCTTCCGCTTTATTGTTAAAAGTTTTAATGTTGTTAATATTGTTGATGTTCCCTAAAGAAAGTACTTGATGTTTGGCTTGCCTAGCTCCTATTATTAGACGCCATCACGACTCCCCATGGTGGGAAATTTGGGTTGTGATAAGTTGGTATCAGAGCACTAGGTTACATAGGTCTCACAACTCACGGACAAGCTCGGTAGAGTTTGAGGGGTCGGTACAGAGACGTCTGTATTTATCCCCAAGAGGCTACAGAGTTAGGAAAATTTTTACTTTGTTCATTCTTGTCGTGCAATTTTGTTTCTCAAATATTGATTGTCACTCTACTTTGTTCTTTCGTAGATGGAGAGAACGCGTGCTTCTTCTTCTACCACGCAGCAGCTCGAGCCCCCAGCAGTAGCTCCTGTCATGGGTAGAGTACGAGGCCGATGCCGCGGCAGAGCTCAGCCCCGAGTAGCAGTCCCAGAGGTGGAGCCTTATGTTGACTATGATAAGGACGTTCCAGCACCAGCAACTCCGGTGTGTCCAGCTCAGGTCCCAGAGGGTTTCATAGCCACTCCAGTACTCCAGGATGCCTTGGTATTACTTGTAGGTTTTATGGAGTGCATCTCTAGAGCGGGTTTGCATCCCGTAGCACCAACCACATATTAGGCTAGGGAAGGAGTTCAGACTCCTGCTACGCGTACTCCGGAGCAGGCAGCTCCTCAGCCTCAGGTCCCAGCAGTTCAGCCAGTTGTGGCAGCCCAGCCGGGTATTTCAGCTCAGACCGGTGATGGTACGACGATATCCGTGGATGCTTTGTGGAGGCTTGATAGGTTCACCAAGCTCTTCACTACCACCTTCAGTGGTGCTTCTACAAAGGACCCCCAGGACTTGTTATTCAGCTGTCATGAGGTTCTCAAGACTATGGATATTGTGGAGACCAATGAGGTCGACTTCATCACTTTTCAGCATGCAGGATCCGCGAAGACTTTGTGGAGGGACTATTGTTTATCTAGTCCAGCAATGTCGTCATTATTGACCTAAGATCAGTTTGCAGAGTTGTTCTTGTAGACGTTTCTCCCGGTGACTGAGCGAGATGCTCTACGCAGAAAGTTTGAGCGTCTTCATCAAGGTACCATGACAGTCACGCAGTATGAGACTCATTTTATTAATTTGGCATGACATGCTATTATTATAATCCTATTGAGAGTGAGAGGGTGCGGAGATTTGTTGTTGTGTTGATTCAGTCGATCGGCTTCAGATGACTATGGGAGCCAGTAGCGCTATGTCTTTTCAGGAGGCGGCCAATGCGGGCCGCCGGATAGAGATGGAACTTGCACGAGGAGGTGGTCAGGGATTAGATAAGAGGCCTCGTCATTCTGGTAGGTTCAGTGGTACCTCATCTGGAGGTAGGGATTCATATGGTAGAGGCCACCCTAAGAGGCCCTTTTAGTCAGCACTTCAGGTTTCACATAGTACTGCAGACGGTAGCAGTTCTCAGTAGTTCTATTCTAACCTACAGCCCATCAGTCCACCACCGCTTCAGAGCCTTTGAGGAGGTCATTCAAGGTAGAAGGGTCAGTCCCAGTTTTCTCAAGTGCCGCATTCAGCTGGGTGTTATGAGTGTGGAAACCTTAGTCACCTCAGGAGATATTGCCCGATGATGGAAGGTGCTCGGTCACACCAGCAGGGTCCCCGCCCCATAATTCAGGTAACAAGTGATTTATAGGCCGAGCAGCCAGTTAGAGGTGGGGTAGAGGCCATAGAGGTGGAGGTAGGGAGCATCGAAGTGGGGGTCAGCTAGTAGCCGATCGTCCCAGAGACACAATTAGGGAGGTGGGGCCTAGCCCCATTGTTATGCTTTTCCAGCCAGGCCAGAGGTTGAGTTATCAAATGCTATGATTACAGGTATTATTCTGGTCTGTGATAGAGGTGCTTCAATGTTATTTGATCCGGGATCTACGTATTCATATGTGTCGTACTATTTTGCACCCTATTTGGTTATGCCTAGTGAGGCCTTGGGAATTCCTGTATATGTGTCTAAGCCGGTGGGTGATTCTATAGTGGTCAACCGAGCGCATCGTTCATGTGTGGTAGTGTTTGAGGGTCTTGAGATCCGTGTCGACTTATTGCTCTTAGATATGGTGGACTTCGACATCATATTGGGAATGGATTGGTTGTCTCCGTATCATGCTATTTTGGATTGTCATGCCAAGACCGTGACCTTGGCTTTGCCATACTTGCCCCGACGTGAGTGGAGAGGGAACCCAGGTCATACCACTCGCAGTGTTATTTCACATGTCAAGGGTCGACGCATGGTCGAGAAGGGGTGTCTAGCATATCTAGCGTATGTTCGTGACTCCAGCGTAGAGGTTCTATCTATTGACTCTGTTCCTATTGTTCCAGAGTTCCCCGAGGTTTTCCCTTCAGACCTGCCGGGTACCTCCTGATAGGGATATTGATTTCTGTATTGACCTGGCTCTAGGCACTCAGCCTTTTTCCATTTTGCCGTATCGCATGGCCCCGCCAGAGTTGAAAGAGTTAAAGAAGCAGCTTCAGGACTTGCTTGATAAGGGTTTCATTAGACCCAATATATCGCCTTGGGATGCGCCAGTGTTATTTGTGAAACAAAAGGATGGGTTGATGAGGATGTGCATTGATTACCGGCAGTTGAACAAGGTGACGATAAAGAACAGGTATCCACTGCCGAGGATTGACGATTTATTCGACCAGCTTCAAGGTGCTAGGGTGTTCTCGATGATAGATTTGAGGTCTAGTTTTCATCAGCTGAGGATTAGGGCGTCTGATGTCCCTAAGACAACATTTCATACTCGATATGGGCATTATGAGTTTTTGGTCATGTCCCCCAGCGACATTTATGGAGATGATGAACCGAGTGTTTAGGCCCTATTTGGATTTATTCGTGATTGTATTCATTGAGGACATTCTGACATTCTCCCGCAGCCAGGAGGAGCATGAGCAACACCTCAGAGTGGTTCTTCAGAGTCTGAAGGATTGTCAGTTGTACGCCAAGTTCTCGAAGTGCGAGTTTTGGTTGAGTTCTGTTGCATTCTTGGGTCACGTTGTTTCAATAGAGGGTATTCAGGTGGACCCGAAAAAGATTGAGGTAGTCAAGAACTGGCCTCGACCAGCGTCAACTACAGAGATCCAGAGTTTCTTGGGGTTAGCAGGTTACTACCAACGGTTCGTGGAGGGGTTTTCATCCATTGCAGCCCCGATGACTAGATTGACCCAAAAGGGTGACCAGTTCAAGTGGTCAGACGAGTGCGAGGCGAGTTTCTTGAAGCTCAAAACAGCTCTGACTACGGAATCGACATTGGTTTTGCCCACGAGATCAGGGCCTTATACCGTCTATTGTGATGCGTCTCGTATTGGGCTTGGCGCAGTGTCGATGCAGAATGGCAGAGTCATAGCATATGCTTCGAGGCAGTTAAAGATCCATGAGAAGAATTATCCAATTCATGACCTAGAGTTTGCAGCCATCGTTCATGCTTTGAAGAATTGGAGGCATTATCTACATGGTGTGACGTATGAGGTGTACACAGATTACAAGAGCCTTCAGTACTTGTTCAAACAGAAGGAGTTGAATTTGAGGCAGAGGAGGTGGTTGGAGTTGTTGAAAGACTATGATATGTCTATCTTATACCGCCAATGTGGTGGCCGATGCATTGAGTAGAAAGTCCGCTAGCATAGGTAGTCTTGCCTATATTCTGGTCAACCAGAAACTCTTGCCTTGGATGTTCAGGCCTTGGCCAATCGATTTGTGAGGTTGGATAATTCTGAGACTAGCAGGGTGTTAGCTTGCACGGTTGCTCGTTCGTCATTGATGGAGCGTATCTGTGAGTGGCAGTTTGATGATCCCGATTTGTGTGTCCTGAGAGACACGGTGCAGCAGGGAGGTGCCAAGAAAATGCCTTGGGAGATGATGGTGTATTGAGACTGCAGGGGCGAGTTTGTGTGCCCAATGTTGATGGTATTCGGGAGTCGATCTTAGCCGAGGCCCATAGTTCTCGGTATATTATTCCTTCGGGCGCGAAGATGTATCAGGATATGAGGCAACATTACTGGTGGCGCAGAATGAAGAAAGACAATGTTGCATATGTGGCTCGTTGTCTAAACTGTTAGCAGGTTCAGTATGAGCATCAGAGACCCTGTGGTTTATTTCAGAGGATAAAGCTTCCCGAGTGGAAATGGGAGAGGATTACCATGGATTTCGTATCTGGCCTTCCGATGACTCGGAAGAATGTTTGATGCTATATGGGTTATTGTTGATAGGCTTACCAAGTCAACACATTTTATTCCAGTTGCCACCACCTATTCGTCCGAGAGATTTTCTGAGATTTATATCAGGGAGATCGTTCGCCTTCACGGGGTACCGATATCTATCATTTCGTATTGGTGTCCACAGTTTACCTCACATTTCTAGAGAGCGATGTTGGACAATACGCTTTACGCTAGAGGGGGGGGGGGGGTGAATAGCGTTTTAAAATTATTAAGCGTTTTAGTGCGGAATTTAAAAACTTTGCAGAAATTAAAACAAGTGCAGTAAAAAGAACTTACACAAAGATGTATCCTGGTTGGCCACAAACGTGGTTAGTCCAGTCCCCGAGAGACTCTCTCGAGATTTCCACTAAACTTGTCAAGCTTACGGGTGCTTAACAAACCGTTACAGTTGAGGACACAAGCCTCACCTAGGTGCTCGGGGATCACAATCCCAAAGACTTCAATTGCTCGGGGATACCAATCCCAAAGACTTCAATTGCTCGGGGATACCAATCCCAAAGACTTCAATTGCTCGGGGATAACAATCCTAAAGACTTCAACTGCTCGGGGATAACAATCCCAAAGACTTCAACTGCTCGGGGATAACAATCCCAAAGACTTCAATTGCTCGGGGATACCAATCCCAAAGACTTCAATTGCTCGGGGATAACAATCCCAAAGACTTCAACCGAGGAATCACAAGTTCCTCAACAAACGAGAATCGCAATTCTCTTACAAACACAAAACACACTCACTTTACAAAGTACTCCTTAATGAGTAGATATGAGTAGAAATAGTACGCTCAAGATCACAACAACTTAGCTCAATAGAATGGCTCTTCAAAAAGCTTTATGGATGAATGGAAAATGATGATCAATGTAGGAAAGCTTTTAGCAATGAAAATACTCAAATTGTATATGTTGTTGTTGTGAAAACACTGAGTTGAAGCTGTATTTATAGGTGAAAAACTCAGTCTTACCGTTGTCTAATTGCCAATTAAGGATTGCTGAAATTACTCAGTGACAATCGATTGTCAAGACTAAACAATCGATTGTTTGCCTATCAGATCAAAAATTCAATCCCAGATTTTACGTCAACAATCGATTACTTCAAATCACTAATCGATTATTTATAACGTTAAGAAATCCTTTCCAATTTTTGGCATAAAACATCGATTGTCCGGAAATCAACAATCGATTATTTTAACAACGTTCAGAAAATCTTTTCCAGATTTTACGCAAAACATCGATTGTTAAATATCAACAATCGATTACCTGAAGGTAATTGAAAATATATGACAACGGTCAGCTTCAACAATCGATTATCAAATGGAATAATCGATTATTAATTAATTTCAAAACTCTGTCTCATATATAATCGATTATCAAATGGAATAATCGATTATTAATTAATTTCAAAACTCTCTGTCTCATATATAATCGATTATCAAAAGCCACAATCGATTATCATTTTATTTAAAATCACTGGGAGACATTTTTCTCATTCTAATCGATTACCATTAGTTCATAATCGATTTTTATGAGTTTTGAAAACTTTGCCTCAGTTAACAATCGATTATCATAAGTACACAATCGATTGTTATGCAGTTTGCATAAACCTGATGTTTAACTGACTTACTCACAATCGATTATCATTAGTTCACAATCGATTGTCATGCAGTCTTGGCTTAGAGATACTCGATTATCATAAGTACATAATCGATTATCTTAGCCCAGATTTTTGAGGCATGCTTGGAAAACATTTTAAAAAATGTAAATATGCATAGTTTAAAATCATTTGACACTTAATTTAAATATGCATGATTTTGGAAAAATAATTTTAGTAGAGAAGTTATGAGCCAAGTTGAGGAATCAAGATCACAATTAATATTGACTCAATTATAACATTTCTAAACTTTGTCTTGAGCTTCTTGTAATGCATCCATTTTGTGCTTGTCCTTGAGCACTGCTATATATCGCTTTTTGCTTTGTTTGACATTCATCAAAACCTACAAAAGAACACACGTTTAGTATATTGCATTTGAAACGTGTTTCCAACAATTTCCCCCTTTTTGATAATGGCAAACATAAGCGGGATATATGCAATAATTATTTTGATAATCCAAGACAAGTGTAAAGTATGCAAGTGTAAAGTATGCAATTTGATGTTCCCCCTCAATTTCCCCCTCAATTCATGTTCCCCCTCACTTTAAGCATGAATGAAGTTGAGAGTGATATAGCATAGCATACTTCTTGATATCCCGTTTCTTCCCCCTTTTGCCATTAGCAAAAAAATATATACAAGGGAAGAATAAAAAAATATGAAATAAACACACGTTTATTTATTGGAAAATAAAGATAACAAAAGTAATCGATTATTGATACAGTAATCGATTGTTTGACGGCGATTTTCCTGTAGAATACTTGAGTATTTTGCGTCATGCTTTTATGATCCCCTTTTCTTTAGGGTGATACCTGCAAAAAAGTGTTAGACGCCTCCGACACTCAAGTTAGAAATTATGTAAGAAATAAAATGCAATGCATGACTTAGATCAACGTGGAGTCAAGGATCCCGAGTTCACTACGAATTCGGAAGAAGGACTCTTTATCTAAGGGCTTTGTAAAGATGTCTGCCAATTGGCTTTTTGTTTCAACAAATTCAATTTCGACATCGCCTTTTAGAACGTGATCTCTAATAAAATGATGTCTAATTTCAATGTGTTTTGTTCGCGAGTGAAGAATGGGGTTCTTCGTCAAGCATATGGCACTAGTGTTGTCACATCTAAGAGGAATGTGGTCAAGACGTAGGCCATAGTCCAAGAGTTGTTGTTTCATCCATAGGATTTGAGCGCAACAACTCCCCGCGGCTACATATTCAGCCTCGGTTGTGGACAACGCAACACTAACTTGCTTCTTACTAAACCAAGAAACTAAAGCGCTACCGAGCAAGTGGCAAGTGCCGCTAGTGCTCTTGCGATCCAATTTGCATCCAGCAAAATCGGAGTCGGAATAGCCAATAAGTTGGCATGAAGAACCTTTGGGGTACCATAGACCTACATTGGTAGTACCGACAAGATACCTTAGAATCCGCTTTACCGCAGTAAGGTGAGACTCTTTCGGACATGATTGATAACGGGCACAGACGCACACGCTAAACATGATGTCCGGACGACTAGCAGTAAGATAAAGAAGAGAGCCAATCATACCTCGGTACTTTTTGATGTCGACTTCCTTACCTTTTTCATCTTTGTCGAGATGATCGGATGTGCTCATGGGAGCTGCCATTTCCTTTGCATTGTTCATATCAAAGCGTTTAAGCAGTTCTTTGCAATACTTGCTTTGACAAATGAATGTACCTTCCTTCATCTGTTTTACTTGTAATCCCAAAAAGAATTGTAACTCACCCATCATGGACATCTCAAATTCGCTAGTCATTAAGTTTGAAAATTCCTTGCATAGAGCATTGTTAGTAGCACCAAAAATGATATCATCTACATATATTTGAACTAGCAAGATATCATTATTTTCATGCTTGACAAATAAAGTTGTGTCAACTTTTCCACGAATAAAATTATTTTCTAAAAGAAATTTACTCAACCTTTCATACCAAGCTCGAGGAGCTTGTTTTAAACCATAAAGGGCCTTTTTGAGTTTGAAAACATGATTAGGAAAATTAAAGTCTTCAAAACCGGGGGGTTGCTTTACATAAACTTCTTCTTGAATAAAACCATTTAAAAAGGCACTTTTCACATCCATTTGATATAAAATGAAATTCATAGAAGATGCAAAAGCAAGCAACAAACGGATGGCCTCTAATCTAGCTACCGGAGCATATGTCTCATCATAATCAATCCCTTCTTCTTGATTATAGCCTTGGGCCACAAGCCTAGCTTTGTTTCTAGTGATTATGCCATTTTCATCTAATTTATTTCGAAAAACCCATTTCGTACCAATTATGGTATGACCTTCGGGTCTTGGCACCAAATCCCAAACGTTGTTACGTTTGAATTGGTTAAGCTCCTCTTGCATTGCCAAGGTCCAAAATTCATCCCCAATTGCTTCAGAGATGGCTTTGGGTTCAATTTGAGAAACAAAAGCAGTAAGATCTAAGGTATTTCTAAGGGAGCTCCGGGTACTTACCTTCCCTCCAACGTCGCCTATAACCTGATCGAGAGGATGGTCTTTGACTGTCCTCCATTCTATTTGCTCTTTTGGTTCATTTTCCGGTTGAGGAGCTTCTTCAATTTGTTGTTCCA
The DNA here is from genome assembly GCA_034376525.1 of Nicotiana benthamiana. Lineage (NCBI taxonomy): Eukaryota > Viridiplantae > Streptophyta > Magnoliopsida > Solanales > Solanaceae > Nicotiana > Nicotiana benthamiana. Next base: position 56,715,426 of record CM067340.1, on the reverse strand, counting down.
CCGTTTTGTCAATTTCTTTCCTTGGTGGTTCTTCTTGAATTTTGTCCTTTAGGCTTTCCAGAATACCTGAAAGATCAAGACCACAATCCTTTCTCGCCAAGCGAGTATTATCTTCGGAAAATACAATATGAGGAGATTCCTCTACAACTTGGGTTCTTTTATTAAAAACTCTATAAGCTTTACTACGAGAAGAATAGCCAATGAAGATACCTTCATCCGACTTTGCATCAAATTTTCCTAGTTGGTCCTTTCCATTGTTGTGCACAAAACATTTACAACCAAAAACACGTAAATGTGAAATGTTAGGTTTTCTACCTTTGTAGAGTTCATATGGGGTTTTTAAGAGTATCGGCCGAATTGCTACTCTATTCAAAACATAGCATGCGGTACTCACGGCGTCTGCCCAAAAGTGTTTGGGAATCTTAGCTTCGTCGAGCATGGTTCTAGCCATCTCTTCGAGACTCCTATTTTTCCTTTCCACCACCCCGTTTTGTTGTGGTGTACGTGGAGCGGAAAAGGTATGCTCGATTCCGAGTTCATCACAAAAATCCGCAAAGAGATTGTGATCAAACTCTCCCCCATGATCACTTCTAATGGAAGTGACAGTTGATTCCTTTTCATTTTGAACTCTTTTAAGAAAAAGCTTGAAGCTAAGAAATGCATCACTTTTATGTGCAAGAAATAATGTCCATGTAAATCTAGAGAAATCATCAACAATTACAAAAGCATATCTATTTCTTCCTAGACTTTCGATACGGGATGGTCCGAATAAATCCATATGCAATAGTTGTAAAGGTCTAGAGGTTGAAACAACATTTTTGGATTTAAAAGATGCTCTTGTTTGCTTCCCCTTTTGACATGAATCACAAATAGTATCACTTTCAAATTTTAAGTTGGGAAGACCAAACACTAAATTTTGAGAAATCAATTTATTTAAAAGATGCATGTTCATATGAGCTACTCTACGATGCCACAACCACACATTATCATCTTTGCTCAACAAACAATCAACATACTCGGATGAGGAGTTTTCAAGATCAACCATGTAAATATTGTCAACTCTAAAACCACGTAGGATAATCTTGAAGTCACTACGTCTAAACACTAAACACTCATCCGAATCAAACAACGCAAGATTTCCCTTGTCACATAATTGACTTATGCTCAAGAGATTATGCTTTAAACCTTTGACAAGTAATATATGCTTTATAGAGGATTTTTCATTCTTACCGACCGATCCGGTGCCAATAATTTGTCCTTTATTGTCGTCACCGAATACAACGCTTCCTCCTTCTTTGTGCTCTAGTTGAAGGAATTTGGATTCGTCTCCTGTCATGTGTCTGGAGCATCCACTGTCAAGGTACCATAGTACACTTGATCCCTTCAAGCACACCTACAAAGCAAATTAATATTTTTTAGGTACCCATACCATGTTGGGTCCTTGGGGGTTAGGCAAATAACGACCATAATAATATGACGAATCTCTATGCTTTGTAAAACACATAGGTGCAATATGGCCTATACGATTGCAGTAATGACATACTACGTTCGGGTTGTGTTGATGCCTAGGTTGAGCCAACAAAGTTCTAGGCGAATGAAAAAGATTAACACTAGACATATTGTTCCCATTTCTAGTATAATATCTAGATGGTCTAAAGTCATTAGTGCTAGACTTGTTGAAGGACTTAGTGTCATGTCTAGGTGGTCTAAGCTCGTTCTTAGAGTTATTTCTTGGTTGCCGAAAATTACTATTTGTAGGCTTGTTTGCAAGAATCCTAGATTCGGATCTAGGTTGTCTAAAGACATTAGTTCTACCCTTATTTTCATACATTCTAGCATAATGTCTAGGTGGTCTAAAAGAATTTGTTCTAGGCTTGTTTAATACCTTAGAGTTATTTCTAGGTGGAGTAGTGAAGTTTTTGTTTTTATGCCGTTGATATTTCTTAGGCGTTTCTTTTTCAACAACTTTAGGAACTTCTTTACTACGTGTTTCTAATGTTTTCCTAAGTTCTGTGTTTTCTAGTTTTAAGGACTCACAAGCTGTACAGGTAGAGCATTTATCAACACAAGAGGCTTCATGCATAGTCTTGATGACTTGTCTAAGTTCTATACTATCATTTAACAAAAATTGATTTTCATTTGCAAGATTCTCGTTATCACGAGACAGATTTTCAACACCTTTTTGAGCTAAAGAAAGACATTCTTCAAAGTTCTTGTCTTTTAAAAAGAGTTGTTTTTGAAAATCCTCTTCTTGTAAAGAAAGAGTTCTTTGTAAATCTTTAATAGTCTTAGAAGCATTTACCAACTCATCATGCAGTTTGTTATAAGCAATTTGCATATCGTTAGATGTACTTACCTCGTCTTTTTCGTCTGCCATGAGGCACTGACCAGTTGATTCATCGTTTGTGCTGACCGCTTTTTGAGGCGTGTTTTCGTGCAATTCCTCAAGTTTGTCCCACATTTCTTTAGCAGTTTTATAGTGGGAGATTTTTCGCCAAAGTTCCTGGTTCAAGGCGTTATGTAATATATTCATAGCTTTAGTGTTGTATTCACTTACCTTATCTTTCCCGACTTTTGTCGTCAGTTGATCACTGTGTTTAATAGCTTGCCATAGATATAAATCGTTTGCCATTGTAAAAACTTGCTTCCGATATTTCCAGACTGAGTAGTCGTTTTCGTCTAATATTGGAGGCGACATGCTGCATTCTCCTTCACCTATTCCTGCAAAGAAATTTAGAGTAGAAGCCATGGATGGTTCTCTCAAACGGTTAAGCTTTTCAGAGAGTATGGCTCTGATACCAATTGTTGGACAATACGCTTTACGCTAGAGGGGGGGGGGGTGAATAGCGTTTTAAAATTATTAAGCGTTTTAGTGCGGAATTTAAAAACTTTGCAGAAATTAAAACAAGTGCAGTAAAAAGAACTTACACAAAGATGTATCCTGGTTGGCCACAAACGTGGTTAGTCCAGTCCCCGAGAGACTCTCTCGAGATTTCCACTAAACTTGTCAAGCTTACGGGTGCTTAACAAACCGTTACAGTTGAGGACACAAGCCTCACCTAGGTGCTCGGGGATCACAATCCCAAAGACTTCAATTGCTCGGGGATACCAATCCCAAAGACTTCAATTGCTCGGGGATACCAATCCCAAAGACTTCAATTGCTCCGGGATAACAATCCCAAAGACTTCAACTGCTCGGGGATAACAATCCCAAAGACTTCAACTGCTCGGGGATAACAATCCCAAAGACTTCAATTGCTCGGGGATACCAATCCCAAAGACTTCAATTGCTCGGGGATAACAATCCCAAAGACTTCAACCGAGGAATCACAAGTTCCTCAACAAACGAGAATCGCAATTCTCTTACAAACACAAAACACACTCACTTTACAAAGTACTCCTTAATGAGTAGATATGAGTAGAAATAGTACGCTCAAGATCACAACAACTTAGCTCAATAGAATGGCTCTTCAAAAAGCTTTATGGATGAATGGAAAATTATGATCAATGTAGGAAAGCTTTTAGCAATGAAAATACTCAAATTGTATATGTTGTTGTTGTGAAAACACTGAGTTGAAGCTGTATTTATAGGTGAAAAACTCAGTCTTACCGTTGTCTAATTGCCAATTAAGGATTGCTGAAATTACTCAGTGACAATCGATTGTCAAGACTAAACAATCGATTGTTTGCCTATCAGATCAAAAATTCAATCCCAGATTTTACGTCAACAATCGATTACTTCAAATCACTAATCGATTATTTATAACGTTAAGAAATCCTTTCCAATTTTTGGCATAAAACATCGATTGTCCGGAAATCAACAATCGATTATTTTAACAACGTTCAGAAAATCTTTTCCAGATTTTACGCAAAACATCGATTGTTAAATATCAACAATCGATTACCTGAAGGTAATTGAAAATATATGACAACGGTCAGCTTCAACAATCGATTATCAAATGGAATAATCGATTATTAATTAATTTCAAAACTCTCTGTCTCATATATAATCGATTATCAAAAGCCACAATCGATTATCATTTTATTGAAAATCACTGGGAGACATTTTTCTCATTCTAATCGATTACCATTAGTTCATAATCGATTTTTATGAGTTTTGAAAACTTTGCCTCAGTTAACAATCGATTATCATAAATACACAATCGATTGTTATGCAGTTTGCATAAACCTGATGTTTAACTGACTTACTCACAATCGATTATCATTAGTTCACAATCGATTGTCATGCAGTCTTGGCTTAGAGATACTCGATTATCATAAGTACATAATCGATTATCTTAGCCCAGATTTTTGAGGCATGCTTGGAAAACATTTTAACAAATGTAAATATGCATAGTTTAAAATCATTTGACACTTAATTTAAATATGCATGATTTTGGAAAAATAATTTTAGTAGAGAAGTTATGAGCCAAGTTGAGGAATCAAGATCACAATTAATATTGACTCAATTATAACATTTCTAAACTTTGTCTTGAGCTTCTTGTAATGCATCCATTTTGTGCTTGTCCTTGAGCACTGCTATATATCGCTTTTTGCTTTGTTTGACATTCATCAAAACCTACAAAAGAACACACGTTTAGTATATTGCATTTGAAACGTGTTTCCAACAAGCGATACAGTAGAAGTTGGGCACTCAGGTTCAGTTGAGTACAACATTTCATCCCCAGATGGACGGTCAGTCCGAGAGGACTATTCAGATTCTTGAGAATAAGCTCCGAGCTAGCGTTATTGATTTTGGAGGCTCATGGGACCTGTTCTTGCCTTTAGTAGAGTTTGCCTACAACAACAGCTACCACTCCAGCATTCATATGGCTCTGTATGAGGCGTTGTATGGTAGGCGGTGTCGGTCCTCAGTCAGATGGTTTGAGCCGGGGAGGCTCGGGTATTGGGTACAGATCTAGTATAGGAGGCCTTGGATAAGGTCAAGGTCATTCAGAAGATCTAACCCACATATTAGATTTCAGCACTGTCCAATTGGACAAGGATTTGTCATATGAGGAGGAGCCGGTGGCAATTATGGACCGGCAGGTTCAACAGTTGAGGTCGAAGAGTTTTCCTTCAGTGCGTGATCAGTGGAGAGGTCAGCCTCCTGAGGCATCGACCTGAGAGTCCGAGTCTGATATGCAGAGCCGCTATCCTCATCTATTCCCCAACACAGGTACTTCTTTCTTTTGTCCGTTCGAGGATGAACGATTGTTTTAGAGACGGAGGATGTGACGACCTAAAGGTTCATCACCGTAACTCTCCCTTTTTCTGTACTTCCAAGTCCTTGAAAACCTTGCTTTTAGTTGCCTCGATTTGCATGCGCAGTCCGGGTGCGAAGTCAGCAAATTTCTATGTTTAAATTTTGTGAATTATGTGGAAAATTTGAAGAATTTTGATATTTGTACTGATATAATTGAGTTTGGTCAACATTTTGGATAAACGGACCCGGACCCGTGATGTGACGGTCCCGAGAGGTCCATAGAAAAATATGGGACTCGGGCATATTCCCGGAATCAAAATCTAAGGACCCAAGCTTGAGTATGGAATTTTTGAAAGAAATTATTTTTCTGAAAATGATATGAAAATATGAAATGAAAATGAGTTAGATAATATAGGTATCATACATGTATTTTGGTTCCGACGCGCGGTACAAGTCTTAAATATGCGTTAATCGCTTTCTATTAAATTTGTTAAAATCGGACATCGTTTGATGTGTTTCAGACCTAAATATCTAAAGTTAAAGGTTTATGAAGTTTGAAATGAAAAATGATGATTTTGGGGTTTGATTCATTGAATTTGATGTTATTTAGGCGATTTGATCGCTCGAGCAAGTTCGTAGGATGTTATTGAGTTAGTGTGTGTGTTTGGTTGGGAGCCCCGAGGGCTCAGAAGTGATTCAGAGGTGGTTCGGGGTGGTTTACACTTAGGAAAAGACATAAGATTTTTCAAGTTTGTTGCAGACCACCAATTGCTCTTCGCGAACGCGGTCCTAGGCTCATGTTTGCATAGCCTAGCCTCCAGCCTTCTTCGCATTTCGCGGAAGCTTCCCGCATTCGCATGCCCTCCCTCGCGAGCGTGTAGACCAACTTGGACCCCCCTGATTTCCTCTTCGCATTCGCATTGTCTTAGTCGCGAATTCGTTGCCTTCTGCCTAGCCTTCTTCGCAAACGTGCCCCATCTCTAGTGTTTGCATAGTGTTAATCTCTCCTGTGATTTTAAATCTTAAAAACAGAACCATTTCGGGATTTTTCATAAAATGTCACACGAGCTCCTCCATTAAACCCTCCATAGACGAAATTCAAGCTCTCCTACCTCCATAACTCTTTGGGTAAGTTATCTTAACATCATTTCCTCATTATTTCTTCATCTAATTACTAATTTCCTAGCCCTAAGTCATGAAATCAAAGTAGAAATAGGGGTTTTTGGGTAGAGTTAGGGCTTTTGAGATTTTGGGCAATTCAACCTCAATTTGGGGTCGAATCATCAAACAAATTACATATTTGAACTCGTAGGGTTGTGGGAGATTTGGGTTTTAGTCCGAGCCTCGAGTTTGGACCAGGTGGGTCTGGGGTCGAATTTTGGTAATTTTTGAAGAATGATAGGAAATTCATTTCTCGGCTATGGAATCGTGTCTTTTTGCCATTATTCATAATATTGAACTAAATTGTGCCTAGATATCATTCTTTCAGAGTTGGATTCTACAGGAAATGCGGTGTTGGAGACTTGATTGCTATTTTCTAACCGAGGTAAGTGTTTGTTCTAACTTTGGATTGAATGATTAGGATTAGGTTATTATTTGGTACTTGCTAATTGTGGAGTACGGTGTATAGGCATGGTGACGGTTATCTATGCACCAGAGTCTAGCATAACCGTGGGTCTTATATGTGTTGGATCCGCATTTAATGATACACCTTTCTTGTTTGGTTGATAAGTATAACATAAAGTGAATAGTTTAGGAAGGTTTGTAATTGGATTGTCATTTGGAGCTTTGGCTCGGACTAGAAATTATTACTCGAGAAATAGGTGAATAAAAGTGGAACGTGCTGTGATTATTCCCTTGCCGACATGTAAGTATTAATTGTATTTTCCCTTGCCGGGATAATTGAATTGTTAGTTGTATTCCCTTGCCTGGATTTCTTGTAATTGTTGTTACTCCCCTCGCACTTGAGTTGAGGTCGTTGTTTGGGGTGAGTTCTTGGTATTAAATGTTGAGGACCGGGTTTCACGCCGCAACAATGTTGATAAATATTAAGGATCAGGTTGCACGCCGCAACGGTATTAAATATTGAGGATCGGGTTGAACACCGCAACAGTATTGATTGTTGAGGATCACGTTGCGCGCCGCAATGGAGTATGGAATGAGTGTACTGTTTTCGTATGTAGAGACTTTCCTATGTTTTCCTTATCAGTTGTTATTGTTCAGTTTCATTTGTTTAGCAATGATTTCTATGTGTAGACTGTCGTACCCCACAGCATGCTCCCCTCCCCCCTTTAATTGTTTAAATTAGCGTATTTTCCTGTTATTGCACATACATCTGTATAGGTTATTTGTGGTAGGTCCTGTCTAGCCTCGTCACTACCTCGTCGGGGTTAGGCCAGACACTTGCCAGCACATGTGGTCGGTTGTGCTTATGCTACACTCTGTGCATTTCTTTTGCACAGATCAGGACGCAGCTTTCGGACCGCAGCAGTAATGGATCGGGAGCAGACCTTCAGTCCAGGGACTCTTGAGGTAGCCTTGCTGACATCCACATGCCCGGAGTCTCTTCTATTTTTATTCAGTTTGTTAGCTTTTGTATTGAAACAAATTTTATGATTTCTTTCAGATGATTGTATTTAGTAATCCTAGAAGTTCATGAGTAATGTGATACCAGTCTTGGGTAGAGAATTCTTTAGACTTCCGCATTTCTTTCAGCGAATTATATTTGTGGCTTTCGCTTTATTGTTAAAAGTTTTAATGTTGTTAATGTTGTTGATGTTCGCTAAAGAAAGTATTTGATGTTTGGCTTGCCTAGCTCTTATTAGTAGTCACCATTACGACTCCCGATGATGGAAAATCTGGGTCGTGACACGTGAAGTCAAGTCAGCCATCTTTCTAAAGTAGATATTCGTGTTTAATTGAAATTCTTAGCTTAGTCTATAGGGTCTCTTCTTTTATCATCTGCATTAAAGTGAAAATGTTCTGAATATGTTAGTTTTATTATAGTTTATATCATAGACGTCTCAATAAATTAAAATTTGTGACCTAAAGCCAAATCTTAATAAGGAGTCTTTTGTTTTCTTTTTTCTTTTATTTATATTGTAGTTATAATACAAAATGTAATACTAATATTTACTTTGGGTTTTTACTTTCTTTTTGTCTATAATTTAGTTATCTTACAAAATATAATACATAGTACTAATATTTATATTGCTGTCCGCATGAGAATCTCCAGCTTTTCGAGATGGGGAGTTGCTGAAGATGTGTTGAATCTCGTAACTGACTAATCACGCATGCTACTGTGCTCGATATTGAATATTCATGCATGCTAGTCTTCAGCTGGATTTGAATAATCACACATGATCTCTGTCTCGATTGATGCACGAGTTTAGGAGCTATCTGCAGCATGCGTTAGGAGCTTTCTTCAAACACCACATAAACAGCAAGTTTTAGGAGCTGTGTTTATCAGCAGCATGCGTGGGATTAATCTGCAGCATGCTTTAGTGAGAGGGAACTTCGAGACATGGGAATATCAATTTCTGGTCATGATCTTCAGCAGCATTCTGCAAATTGTCCGAGACTTGGTCGCGTGGATCTTGGCATTTTCAATTCAAGCTCACTGGTCGCAGATGCGACTTAAAGCGATGACACTCATTACGACCTCTATGGGTGGTATTTGCACTTGTGCTCATCCCCTTGAGGAAGGAAAGGTGACATTCCAGGGGAAGGACGGCATCTTTGGGACCAAATGCCTTTTAAGTGGATTGCCATCTCAGTTTTCAATTATATTTTGCTTTTATTTATTCAAACGTTAAGCATCTCTTAATCGTGCTAGTCCGTAAAACCAGAAGTCAAATTCTATTTTCTCTTTCGCTTGTAATTTGGACCTTATAATTTTTTTGTATTCTGTTACTTTATTAATAAAATCCTAACCCTAGGCGCTTGCCTAGTGGATTGCCAAAAAAAAATAATATTGGTAAGACAATTCAAGTTACTAAGATGTTAGCCACGTATTGAAAATGTGTTACCATGGATCTTGTTGATATCCAATTTTTTCTATGTATTTTTATGTAGTCCAAATACTTTCAATATGACATGTATATGCATATATAAGTATCCCCAAGAGTTTTGGTATTTTTCCTAATTGTTTGAAGATTTTTAGAATCAAGTTATTGTCTCTTTTAACAATATAAAAGCCCAATAATTATTTCCAAACTGTCATTTTTGTGAGCCATTTATTTTTCACCCTTATATTTGCACCAAATATAATTAAGGTGATTTTCACATATTTTGTTATAAATTGATTTGATATTTTTAAGCTAAATTGTTCAGAATTGCAATTAAAGCCTATTTTATAATTAATTGCGTTTTATAATTATACAACTGTTCCAAATATTTTTTGATTAATGATTACATATTATTAATTAGTTTTGTATATTAATTTATTTTAAAATTATTTTTAACTATTTTAATTAATTAAAAAGCAGAAAAATAGCTATTTAAAAGCTAGCCCATTTTCATTTTAATTTTTGCCACATTTGATTCCAATTTTTACCCTCAATTCAGCCCAATTAGGCAACCCAATTACATTGTATCTTAATCCCTTTACCCGTTTGTCCAACCCGCCCGTTTTCGTCCTTTAATCATGACCGTTGATTATTTTGATCAACGACCCTCATCCATTCCTTCCTTTTTAATACTCAATTTCCCCATAACCCTAATCATTTCTCCAAATCAGCCACCCCAAATCCCCTCTCCTCTAAAACGCTCTCTAAACCCTAGTAGCCCACTTTCATCTCCGATAAAAAATACACCGGTGTCCATGGCTTCTCAGGCCATGGACGACCCATATTCTCTCCCCTTTCACGCCAAGCCATGATTGTTCGAGCTTTCAATGCTCAACCTTCAATAGACCTGTTCAGGTCCTCCACCGACCAGAGCTCCCCTGGCTTCTCCGGCTCCGTTCCGGTGTGTTCAACCTCTGAAAGGCTTAACTATGGCCCAGATTTGCTTCAAGACCAGATCATTCCAGGCCTTCTCGTCTCTATGGTTTCTGAGAAACCCTAAAAATCTTGATTCGAGGTTTTATTTCCTTATTTTCTTAGATCTGCAGTAGATCTATGCTCTATTCGGTGTTTAAATGATTTTCTCTAATTTTTCCTTTTAAAATTAGTCTGTTCAAATTAGGGTTTTCAAAATCCTAAAACGAATGTTCTTCTTCTTCTTCTTCTTCTTCTTCTTCTTCTTCTTCTTTCTTTATGTGAATCTGTGTGTTCATACCATGTTTGAGGGGTTTTCGTTTGATTCTTAATATGCATGTCTCTCTGCCTTTGTTCTATTACTACTTCTACTGATTTTTCTACAAGCATGTCTATACGCCTATCTTGCCTACTGAAAATGTTTACTTTTACTAAATCTATTTGGGTTATCGAACTTGCTTCTTTTACTGTTTCCTAAACTTCTATGGCATCTCTTCTCTGAACTGGTTAAGTTTTAGTTTTCCTAAAACTTGTTCTCTACAAACTTACACTCTACTGCTTTTGATTGCTACATGTGTCTGTGATTCTTGCAAGCTTTTGGTTCTAGGGTTCTACCCTAGAAACCATAGGCTCTCAAACTCAAGTTGATTTCATAGACTAAATTGGAACTTGCTTTTCTTTTGCATATGATTATAAAAAACGGTTTATGCCGATCTCGTCTTCTTTGCTTGATGTTAGCATGCTTATATATGAGGGTCTTTTTTCTGAATTGATTCTATTAGCTTGTGATTTGATTTCAATCCCATTTTACTAAGGCTTAATTTATTTGCTACTGATTTTTACAACTCAGCCTTTTCCCTATTTTCCTAGCAAAGTTCATTCAAGGTTTTGAATTTCTAACTGTTTGATTAATTTATTTCCTAATTCTATAAAAAAAACGTCGTTTGAAATGAAATCCCTTTGACAAAGGGAAATTTTATTTGATTGACTGAGATTTTATTTTCTTGCCTTCTTACCTACTTATTTTTGCACTATAAAAGCTCACATCACACACAAGTTTTTACACATAAATAGTTTCAAAAAAACAGCTTTGCACAATCACTCGAATACAATTCTCACAAATCTTTTCTGCATTTTTTCAATACACTACTGCTACTGCTACTGTTACTGCTACTGCTACTGCTACTGCTACTGCTACTGCTACTGCTACTGCTACTTTCACCGCCACCACTACCACTACCACCACCACCACTACCACTACTACTACCACCACCACTACCACTACCACCACCACTACCACTACCACCACTACAACTACCACTACCACTACTACCACTACCACCACTACTACCACTATTACCACGACTACTATCACCACTACTACCACCACTACTATCACTACTACTACTACTACTACTACTACTACTACTACTACTACTACTACTACTACTACTACTACCACCACTACTACCACCACAACTACTACCACCACTACTACCACCACTACTACCACTACTACCACTACTACCACCACTACAATTACTACCACCACTACCACTACCACCACTACTACCATTACCACCACTACTACCACTACCACTACTACCACTACCACCACTACTACCACTACCACTACTACCACTACTACCACCACTACCACTACCACCACTACCACTACTACCACCACTAACCACTACCACCACTACCACTACTACCACCACTACCACTACTACCACCACTACTACTACTTTTACTACTACTACTACTACTACTACTACTACTACTACTACTACTACTACTACTACTACTACTACTACTACTATTACTGCTACTACTACTACTACTACTACTACTACTACTACTACTACTACTACTACTACTACTACTACTACTACTACTACTACTACTACTACTACTACTCCCACAGCCACTCCTACAGCTACCACTGCCACTGCCACTACGACTACCACTACTACTGCCACTACTACTGCCACTACTACTACCACCACCACTACTACTACCACTGCTACTACTACCATCACCATTACTACTACCACTGCTACCACTACTACAACTACTACCGATACCACTACTACTACTGCTACCACTACTGCTACTGCTACTGCTACTGCTACTGCTACTGCTGCTGCTACTGCAGCTGCTACTGCTACTACTACTGCTGTTGCTACTGCTGCTGCTGCTGCTGCTGTTGCTACTACTGCTACTGCTTCTGCTGCTGCTACTGCTACTGCTACTGCTGCTGCTACTGCTCCTGCTCCTGCTACTACTACTGCTACTGCTGATGCTGCTGCTGCTGCTGCTGCTGATGCTACTGCTGCTGCTGCTACTGTTGCTGCTACTGCTACTGCTGCTGCTACTGCTGCTGCTGCTGCTGCTGCTACTGCTGCTGTTGCTGCTACTGCTGCTGCTGCTGCTACTGCTACTACTGCTGCTACTGCTACTGCTATTGCTACTGCTGCTGCTACTGCTGCTACTGCTCCTACTGCTACTACTGCCGCTGCTACTGCTGCTACTGCTGTTGCTCCTACTGCTCCTACTGCTACTGCTGCTACTGCTACTGCTGCTACTGCTACTGCTGCTACTGCTGCCGCTGCTGCTGCCGATGCTGCTGCCACTCCTGCCGCTGCCGCTGCCGCTCCTGCCGCTGTCGCTGCCGCACCACCACCACCACTACTACCACTACTACTACCACCACTACTACCACTACTACTACCACTACTACCACTACCACCACTACTATCACTATCACCACTACTACGACTACTACGACCACTACTACGACCACTACTACGACCACTACCACCACCACTACCACCACCACTACCACCACTACTACCACCACTGCCACCACTACCACTACCACAACCACTACAACCACTATCACTACCACCACAACCACTACCACTACCACTGCCACCACAACCACTACCACTATCACTACCACTACCACTACCACTACCACTACTACTGCCACTACTACTACTACCACTACTACCACTACTACCACCACTACCACCACTACCACCACTACCACCACCGCCACCACTACCATCACTACCACTATTACCACCACCACCACAACCATCACCACCACCACCACCAGTACAACTACCACCACTACCATCACCACTACCACCACTCCCACTACCACTATCACCACCACTACCACCACTACCATCACTACTACCACTATTACCATTACTACCACCACTACCACCATTACTACCACCACCACCACCACCACCACTACCACTACTACTACTACTTGAGTTTGTGCCTATTGACTACCTGGATGTTTATTTTCCATTGCTATTCTACTGTTCCAAAACATAAAACCTTTATGTTTTCCTAGTGAAATAGCACCTTCTTTATTATGTGTTTACTCCTCCTCTTCTACACTTCTTTCTCTGTGTGTTTACTTATGCTTTCTTGCATTATGTGATTACCTTCAAGCATGATATGCCTCTTTCTTTATGTTTTCAATCTCTTATTCTTTTAATCCCTTCTCCCCATTCTCTTTGTATGTGAATATTGTCCTGAACTACGGCAGCACTTTGAATTACTGTCTATGATCGAGAACTAGACTTCCCTGAGTCTCTACTCAATTGCTTTCCCATTCCCTCTCCCATTTATGTGCCGAGCTTTAATTTGGGTCTATTGGTGTCCTAATCACCATTTAGACCTATGCTTGACTCTCTAAGAGCCTGCTCTTATTTGTTTGAATCTGAGCAAGGGGGTCAGAGGTGTGCTAGTCTATACCATGGTTGGGTATGACCACCTGTGCTGCGGTTCCTCCCTCACTTTGCACTTACTCCTAGTTCTTAAGTTCTACCCCCTTTTGTAAGCCATGCTTAGGGACCCTAGAGTTTCCTATGAACTTGGATGCCTGAGGGCTCGTAATTTCACACTTGCACTATTCTGTTACAATATTCACTCTTCAGAGTGTAAGTATTTCCCGGGCACTTGAAGCTCCTTGGAACTTTGAAACTCTCTAAATATGAGAAGGCCTTGGAATCTGGAATCCAGATTTGGTGAAACACATGTATTAAGATTGCATTAGGTAGTTTTGATCTAGCTGTGGACTATGGTATATTTGTTTTACCTTCTTTCTTCTAATTCTATAATAACCTTGTAAAATAAACTTGGGGGTAAATTAGTAAAGGGTATGTGAGGGGTTTATATTTGCTTTCATATGTTAAAGGGTAGATACCATGCTTGTAGGATCAATATTATTGTTTAATTACTTAGATACCTTGCTTATAGGATTCATGTTGCAATTCAATCATTTAGATATTATGCATATAGGGTTTTCAATATTTGAACTCTATCACTTTGATATCATGCCTATAGATTTAATGCATAATACACATTTCGGTCATATAGAAATTTTGCCTATAAGGTGTAATATTTAGTCACATCGCAATTCATTAGAAATTCTGCCTATAGGACTTAATATTCATGCAAATCAATTACATATAGATACCATGTCTATAGGGAATGCATACACGTAGGCAAAATTGTAGGATAACCAAACCTGCTGTCTATTTTCTAACTACGTAATTGTTGGAAATCATTGATGCCTTTGATATGTGTTCTTTGGTTGTATTAGCATGATTTCCAAGTGTAGGTTTTGATGAATGACAAACGATGAAGTCAATTGTCAAACAATGATATTGTATGACAAACAATCAAGATGCATTAGCAAACGATCAAGATGGTTGACAAATCAATGACGATGAATCAAACAATCAAGATTGAATGCCGAGAAGCATATTGATGAAGGAATTGCATAGACGAGTCAAAGAGTTCAAGACCGAAGTCCCAAGGCGTAGGTCGTTAGGTAGAACCAATGTAAGAACAACGTTTAAGTTATCTTATCTTTTGGCTCAACATTAGGTCATCATAAATATGCATAAAATTATTTTATATCATAAACATTTTTTATACACTTAGAACAAAATGATTTTAAATATCTTACTTGAACCAAAAAGGTCTTTAAAATTGTTTTTTTATGTTTAAGACATATACTATACTCATGGTCTTCAAATAAACAATGAAAAACGTTTTATAATTGATTTTTATAAAGTTAATCGATTATCCAATCAATGATAATCGATTATCCAATAAATCCGAATTAAACTGGATTTTACGCAAGCTTCAATAATCGATTATCAATAAAATAATCGATTATCTGTTTTTACATAATCGATTATTTAATATTCGTTGCTCCACAACGACTAGTTTTTGAATGCAATAATCGATTATCTAATCTAAGCATAATCGATTATCCTTAAGATAATCGATTATCTGTGAAGCAATAATCGATTATTTTAGTATCCGTTGCCTTCCAACGAATAGTTTTTTGAATGCTAAAACTAATTAATCGATTATCTACTTTCCAATAATCGATTATTTCATCAGACTTTGAAAATATTGTTTAACTATTGAGCAACGGACATAACACCTCTAAACTCTATAAATAGAGGTCATTTGAACTCAATTGAGAAGAACAACATCTCTCATTCTTATTGAACATATTGAAATCATTTGTGCATCATTTTTAGAGCTTTTGTTGAGCCATTTGAGAGACAACTTTGTGTTGTTCATAGAGCTAATTTTGTATCTCCTTATCTACTCTTCTTAGAGAGTCTTCATTGTAAAAGGGAGAAGTTCTTGAGAAGACCAATTCTTCTCATTGAGCATTGGGTTTACTAAGTTCCTTCAATCTTAGTGTGAAGTCTTGTGGTGCGGTATCCACGAGCAAGTGAAGTCTTGGGGTGAGGTATCCTCGAGCAAGAAGTCTTGTGGTGCGGTATCCACGAGCAAGTGAAGTCTTGTAGAGCGTACATCTATGAGCACGTGTAACGGTTTGTTAAGCACCCGTAAGCTTAACGGAGTTAGTGAAACTCGAGAGAGTCTCTCGGGAGACTGGACGTAACCACGCTTTGTGGCGAACCAGTATAAATTCGGTGTGTCCTTTCCTTACTCTTTTAATTACTGCAAGTATTTTATTACTGTGATTTTAATTCCGCAAAATTTACAAACACTCTCATGCCTCACTATTCACCCCCCCTCTAGTGAACGGCATAAATCCTAACAGTAATAAGTTCTAAAATCAAGAACGAGTCCTTATTGTTTAATCTGCTAAGTAGTAATAATTGGCTAACTGGTTTTAATATTTAAGTATTACATTTTCAAAAATCTTATGAGCCTGCAATGTTTTAGAATTTCTGCAAATCTGTCCGAAATAATTCTTTTAAATTTTTTGCTCATCTCCTGAAGCTATCTTTCAAAGAAGTCCTTTACTTCAGTCTTTCTTTTAAGGTATTTTGCATTTTTACAACTCTCCCGTATTTTTACTCAAACAAATCTGCAGATTCCAAAGTTCGTTCTGAACTTCTACAATTTTCAACTTCCTGTTTAAATTCTTATGCATTAGGCTTTTGTGTGAAACCAGTAGCTTTCGAAATAATTTGATCAAAATAATCCATCCTAACAATTGGATCCGAGTAGCCTAATGCAGACCTTTTATCTAATTCTATGTATTAAACGGGTCCGTTCGCTGCAAAAGTTTTAACTTATGATCAAACCAGTATGTGCAAGGCATGCTAAACTAAGTGTTATCAGATTCACGGGGTTTTATATGAGCGTTGCATGTTTGTTTGTTAATCCCCTTACTTGTTATTTATTTTGGATGTCGAAACTAGCATTTTGTCCTTTTAAACCCCATATATGCCTCTACCCTTTTCTTTCCCTTTAGGATTAGAAGTCTCTATACCCCGGGACTGCTAGGATGGGATGGGTATTAGCATGCAATAAGTAAATGAGACTAATCGCGTTTAAAACCTTAACGAGATGGGAAGGGTACAATATGGATATGATGAGTGGTGCACTAATATCTCGTGTGAGAATGATTGTTGGGTATTGCACCAAAGCGATAAATATATATTTTAACATATGACCCCTCTTTCTTTATTTGTATGATGAGATGCTTTCTTAATATTAATTTTTTTTCAACTAATCCTTTTCCAAAAATCACTTATGTCGTTTCCTCACTTTTCTTTCAAAACTTTCAATTTATTTATATTCCTTATGTGCAAACATTGTTTGTTTACTTTTTCTCTTCTTAAAGTCATAACTAAGTATGGCCGGGAACCATACTAATGAATCTTGAGGGGTGTCTAACACCTTCCCCTCGATATAATCTCAAGCCCTTACCCGAACTCTGATTTTCCTTCAAAATCTTCTTCTTTTCATTTAAGTGTCCTAATGCACTATAACCATTAGGTGGCGACTCTTCAAAATCCATGACCCGATTCCTCAAAAGGGAATAAGAGTTATTTTGTCCATAATGTCATAAACCCGATTTTGCTCTTTTGGGAGAAAAATGGGGCGTCGATAGCATGGCGACTCTGCTGGGGATTTCTTTAAGGCTTTTACCATTACGTGTTTTTGTGACTTTATCGCTTCCTTAATTGTATTTATTTTCTTGCCTTTAATTATTTTATCATGAATACTAACTTTCCTCTTCATGTCTTTCTTTCCTTTTTTCTTTCTTTTACTGCCTTATTATTATTTCAATTCCGAGCATTTATTGTAATCTTTACTTTATGAACGTGAAAATACATGCAATTTGTTTCATTATTGTAACTGCATTCCTCAACATCATATTCCACTCGTGTCAAAACAAATAATATAGCAACGATTACAATGAGTGGTTGCACCCTTCCGATATTATAACCCCCAAATGTGGCGAAGGCATATTTGTGGTAAAACGAGTCGATCAACGATGTAATCGATGGTTCCGCTCCTTTCCCTCTTGAATTGTCCGCTCAAGGGTACCTCGTCTAGCACTTCAAAAGTAGAAACCCTATTCCATTAAACTATTCATGCATCATGGTGGACCCTAGCCGAGTGAGTTATGTTGTCCACATAATGACTCATTAAGATAGCCTAAACCAAAGTCCACCGGGTTTCCTTGGAACCCAAATGGACACCTCCATATTATGTGCATTTATTTGGAGAACTAAATGCCTTATTACTAATTATTGATTTAAATAGTCGAGTCTGGTGGGGTTAACGACCTAACACTTTGTTTTGTAGCAAATGAGGCACGAAGTCCCCAGATTCGGTATGGTATCCAATATTCACCCAAGGTTGTTAAGCTGGTGAGGATCTTCATGCCAGTGATCAGACCCTCGTCTGCAAATACTTAGGAAACCTTTCTTCACTTTTGGAGGTTAAGCCTGACAACAAGATTATCAAAGTTGCTACTTTATTCTGGGACAATGATAGGTCAGGTTTTCGCTTCGGGGACCTTGAAATGACCCCTCTACTAGAAGAAATAAGGGGTCTAGCCAGAATACCTTGGGAGACTCCAGGTCTGCTTATGCCATAAAATCGTAAAAGTAGAGGCTTTTTTAAGATGATGGGACTCAAGAAAAATCCCGATCTAGCTTGTCTGAAGGACTACTACATACCATTTTATTTCTTGTACGAGAGGTATGGCCCTAGCAAGTCCTATCACACCTACGCTCACGAGTTCTTCCTCACCTCTTTAGGGCACATGCATAGGAGGGTCTTCGTGTTCATGTTCTGATTCTTGGGTATGATGATATTTCCCATGAAGAAGGCTAGGATCCACACCAGACTAGCCATGGTGACTAAAACCTTAATGGAAGGTATAGATGAGAAAACTTTCAGCATAGTGCCCATGATCATTGCCGAGAGGTATCGGGCCTTGGGAAAATGTACACAAAGGGCTCCACATTTCGAAGGTTGTAATCTGTTACTACAACTTTTGCTCATAGAACCACTTCAGAAAGGCGACTACAAACAGGAAATCATACGCAGGGATTGGGATGTCCATATCGCTTTTCACCACCCAAAGCGAATGAACTTCATGCCCAACATGTTTGCTCAGCCAGAGGATGCAAGTGGATGGGTGGAGGTGTTTAAAATCGAAAGGAAGAGCAAGTTCAGTGGATGTTTGAGTGGTTCCCAACAGGGGAGTTCATTGTCCGTTCTCGAGATGCACCATTCCTCATACTCATCAGTCTGAGGGGAACTCATCCTTATGTCCCTCTCCGGGCCATGAGGCAAGCCGGAAGGAAGCAGATCATACCAAGGATAGAGAAAATGAGTCATTTTAAGGCTGACTTTCAAGATGATGATAGCCCGCACGGGTGTCAAGCTCAGCATATGTGGCACTGCAAGCTTGTCTAAGGGAAGGAATCTATTAACCAGACAGGTATCATGACGGGTGTGTACCACACTATACGGGTTAGTTGGTAGATGATCACATTGGTTTGGGTCGTCCAGGATTTCTCTGTGGTCATAGGCTTATTGATGAGGAAACTGAAGCGCAAGTCAAATACAATCAGTTGTGCAAGAGGATGAAAGAATGTGAGAAAGAGCATCGGGAAATACAGGAAGCCCAAGAGAAGTTGATCAACGAGTGGAAGGATATGGCTATCACTGCCAACAATCGTCTGGGGTATTTGGAGCAAGGTCTAGTGGAGTTGGAAGGGAAGTTCTTGAAGAGAATTGAAGATTTCCAGAATGCCAGGTGAAGTGTAGGCGGAAATCTGGCCTGAGCCTATATGTTGTTAGGACTGCGTGAGTTGATGCAGCTATACGAGGGAGGCAAGAGTACCGAATCTGGGGAAGATCCTTCTGGGACCAAGTAGTTAGGATCTTTTATTTCCTGATTTCATAATGTAATAAGGCCACTGGCCAATAGTGATATTTTTATTATGGAGTTGTTTTAAGACTCGTCTTGTTCTAATCAATTAAATGAGGCATTTAGCATTATAAGTTCTCCAAATTTAATTTGTTGCTAGGCCTACCTCGGGCACAACGAGGCACCTAAAGTAGGAAACGGCTTATACTATTGTAGAACATGTTTAAATATCACAATATTATTTCTCAGAACCCGCACTAACTTTTTACCTTTTTTTGTTTTTTATTTTATTTTTATTCCCTTCCCTAAAGGTTAGTTCGTGCATTCTGGCACCATCAGCATACTCAATAAGATTCAAGGGTCCTCCACCTCCTCCTCCTACCAGAAACAGGAACAAAGGTAAATAGGAGATGCAAGAGCTAGAAAGGAACTTGAGGAAACTTCTCAGAACACTGCAATTACAAAGGAGACTGCTGCTCATCTTGAGCAGACTTTGATGAGATTTCAGGAGGAATTGGACAAAGTTCGGAACCTGGCAGGCCTGTCTATCACTCTTTCCGCTCCTGATGTTAACGCCAGAATCCCGTACCTCCAAAAAACACCCCACAACCTTCAATACATCCCACTCATACCTAAGCCTGCAACACATGCAACAACACTCCACTACTCATTCCCGAACAGCAAAACACCACAAAAGACCATAACACTCCCATCTTTGTGGACGCTATACCCCACTACACTCAGCCGATCACAAGTGCACCCGAATCAGATGACAAGGACTCCCTTATTCAGAATTTGGCCGCTGAACTCAAGAAGTTAACTAGCCGGGTCCAAGGTGTCGAAGGTAGCAAAGGTATTGATGGGTTGAACTATAAAGATCTTTGTTTTTAGCTAGATGGTGAGCTCCTGGAGGGGTACAAACCTCCAAAGTTTGAGATGTTTGACGATACAGGTGATCCCAGGGTCTATCTGAGAATGTATTGTGATAAGCGGGTAGGAGTTGGAAGCGACGAGAAAGTCCGCATGAAGCTGTTCATGAGGAGTCTGAAAGGCGATGCCTTATCATGGTATATAAGCCAGGATGCAAAGAAATGGACAAGTTGGGTGAACGTGGAATCCGACTTTATGGACCGATTTAGGTTCAACACTGAGAACGCACCAAATGTGTTCTATATCCAGAATCTAAAGAAGAAAACCACAGAGACCTTTCGCGAGTATGCTACTCGTTGGAGGTTAAAAGCTACTAAGGTCAGGCCGACCTTGGAGGAAGAGCAGATGAACATGTTTTTTGTCCGTGCTCAGGACCCAGAATACTATGAAAGGCTGATGCTAATAGAGGGTCAAAAGTTCTCTGACATCATCAAGTTGGGAGAAAGGATCGAAGAAGGCATCAAAAATGGTATGGTCACTAACCTCGAGGCATTGCAAACTACCAACAATGCTTTACAATTTGGTGGCTCGTCAAAGAAAAAAGACGTAAATTCCGTAATGGCTGCGCAAAAGAACAATTCCCCTATGAAGTACCAAACCTATCCCTCAACTCCACTCACAAATCAACCTACCATAAATTAGCAAGCACCCTCACCTACATACTAAATGCCACTATCTGCCTACCTATCACCTCCACCGCCCACATATCAACCCTGTTCACCAAGATATTCCCAACCCGTGCCTGTGTACCAAGCATACAACTCCCAACCTTCTCATTACCCATCACCACCCACTCGCCAAAAACCTTGACCCAGAACAAATTTTGACCAAGACCTCCCAAACAGTATATCTCCATAGCCGAGCCAATTGACCAACTATATGAAAAACTCAAAGCATCCTATTACGTTTCACCTATCCCAGCCGTAACTCCAGAAAACCCTTCCTAATGGATCAATCCCAACAAAACTTACGCATACCATTCCGGAATGAAAGGTCATACCATCGATGAGTGTCGCTCGTTGAAAGAAAAGATTCAGACTTTGATTGATAACAAGGTCATTGTAGCGAAGGAGACCACTCTCAATGTCCACAATAACCCTCTACCTTACCATAAGGGTGTGGGCATCCATATGATAGAGATTGAGGATTATTGGGACCCCAAGGGGTCATTGGGGTTGATAGCTAAATGAGATAAACCTAAAAAATCGGCGACTACCCTCAATCCCATTGTTGTTCAGATCTAGTCCTCTGAGGGCAATGTGGTAAATGTTTCTGTATCGCTCGAGTTTGAAGCGCCTCCTGCAAAGGCGCCAAAACCAATCGAAGTTGAGTTTGGTATCCCAAAAGCACCCGCACCATTTGAAGTTACTGTGTTACCTCATAGGATGCCTATTCCAGTTTCCATGACAGATGTGACCACGTTCAAGTCGAACGCCATACCTTGGGATTACAGAACCGAGGTTAGAGGAAAGGGAAAACACATACCAGAGAAGCGATCACCGCACAGGGCATAACCAGGACAGACATGGTATACACCCCAGAAGATTTAGTTGAGTCCAGCAAGATAGCCTCCGGACGGGCTGTTGAAACTGGACCCGATGACCTTTGGAGGAAGATACAGGCCAAAGAGTACTCAGTTGTTAAGCAACTGAACGAAACACCAGCGCAGATTTCCATCCTGGCTCTTCTGCAAAGCTTTGAGGTGCATAAAAACAGCTTAATGAAAATATTGAGTGAAGCTTATCTTCCCAGCAACATAATAGGAGGCGAAATGGCGAATATGGTAGGGCAGGTGCTGGAGATCCACAAGATCACTTTCCACGAGGATGAATTACCACCAGAAGGGCTTAGTCACAACAAGGCATTGCATATCACTGCGCAATGCGAAGATTATTTCATCACCAGGATCCCGGTCGACGGGGGATCCAGCCTTAACATCTGTCCGCTAATAACCATTAAGACATTGGGTAAGGGTTTGCACGAAATCAAAGATGGAGCTATCATTGTCAAGGCTTTTTATGGGTCTCAAAGATTCACCATTGGAGAAATTAGCCTGTGCTTGCAGATGGAACCCGCCTGGTTCGATGTGGACTTCCAAGTTATAGATGTGCCAACATCCTACAACTTATTGCTGGGGCGACCCTGGATTCATGCCGCTGGGGCTGTGGCATCAACCTTACATCAGGCTGTAAAATTTGTATGGAATCATCAGGAAGTGATCATCCATGGTGACGGTAGCAACCCTATATACAGTCGCTAAACCATCCCGATGATCGAAGGCAGAAGGAAAATAGGTGGAGAAACATACCATCACATCGAACGAGTTAATGCCATAGACAAAGACATGTGGTGGGATAACTAAATTGAGAGCATTTTGAATTGGAGTTGGTATGAACCCGAAAAAGGACTTGGCAAGAACCTCCAGGGAATCACCAAGCCCATCAAGTAGAAGAAGCATGGTACCACTTTTTGCCTGGGGTATGAGTACACCTGGGAGGAGTTCAACCATTGGTCGCCACCATAGTATGGCCTCCACTATCCATTGGAACATCCCATACCTCACCTGGAGCAGACCTTTCAGCCTGCTGACACTTTATATGGATAAGAGGAAGACGAGGCACTGGCAGCAATGAAGAACCTATTTTTGGTGGATGATATGGATTGTTATGTTATCTTCGAGGAGGAGTGGAATGAAGGCCCTTCCATTCAAGCTGTGAACCGAGGACATAGCCTCACTAATTGGTTGGTCAGGACCACCAATGCCGGAGATCTTCGGGGTAGCAATGCTAAATGATGCACTATGCATCACATTTTACTTTACCGCACTGTCTTTACTTTTGAAAAGAGCTCCGATGTTTCGAATAGTTATGAATTTAATCAAAAGCATTTTCCAAGTTTATTTTTATATCTTGCTTTTATTACTTTTCTATATCATTTATTTTATTTTTACCCAGCATTACTATTACATATCTTGATGATGAACCAACGACTATGACTTGCGACGAGGCCAAGCAACAAACGGACATTGATTCAGAAGAGGATGAAATACCAGAAGAGGTTGTCAGGGAGGTCGAGAATTTTGAGAACATGCCTAAGTCCAATTTGGATGAAACTAAGGTTGTTAATTTGGGAGACACAGATAATGTCAAAGAAACACGTATCAGCGTACATTTGTCACCGCCAGAAAAGAAAGAGTACAAATAGTTCTTAAAAGAGTATGAGGACATCTTCGCCGGTCTTATGACTGTATGACTGGTCTCAGTACATCCATTAAGACTTACAAGTTGACAATAGATCCGGCGTGCCTGCTAGAAAATCATCAGCTTAGAAAATTCAAGCCAGATATGAGTTTGAAAATCAAAGAAGAAGTTACCATGCAAGTCAAAGCCAGGGTTCTTTGAGTGGTAGATTATCCGACATGGTTAGCCAACATCATGCCGATACCGAAGAAGGATGGGAAAGTCAAAGTCTGTATCGATTACCGGGATCTTAATCGGGCTAGTCCAAAAGACGAATTCCCTTTGCCGAATATACACATATTGATTTACAACTGCGCCAAACATGAGCTGCAGTCATTCATCGATTGTTTTGCTGGATACCATCAGATATGATGGATGGAGAAGATGCATAAAAAAATGGTGTTCATCATGCCGCAGGTTATGTACTGTTGCAGAATGATACCGTTCGGTTTGAAGAATACTGGTGCTACTTACATGAGGGTCATGACCACTATCTTTCATGAAATGATACATAAAGAAATCGAGGTGTATGTTGATGATGTCATCATCAAGTCCAGGAAAGCTACAGATCACTTGGAAGATTTAAGGAAGTTCTTCAATAGATTGAGGAGATACAACTTGAAGCTGAATCTCGCCAAGTGTGCATTCGGAGTCCCTGCAAAAAGTTATTAGGTTTCATTGTGACTCACCGGGGAATAGAATGGGATATGTCAAAGGTCAAAGCCATTCAAGAGTTGCCGCCGCCAAAGAACAAGAAGGATGTGATGCGTTTTCTGGGAAGACTCAACTATATCAGCCGATTCTTAGCTCAGTCCACTGTTATTTGTGAACCTATCTTAAAGATGCTAAAGAAGGATGCCGCGACTAAAACGACTGATGATTGTTAAAAGTCTTTCGATAGAATCAAGGACTACTTGTCGACACCGCCGGTCTTGGTTCCACCTGAACCAGGGAGACCCCTATTGCTTTATCTCGCGTATTGGATGGAGCGTTTGGTTGTGTCTTAGGACAACATGATGAAACCGGCAGATAGGAGCAAGCCATCTACTACCTTAGCAAGAAGTTTACCCCGTACGAGGCTCGATATTCTTTATTAGAGCGAACCTGTTGTGCTCTGACCTGGGTAGCTCAGAAATTGAGGCACTATTTCTATGCTTACACTACTTATCTCATATCCAGAATGGACCCATTGAAATATGTCTTTCAGAAGCCCATACCTACCAGCAAGCTCGCCAAATGGAAAATCATGTTAAGTGAGTTTGAAATTATTTATGTTACGTAGAAGGCGGTCAAAGGACAAGGTTTGGCAGATCATCTCGCTGAGAATCCTGTGGGAGGAGAATACGAGCCTTTGAAAAAGTATTTTCCCGACGAAGAGGTATCTTTCATAGGAGAAGACATTGCAGAATCCTATGATGGTTGGAGAATGTTCTTTGAGGGAGCCACGAATTTCAAAGGATTCGGCATAGGAGCAGTCCTGGTATTAGAAACCGATCCGCATTGTCACACCTCCTTTTTCACCTACACCCGCAAGAGCATAAAGGAGTTTTCCAATTAAAGGACAATCGGAACAAGATTTGTTGTTTAAGATTTAGAGTTGCCACTTGGGAGATTAATGGTGTCCCAAGTCATCGATCGAATCCCAAACCGAGGAAAATATGACTCTATTAATAGTCCGCGAACCAGAAATCCAAGTAAGGAATTGTGTTTACCCGGGAGAAGGTGTTTGGCATTCCCGGGTTCTGAGGTTCTAGCACGGTCGCTCAACTGCCATATTTGATTTTATCTAATTTCAAAACATGTTTATGCTTATGTGCTTTTTAATTTTGAACTGCTTCATTATTTTTGTTATTTTTATGAGAATTGCACCGTCATGAAAACGTATCTCAAACCACGTTACATCAATGCACCCGTGGTTGTTAACACATTTTGACTCCGTTGAGATTTGGATTTGGGTCGCATCAATGCGCACCCGAGTTTAAGAATGTAATTTTATTAAAATCGCGCCTAAGGAGACTAACACATTATTTTCTTTGGGGAAGGCCGTGAAATTCTCTAAACGGCCTATCCCAAAATCTAAATATTTTTAATTTAAACATTTATTGAGGGCCCCACAATTTGTGTGTTATATTTGGCGAGGCTCGTCTCATTTATTTTTCAATGGCCGACCCTAAACTAATCTATAATTTTCTATCTAATTCGTCTCTAAAAATAAAAACAAAAATTAATTGACTAGCAAGTGTGAGAAGTACAAAATCATCCAACGAAGTATTAGATTTAGAAAATTGACTCTGGGCCTGGAGGTAAGCCCAAGACAGTCTCCTGCAAGTCATAGTGAGTTAAGATCCTACCTCGCGAACATGTACGTTTGTACATGGGCTAATGCTTGGCCCAGTTCATCTAACAACATAAATGAAAAAACGGAGGCTCAAACAGAAAAGTCACTGCCCAAAATATAAATATAAAAAAATAACGGAGTGTTTGGGATCAAGTTACTACCTACAGGTTGAACTGTGCCTGTGAGACCAATGAGTTAATCGTTTTCCCCAAATTTAAACCACAAATTGCATCATATCACAAATTTGAACTCATCTTCATCTTCTTTTGAGTAATAGACGAGATAAACATGAACGGAAATGCTGAATTCAACTAGACACTGATGAATACCTTCAAACGCATGAACTAACAACATTATTTACCTAAATTAACTGTTTATGACATTCATTTATGTCAACATGTTCATTTCACATTCCTAACAAATCCACTATTTATTGAACACAAAACAACTCAATAAGTACTGAACTATTGACTTCTACACAAATATGAGAGAAAAACAATCCTTACTGTCCACATACATTCCAATGCCTTAATTACATGCATAGATGTATTTAGGTTCCTGAAATTACAGAACACCTAAGATGAAAATTAATGGAAAACAAAGCCAAAGGTGCTGTTCAGTTCATATCCAACTGATAGGTTATGTGTCGTGTACCTGGGAATCAGAATACAACAGGAAGAGGAGAAGTTAGCAACAGCAGCATCGAACAAACTCAGGAAACAGAAAGATCTACCCAAAAAAGTTTCAAAACCTAGTAATCGATCAATCAACATAGCAAATTCAGGAAACAGTCTAAAAATCTAGTGATGGATGGACACAACAATAATTTCACCACTGAAGCAACCAAATAAACTCCAAATTGAACTCAAAATCTTCCGAAACTTTCAATCAGACCATCACTCAACCAAAACCAAATTATCTAACCCAAACTCATTCAAAATCAATCAACCAAACCACTGAAACTTCAAATGACCAGAAACTGAACTAGAGAAATGGAAATTGATATTTAAAAAGTGAAAGTCACCTAAACTTTGAATGGAGCATTAAATGTTTTTGGATTTTCTGGAAGTTTCTCTTGTTTTGTTTTTTTGGTTTTTTTTTGGATTCTTGAATGCTGGATTTTAAAACTAGATCTGAAACGAAGGAGAGCTTTTTGGGGGGAATGTTTGAGCTCCCAAACTTGATTGTGAAGGCATGGTGATGCCGTTTTATAGGCAAAAAGAGGTGCAAGTCAGATTTTCAGCTTTCCTTTCTAGTCCTTATTTATTTTCAGCTTTGGTCCTCCGATGTTTAACTTGTTACCCATGTTTCTACACTAACGTTTTCTAATATGTAACTTGAATCCTATTCTAGAAGATTCTAAGGAGTTCTAGTATTAACTACAACATTGTTGCTCTTTGAAGTGTGCAAATTATCCCTTTCATCCAACTAGAATTACTAACTTGTTTTCACCTATGACCACACTGCTCAAACAACCGCGATTAAACAAAAACTTCAATCAGTTATCCAAAATCAAACAAAATTCCACACAATCCAACTATCAAAACAAATTACTTAGCATGAAGCAACAAACCAAAGAAACCCCGATTGACTCTGAGTTTGAAAAATCGACTGACGAGCCCACACCCAATATTGATAAAAATAGATGAAGAATAAAAAATAATTACAAACTATATTAATCAAATTTACTATCTAAATCAACTGATAACAGAAAGTGACAGACCATGAATTGTAATCCTAACTGATTAATCAGCAAACAAGGTTATGAATTAAACTAATTGACATTCAACTAAACTAATCAACATAAAATAAAAACTGAACAAAGTGATAGTAAGAAACTCACTGAATTTCGATACCCCCATGGCTTGACTGGCCTCGAACTCGGCTTCCAGTCAATGTTACGTGTTTATTTCATCTGAAATAAAAATGTAATGTTAGCTCAAAGCCAATCGAGCAATCGAATTCCCAAACAGACTTGAATTTAAAGAAAACCTTATATTCACGATTCGACGAGCTCCGGTGATATTTGACGGGAACTACTGAGATATTAGGGATGAGGGAGGTCAGGGGAGGGTATGGTGTGAATTTGAGCCGTCTTGGACAGAATAGTGACTTGGCCGAAAAATTTAAACTCAAGATTCGAAGACCTTGGCTGTGATTCGAGGGAAGCCAGGCGTGGAATAGAAATAGGAGGGAGAGAGGGTTTGGTGGTGTAAATTTGGGCTCATTTGGAGCTTTGCCGCTGCCGGTGATGATTTTCGGCCTGCGGTGGAAGGCGGAGGACGGTGAGGGGGGGGGGGTGACATTGTATGAGGATGGTGAAGATGGTCTTTTTGTTTTATTAATTCCTCTGACCATTTAATATTTATCCATGAGAAGCTGTGGATCGTTGGATCAAAAGATTTCGACGGCTAAGATTAACCCAGCCCAAACAGCGTCGTTTGATGGGGGAAGGAGATTGGGTCGGGTGAGGGCAGATGGGCCGTGAGAGCGTTTGGGCATAAAATTTAAAAAAAAGCCCAAATTTGACCTTCTTTAATTTACTCTCTTGTTTTTTTGTTTTTCTTTCATTTTTCCAATTAATTCCTTTTGTTTTTCACCCTATATTTTGTACTTTTGTTTTTGATTTTACAAAGATTGCCAAAAAAAATTAAAAAGATTAAACTAAACCAATTAATGCCTAAAATTACTTTAAACCCATTTTGAGATAATTTCACAATTAAAACAACAAAAAATGCTAAAATGAATTATTTTTGTCATTTTCTTTGTATTTTGTTCTAAAATAAATTAACCCCTAACTAATGCTAATGTATATAAATTGAGTCCTAAATGCAGATGTATATTTTTGTATTTTCGTATGGGCTAACATGCACAAATAAAATGGAAGCAATTAACAGAAAAATTGCACCAAAATTCATAAAAATTTTAAAAATAAGAAAAAAAATCTTTTTTGTTTGAATTTTGTCGAAATAATTCATATATAGGGCAAATATCACGTGCTCACAGCTGCCCCTCTTTGCTCGAAAATACGAAAGGTTTTCGGGCAAAGATAAGTGAGTAAATACGAGCGATTTTTGCCCGTTCAAGTATTTCGCTGTGAAGCATTTTGAAAATTTTTTACCACACCCTGCTTCAGAGGTTGCCTACATATCCTGATCTAAATAGGAATCAGGTCAGTGTAGTTCGGGAGTGTCTGGTAGCTGGGACTACCAGGAGTTTTGATTTCTCTTCGACTGCTGCTACTACTGCTCGCTGACCTTCCTTATTATACCGTGTCAAAATAAAAGAAGCTAGACTAAGCTAAGAACTATGAATTACAAAAGTCCTATCTAAAATCTTCAACGTGCATCTGGTACTTCCTTGTTGTCTTGTTATCTTGTGTTTTCTTGGTGAAATCCATTGTTTTTTCTTCAACTTGCTGGCTATGATGTTGTTCCTTCTCTCCAAATTGCTAAACTTGAATAGTCTTGAACTTGAATGCATTTTCTATTCTTCAGGCGGGCTCTTGAATGCTGGATTTGAAAATTGAATGTATTCCTCTGTTATCCAAGAGGGTTCCTGACTGCTGAACTTGAACTTGAAAGTATTCCTCTATTATCCAGGCGGGCCCCTGAATTCACAAAAATAGACAAAACAAAGAAAATTTTCTGCCCCTATTTTAGAAAACTGGGGCTAGTTACCACATACTAATAAGAACTAAAACTTGAATTGTGATAGGACTAAAATGCAACTCTTTTTTTTAAAAAAGAAATTTAAACACTGAAATGTATCTTAAAATTTAAAATTTATCTTAGGTGAAAGATTCAACAGACTAAGATTCTTACCTTTTATCATAGGTGAAAAATTTATCAGACTAAGATTTTCATCTTAGGTGAAAGATTCAACAGACTAAAATTTTTATCTTTTATCTTAGGTGAAAAATTCAGCAGACTAAGATTCTTATGTTAGGTGAAATATTCAACAGACTAAGATTTTCTTTTTATCTTAGGTGAAAAATTTATCAGACTAAGATTTTTATCTTAGCTGAAAGTTTCAACAGACTAAGATTCTGACTCTAGGAGATAATTCATCAGACTAGGTCCATTTTTGTGTGATCTCAGGAGGAAGATTCATCGCACTAATATTTTGACTCTAGGAGATAATTGATCAGACTAGGTCCATTTTTGTGTGATCTTAGGAGGAAGATTAATCGGATTGAGATTTTGACTCTAGGAGATAATTCATCAGAGTAGGTCTAAATTTTGAATTTAGACTTTCTTAATCTTTCAAATTCAAACATTCCTTTCTTTCTTTTTCAAATTGTGCCTTCCTTTCTTTTTCAAATTATGATGTCCTTTCTTTTTCTCCAAATTATGCCTTTGTTTCTTTTTTCCAAATTGTGCCTTCCTTTTTTTCCCCAAATTATGCCTTCCTTTCTTTTTTTTCCAACTTCTGCCTTTATGTTAGGTGAAAGATTCATCAGACTAAGTTTTTTATCTTAGGTGAAAAATTGATCTGACTAAGATTTTTATCTTAGGTGAAAGATTCAACAGACAAAGAATTCTTCATCTTAGGTAAAAAATTCATCAGACTAAGATTTTTCTTTTAACCATTTTCCTCCGAGACTTGTTTTATCTACCCTCTAACTTGAATTATCTTCCTCCAGAACTGCATCCTTAAATACTGGTGTTGTCCTCCTTCAAAAACCATTTCCCTAAAAATAGTGTTTCAATCCTCCGAAAATTATTTTTCTTAAAACTGGTGTTTCTTTCCTGAAAACTACTTCCCTCTCATCCCTCTTTTTTTTTAAAAAAACTTGTATTAACCTTCACGTTCTTCAGATGGGTACCCGCCTTCAAGAAAATTTTCAAAATGACAGAAAATTTTCTACTCCAGTTTGATAATCCTCATGTACCATGTCTTTCCGCTATCATTAACATTTCCATGCCCCTGTTTCAAATCAAAGAACAGTTTATCAGTTTAAAGTATAGTGGTTGGTTGTGGTACTCCTGCTGGGGATGGCTTTCATTTTCTCCTTTCCATGCTCCATGTTGTCCGACCATATTTGAAACTTGGCTAATTATTTCCGCCCTTCTTGATGACTACCTCTCAATTATTACTTCAAACCTTCTTATCTGACCCCATATGTTTTCTATGACACCTAATTCTTCTTAAAGATCTTGCATGTTCACTGATTAACCACTTTCTCTGTCCTCTGTGTCACCAAACATACCTTTTCTGCATTCAAACCCTATATCTTTGTTTGTTACACCGCTCATGAACTGGCATTTTCCTGACCTTTGAGTCTTACATGAATTGCCAAATTGCGTCTACTGCCCCACAATATGTTGTTCTTCTTAAATAACAACCCCTAACCCCTTGACCCTGAAG
Source organism: Nicotiana benthamiana (assembly GCA_034376525.1). Lineage (NCBI taxonomy): Eukaryota > Viridiplantae > Streptophyta > Magnoliopsida > Solanales > Solanaceae > Nicotiana > Nicotiana benthamiana. The sequence goes on along the minus strand of CM067340.1, from coordinate 56,683,661 downwards.
TCTATTTCTCATTCGCTTGACCCTTGTCAAAGAAAATATCTATTCTTCGTTCAAACCCAATACCCTCCATCTGTTGCATTACTCCTGAACCGACATCCACTAAACTTTGTATTTGCCAGGATCCCCAAAGCATGTTGATTATTACCATCTTAATGCTCTTGTTGTTTTTCTTGCCTTGTAATAGTTAGATATGCTAGCTAAACCCCATTTGTGTATTCGGAAAGATGGTGGTAAATTTTAATGTCATTTCTCACTTGTTATAACCGACAGACTCAGAAAGAGGAAGTGAACAAACAGAAGAAAAGTGGAGGACAAAGTAAAAAGATGATTCCTAAAGAAGAAACTACGAAGTAGAAACCTATCAAATGTGGATACCAACTCTAACGACCATGACATCCACCCGTAGATATTCTGCCAATCCAACATGATGTTCAGCTCTTGTTGTACCTTTTCACTGTGAAACTGGGCTTCGGTTCTCTACTTATCCAATCTGATTTACATTCCTTATTCGGCGTGTAGTGCCCAAAGGTTTTTTACCAACAAACCTCTCTCATTTGTTTTTTCTCTCGACTTATCGTCGCCTCAAGGTGCCCGTGCATGTTTTCACCAACAAGACTCTCTCATTTTCTTTTCTATCAACTTCATCACTTTGCAGACCGGAGTGTTGCCCCTGACATGAATCACCTTTACCAGCTTGTCTTGGCATATCTCAATGACTGATTGGAAGATCTTTCTTTGGACCGTAATGTGGGCTTTTGGATTGGGTTAGAAAGCAAGGAATATAAAGGCTCAAAACAATTTCAAAATGGGTTAAAATTACAACTTTCGGAATCCAATTTCCTTCAACAATCACAGCTTCTGCCAGTTTCTTGCTTGTGGACTTTTGGAATTTTATTTTGGTATGACTGAACCTCAGAGAGGCTGCCTACGTACCCCTTAGGGATCAAGTCCAACGTAGTTAACGTCATAGAAACTACGTTGTTGTGGTTTTCTTTCTCTCTTTTTTCTATTTTTTCTTGCTTTTTCCTTTCTTTTCTTCATTTCTCTTTTTCTTTCTTTTCTTTTTTCTCTTCCTTTCTTTTCTTTTATTTTCTTTTTTTCTTTTCTTTTCCTTTTCTTCCTTTCTTTCTCCTTTTCTCTTCTTCCTTTTTCTTCTTCTTTTTCCTTTCTTTCCTTTTCTTCTTCCTTCTTTTTCCATTTGCTTATTTCCATCATATTCGTTTCTTTGATTGACCCGTTGATTCCGAAAGAGTGGTATGAAAGAAAACAAATAAGGCTCAAAGAGGGTGACAAAAAGTTAAAGCGTTAAGATAGCAGAATAAAACGCCTTCATCATTTCAGAATTCAAAATATGCCAAATACAAACAAGTGCAATCAGAATACAGAAACCATACACATCATTTATTGACCACATCGGAATTGATGGCTATTTCCTCACATTTTCCTTCTACATTTGTCAGATATAATGTGTCATTGGTCAACACTCTTACTCTTATTACCACGGCCGGTCCCCTGTCAATTTGGCCAACTTGCTTTTACAGGGATTTGTTTTATGTTTTACTTGCCCCAGTTTCACATGGTTCGGGCGTGAAACAATCTCAAAATGTCCAAATCTGTTCTTATTTCCTCAAATGCCCTCATCGTCTTCAAAATGGTTTCATTGCTTCCCAACTAACGTAGCTTTTAAAGATCAGACTGAGAATTATGTGTGCATATCATGTCACTAGAACTAGCATTAGACAAAAAGAAAAAACAAAATGATAGAAAATAACTAAATAAAGAAAATGATCGGGAGTAACAAAAAATCGGAATTTGCATTAGACAACCGATGAAACAGTTTGAATAAGAAAACAAAATAAAACAAACTGGAGTACAACCCTAGAATGAACTGAAATGGACCTGGAAAACCCTAAAAAACCACTACGACTAAACAACCTAGACAAAAATGAAAGGATAAGAGGGTTTAATCACAAGACAATATCTGGATTATAACCCTACAAATAACCCGGACAGCAGATATGACAACAAAATGGACAATCAAAGCTCCTCCCCGGCTGACCTAGGAATGGAACGTCTTTCCAATTACCAAGTACGACATCTTAGCCACTACATTCTGCATCACCAACATTAGGAACTTTACAAACTTTCATCACGTCGTCCTCAACAAGTTGTTTTTGGGTCTCCGAGGCTCTTAAAGAATTCTTACATTGCTTTTCAAAACAAATCATACCCACCCTGTCTACCTCATTATGAGTAGGCGACGGTTTTTGGCTGGTATCCGTGCGTTCAGACTTTGTACGATGATGTTATCGGTGTTAATAAGCTCCTGAATTAATTTCTTCAATTTAAAGCACTTTTCCATGTCATGACCCGGAGCATCTGAGCAATATGCACACGTTAGAGAAAAATCACATTTCAGAGGGTTTGACATTTTTATCTGAATCGGCTTCAGCATGCCCACTTGCTTCAACTTCTGGAACACACTGGCATATGATTCTCTAATAGGGGTGAGAGCCTTTTCTCATTGCTAAATGCCTAATTTGGCCTATAACCTGACCCAAGGGGGTTTTTGGTAGGCTCGTGGGGGTGGATTGGCATTCTGTGGAGCTGCGTACTTGGAGAGTGAGGTATATCTTTGGGAGTCCTGTGGAGAGAAGTAACGTTGGGGAGGGTCATCCAGTGTATGAGGATATTCACGGGTACGATGTCGAGATTGGAAATATTTATCAGGAGAGTCCTTTGGATCATCTTTTCTATTTCTCTTTCTCCCTTCTGAGCTTACCGGAGATGTCCTAAATGTCTTTCGAGCAACTTATTATTTTGCCCGACTTGATTCACTATTCTACTAACTCCCCCATTCTTAACACATAATCGAAAGGTCTGCCCACGGCCGGGATCAAATGATTGAATAGGGTGGGCCCCTAAGCCTGTATGAAAATTCCAACCATCTCTTCTTCACCAATCGGGGTATTGATTTGAGCAGCTTGCACCCTCCATCTGAGCCCAAACTCTCTAAAGCTTTCCCCTGGTTTCACTTCCATTATAGATAGGGAGCAATGGTTTGGAACAATTTCTTTATTGTACTGAAAATGTCGCACAAAATCTTGAGCCATGTCGCCAACCGTGTGCCACTTCCCAATATCTTGATGATCATGCCATTCCAAGGCTGCCCCAGTCAGGCTCTCACTGAAATGTGACATCAAAAACTCATCTTCCTTGCCGACATTCCTCGTTTTATTGCAATAATCCCTCAAGTGAGCCACTGGATCTCCCCGCCCATCATACAAATTAAAATTCGGCATCTTAAACCCTTCCAGCTTTCTGGATATCTCATCCCGCCCCACTGTTTTAGCAAGCTTCGTAGTCTCACGTGGAGACTCAAAATGAAGAGAGTGATAATGTTGGGCATCAGGGACTGATGGCGCAAGATACCCACTAGTCCAAGCTTTGTGCATTCCGACTATCTGTGGTTTCAACCTCAAAACCTCTTTTTTTCAACTCAGATTCTGATTCAATAATGCCCTTAGACGGATCAGTAATACCTGTGTTCAACCCTTTGCTAGTCATGGCTGCCTAGCTTTTCGACCTTGTGTTGTATGGATGAGTTACCACAAACCAACCACCTCAACTTTCTTCATAATTCAAAATAAAAGTATGTTTGAATGGATTGAGTCGGTCCTCATTATTTACAACATGTTTTTCCATTTTTTAATCAATTCCTTTTCCATTTTTCATCATTTTTTTGTTGTGGTCGAATCTTATGGAGATTGCCTACATATTATTACCCGCATGAATCAGACCGTGCGTAGTTCTTGCAAATAAAAGGTAAACACCAATAAAACATTTTGGAACTTTCCATTTTCATAATATTAACAAAACCGACCAACTTAATGATGAAATACAGACTCAAAAATCAAATGACCCATATACTCTAATCAAAATAAATTCAAACCGAAAAACAAAATGACAGATTCCTTCCCTATATGCCAATTTTGACCCAAAATCCGAACGGTATTCACTTGACCACTGACTCTTTCTCTTGTTTTTCATATTAAAATAAATGACTTGATATTGCAAACACGGCCTTCCAGGACCTCGGGGACGAAGATTTTAAGGCTGTGAGGGTCAAAAATAAAAATATGACCAAAGGTGGCTATTTATGCAAAGTTAGCCTTCCGGCGCCCCGCTTAGGAACATTTGGTTATTTTTCACAAAAACGGCAGCACCTAGTTTATATATGACAAAAATTAAAATTTTGATATTTTTGGGCTATTTTTGTAAAGGGGAGGTTGTACCCGATCAGGGTTGCCTACGTATCTCACGCCATGTGAGACTCAAACCTGCGTAGCTCGGGCAAATTAACCGAACTATTTTAAAACAAGACTCTTTTTTTTATTTGCATTTTTTCACATTTCATGAACAAAATAAGAAAACTACTTTCATAAGTAAGACTCTTTTTCATTTTCATTTTTGGCATTTCATCAGCAAATAGAAAACTACTTTTAAAAACTAGACCTCTTTTTATTTTCAAAAATAAAAAAAACTACTTTTTAAAAAAATTTCATTTTCATATTTCATGGCAAGAAAAATTATTTTTCATTTTCTATTTTTGAAAACAAGACAAAATAACGACTCTTCTTTTTTCTTATCATTTTCAACGAACAAACAACCGATTCCCCAAACTAAAATAAAGAATATTTCCTTTTTCTTTTCAGCAAACAATTTCAAAAAATAAAATGCTCTTTTTTCTATTTTCCTTTGATTTTTAGTAAAAATATTATTAAAAATAAAACATTTTCTTTTTTTTTCAAAATTTCGGCAGAGTTTTGACAGTATGTGGGCATTGGGTTTTCCAAAACAATCAATTAACTCTCTAAATGCTATTTTTCTCTTTTCTCTTTGTTGTCTTTTTCTTAATTTTCTAACATTTCTGAGATTCAAAAGCCGGTCAACATGCCAGTCCGAAACAAATAAATGCACAAAACACAAGTAGGATGCGTCAAGATGGTCTTTTTCATTTCAGGTTGCTAGCTCTATACTGACCCAACCCCAATGTTGAGTCCCCTAAGTCAAATGCGCATGATGCAGATAAGCGTTTCTACCAGGGATCCGGCATAAAGTTGAGTTATTCTAGGTTCAGAACTTGGGTGTTTGTTCTAGACCTGGCTTACCCGAGTAAACAGCTCGAGGCGAGGGGGAGGCAACACACCGGGAATACAGAAGTTTCACCGGCTTTGCAACTTATCCAAACCTCGTTCTAAATCGGGAATTAGACACTATACAAAAAAGAAGTCACACGAAGTGTACCCTTCTTCATGATTTAGAAGACTCAGAAAGGAGATGGGTTTCGACACAGTTTATATACAATCCACATAATATCAAAGCGGTAAAAGAAGTCAATTAGCACATTGGGCACAGATCATGTAATAAAATCAGATAAATCCATCCACAACAATTATTCCAAACTTGAATTCTGAACCTGAACAAAATGTTTCGGGTTCTTATCCCCAGCAGAGTCGCCAGAGCTGTCACATCTCCTTTTTCACCTACACCCGCAAGGTCATAAAAGACTTTTTCAGTAAAAGGACAATTTGAATGAGATTTGTCATTTAAGATTTAGAGTCACAACTTAGGAGATTAATGGTGTCCCAAGTCACCGGTCGAATCTCGACCAGAGGAAAATATGACTCTGTTAACAGTTCGCGAACCAAAAATCCGAGTAAGGAATTCTGTTAAACCGGGAGAAGGTGTTAGGCATTCCCAGGTTCTGTGGTTCTAGCAGGGTCGCTCAACTATCGTTTTTGATTTTATCTGATTTCAAAACATGTTTATGCATATGTGCTTATTAATTTTGAATCGATTTTATTATTATTGTTAATTTTATGAGAATTGCACCGTCGTGAAAATGCATCTCAAACCACGTTACATTAATGCACCCGTGGTTATTAACACATTTTGACTTCATTGAGATTTGGATTTGGGTTGCGTCAATGCGCACCTGAGTTTAAGAAAGTAATTTTATTAAAATCGCGCCTGAGGAGATTAACACATTATTGTCTTTGGGGAAGGCCGTAAAATTCGCTAAACGGACTATCCCGAAATCTAAATATTTTTAATTCAAACATTTGTTGAGGGCCCCCCAATTTGTGTGTTATATATGGCAAGGCTCGTCTCATTTATTATTCAAAGGCCGACCCAAAAACAATTTATAATTTTCTGTCTAATTTGTCTCTAAAAATAAAAGTAAAACCCTAATTGACTAGCATGTGTGAGAAGTCCAAAATCATCCAATGAAGTATTAGATTTAGCAAATTGACTCTGGGCCTGGAGGTAAGCCCAAGACAGTCTTGCGCAAGTCATCGGGATTTAAGACCATACCTCGTGAACTTGTACGTTTGTACATGGGCTAATACTTGGCCCAATTCATATAACAACTTAAATGACAAAACGGAGGCTCAAACAGAAAAGTCACTGCCAAAAATATAAATATAAAAAAATAACGGAGTGTTAGGGATTAAGTTACTACCAATAGGTTGAACTGTGCGTGTGAGATCAATGAGTTAATTGTTTTCCCCAAATTTAAACCACATATTGCATCATATCAGACATGTGAACTCATCTTCAACTTCTTTTGACTAACAGACGAGACAAACATGAACGCAAAGGCTGAATTAAACTAGAGACTCATGAATACCTTCAAACGCATGAACTAACAACTTTATCTACTCAAATTAATTGTTTATGACCTTCATTTTCATCAACATGTTCATTTAACATTCCAAATAAATCCACTATTAATTGAACACAAAACAACTCAATTAGTATTGAACTATTGACTTCTACACAAATCTGAGAGAAAAACAATCCTTACAGTCCACATACATTCCAACGCCTAGTTACATGCATAGATCTATTTAGGCTCCTGAAACTACAGAACACCTAAGATGAAAACTAATGGAAAACAAAGCTTAAGCTGCAGTTCAGTTCATATCCATATGAGAGGTTATGTGTCGTGTACCTGGGAATTAGAATACAACAGGAACAGGAGAAGTTAACAACAACAGCATCGAATAAACTTAGGAGACAGAAACAACTACCCAGGAAAGTTTCAAAACCCAGTAATCGATCAATCAACACAACAAATTCAGGGAACATTTTAAAAATACAATGATGGGAGGACACAACAGTAATTTCACCACTATAGTAACCAAATAAACTCCAAATTGAACTCAAAGTCTTCCGACACTTTCAATCAGACCATCACTCAACCAAAACCAATTTTTCTAACCCGAACTCATTCGAATTCAATCAACAAAACCACTGAAACTTCAAATTACCAGAAATTGAACTAGAGAAATGGAAATTGATAGCTAAAAAGTGAAAGTCACCTAAACTTTGAATGGAGCATTAAATGTTTTTGGATTTTTTAGAAGTTTCTTTTTTTTTGTTTTTTTAATTTTTTTTGGATTCTTGAATGCTGGATTTTAAAACTAGATCTGAAACTAAGGAGAGCTTTTTGGGGGGAATGTTTGAGCTCCCAAACTTGAGTGTGAAGGCATGGTGATGCCTTTTTATAGGCAAAAAGAGGTGCAAGTCAGATTTTGAGCTTTCCTTTCTAGCCCCTATTTATTTTCAGCTTTGGCCCCTCAGTGTTTAACTTGTTACCCATATAGCTACCCTAACTTTTTCTAAAATCTAACTTGAATCCTATTCTAGAAGATTCTAAGGAGTTCTAGTATTAACTACAGTATTGTTGCTCTTTGAAGTGTCCAAATTATCCCTTTCATCAACTAGAATTACTAACTTGTTTTCACATATTCCCACACTTCTCAAACAACCGAGATTAAACAAAAACTCCAATCATTTATCCAAAATCAAATAAAATTCCACACAATCAAACTATTAAAACAAACTACTTAGCATGAAGCAACTAACAAAAGAAACCCCGATTAACTCTGAGTTTGAGCTAATCGACTGACGAGCCCGCACCCAATATTGATAAAAACAAATGAAGAATAACAAATAAACACAAACTATCTTAATCAAATTTACTAGCTAAACCAACCGATAACAGAAAGTGACAGGAAATGAATTCTAAGTCTAACTGATTAATCAACAAACATGGTTATGAATTAAACTAATTGACATTCAACTAAACTAATCAACAAAAAATAAAAACTGAACAAAGCGATAGAAGAAACTCACTGAATTTTGACACCCCCATGTCTTGACTGGACTCGAACTCGGCTTCAAGTTAATGTTACATGTTTATTTTGTTTGAAATAAACACGTAACATTAGCTCAAAGTCAATCGAGCAATCGAATTCCATTAAAAACTTGAATTTCAAAAAAACAAACCCTAGATTCACGAGTCAACGAGTTCCGGTGATAATTGATGGGAACTACTGAGTTATTAGGGATGAGGGAGGTCAAGGCAGGGTATGTGTGAATTTGAGCCAGTTTGGACAGAGTAGTGACTTGGTTGGAAATTTTAAACTTAAGATTCGAAGACCTTGGTTGTAATTTGAGGGAAACTAGGCGTGGGAATGGAAAGAGGAGGGAAAAAGGGTTCAATGGTGTACATTTGGGCTCATTTGGAGCTCCGCCGCCGGCAACGATTTTCAGCCCACGACGAATGGCGGAAGCACGGCGGAGGACGGTGAGGGTGACATGGTACGAGGATGGTGAAGATGGTCTTTTTGTTTTATTAAATCCTCCGACCATTTAATATTTATCCATGAGAAGCTATGGATCATTCGATAAAAAGATTTTGACGACTGAGATTAACCCCGCCCAAACGACGTCGTTTGATGGGGGAAGGAGATTGGGTCGGGTGAGGGCAGATGGGTCGTGACAGGGTTTGGGCTGATTTTTTTAAAAAAAAGCCCAAATTTGATCTTCTTTAATTTACTCTCTTTGTTTTCTTTGTTTTTCTTTCATTTTTCCAATTAATTCCTTTTGTTTTCCGTCCTATATTTTGTATTTTTATTTTTGATTTATAAAGAGTGCCAAAAAAATTAAACTAAACCAATTAATGCCTAAAATTACTTTAAAACAATTTTGAGACAATTTCACAATTAAAAGGACAAAAAAAAAATGCTAAAATGAACTATTTTTGTCATTTTCTTTGCATTTTGTTCTAAAACAAATTAACCCCTAAATAATACTAAAGTATGATACTAAATGCTAAATGCAGATGCATATTTTTGTATTTTCATATGAACTAACATGACAAAAAAATACAAGCAATTAACGGAAAATAGCACCAAAATTCATAAAAATTTTAAAAATAAGAAAAAAGTCTTTTTTGATTGGATTTTGTGGGAATAATTCATATATAGGGCAAAACTCACATGCCCACAAGCATTAACCAGTATCTGCCAAGCTCAGATTCCCGTGCACCAACAACATGGCCGAGTACGAAGCCCGCATCCTAGGGCACAAACTGGCGATTGACATGAACATTCAGGAGTTAATAGTGATCGGAGACTCGAACCTACTCATATATCAGGTTCGAGAAGAATGGGAAACCAAGAATTCCAAGATACTCCCTTATCTACATCATATACAGGAGTTGAGGAAGAGATTCAGAAAGAAGGAACTCCATCACGTCCCCAAAATACAGAATGAGTTCACTGATGCCCAAGCCACTTTATCGTCTATGATCCAACAACTAGATACAAACTTTATTGATCCCATCTAGGTCAAGATTCACGACCAACCAGCTTACTGTGCTCATGTCGAGGAAGAAGCCGAGGGGAAACCTTGGTTCCATGATAACAGTGAATACTTGACAGCAGGAAAATACCCAGAGCTTGCCAATGCTACTCAGAAGCGCACGCTCCAGAGGCTATCCAACAACTTCTTTCACAGCGGAGGAATCCTGTATATGAGGACTCCCGATATGGGATTATTAAGATGTGTCGATGCGAGGGAAGCAACCAAACTATTGGATGAAGTGCACGCAGAGACCTACAGAACATACATGAATGGTTTTGTTTTAGCAAAAAAGATACTTTGAGCAGAGTATTTTTGGACGACTATGGAAACGGACTACATCCAGTATGTCCGAAGGTTCCATCACTGTCAAATACATGGAAATATGATAAAAGTACCTCCAAACGAGCTTACCGCAACAAGTTCACCGTGGTCGTTCAGCGCCTGGGGAATGGACGTTATTGGACCAATCGAACCAGCCGCATCAAATGGGCACATGTTCATCTTAGTGGCAATTGATTACTTTACCAAATGGGTCGAAACAACATCCTACAAAGCAGTGACCAAGAAAGTTGTAGCAGATTTTGTCCGCGACCGTATGGTCTGTCGGTTTGGGATTCAAGAATCAATCATCACCGATAATTGTTCTAATCTTAACAGTGACCTAATGAAAGCAATGTGTGAAACATTAAAGATTAAACACAAGAACTCTAAAGCTTACATACCTCAGATGAACGGAGCTGTGGAAGCAGCCAATAAGAACATCTAGAAGATACTAAGAAAGATAATTGAAAGGCACAGGTAGTGGCACGAGAAATTGTCGTTCGCCTTGTTTGGTTATCGTACCACGGTTTGCACATCAACCGGGGTGACTCCCTGCATGTTGGTTTATGGAACATAGGCAGTCATTCCCCCCGAAGTAGAAATTCCCTCCTTAAGAATCATACAAGAAGCAGAGTTAGATGATGAATGGGTACGAAGTCACTACGAGCAATTAGCCATTATAGATGGAAAGAGAATGAATGCAGTATACCATGGTCAATTATATTAGAATAGAATGTCCAGAGCCTTCAACAAGAGAGTTAAGCCAAGGAAGATCACGCCAGGGCAGCTAGTATTGAAGAAAATATTTCCGCATCAAGATGAAGCCAAGGGAAAATTCTCTCCTAATTGGCAGTGTCCGTATATGGTACACCGGGTTTTAACTGGGGGAGCCCTTATTCTCGTAGAAATGGACGAAGAAGTATGGCTGAAGCCGATCAACTCAGATGCAGTAAAGCGATACTACATTTGATCATATGATTTCTTCATGATGTAATTTGAACTACGCCTGACCTGATTCATGTTTAAGAGGGGATACGTAGGCAGCCCTAGGGGTTCAGTCACATTTTAATAAAATTTCCATCTCCCCCCGCTATTGGAACTGGGGCAGAATTTTTAAGAGGACCCTAAAATTCCGAAGTCAGTCCTCAGTTTCCTCATCTGCATCAACCCAGTAAACTGAGGCAGAATTTTGACAGGGGTCCCCAATATTCTGTAATCAATCCAGGTTTAGTCGTTCAGCACAGTCGTCAACAGCGCCAGCCCTGTAAATTGGGGCAAAATTTTGAGGAGACCCTTAAAAATTGCACAACAAGCGAGGTTACCGTGTCTTTGAAACACGTTGAGTTGTTGGTTCATCCAAAATAAAATTGTTTTTCAAAATATACTTACATTATATTTACTAAATCATGCATAAACATCATTTGTTTTCTCTATCGTTTAGAAACGCTACCCCCAATGATACACGACATCAAGAGCCAGGGATACGAATTAACCTTCCCCTCTACAGAACTCACTATTTTTCTTTGAATGCAGGCACCCCAGGTCGCAAATTGTTAAATACATTCATACACGTGTACTCTTAAGGGTTGAAGAACAATCGCTCATTCACAAAGTTACTATCTACACCTAACATCCCCAGTAGCCGCGATATCACAATCAGCTGTCAGCCAAGAAAATCTCATCTCTATTTACTCTTTAGATTTTTCTGCATTTCCGCATGAGGCTACTTACCTGCCTTTCAAGACTTAGCTCTATCTCCATATGCATTTTTGCATAAGGCTACCTTCTGCCTTCCGAGGTTGAGCTCTACCTCGTTCCTGTATAAGGCTACTTATCTGCCTTTCGAGATTAAGCTATGACTCCATTTGTATTGCATAAGGCTACATTTCTTCCTTCCGAGATTAAGCTTTGCCCATCATGCTTAAGGCTACTTATGTGCCTTTCGAGACTAAGCTCTGTCTCAATCTGCATTTTACATAAGGCTACCTTCTGCCTTCCGAGGTTAAGCTCTACCTCCATCCTACATAAGGCTACTGATCTGCCTTTTAAGACTAAGCTGTGTCTCTATCTACATTTCTGCATAAGGCTACTCTTCTGCCTTCCGAGGTTAAGCACTACCTCCATCCTGCATAAGGCTACTTATCTTCCTTTCGAGACTAAACTCTATCTCCATCCACATTGCATAAGGCTATCTTCTACCTTTCGAGGTTAAGTTCTACCTCCATCCTACATAAGACTACCTATCTGCCTTCCGAGACTAATCATTGTCTCCATCTTGCATGGTTGAAATATTGCCACTTTTATTTTTCAAACGGCCGAAATATCTCCACCGGCATTTTAAATTCTCGCTCTAGCTGAAAGATCGCCACCCTTGCATTCATTTTGCTGAAGGATTGCCACCTTTTCATGGGCTGAAAGATCTCCAACCTATTCAAAGGCGTCATAGTTTGGAGGCACCATATGCATAGCCCGAGAATGTCAATTCATGGCTTGCGAATCATTACTTTATGCTCTTTATGGCCCGGGACATCATAGTCTGAGGGCGCCATCCTAACCGTCCAAAGGCAGCATTCATGGTCCAAATGGGAAGTTGCATCATGTTTAAATTATGCACTGTATACATTGCGCGCACATTTACAGGTACACTGGCTAGCAAACGGCCGTCTCAACGGGAGTGCTCCGGCTCCGGTTCTCCGCAACCTGTTCAACTTCGTAACCTTGCTCAAACTAGACCATCGCGTCCATTTTTTCCCTAATCCCCATCATTGTTTCCCGAACTACATATGGCCTGACTCCTAGAAAACCACGGATATGTAGATAGCTCAGAAACCAGAGCGTGGTCAAATTCTTTTGAAATCGCCGATTGTGGTCAAAATTGGTCATCTCATCTTTACTCGACAACTCTTTCATCCTCCTCGGGTAAAGAGGGGCAGCTGTTGATACCCAATTATTTCCTATGTATTTTTATACTCAAAACACTTTCAAAATAGCATGTATATGCATATATAAGCATCCCCAAGAGTTTTGGTATTTTTCCTAATTTTGAAGATTTTTAGAATCAAATTGTTGTCTATTTTAAAATATAAAACCATAATAATTATTTCCAAACTGTTATTTTTGTGAGCCATTTATTTTTCACCCTTATATTTGAACCAAATATAATTAACGTGATTTTTGTATTTTTTTATGGATTTATTTGATATTTTTTAGCTAAATTGTCCAATTTGCAATTATAGACTATTTTATAATTAACTGTGTTTTATAATTATAAAACTGTTCCAGATATTTTTTGATTAATTATTACATATTATTATTTAGTTCTGTGTTTTCAATTTGTTTTAAAAATATTTTAACTGTTCTAATTAATTAAAAAGAAGAAAATGGCAATTTAAAAGCTAGCCCATTTCCATTTCAGTTTTAGCCACATTTGATCCCAACTTTTTACCTCAGTTCAACCCAATTAGGCGACCCAATTACATTGTAACCCAATCCCTTTACCCGTTTCTCCAACCTGCCCATTTTCATCCTTTAATCCTGGCCGTTTATCATTTTGATCAACGACCCTCATCCATTCCATTCTTTTTTAATCCCTAATTACCCCTAACCCTAATCACTTCTCCAAATCAGCAGCCCCATATCCCCTCTCCTCTAAAACACTCTCTAAACCCTAGTAGCCCACTTTCGTCTACGATAAAAAATACATCGGCGTCCGTGGCTTCTCAGGCCATGGACGGCCCATATTCTCTCCCCTTTCACCCAAAGCCATGATTGTTCGAGCTTTCAAGGCTCAACCTTCAACAGAACTATTCAAGTCCTCCGCCGCCCTAAGCTCCCCTGGCTTCTCCGGCTTTGTTCCGGTGTGTTCAAGCTCTGAAAGGCTTAACCATGGACTAGATTTGCTCAAAGACCAAAACTTTCTAGGCCTTCTCGTCTCTATGGTTTCTGAAAAACCCTAAAAAGCTTGATTCGAGGTTTTTTTTTCCTTATTTTCTTAGATCTGTAGCAGATATACGCTCCATTTGGTGTTTTAACGATTTTCCCTAATTTTCCCTTTTAAAATTAGTCTGTTCAAATTAGGATTTTCTAAATCCTAAAACGGTTCTTCTTTTTCTTTCTATATGTGAATATGTGTGTTCATACCATGTTTGAGGGGTTTCCATTTGGTTCTTAATATGCATGTCTCTCTGCCTTTGTTCTATTACTGCTTCTATTGATTTTTCTACAAGCATGTTTATACGCCTATCTTGCCTACTGAAAGTGTTTACTTTTACTTAATCTATTTATGTTATCGAACTTTCTTCTTTCACCGTTTCCTAAACTCCTATGGCATCTATTCTCTAAACAGGTTTGAGTTTTAGTTTTCCTAAAACTTGTTCTTTACAAGCTTGCACTCTACTGCTTTTGATTGCTACATGTGTCTGTGATTCTTGCAAGCGTTTAGTTCCAGGGTTCTACCTTAGAAACCCTAGGCTCTCAAACTCATGCTGAGTTCATAGACTGAATTGGAACTTATTTGTTTTTTGCTTATGATTCAAAAAAAAACTGTTTGTGCTGATCTCTTCTTGTTTGCTTGATTTTAGCATGATTATATATGAGGGTCTTTCTTCTAAATTGATTATATTAGTTTGTGATTTGATTTCAATCCCCTTTTACTGAGGCGTAATTTATTTGCTACTGATTTTAACAACTAAGCCTTTTCCCTATTTCCTTAACTAAGTTTATTCAAGGTTTTGAATTTCTGACTGTTTGATTATTTTATTTCCTTATTCTTTAAAAAAATGTGTACTATAGTTTCCTACCATAAATAGATTCTGTGTGCACTTGCCCTTTGTTATGTTACTTTGAAAGGTTTTCCTTTCTTTGAATACCACTCTCGTCTGAAATCAAATACCTTTGACTAAGAGAGATTTTATTTGATTGACTGGGATTTGATTTCCTTGCCTTCTTGTCTACTCGTTTTTACACTATAAAAGCTCGCAGAACACACAAGTGTTTACAAACAATAAGTTTCAAAAAAGCATCTTTACACAATAACTCAAACACAATTCTCACAAATTCTTTCTGCATTTTTGCAATACACTACTCTTTACTCTCTAATACTACAACTACTTTCTATTTTCTCTATTACTGCTGAGCACTCTGCTCCTTTCTCTCCTGCTGTCTAAATCACCTGGAGTTCCTCTGAACTCCCAGGTACTTGTTGAAGTTCCTTGAGTTTGTTCCTGTTGACTACCTGGCTATTTATTTGCTGTTGCTATTCTGTTGTTCTAAAACATGCAATACGTTTTCCTAGTTAAATAGCACCATCTTTATTATGTGTTCACTCCTCCACTTCTACACTTCTTTCTCTGTGTGTTTACCCATGCTTTCATGCGTTATGTGATTACCTTCAACCATGCTATCCCTCTTTCTTTATGTTTTCAATCTGTTATGCTTTTAATCCCTTCCCCCATTCCCTTTGTATGTGAGTATTGTCCTGAACCATGGAAGCACTTTAAATTGGTGTCTCTGATCCAAAACTAGACTCCCCTGAGTCTCTACTCAATTACTTTCCCATTCCCTCCCCCCTTTATGTGCTGAGCTTTAATTTGGGTCTGTTGGTGTCCTAGCCACCATTCAGACCTAAGTTTGACTCTCTAAGAGTCTGCTCTTATTTGTTTGAATCTGAGCAAGGGGGTCAGGTGTGTGCCAGTCTATACCATGACTGGGTATGACCACCTCCTACTGCGGTTCCTTCCTCACTTTGCACTTACTCCTAGTACATAAGTTCTACCCCCCTTTGGAAAGCCATGCTTAGGGACCCTGGAGTTCCCTCTGAACTTGGATGCCTGAGGGTTTGTAATTCCACACTTGCACTATTCTGTTACCATATTCACTCTTCAGAGTGTAAGCATTGCCTAGGCTCTTAAAGCTCCTTGGAACTTTAAAACACTCTGAATAGGAGAAGGCCTTGGAATCTGGATTTGGTGAAACACATGTATTGGATATTGAAATTGCATTAGGCAGTTTGGATCTAGTTGTGGGCTATGATGTCTTTTGTTTGCCTTCTTTCTTCTAATTTTTTTAATAACCTTATAAAAGAAACTCGAGGGTATATTAGTAAAGGGTATGGGAGGGGTTTATATTTTCTTGCATATGTTAATAGGTAGATACCATATATATATGATCAATATTGTTGTTTAATTACTTAGATACCATGCTTATAGGATTCATGTTGAAATCCAATCATTTAGATATCATGCCTATAGGGTTTTTTATGTTTGAACTCGATCCCTTAGATATCATGCCTATAGATTTAATGCATGACTCATAATCCGGTCATATAGAAATTTTGCTTATAAGGTGTAATATTCAGTCGCATCGCAATTCATTAGAAATCCTGCCTATAGGACTTAATATTCATACAAATCAGTTGCATATACAAACTATGTATATAGGGAATGCATATGTGTAGACAGAACTGTTGGATAACCAGACATGCTGTCTATTTTCCTGCTCCGTAATAAGTTCTAAAATCAAGAACGAGTCCATATCGCTTAATCTGCTAAGTAGTAATAATTGGCTAACTAGTTTTAATATTTCAGTATCACATTTTCAAAACTCTAATGAGCCTGCAATGTTTTAAAATTTCTACAAATTTGTCCGAAACAATTTTTTAAATTTTATGCTGATCTCCTGGAGCTATCTTTCAAAGCAATCCTTTAGTTCACTGTTTCTTTTAAGGTATTTTGCATTTTTCACAACTCTCCCGAACTTTCACTCAAATAAATCTACAGATTCCAAAGTCCTTTCTGAGCTTCTACAATTTTCAACTTCCTGTTTAAATTCTTATGCATTAGGCTTTTGTATGAAACAAGTGCTTTCAAAATAATTCAATCAAAATACTCGATCATAACATTTGGATCAAGGTTGCCTAAAGCAGACCTTTTATCTAATTCTATGTGTTAAACTGGTCCGTCCGCCGCTTAAGTTTTAATTTAAGACCAAGCCAGTATGTGTAAGGCATGTGTTGATACTCAATTTGTTCCTATGTATTTTTATACTCAAACTACTTTTAAAATAGCATGTATATCCATATACAAGCATCCCAAAGGTTTTGGTATTTTTCTCAAATTTTTAAAGATTTTAAAACCAATTTATAGACTATTTTGCACTATAAAATCCAATAATTTTTATCAAAACCAATCATTTTGGTGAATAATTTATTTTATTCACACATTTACACAAAAATATAATTTACATAATTTTACAAGTCCATTTGGTATTTTTAAACTAAAATTGCATAAAATTACAATTTTAGCCTACTTCTCGATTTAATATCATTTTTATCAAAAAATCATTCCCAATATATTTAAATTAATACATACATATTGTTTATTAAATCAATATTTTTAGTTTGATTCTAAACAGCTTTAACTATTTTAAAAAAAAAAATTCAAAATAGGAAAAGTGGCTATTTCAATTATAGCCCATTTTACTTTCAATTATAGCCTAATTTCAACCCCAATCCCAGCCCCTAATTAAACAACCCAATTTCATTTCCTACCTGACCTAGACCCAATTAAACCAACCCGCCCGGACCCCATTATAAATCACGGCCGTTGATTGTTTTTATCAACGGTCCACGTTTGCCCTGACCTTTTTTAACTTAACCAAACCCCCAAACCCTAATCACTTCTAACAAAAAGCTGCCTTTAAACCCTCGTCCTCTCAGATTATCTCAAATCCTCTCCGAAACCCTTGCCCTTTCCCACCGATTTCTGCCTTGTCTCGCCGGAAACCATGTCATCTCAGGCCCTAGGTGGCCTGTACTCACCCCCACGTGCCCTTATACTCCTATTACGTGAAGTCCAAGGTCCGACCTTGAAGACCCAGGCTTAGAATCCCTCCAATTCAAGTTCTATGGCCATCTCCTGCTCATCGCCGACATGTCCTAGCCTTGCGAGTTCATCTCCGACTCGGACCAGCCCTTTCGAGGCCTTTCTCATTTTCTAGGGTTTCTCTGAAACCCTAAGCCATTTTCGAGGTTTTCCTATTTTCTCTAAAGACATACTTTAGATCCGTTCTATTGCTGATATTTTCATAGTGTTTCTCACATCTTTTCCGATTTTTTCTTTCAAAATTGTTTGTCTTCTCGAACCTAGGGTTTCTTTGATTCTTACTTGTTCTATTGTGATTTCTTACATTATTTTGCTTTACTGTAACTCCTAAATGTTTTACTATGGGTTCTGAGTATTTTCTTTACCGTGTTTTCCTCCCAGGGTTTCTAGTGATTTCCTTTATTGTGTTTGCTTCCATTAAATGTCTGTGTTCTTTGGGTTTTCCCGAGTTTATTTCGCCTGATTTTCTATGCTTTCATATTTGCACTTAATCTGTGGAGGAAACCCTAGAATTTGGGGTTTTCCAAACCACTTATGTGCGATTATGTTGTTTCCTGTTTGATTTCAAAAACCCTAATCTCTAAATTCATCTCATGTTCTCTGATTTGCAAGACCTTCTGATTTCTCGCATAGCTATGTTCTTATATTTTGATTGCACGACCACTCTGTGTGTTTAATTTTAGCCTCTGCATGTTTAAATTTATGCATCCTTTATAGTCAGTCCTTTCCCTCTCAGAATAACCCTAATTTTGGGAATTGATTTCAGACCACCATTATGTGGGCCTATTTGAATCTTTCCTTGTTTAATTTGGACCAGTTTTGTGACTTAATTCATTTTTATGTTCGAATCTTTATTTCCTTAATTTACTATGTGTTAGTTGATTTTATTCTTACCTTATTTACATAAATCGTGTATTTTCAAAAAAATTCGCTTATGTATTTACCCTTTACTACACAATGTGTTCTTGATTTTCTTTCCTTAAATAAACCCTCCGCTCTCTAGGAATTCAAATTCAAACTCCTTAATTAAAGGAGTTCGCTTCTCCTGATTGATTATGATTGATACTGAATTATTTGTTGCCTTGTTTACCTGCCTGTTTTGAACTATAAGGGTCTGGAAGTGTCCTAATAACCACCTAGGCCCCTGTCTGACTTTTGAAGTCTGCTCTTTATCTGTTTAAAACCAAGTGGAGGGTCAGGGGTGTTCCAGTCTTACACATGGATGGATATGACCAGCCTTTGCTTTGGTTTCCTCTAGTCCCCTCACTTTACATCTACTCCTAGCTCTTAAGTTCTACCCCCCCCCCCCCCCATGGGAAGCCATGCTTAGGGACCCTAGAATTCCCTCTAAACTTGGAGGCCTAAGGGTTGGTAATTCCACACATTGCACTACTCTGTTACAACATTCAATCTTTAGAGTGTAAGCAATGGCTAGGTTCCTAAAGATCCTTGGAACTTTGAAACACTCTAAGAGAAGGCCTTGGAATCTGGAATGCGGATTTGATGAAACATATGTGTTGGATATTAAAGGTTGCATTGAGCCTCCTCAGGCCTGGATTTAGTTTTGATGTACTTATTTGAGTTTTGTAATAACTATTGAATAAACTCGGGGAAAATATTAGTAAAAGGTGTGGGATGGGTTTATATTACTTGCATAAGTCAATGGGTAGAAATCATGTATATAGGATCTTTTATGCTTTAATCATCTTAAAATCATTCCTATAGGTCTTTATGCTTTCAATTATTTAGAAATCATGCCTATAGGATGTTCTAATGCTCAACCTCATCTGGTTACCATGCCTATAGGTTTAATACTTACGCGTCACCTAGATAACCTGCCTATAAGGTTTTAATATTTAATCATGTTGCAATTCATTAGAGATCCTGCCTATAGGACTTTAACATTCGCCTAATCAATTGCATATAGAAACCATGTTTATAGGAAATGCATATGCGTTAGGCAAACTGTAGGGTAACTAAACGTTCCTCTATTTACCAACTCTTTAACGGGCATTAAAATCCAATATAGACATCATGCCTATAGGATTCCGTCTGAACTTGTCTGATTCATCTTAAGCAATATCAGTCTGTTAATTGTCCCTTAAAAAATTTGATACGCTGAAATTACACTTTAATAAATAGTGTAAGGTGGTTGATGTCAAATATAATAACCCAACAAGGTTGGGATCGAATCCCACAGGGAATAAGTGTGAAAATGTTATTTGTTCAGTGTGTTGCACAATTAGAGTTTGATCTCTATTCGGTTAATTATAACAAGAGAGAATGGTGTATGGTGACAAGAGTATGTAAGATTGTTTGAGTTTAAGTAACAACTAATTTCAGCAATTAATGATTGAACAAGTGGATAAAAGCAACCAAGGCCTTGTCCCCTTTTATGTAGTGTAATGTCCACATGTGTTAATATGATATATTTCTAATGGGAGGTTCTTTAGATATGCAAATGATGTCAAAGATACTACCCACTATTTTCCAATGAATGAGTAGTATTTCCTCTTTAAACCCACTATTTTCCAATGAATGAGTAGTATTTCCTCTTTATGATTTTTTTCAAATATAAAAGAGTTGCTATTAAGAACCATCAATAAATGCCAATTAAAAGCCACTTATTCCTAAGCGATTTTATCAAACAAGGTTTAAAGCCTTGAGTCATTGATATTTACTTCTACCAAATTCTAACCCACTTTTCCAAGCAAAGCAGGAATTTAATGGCTTTTGTTGATGTTTGCAACCACCAAAAATAAATGAAGAACAAGAAGTAAATAAATATCAACCATCCAATATATATATATTCAATGTTAAACACCCATTAACATAACACTCATTTAGGGTCCACAACCTTAGTATTTAAAACTAGCTACACATGCTATAATACAAAACCCAACTAATATTAAATGTCATAAATGCTTACAAATATTGACATGTGCCGAAATGCTCCGGCAAAATCAACACCCCCAACTTAAACTCTTGATTGTCCTCAAGCAAGCCAAACCTACTTAGCCTATATTAACTCTATTTACACATACGAAACAATAGTGACTCAAGAAGGTGTTCATTGCTAGTTCTTTGATACATTTAAAATTGCTTCACCCTTCCTAAACTAGAAGTATGTACAGAGAGAACTAATCAAATTCTGTGGACTCTGAGCCTCAACGTTGTGACTAGATGTTACCTTCAGCTGAGTGCACTATAATTTGACTCAAGAAGCTCAACTTCACTTCAATTCCACAGTTCATATACCTTTACCAGAAAGAAAGTCCCAGAATAACAATATTTACAAGAATGGCAAAGAGGGAACATTTACAAACACACTCACTCTTAGAAAGATCTTCAAGTGCTGCAACATGTCATACCATAGGCTTTCCCTTATTTTAATTCACCGCTTATTCAAGAACGTTCAGTTGGAGGTCTCATAAGGGATTTTTAGCTTGTAATGTAGGTTCATGGATGGGTTGGATAGACATTTGGGTATAAGTGACTTCATCCAGTTTGAACACTAATCACATTTTACCATTCTTTTGCATTCCTTTTCAAACCCCCTATCTTTGTTTTCGTCTAGCCTCCAGTATAGAGCTACCTTACATACCTTTTTGTTGTTGTTCAAGACTCCCAATTTTGTAAACATAAGCATTATTTGATTTTTTTCTTTTGAAGCTTGAACAATTTCACAAACTCTTTTGAGGCATGATGCCCTAAACTCACATACACCCTTAACGATTTTCCACTTTGACCTTACCCCCAACTTAGGCTTTTAGCCTCATTCTTAACGTTCAAAGAGGGACGGGTTCAAGAGAGGAAATTGTTTTTCAAAACGGGAAAGGCTTGTAATGAGTTGGCCGAAGAAAGTTTAACAAGGCTCAAATTGGGTGCTAGTGGTATCCTTTGTGCACGGGTAGGCTTGAAAGGCTAAAGAGGTTTTGCACATAATCACAACGAATGCCTAAGATAATTCTCCAACCAAACATAATATCATTAGCATTGAATGACTAACCGGACAAGTTCTAGATGCCAGAAGTAAACACGAGAATTATATACAAACAGAGAACTCACACACACATGGTACATGAACTGCTTTATTCACATTATTTGATACTTCCGAGTAACCATTTTGCAACTCAAAGCTTTCATCATAAATACAATTATAATTCTAGGTTGCCATAGAGTTACAGAGCGAGCCTCAGATTCACAGAATTGATCATAGAGACAAATTCCCTTATGACAGTCATCAATTTATCTATCATTGGGAAAAGCCGACAAGAGTGACTATAGGAGGGTATGTGCTATGTACAGATACACATGCTCGAAACTAGGCAATTACACTAAACCGGTCACACTGATTTACACCTAAGATCTTGATTCTACTATTACACCCTTGGAAAACAACCAGAAAAAGAAAAACCAAGGGGAATTGATTCACAAAATGATATTTAACAAACACGAACACGAATTCAAAAACTTTTATCAAAAACCAAAATCATACATCACTCATATACCAAAGTTATACCAATGTATATAGATACATGATACACATAAGTACATACGTTTCTAGCTATATACATGATTATATACACAACGAAAATCACATAAAGCTACCTGCCCACCCCCAATTGTAAATGATGCATTGTCCCTAATGCATATATAAAGAGTAGAGTTTGAGGGGAAGCTCCTAGAGGCACACTAAGTGCTATGGGAGTCGGCATTTGTCTGAGTGCCGGAGGGACCACCCTATGATGTGAATGTGCGAACTGGCACTGGCTTAGGTGGGAGTGTGATCTCCTCCACCAGTGGCTGCTCTGAGGTAGGGGAAAGAGCTGGCTGTGCTGCTGGAGCTGATGCTGTAGGGACAATATCACTGGATGGAACCTGAGAACCAGTGGATGAACCAGCTGTGGATGGGGATGCTGCAGGAGCTGTAGGACCTCCTCTGTCAAGCAAAGACCTCTACA
Source organism: Nicotiana benthamiana (assembly GCA_034376525.1). Taxonomy (NCBI): domain Eukaryota; kingdom Viridiplantae; phylum Streptophyta; class Magnoliopsida; order Solanales; family Solanaceae; genus Nicotiana; species Nicotiana benthamiana. Next base: position 56,660,776 of record CM067340.1, on the reverse strand, counting down.
GGGCAATCTTCATCTGTGCCCTCTCTACCTCGTCAGCAGCCACATCCTCAATGTTATCATCCCGTGTAGAAGCCTCAGCAACCTTGTTGCCCTTATGAACAAGCGGAGGGGCTTCATTACTTGAGAAACCCAAACTATCTTCGTCCTCATCCTCTCCATCACCCTCCAAGTTACCCGAACTACCAGTCACCTCATCAGAAGCAAGACTAGTGGGAGCTACTGTATGAGAGCCTCTAGGGGTAGGAATGACAGGATCCGTCATTAAATTGGTGAAATCAATCCCCAAGTCTAGAGCTGTGCCCGCACCTTGATCTCATTATTTCGATGGAAGGAGGGATAAAAGGTCAAATTCCAAGTTTTACATCTTTTTGAGTTCGACCTTCATAGAAGCAACCTCCTTATTGAGGTCAAGCAGGCCACTCACCTCACCTCTTTCCAACTTTTCCACCCTCAACTCAAGTCCCTTTAGCCATTCCGCATACACTGATTGCTTTTGCTGAATATCGGTCACGGCCGCTTGCATGGGGGTAAGGGCTTGCTTGATCAAATTGGGTAGAGTTTTCCGAAGCTGGTCAACTTTTGCATTTGCATGTTAGTCCAATATACAAAGCTTTGAGACTGCCGAAGGAGCAGGTGATGCCTGAGCAATGGTAGGTGTGGGGGCAGTTTGAGGAGTGAAGGACTCTGCAGCTTTGGTCTGAGGAGTGACAGAAGGTTGGGATGAAGGAAGGTCTTCCTGAACAATACCAACGGGAGGCACTACAGCGTTACCAAGACGGGTTATATCAATAATATCTGCCTCCCTACCCATTTTGTCCTTCCAGACATCCACCGGGACATTAGTCGCTTGGCATAGAGTGGTGATCAATTCTGGGAATGAGAGAGATGTATCATCTTGCATGGCCCTCTTACCCATTTCTTGAAATATGATGGACCCCACATCGATCTTGATGCCCTGCATTATGCAAGCTACCAGGAGAGCCTTGGCAATGGCTATTTCGGTTTCGTTCTGTGTAGTGATCAATCTGGATGCGAGGAATGCAAGCCAGTATCGTCCCTACCACGAGAAACTTTCCTTGTAGATCTTGTGCGCTGGTTGTAACCATGCCGGTGTCCCACTTGAAAGGACTGAGGCAATCCAGCTACGTTCACCCTCTTTGTTTGCAAATTTGGTATCATACTCCGCTATTGATGTGCCATCTTCGCAGTATGGGACAAGTAGTTTGTTAATGGCCATGGCACTACACTTGACGGTGAAGCCCCAAACTTCAACCTTCTCCAGATACATCCTCTGACGCTTATGGTACTTGGTTCTTGATGCTCCTTAGGAGGCCTATAACTCGGCACCATAGACTTGTTTTACTCAGCAGGAGGTTTAGTGAATGTTAACCATTTCCTCCGCTTGATGTTAGCGATGATATGAGGGTATTTCTCCTTCAGCCCATTCAAACTAAACTGCTTTACAGGTAAAAGGGACCTCTGGAGGAGCCCAGCTTTATACATGTCCCTTGAACCCTCAACTCCCCAGCCGAGATGGTATTCTGCACCTTCAGCCCATTGCTTCTCCGGGCTTCAGCATGTATGTCGACCTCAGGGCGAAGCTCCTCCGGAGAGGGTTGTTGTTGTGTATGTTCAACTTTTTGTTTCTTTGCCTAGGGAGGCTTGGTTGCTATTCGATTTTGTCAGGGCGACATATCTGCACAAGGTAGAATAACAAAATAAAGATTTTGGAAGAAGATTCAGAGATTTCACCAAGAAAATTCAAAAATGCGATCCATTCTGCGGCCGTAGACCCACTCTGCGGACCGTAGAATCACCGCAGACTTGCATGCCTAACTAGTTTGTCAATCTGCGATGCAAAATACGGTCGCATAATCACAATGCGGACCGCAGAATCGTCGCAGAATGAACATTTGGAACTTTAGAATTTTTCAAATCTCTGTTTCAATCTGCGATGGATATGCGGACCACAGATCAATTCTGTGACCCCATTCTCCACCGCATTTTCATTATTTTGCTCAGCAAATATTGGAGGCGATTATGCGGTTAGTCTACGGACCGCATAAACGTTTTACGATCGCAGATTGATCGCAGATCTTCATCTTCTCCAAGTGACCTTGGGTTAGGTTTGCGACCACAATAGGTCTGCATATCAGGCATGCGGACGCAGAATCACCACAGACTTGCATGCCTAACTAGTTGGTCAATCTGCGATGCAAAATGCGGTCGCATAATCACTACGCGGATTGCAGAATCATCGTAGAATGAATATTTGAAACTTCAAAAATTTTCAAATCTCTGTTTCAATCTACGATGGATATGCGCACTGCAGATCAATAATGCGATCACATTCTCCACCACATTTTCATTGTTTTGCTTAGCCAATATTGGAGGCGATAATGCGGTCAGTCTGCAGACCGCATAACCATTTTGCAATCGCAAACTGACCGCAGAACTTTATCTTCTCTAGGTGACCTAGGGTTAGGTTTAAGACCACAATGTGGTCCGTATATCAGACATGCAGATCGCATAACTTGTCGTTCTTCAGCAGACGAGTTATATCAATAATACCTGCCTCCCTACCCATTTTGTCCTTACAGACATCCACCGAGATTTTAACCGCTTGGCATAGAGTGGTGATCAATGTTGGGAATATGAGAGATGTAGCATATTGTATGGCCCTTTTACCCATTTCTTGAAATATGATGGACCCCACATCGATCTTGATGCCCTGCATCATACAAGCTACTAGGAGAGCCTTCCCAATGGCGATTTTTTTTTCGTTCTGCTTAGGGATCTATCTGGATGTGAGGAATGCAAGTTAGTATCGTCCCACCCACAAGAAAATTTCCTTGTAGATCTTGTTCCCTGGTTGTATCCATGCCGATGTCACACTTGCAACGACGGAGGCAATCCAGCTACGTTCACCCTCTTTATTTGCAAACTTGGCATCATACTCCGCTGTTGATGTGCAATCTTCCCACTCTGGGTCAAGTAGTTTGTTAATGTCCTTGGCACTGCACTTGACGGTGAAGCCCCGAACTTCTAACTTCTCCAGATGCATCCTCTGATGCTTATGGTACTTGGTTCTAGATGCTCTGTAGGAGGCATATGACTCGCGCACCATAGACTCGTTGTACGCAGCAGGAGGTTCAGTGAATGCTAACCATTTCCTCCGCTTGATGTTAGCGAGGATATGAGGGTATTTCTCCTTTAGCCCATTCAAACTCAACTTCTTTTCAGGTAAAAGAGACCTCCGGAGGAGCCCAGCTTTATACCTGTCCCTTGAACCCTAAACCCCCCAGCGGAGATGCTATTCTGCACCTTCATCCCATTGCCTTCTCTGGGCTTTTGCATGTATGTCGACCTCAGAACGAAGCTCCTCCGGAGAGGGTTGTTGTTGTGTATGTTCAACTTTATGTTTCTTCGCCTGGGGAGGGTTTGTAGCTATTCGTTTTTGTCGGGGCTACATATAAGGTGGAATAACACTATCAAGATTTTGGAAGAAGAATCAAAGATTTCACCAAGAGAAGTCAAAAATATTATCCATTCTGCAGACCGCAGAATCACCGCAGACTTGCATGCCTAACTAGTTGGTTAATCTGCAATGCAAAATGCGGTCGCATAATCACTACGTGGAGGGCAGAATCATCGTAGAATGAACATTTGAAACTTCAAAAATTTTCAAATCTCTGGTTCAATCTGCGATGGATATGTGGACCGCAGATCAATAATGCGATCACATTCTCTACCGCATTTTCATTATTTTGCTCAGTCAATATTGGAGGCGATTATGCGGTCAGTCTGCAGACCACATAAACATTTTGCGATCGCAAACTGACCGCAGAACTTTATCTTCTCTAGTGACCTAGGGTTATGTTTACGACCACAATGCGGTCCATATATCATACATGCGGACCCCATAACTTGTCGTTCTTTAGCATACGGGTTATATCAATAATACCGGCCTCCCTACCCATTTTTTCCTTCCGGACATCCACCAAGAATTTAGCCGCTTGGCATAGAGTAGTGATCAATGCTGGGAATGGGAGAGATGTAGCATCTTGCATGGCCCGCTTACCCATTTCTTGAAATATGATGGACCCCACATCGTTCTTGAGGCCCTGCATCATATAGGCTACGAGGAGAGCCTTCCCAATGGCGATTTTGGTTTCTTTCTGCATAGGGATCAATATGGATGCGAGGAATGCAAGTTAGTATCGTCCCACCCACAAGAAACTTTCCTTGTAGATCTTGTTCCCTGGTTGTTTCCATGCCGATGTCACACTTGCAATGACGGAGGCAATCCAGCTACGTTCACCCTCTTTATTTGCAAACTTGGCATCATACTCCGCTGTTGATGTGCCATCTTCCCACTCTGGGACAAGTAGTTTGTTAATGGCCTTGGCACTGCACTTGACGGTGAAGCCCCAAACTTCTACCTTCTCCAGATGCATCCTCTGATGCTTATGGTACTTGGTTCTAGATGCTCCGTAGGAGGCATATAACTCCCGCACCATAGACTAGTTGTACTCAGCAGGAGGTTCAGTGAATGCTAACCATTTCCTCCGCTTGATGTTAGCAAGGATATGAGGGTATTTCTCTTTCACCCCATTAAAACTCAACTGCTTTTCAGGTAAAAGCGACCTCCGGAGGAGCCCAGCTTTATACCTGTCCCTTGAACCCTCAACTCCTCAGCGGAGATGGTATTATGCACCTTCAGCCCATTGCTTTCTCCGGGCTTCAGCATGTATGTCGACCTCAGGGCAAAGCAACTCCGGAGAGGGTTGTTGTTGTGTATGTTCAACTTTATGCTTCTTCACCTGTGGAGGCTTGGTTGCTATTATTTTTTGTTGGGGCGACATTCTGCACAAGGTGGAATAACACCGTCAATATTTTGGAAGAAGAATCAGAGATTTCACCAAGAGAAGTCAAAAATGCGATCCATTCTACGGTCGCAGACCCACTCTACGGACCGTAGAATGACCACAGACTTGCATGCCTAACTAGTTGGTCAATCTGCGATGCAAAATGTGGTCGCATAATCACTATGCAGACCGCTGAATCATCGCAGAATGAATATTTGAAACTTCAAAAATTTTCAAATCTCTGTATCAATCTGCGACGGATATCTAGACTGTAGATCAATTCTGCGACCGCATTCTCCACCACTTTTTCATTATTTTGCTCTGCCAATATTGGAGGCGATTATGCGGTCAGTCTGCGGACCACATAAACATTTTGTGATCGCAAACTGACCGCAGAACTTCATCTTCTCCATGTGACCTAGGGTTATGTTTGCGACCATAATGCGGTCCGCATATCAGACATGCGGACCGTAGAACTCGTCGTTCTTCAGTAGAAAAAAAAGAATAAAAAACCCTAGTCTCCTACAATGGCTGCCCATTCTAGTTCAATCCCATTTCCGCCATCATGCTCAGCCCAAATACTACGAGTTTTAACTAAAATCACCCACACAAGCTAACTTAGATCAAACCTTTGCACATGCTTCGAATGAAATAAAATGGAAGAGATTCACATACCAGGAGAAGTGCACAAGTGTTGATTAAAGAGCTCTTTGTGAATTTGGGGATTGCCCTTGCTTGGGTTCGATCAGATTTCCTTGCCTCCTTTTCGATTTTTTTTTGTTTTTCTTTTTTTTTTCAGTCGTTTTCTTCTTTTATCTTTTTTTTATTTTTGTTTTTTTTTAAATGGCGTGTAAGTGAGACGTACCTGGCAAATCTGTGGTGCTATCTGCGATGGCCAAAGCATCGCAAAGCACACTATGCTATCGCATATATGTTTTGCGATGTAGGATGTGAATGATTTTAGAAGGCCTCAAATGCGATCCAATCTGCGGTCACAGATTCAACATGCGGACCGCAGAATGATGATTTCCGCCGCATTTCCATCAGCTAATTTTGGCTCTTCCCTGATTACGTTAGTGGTGGATATGCGGTCCGCAGATCAATTCTGTGACCGCATTTCTACCGCATTTTTCACGCTGTTCTTTTCCTTCACTCTTTCAAGGATTTTCACCAAGTGTTGAGATGTTTTGAACTCCCTGCACTCCAACATACTTTGTAAATATAAAAAATGAAAACTACAAAGAGAAAAAGGGTGTTACCACCTATGGGTTGCCTCCCATGAAGCGCTTGATTCAACGTCGCGGCACGACTGGACTGATATTCCTTCAATTTCACTCAGTGGTCAGGCAAGGACAATCTTTGAGAGCCACCTGCTTCACCAAATGCTTTTCACCATCAATGCCCAAATAATGCTTGACGCGTTGGCCATTTACTTTGAATGTTTGGGACCTGTCTGTTGATTCTAGTTCTACTGCTCCATACGCTGAGACCTTTACCACTTTGAAGGGACCGGACCCTATTAATTTAAGCTTGCCCGGAAACAATTTGAGCCTCGAGTTAAAGAGCAAGACCAAATCACTCACCTTGAACTCTCTCTTCAAGATCTTTTTGCCGTGGACAAACTTCATCCGCTCTTTGTACACAGCCGCTTTTTCATAAGCATGGAACCGGAATTCTTCCAGTTCATTGAGTTGTGCAACCTCAAATTTTCAGCCTTAGCTCATTCCAGATTCAACTTTTTCAATGTCCACATGGCTTTATGTTCTAACTCCACGGGTAGATGACATGCTTTACCAAAGATGAGCCGATAAGTAGAAGTACCATTGGGAGTTTTGTAGGCCGTACAGTATGCCCAAAATGCATCATCTAGCTTCCTTGACCAGTCAGTCCTATTTGCATTCACAGTTTTTTCTAGAATATTTTTGATCTCCCGGTTTGAGACTTCAACTTGACCACTCGATTGCGGATGATAAGGTGTGGCCACCTTGTGCTTGACACCATACTTTTCATGTAACACCGCAAAAGCTCTATTGCAGAAGTGTGATCCACCATCACTAAGAATGGTTCTAGGGGTGCCAAACAAAGTGAATATGTTCTTCTTCAAAAATGCGGTGACACTCCTCGCCTCATTGTTTGGTAAGCAAAAGGCTTCAACCCATTTGGATACGTAGTCCACAGCCACCAAGATATATGTCATCCCATAAGAACTCACAAAGGGACCCATGAAGTTGATCCCCACACATCAAAGATCTCTATCTCCATCACAAAGTGCATCGTCATTTCATTCTTCTTGGAAATAGAACCTTGTCGTTGACATTGATCATAAGCTTTGACCATTTGATTTGCATTATGGTAGATGGACGGCCAATAATATCCACATTCAGGAACTTTTGCCGCCGTTCGGTTTCCTCCATGATGACCCCCAACCGGAGAGTCATGGCATGCCTTGAGAATTGGCATCATCTCTTCTTCGGGAACACATCTTCTGATGATATTGTCGGCACAAACACGGAACAAATATAGCTCCTCCCAATAGTATTTTCGGCAATCTCTCAAGAACTTTTTCTTTTGATATGATTCCAAATCATCAGGGATAAGGTCACTTACCAAATAGTTAGCAATATCGGTATACCAAGGAGCAAAGGTGTTAGATAATGCCAATATTTGCTCATCCGGAAAAGCATCAATGATCTCAAGATCACCTTGTGGTCTCCCTGCTTCCTAAAGCCTTGACAAATAATCAGCCACTTGTTTTTGCGTCCCCTAGCGATCCTTGACTTCAAAGTCAAATTCTTGCAATAATAAAACACATCATATCAACCGAGGCTTTGTATCTTTCTTTTCCATAAGATACCGAAGAGCCGCATGATTCGTATACACTATACCCTTGCAACCGAACAAATATGCCCGAAACTTCTCAAAAGCATATACAATAGCAAGAAGCTCTTGCTCAGTCACTGTGTAGTTTACCTGTGCTCCATTGAGAGTTTTGCTGGAATAGTACACCGGATGGAGAATCTTGTCGTGGCATTGACCTAACATTGCTCCAATAGCCACACCACTAGCGTCACACATGAGCTCGAATGGAAGAAACCAATCGGGAGTGACAATAATAGGTGCCGTGGTGAGCTTGAGTTTCAACTCCTCAAAAGCCTTGAGACATTTTTCACCAAATACAAATTTAGCATCTTTCTCGAGGAGCTTTCACAAGGGGTTAGCGATCTTTGAGAAGTCTTTGATGAAGCACTGGTAAAGCCCAGCGTGCCCTCGAAAACTTCTCACACCCTTCACGGTAGTTGGTGGAGGAAGCTTAGAGATGATATCAATTTTCGCCCGGTCGACTTCAATACCCTTCTTTGAAATTTTGTGCTCAAGAAAAATGCCTTCGTCGACCATGAAGTGACATTTCTCCCAATTTAGCACGATATTTGTCTCTTTGCATCTTTGAAGTACTTGCTTGAGGTTGCCAAGACAATGCTCAAATGAGTCCCCAACTACCGAGAAATCATCCATGAATACCTCAAGAAAATCTTCAACCATGTACGAGAAAATGGACATCATACATCGTTGGAAAGTAGCCGGCACATTACACAAGTCAAATGGAATTCGGTTAAAAGCAAACGTGCCATACAGACAAGTGAATGTTGTCTTTTCTTTATCTTCCAACGCGATGTTGATTTGATTATATCCAGAATACCTATCGAGAAAGCAATAGAATGACCTTCCCGCTAGCCGATCAAGCATTTGATAAATAAAAGGCATAGGGAAATAGTCTTTTCATATTGCACTGTTTAGCTTTCGATAGTCCATGCACACCCACCATCCGGTCACCTTTCATGTTGGGATGTGCTCATATTTCTCACTTTCTATTACGGTCATGCCCCCCTTTTTGGGCACACACTGAATTGGTCTCACCCATGAACTGTGTGCAATGGGGTACACTACTCCGGCATCTAACCAGTTTATGATCTCCTTTTTCACCACCTCCTGCATTGATGGATTCAGCCGTCATTGATGCTCAATGCTTGGCTTTGTGTCGCTCTCCAATTGGATTTTGTGTTCACAAATCCCCGCGAGAATCTCGCGGATGTCTGCGATTGTCCATCCAATAGCCTGCCTGTGGTCTCTCAAGACCTCCAATAACCTGTCTACATGCAAATCATTCAAAGAAGACGAAATGATTACGGGTAAGGTGTATTAGAGCCTAAGAACGTATACCTTAAATGTGCCGGGAAAGGCTTGAGCTCTAATTGCGGTGGTTCAATGATGGATAGTTTGGCGGGAGGTGTGGTTCTATTTTCCAAGTAAAGAGAAAACTTGGCCGGAGCATACGTGTAGGATCCAAGGCCTTCTAATGCGTTCACCAACCCCACGTATCCCTCCATTTCCTCACCATCAAAATTCACTAAGATTGCCTCCAATGCCTCACCAAGGCTTTGTTCTTCCATTTTTATTTCGACGACATCTTCAATCTCATAAACCACCTCAATCAGGAGACGTTCTCACATTCATGGGGCAACTTCATACCCTTGCTAGCTTGGAAGGTGACTTCTTCATCATTCACCCGAAATTTGATCTCATTTCTTTTGGAATCCATAAGAGCTCTTCCGGTTTCCAAGAATGGTCTCCCTAAGATGATGGGGATATCTTTATCCACGGCACAATCTAGAATCATCAACAATACCTACCGATCGCTTAATAGAGCGATCGGCCATTTGTAACCTCATGCTTGTTGGCCTTGGCATCCCTAATACTACTTGCTTGTAGATGGTGAGTGGCATCAAGTTAATACCTGCCCCATTGTCACAAAGGGTTCTCGCAAAGTCTCGCTCTCCGATAGTGCATGGAATTGTAAATGCTCCCGGGTCCTCTTTCTTTTTGATAGGGCTCTTGGCAATGATAGAGCTTACCGGGTGAGTCATGTTCACCACCTCATTCTTTGTGGTCCTCTTCTTGGTGATCAACTCTTTTAAATATTTTGCAAACCCCGGAATTTCTTGGAAAGCCTCCAAGAATGGAATGTTCACCGACAATTGCTTAAGGTCATCATAAACTTTTCAAGCTTGCTATCATCAATCCTTCTTACAAGTCATTGAGGAAATGGTGGAAGAGGTCTAGGTATAAGAGTTGGAGCTTTTGATGGCTCCTTCTCTCGTTCCTTTTCCTTAACCTCTTCTTGGACTACTTCTTGAGCTTTTTCTTTTCCTGGCTCTCTCAACCTCTACAACCCTTTGCTCCTCGACATCAACTTCTTGTTCGGCTTCTTCCCCCACAACCTCTTGCTTAATGTTGCCCTGTAGAAACTTCCCACTTCTGGTAGTTATTGCCATGACATGGGAGGTTGAGCTACTTCCGCCACTCTTCGGGTTCGCAATGGTGTCACTAGGAAGTTTCCCTTTTTTGCTTTGGATTTTGCTCTCGTGAAAGACCTCTCATTTTCATCTCTAATTTTTTGATAGATGCGGTATGAGAGCTAATCACCTCGGTTATCTTTCTCATGGACGGGTCCGACTTCTCTTGATTTTGCAAAACTCTCTCAAGCATGATTTCTAACTTCGAATCACTTGATGACAATTTGCATAATGACCTTTCTGGGGAAGATATAGGTTAGAGCTTCAGTTTGCAAAGTTGTTGTGTTGTTCCAATTTCCTTGCTGAGAATTACCTTGTTCGTTTCTCCATTGTTGGCTTCCTTGCCCTAGCGGGTATGGCATCCATTGATTTTGTTGCCCAGGACCATGGTATGGTTGCCTCTGATACCCCCCATGAGGGTTGTTGATGTAGTTTGCTTCCTCAAAATTTTCCTCAAAGTTAGGAGGAACATCCTCCACTGCATTAACTTTCTTTGGCTGATTATCTGTCAACATCTTGGTAAGCACAATTACATTTGTAGCCAGTCCGGCAATCACTTGATTCCTCTCCCGATTTTCCTTGATCAAATTTCTCAAAGAAGGGGAGCCATATGAAATTCCTCCGGAGGTATCTTCTGAATGATATGCTTGGTTGTGCTTTTCCATTTTGTCCAAGATTTGCTTTATTCAAGCAAATGATTTGTCCATGAACGATCCATCAGCTGCATTCTTGGCTATGGCTTGGTTCATAGGGTCCAAACCCATGTAGAATTTTTCCATCAACATGGAATCCAGGAAACCATGCTTTGGAGACCTCACCAAGTATAATTTGAAGCGATCCCATGCCTCATGCAACTGCTCCCCCTGCATTTGCTTGAAAAAAAATATCCTGTCCCGCGATTCACACTTTTTGCTTTGTGGAAACTACTTGGACAAAAACGCCCGAACAAGCTCGGGCCATGTATAAATAAAGTTGGGAGGTAGATTTTGGAGCCATTTTCTTGCATCCTCGTCTAGAGAGTACTTGAAGCATCTCAACCTTAGGGCATCATCAGATACATTGTTTTGCTTATGCATTGGGCACATACGCACAAAGTTCCTAAGGTGTTGCGTTAGATCATCAAGAGTAGAGTTTCTGATCAAACCGTGTTCAACTTTGAATGTGGCCGCTCCAATGGCAGGAAGTACTATTGCATTTGTATCATCAATGTATTCTTCGATGTCCGCAAAAAGATTTTCCCCCCATTCTTCCTCCACATCATCTTCATATTCTGCCATGTTTCCTATCACACCAAGCAAAGCAAGCAAAGTGTGATGGAATAGAAATAAACTTAAGTAAAGTACACACTAAAAAGTAATTTCAAGAATCGTATTCCCCACAACGGTGCCAAAATTTGATACGCTCAAATTACACTTTAATAAATTGTGTAAGGCAATCGATGTCAAATATAATAACCGAACAATGTTGGGGTCGAATCCCACAGGGAATATGTGTGAAAATGTAACTTGTTCAGTGTGTTGCTCAACTCGAGTTCGATCTCTATTCGGTTAATTGTAACAAGAGAGAATGGTGTGTGGCGACAAGAGTATGTAAGATTGTTTGAGTTTAAGTAACAACTAATTTCAACAATTAATTATTAAACAAGTGGATAAAAGCAAGCAATGTTTTGTCCCCTTTTATGTAGTGTAATGTCAACATGTGTTAATATGATATATTTCTAATGGGAGGTTCTTTGGATATGCAAATGATGTCTAAGATACTACCCACTATTTTCCAAAGAATGAGTAGTATTTCCTCTTTATGATTTTTCCAAATATAAAAGAGTTGCTATTAAGAACCATCAATAAATAGCAATTAAAACCTACTTATTCTTAATCGATTTTATTAAACAAGGTTTAAAGCCTTGAGTCATTGATATTTACTTCTACCAAATTCTAACCCACTTTCCCAAGCAAAGCAAGAATTTAATGTCTTTTGTTGATGTTTGCAACCACCAACAATAAATGAAGAATAAGAAGTAAATATATATCAACCATCCACTATATATATATATATATATATATATATATATATATATATATATATATATATATATTCAATGTTAAACACCCGTTAACATAACACCCATTTAGGGTCCACAACCTTAGTATTAAAAACTTGCTACACAGGCTACAATACAAAACCAAACTAATATTAAATGTCATAAATGCTTACAAAGAGGAGTTTCTTCACCCAAAAGCTTCAAAAAAGAAAGACTATTAATGCTTTGGAATGTAGAGTATATTAATGCTTTGGAATGTAGCTTAAAGTTAAGACAAGATAAGCCCACAAAAGTCTCGTAAAACTATTTATAGGTGGACCAATTTCGAGACAGAAAATGGATAAGTTTGCTCTTCCAGGTCACGTCTGCGACCGCTGATTTTCCGCATAACAGGTTCGCGATCCATATTTTGAGCAGCCTCTCCGCAGATCAAAAACCCTAGGTGTCAGGCCTTCATCGCATGTCCATTCTGCGGTCCGCATTTGTGTTATGCGACCACAGATTTGCATCGGATCTTTGAACTTGAATTTTCTTCTTGTTCGTTCTGCGGCCCATCTGCGGTCCGCATGTTGATTCTGCGATCGCAAATTGCACCGCATTCTGGCCATGATTTTTAGCTCAAGACTCTGTAATGCTCTGCGATGTGAGAGATGATTCTGCAGTCTGCATTTATGATCAGCGACAGGCCGCAGATTTGCATTTATACAATATCATGCTTTTTTCTTCTCTTTTTGCTTCAATTTTCTATTAGTTATAATTGCATTAAAAAAATCTATAATTTAAGCAATTAGTATTGAAATGTGCCGGAATTTTCCGGCACATCAATGTCCTAATGTAACGTTTTCAACAAAATCCCTGTAAACCAATATGCTTTTGAAACTCTTCAAATCTGCATTTTTTTAAACAGTTCTTTTAAACACTCTGCCTAAGCATTTTACTCAGTCCCTGAAATTGACTTTTAAAATAATCCTGTAACTCACTCTTTTCTTACGACGTTCCGGCCTCTAAAATCTTTCGTAACTCTTCTTCCTTTTTCCTACTCAAACAATCTGTTGATTTCAAATCCATTTACAAATTTACTGCAGTCATTACTTTCTTTTAAACTCTTTCTGCATTAAGACCTCAATAACTAACATATCAGACCTGAGGGGCTCGATGCAGACTTTTTATCCAACTTTATGAGTTAAACTGATTCGTCCGCCTCTTAATTTCTGTAATAAAAAACCACAGTAGTATATGCAAGTCGTGCTAAGCTAATCGATGTTGTGATCTACGGGGTTTTGTATGAGCCTTTGAGTGTTTGCTTTGTACCCCACTTATTTTCTTTGATTGAAGGCCTAGTATTTTATCCCTTTAAACCTCCATATATGCCATATATGACTCTATCCCATTTATTCCCATTTAGGATTAGAAGTCCAAATACCCCGGGACTGATAGGTCGGGACGGGTATTAGAATGCAATAAGTAAACGAGACCAATCACATTTAAATACCTTAATGGGGTGGGAATGGTAGAATATGGAGATGATGACGGTACGCTAATATCTCGTGTGAGAATGATTGCTGGGTATTGCATCGAATGATCCATAATTTTTATTAAACCTAGGACCCCATCTTTTCCTGCTTTCCCTTTATTTAAATTAATATATTTTTTCAAACTAAGCTCTCTTTTCGCTTGTCCCTTTCTTATTTCAAAATTGTCAACTTGTTTATATTTTCTTATGTGCAAACTTTGCTTCTCTACTCCTACTCTTCATAAAGTCACAACTAAGCTAGGCCGCGAACCACACTATTGGATCTTGAGGGGTGCCTAACACCTTCCCCTCGAGATAATCTCGAGCCCTTACCTGAACTCTGGTTTTCTTTCAAAACCCTTCTTCATTTCTCTAAAAGTGTCCTAATGCACTATAATCATTAGGTGGCGACTCTCCAAACTCCATAGCCCAAATTCCCCGAAAGGGGATAAAAGAGTCATTTTACCCATAATGTCGTAAACTCGATTTCTCCTTAAGAAAAAGGGTACGTCGACAGTATGGCGACTCTGCTGGGTATTTTTCTTTAAGGCTTTCACCATTACTTGCTTTTGTGACTCTATTGTTTCTTTAATTGCATTTATTTCCTGTCTTTAGTTATTTCGTCACAATTACTAACTTGGCTCTTCATGTTTTACCTTTCCTTTTAATCTCTTCCTTTACTTCTTAACTATTATTTCAATGTCGTTGTAATTTCCAAGTATTTATTGTAATCTTTATGAACGTGAAAATACTATGTAATTTGTTTCATTATTGTAACTGCATTCCTCAACATAATATTCTACTCGTGCCAAAACAAAACCTATAGCGCCCTTCCGATATTATAAACCCCTTAAATGTGGCAAAGGCATATTTGCGGTAAAACCAGTCGATCAACGGTATAGTCGACGGTTCCGCGCCTTTCCCTATTGAGTTATATGCTCAAGGGTACCTTGTCTAGCACTTCAAAAGTAGAAACCTTATTCTATTAAACTGTTCATGCACCATTGTCAAGCCTAGACGAGTCAGTTATGTTGTCCGCATAATGACTCATTAATATAGCCTAAACCAAAGTCCATCGGGTTTCCTGAAACCCAAACGGACATCTTTACGTTATGTGAATTTATTTGGAGAACTAAAAGCCTTTTACTAATTATTGATTTACATAGTCGAGTCGGGCGGTGTTAAGGGCCTAACGCTTTGTTTTTCAGAAAATGAGGCACGAGATCCCCAGATTTATTATGGTATCCAACATTCACCAAGGTTGCTAAGCTGGTGGGAAGATCTTCATCGCATCGATCAAATCCTTGTCTGCAAGTACTTATGGAATATGCCCTCACTTCTTGAATCCAGCCCAACAACAAGATCATATAGGCTACCACTTTGTTTTGGGATAGTGATCGACCAGTGTTCCATTTCGGAGACTTGGAAATGACCCCTTTGCTAGAAGAGATAGAGGGCCTAGCTGGTATCTCTTGGGAGACTCGGGGTTTGCTTATGTCGGAGAACCGCAAAAGTAGAGGTTTTCTTATGATGATGGGACTCAAGAAAAATCCCAACCTCTCTTGCTTGAAGGACTCCCACATACCATTTGACTTCTTGTACGAGAGATATGGCCATAACAAGTCCTATCGCACCTACATGGATGAATATTTCCAACAGGGGAGTTCATTGTCCGTTCTCGACCATTCCTCATACTCATTGGTCTGAGGGGAACTCATCCTTATGTCTCCCCCCCAGGCCATGAGGCAAGCTGGAAGAAAACAAATCATACCTAGGATAGAGAAAATAAGTAGTCTATTGAACCAGACAGGTATCATGCCGGGTGTGTACCACACTACACAGGTTGGTTTGAAGATGATCACATTGGTTTGGGTCATTCAGGATTCATCCACGGCCGTAGGATTATTGATGAGAAAAATGAAGCTCAAGTCAAATACAATAAACTGCACAAGAGGATGCGAGAATGTAAGAATGAACATCGGGAAATACAGGAAGCCCACAAGAAGCTGATTAACGAATGGAAGGACATGGCTGTCAATGCTAACAACCATTTGGGATATTTGGAGCGAGGTATAGTGGAGTTAGAAGGAAAGTTCTTGAAAAGCATTGAAGATTGCCAGAATGTTGTAGGAAGTGCAGGCGGACATCTGGCTCGAGCTTATCTATTGTCGGGAATGCGCGAGTTGATGCAGCTGTACGAGGGAGGCAAGAGTACCAAATCTGGGGAAGGTCCTTTTGGGACCAAGTAGTAAGGATCCTGCTTTCATAATGTAATAAGGCCACTTGCCACTAGTGATATTTTTTATATTATGCAGTTGTCTTAAGACTCGTCTTGTTTTATCAACAAAATGAGGCATTTAGTATTATAAGTTCTCCAAATTCAATTTGTCGCTAGACCTACCTCGGGCACAACGAGGCACCCAAATTAGGAAATGATTTACATTCCTACATGACACGCTTAAATATCGAAATATTATTTATCAGAACCCTTACTAACTTGTTGCCTTTTTTGTTTTTCTTTTATTATTACTCCCCTCCCCAAAGGTTAGTTATTGCATTCTGGCACCATCAGCATACTCAACAAGATTCAAGGGTCCTTCACCTCCTCCTCCTCCAAGTCCTACCAGAAACAGGAACAAAGGCAAAATGGGAGATACAAGCGCTAGAAAGGAACTCCAGGAAAATTCTCAGAATGTTGCAATCACCAAAGAAACTGTTGCTCATCTGGAGCAAACTTTGCTAAGATTCCAAGAGGAATTTGACCAAGTTAGAAACTTGGCAAGCCTGTCAATCACTCTTGCCACTCCTGATGTTAACACCCAGAACCCTGCACCTCCACAAAACACCACACAACCTCCTCATAATACCCCACTGCTCATTACTGAGCCACAAAACACCACAAAAGACCATAACATTCCTATCTTTGTGGACACTATACCATACTACAGTCAGCCAACCACAGGAGCAGCCGAGTCAGATGACAAGAGTTCCATCATTCAGAATTTGGCCACTGCGATCAAGAAGTTGACTAGCCGAGTTCAAGGTTTTGAAGGTAACAAAGGTGTCAAAGGGTTGAATTACGAAGATCTCTGTGTTCAGCTAGCTGTTGAGCTCCCGGAGAGGTATAAACCTCCCAAGTTCGAGATGTTCGATGGTACAGGTGATCCCAGGGTCCACTTGAGAATGCATTGTGACAAATTGGTAGGAGTCAGAAGGGACAAGAAAATCCGCATGAAGCTGTTCATGAGGAGTTTGAAGGGTGATGCCTTATCATGGTATATTAGCGATGATGCAAAGAAATGGATTAATTGGGTGAACATGGCTACTGACTTTATGGACCGGTTTAGATTCAACACTGAGAACTCAAGAGATGTGTTCTATTTCCAGAATATCAAGAAGAATCCCACAGAGATGTTTCACGAGTATGCTACTCGTTGGAGGTCAGAAGCTGCTAAGGTCAGGCCGGCCTTGAAGGAAGAACAAATGAACAGGTTCTTCGTCCGTGCTCAGGATCCGTAGTACTATCAGAGACTGATGCTAATAGAGGGCCAAAAGTTCTCGTACATTATCAAGCTAGGAGAGAGTATTGAAAAAGGCATCAAAAATGGTATGGTCAATAATCTCGAGGCACTACAGGCTACAAACAAGGCTTTACAGTCTGGTGGCTCGTCGATGACTGCGCAAAGGAACAATTCCTTTATATTGGACCAAACCTATCCCTTAGCTCCGCTTGTATCAACCATAAACTACTAAGCACCATCACCCACTTACCAAATCCCACCACCTGCCTACCAATCATCTCCACCACCTACTTATCAACCCAGTTCACCCAGATATTCTCAACCCGCACCCATATACCAATCATACAACTCCCAACCTTCTCACTACCCATCACCTCGTACTCGCCAAAACATTCCTCGACCTAGACAAAACTTCGAGCGTAAACCTCCCATACAATATACCACCATAGCCGAGCCAATTGACAATTATGTGAAAAACTCAAAGTAGCCAGTTATGTTACCCCTATCCCAGCCATAACTCTAGAAAATCCTTCCCAATGGATCAACCCAAACAAGACTTGCACATACCATTCTGGGATGAAGGGCCATACCATCGACGAGTGTCGCTCGCTGAAAGACAAGATTCAGAATCTGATTGAAAACAAGATCATTATAGGAAAGGAGACCGCTCCTAATGTCCGCAACAATACCCTCTGCCTGACACAAGGATGGAGGCATCCATATGATTGAGATTAAAGATGATTGGGACCCCAAGGGGTCAATCTGTTTGATAGTTGAAGGAAACGAACTTAAGAAGCCAGTAGTTACTCTCAACCCCATTGTTGTTCAATTTCAGCCCTCTGAGGGCGATGTGGCAAATGTGTCTGTGCCGCTCGAGTTTGAAGAACCTTCTGCAAAGGCGCCAAAACCAATTGAGGTCGAATTCGGGGTTCCAAAGGTGCCTACACCTTTCGAAGTTACTGTGTTACCTCCCAGGGTGCCTATTGTGGTTTCCATGACAGACGTGACCTCGTTCAAGACAAATGATATACCTTGGGCTTACACCGCTGAGGCTAGAAGGAAAGGAAAGACATATACCAATGAAGCAATTGCCGCACAGGGCATGACTAGGATAGGCAGGGTATACACCCTGGAACATTTGGCTGAGTCCAGCAAGCAAACCTCCGGGCGGGCTGTTGAAACTGGACGCGATGATCTTTTGAGGAAGGTATAGGCCAAAGAGTACTCAGTCGTCGACCAATTGAACAAAACGCCAGCACAGATTTCTATTCTGGCTCTTGTGCAAAGTTCTGAGGCACATAAAAGTTCCTTAATGAAAATACTGAGTGAAGCTTATGTCCCCAGCAACATAACATGAGGCGAAATGGCCAATATGGTGGGGCAGGTACAGGAAAGCAACAAGATCACCTTCCACGAGGACGAATTACCGCCAGAAGGACTTGGTCACAACAAAGCGTTGCACATTACTGTACAATGTGAGGATCACTTTATCACAAGGATTCTAGTCGAAGGAGGATCCAGCCTCAACATTTGTCCATTGGTAACTCTCAGGACATTAGGTAAAGGATTGCACGAGATCAAAGATAGAGCTATCAGTGTCAAAGCTTTTGATAGATGTCAGAGGTCCATAATTGGAGAAATTAGCCTATGCCTACAGATGGGACCCACCTGGTTTGATGTTGAGTTCCAAGTCATTGACGTGCCAGCATCCTACAATTTATTGCTGGGACGACCCTGGATCCACACCGCTGGGGCTGTAGCATTAACTTTGCATCAAGCTGTAAAATTTGAATGGAATCATCAGGAAGTAATAATTTATGGGACGCTAGCAACCTATATACAGTCGCCAGGCCATCTCGATGATCGGAGGAAGAAAGAGAATAGGTGGAGAAACATATCATCACATCGAGCGAGTCAACAACATAGACAAAGACAAGAAGAGGGATACAAAATTGAGAGCATTCTGAATTTGAGCGAATACGAGCCCGGAAAAGCACTTGGCAAGACTCTACAGGGCATCAACAAGCCTGGCACATTGAAGAAGCATGGTACCACTTTTGCCATGGGTTATGAGTATACTTAGGAGGAGTTAAACCATTGGTCGCCACCATGGCGCGATCCCTACTACCCACTGGAGTACCCTCTACCGCAATTAGAACAGACCTTTTAGCCAGCTAATGTCATCTATGGATCAGAGGAAGATAAGACGCTGGTAGCAATGAAGAACCTATTTCTCGAGGATTATATGGATTGTTGTGTTGTCTTTGAGGAGGAAGGGGAGGAAGGACTTTCCATTCAAGCTGTGAACCAAGGGGAACACCTCACCAATTGGTCAATCAGAACCACCAGTGCCTGAAGAGCCTCGGGGTATCAAGGCTAAAACGACGCATATGCATCGCATTTTACTTTTAGTTGATTTTACTTTTTCGCATTGTCTTTACTTTTGAAAAGAGCTCCGATGTTTCAAAAAATTATGAATATAATCAAAAGCATTTCTTTCAAAGTTTAGATTTATATCTCGCTCTCATTTAGTTTCTCTACCATTTACTTAGTTCTACACAGCATTACTATTACATATCTTAATGATGAACCAACGACTGTACCTTGCAAAGAGGCAATGTGACAAACAAACATTGATTCAGAAGAGGATGAAATACAAGAAGAAGTTGTTAGAGAGGTCGAAAATTTTGAGAACAGGCCTAAGTCCAACTTGGAAGAAACTCAGATTGTTAATTTGGGAGACCCAGAAAATGTCAAGGAAACATGTATCAGCGTACACTTGTCACAATCGGAAAAGAAAGAGTATATAGAGTTATTAAGAGAATATGAGGATATATTTTCCTGGTCGTATGATGATATGACCCATCTCAGCACATCCATTGTGACTCACAAGTTGCCGACACATTCGGCATGCCTACCGGTAAAGCAGAAGCTCAGAAAATTCATCCAAGACATGAGTTTGAAAATCAAAGAAGAGGTTACCAAGAAATTCAAAGCTAGGGTTCTCAAAGTGGTAGAGTATCCAACATGGTTAGCCATCATCGTGCCAGTACCAAAGAAGGATAGGAAGGTTAGGGTCTATGTCAACTACCGGGATCTTAACTGGGCCAGTCTTAAGGACGATTTTCCTTTGCCAAATATACACATATTGATTGATAACTGCGCCAAACATGATCTGTAGTCGTTCTTCGATTGTTTTACTGGATACCATCAGATATGGATGGACAAAGAGGATGCGGAGAAAACGACATTCTTCACGCCGTGGGGGGATGTACTGTCACAGAATGATGCCGTTTGGTTTAATGAATGCTGCTGCTACCTACATGAGTGCCATGACCACCATATTTCATGACATGATACATAAAGAGATCGAGGTGTATGTGGACGACGTCATCATTAAATCCAAGAAAGTTGCAGATCACATGGAAGATTTGAGAAAATTCTTCAACAAACTGAGGAGATACAACTTGAAACTGTATCACGCCAAGTGTGCATTCGGGGTCCTAGCCGGGAAGCTATTGGGTTTCATTGTGAGTCACCGAGGAATAGAATTTGACCCGTCAAAGGTCAAAGCCATTCAAGAGTTTCCACCGCTAAAAAACAAGAATGATGTAATGAGTTTTCTGGGGAGACTCAACTGTATCAGTCGATTCATAGCTCAGTCCACTGTCATTTGTGAACCTATTTTCAAAATGCTAAAGAAGGATGCCGGCACTAAATGATGATTGTCAAAAGGCTTCGATAGAATCAAGGAATATCTGTCAACACCGTCAGTCTTGGTTCCACCCGAGCCAGGGAGACCTCTATTGCTTTATCTTGCAGTATTGGGTGGGGCATTTGGTTGTGTTTTAGCAAAACATGACGAGACAGGAAGAAAGGAGCAAGTCATCTACTACCTCAACAAGAAGTTCACCCCGTACGAGGCTAGATATTCCTTATTAAAACGCACTTGTTGTGCTCTAACCTGGGTAGCTCAGAAATTGAGGCATTAGTTCTGCACTTACACCACTTATCTCATATCCATGATGGATCCACAGAAATACATATTTCAGAAGACCATGCCCACCTGCAAGCTCGCCAAATGGAAAATATTGTTAAGCGAGTTCAACATTGTTTATGCTACCCAAAGGGCCGTCAAGGGACAAGCTTTGGCTAATCACCTTGCCGAGAATCCTGTAGGAGGAAAGTACGAACATCTAAAATGTACTTTCCTTATGAAGAGATAGCTTTCATAGGGGAAGACATTACAGAATCCAATGATGGCTGGAGGATGTTTTTCGATGGAGCCGCAAATTTCGAAGGGGTTGGCATAGGAACAGTCTTGGTATCAAAAACTGGTCAGCATTACCCAGTATCTGCCAAGCTCCAATTCCCGTGCACCAACAACATGGCCGACTACGAAGCCTGCATCTTGGGACTCAAATTGGCAATCGACATGAACATTCAGGAACTATTAGTGATCGGAGACTCGGACCAACTCATATATCAGGTTCGAGAAGAATGGGCAACCAAGAATTCCAAGATACTCCCCTATCTGCACCATGTACAGGAGATGAGGAAGAGACTCGAAAAGACGGAATTCCAGCACGTTCCAAGAATATAGAATGAGTTTGCCGATGCCTTAGCCACTTTATCGTCTATGATCCAACATATGGATACAAACTTTATTGACCCCATCTAGGTTAAGATTCACCATCAACCAAATAATTGTGCTCAGAGCTTGTCAATGCTACTCAGAAATGCACACTTCGGAGATTGTCCAACAACTTCTTTCACACCGGAGGAATCCTGTATAAGAGAACTCCCGATCTGGGATTATTAAGATGTGTCGAGGCAAGCGAAACAACTAAACTATTGGAGAAAGTGCACGCAGGGACCTGCGGACCGCATATGAATGGTTTTGTTTTGGCAAAGAAGATACTCCGAGAAGGGTATTTTGGATGACTATGGAAATGGACTGCATCCAGTACATCCAAAAATGCGACCGTTGTCTGATACATGCAGACATGATGAAAGTACCTCCAAACGCGCTTACTGCAACAAGCTCACCATGGCAGTTCACCGTTTGGGAATGGATGTTATTGGACCAATTGAACCTGCCGCGTCAAATGGGCACAAGTTCATCCTAGTGGCAATTGATTACTTTACCAAATGGGTTGAAGCAGTATCATGCAAGGTAGTCACCAAGAAAGTAGTAACAGATTTTGTCTGCAATCGTATGGTTTGTCGGTTTGGGATTCCAAAATCAATCATCACCGACAATGGTTCCCATCTCAATAGTGACCTAATGAAGGAAATGTGCGAAATATTCAAGATTAAACACATGAACTCTACGGCTTACAGACCTCAGATGAACGGAGCTATAGAAGCAGCCAATAAGAACATAAAGAAAATACTAAGTAAAATGATCGAAAAGCAAAAGCAGTGGCACGAGAAGTTGTCATTTGCCTTATTGGGATATCGTACCACGGTCCACACATCGACCGGGGCCACTCCCTAAATGCTGATCTATGGTACAGAGGCAGTCGTCCCCACCGAGGCAGAGATTCCCTCCCTGAGGGTCCTACAAGAAGCAGATTTAGATGATGTAGAATGGGTCAAACGTCGCTACGAGCAATTATCCCTCATAGACGGAAAGAGAATGAATGCAATTTGTCACGGTCAATTATATCATAGCAGAATGTCCAGAGCCTTCAACAAGAGAGCTAAGCCAAGGAAATTCACGCCAGGACAGCTGGTATTGTAGAAATTATTTCTGCATCAAGATGAAGCCAAAGGAAAATTCTCTCCCAATTGGCAGGGTCAATACATGGTTCATCGCGTTCTAACTGGAGAAGCCCTTATTCTCCCAGAAATGGATAAAGAAGTCTGGCCGAAGCCTATCAACTCAGACGCAGTGAAAAGATATTACATTTGATCATATGTCATGATGTAATTTGAACTATGCCTGACCTGATTCCCGTTTAAGAGGGGATACGTAGGCAGCTCTATGGGTTTGGTCACATTTTAATAAAAATCCCATCTTTTCCCCCACAATTGGAACTGAGGCAGAATTTTGAGAAGGACCCTCAAAATTCCGAAGCAAGTTTTTCAGTCTTCTCATCAGCACCAACCCAATAAACTGGGGCAAAATTTTGAGGAGGGCCCTCAAAATTCTAGAATCGTCTCGCATTCAGTTATCCAACACAGCCGTCAGTAGCACTATTCCAGTAAACTGGGGCAGAATTTTTAGGAGGATCCTCAAAATTCCAGAGCAAGCAAGGTCTCCATGTCTTGAACCACGTTGCAGTTGTTGGTTCATCCAAAATAAAATTATTATATATATATATATATATATATATATATATATATATATATATATATATATATATATATATATATATATATATATATATATATAGGCATTTGCATTTACTAAGTCATGCACAAATATCATTTGCATCACCATCCTTTTGCAACGCTGCCTCGGTGATATGCAGCGCCAAGAGCTAGAGGATACAAACTAACCTACCCTCTGCAAAACTCATAATTTTTCTTTGGATATAGGAATTCAGGCCACGAATCAAAGTACATGTGCTCTTCAGAACCGAAACCCTCAAAGGGTCACTATCCACACCCAACACTCCCCAGAATCCTAACATCGCAAACCATCTACCAGCTAAGAAAACATACTACGATTCGTTCTTTAACATTCCTGCATTTCATAAGGCTATTATCTGCCTTTCGAGACCAAGCTCTGTCTCCATCTGCATTTTGCATAAGGCTGCTCTCTGCCTTCCGAGTCTAAGCCCTACCTCCATTTTTCATAAGGCCATTATCTGCCTTTCGAGACTAAGCTCTATCTCCATCTGCATTTTGCATAAGGCTACTCTCTACCTTAAGAGGCTAAGCTCTACCTCCACATTGCATAAGGCTATTATCTGCCTTTTGAGACTAAGCTTTGTCTCCATCTGCATTTTGCATAAGGCTATCCCCTGCCTTCCGAGGTTAAGCTCTACCTCCATGTTGCATAAGGCTATTCTCTACCTTTGGTGGTTAAGCTTTACCGCCATCCTGCATAAGGCTATTCATCTACCTTTCGAGACTAAGCTCTATCTCTATCTGCATTGCGGCTACCTATCTAACTTCCGAGACTAAACATCATCTCCACCCTGAATGGCTGAAATATCGCCGCTTTATTTTTTGACTGGCTGAAACATCGCCATCTATATTTTTAATTCTCGCTCAGGCTAAAAGGTCGCCACCCTTTGCATTTATCCGGCTGAAAGATCGCACCCTTCGCATTCATTCGCTGAAAGATTGCCACCTTCTCATGGGCTAAAAGATTGCCAACTCATTCAAAGGAGTCATAGTTCACAGGCACCATCTGCATAGCCCAATAACATCATTTCATGGCCTGTGAACCCTTACTTTAATGCTCTTCATGGCCCAGGACATCACAGTTTGAGGACGTCATCCTAGTCGTCCGAAGACAACATTCATGGTCCAACGGGAACTTGCATCATGTTTAAATTATGCAATATATATATGCATATTATCCATTTGCAGGTACTCCGACTGGCTTACAGCCGTCTCAGCAGGAGCAATCCTGCTCCAGTTCTCCGCAGCATGTCCGATTCCAAGCACCCTCTCAGACAAAACCATCGCGTCCGTCTTTTCGAATTTCCATCGGCATATTCTGTCAATGGTTCCTGAACTACATATTTCCTGATTCTTATAAAATAAAGGATATGTAGGCAGCTTAGAAGCCATAGCGCGGTCATAATCCTTTTACATTTGTCTTTTCCCGTCAAAATTGACCATTTTATCTTTACCCGACAACTCTTTCGTCCTCCTCGGATAAAGAGGAGCAGCTGTTGGTACCCAATTTTACCCTATGTATTTTTATACTCAAAATAATTTAAAAACAGCATGTATATGCATATATAGGCATCCCCAAAGGATGTGGTATTTTTTTCAGATTTTTAAAGATTGTTAAAACAAATTTATGGCCTACTTTGCACTATAAAATCCAATAATTATTCTCAAAACTTTTCATTTTGGTAAATAATTTATATTATTCTAACATTTACACAAGTATAGTTTACATGATTATTACATAATTTTACAAGTCCATTTGGTATTTTTAAACTAAAAGTGCATGAAATTCTAATTTTAGCCTACTTCTCGATTTAATAGCATTTTTATCACAAAATCATTCCCAATATTTTTAAATTAATACTTACATATTTTTTACTAAATCAGTATTTTTAATTTGATTTTAAACAGCTTTTACTATTTTATTTAAAATTCAAAATGGGAAAAGTGGCTATTTCAATTGTAGCCATTTAACTCAACAATAGCCTAATTTCAACCTCAATCCAAGCCCCTAATTAAACAACCCAATTTCATTTCCTACCCGACCCATACCCAATTAAACAAAACCGCCCGGATCCCATTTTATATCATGGCCGTTCATTGTTTTAATCGACGGTCCACATTTGTCCTTACCTTTTTAACTTATCCCAACCCCCAAACCCTAATCACTTCTCACAAAACAGCTGCCTCTAAACCCTCGTCCTCTTAGATTCTCTCAAATCCTCTCCAAAACCCTAGCCCATTTCCCACCGATTATCGCCTTATCTCGACGGAAACCATGGCATCTCAGGCCCTAGGTGGTCTGTACTCACCCCCACGTGCCCTTATACTCCAGTTACGTTAATTCCAAGGTCCGACCTTGAAGACCATGGCTCAGAATCTCTCTGATTCATGTTCTATGGCCATCTCCGGCGTGTCCTAGCCTTTCGAGTTCATCTCTGACTCGGACCAGCCCTTTTTAGGCCTTTCTCATTTTCTAGGGTTTCTTATAAACCCTAAGCCATTTTCGAGGTTTTCCTATTTTCTCTAAAGATCTATTTTAGATACGTGCTATTTCTGATATTTTCAAAGTATTTCTAACATCTTTTTTGATTTTTGCTATCAAAACTGTTCGTCTTCTCGAACCTAGGGTTTCCTTGATTTTTACTTGTTCTGCTATGATTTCTTGCATTATTTTGCTTTACTGTAACTCCTAAATGTTTTACTAAGGTTTATGCGTATATTCTTTACCGTATTTTCCTCCTAGGGTTTCTAGTGATTTCCTTTACTGTGTTTTCTTCCATTAAATGTCTGTATTCTTTGGGTTTTCCTGAGTTTATTTCACCTGATTTTCTATGCTTTCGTCTTTGCACTTAATCTGTGGAGGAAACCCTAGAATTTGGGGTTTTCCAAACCACTTATGTGCGATTGTGTTGTTTCCTGTTCGACTTCAATAACTCTAATCTCTAAATTCGTCTCATGTTCTTTGATTTGCAAGACCTTCTGATTTCTCGCATAACTATGTTCTTCTATTTTGATTGCACGACCACTCTGTATGTTTAATTTTAGCCTCTACATGTATAAGTTTATGCATCCTTTATAGTCAGTCCTTTCCCTCTCAAAATAACCCTAATTTTGGGAAGTGATTTCAGACAACCATTATGTGGGCCTATTTGAATCTTTCCTGGTTTAATTTGGACCGGTTTTTCTAACTTAATTCATTATTAAGTTCGAATGTTTAATTTTTTAATTTACTATGTGTTAGTTAATTTTATTCTTACCTTATTTACCTAAACCGTGTATTTTCAAAAACGTCTCTTATGTATTTACCCTTTACTACACAATGTGTTCTTTATTTTCTTTCCTTAAATAAAAACTCTTCCCTCTCCTATTCAAATTCGAACTCCTTAATTAAAGGAGTTCCATTCTTCCGATTGATTATGATTGATACTGAACTATTTCTTGCCTTATTTACCTGCCTGTTTTCAACTATAAATACCTCACTCCTTTTCTTTAAAAAACACAAACAACTGAGTCAGAAACACACACACACACATTCAAAGCTCTCTCTTCTTTACTATTACTTGTGCTATTGTTCCGACTAGCCGGCTGAAAGCCAAGGATAGACTTTGGAATATCTCTTGCTTTCCTCAAGTGTTTGCTGAAGATTTTTGGCTGTTTTCTTGCTTTGTTTGTTCTGCTGTTTGAAAGTCCCAACTGGTATGTACCCATAAGTTAAGCATTCTCCACAACTATGTTTTTACTTCTCTTTTTTGCATGTCCCTCATTATATGTTTAGCTTTCTCGCATTATGTAGTTGGGTTTACTCCGTTATGTTCATTATTCATGTTTCTGCATCTTTAAGTTCTGTTACTTGATGTTTTTCCATATGAACCCCTTCCCTCTGACCCTTTTATGTGTGAGTACTGTTCCAGGTTAGAGTAGTATCCCATTGCTATCCATGACCTGGGACCAGGTTCTCTTGGACCTTTACTCAAATCAGTTTCATTCCCTTCTCCCCTTTATGTGTTGAGCCTTAACTAGGGTATGGAAGTTTCCTAATCACCATCCATGCCCCTGTCTGACTTCTAAAGTCTACTCTTTATCAGCTTAAAACCAAGTGGAGGGTCAGGGGTGTGCCAGTCTTACCCATGGCTGGGTATGACCACCCTTTGCTTTGGTTTCCTCTAGTACCCTCACTTTACACCTACTCCTAGCTCTTAATTTCTTCCCCCTATGGTAAGCCATGCCTAGGGATCCTAGTGTTCCCTCTGACCTTGGACGCCTAAGGGTTGGTAATTCCACACATTGCACTACTATGTTACAACATTTAATCTTTAGAGTGTAAGCATTACTCGGGTTCCTGAAGAACCTTGGAACTTTGAAACACTCTAAGAGAAGGCCTTGGAATCCGGAACCCGGATTTGGCGAAACATATGTGTTGGATGTTGAAGGTTGCATTGAGCCTCCTCGGGTCTGGTTATAGTTTTGATGTACTTATTTCAGTTTTGTAATAACTATGTAATAAAACTCTGGGAAAATGTTAGTAAAAGGTGTGGGATGGGTTTATATTGATTGCATAAGTCAATGGGTAGAAATCATGTCTATAGGGTCTTTTATGCTTTAATCATCTGGAAATCGTGCCTCTAGGTCTTTTTGCATTCAATTATTTAGAAATCATGCCTATAGGATGTTCTAATGCTCAACCTCATCTAGTTACCACGCCTATAGGTTTAATACTTACGCGTCACCTAGATAACCTGCCTATAGGGTTTTAAGTTTAATCATGTTGCAAATCATTAGAGATCCTACCTTTATGACTTTGATATTCTCCTAATCAATTGCATATAGAAACCATATTTATAGGAAATGCATATAAGTTAGGCAAACTGTAGGGTAACTAAACGTTCCTCTATTTACTAACTCTTTAACAGGCTTTAAAATCCAATATAGACATCATGCCTATAGGATTCCGTCTCAACTTGTTGGATTCGTCTTAAGCAATAACAGTCTTTTAACTGGCCCTTAATGTCCTAATGTAACGTTTTCAACAAACTCCCTGTAAACCAATATGCTTTTTAAACTCTTCTAATTTTTATTTTTTTAAACGGTTCTTTTAAACAGTCTACCTAAGTGTTTTACTTAGTACGTGAAATTGTCTTTTAAAATAATCCTGTAACTCACTCTTTCTTAAGACGTTCTGGCCTCTAAAATCATTCGTAAGTCTTCTACATTTGTCCTACTCAAACAGTCTACTGATTTCAAATTCATTTACAAATTTGTTGCAGTCGTTACTTTCTTTTAAACTCTTCTGCATTAAGACTTTTTATTCAACTTTATGAGTTAAACTGATTCGTCCGCCTCTTAATTTCTTTAATTAAATACCAAACCAGTATATGCAAGTCATTCTAATCTAATCGATGTTGTGATCTACAGGGTTTTGTATGAACCTTTAAGTGTTTGCTTTGTACTCCACTTATTTTCTTTTATTGATGCCCTAGTATTTTATCCCTTTAAAACTCCATATATGCCTCTATCCAAGTCCAAATACCTCGGGACTGACAGAACGGGGCGGGCATTAGCATGCAATAAGTAAACAAGAACAATCATGTTTAAATACCTTAACGGGGTGGGACAGGTGGAACATGGAGATGATGACGGTGCGCTAATATCTCGTGTGAGAATGATTGCTGAGTATTCCACCGAATGATCCATGTTATTATTAAACCTAGGACCCCTACTTTTCTTGCTTTCCCTTTATTTAAATTAATATTTTTTTTTCAAACTAAGCTCTCTTTTCGCTTGTCCCTTTCGTCTTTCAAAATTGTAAACCTGTTTATATTTTCTTATGTGCAAACGTTGCTTGTCTACTCCTACTCTTCTTAAAGTCAAAACTAAGCATGGTCGGGAAACACACTAGTGGATCTTGAGGGGTGCCTAACACCTTCCCCTCGAGATAATATCAAGCCCTTACCCGAACTCTGGTTTTCTTTCAAAACCCTTCCTCGTTTCTCTAAAAGTGTCCTAATGCACTATAATCATTAGGTGGCGACTCTCCAAACTCGATAGCCCAAATTCCCCTAAAGGGGATAAAAGAGTCATTCCACCCATAATGTCGTAAACCCGATTTCTCCGTAAGAAAAAGGGGGCGTCGACAGCATGCTAAACTAAGTGTTATCTGATTCAGGGGGTTTTATGTGAGCCTTGCATGTTTGTTTGTCAATCCCCTTACTTGTTATTTGTTTTGATTGTCGAAACTAGTATTTTGTCCTTTTAAACCCCATATATGCCTCTACCCTTTTCTTTTCCATTAGGATTAGAAGTCTTGATACCCTGAGACTGATAGGTTGGGACGGGTATTAGCATGTAATAAGTAAACAAGACTAATGATGTTTAATACCTTAACGGGGTGGGAAGGGTAGAATACGGATATGATGACTGGTGCGCTAATATCTCGTGTGAGAATAATTGCTGGGTATTGCACAAAAGTGATTCATATTATATTTAAACCTAGGACCCATTTTTCTTTATTTGTATGATGAGATGCTTTCTTAAAATTAATATTTTCTTCAACTAATCTTTTTCAAAAAAATCACTTATGTCTTTCCCTCTCTTTTCTTTCAAAACTTTCAATTTATATATATTCCTTATGTGCAAACATTGTTTGCTTACTTTTGCTCTTCTTAAAGTCACAACTAAGTACGGGCGGGAACCACACTAGTCGATCTTGAGGGGGGCCTAAAATCTTCATCTTAAGATAATCTCAAGCCCTTACCCGATCTCTGATTTTTCTTCAAAATTTTCTTCTTTTCTTTTAAGTGTCCTAATGCACTATAACCATTAGGTGGTGACTCTTCAAAATTCATGACTCGATTATTCAAAAGGGAATAAGAGTTATTTTGTCCATAATGTCATAAACCTGATTTCACTCTTTTGGGGGAGAAAGGGGGCGTTGACAAATCTTATTGTAAAAAATATTATTTACCAATATGAAAATTTGAGTATATTAATTCAATGTTCTAAAGTATTTTTATTGTTTAAAATAGTCAATCTTTATTTCTACTTTTATAATGAGTTTGTATAAACTTCAATAATATTTAAGCAAAAATAAGATAGAAAATTCACAATTATTTTTGGGGCATCAAAATTTAGGGGGCCTAAAGCAAATACTTTATTAGCCTCCCCCTTGAGCCACCCCTGGCTTATTTGACATGAATTAATTAATTCTTGATGTTTACATTTTAATAAATTATTTCTTTATCTGTATAAAATTCTTCTTAACTTGATAAATTGGTATGGTTTACACTATTAATCATAAAAGTAAAACATATAAAATTAAAATTGAATTGTTCAAAATAAAATTTGCTAGATATTAATAAATTGTTAAATTTATTAATTCCAATAGTTCATAACTATATCTGTAAAGCAAGAGGTAAAGCTTCTACGAAAGCTTCCCTCTCATGTAGTCGTCGGCCTTCCCCAGCCCCCTCGTCGCTTCTGGCGAAGTTGCAAGTTCATGAGCAAGTGAATGAAGGATCCATGTTCCTAAAAGAAAATGACCCTCTTTGTTTTCTTTTCTTCCCCGATCCCTTCAAAGCCCTTGTATAGGTTGGGCGCTAGCGCTTTACTAATATAATAAAAAGTTAGGCTCTTCTGCTGAGCAAAGCTGCGAGCCTACTTAAATATAGCTTACGCTTACCAAGCCTAATCTACAAAAATAGGGCTACAGCAAGCAAAACAAGTTTTCCTCCTTCGTTTGTTGAGGGCCACGCCTCAGCACAGACACTAAATGAATGAAATGAGTGGACATCCTCCTCCCCCTGCTAATTACCAGAATATGAAAAAGGAAAAGAAGAGTCTGTCCACTTGTGAATGCTCCACCTAAATAGGCCAAATAACTTCAAAACTACAGAAATAGGCTATCCAAACTATTTGAACAAAAATTAGCATATCGCATTTTTTTAATGATATATATTAAAAATTAATTTATCTCAAACAGACTCAGCTACCGACTATTATGCCTGGTTAACTATGTATTGTAGAAATAGTATAACCAACAATATGCATGTAGTAACTTTTTTAAAGCCTTTTCGGACCCATTAGTTCTTAAAGCTCTGCATCTCATGCTAGTGCAGGCTCTATTCCTAATTTTAGTCTAATTAAAATGTTGTGCTTGTTATTGGAACTAAAAAAAAATAATCCTCTAATTTGTTACAGAAAACTACAATGGGAATCCGTTGAAGTTTAAACAATCAATAATTTTTTTAAGGTTTTGAACGTATTCTTCAGTTTATACTGGCACATAAATTACATTTTTGCTTCATATATTATCTTTATTTTCAGTATAGACCCAGGAAGTGGGACCCAAATGTCACGATCCAGAAATCCCTCCGAAGGAGTCGTGATGGCACCTAGTCTCTAAACTAGTTAACCCTAACATTAACTGAGATAGTTTGCTAACTTTAATTTAAATAATTCTTAGCAAATTACAATCCAAAACCGGTGGTACAAGTCACAAGCCTTTCTAAGAGTAGTTATACAAAATAAATACATCGCGGCTCTGAAACAAAAGAAAAAATGAAAGTAAGTACAAATGAAGGTGACTTCGAAGCATGCGAACGCTGTAGCAGGTTTACCTTGAGTCTCCACTGCAATGACCCGAACAACTACTAGCGATCAAATGCCTGGATATTTACACAAAAATGTACAGAAGTATAGTATCAGCACACCATGATGGTGCACAGTAAGTAGCAAGGCTAATCTCGGTGGGGTAGTGACGAGGAACTGTCTAGACACCTACTGGTCAAATAAATTGAACAAGATTTTATAATATACTATCAACATACAAATGACATAGTAATATCAACAACAGGGAAAGAACAAACTACAGTCAGTAGAAGCAATAAAGACAAATACGGGTGGAAACAAAAGATAACCAAATAAATTGACACCAACATAGGTGGAACACAAACAAGTAAAAATACACCCAAATAATGAAGAAGAAGTCAACTCAATAAAACATATCATTCCCAATGCACAATTTCCAACCATCTCAAACTCGATGTCTCATATAATAACCTCAATTACCAAACTTTTAGCAGAACTCGACAGCATGTGCCCACATATTCCTATCTCACTTTACACAACAACGTTATGACAATCTGGCTGGTTGTTTTTGGAATTTACGCCCCGATCCTCCATTAAGTGCTTCTCCTAAGTTTATTTCTGCTATTTTGGTTTGTCAGTACGTTCAGTATCGGGTTTCGAAGAGTTTTAGGACGCTTAGTCCCTAAATAATAGCTTAAGTGTTGGAAAATTATCCGTAGTCAGAACAGTCTGAATATGACCTCGGAATGGAAATTTGATGGTTTCTCTAGCTCTGTTAGGTGATTTCGGGGTTAGGAGCGTGTTCGCAATATATTTGGAAGTCTGTAGCTCATTTAGACTTGAAATGTCGAAGTTTGAATTTTTAAAGTTTTCCATCTGATAGTGAGTTTTTGATTCTAGAGTCGGAATGGAATTTCGGAAGTTGCAGTAGCTCCATCATGTTATTTGGGATGTGTGCAAAATTTCAGGTCATTTGAACGTGTTTTGGTTAGTTTTTTGACTGAAAGCGTATTTTGATAAAATTTGAAGTTCTTAGGCTCAAATCCTTGATTAAAACGGGTTTCGGTGTTTTGTAAGGTGTTTTAAGGATTGGTACAAGTTTGGATAGGGTATTAGGCGCTATTGATGCTTTTGGTTGAGGTCCGGCGGGGGGGGGGGGGGGGGCTCGGGATGGTTTCGGATGGGCGACGGAAGAATTTGGAAGTTGAGAGGTAGCAGTTCTGCTCCTTCTGTCCTAGAAGTAGCCTTGGCACCGCAGAAGAGAGATTTGGAATGTCCTTCAGGAACCACAGAAGCGGTAGGATTTTCACATAAGCGGATCCGCTCTTGCGAGATGAGAACCGCAGAAGCGGAAATGTGGATTTTTAAAGAAGTCGCATAAGCGGTCTATTTTCCGCAGAAGCGGTAATCACTGTTCAGAAATAGGAATTTCGAGGGTTGATTTCAAAGTTGGAAAAATTAATTGAGAGCTTGGGAGAGGGTGCTTCTGAGTTAGTTTTGAAGAGAAGATCATTGGGTAACGTTTCCTTAATCCTTTTTAGTTGTATTCCATCAATATATAGTTATATTCATCATCTAATTTCGAATTTAAAGGGAAAATTAGAAGAAATTTCTTTGACCAAACTATTGGATGTTGAGTGTGTGTTTGACCTCCAATTTGTGAGATCTTTATATGGTTAGACTCGTGAGTGTACGAGGGTTCTGGAAATTTAAAGTTTATCCGATTCCGAGATGTTGGCCTAAGGGGCATATTGGCTATTTCACCTATTTTTGCGCCTAGCTTTAAATTTAATAGTGAAATCAGTTGCTTGCAATGTTATTTACGATATGTAATTGAATTGAATAGTTTTGGGCTATTCGGAGTCGGATACTCGCGGTAAAGGAGTGGTTTCTAGTTGATTTTGGTACGTATTCGAGGTAAGTGCCTTGTCTAGCCATGTGTAGGGGACCTTTCCCCTTAGGACATGATGTTTGATGTTTGAATTCCTTGTACATAAGTGCGTACTTCAGCTAATTATTGAACATCCATTTTTACATGCAATATTTAAATTGAATTTTTCTTGCTTACTTGATTATTCTAAGTGCAAGTTTAACCTGTATTACTTAGAGAAGCATGCTTAGTTGAATTAAATTGCATATTTGCTCAAGTTGCCTAAATTGACCTATGTGAAACATGTTACGCAAAAACTACCTGTTTGCTTGTGTTTTTTTGTACTTAAATTTTGAATATCCTCTAGTTGTTGTTGCGTATTTACATTGGGATACGAATGTGGGATTCTGGTAGCTCCCCCTTGATAGTTTACTTTGGGACTGCGGATTAGATTCCAGATAGATCCCCCTGCAGATTTACTTTATGACTGC
The DNA here is from genome assembly GCA_034376525.1 of Nicotiana benthamiana. Lineage (NCBI taxonomy): Eukaryota > Viridiplantae > Streptophyta > Magnoliopsida > Solanales > Solanaceae > Nicotiana > Nicotiana benthamiana. The sequence goes on along the minus strand of CM067340.1, from coordinate 56,626,178 downwards.
GGTTATATTTCTAATAGATCCCCCTGCACCTTGATAGTTGGACTATGGGACGGTATCCCGGGAGATCCTCATTTTGGTACCTTGGTATTGAGCTGTATTTTTCTGGGTTTAGCTTATTCATCGTTTATCCATTGTTGCCTTGTAAATTCTGTCTTATTCCAATTTTGTATTCATTACTCATGCATGTCTTCATATCGATTAATTCATATTATATTGTTTATCCTAAGTAGGGCCCTGACCTTCCTCTTAACTACCCAACAGAGGTTAGGCTTGGCACTGACTGAGTACCGCTGTGGTGTACTCACACCTCTTCTACACATGTTTTTCATGTCCATATCCAGGTACCTCCACTCAAGCATATTATCAGTGAGTCAGGGACATCTATGGAGAGTTGAGGTATATTTGTCGCGTCCGCAGACCGAAGAGTCTCCTTGTTATTATAACTTGTAGTGTTTAGACTTTCTATCGTACTTTGATATAGACTATTCTGGAATTTAGAGTTCTTATTGTACATCCATTAGCCTGTGTTGCCCGTGAGATTCCGGGTTTTGGGGTGATTTGTAGACTTCTGCATTTATTGAGTTGTATATGCCGAGCGGCGCTATACATACAGTCCGATCTTCTACCTGTTTAGTTTTGAATATTTAACTTCTGTAAGTTTTGTTATTATTTTTGCATTGTTAGTCTTACTTCGTTATAGGAAATAGGTGCCATCAGGACATTTTCATGGAGGGAGAACTGGGGTCGTGACAAACATTCTCATGTTACTCAGTTTATATGGTCCATAACTAACGCAATTAAGATGTTTAAGAAGTTTGATTTACATAACATAAAGTAGAGTACAACTTCTAAACCAATTAGGAACTCGGTAAGAAAAGATGAAGTTAATTTTAAGAATCATTTGAATAAAGAAAATACAATTTTCAATTAAAGTACAACATCGAATGAGTTATTACATTTAACAAGGAATTTAATCAATTAACTTAGTAGAAATTCTATTTTTAAATAAAATACAACCTGAGACGGTTTAAGAAAATTTAATTGAGTAACTAAATGAATTAAATATGAAAATATTATTGAAATTTTAAAGTATTAAAAAATATGTATATAAATATGGCAAAGTATTGAAAACACGATGGGGTTCCTTCACAAAGGATCACATCGATAAAGGAATCTGAACAGTTATAACACTTGAATTGATAAATCCAAATAAACATAGAAAACAGAAAGTGCACGGAATCACCATTCGTGCTTTTACTCCCGTTATCACCAAAAGAGACAATATTCACTTTCATTCTTTCTTGTTGCAGGGTGTAATGACCCGTTGTTCTTCTGAGAGTTATAGCCCCATTTACCCATCTATGCTTATTTATGTGTTGTTCAGTTGTGTTTAGTTGCATCGAGTTGGTAAGTTTGGGTTCGAAGTAGTTTTTGAATGAAATGAACACTTAGTCTCTTAGTTAGAAAGCTAAGTTAGAAAAGTCAACCAGAAGTTGACTTATGAGTAAACGAATTCAAATTTTGATTTTTATGATTTGATTAGCTTCTTTGGGTGATTTTAGACTTAGGAATGTGTCCGGAATATAATTTGGAGGTCTGTGGTAGAATTAGGCTTGAATTGGCGAAAGTTGAAAGTTTAGAAATTCTTAGGTTTGAATTCGAGGTTGATTTGGTGTTGTTTTGGGTGTTCTGGAGGTTCGGCTATGTTTGAGTAGTGATATATGAGTTGTTAAAATTATTGGTTGAGGTCCTGAGGACCTTGGGTGAGTTTTGGATAGGTTTGAGTTGTGTCGCGCTCGTTTTTCTTATGTTTCGACGCCGTTTCTTTAAGCATAAATGATATCATATTGAACAAATGAGCTACGATTTCTTTTTTGATTGAAGCATTAAATCCGTATCGTAATTACGGACTTGTAGCAAAAAGAATGATCAAATTTGGACATCGTATGACGATTTGATGTCATTTTACTAAGAATTAGGTTGTCAGATTTTTCAGATTAATTACGAAATTGCCACTAGCAACGTATTTAAAAATCTGCAATATTTATAAATATTAAAACCTACATATCTTATTCATTATAAGGTCAAATTGAGTGATTCAAAAGCCTAACTTGACTAAAATGTCACAAGGAATCCATTTGAGACATAAAATATGAGCTTCGGGATGGTATGATACGAGAAACAAGGCAGAATAGCTGCAAGAAAAATATATAAAACTAGGGTTTGTTCATTCGGCCATATTTTGAGTTGGAAAGCTCGGATTTGGGCGATTTTGGAGGAGATTTTAACCATATGGATTGGCTATGTGTTCTCGACTTGGTTTTGGTTATATTTCATGAATCCATCACTTTTTGGGATTTGATTGATGATTTAAAAGTGAAATTGAGGGAGTTAGGGTTTGAGTTTTGGAGAGTTTTAGGTAGGGATTTGATAAACCAAACAGAGTTCGATTTTGACAAATTTTATATGGTTAGACTCGGAGAGGACGAGGATTATTATTCTTCTATTTTCGACTTATTCCGAGATGTGGGCTCGCAGGGCAGATTTTGGTCGATTTCGATTTTTTGGCATATTTTGTAGTTTTTATTTTGGAATTCAATTCTTTAGACTATATTGATAGTAGTAATCTGATTATGGTCAGATTCGGAGCTTTTGGAGGACGAGTTCAGTGACGAGGGCATCCCGGAGTAGAATTTTATGCGGTTGAGATAAGTAACAGTTTTAACTCTGGCTTTGAGGGTACAAACCCGAAGATTTTGATATCAAGTGATTTTTTAGAGGTGATACCCATGCTAGGTAATGGGCGTGTGGGTGTATACCTCGAGGTACTGTGACTTGGTCCATCCCGTAAGGCTGCGATGCCTAATAGCTATTATCTGTGGTTATGTATTTACTTTTTGTTGAACTTGTTTGCCTTCATGTTGGAGATTATGCTTAGGCTTTATTCATTCTCACATTATTTGTACTCGGTCATAGAAATTATTGTATATGTTTACCTCAGTCTCTATTATTTGCTAATATAATGTGATACTTGATGTGGGTTGTGTTCGCTTATTTGTTGATGATGGTAAGGCTAGTGAGGTACATAATTGAGTGAGGCCAAGGGCCTGGTTGTGATGATATTAATACCATAGCGCTTTAGTTGTTCACGTAGCACGTGAGTTGACCGTGTGGGTCTAAGTATTGATGCCATAGCGCATGAGTTGTCCGCGTAGCACGTAAGTTGACCGTGCGGATCCGGGTATTGATATAGTAGCACGTGAGTTGTTCGTGCTTAGCACTTGGGCTTTGGGATCCCCTCCGGAGTCTGTACACACCCCTCAGTGAGCGAAGACTGTTGAGTGTATTGAATGTCCAGTGCTGAGTGCGAGTGCTAAGTGATGGAGTGACATTGCTGTGAAGTTGCATTTACTTTGGTTGTTGGATCATTTATCAATTAAATTTCTTTGTGGCATTTACTGAATTACGGAATTTACCTGTTTCCTGTTATTTTTAAATTGTGAAAATAAATAATTGGACTATTCTGCTTAGCTCATCACTACTGCGCAGTTTCTTAGTTATTTCTGTTACTACTGAGGTGGTTGTACTCATACTACACCCTGCACTTTATGTGCAGATCCAGGTGAGTTAGAGTGCGGCAATTGTTGAGTTCAGACCAGCTATCATCGGAGAATGCAAGGTAGCTGCTAGCGTCCGTAGGACCTTTTTACTCCTTTGGTCATTTCTTCTTTTGGATAGTTAGACAGTTTGTTTATCTTAGTTTATAGTTTTAGATGCTCATGACTTAGTGACACCCCGATGTTGGGACTTGTTTATCTATTTTATATTAATTATATATAGAGTTGATTTAATTATGAGAGATTTAAATGTTGAAATCTTTTATTAATTTTTTTATAATCAAATTAATAGTAATATTTTGGGAATAGGCTTGCCTTGTAACATGATAGATGCCATCACGACCATGGTTAGATTTTGGGTCTTGACAAGTTGGTATTAGAGCCTAGGTTACATAGGTCTCACGAGTCATGAGCGGGTTTAGTAGAGTCTTGCAGATTAGTACAGAGATGTCTGTACTTCTCTTCGAGAGGCTGTAGAACCTTTAGGAACACTTTACCATATTGAATTCTTGTCGTGCGGTATTGATTCATCTTAAAGTGTAACTTTTTGAATTCCTTCCATGCATTCGTATACGCACATGAGTGTTCGATATCAGTTGTGCATCGACGGATTGTGATTCCCTGGATGAGTGCGAGATCTGATTTTCGTGTGTTAATGTTGGGCCAGTCTGGAGGATTTTAGGCCAAGTTTTTATTGTAGATTGAGCACAAAGGTGTTGATTGTGTGAGCGTGTGCTTGTGGACTTATATCCTCGGTAGTGTCCCTATTAGTGAAAATAGAGGCTGGATGGATACATGATGAGTATGATGTGACCGCGAGATGAGTTCATATGATTTGAATATAAGGAGAAGGTATTGATGAAGGTTTCATCTAGTTGAGACACCAAATATGTTTTTTAGACCGCTTCGAGGATGAACGTTTGTTTAAGAGGTGGAAGATGTAATGACCCGGTCGTTCTTCTAAGAGTTATAGACCCATTTCCCCCATCTATGCTTACTTATGTGTTGTTCAGCTTTGTTTACTTGTATCGAGTTGGTAAGTTTGGGTTCGAAATAGTTTTTGAGTGAAATGAACAGTTAGTCTCTTAGTTAGAAAGCCAAGTTAGAAAAGTCAACCGAAAGTTGACTTACGAGACAAATTCAGATTTTGATTTTCAAGTTTTGATTAGCTTCGTTGGATGATTTTAGGCTTAGGAGTGTATCCAGAATATAATTTGGAGTCAGTGGTAGAATTAGGCTTGAATTAGAAAAAGTTGAAAGTTTAGAAATTCTTCGGTTTGAATTCGAGGTTGATTTGGTGTTGTTTGGTGTTATTCAGGTTCAACTAAGTTGGAGTAGTGATATATGACTTGTTAAAATTATTGGTTGAGGTCCTGAGGACCTCGGGTAAGTTTTGAATATATTTGGGATGTGTCGCGCTCGTTTTCTTATATTTCTACGCCGTTTCTTTAAGCATAAATGATAGTATATCTACGATTTCTTTTTTGATTGAATCATTAAATCTGTGTCGTAATTACGGACCCGTAAGAAAAAGAATTATCAAATTTGGACATCGTATGAGGATTTTATGGTCATTTTACTAAGAATTAGGTAGCCAGATTTTCCAGATTAATGACGAAATTGTCGCAGCGTATTTAAAAATCTTTACTATTTGCAAATATTAAAACCTACATATCTCATTCATTATATGGTCAAATTGAGTGATTCAAAATCCTAACTTGACTATAATTTCACAAGTAATCTATTGAAGACATAAAATACGAGTTTTGGGATGGTTTGGCATGAAAAATGAGGCAGAATAGCTGGACGTAAAATATATAAAATTAGGGTTTGTTCATTCGGTCATATTTTGAGTTGGGAAGCTAGAATATGGGCGATTTTGAAGGTGATTTTCACCATATGTATTGGAATAAGTGTTCTCGACTTGGTTTTGGTTATATTTTTTGAATCCATCATCGTTTTTGGGATTTTATTGATAATTTCAATGTGAAAGTGAGGGAGTTAGGACTTGAGTTTTGGAGAGTTTTAGGTAGGGATTTGATGGACCAAACGGAGTCTGATTTTGATAATTTTTGTATGGTTAGACTCGGGAGAGGATGTGGATTATTATTCTTCCATTTTTGACTGATTTAGATATGTGGGCCCGGGGGTCAGATTTTGGTCAATTTCGAATTTTTGGCATATTTGGTAGTTTTTATTGTGGAATTTAATTCATTAGACTATATTGATAGTAGTAATCTGATTATGGTTAGATTCAGACGTTTTGGAGACCTAGCCTAGAGATGAGGGCATCCCGTAGTATGATTTTATGCGGTTGAGGTAACTAACAGTTTTAACTGTGGCTTTGAGGGTATAAACCCGGAGAATTTGATATCATGTGATTGTTTAGAAGTGATACCCATGCTAGGTAACGGGCGTGTAGGTGTATAACTCGAAGGATTGATACTTGGTCCGTCTTGTGAAGCTGCGAGGCCTCATAGCTATTATCTGTGGTTATGTATTTACTTGTTGTTGAACTTGTTTACCTTCATGTTCGAGATCATGCTTAGGCTTTATTCATGCTTACATTATTTGTACTCAATCATAGAAATTATTGTACATGTTTACCTCACTCTCTATTATTTGCTAATATATTGAAGTACTTGATGTGGGTTGTGTTCCCTTATTTGTTGATGATGGTGAGGCTAGTGAGGTACATGATTGAGTGAGGCCGAGGGCCTGGTTGTGAAGATATTAATACCATAGCGCGTGGGTTGTCCGCGTAGAATATGAGTTCACCGTGTGGGTCCAGGTATTGATACCATAGCGTGTGAGTTGTCTGTGTAGCACGTGAGTTGACCATCCGGATCCAGGTATTGATATGGTAGTACGTGAGTTGTCCATGTTTAGCACTTGGGCTTTGGGAGCCCCTCCGCAGTATGTACACACCCCTCAGTGAGCGTAGAGTGTTGAGTGTATTGAATCTTGAGTGCTGAGTGCGAGTGCTGAGTGATGGAGTGACATTGTTGTGCAGTTGTATTTACTTTTGCTGTTGTTGCATTTATCTGTTAAATTTCTTTGTGGGATATACTGAGTTATGGAATTTACCGATTTATTCCTGTTATTTTTAAATTGTGAAAATAAGTAATTAGACTATTCTACTTAGCTCGTCACTACTGCCCAGTTCCTTAGTTATTTTTGTTACTTCTGAGGTGCTCCCATTTCATATATTACCGTTGCATGCGTGCAACCCGCTCCTATTTCATATGTTACCATTGCTGGCGTGCAACCCGCTCCCATTTCATATGTTACCGTTGCAGACGTGCAACTCACTCCCATTTTATTTGTTACCGTTTGAGGCGTGCAACCTACTCACATTCACAAATCATCATCAATCATAAAAGAATCCCTGCACGGGAACAAGAGTATAACAATAACATTCCGACAAGGTAATATCATAAACAATAACATCCCGACAAGGGAACATTAGTATAACAATAATATCCCGGCAAGGGAAATAATATCATAAGCAATAACATCGAGGCAAGGGAATCAACAAGTATATAATAAGGTTCATGGAAAAATCACTAAGCACGATAACATCAACAAAACAACAATACATAATAAGCACGTGATAACTACGCTGATAATCACAACATTTGGACATGTAATATATTTGTACGAAATCATAGAGGTACTCACAGTCAAGAAGTATCAAAACAATAAGGAAGGCAATCACTTCAATTAAGGCAATTAAGGGTGAGTGTAACATGTAAGAATTAGAGGAAGCCTAACAACGTCATATGGAGCATATAGAGGCAATTTAAGCAACTAGAAAACCCAATCATAATGGGATACTTTCCACCTAAGGACCTAAGAATCCTAGAGGCAAATTTTCCATAAATAAGTTCGAGTACACACTCATCACCTCAAATGTATGGACTACAATTAGCATAGAAGACTAAATCCGTAAGGGAAAGTCCCCCACATAAGGTTAGGCAAGATATTTACCTCAATCCGGCCAATTAAATACTCAAGTTAGCTTTTCTATTATCAATCCATCAATGCTCGGCTCAATCTAGCCAAAAACGACTTGAATACATCTAACAATGCAAAAGAAATTAATTTCAATAACAAAACTATGATTCTTATACAAACTGCAAAACGTCAACAAAAGTTAACTACCAGGGCCCGTACCTCGGAACCCAACAAAATTTACAAAAGTCGAATACACATTCCAATAAGAGTTCACCCATACAAAAATTATCCAATTACAGTACCATTTGGTCCTTCAAATTATCATTTTATATTTTTGAAAGATTTCACAATATTTCTCAAATTCCATTTCAAACCATGAATCAAATAATGAATTCAATGATAGATTCAGGTATTCTAGCCAAATCTAAGTTACAATCAATTACCTCGATGAATTTCTTTAAAAACCATCAAAAAATTGGCAAGATCCGAGCACTCTAGGTCAAAATATAAAATAAAACCCTAAACTTTGTATTTATAGTGCACCCCCCAGATTTCCATCACTGCTGACCGCAAAAACAAAACCACCGCTGACCTCAGAAAAAGTTGACTGTAGTGACATGCTTTATTATTTTGGCAATAACTTTCTCTAATTATGTCTAAATTGTGATTTCTTTGGCTTTCTGGAAACTAGTCACGAAGGACTACAACTTTCATTTTTGAATCATCTCAAAATTCATGTAGATCAAAAGCCATAAGCTTCCGAATTTGGACTAGATATCCTACAGAACATATTGATGTGTGGCCGCACACAAAATTATGCGGTATGTACTGAGGTATATGAAATGTTAGTGCATTCCGCACTCTATCGCCACCCCTTTTTTCCTCAATCAAAAATCGGGTTTATGACATTTTGGATATGGGACAATTCTTTCCTTTTGGGAAAGGGGTTTTGCAATATTGTTTTTGAAGAGTCACCACCTAATGATTTAAGGTGCATTTGGACACCTATTGGTTTCATTTAAAAATACGTTTGATAACCATATATAGGGTAAGGGCTTGAGGTTATCCCAAGGGAGAGGTGTTAGGAACCCGTCAGGATCCAGCAGTGTGGTTCCCTGCCAGATAGTTTTTTGTGAATTTGTACAATTAGAAAATAAACAAGTATGACTCAAATAGTAGGGGATTTAAATTCAAGCACACAACTGTTTGAGAAATTAGCAAAACTTTGAAAAGGAATTACAATCTTGACATAAACGTTGAGGGGGTCCTATGTTTGTTTATAATATGGATCACATCAATGCAACACCCGTTATGAAACTCCTCAAATAGGGGCTATGCGTGGTATTATTGCACCGATCATCATATCCATATATACCCTTTCCCCCCTGTGAAGGTAATTAAAGCGTAGGTTGGTCTCGACCCCTATTGCATGTTGTTACCCGCCCTTTCCTATTAGTCTCGGAGGAATTTAGGACTCCTATCCTATAAGAAGGAGGTTCTAGGCAGACCCTCAGGCTTAAAGGCAAAATACTAAGGCGACATACAATAACAAGTAGGACTTCAATTAAAAGGAACATGGAAGACAAACGAAAGGCTCAAATATACCTCCACAGGTAATGCACATATATAGCATGACTCATATACAGTTAAAGTCTTAATTTAAATCCTATGCATGGTATCTAAGTGATAACAGCAGAACCATATTTATTAAATAACTCAGAAAAGAAGCCCGAATCGGGCTTGCTTGCTGATTTTAACTGTTAAAAATAATTAAACACTAACTACAGAGATGGTTTTGGTTTTATTTAAAGTTATTACCTAAAGCTTTCCTAGGCGTAAAATAATGTGCAACAGTTATCCCAGGTTATTAAAACAGTTGTGGAAAATTTACCCTAAGAGCATGTTGTTCTAGTTGATACTAATGCAGAGATTATCACCAGTTATGGTAAACAGGATAATAAAGTGTGAAGCTGTTATTACCTCTTTTATAACAAGCAGTTTACAATAAGTGTGAATGCAAGTACGAATGAGATCCTAAAACATGGTATCTAAGATACTGTATAAAACTCATGATGCCGAATTCCTAGAGCGGGATTTCTAAATGCACATGGCAGGATTGCAGAATTTCCTAAGAGTGGGATTTCTAATGCATGATTTTGTAAGGGAGCACATGCTGAAACAATAAACATGATACCTAAGAGCATGACTAGTAATGTAACTCCACTACAGGTTTCACAACATAACCACAAGTAGAAGCAGTCCAGAAATAAGAGAAACTAAAACAATAAGAGAATCATGTTAATGTTGAGTCTTTAAAACTAAACTAGGACATACCAGTTAAGGAAGCAAAGTGTAAAAAGATAAAGCAAGTATAGTTCCACGGTCTAGCCTTGGCTTTCAGCCGGATAGACAAGCAATTAACACAAGTAGCAGAGAGAGAAGAGAGTTTTTATGTGTGTGTATGTTTTTGAACTAATTGTTCGTGTCTTGTTAATGAAAGACTTAGGGTATTTATTGCTTTGAAAGTAGGTAAAAAAAATAAGGTAACAAGTAAAGGTTTAGCACAATGATTGAATTAACCACAATTAGAATACAATTAATATAAGTACTCTCTTTTAATCAAGGATTACAGCTTAAACGAATATAAACAAGGATTACTAAGAAAAGAAAATCAGTTTGAAAAAGATTGGTTTTACGATATAAGGGGTAGTAAAAGTATAGAGCCTATGGTTGAGTCTAAGTATAGACTACACTAATTTGGGGAAAGGATTCAGGAAGAATGAAACACCGCATCAAATAAGAGAAACGGATCAATCAACTTAAACAAATAAGTAAAATTTTAGGGGTTTATAAGAAAACCTTACAATCGAACCGTAACTTATGGAAATCAGGATCAATCAAGAGGGAGTCATGATTTCGCAGTTCGAAATATAAATGGAGAATAATGAACAGGCGTATCAGACATGCAAGGTCAGCCATATTGATAAAAGGAAATAAGAGAGGAATAAACTAGATGAACACAATCATACATAAGTGACACGAGTAGGCTAAGGACTCAGTAGCAAAAAGGAAACCATTCGAAGAATGGTGGTTAACACATAGAAACAGGTAAAAGAGATCAGTCCAACATACAGAAACGAGTAAAGAAAACCTTTATTACTCACAGTAACAAATGAAGAAAATTTTTAAGAGATTAGGGTTTTTAACAGAGTTGAATTAAAAAGCAGTAAGAAATTATAATCGGTCAAGATAAACAAAGAGAAAGTTCTAATCCTAGATAAATTAATCGAAACATGTACACATACAAATCATATAAGCAAAGACAATTCCAGAACCCTGGATAAAACCAAAAAAATTAGGGTTTTCCACATGATGCATCAGGTAGAAAGACAAACATAAATGAACCATATAAACATAGTAAAACCATATGATAATACTCAAAATCAGAGGATGAGTCTTTTAAAAGAGGTTAAGAAACCCTACTCCTGAAGACGAAGAATCATTTTGGAAAAAATTGGGAAAAACCTTTGACAAAAACACTAAAAGCTCGTAATATACACAGATCCAAAATATATCTAAAAGAAATCAGAAAATCCTTAGATTTAGGGTTTCAAAGAACCTAGAGAAGGCGCGAAAACCTTACATGTTACCGGTTTTCGCAGGAAAAGTCATAGACCTTACTCGAACTACCATGAATGACCGGAAAATAGCATGAGAAACCATGGGAGGCGAGTGAACCACCTCTGGTTCACTTTAAGGCCTCAAAATGATGACACGTGTTCAAGAAGGAGACATAAGGCTGGTAGGTGGTGAGACCACCATAGATTCAGGCAGGGAGATGGCTGGAGAAGGTGGATAAGGTTCATCGGAGAGGAGGGTAGAGGAGAAGGTTCTAGAGAGAACCAAAGATAGAGAGAGAGATGACATACCGGTTGAGAGAGAATGAGAGGGTGAAATGAGAGATGAGGGAGGGCAGTCTTTAGGGTTTACTTTAGGAAGGGGGAATGTGGACTGTTGATCAGAATGATTGTGATGACCCAAAAGGTCATCACTTACTTTTAAAATTACTTCTGTATTTTGAGGCTTTAAAACCTCATCTAGCATCATCTCGATTTGCGTGTGCAGTCCGAACTCGTAGCCGGAAGGTATATGTGAAAATCTATGAAAAATGATAAATTTTGACTATAAAATGAATTAATTTGACTTCGGTCAAAGTTTTGGGTAAACAGACCCGTACCCGTAATTTGACGGTCCTAGAGGGTCCATAGAAAAAATATGGGACTTGGGCGTATGCCTGAAATCGAATTCTGAGGTCCGAAGCCCAAGAAATGAATTTTTAAAGAAAATTATTTTCTAAAATTGTTTAAAGGATTTTGAAATGAAATTTTATTAGAACATGTTAGTACCGGGCCCGTATTTTGGTTCCGGTGCCCGGTACAGGTATTATATATGATCTAAGATGATTCTGTGAAATTTGGTGGGAAACGGATGTCATTTGACGTGATTTGAACCTTAAATGCAAAATTTGATGTTTTAAGAAGTTTTGAAATATTTCATTGATTTTGAGGTTTAATTCGATATTAATAATGTTATTTTGACAATTTGATCACACAGATAAGTTCATATGGTGTTTTTGAGATAGTAAGAATGTTTGGTTTGGAGCTTCGGGGCTCAGGTGAGTTTCGGATGTATATCAGAAGGTTTTGAACTTATGATGTGTTTCAGAAGGTTTTGAACTTATAAAAAGTTGCAGCATTTTTCTTGTTCAGTGACCAGGTATTTTGTTCTTTGTGTTCGCGTGAGCCCACTCACGAACGCGCAAGGCAAATCTCCCAGGTGCCAAATTTACTCTTCGCGAACGCGAGGCTAAAGGTGGATACCTTCGCAAATGCGACCTAGCACACGCGAACGCGATGGCTTATGAGCCTGGGCATGGATAGGGGTATTATACCTACGTGAACGTGACCATCTGGACGCGAATGCGAGGGATCAAGGAGTTAGTGCTCCACGATCGCGAGCCCACTTATTCGAACGCGAAGGTCTCTCTAGCCTGAATCATCGCAAACGCAATGAGCCCGTTGCGAACGCGAAGACCAATTTCGCCCAGTTATTTTAAGTTTCAAAAACAGAATACATTACGAGAATTCCACCATTTTTTATAAACTTGATCTTCTCCACACTTATTGGGCGATTGTTGAAGAATTGCTTCACCATAACCTCTTAGGTAAGTAATCTTTGACTTGTTTTCTTTCATTTATATCAACACCCATTAGATTTCTAGGCCTAAAACATGAGATTAAGGCTAGAAAATTGGGGATTTGGGTAGAGTTAGAGCTTTTTGATTATCGGGGAATTCAATCTCATTTTGGGGTCGAATTTCAAAATAAATTATATATTCGGGCACGTGGGTGAATGGGTGATCGGATTTTGGTCCAAACCTCATTTTTGAACCAAGCAGGCCCGGGGTCGATTTTTGACTTTTGGGAAGAATGATGGGAAAACTATAATTAAGCATTGGAATTGAATTGTTTAGCATTTATTTGATATTATTAAGTCGATTATGTCTAGATACAATTGATTTGGAGCCGAATTCGAAAGGAAAGGCAGTGCTTGAGGCTTGAGTTGCCGTGGAAGTTCGAGGTAAGTGTTTGGTCTAACCTTAGCTTGAGGGATTAGGAGTTGGGTCCTATTTGCTATTGTTTCTTGTTGAATACAACGTATAGGTTTGGTGAAGAGTATCTATACATTAGTGTCGAGCATGACCGTGAGTCTTATATTATGATTTTCATGAGTTCGTTGTATTATTCATGCCTTGGTAAATGTTTCTAATTGTTGTGTAAAGTTTGTAGAAAGAATTGTGACCTATGAACAATGAGGAGGGTTTCATTAGACCCAGTATTTTTCCTTGGGTGCGTCGGTGTTGATTGTTAAAAAGAAGGATGGGTCGATGAGAATATGTATTGATTACTAGTAGTTGAATAAGGTTACAGTCAAGAATAAATATCTGTTGCCGAGGATTGATGATTAATTGATCAGCTTCAGGATGCCAAGGTATTTTCAATTACTTACTTGAGATCTGGCTGCCATCAATTGAGGATTAGGGCATGTGATGTCCCTAAGACAACGTTTCGCACTTGGTACATGCATTATGAGTTCTTGATGATGTCATTCGGGTTGACAAATGCCCAGTAACTTTCATGTATTTGATGAAGCGAGAGTTTAGGCCTTATTTGGATTCATTCGTGATAGTCTTTATTGATATATTCCCACAGTCGATAGGAGCACGAGCAGAATCTCTGAGTGGTTCTTCAGACTTTGAGGGATAGTCAGTTATATGCTAAGTTCTCGAAGTGCGAGTTTTGGTTGAGTTCAGTAACATTTTTGGGTCATGTTGTATCAGCAGAGGGTATTGAGGTTGATCCGAAGAAGATTGAAGTTGTCAAGAACTAGCCTAGACTAGCATCAGCTGCAGAGATTCAGAGTCTCTTGGGATTGGCAGGATACTATCGTCAGTTCGTGGAGGGATTTCATCTATCGCAGCCCAAATGAACAAGTTGACTCAAAAGGGTTCCCAATTCAGATGGTCGAATGAGTGTGAGTCAAGCTTTCGGAAGCTCAAGACAGCTCTAGCTACGACACCTGTATTGGTTTTGCCCATAGGTTTAGGACCTTATACATTCTATTGTGATGCATCTCGTATTGGACTTAGTGCAGTGTTCATTATGGATGGCAAGGTCATTGCCTAAGCTTCACGACACTTGATGATTCATGAGATGAACTATCCGATTAATGATTTGGAGTTGGTGGCAATTGTTCACGCATCGAAGATTTGGAGGCATTATCTGTGTGGCTTGACATGTGAGGTGTTCACAAATCACAAGAATCTTCAGTATTTGTTCAAACAAAAAAAGTTGAATTTGAGGCAGAAGAGGTTGTTGGAGTTTTTTAAAGACTACGATATCACCATCTTATATCATCCGGGAAAGGCCAATGTGGTGGCCGATGCATTGAGTAAGAATTCAGCCAGTATGGGCGGTCTTGCTTATATTCCGGTCGGTGAGAGACCGTTTGCTTTGGATGTTCAGGCAATGCTCAAATAATTTATAATGCTTATCAACAAGCCTTAGATCATGCTATACAACATATTCCAACTCCTACTTCGTATAGTTCGTCCTCTAAAAGAAATACGGGCCTAAAAGTACTTAGTTCTTGGACGGATTTCAGGGGTTCTCAAGGTGATAATATTGATGATACTTCATATCTAAATAAGCTTCAAGTTTATTTGTCGCAGGGCCTTGAGAAGGAGAATCGAGACGGTGCCTTTGATCTTTTGGAATGGTGGAAGGCCAAAGAAAATACTTTCCGGTTCTTGCAAGGATGGCTCAAGATATTTTATGCGTTCAAGCTTCAACAGTGGCATCAGAGAGAGCTTTCGATCAAGCAAGACTTCAAGTAGGTTATCATAGAGCGTCTATGAGGGAGAGCTTGGAAAAAGCAGTACTCTTTAGAGATTGGATCGGTTCGGAAAGAAGAAATTTTGGACTTGCTGAATCACACGGAGATAGACGAAGCTTATGAACAAATGATAGCGAAAATTACGGAGGATGCTGCTTCGGCCGGAAGCGGTGATGAACAAGCTTCTTTTCCGCCACCACTAACATAAATTCCTCCGAACCTTAAAGGATTTATGAAATTTGTTAGAGATACTATGTAGACTGATATGTAATTTGCACTTTCGCACAACTTCATTAGTTTTTTTCCTTGTAATGGTGGTATTAGCACCTTGTTGTGCTCATTCTATTGGGGGGAAGGAGACTAAGAAAGATCTTATTATTTTTGTTGATGTCGTAATAATAATAAGTATAAGACATTCCCTTGAATATCTCTTTGTAATTTTTTTATGTGTTTAAATTTTACTCTTTAGAAGATTTAACTTACAATTCTATAATATATTTACAAGAAGTTATATAAGACAATATATATACATAACATACTATATATACTACATAATATATAAGCTATATATATATAACTTACAAAAAAATATCTTAGATAAAAAAATCTAAAAAAAATAGCTCAGACCCGTTAGGCCCGTGGGCCCGACTCATTTAACCCGGGACCATATGGACTTAGGCTCACAATGGACCGGTTCCATTATTTGGGACCGTTTGGCCCGGAACTGCTTGAGCCCGGCCAGCTAAAGCCCAGGCGCGGGCCCGGACCAGAATATAGCCTTAGTCTAGAGAAACATCAGTACCCACTTTAAGAATAAAAGGTAGGGTTTTTCCCTTTATCTTGAATGATTCTTTACCAATTGTTTTGCTTATTGTTTATTTCCTTGATAGTTCTGATTGCCACAATTACCTTCGCTCTGGGTTGGAAAATTTAGGGAATGTCAATAAATTTGTACAAATTATTTATGTCATTAAAGTTATTATGGTATCATGAAGCAACTGTATTATTTCTATCAATCTTTCAATTCCAGTTGTCTATCCGATAGACACACAAGCATGCTTTTTTATGGTTGATAACCTCAGAAAGTTAAAATTTGGCACTTTATGAGAAAATTCATAATATATTGGATGAAACTTACTGAAACAATTGAGCTTGTAGGGACAAAAATTTTAGTCCTTGTTAGATTGACTCAAACAAAAACCTTTGTAAATTTTTATTTATACAAGTCATGAAATTTACCACAACAAAAGAATGTTGCTGGTAGGAAAGGAAAAATCTTAACAAACGCTTTCAGTTGCGCCACAGAATTTTTGATATTAGTCACATATAGATACAATATCTCCCAGGTACCTCATTGACTTGTAATAACATCAGAGCATATTCTGTTAGAATATGCTGGTTTTTATTATAGATCCTATTGTTCAATTTCTCGATTTATATAGATTTGTATAATATGTTGGATATGTATCAAGAATTAGAAATGATTATTGCTACTAAACAAACATGTTTCAAAGAATGCACTCATCATTCTTATATTTTTTGAGATATGTGAATTGTCAAATTATTTTTATCCTACAAACAGACGCACCAGACACCATACAGATTCATGAACATGTATTTGACGTAAGTTGCATTGTTGTTAGCTCAAATTATTGTTACTCTTGTTGAGCTAGGGCCAATAGCTATTGCTGCTTATTTCTTGGTGGATTATGGAAGATGTTCTTAAGTTTCCTTTTATTGCGAACGAGCAGTTGGAACAAGCTGTCCTTGAGTTCTTTTATGATATAGATATATTAATAAAACTAGAAAACTTAAGCCATATATTACTACTTCTAGGTGTTGGTCTTTCTACTTTAATATTTTTTTTTTCGCTTTCACCAACTTTTGTACATGACAAATAAGGGAGTTAATTTTTATTCATGTGCCACCTTTGGCTCATATGTTTGTGATTCTGTTTTCCTTATTACTTGCCAGCAGATTGGTCTATTTTGTTTAAAAAGTTATGATATCAAAAGGCAAAGAGCTTTCTTCGTGCTATAGTTTTTCTGATGTGCAGACTTAAATGTATATGGTAACAGGTGGTTAATACAAAACAGATTGGACAATCTGAAGTGCTAATCTTCTGTTGCAGTCACATTTTTCATCATAAAGTTCGAATTTCCTCAAATGGTGGCATTTCCTCCAAAGGTTAGCATTAATGCACACATATTCTGTAATTTTCTTTAATCGCCTTTCGCTTCTTACTTTGTTCTTCATTAGTGTAACGACCCGACTTGTCGTTTTAAGAATAAATGCCCCGTTCAGCGACTTAAGTTCTCGAGTAACTTCATAATAGGTATTATGACTCGCGTGTGTGGTCGAATTTAGTTTTCGCAAGATTCGAAATTTAATTTAAAGAAAAATTCTCGTTTTGAAGCTTAAATAGAAAGAGTTGGTCGGAGAGTTGACCTTTGAGCAAACGACCTCGGAATGGATATTTGATGATATCAATAGCTTCGTATGGTGATTTCGGACTTAGATGTATGTTCGAATTTGAATTTGGAAGTCCATAGGATAATTCGACGCATTTTGGCGAAAGTTGGGAAATAGAAGATTATTGGCAAATTCGACCAAAGGTGGAACTTTTGATAACGAGGTTGAATTTTGATTCCGAAAATTGGAACAGCTGCGTGCAAAATTTGAAGTCATTCCGCATTGATTTAATATGTTTCGGCGTAAAATATAGAAGTTGGAAGTTTTGAAAACACATAATTCGATTCGATACGCGATTCGTAATTTCGGCGTTATTTGACGTGGTTTAAAGCCTCGATTAAGTTCGTATTGTATGTTGGGACATGTTGGCATATTTGGTTAAAGTCTCGAGGACATCGGATGGATTTCGGAAGGTTAATGAAGTCTATTTTTGGATGAGATTGCTGCTGAAATTTGCTTTTGTTTCTGGGCAGCTACTGGATCTTCGCTTCTGTCGCAGCTTCATCACAGAAGCGCCATCGCAGGAGCGACCAGCACTTCGCAGAAGAGACTGGAAAGGGGGCTGGGCAGTGCTGGGCGTTCATCGCAGAAGCAAGGTCACAGGCATAAATCAGTCACTTTGTCATTTTCGATTGGTACTTTAGAGCTTATATCTCTCAATCTGTAAGAAATTTGGAGATAATTAAAAAATAAAAATTGTACCTTTTTCTGTCTAGTTTTCATAAATTCAAACCATATGTCATTTGCAGTTTTGTACAATAAACTAGAGGTTGTCTAGAAAGAGTTTTGAAATTGCTAGAAATTTTTGTTTCATGGGGCTGACTTCGGGAGCTTATATCTCTCCATGTATAAGGAACTGTATCACGATCCAAAATTCACTAAGGATCGTGGTTGTGCCGGATACCGCTGTCATGTCAGCCAACTCAAATACTAATTAAATCTCGTTTTAACACTTTTTGAAATACATGATTTTTCCTTCATTATTTAGAAATTTAAATTATAGTTTTAAATCAAATTTAAAAGTTAAGAAATTAATATAATACTTTAAACCATCCCAGAACCCGATGTCACAAGTGCATCAGTATCTACTGATAAGAGAAATAAAATACAACATCCGTCCGGAATACAGTGGACGGAAAGTAAATACAGTACAGAGGTAGGGACTGCTCTAGATGCGGCTGTCTCGAATGATGTAGCTCACCTAGTCCTAGAATCATCCATGTTGTTGTGCCAAGTAGACCACTGGAGTTACATATACATGTGCAACAAAATGCACATGAAGCGTAGTATGAATACAAACACAACGTGTACCTAATGAGTGTCCTGCATAATCTCGAAGGGGTAGAGACGAGATGGTCAACTTTGACACTCTCTAATAGTCCAACGATTATTTATCCTTAGTATATTAAACAATGAATTTATTTTATAGACATAACTCTATCCAGATAGAGGAAACAAGTCAACATATAATTCTTTCAGGGGAAATTTCCAAAAAAATTTTTATTATTAACAAAATGATCTCGAGCCAAGGTAAGCAGTAACAACTTAAATAAGTTTCAGGCAGCAACACAAGCATGCACAAATCACACCGAGGCGACGGCCCGATCCAACATAAATAAATGTGCACTTGCCGGGGGTAGACGATGCGCCTATAGATGCATCTATTAATCTACCGAGGCGTTCGGCCCAATAAAAAATAAACACACAAAGACAGACAATCAGTCAAGAAGTGAACATGGAGCAAATATCCAAGAAAGGCTAATTCTCTATAATAATTTGAGAAAACGAAGCTTAAATTTTTTTTTAAAAATTCATTTATTAATTTAATGTGATTTAAGCAATTCAATCCATCAATTGGTTCAGAATTAATCCAAGTATAACATGCTTTTGGGTCCTAGACTACCCGAACAATAGCATAGTAGTAGCTACGAACGGACTCTCGTCACCTCGTGTGCACGTAGCCTCCCACAAATAGGAGGACATAAGTCACGACCAAAACTGATGGGCCGTTACGAGCACCCGGTACCCGGAACCAACGTAACATATCTTTCTTATGACATCATTACATACATATGACATACGGGCCTAGTAGGCCAACATAGTTATTTATGAACTCAAACGTAGGCCGACAAGGTCGTACAATCTTTCACGTAAACGACATATTTCAACAAGCCTCTAATAATACATAATGCTATAAAGGTCGGGACAGAGTCTCACAACACCAAACAATACACGTTTAAATCATACTAACCAAACAAGAAATTCCGAAGTGAATGGAGCGCACCAACATCTTCCGCAGAGCTGATAGCCTATTTGGATGGCTCTCGACTCGTTCAACTAGACCTGCGGGCATAAAACGCAGCGTCCCCAAGCAAAAGAGAGTATGTAAGGCAGATAAATAAATACATGGAAGACATATTGAGTACATGACTCAACCTATAAGTCTGAATAACTTTGTAAATCATAAATTACTTTCAACGTCATACATACGCGTACGAATGTCATGCTGTGCATAGGTATATGTTTCATAACATCATCAGCCTCTGAGGGCATCCCATTATATCATATCAGCCACTGTGGGCAAAGTCATAATCGTATACCAGTTGATCATGCGGTGGTGTATATAACGTCATAACCTTTCCCATATCCCATATATATATATATATATATATATATATATATATATATATATATATATATATATATATATATACCATTTGAATACATACATATATATGCATATATAACGCCATTTCAATACATACCCATATATGCGTATATACCGTTGTTTGAATCATATTTCAGCCACTGTGGGCAACATCATCATCATATACCGGCTGATCGGGTGGTGGTGCGTATACAACGTCGTAACCTTTTCCCATATCCCATATACATATATATATACATATATACGCGTATATATGCAGTCTGAATCATGGATCAATGTACATGTATAATTGCATGAAATGCATATGAAATACAATAACACAATCTCTTGATACGTCATAAGATCATTATATCTCTGATTAATATCATAACATTATTTTACGTATATTTTGAGACCCATGAACAGACGATGGAATAATAAAACACATAGAAATTCAATAACATAGGCACTTCTAATACTTTTATGAATAGACTCATATATGAAATTTGTGTATTTGCACGTTTCGTTCGTATCATATGGACCATGCCAAAAGAAAAAAGAAATAACCTTAACATACCTATCCCTGAACTTATTCGAACGAATCTGCTTCTGCGAAATTTACACACGAAATTTGGCTTTGGATATTTGTTGAAATTACAGAACCATACTTTACGTTACCTTCTTCAATTCCCAGAATGTTCACGTTCTTGTCGTTGAAATATTTGAAGACGGCATTTCAAAGTTTTGTGGGAAAGACTTGAGAATGACGTTAATGATTTTTGAAATCACACTTGCAATCTTGGCAAGAAATGGACGAGAATGCCTACTGTTTCCAAGGTTTTGATTTTAAGTAATGAAAATGAATTCAAACTTAGATTGTCAGAATTCAAGTCTTACTAAGACTTTTAGTTTTAGACTCTTTAAATTTAAGACACCTGTACATATTTTCATTAGTCCTATTTTCTAATTAGTGGTCTTGTGCCACCTTTCCCTTTTGTAATTGATTAAATGTTATCCGCTTATTAGTTAATCGGGTAATATTTTGTTATCCGGTAATTAACCAATTATCCATATAATATTAAAAAAGTCATAAATCGCTTAAAATTTTATTTATTTATTTTTGTAAACTACTTCATATATATTTTATATATTATACTACCGTGGTCATGTGGTACCTTGTATGATGCTAGTTCATAATTATCGGGTATTATCGCTCGACTCATACATTATTCCAAAGTGACCACTTTCAATGAAACTTATTTTCTTTAGTTCGTGTACCCCTTATTCTTCATAACACTTATTTATCTCTTCCTATAAACACCGTATGTACGTTAACGTCAAGATGATCTCATCTCCGAGTTTATGTTGATTAATCTTACGACGAAGCTTTAACGTACGATGACGCTTTAGCGTACGAAAACCTAGGGTGTAACATCATCCCCCCTTGAAACATTCGTCCTCGAATGTTGACTGGTGCACTTATCATTTTCGTAACTTATGTCTTCTGAATACTTTGTACTCTCCTTTCCATCGTGGCAATTATTTTATGAGTAAATCCAAATGCTAGGGAATTTTCCTTTTTAGGCCTCTTTCACACACCACGGCTTGTGGTCGGAATTCGTCCAATCTTATAACTGTTGCGACCTTTTGTCATGCAACGTGTACGACTTCTTCCTACTATGTGAACCTATGGGACTTTTTCCTTTAGATTTTAGCCAATCGACTTTTCTTACTTTGGGAATATATACAGAACTTGACAAGATGTCCCTTTGGGTATCTATAGGTATACTGAAGCTCCTTGCTCAATACTCTGTAGAACTTGCGAATATAGCCATATCTCATCTCATAGATCTGGTTACCTATTCATATAACATTACTGCGTTTACATGGGTTATATTATACCTTAATTTTTGCTTCAATCTACCTTTGCTGAGGTATGCTTACCAAGATTCCAGTTACTTTTGTTGCCTATCCTTTAGGTATAAATCGTAGTTCTTCAATGCTTATTCATTACCGTTCGTCTTAAGAATGGCGGCCTAATGTCATCTCATACTTTGTGACTGTTGTCCATCCATTGTTGACTCGTCTCAATATTAATCTACAATATACCACTGATAACTTGAAACTTCTTACGTCGTACCTTGTCACTAGGGCTTACGTTCGATCGGGGAATATTTGAAGTGATTTTCCTCATCCACTTAGGGGTGATACTATACTTCAATAATCGTATTTTGTAGCATCCCAATGTCATTCACTTATGTGGGTATTTTATTCTCGTACAATCCATAAAATCCTCTTGAAATCATTACTCACTCAATGGCCTAAACGTTATCCCTTATCCACCACAATTACACCCTCATTGTACTATCAGGGCAGCATTACATCTATTCTATATGCTACTAGTCTTAGACTCGTTTGAGTTCATTCAGGCTATACTGAGCTTTCTATAATTTAGAGAAACCATCAGCTCTTCTTGTTTTCATGGGATTAATCCCGAGGACTTATCCATTATTGTTACCTTCTCACTCGAGTTTTCTTTTCCATACTCATGTCTTCCCAAAACTTGTTGCTCTATCATACTTTATCTTGCAACCTACACATATCCATTTATACCATTTGCAACCTTTCTTCAGCTTGCTTGCACCATATATTTTCTTATGTTATTCTAGAGTATCAAGCGAGACATCACATAATCTCTAACTATTCTTTACTCTCATAATTAGGCTATTCGATACCTAGACCATAGGCTGGAAGATATACTACTGACGCCGCTACTATCATTCCTGGACGATGAATCCCCGTGCTTATAGACTTCCAATCCGAAATACGGATTATTCACGATCTTTTGCCTTTAAGTATCTCTTACGTTGTTAACATTTACCTTGCTTACCTTAAAATTTAGCATCATATATTTTATCTCTTTGATGACGTTCCCTCCTCATAGGTATAATTCACATTCACGTCTTGAACTTCTATTATAATACATGCACCTCTTTGCACAATCTCGTAGGAGCTCCATACTAATTTTCTTATGAGGTTGGGACACTTCTGACTGGCTTTATCGTAGCGCCACTATTGAATATGGCTACTACATTATCTCTCTTATACCTTTGATAGTAAGAGTCATACTGCAAGGTTCTCAATCACAATTTCTATAATTTTCAGGGTCTAATAATCAGATTTCTGATTTACTTCGTTGATGTATCTCTTTAGCTTCCTCCTTTTTCTGATCAACCTTTTATGTAGTCTTAAGCTACTTCCCCATATGTGGTTCATGGTATTAGTTACATTAGCCCTTCATTGACGTTATGAATATCCATGATAAAATCTTCTGATAATTCAATCTTTTGTGTATGATCTGGGCTCAATTCTTTCTTTTAACTTATACCGGAATCTTCTACGATTGTATGATTGCCAACATATATGCTGCTACATGGATAATACTCCGGAGT
Source organism: Nicotiana benthamiana (assembly GCA_034376525.1). Classification (NCBI taxonomy): domain Eukaryota; kingdom Viridiplantae; phylum Streptophyta; class Magnoliopsida; order Solanales; family Solanaceae; genus Nicotiana; species Nicotiana benthamiana. The sequence goes on along the minus strand of CM067340.1, from coordinate 56,602,578 downwards.
CTTAAGTGCGTTCATCACATACCTAACTCTGGATCATTGATCAATAATTCCTTTCTTTCTATCTCAGTTTGCTATAAACGTAGGCAATTACATTTCCCGGTCCTTCTGTCACTTTGTTGCATCCATACTTAGGTTATCATAATGCCTACACTTGCCATATTTTTCGTACAATAATATTACTTTTATTTCTTACTTCCCATTCATTAGCCATGGTAGGTGCCACTTTCCTTTAGAATATTTAAAATGTTGTTGCGAGATTTGTTATTACACGACCATTTCCTCTTTAGGTCGTTGTGCTTAGGTTGAATCCTTCTTTATTATCTCCTCAACTAATCTTTTGATGTAGTATTTAGGAAGAACCCTTGACTTTCGTAAGCTATGAGCTTATTACGAGCCTTTTTGATGTCTTTGCATGCCTATAATCATCTGTAGTTGCTTACATCCATGCGTTGTGCTTTTAAGGTCGCTTCTGAACTGATATTTTGACTGCCTTCTGCCACGACCCTAGTTGAACAATTGTGAACCTGTCATGACGGCACCAAGTCTTCACGACTAGTTAAGCCTAACACATTGCGGAATTTAACAATCTTTACGGAAATAATATCAGAATACCGAATAGCATAATAAAATGTATAGATTTGCCGCCTGGCACATACACTTCAATACAAAATACTGAAACAACGTACAAGACGCGGAAACCCATGGGCAACATATGCTATAAGAAATCTTACACTACTCTAGTCACCAGAATAGTCTAATACAAAGAGGGATCGAAATAACATCTAATAATTATGGATAAAATAAGAAGGAGACTTTGTGGATCTTCGGACGTGGATGATGTATACCTTAAGTCTCCAATATGCTCTCGGACAGCTATTGGCGGTATGCCTGCTCAGAATTACATGAATCTGCACATGAAAAACATACACAGAAGAGGCGTGAGTACACCACAGCGGTACTCAGTAAGTGCCAAGCCTAACCTCGGCTGGGTAGTGACGAGGAAGGTCGAGGCCTTACTGAGATAAACATAAACATAAAGATGAAATGAATAAACAGTATGAGTACAGTGTATATCGAGAGTCCAGCAAAATAATACAGAAGTAGATTACAAATACAATCTATGAATAAAATAACGATCACTACAGACTATTTATCATTGGGGATCTCCTGGTATCCCGAGGATCTCCTGGTATCCTCATCACATAAACGAGGGATCTCCAAGTATCCCGAGGATCTCCTAGTATCCTCCATTTAATCACGAGGGATCTCCAAGTATTCCGAGGATCTCCTAGTATCATCCATATATATTCAATCATGTGCCGGAGATCTCTTAGTATCCTACACTTCCAATCTTAGAACATAATACGCACAGGGAAACTCCCAGGATGCCGTCCGGTAGACCCAATCGTAAACAGATCACAGCAATACAATATTGTACAAATGATAAGTAAAGGCAACAGGTAGAATCTAAAGTCTAGCATGCTTCACAAAGAGCAGATATTCCAATTTTGTCAAATAGATAAGTAAGCTAACAAACATGCTTTCCTTATGCTAAAACAAGTGAAATAACATTTATAACAGTTAAATACATGAAGAACGCAGTCTAAATAAGTCAAGTAAGGTGAATTTTTAACAATTAGCACAGGTGCATGCTCATCGCCTCACGCACAAGGCATTTAAAACAACAGTCAAGATATCCTAAGGGGAGAGGTCCCCCACACAAAGTTAGACAAGCTACTTATCTCGAACCGGTACAAAAATTACAAAGAAACGATGCCCTTTCCACAAGTGTCTGACTCCAAGTGACCCAAATATATTCAAACCAATTACATATTGTAAATAACATTGCAAGTAACTAATTCCACCATTACAATTACAGGTATGGCACAAAAATGGGTAAAATGACCAACATGCCCCTCAGACCAACGTCTCAGAATCGAATAATTTTCATATTTTCGAAAACCTCGTACGCTCGCGAGTCTAACCATATAAACAGCTTCTAAATCGGAGCTCCAATGCCCCCTAAAATTCTTACAATTAGGTCTAAGAACTTTACCCCAAATTTTCATTCAAAATCTGAAATTAAAGGTTGAATTCACGATTAGATTAGTGGGTTTTAGTCATAGAGGAGTAAGGAATCATTACCCAATTGTTGCCTCTGAAAAACCTTCGAAAAATCCCTCAAATCTGAGCTATCTAGCTTAAGTTTTGTTAAAAATGGAAGAATCCACTTTTTTTGAAATATTAATACTGTTCTGGGACTTTGTTCATTGCGATAGCAGGAAGTCATCTGCGATCGCGTAGATAAAAATTAAAAGACCTTGGAACTGGTGTATGTAAATGCAGCCCAAGCCATGCGATCGCAGAAGAGAAAGAAACAGAACTATGCGATCACGAACAGTGCCACACGATCCCCAAGAGAAAAAAGGATGGCTTCCGCGATAGCGAACCAACTAATGCGATCGCGTAGAGCAACTCACCACCCTGTCAAAAAACACATTATGCGATCGCGTAAGGGAAGATGCGACCGCAGAGAAGGAATTTCTGCAGCAGATCCAAAGGAATTTCTGCAACTTTTTACAACACAAAAATGCCCCATTGGGCATCCGAAATGCAACCGAGGCCCCAGGGACCTCAACGAACCCACAGACGTATCCCATAACATCATTCAAACTTGTACCAATCCTTAAGCCACCTAAAATAACACCGCAAACTCGAATTAATCAATGATTTGAACCTAAGAACTTCAAATACCACCAGACTCGCTTTTGATAAAAAACCTAACCAAAACACATCCGATTGACCTAAAATTTTGAACGCACGTCCCAAATGACATCACGGTGCCATAGCAACTTCTGGAATTACGTTTCGGCCCTTGGATAAAAATTCACTATCGGACCGAAACTTCAAAATTTTAACTTTCGGCATTTCTAGCCTAAATGAGCTGCTAACATCCAAAATACATTCCAAACACGCTTCAAATCCCGAAATCACCTAACGAAGCTAATAGAACAATCAGACTTAAATTCCGAGGTCGTCTTCGCACTGTTCCAATTACGAACCACTTTCTAATACATAAGCTCTCATTTAGAGACTAAGTATCTCAAAACACTCTGAATTCTATGACTGAACGTCCCGGCAAACTAAAATAGCAGAAATGAACTTAGTGGAGACAGTAAATGGGGAAACGGGGCTTAAATTCCAAAGACGACCGGTCGGGTCGTCACATCCTCATAGACTTAAACATTCGTTCGTCCTCGAACGACCATGGAGAACATGCCCGAAGTAGCAAAGAGATAAGGGTATCGGATGCGCATATCCCGCTTGGTCTCCCAAGTCACCTCCTTGGCCAGCTGACCCTGCCACTGAACCTTTACTGAAGCTATATCCTTTGACCTGCGCTTTCGGATCTGGCTGTCTAATATTTACATTGGCTCCTCAACATAGGACAAGTCATTGTCCAACTGGATTGAAGTGAACTCCAACATGTGAGACGGGTCACCGTGATACCTCCGAAGCATCGAGACATGAAATAGCGGATGAACCCCGGCCAAACTAGGAGGTAAGGAAATCTTATAAGCAACCTCCCCAACTCGCTTCAAAATCTCAAATGGGACAATGAACCTCAGGCTCAACTTCCCTTTCCTTCCAAACCTCATGACGCCTTTCATAGACGAGACCCGAAGCAAAACACGCTCACCGACCATAAAGGAAACATCACGAACCTTCTGGTCTGCGTAGCTCTTCTATATGGACTGGGCCGTAAAAATTCTATCCTGAATCACCTTAACCTTCTCGACCGCATCCTTGACCAAATCAGTGCCCAATAGCCTGGCCTCACCCGGCTCGAACCAACCCACCGGGGATCTGCATCTCCTACCATATAAGGCCTTATACGGTGCAATTTGAATACTGGACTGATAATTGTTGTTGTGTGCAAACTAAGCCAATGGCAAGAACTGATCCCAAGACCGTCTAAAGTCAATCACGCATGCACAGAGCATATATTCAAGAATCTGAATAGTGCGCTCGGACTGTCCATCCGTCTGAGGGTGGAAAGTTGTGCTCATAGACACCTAGGTACCCAACTCCTATTGGACGGCTCTCCAGAAATGTGATGTAGATACTGAACCCCTCTCTGAGATGATAGAAACTAGAATGCCATGCAAACGGACAATCTCCCTGATATAAATCCCCGCTAACCACTCCGCTAAGTAAGAAGTACATACTGGAATGAAATGAATGGACTTGGTCAGCCGTTCCACAACAACCCAAATAGAATCAAATTTCTTTGCCGTCAGAGGGAGGCCAGTCACAAAATCCATAATGATCTTCTCCCATTTCCACTCCAAAATCTCCATCTGCTGGAGTAACCCTCCTGATCTTTGGTGCTCAGTGTTTACCTGCTGATAGTTGAGGCATCTAGCTACAAACTCTGCTATGTCCTTCTTCATTTGCCTCCACCGGTATGTTGCTCCAGATCCTGATACATCTTCGCGGAAACCGGATGGATGGAGTACCGCGAGTTATGGGCCTCTGTCAATATCAACTCCAGAATATCATCAATATTGGGTACGCAGATCCGACCCTGCATCCTCAATACCCCATCATCCCCAATAGTCACATCCCTAGCATCGCCATGCTGAACTGTGTCCCTGAGGACAAGCAAATGAGGGTCATCATACTTCCGCTCCCTGATACGATCAAACAATGAAGACCGAGAAACCACACAGGCTAGAACCTGACTGCGCTCCAAATGGTCCAATATCACGAACTGATTGGCTAAAGCCTGAACATCCATTGCCATAGGTCTCTCTGAAGCTGGTAAATATGCCAAACTCCCCAAACTCTCCGCCTGGCGACTCAAGGCATCGGATACCACATTGGCCTTGCCCGAATGAAAAAGAATAGTAATATTATAATCCTTCAGTAGCTCCAACCAGCTCCTCTTGCACAAGATCAAATCCTTCTACTTGAACATGTGTTGTAAACTCAGATGATCCGTGTAAATCTCACAAGGCATGCCATACAGATAATGACACCAGATCTTGAAGGCATGAACAATAGCAGCTAACTGAAGGTCATGGACATGATAGTTCTTTTCATGTGCCTTCAACTATCTGGATGCGTAGGCAATCACCCTACCATCCTGCAACAACATCGCTCCAAGTTTGACTCTTGAAGCATCACAATAAACTGTATAGAACACCGAACCAGTAAGAAAAATTAGAATATGGGCTGAAGTCAAAGCCGTCTTGAGCTTCTAGAAGCTCGCCTCACACTCATATGACCACTGAAAGGGAGCACCCTTCTGGGTCAATCTAGTCATAAGGGCTGCAATCGATGAGAACCCCTCCACAAAACAACGGTAATACCCTGCAAGGCGAAGGAAACTGCAGATCTCTATAGCTGAGAAGGGCCTGGGCCAACTCTGCATGGCCTCCACATTCTTCGGATCTACCCGAATGCCCTCACTCGATACCACGTGGCCTAGGAATGCCATAGAACTCAACCAAAACTCCCATTTTTAAAACTTTGCATATAATTTCTTCTCTCTTAGGGTCTGAAGCACTATCCTCAGGTGCTGCTCATGATCTTCCTGACTCCAAGAGTATACAAGAATATCATCTATGAAAACAATGACAACAAGTCGAGATAGGGCCTGAATACATTGTGCATCAAATGCATAAAAGCTGTTGGGGCGTTGGTCAGCCCAAATGACATGACAAGGAACTCGTAACGACCATATCGAGTCCTAAACGCAGTCTATGGGATATCTGGCTCCAGAATCTGTAGCTGGTGATAACATTAGTGCAAATCAATCTTAGAAAACACCTTGCGCCCTGAAGTTGGTCAAATAGATCATCGATACGAGGTAAAGGATATCAGTTCTTCACTGTAACTTTGTTCAACTGACGATAATCGATACACATGCGCATAGAACTATCCTTTTTCTTTACGAACAAGATAGGATCACCCCACGGTTAAACACGGGGTCGAATAAAACCCTTATCAAGCAATTCCTGTAACTAATCCTTCAACTCAGAACGAGCCATACAGTAAAGAGGAATAGATATAGGCTGAGTGCTCGGCAACAAATTAATACCGAAATTAATGTTTCGATCGGGAGGCATGCCCAAACGGTCAGCTGGGAACACATCGGAGAAATCCCGTACCAATGGAACAGAGTCAACAGAAGGGGTATCAGCACTGACATCTCTCACATAAGCTAAATACGCGGCGCACCCCTTCTCAACCATATGCCGAGCTTTAAGAAAAGATATAACTCTACTAGGAGTGTGATCAAAAGTACCACTCCACTCAATACGTGATGGTGCTTATGTATGGGTACCAGAGTAGTGACCCGACTCTCGATACCTCTTGGCCTCTCTCTCCACTCGCTCTCTGGCATCCATACCCTCTATCCTCCTGGCTATGCTTACTACCAATTGATTGGGTATATCCATCTCCAACTGTTAATCCATGCCAGACCTGATGGAAGGAATAAGACCCTCAATAAACCGGAAAGCCCTATCACGAATAGTAGCCACCAAAGATGGTGCATGTCTGGCCAACCTAGTATAACGGATGGCATACTCAAAGACAGTCATAGGGCCCTGGCGCAAATACTCAAACTCCGCGCATTATGCATTTCGGAGGCTTTAGGGAACAAACTCCCTCTAAAACATATCTGAAAATTGAGTCCAAGTTAGGGTGGCAACCTCATCCGGACTGTCTAACTCAAAGGTGCGCCGCCAATCATAGACAACTCCCCGAAGCTGGAAAGCTGCAAAAGAAACCCCCTCGAGGCAGTTATACCCATGGTCTGAAATATGCGGTGACAATCCTCCAAAAACCCCAAAGCATCATCCGTAGCTAGTCCGCTGGAAACAGGAGTGTCATACTTCTTGAACCTCTCCAGTCTACGCTGCTTATCCACTGAAGCAGGTGCCCCATCCCTGGGCTGAACTGCTACTGCAGGCTGGACGGGGATAATATCTGTAATTTGTCCCACATGCACTCTCTTCTCCGGAGTGCTGCGGGAGTCTGGGCTCCTCCCCTAGACTGGGACGTGGCTGCAGGAAGGGAAAGCAACCCTGCCTGTGACAGCGTAGTATACATGCTCATAAACTGTGACGATGCCTCCTGAACAGCTGGAGTAGTGGTGGTTGTGGGCGTGTCAGGTGCCTGAGTCGTGGTTGGATCCACTGGTGGTACCTTGGCAGCCGCTCGCGCAGGTATTCTGGCTGCAACGCGCGCACGTCCTTGACCCCTGCCTCGGCCCCTTCCAATAGCGGCTGCAGGAGGGGGTGCGGGTGCCTGATCGTCCTGGGTCGTGCGTGTCCTCACTATCTGTGAGAGAATAGAAAACAAAAGTTCTTGTCGATGTCAAAAATATAGCACAACAAGGAATTTAGTGAAGCGAAGATTTTCGTAAACAGTAACATAGCATGCCGTAGATAAGTACAGACGTCTCCGTACCGATCAGCGAGACTCTAATAAACCGGCATGTGTCCCGTGACTCCTATGAATCTAGACCTCTGATACCAACTTATATCGACCCTAGTTCACTAATTGTGAAACTGTCATGACGGCACCTAGTCTTCATGACTAGGTAAGCCTAAGACATTGCGGAATTTAACAATCTTTTCGAGAACAATAACAGAATACCGAATAACATTAGAAAATGTATAGATTTGCCCCTGGAACAGACACTTCAATACAAAATACTGAAATAACCTTCAAGCCCCGGAAACCCTCGGGCAACACATGCTATAAGAAATCTTACACTACTCTAGTCACTAGAATAGTCTAATACAAAGAGGGATCGAAATAACATCTAATAACTATGGATAGAATAAAAAGGAGACTTTGCGGATCTGCGGACGTGGCATATGTATACCTCAAGTCTCCTATACGCTCTCGGACAGCTACTGGTATGCCTACTCAGAAGTACCTTGACCTGCACATAAACAAAATGCGCAGAAGAGACGTGAGTACACCACATCGGTACACATTAAGTGCCAAGCCTATCCTTGGTTGGGTTGTGACGAGGAAGGTCGAGTCCCTACTGAGATAAACATAGACAAAAAGATGAAATGAATAAACAGTATGAGTATAGTGTATATCGAGTATCTAGAAAAATTATAAGTAAGACGGTAATAGATTAGAAATACAATCCATGAATAAAAGAACAATCACTACGGACTGTTTATCATCGGGGATCTCCTGGTATCCTCATCACATACACGAGGGATCTCCAAGTATCCCGAGGATCTCCTAGTATCCTCCATTTAATCGCGAGGGATCTCTAAGTATCCCGAGGATCTCCTAGTATCCTCCATTTGTAATCAATCTTGTGCCGTAATCTCTTAGTATCCTGCACTTCCAATCTTAGAACATAATACGTACAGGGGAACTCCCATGATGCCGTCCCGTAGACCCAATCGTATACACAACACAGCGATTCAATATTGTTCAAATGCTAAGTAAAGGCAACAGGTAGAATCTAAAGTCTAGTATGCTTCACGAAGAACAGATATTGCAATTTAGTCAGATAGACAAGTAAGCTAACTAACATGCTTTCCCTATGCTAAAATAAGTGAAATTGCATTTATAACAGTTAAATACATGAAGAACACAGTCTAAATAAGTCAAGTAAGGTGAATTTTCAACAATTAGCACAGGTACACCCACGGCACCTCGTGTATAAGGCATTTAAAACAACATTCAAGATATCCTAAGGGGAGAGGTCCCCCACACAAAGTTAGACAAGTCACTTAATTCGAACCGGTACAAAAATCACTAAGAAACGATGCCCTTGCCACGAGTGTCCGACTCCGAGTGGGCCAAATCTATTCCAACCAATTATATATTGTAAATAACATTGCAAGTAACTAATTCCACTATTAAAATTACAGCTAAGGCGCGAAAATATATAAAATGACGAAAATGCCCCTTAGTCCAACATCTCGGAATCGAATAATTTTCACATTTTTGAAAACCTCGTACCCGCACTAGTCTAACCATATAAAAATCTCCCAAATCAGAGGTCAAATGCCCCCTCAAATCCTCACAATTAGGTCTAAGAACGTTACCTCAAATTTTCATTTAAAATACGAAATTAAAGATTGAATTCATGATTACATTAGTGGGTTTTAGTCATAAAGGAGTAAGGATTACCCAATTCTTTCCTCTAAAAAACCTCTGAAAAATCCTACAAATCTGAGCTCTTTAGCTTGAGTTTTGTTAAAAATTGAAGAACCCTTGTTTTTTCAAATATTAATACTGTTCTGGGACTTTGTCCATTGCGATCGCAGGAAGTCGTATGTGATTGCGGAGAGAAAAATTAAAAGGCCCTGAAAATGATCAATGAGAACGCAGCCCAAGCCATGCGATCGCAGAAGAGGAAGAAACAGAACTATGCGATCGCGAACAATGCCACGCGATCGTGAAGAAAAAAAAGGATGGCTTCCGCGATCGCGACCAACTAATGCGATCGCATAGAGAAACTCACCACCCTCTGAAAAAAACACTATGTGATCGAGTAAGGGAAGATACAATCGCAGAGAAGAAATTTCTGCAACAGATCTGAAGGAATATTTGAAACTTTTTACAACACAAAAATTCCCCGTTGGGCATCCAAAACACACCCGAGGCCCCCGGGACCTCAATCAAACCCACAGACATATCCCATAACATCATTCAAACTTGTACCAATCCTTAAACCACCTAAACTTATGCCGAAAACTCGAATTAATCAATGATTTGAACCTAATAAATTCAAATTCCAACCGAACTCGCTTTCGATCAAAAACCTAACCCAAATATGTCCGATTGACCAGAAATTTTGCACGGACGTCCCAAATGACATGACGGTGCTACAGAAACTTACGGAATCCCGTTCCAACCCTCGAATCAAAAATTCAATATCGAACCGGAAACTTTAAAATTCTAACTTTCGGCATTTCTAGACTAAATGAGCTACGAACATGCAAAATACATTCCGAACATGCTCCCAGTCCCGAAATCACCTAACGAAGCTACCGGAACCATCAGATTTCTATTCCCAGGTCATCTTCATACTATTCTGATTACGGACCACTTTCCAACACTTACACTTTCATTTAGGGACTAAGAGTCCCAAAACACTCCGAATTCTATCACCGAACGTCCCGGCAAACTAAAATAGCAGAAATGAACTTAGGGAAAACAGTTAATGGGGAAACGAGGCTTAAATTTCAAAGACGACCGATCCGTGTCGTCACACCTTCCTAGTGGCAATTTCTTTTATCCTTATGACACTCATACGGTACCTTTAACTACCTCGATCACAAATATTACAATGTCATAACTGCGGTCTGAATTCACTATATTGGGTTTTACTACCTTTATCTTGCACGATCTGGTGACTCGCGTGTAACCTCCTATTTATCCATAACTAGGATATTTTTGACAAATTACTAATTACTTGTTGTCCCATTCTCATATCAATATTTCTCGTAATCTTTCACGGGTTATTTCTGTTGTCTTAACCTACGTCTCACACTGGCTTCTTATTTGTTAATAACAGCTCGGGCAGGAACCTTTACTCCTCTCCTTGATATCGTGCTTGCACAATATTCTTGAATCGTAGCGTGTCTATAAGATTTGGATAAGTGTTATCACATTGCTCTTTCATTTATTGCATTATCCCTTTACCATTCCATAGTAACTAGAACCCCTTAATTCTGACTTATTGCTACATCGCTGTGTATTCCCCCTTTAGGGGTGCACTAAGAGTTGATGCCACGGGGATTTACCTATAGATGTTTTGCCTCTTCATTTTTGGCATTGTTTTACAACATCTGATCCTTACTCGCCTTGCGGTAATACTTCTGTACCAAGGATGGCAAATTTCCTTACTTGCTAGGGTGAAATTTAGCATAACTAGTACATACAGTTTCGTAGGCTTAACTTTGCTCACATTGCTTGCTTTAGGGAAGCGTCTCCCTGAAGACCATTCACTTAATTCATCATGGATCTTCTTCTATGGTCTATTCTACTATCGCCTAATAAAATTTGAAATTCACATGTTGCCGAGTGCATTCCAATCGTTCAGTCCCTAATTTATATTTAGTTTATCTTATTTACCAGTCTATACTAATTTCTGTTACTTTGGGGATTAACTCTCCCCTCTGGTAGTCACGTTGGAGTCACGAACTTATTTTTTGAAATGAGGATATAACCTTATGGCCTATACTCTTTTGTTGTCTTAAGGCCCATCATCTTTCGTCTCTTCCTTTATTTGACTATAGGTTCTGCAGCACTCTACCGTTTTTATCTATGTATCACACCTTATTTATAATGCCTCATTATCTCTCTTCTCATTACTCTGCTAATATTTTTGCATACCCCTTTTCTTTTGAAAACTTCAATACGACATTCTTTCGCTTTTAGCTTTCCTTTGCTCTATCTATTGGCTCTTCAAGTCGCTTAACGTTCTCGCTTTACTATGGACACGTGTCACACTAAGGTAATATTTATTTCTTCAAGGCTTATAGTGCATGTCTTTGTAACACTCATATATGGCTGCACTATTCCAGAGTGCACCATCTGGTGTAATTATAAAGAGATATGTTAGCATACTTGCAATATCCTTCGGAAATATCACCTAACACAAACAATACATTCATCATTTTGTTTACTCTAGCCCCAGCCAGGTCCTGATGTTCCGTCCTTTTCTTAAGCTACACCTATTAGTCCCCATAGGGCATAACTAAGATGGGTACGACCAATTGTACATATCTTTATTACTGTTGAATATAACTCAAAAATCTTATGTTCATCTGCCTCAATTATAAATACTGTTAAGCTTCATTAATTGGATACCTCGTACACTTTTGCACCTTGCTCCTTTTACTTGCTGAAACTTGTACTTATCTTCTTGATCTCTTATTATCATTCACCATAAAGATAGATAGACCTCATTTTTACTAATCATAAGCATGATACAAAGTCGAGTTCCTCTAATTCAGCACTTCCACAGCTATATCTCTTAGCGATAATCTTTCTGAACGTAGGCATCGTCATATGACGAATAAAAATAGAAGTTCGAGACTTGAATTCTTATAAGTGAGCTCTACAACACGATCTAGAGTAAGAAGAAAGAGTGACAATCCTAAATGCCCTGAAGCCTCCTACTTATAAGCGTGTTGCATGACATACCCATAAACAAGACTCTACTAGACACGGCTTGTAGACTCTATAAGATAGAATTGCTTCTGCTACCATTTTTGTCACGACCCAAACCGATGGGCCGTGACGAGCACCTGGTACCCGGTACCAACGTAACATATCTTTATTATTATATCATTATATACATGTGACATACGGGCCTAGTAGACCAACATAATCATTTATAAACTCAAACATAGGCCGACAAGATCGTACAATCTTTCATGTGTACGACAAATGTCTACAAGCCACTAAGAATACATAAAAGCTATAAAGGTCGGGACAGAGTTTCGCCATACCAAACAATACACGTCTAAATTATACTAACCAAACAAGAAACTCTGAAGTGAATGGAGCGCACCAACATCTTTCGCTAAGCTGATAGTCTACTTGGAGGGCTCTCGACTCGTCTATCTGGATCTGCGGACATGAAACGCAACGTCCCCAGGCAAAAGAGACGTCAGTACGAATAATGTACCGAATATGTAAGGCACATAAATAAATACATGAAGACATATGGAGTACATGACTCAACCTATAAGTCTAAATAACTTTGTAAATCATAAATTACTTTTAGCATCATACATATGTGTATGAATGTCATGTCGTGCATATGTATATGTTTCATAACATCATCAACATCTGAGGGCATCCCATCATATCATATCAGTTACTGTGAGCAAAGTCATAACCGTATACCAGCTGATAAGGTGGTGGTGCGTATATAACATCATAACCTATTCCATATCCCATATACATATATATACATACATATATATACGCATATATAATGCCGTTTGAATACATACATATATATGTGTATATAACGCCATTTGAATACATACGCATGTATGTGTATATCACGCCGTTTGAATCATATTTCAGCCACTGTGGGCAACATCATCATCATATACCGGCTGATCAGGTGGTGGTGCGCATATAACTCCGTAACCTTTTTCCATATCACATATACATATATATACATACATATATATGTATATATAACATCGTTTGAGTCATGTGTCAATGTACATGTATAAATGCATGAAATGCATATGAAATACAATAACACAATCTCTTGATACGTCATAAAGATCATTATATCTTTGATTAATATCATAACATTATTTTACGTATATTCCGAGACCCATGAACAGATGATGGAATAATTTGACATATGGAAATTCAAAAACATAGGCACTTCTAATACTGGTATAAATTGAGTCATATATAAAATTTGGGCATTTGCATGATTCGCTCGTATCATATGGATCATGCTAAAAGAAAGAAGACATAACCTTAACATACTTATCCCAGAACTTATTTGAAAGAATCTGCTTCTACAAAATTTACAAACGAAATTTTACTTTGAATTTTTGTTGAAATTATAGAACCATACTGTACGTTACCTTCTTCAATTCCCAGAATGTTGACGTTCTTGTCTTTGAAATATTTGAAGACGGCATTTCAAAGTTTTGTGGGAAAGACTCGAGAATGACTTTAATGATTTTTTGAAATCACACTTGCAATCTTGGCAAGAAATGGACGAGAATGCGTACTGTTTCCGAGGTTTTGATTTTAAGTAATGAAAATGAATTCAAGCTTAGATTGTCAGATATTCAAGTCTTACTAAGACTTTTAGTTTTAGACTCTTCAAATTTAAGACACCTGTACATATTTTCATGAGTCATATTTTCCAATTAGTGGTCTTGTGCCACCTTTCCCTTTTGTAATTGATTAAATTTTGTCCGTTTATTAGTTAATCGGGCAATGTCTCGTTACCTGATAATTTATATATTATACTATCATAGTCATATGGTACCTTGCATGGTGCTAGTTCATACTTATCGAGTATTATCGCTCGACCTATACATTATTCCAAAGTGATCACATTCAACGAAACTTATTTTCTTTAATTTGGGTACCCCTTATTCTTCATAACACTTATTTATCTCTTCCTATAAACAGCGCAAGCACGTTAACGTCAAGATGATCTCATCTCCGAGTTTACGTCGATTAATCTTACGACGAAGCTTTACCGTACGACAACACTTTAACGTACGAAAACCTGGGGTGTAACAACATATCAAATTTAACTTACCTATGGGGTAAATTCCCCCTCACAAGATTAGAAAGGAGACTCACCTCACTCCGATGACTCATAACCGGCACTCAGCATTCTTCCGAAGGTTCGAACCAACGCACAATGCTCCAAAACTAGCCAATGGTCATACAAATCTAGTAATTTATGCTTAATTAAACTCTACAAACCAATTTGTAATAATTTGTATCCCCGAAAGAAAAGTTGATAAGAATACCCTCGGGCCAACGAGCCCGGAATCCTAAATTTTTCGAAAATAAATTTTGCCCATGACCTTAGGAACTCAAATATATAATTTCCTCTTAATTCCGTACTCAAAATCGTGGCTAAATACCAATATTTAAATTTCAAAGTTTTCTTCCAAAATTCCAATTTTTCCCACAATTTTCATGTCTAATTCCATGGTATAATCTTGTATTTAACTTGGAAATACGTAGGAGTAGCTTACCTTAGCATTGATGATGAAATCCATCCTTGAAGCTCTCCAAACATCGCCCAATAAAGTGAAGAAAATGAGAGAAATTTCCAAACATCCGATTTTTCAAACAATGCTTCTGCCCTAGCTATTTCTGCTTCTGCGGAACTATTACCGCTTCCACGGTTCCGCTTTTGCGGACAAAACTCCGCTTCTGCGGACAAGGGGCTCCAGCCCACCTTCGCTTTTGCCGTCAACCTACTTCCTCCGCGGTTCCGCATCAGCAGATCAAGGGTCGCTTCTGTGGTCCTGGCTGCCCTCACGCTCAACCGCTTCTGCGGCTTCTTCCTCGCTTCTGCGGGGCCACTTCTGCAGTCCTATCTCCGTAGAAGCGGAAATACCAGCATCCAACAAATCAGCTATTTTCAAAATCTATATTTAATCCGTTAACCACGCGGAATCCATCCGAGACCCCCGGGACCCCAACCAATCATACAAACCAGTCCCAAAATACATTATAGACTTGGTCGAGGCCTCAAATCACGTCGAACAACGCTAAAATCATCAATCGACCTCCAATCCAAGCTTTATGAACTTTGAACTTTACAACTTCTACTTCCATTGTTTAAACCTATCAAATCACATCTGATTGACGTCAAATTTTGCACACAAGTCATATTCGATATTACAGACCTACTCCAGCTTCCGAAATTGAATTTCAACCCCGATATAAAAAAGTCCACTTCCGGTCAAACATCTCAAAATTCATCAAATTTCTATCTTTAGCCAAAAGGCTTCAAAATGACCCACTAACCTCCGAATTCACTTCTGATCGCGCTCCCAACTTCAGAATCACCATACGAAGCTACTCTCAGTCTCGGAATCCCAAACGGATATTGATAACGCTACATTGCACTTCAAGCCAAACTTAAAAAAATTTCTTCCAAAATGCTAACTTCCACAAAAGGTGCCAAAACGCTCCTAGGTTATCCAAAACCCGAATCGGGCCTACGCCCAAGTCCGAAATCATCATACAAACTTGTTGTATCCTTCAGATCCAGATTTCAAGGTTGTTTACTCCAAAATCCAATCCTAGTTCATTCTTTCAACTTTAAGCTTCCGAAGTGAGAATTCTCTTCTCAAATGAACTCCGAACTTCCCGAAATTCAATTTCGATCACGCGTACAAGTCATAATACCTAAAATGAAGCTGCTCATGGCCTCAGACTACGGAATGATGCGCTAGGGCTTAAAACGACCTGTCTGGTCGTTACAGTCTCTCACTTAAACGTACGCTTGTCCTCGAACGTGCTGAGAACTATACCGAAGTAGTCTGAAATGACTATTTAAGCACCTCATGCTCCTTTCCGTGCTACCATTACCTAGCTGAGCACATTAGCTCGATAGATTCTGAAGATATTCCCTTTTACTCAAGCAAATATGCATTAGAGCCCAATTCCAACATCCAGAATTCTATGCCAGGCTTGTTTTCAATATAAGATCACCGAATTATTCACCACATGCTGAACTCAACATAACCGCATAACCTTGCTGAATTCTCACTTTGCATCACTTTAATCATATGGCCACAATAATATTTCTGATCGAATTAATTGATATTCTACGAATCTGATGCTCCCATTGCACCCCACGACCTACATAGGTCTTGCTTTAACTTTTACGACACTCATACGACGGAAGAGATGTGCTGAAATTCCACTACTAGAAATTAGATCTATGACACATTATTTTAGCAACAGTTACTCAAACGTTTCAATAAAATACATATGGCAACTGTTACAACCGTCACCTAATCTTCTCAGACCTACTAAGATAGGTAGTAAAACAAACCGTTGCATTAGGAAAAAAATCATGGCTATAGATTGACATATTGTGACAGTATCTTAATCTGTTGCAACAGACTCATCTTTGGCAACGGTTCTTGAAAAAAGAACTACTGGGTCAGAATCCCTGTTTTCCCTCCCCGTTTTCCCTCTTCTAAATTTTGCACACCCTGTTTTCACAAATGAAAGACTAAATGTCTGAAGGAAAAACAAAAAGAAAAAGTAAAAGTCCTAATACAGATACGAAAAACAAAAAGCCTAAATTTGATACAAGCCCTAAAAGATCGACTTGCCATCCACACTCAAGCTACCACGGAGAAAATCTTAGGAAGAAAATATTTGTTCAGCCCCAAAAGACATGTCGTCCCTAGAGGTTCTGATCTCTATCCAACTCTGTTTTTTCTTAAAATAGATTTATTTTCTTATATTTTTTCTCTCATTCATCAACAGAGAGCTTGTTGAGGCATCTCCAGTTTGAAGCTAACTTAAGTCTCATCTCCTTTACACTTGGTAAGATTCATGTTATGTACTTGTTTATTAATTTATTTATTTATCGAGTAAAAGACAAATTGGGAATAAATTATTGAGGTAGCTAATTCTACAAATTTATATGTTTCTTTGCTCTTTGTGAAGGTAATTAGATAAAGTAAAGCAAAGACCTCGAATCGATTTTTTGCCGGTCTTCCTAAACATGTTTTTAATTTCAATTAGGATAATTCTCTCTAATTAGTTTACAAATCGCTGTGGTCTGTGATTTCGACTTTAGATTTTTGTTGATTTTTTCTTTTGTTGTCATTTCTTTGTCGATTATTGTATCTTTTTGCTTCAGGCGTTAGTGTGTTGTTAATTGTTTATGAGAAGTATAGTGCTGGAGTATTCATATTAAGAAATTCTTTTATGCTCTATCAAAATAATATTGAATTTTTCAACTAAATAACTATGAAAACTTAAGGAGGCACAGGGACCTTCACATTCTAGCAATAAGTCTAGAGTTTATACTAAGAAATTTGTGTCTAGGTTAATCTAACTAGGTGGTGCAGCTCTGAAAATTGGGTTTAAGAAAGTCAATACACTTGTGTGTGCTTTAGGACGGAAGATATGTCCTAAACCTTACCCTCGTTATGTACTCAGTTAGTTTTCTTGAGTTTCTTTCTTCTCGAGAAAATTAAATCAATGGTGGGGCTACGTTTATGTCCAAGAGAACAACAATTTATGAGCATAATCCCATGGCTCAACTAGTGCTTTATAGTTAAAGTGAAGAAAAATCTTTTACCTTCTCCAGTGTTCTAATTCTAAAGTTCGAAATGGATTTCAGATATTCCATGGCATACAAAGTCTCATATCTATTTTCCCTTATGTGTTTGAGCAGTTTATTTTTGGTTAAGATTGTGGATTCTTCATTCGTGAAGCAATACTCATTAGATGTAATGACATTACAATTAGAAAGATCAAATAATCGACCCTTGAGAACTTTGGTATGAATGCTTCTGCTTTCTGTTGTTCATCTTTTAGTTCGTTACTTTGAGTCAATAGAAAGTTAATATGACAATTAAGAGCCTCACAATCTTATTTTGATTATAGATCTTAAAACCTTTTTATTCCATATGTGAGGTTCAAACATTGACATCACATAGACAATATCAAGCATATTCACATAAAGGCTTTTCCTCCTGTAATCACAACATTTAAAAGCTCATGAAGTGAAGATGTGGAAACATTATTTCCTCAAATAACTTAAACAATCTCTTGCATCAGCGCTAAGGCAATGATCAATAGCGAAGCAGGTCATGCGTCATATTACTCTTCGTCTTATTACTCTTTCTCATCCTTGCACATAGTTTCCCCAATCTGTCTTGCAGATATGAGCTGCGAAAAGTTTTTGAGCAATTTGTAGAAGCTTTTTTTGTTGTTTGCATTTACTGTTATATTTGCTATAAAATCTTAGTTTTCATATCTGTTTAGAATGACAAAGGATTCTTGAAAATCTGTGTTACTAGGTGGTGTGGAAATAGTTGGCCTGAAAATCTAAGCTACAACTTTCTCTAACATCTGGATCTCCTCAAATTATCTTCTGTCAAAGACCATTTATGTCCTTCATTATGGTTTGCATTTTATGAGGTTCTCCCGTTGGCACAATATTTAACCTTGTTATTTTTTGTTCTGAAAAATCTTTATCTTCAAGCACGTCAAGTTATATACAAATTTCGTTCCTTTTCAAAATATTATTGAATAACAATGTTTTAACAAGTATATCCAGTTATCCACATGCCTTTGTTGCTTTTATTAAATCATGAATGAGATTTGAGTTGTCCATTTTTTCCTTAAATATGTGGACTCTTTCCTCTGTTGATTTCTGATTCTGTTAGCATGTTTCAATGAAAAGTTTAAGTGTGATTTGGTTTCAGTGATGAATTTAGCACCTATTTATTGAAATCTACTTATGTGAAATGATCGAGTTAATATGGAAGATGACATAACCAGGAATCTAACCACCAGTAGGTCAATGTCATTTCTGGCGAAGCCAGTGCAATATTTTTTATCATAGTATTGCAAAGTGTTTGTGTTACAAAACTCTTCATGCCTTGGCTCCTGCACTTTTTGACTGCGATTCTTATGTGAAAATGATTTTTGCCTCTCCTCTTGTGTGACTGATATATGCTGTTAGCTGCGTGTGAAAATTCCTTAGGTTTAACTTTAGCACAACTTCACTATGTCTAGCTAAAAGATGTTGTATTATCTAAAAATTTCCCTATGTGTACTCCTGCTGATTGCATTTCCTAGTTAATTTTATGCCTTCCTTTTCATTCCATGGATTCCATTGTGATATTCCTGATTCCTGACTCCCTGTAGGTTTAGATGGATTCCAAGAGTAGAATATCCACCTACAAGTGTGTTCTACAGTATTATGGTTATTGTGATCATCTGTGATCCATCTGCTTTTGATCTCGATGTCATGTGTTGTTCCTTTGTGTGTTGTTGAGATCCGTACACTATTTGGTATCTCATGTGTTAAACTATGGTGCGGCAATGAGGAGCTGTTCATATTTGCCTCCACTTGTCCCATAATTGATTGCCAAATCAAGTAAATGACAAGGCCAATTCTTATGGATTTCCAGTAGTGATTCCTTGCACTTATGCATGTCACCTTTCCTTCTTCAAGGGAATGAGTACATAGTACTAATACCATCCACAGAAGTCGTAGTAAGTGACGAGGCATGAGTACCAATTAGCAAATTTTATGTTTTATAGTTTTCACTTATTTTTCTTTTTTTCTTTTTGGCATCAAATGGTCCTGTATAGAACAAAAAAAGACAACTGTTTGTAGTTCTGGTTGATTGGAGAGATTAGAAGTACAACAAGAACGGGAAAACTTCCAGCTTAAAAATAAAAATATCAATTTGAAAATCAGCAGCAGAAGAATATCTTTTTCTTGCCTTATCTAAAAAGAAAAGAAGATATATGAAGGAACATACTTGGATTTGGACTTCTGCTTCTTTTTTGTAGCTTGATTTCTGAAGTGGCAATGCCAATTTCATCTTTTATTTTGTCATCTAAGTACTCATTTTATTTTATTAGTGTTAATAGATAGTGCGATAATAATGATATTGAGAAGGCAATATTTTTTTCCTACCCTCTAACTATTTCTGTTCTTGTTGAATTTACAGGTGAACCAAACGTTTAAGGGGGAAATAAAAGCAGTAAAGACCTTACCTAAAGTATTGGTATAAGAATCTTCGGACAAACTAGGAATGTTTTTATTTTTGAACTATTTTGAAAACTTATGTATTCCAACTCTTGGATTATTAAACACTTTTATCGTATATTTTACTTTTATAAATGGATAATCATAGTTGTATATTTTGAATTATGATTCTGTTGATGAATATATTTTCATTTCATTAATTTCAGTGTATTATACATTTATCTTGTTGCGATACCGTTAATAGCTTCTAACAGGAGTCATAGTAGCTCGGGATAAGCGTTGTAGTAGCTCAGGATAAGTGTTGCAGTAGTTCAGCATAATCGTTGCATCAGTTAGTAATAACCGTTCCAACATGTAAAACAAAATAATGTATAAAATATTGTAATGTCTATAGCAACGGTTCTCAGTCGTCGCAATACACAAATAGTGGAGGTTCAAAACCATTGCCATAACCCACTATCAATTGTTGATTTTGATCGTAATAAAACCGTCGCAGTAGATGTGACTATGGCAACAGTTATTAAACCGTTGCCTGAAAACGTTGCAATAGACCAATAGCGACGTAAGTTCCCGCAACAGACGCTAAATCGTGGCACTAACTTTATCGTAACGGATTGTTTTACTATGGCAACGGAATGTGTGGCGTTGCCTTAGGCCAATTTTCTAGTAGTGTTCATAACCAACTGCTGAATCAACAAACTATTGGGTCTAAACTCCTAACAAGAAACATTACCACATTCTGAACCAAATAATTATCTTTTCTCCTTAATATACTTCATATAATCAGATTGCACTGATCCTAAATCCCATAATCCCGTCTCACCCAGTACGAACTGTTCAGGCGATAAGCAACTCTGAATGCTGTCAAAAGTCTCATATGACGCCACAATGTGCCAATAGGCCACCAATCCGAGCACAACACAAATAGAAAATCAATCTCTGGAAGGAATTACCTAACCCCCGCACTAACACGGGCTTTCCTTAGTAGACAGGAAACGAAACACACAAAATAGCATATTGAAAACCAGACTAGACATTACACTGTTGCGGCGCGCAACCCGATCCAAATAACATACCCATGGCGGCATACCACCCGATCCACACATAGATCTCACATATGAAGTTTACACTTCGAGCTAAATTTTCTCATTGCAATAGAAATATTGAATTTCGATCCCAAGCACGCTAAGTGCATAATACTATCCCTGAGAAAGTATATAGCTCTATAGGCTACAATACTCAAGCACAACTACGGTGCGATACAAGATCTTAATCTCAAGAGCCATTCTACTCCCATATCATCATCGCCATGCGGAACCTCAACGCATAAGAATTTCCCAAGCCGTCTCACAACTCATACAACACAATACAACATTACTTGGAATAGTTGATGACAAAATAACACCCCGACTGTTCCTCCATAAGGAACGCTCACTAAGACGAACACAACTGGCCTGTGATTGCACCAACTTGGCTAATAACCTTTCAAAGGTCCATAGTAACTCACTTTTCCTCATAACACATAAGAACAACCATCATAACCGGAGCAACCTCCTCAGTTCATAACCCAATAAACAAAGTTCTCTCCAGGCATAAATTTCCAAATTAATGATATTACCACAATCCTCATACTTGGTTGAAATCTTTAGCCAATCAAGTGACTACATTTCACACTTATACAATCTTCCCGTGGGACACGCTCCCACAATCTTCCAAAATGAATAACGGGTCCGCACATCTAAACCACCGAATGTACTAAAGCTGAAAAGTGATTCAGAATCCATAACCAGGATGCAAAGCCTCTTCTACAACACATCAATCTCAGGTGACAATGAAGACAATACCAATTTACTCTAATTATTCAACCCCTTCCTTGCTCTTCCGAGCCTGTGACATCCTTGTCAACACCAAACTGCAACCTTGATCCTCACTTCACATTTCCATACCTCTCACCACTCCAAACGTGGCAATATACGATAGGACACGATTTTCATCATAACTCCGGATTCATTAATATTTGCACATTTCATCATATAAGAACCTTGCACTTAACTCAGTTCCAAAGAATCATAGCAATACATAGGTAAATTCCCATAACCATAGAATATGCAATTCTGCAAGTAGTGATCCAAGCCACCATAACCCTTCCGAAATTCGCTTCAACTAAACAAGCCATAATAGAAAAATGCCTCCGATAAATCATCAAGCACGGTGGCCAACAGACCTCATACGTGCCGCTACATATCATACGCATAACTTGATCTCGCGGACCGAACTGATCACTGGCCCCAATATGCCAATTCAACTATACCTAATCAATTTACCTTCTTCCACTTCATCCTTGATTGCCTTAAAAATAAGACTAACTCCATTCAACACATAACATACTCCATCTACACTCGCCCCGAGTGACCTCGAATCACGAGACCAGGTTGTCTCCATTCCAACAAACTATTTCGTATCACTCAAATGCTACACCACAAGTCAAAATATCATAGAACATTCTGGGCACCTTATCACAAGCTGCTACAAAGCTTGATTCTTAACTGTACTCATATGCTCGAAATCATTGGGCACCGCACTTTAACCTCTGAATTTACTAGGACCATTATTGAGAGCCACCCGCTCTGACTTGGTCCGAATATAACTAACTCCATAGATATCATAACACATGAATACTCTCACAGCGAAGCACCCGGCGAAATCACTTCCTCTGAAGCCTGCATCCATACAAGGCATAAATCCTGAACCTTTTTCCAGGTACGAACATGAGCCAATAAGGCCAACCATAGCATGCCTCCAACAATTTATTTGCTCGAGTTACCACTTATTGTCTTTTCTCATAGTTGAAATAACCCATCAATATATTAATAACCAGAAATCACGCAAGTAGTTAATCATTCAGCCCAATCATAAGCAGTGGAACTCTCCCACTTAGATTGAAGCCATCATTGCACAATTCTTGAGTTTGCCCAACCTTTTTACCTCTTATTGACTTAAACTCGCGCCACCAATTATCAAAATTTCTCGGAATCTTCCTGTAAATCCCCAATTTTCATATTCTGAATCATCATCCACATTTGCATGACAAATCTCCTTGTTGAACAACCAATATAATTCTTTGTAGAAGTGTCACCAACCACGCGAGCGCTAACCTGCTCACGGGGAAATACCCACCTAGGGGAATCACCTCCCGACATCTTCCCACGCCACTACATGGGATACATTCACTATGACACCCATATCCTATCCTGAGTCCAAGCTCACCTTCCAGCTGCACAAGTCCATTCGGACCTCGTGGACATCAATTAAATGTGCACCAACATCCTTCCAATTTAGAGTTATGCTGCACCCTCCTCCATTTCAAGAAGCTCCTTTCCACCATATCAATCTTCTGTTGCATTATAGCCATACTTCCCATCATACCCACAGGCAGCAATCACCAATAATTAAAATCCCCAATTCAATCCAAACTCCCCTTAAGGCGCGTAGTCATCCTACTACCAAGTCCATATGCAACACCCGCCACTCTCCCACTTTGGCAAAACTCATCTCTTTAATTAACCACTCGATCTTGCTCCTCATACTTGGTCTTCTAGAAGTTTTTAAACACCGCCTGTCACTTCCCACATGTCCTTCCTCATACTTTGCTGTGCAATTGTTGACTTAAATGAAAGCTATCTTCATGGCACTTGAATCCACCACGCTTGCAATTACCAAGTCTCATTACTTCCACCAGCCACATCTGACCATTCTTAGCCGACAGCCCTTCCCCCTATCGGGAATAAAATACTGAATCCCTTGGTTACACAATGTGTAAGCCTTCCTTCAATTCATCCACTACCCCGACACGTGGGCAAACATCCTATCATCACAACAACACTGTGAAACATCATTCATGAGCATCATGGCAACCTGTGCCTAGCCTCAAGGCTATTAGAAGTCCTGTTACTGAGCTAAACAATAGGATATCCCTCCATAATGCGACTATCATAGTTCAATCAACTATACGGGGAAAAATCACCCCGCACCACATCTGTAGTTCCATTTCAATTCTTCAAATTCTCGATTTCTAACAAGCACTCGCATCGCGTAAGATAGAGTAGGAAGGAATCAAAGGCATAAGTCTCAAAGGAATCAAACCGCACGATAAGGAAATCAAGAAGAGAAGTACCCCAAATAGCCATGTAGCCGCCGGAGGATAAGTACAGACGTTTCCGTACCGATCCACGAGACTTTACTAGACTTGATCATGACTTGTGAGACCGATGGGAACCTAGTGCTCTGATACCATATTATCACGACCCAAAATGCAATAAGGGTCGTGGTGGCGCCGGACGCCGCTGTCAGGTAAGCCAAATCAAATACTAAATTAAATCTCATTTTAACAATTTTTGAAATACAAGATTTTTCCTTCGTTATTTAGATATTTCAAAGAATATATTATCAAATCAAATTTAAAAGTTAAACATTTAATACAATACTTCAAACCATCTTAGAACCCGGTGTCACAAGTGCATGAGCATCTACTGATAAGATAAATAAAATACGATATCCGTCTGGAATATAGTGGATGGAAAGTAAATATAGTACACAGGAAGGGACTGCTCTAGCTGCGGCTGTCTCGAATGATGCAGTTCATCTAGTCCCAGAATCATCCGTGGTGATGTGCCTAGTAGGATTGGAGTTACATATACCTGTGCAATAAAATGCATAACAAAGCGTAGTATGAATACAAAAACAACATGTACTCAATAAGTATCCCGCCTAATCTTGAAGGGATAGAGACGAGATGGTCAACTTTGACACTTTCTGATAGTCCAATGACAATTTATCCTTAGTATATTAAACAGTGGATTAATCATATAAAAATTATTCTAATCCAGATAGAGGAAACAAGTCAACATATAATTTGTCACGATCCCAACCCGGTCGTGATGGCTCCCACCACACTACTACGCAAGCCCAACCATTTATAACAGTTACTCAAATTATTTAAACAGGTAAAGATAAAGCAATTTAAGTCAAAGTCTGAAATACTGATAATAATGCGGAAAATCTAACAAAATACTGATACAGCCTAACTAGGACCCGGTGTCACAGACATGATCCTCTAGAATACAAAGTAATATGCTACTACAAAGTCCGTCTAAAAGTGAAAATACGGAAATAACGGATAAAGATAGAGGGGAGAATCATCGGCTGCGAATGCCCTGCAGCTACCTCGAATACACCCGAAGATAAAAACTCTGGATCTGCTGGATCTACTCAGCCTGAGACTGCCCTGGATCTACACACAAGGTGCATGGAGTAAAGTGAGTACTCCGACCCAGTGAGTAATAAACATAACTACAGTCGAAAAGCAAGAAAACACAGAAAATGCACAAAGTACTCTATATCAAGCAGTTTATATCCAAAACAGTGGAAACAGGAAACAACAGGTAATACAGTCAAGAAATAATACATGAATGAATGCAACATATATAACGGTACACTCCCGTACCCGTTGGGGCGTGCAACCCGCTCCACTTATTTAACGTCGACGGCTCTTACTGGGGGTGTGTACAGACTCCGCAGGGACTCCTACAGCCCAAGCATAATATCAGCCAAGTATTAGCATAAAATAGGCTCTCGACCTCAATATCAATATATATAATTGTTGCGGCATGCAGCCCGATCCATTATAAGGAAATATCCTCACTACCGGGTCCCCGACCCATCTTAGTCAAATAAGTCCACAGCCAATCAGGCGTGACATACTAAAGGGATCTCAGCCCTCATATCATTTTCATTTAATATTCATGTTAAAATACAGTATTATATTGTTTTTAACAGTTGAAAACATGACTGAGTGTATATGTGATGGACACAAGTGAGGAAAGACACATAAGGATCCCCTAATGATTCTACAGGTCGGCACAAGGCCCCAAACACTGGCGCTCTCTGACGTGATCATATAAAGAAGACCAAGAAACCACGCAAGCCAATACCTGACTATGCTGTGAAATATCTAACCGCTCCAATCGATTGGCCAAATCCTGAACATCAACCGCACGGGGTCTCTTCCCAACTGGAATGTATGCAAAACTCCCTATGCTAACTGCCTTTCGGTCGAAGTGTCGGCCATCACATTGGACTTTTCTGAATGATACAAAATGGTAATTTCATAGTCCTTGAGTAACTCAATACACCTTTGCTGTCTCAAATTATGATCTTTCTGTTTGAACCAATGTTGAAGACTATGATGATCAGTGAACACCTCACAAGATAATCCATATAAATAGTGCCTCCAAATCTTCAAGGCATGAACTATAACAGCCAACTCTAAGTCATGAATAGGGTAGTTATTCTCATGGTGCTTCAACTGCCGAGAAGCATAAGCAATCACTCTCCCCTCTTGCATTAATACACAGCCAATCCCAACTCTCGAAGCATTATAATAAACGGTGTAAGAACCTGATGCTGATGGCAAGACCAATACTGGAGTTGTGGTCAAAGCTGTCTTGGGATTCTGAAAGCTCTCCTCGCACTCATCCGACCATACGAACGGAGCACCCTTCTGCGTCAACTCGGTCAAGGAAGAGGCAATAGATGAGAAACCTTGAACAAAACGGCGATAATAACCCGCCAAACAGACGAAACTACGGATCTCTATGGCCGAGGACGGTCTAGGCCAACTGTAAACCGCCTCAATCTTCATTGGATCAACCTGAATACCATCACTGGACACCACGTGTCCCAAGAAGGCCACAAAACTAAGACAGAATCACACTTGGAGAACTTGGTATACAACTTCTCCTCCCTCAATCTGTGCAATACCACTTGCAAATACTTTGTGTGCTCCTCCTGACTATGTGAGTATACCAAGATATCATCAATGAATACAATAATAAACAAATCCAGATACGGCCAAAATACACTATTTATCAGGTGCATGAATGCTGCTGGGGCATTGGTTTCCCCGAAAGACATAACCAGAAACTCATAGTGACTATATCTAGTCCTGAAGGCAATCTTAGGAATATCTGACTCCTTGATCGTCAACTGGTGATAACTCGAACGGAGATCAATCTAAGAAAACACCCTAGCTCCTTGAAGCTGGTGGAATAAATCATCGATGCGAGGTAGGGGATACTGGTTCTTCACTGTTACTTTGTTCAACTGCCTGTAGGAAATGCACATTCTCATTGTGCCATCTTTCTTCTTCACAAATAACACAGGTACACCTCGCGATGACACGCTCAGCTGAATAAACCCCTTTTCTAGGAGCTCCTAAAGCTGATCTTTCAATTCTTTCAACTTCGTTGGTGCCACACGATAAGGCGAAATAGAAATGGGCTTGGTGCCCGGCACCATGTCAAAACCAAAATTAATGTCCCTATCCGGGGGCTTACCCGGCAGGTCTGCAGGAAATACATCAGAGAAGTGTCAACGCCCCCTTTTTCCGACTACTAAAAGAAAAAGCAAAATTGGGTTTAGGACATTATGGACAAAACAAATCTTATTCCGGTTGGGAATTGGGAATTGGAAGTTGAATGGTCGCCACCTAATGATTATAGCACATTAGGACACTTTTAAGAAAAATAGAGTATTTTTGAAGTAAAACCAGAGTTCGGGTAAGGGCTAGACATTATCTCGAGGGGAAGGTGTTAAACACCCCTCAAGATCCACTAGTGTAGTTCCCGGCCGTGCTAATTGTGACTTTAATAAGCAAATAAATAGATAAGGCTCATATATAAAGCATTCAAGAAACTTGAGAAACATTTGAAAAGGGGAAGGGTATAAGTTAAGTAAAAGTAGGAGAGCGAATTAATTTGAAAAGCATTACCTTAAGAAAAATGTTTAAATAAAGCAAGTAAAGAGAAAGAGGTCCTATGTTTGACTATAATATGGATCATTCGATACAATATCCAGCACATATTCCCAAAGAGGGGTCACTTTATGATATTATCGCATCGTCATCATCTCCATATTCTACCTTTCCCACCCCGTAGAGGTTATTTAAGCGTGTGGATTGGTCATGAATACTTATTGCGTGCTATTACCCGTCCCATCCTATAGATCCTAGAGGGAATTTAGGATCACTATTCCTATAAGGTAGGAACTAGGCTAAACCTCTAGATTCAAAGGTTAAAATTCTCTACGTCATACAAGAACAAATAGGATTTGCACATAAGGGGCATCATATAAGCATGTAAACGGCTCAAATATCCCTCTAAAAACAAACACATAATTAGCACGACTCGAACACATTTAAGGTCTAGGGAAGGAAGAATATTTCGAAAAACTGGAATATAAATTAAACAAAAGTTTGGAGGTTTTGCAGAAAAGTAACACAAGGAAAAACGTTCAGAACTTTCAAAGAGGCAATAGCAGTTTTAAAAAATCTACAGATGTATTCAAAATATTTGTGGAACACAGTTTTCAGACAAGCAGAATAGAAGAACAAATATGGAAATGTTTTCAGATTGCAGAAGTATAAAAAAAACATGTCAGGTTCCAAACCTTTGAAAATTACGATATTCAGATAGCTTGAAAAATAGTAGCCCATTGCTGGACGAGAAACACTGTAGAAACGTTTGCATATATGGTTTGAAAATAGTAGTCCAGTTCTGGATAAAGTAGAAATCACTTGCATAAGTTCTAAAATAGGGCAGAAGCGCATAAAAAAATTAGACAGCTTCAGAAACAGACGAGTTCAGCCAGAGGCGGATTAGTTCGAACATGACTTAGAGGTGATTAGCCTATTTTATCTGGCCTAAGACTTGCCTAGACGTTATTAAAGGATGGTGACCATGCACATTTGCTTCCAGTTTAAAGGGAGATTCGTTAGCCAATTTTTAACCCAGATCAAGGAAGTAAACAACTGCAGATGAAAGTCCTAAAGGCATGGTATCCAATGCACAAAAAGTCCTATGAACATGATATCTAAATGTGAGGTTGATGACTTGATGATTATTAATTAGCGATGGTCATAAGAGTATTCAGAATAACAAACTGAAAGTGAAAAGCCTTAGAACATGGTTTCTATATGTGAGGATGCATGTCTTAAAATATGGTATCTATTGCACAAATAGGTGAATAAAGGCCTATATACATGTTTTCTACCCATTCCCTTAATTTAAACATGCATTTCCCTCCGAATTCACTATAGTCCCCATGGTTCATTACAAATTATTACAGCCCAAATAATTAATTTACAACAGTGCTAAAAGCAAATAAGAAGTTACTCTATGGAGAGCCTTCAGCCAGGCCAAGCATCTCCAACCTCACTTCTTTCGAGTTTTCACGGCCAATACCA
This sequence comes from Nicotiana benthamiana, assembly GCA_034376525.1. Taxonomy (NCBI): domain Eukaryota; kingdom Viridiplantae; phylum Streptophyta; class Magnoliopsida; order Solanales; family Solanaceae; genus Nicotiana; species Nicotiana benthamiana. The sequence continues at coordinate 56,572,999 of CM067340.1, read as the reverse complement.
AGGCATGGGCGCGGCAAAGTTCCCTAAGGGTTCGTTTGAACCCCTGGCCAATACCAAGCACCCAAAGAATATCATTATTAGACAAGTGCAAATGTGGAAGTTCCAGGCTTGTGCATCAAAGTTTAATGGGTGCTCAAGGGCTCCCAAGGCAATGCTTACACTAAGGGGGAAGAACCTAATGTTCTAAGAGTAGTGAGATTGTGATAGAATTGAGAGAGTTGCAAACAGTTGAGAGACAGTTTGAGAAAAATAGTTGAAAGAGTTGAAAGAGTTTAAGAAAACATTTGAAAGAGTTGCAAGAGTTCTTTTGAAATCATTTAGACTGACCAGTTTTAGAACAATAGAGCATCACACTAAGGGCAAAGCGGGAAGGAAACAAATAAGCAAAGTAAACTACTCACACAGGCAACACATTGGAAGAAAGTATTCAGACATGGTTGCAAAACAAGAGTTCAGTTCTTACTGCACCAAACTCTAATACAATAGACCTCAGGAAGAGGTTTTAGGCTAATCAAATAGCCAAGCAAACCTGGATGCATTGTAGTAGTACACAAGGAAAAGGTAAACATTCATTGAGACAAGGGGGGGGGGGGGGTAAGGGGAGCATGCTAAGTTAAACTAGGTAGACTAATAAACACATGCTAGTGACAAGAAGAGCAGCAGAACCATAGATAAAAGCACACAAGAAACCAGATGAAGTGCAGAACTAACAAAAGCATGTTTTTTTGTAAACTGTATACTAAATAGATGACATACCAGTTGAAGATAATAGGACCCAATAGCAATGAGCAATAGTGCACAAAAGGAGAGCAAAGTGTGCAGAAAATAAGAGCAGCAGTGTGAGAATAGCAATGCAGAGAAGCAAGCAGTAGGAAAACCCAAGTAAATAATGCAGTGGAACCCCAGTAGTGTAAAAATAAACAGCCAAGATTGACAAGATTACTCAATCTTGGATTTCAGCTGATTGAGTGTTCAAATAGAAGAATGAGAGAGTATCAAAATAGTAGAGAATGTGAGAGAGAGAGTTCAGAGAGTTCGAGCTTTTGAGAGATATGCAATGTGTTGGTTGTCTTTCAATGAGAATGAGGGGTATTTATAGTACTGAATACGAGTAAACAAATAAGGCAACAACATTTAACTAAGGAACTCGCATCAATCACAATCCAATCAGTATAAGGACTCCCCTTCAATTGAGGAAACAAAGTCAAACGGTAATAAACAGCTATTTTAAAAGGAAAAGAATCAATTAGACTGTTGTATCTGCCATAGTAAAGCATGTAATATGTAATAAGGGCTAAATACACAGTAGTTCAAGATTTGAAAGTATGTTCATGTGCAAATATGATAAGGAAATATAAATTAACTCTAAAAATTAGTCAAAGAATCACGGACAAGGCCAAAATCAGAGGGAATCAGTACCAAGTATAGAGAGCATCCCCCAAGTAAGGAAATAATTCAAAAATCAGTGTAAGAACCTTTAAGGAAAATTCATACAAATTAGGGATTCAAAGAGATGCATAGAATCATTCGAATAACAACTAGACCTATAAACACAATAGGCATGAAAAATCAAAGAACCTTATGCAAGAGATCACAGAAGCAGTAAAGGGTCGGAACCCTAGCAAGAATTTAGAGCATGGAACTCGGATTAACAAGGAGACAAACAAGCTCGTTACACAAACAAATACATAACACAACATAACCGCATAATACTCAAGAATATCAGAAGATATAACGATTTTAAAAAGGGGGTCAGAAACCCTAGTTTTTAAAAAAGAGAAAATTAGCAGAAAACTTTGAATTAATCAGAGATATTGTGTGAGAAGTAGTGTAGAAACAAAGATTAAGCTAAAAATCATTTGAAAAGGCGGAGATTAAAGAGATTTGAGTAAAAAATTAGGGTTTGCAAATAAAAACGGTGAGGTAAAGAACCTGGGCGTGAAACTTGTTAATAATGGAGTTTGAAGCACCATCGAACTAAAACCCACCGGAGAGAAGCTGGCAAAGACTCAGGTGAGCTTCAATCCATCGTCTTTCATGGTGGAAGCTTCTAGGCTTCGAGTTTGAGAGAGAAGTAATGAGATACAGTACCATGGTGAGTCGTAGTCGAGAGAAGTGAGGGTGGAGGTGGCCGGAATGGCAGTGAAGGCCATCGGGGAAGAGAGAGGATCGAAGATTCTAGAGAGAACTCGGAAACGAGGGGTTAGAGAGAGAGGCGGGCGTTACAGAATGAGGGGAGGGGTTAGGGTATTTAGGTTTTAATTGTGGAAACTAAATTTGGACCGTTGATCTCATTTGATCAACGGATCAGATCAAGTCTAGGATGGGTCGGGTTACTTGATGGGTTATTGGGTCGTTTAATTGGGCTAAAATTAGGCTGACATGGGGGGTTGAATTTGGGCTATGTTTTAAATAAAATCTGACTATGGTTTAAATAGCCAATTTTCCCCAATTAATTTTATAAAATAGCTAAAATAGTCTAAAGACAAAATTGAAAGCATGGAACTACTTAATAACATATAAATATCAATCTAAATATATTAGAAATAATTTTATAGCTATAAAACATAGCAAATTGAAAAATAGGCCACAATTGTAATTTTGCGCAATTAACTTTAAAAAAGTCAAAATAAATTCGTAAAAAATGTGGATAAATTATATAAATTATATTTGGTTGTAAATATGAGAGTGAATCATATTATTCACTAAATATAATAATTTGAAAAATAATTTTGGCCTTTAAACTCTAAAAAATAAGCAGTAAATTGATTTTAAAAGATCTCAAAAATTAAAGAAAAATACCAAAATTCCCAAGGATGCTTATATATGCATACATATACTATTTCGAAATTATTTTGGGTGCAAAAAATATATAGGGAAAAATTGGGTATCAACAGCTGCCCCTCTTTACCCGAGGAGGATGAAAGATGTTTCCGGGTAAAGATAAGATGCCCAATTTTGACCGGAATTGGTGATTGTAAGAGAGTTTTAACTGCGCTCCAATTTCTGAGCTGCCTACATATCCCTGGTTTTACGGGAATCATGCCATATGTAGTTCAGGAACCATTGGCGGAACATGCCGATCGAAGTTCGGAAAAGATGGATGCAACGGGGTTTGAGATTTGACAATGATTCGAAGGTCAGATGGTTGCGAAAAACTAGAGCGGGATCGCTCCTGCTGAGACGGCCATGATCCGACTGGTTTTCCTACAAATGAATGATGTGCGCACATATTGCGTAATTTAAACGTGATGCAAGTTCCCAGTGGACCATGAATGATGTCTTCGGACGAGCAGGATGGCGTCCTCAGACTATGACGTCCTGGGCTATGAAGAGCATAAAAGTAAATATTCGCGGGCCATGAAGTAGTGTTCTTGGGCTATGCAGATGGTGTCTCCGAACTATGACGCCTTTAAATAAGTTGGATATATTCAAATTCCTAATGAATGTGTGTTCTGCAAACAACAGAATGAGACCTTCCACCATTTGTTTTTTGAATGCTGTATCACATAAAGATTGTGGGCTCGTATATGTTGCTGGTTGGGATTACATCGACATATTCATAGCTGGGAGGAGGAACTGCAGTGGATCTGCACACTGGCTCGTAGCAACACATGGAAAAAAGCTATAACTGCTGTAGCTTTTATCCATGTTGTAGCTCTAATATGGAAGGCAAGGAACTATAGTAGATTTCAGAATATGGCATACAATGAGGATGCAACTGCTAAAGAGATTGCAATGTTGATCCATATCAAAGGTAGAAGCAATAGAAAGTGGCAGCAGGGACTTAAACAATTGGACAGTTTTCCTTAATTGCTTATCTTCATTCAAACTGTTAGATTAGTGTAAAGGTAACAAGAAGCATTCACTTCTTATGGCTAGGAGATTTATGTAATTAGTCTATAACTGGATGTCCAACCAGTTATTATATAGGATTCTGTATATGGTTTGATCATGAATGTGTTTACACAGTTCATTTAAAAAAAAAAAAAAAGGTGGCAATATTTCAGCCGAATGAATGCAAGGGTAGCGATGTTTCAGCCGAGCAAGAATTTAAGATGCGGGGTGGCGATATTTAAGCCAAATGAAATAGGGTGGCGATTTTTCAACAAAATGAAAAATAAAGGAGGTAGAGCTTAACCTCGGAAAGAGACAGAGCTTAGTCTCGAAGGGCAGCAAATAGCCTTATGCTGGATGGAGGTAGAGCTTAACCTCGGAAGGTAGAGAATAGACTTATGAAATGAAGGGTGGAGACAGAGCTTAGTCTCAAAAGGCAGCGAATTGCCTTATGAAGGATGGAGGTAGAGCTTAACCTCAGAAGGCATAGAATAGCCTTATGCAAAATGCAAGATGGAGATAGAGCTTAGTCTCGAAAGGCAGAAGATAGCCTTATGCAGGATGGAGGTAGAGCTTAACCTCGGAAGGCAGAGAATCGCCTTATGCAAAATGCAAGATGGAGACAGAGCTTAGTCTTTAAAGGCAGGGAATAGCCTTATGCAGGATGGAGGTAGAGGTTAACCTCGGAAGGCAGAGAATAGCCTTATGCAAAATGCAAGATGGAGACAGAGCTTAGTCTCGAAAGGCAGAGAATAGCCTTATGCAGGATGGATTTAGAGCTTAACATCGGAAGGCAGAGAATAGCCTTATGCAAAATGCAAGATGGAGATAGAGCTTAGTCTCGAAAGGTAGAGAATAGCCTTATGCAGGATAGAGGTAGAGCTTAACCTCGAGAGATAGAGAATAGCATTATGCAATTCAGGATGGAGACAGATCTTAGTCTCGAAAGGCGGCGAATAGCTTTATGCAAGATGGACGTAGAGCTTAACCTCTGAAGGTAGAGAAGAGCCTTATGCAATGCAGGGTGGATACAGAGCTTAGTCTCGAAAGGAAGCGAATAGTCTTATGCAGGATGGAGGTAGAGCTTAACCTTAGAAGGCAGAGAATAGACTTATGCAAAATGCAATATGGAGACAGAGCTTAGTCTCGAAAGGCAGGGAATAGCCTTATGCAAAAAAAAAAAAATATAAAGGAGAAGACGGTAGCGATTTTCTTAGCTGATAGATGATTGCAATATCATGACTGGTGGGGGAATGTTGAATGTAGATAATAAACTTTTGTGAAATGAGTAGTTGCTTTGAGAGTTTTGGCTCTGTAAAGCACATGCATTGCCGATTTGTATCCTGAAATTCATGCATCCAAAGAAAAATCGTGAGTTCTGTAAAGGGAGAGGTTAGTTCGTATCCCTCGGCTCGTGACGCCTGTGCCATTTGAGGTAGCGTTGCTGAACGATATTGATGCGAATGATTTTATGCAAAAAGATTTGGCAAACATGATGCAAATGTATATATAAGTAAATAAGAGAATAATTTTTGTTTTATGATGAACCAACAACTGCAACGTGGTTCAAGACATGGCAACCTTGCTTGCTCTGGAATTTTGATGGTCCTCCTCAAAATTCTACCCCAGTTTACTAGGCTGGTGCATTCCTCAGAAGTTTGAGAGTCTTTCTTAAAATTCTGCCCCATTTTACTGGGTCGATGCTGATGCAAATGCTTGGCAAATTGACTTCGGAATTTTTAGGGTCCTCCTAAAAATTCTGCCCCAGTTCCAAATGCGGGGGGGGGGGGGGGGGGGGAATGGGATTTTATTAAAAATGTGACTGAACTCATAAGGCTTCATACGTATCCCCTCTTAAACGGGAATCAGGTCAGGCATAGTTCAAACTACATCAGGAAAAGCGTAATGATCAAATGTAGTATCTTTTTATGGAATCTGAGTTGCTTGGTTTTGGCCAAAATTCTCCGTCTATTTTTGCAAGGATGAGGGCTCCCCTAGTCAGAATTCGGTGAACCATGTATGGACCCTGCCAGTTGGGAGAGAATTTCCCTTTGGCTTCCTCTTGATGTGGAAATATCATCTTCAACACCAGCTGCCCTGGTGTGAACTTCCTTGGTCGAACTCTCTTGTTGAAGGCTCTGGACATTCTGTTCTGATATAATTGACCGTGACAGACAGCGTACATTCTCTTTCCGTCAATGAGGGCTAATTGCTCGTAGCGACTCTTGATCCATTCTATATCATCTAATTCAGCTTCTTGTATAACCCTTAAGGATGGGATTTCTACCTCAGCGGGAATGACCGCATCTGTTCCATAAACCAGCATGTAAGGAGTGGCCCCGGTTGATGTGCGGACCGTGGTGCAGTAACCCAATAAAGCGAACGACAACTTCTCATGCCACTGCTTGTGCTTTTCAATCATTTTCCTTAGTATCTTCTTGATGTTCTTATTGGCTGCTTCGACAACTCCGTTCATCTGAGGTATGTAAAGCTGTAGAGTTCTCATGTCTGATTTTGAATGTTTCACACATTGCTTTCATTAGGTCGCTATTGAGGTTAGAGCTATTGTCGGCGATGATTGATTCTGGAACCCCGAACCGACAAACCATATGAAATCTGACAAAATCTGTGACTACCTTCTCGGTGACTGCCTTGTATGATGCTGCTTCGACGCATTTGGTAAAGTAATCGATTGCCACTAGGATGAACCTGTGCCCATTTGATGCGGCTGGCTCAATTGATCCAATAACGTCCATTCCCCAAGCGGAGAACGACCATGGTGAGCTTGTTGCAGTAAGCTCGTTTGGAGGCACCTTTATCATATCTGCATATATTTGATAATAGTGGCATTTTTGGACATATTGAATGCAGTCTGTCTCCACAGTCATCCAAAAATAACCTGTTTGAAGTATCTTCTTCGCCAAAAAGAAACCATTCATATGTGGTCCACAAGTCCCGGCATGTACATCCTCCAATAATATGATTGCTTATTTTGCCTCGACACATCTTAATAATGCCAAATCAGGAGTCCTCCTATACATGATTCCTCCGCTGTGAAATAAATTATTGAACAATCTCTGAAGTGTTCACTTATGAGTAGCATTGGCAAGATCTGGGTATCCTCCCATTATCAAGTATTCCCTGATATCGTAGAACCAAGATTTCCCATCGGCTTCTTCCTCGACATGAGCACAATAAGCTGGCTGTCGTGAATCTTGACCGGAGTGGGATTAATAAAATTTGTATCCGGATGCTGGATCATGGATGATAAAGTGGCTAAAGCATCGGCGAACTCGTTTTATGTTCTGGGAACATGCTGGAACTCCTTCTTTCTGAATCTTTTCCTTAACTCCTGCACATGGTGTACATAGGGGAGTATCTTGGAATTTTTGGTTGCCCATTCTTCTCGAACCTGATGTATCAGTAAGTCTGAATCTCCAATCACTAGTATTTCCTGGACATTCATGTCAATGGCCAGCTTGAGCCCTAAGATGTAGGCTTCGTACTCGGCCATATTGTTAGTACAGGGTAATTTGAGCTTGGTGGACACCGGTTAATGCTGACCAGTTTCCGATACCAAAATCGCTCCTATACCTACTCCTTTGAAGTTTGTGGCTCCGTCGAAAAACATTCTCCAACCATCATAGGATTCTGCAATATCTTCTCCTACGAAAGCTACCTCATCGTCGGGAATATATGTTTTTAGTGGTTCGTATTCCCCTCCTACAGGATTTTCAGCGAGATGATCTGCCAAAGCCTGTCCTTTTACTGCCTTCTAGGTGACATATGTTGGAAACACGTTCTCAAGGCCTTATACTAAAACGTGTGTTCTTATGTGTAGGTTTTGATGAATGACAAACAAGCGCAAATTGATATATGACGAAGTTCAAGTACAAGCGCACAATTGGTGGATAACGAGATTCAAGCACAAGACAAAGTTCAATAGTTTAAATGAGTCGTTCTTGATTGTGATCTTGATCCGACAACTTGACTCATGACATGGCTTCTCTCGTAAAACTATTTTTCACAAAATCATGCATATTTAATTTAATGCTAAATGATTTTAAATCATGCATATTTACTTCAGTCAAAATGATTTTTAAACATGCCTCTAAAAACTGGACTAAGATAATCGATTACGTACTTATGATAATCGATTATGTTAATCCAAGACTGCATGACAATCGATTGTGAACTGATAATCGATTGTGCTAAGGCAGTGAGCATCAGGTTTTCCAAAACCTGCATGACAATCGATTGTGAAGCTAATGACAATCGATTGTGAAGAGACAGTGTCCATCAGATTTTTAAAAGTCACAAAATAATCGATTGTGAACATATGACAATCGATTGTGTTGAGGCAGTGTCTTCCAGACTTTTTCAAAGTTATTAAATAATCGATTGTGAGTATATAACAATCGATTGTCACGAGGCAGTGTCTAAAATGATTTTCAAAGTCTGATAAATAATCGATTTTTAACATTGCACAATCGATTGTGAAGCTGACCGTTGTCGTAAAGTTTTCAAATACCGTCAGGTAATCGATTGTTCATTTTGTACAATCGATTGTTGATATTAAAATCTGGAAAAGATTTTTTGAACGTTGCTGAATAATCGATTGTTGATTTTGTACAATCGATTGTTAAAATTAAAATCTGGAAAGGATTTTTTGAACGTTGCTGAATAATCGATTATTGATTTGGTATAATCGATTGTTTTACGTAAAATCTGGAAATGATTTTTTGAACATTGCCAATAATCGATTGTTGATCTTGGACAATCGATTGTTAAGCGTAAAATCTGGGATTGATTTTTGGTACGATTGGCAAACAATCGATTGTGGCTTCCTGACAATCGATTGTCACAGAGTAAAATCAGCAACTCTTAATTGGCAATTAGGCAACGGTAATGCCAAGTTTTTCAACTATAAATACAGCTTCATTTCAGTGTTTTAAACACAACAACACACAACAAATGATCATTATATTGCTATAAGCTTGCATACTATTGTTTATCATTTTATATTCATTTAAAAAAACTTTTGAGAGCCAAAGTCTTGTCCATAGTTGTTGTGATCTTGAGCTTACTTCTTTTACTCATATCTACTCATTAAGGAGTGTTTTGTTTGAGTGTTTAGTGTTTTGTACACTTGTAAGAGAATTGTGATTCTCTTGTTGTAAGGAACTTGTGTTTCCTTGGTTGAAGTCTTGGAGTGTTGTATCTCCGAGCAAAGGTGTTAAGGCTTGTGTCCTTAAGTTGTAAAGGTTTTTTGAGCACCCGTAAGCTTGACAAGTTAGTGAAAAATCTTGAGAGAGTCTCTCGGGGACTGGACTAGCCACGTGTTGTGGTGAACCAGAATACATCGGTGCGTTCTTTCCTTTTGTTTATTTAACGCACTTAATTATTTCCTGCAAATTATAATTTCCGCAAATTTACGCTAAATTTTATTATAACGCTATTCACCCCCCCCCCCCTCTAGTGGTAAGCGTATTATCTAACAACATAGACAATGTCGAATTCATTCAACAAGATTTTCCACTTGGCGAGCTTGCCAGTGGGCATGGGCTTCTGGAAAATATACTTCAGTGGATCCATTCTCAATATGAGGTAAGTAGTGTAAGCACAGAAATAATGCCTCAATTTCTGCGCTACCCAGGTCAATGCACAATAGGTGCGCTCTAGCAAGGAATATTGAGCCTCGTACGGGGTAAGTTTCTTGCTGAGGTAGTATATAGCTTGCTCCTTTCTCCCTGTTACTTCGTGTTGCCCTAAAATGCAACCGAATGCCCCATCCAAGACAGCAAGATAAAGCAATATAGGTCTCTCGGGCTCAGGTGGAACCAGGACTGGAGGCATAGACAAGTATTCCTTGATCCTGTCAAAAGCCTTTTGGCATTCATCGGTCCATTTAGTGGCAGCGTCTTTCTTTAGCATTTTGAAGATGGGTTCACAAATTACAGTGGACTGAGCGATGAAGCGGCTGATATAATTGAGTCTCCCTAGGAACTCATCACATCCTTCTTATTCTTCGGTGGTGGCAACTCCTGGATAGATTTGACCTTCGAGGGATCCAGCTCTATTCCCCAACGACTTACAATGAAACCCAATAACTTTCCGGCAGGAACCCCGAATGCACACTTGGCGGGTATTAGTTTCAAATTATACCTCCTTAATCTGTTGAAAAACTTTCGCAAGTCCTCCATGTGATCTGCAGCTTTCCTGGACTTGATGATGACGTCGTCCACATATACCTCAATTTCCTTATGTATCATGTCATGAAAGAGGGTAGTCATGTCCCTCATGTAAGTAGCCCCTGCCTTTTTTAACCCAAATGGCATCATTCTATAACAATACATCCCTCATGGCATGATAAACGCCATTTTCTTTGCCTCCTTTTCATCCATCCATATCTGATGGTACCCAGCAAAACAGTCGACGAATGACTGGAACTCATGTTTGGCACAATTGTCAGTCAGTATGTGTATATTTGGCAAAGGATAGTCATCTTTAGGACTGTCCCGGTTGAGGTCCCGGTAGTCGACACAGACTCTAACCTTCCTGTCCTTCTTTGGCACCAGTACAACGTTGGCTAACCATGTTGGATACTACACTACTCTGAGAACCCTAGCTTTGACTTGCTTTGTGACTTCTTCTTTGATTTTAAAACTCATGTCTGGCTTGAATATTCTGAGTTTTTGCTTGACCGCTGGGTATGTCAGATCTCTTGCAACTTGTGAGCTATAATGGACGTGCTGAGATTGGTCATATCATCATACGACCAGGAAAATATGTCCTCATACTCTTTCAAAAACTCTGTGCATTCTTCCTTTTCTGACGGTGACAAGTGTATGCTGATTCGTGTTTCCTTGATATTTTCTGCATCTCCCAGATTAATGACCTCAGTTTAATCTAGATTGGACTTAGGTCTGTTCTTAAAATTTTCGACCTCTTTAACAACCTCTTCTGAATCTACGTCTGTTTGTCGCATTGTCTCGTTGCAAGTTACAGTCGTGGGTTCATCATCAAGATAAGTAATAGTAATGCTGTGTAAAGTAATGTAAATGGTAGAGAAAATAAATGAGAGTGAAATATTAAGATAAACTTGGAAAATGCTTTAATTAAATTCATAATTGTCTGAAACATCTGGGCTCTTTTCAAAAGTAAAGACAATGCTGAAAAGTAAAATCAACTAAAAGTAAAGTGCGATGCATGTATGCCGTTTAGCCTTGCTACCCCGAGGCTCTACTAGCACTGGTGGTCCTGATCGACCAATTAGTGAGGCGCTCTTCTTGGTTCACATCTTGAATGGAAGGGCCTTCCTCCCCTTCCTCCTCGAAGGTAACACAGTAATCCATATCACCCTCCAGAAACAGGTTCTTCATGGCTGCCAGAATCTCATCTTCTTCTGATATGGCATCAGCGGGGTGAAAGGTCTACTCTAACTGAGTTAGAGGGTGCTCCAATGGGTAGTAGGGACTGTGCCATGGTGGCGACCAATGCTGGAACTCCTCCCAAGTGTATTCATAACCCAGACCAAAGGTGGTCCCAAGCTTCTTCAAATGGATGGGCTTGGTGATACCCTGGAGATCTTTTCCAAGTCCCTTTCCGGGCTCGTATCCGCTCCAATTCAGAATGCTCTCGATTTTGCTATCCCACCACTTATCCTTGTCTATGGCATTGACTCGTTAGATGTGATGGTATGTGTCTCCACCTATTCTTTTTTGTCATTCAATCATCGGGATAGTCTGGCGACTGTATATAGGGTTTCTACCGTCACCATGAATGATTACTTCTTGATGATTCCACACAAATTTCACGTCTTGATGCTACATTGACGCCACAGCCCTAGCGGTGTGAATCCAAGGTCGTCCTAGCAATAAGTTGTAGGATACTGGTACGTCAATGACTTGGAACTCAACGTCAAACCAGGTGGGCCCCATCTTCAGGCACAAACTAATTTCTAAAATGGTGGACCTCTGTGATACATCGAAGGCTTTGACATTGATGGCCCCGTCTTTGGTCTCGTGCATCCCTTTGCCCAATGTCCTGAGAGTCACCAACGGACAAATGTTCAGGCCGGATCCCCCGTCGACTAGAATCCTGGTGATAAAGTGATCCTCGCATTGCGCAGTGATGTGCAATGCTTTGTTGTGACCAAGTCCTTCCGGTGGCAATTCATCTTCGTGGAAGGTGATCTTATGGCTTTCCAGTACCTGTCCTACCATGTTTCCCATTTTGCCTCATGTTATGTTGTTAGGAACATAAGCTTCACTTAGTATCTTCATTAAGGCATTTTTATGTGCCCCGGGATTCTGTAGAAGTGCCAATATGGCGATCTGTGCCGGAGTCTTGTTTAGCTACTCAACGACTGAATATTCCTTAGCTTGTATCTTTCTCCAGAGATCATCAGGTCCGGTTTCAACAGGGCGTCTAGAGGCCTGTTTGCTGAACTCAGCTAGGTGTTCTGGCGTGTATACACTGCCTGCTCTAGTCAAGCCCTATGCGGCAGTTGCTTCTCCAATACGTGTCTTTCCTTTCCTTCTCTCCTCGGCTTTGTAGTCCCAAGGTATACCATTTGTTTGGAACGGGGTCATGTCTGTCATAGAGACTGGAATAGGCCTTTGGGAGGCAGCACAACAACTTCAAACGGTATAGGTGGTTTCGGAGCTCCGAACTCAACCTCAATCGATTTTGGTGTCTTTGAGGAAGGTACTTCAAATTCGAGTGGCATGGATACATTTACCACGTCGCCCTCAGACGGCTGAATTTGTATAATAATAGGATTGAGAGTAACCACTAGCTTCTTGGGCTCATCTCCTTCAGCTATTAAACCAATTGACCATTTGGGGTCCCAATCATCTTCGATCTCAATCATGTGGATGCCTCCACCCTTGTGATCAGGCAGAGGGTTGTGGCGGACATTAGGAGTGGGCTCCTTTGCTATAATAATCTTGTTGTCTATCAGGATCTGAATTTTGTTTTTTAACGAGCGACACTCGTCGATGGTATGGCTCTTAATCCCGGAATGGTATGTGCAAGTCTTGTTTAGATTAATCCACTTGGAAGGGTTTTCTGGAGTTACGGCTGGGATAGGGGAGACGTAACAGGCTTCTTTGAGTTTTTCATACAGTTGGTCAATCGTCTCGGCTATGGCGGTGTATTGTCTAGGGGGTTTGCGTTCGAAATTTGGTCTAGGTCGAGGGAAATTTTGGCGAGTATGTGGTGATGGGTAGTGAGAAGGTTTAAAGTTATATGCTTGGTATACGGGTGCAGGTTGGGAATATCGGGGTGAAGTGGGTTGATATGTGGGCAGTGGAGGTGATTGGTAAGTAGGTGGTGGAATTTGGTAAGTAGGTGCTGGTGCTTGGTAAATTAGGGTAGGCTGGTATGTGAGTGGAGCTGAGTTATAGGTCTGGTATTTCATAGGAGAGTTGTTTATTTACGCAGCTATTACGGAATTTACCTCTTTCTTCTTTGTCGAGCCACCAGATGGTAGAGCCTTGTTGGTGGCTTGCAATGCCTCTAGTTTAGTGACAATACCGTTCTTGATGCCTTCTTCGATTCTTTCTCCCAATTTGATGATATCGGAGAACTTTTAACCCTCAATTAGCATCAATCCTTCATAGTACTGCGGGTCCTGAGCACAGATAAAAAATCTGTTCATTTGTTCTTCCTCCAAGGCCGGCCTGACCTTGGCAGCTTCCGACCTCCAACGAGTGGCATACTCGCGAAAGGGCTTCATAGGCTTCTTCTTAAGATTCTGGATATAGAACATGTCTGGCGCATTCTCAGTGTTGAACCTGAATCGATTCATAAAATCAGACGCCATGCTTACCCAACTAGTCCATTTCTTCGCATCCTGGCTAATATACCAGGATAAGACATCACCCTTCAAACTCCTCATAAATAGCTTCATACGGATCTTTTCGTGCTTACCAACTCCTACTAGCTTGTCACAATACATCCTCAAATGAACCCTGGGGTCCCCGGTACCATCGAACAGTTCGAACTTTGGAGGTTTATACCCTTCCGGGAGCTCAACATCTGGTTGAACACAGAGATCTTCATAGTTCAAACCTTCAACACCCTTGTTACCTTCAAAACCCTGAACCCGATTAGTCAACTTCTTAATTTTAGCAGCCAGATTCCAAATGAGAGAGATTTTGTCGTCCGACTGGGCTACATTGGTGAGTAAATGACCGTAACGTGGTACAGTATCAACAAAGACAGGAACGTTCGGGTTATCTGTGGTGTTTTGAGGCTCTGAGATGAGCAGCAGAGCATTGTTGCCTGTGTTGCAGACTTGAGTCTAGGCAGGCTGGGTTGGTGGTGGTGATTTGTTGGCATTAGCAGTAGCAAGAGTGATTGACAGACTAGCTAAGTTTCAAACTTGTTCCAACTCTTCTCGAAACCTCAGCAAAGTTTGCTCAAGATGCGCAGCAGTTTCTTTGGTGATTGAAGCCTCTCCGACATCCTTTCTAGCATTGGTATCTTCCATTTTGTTCTTGTTCCTACTTCTGGGAGGACTCGGAGGAGGAGAAGGTGGAGGACCCTTTGATCTTGTAGAATATGCTGATGGCGCCAGAATGCACTAACTAACCTTTGGGGAGGGGAATAAAAATAAAAGAAAAACAAAAAAGGTAAAAAGTTAGTGTGGATTCTGAGAAATATTGTGGTATTTAAACACAATGTTGCAAGAATGTAAGTCGTTTCCTATTTGGGTGCCTCGTTGTGCCCGAGGTAGGCCTAGCGATAGATATGATTTGGAGAACTTATAATGCCATGTGCCTCATTTTATTGATAGAAAATAGAACGAGTCAAAACAAACTGAAATAAAGAGAAAAAATTATCACTAATGGCTGGTGGCCTTATTACATTACGAAAGCAATAAAAGTCCTAACTACTTGGTCCCAGAAGGACCTTCCCCAGATTCGGTATCTTTGCTTTCCACTTATTGACTAGCTTTTCTTGGGCCTCTAGTATTTCTCGATGCTCGCTTTCGCACTCTCGCATTCGTTTGCGTAGCTGATTGTACTTGACCTTTGCGGCAGTCTCCTCGTCAATAACCCTATGACCATGAACGAAACCTATTTTTCCCAAGCCGATGTGGTCATCTTCTAACCATCCTAGATAACAGGCGCATGCCCTGCCCGATACCTGTCTGGTTCTATAGATTCCTTTTTCAAGATGAATTTGGAATGCCACATATGCTAAGCCTGACACCTGTGTGGGCTATCGTCATCTTGGAAGTCAGCCCTGTAGTGACTCATCTTTTCCACCCTTGGTATAATCTGCTTTCTTCCCGCTTGCCTCATGACTCGGAGAGGGACATAAGGGTAAGTTCCTCTTAAGCTGATGAGTACAAGGAATGGCGCATCCCTAGACCGAATGATAAACTCCCCAGTTGGAAACCACTCGTACATCCATTGTACATGCTCTTCTCTCAGATTTTATAATAGTTCTACCCATCTACTAGCGTCTTCCGAGCGAGCGAACATATCCGGCATGAAGTGCATTCGCTTTGGTTAATGGAAAGTGATATGGTCATCCCTGTCTCGGCGTATGATCTCCTGTCGATAATCTTCCTTATGAAGATGTTCAATGAGCCAGAGTTGTAGCAAATTTCACCCTTCAACGTGTAGTGCCCCTTGTTGACATTTCTCTTAAGCTCGGTGCAGTTCGGCGAGGATCATGGGTACTATGCTGAATGCCTACCCGTCAATACCCTCCATTATGTCTTTGGTTACCATGGCTAGTCTTGTATGGATTCTAGCCTTCTTCATTGGAAAGACTATCATGCCCAGGAAACAGAACATGAATATAAAGGCTCTCCTATGTATGTGCCCCAAAGAGGTGAGGGCGAACTCGTCCATGTGAGTGCGGTAGGATTTGCTATGTCCGAACATTTCATACATGAAGTTGAAGGATATTTAGGAGTCCTTCAGACTGGTCAAATTAGGATTCTTCTTGAGCCCCATCATTTTCAGGAAACCCTTACCTTTGCGGTTTTCTGGCATAAGCAACCCCGAGTTATCCCAAGGAATTCCGGCTAGACCCCCAATTGCTTCCAATAGCGGTATCATTTCAATACCCCCAAAGCGGAAGACAGACCGTTCACTATCCCAAAACAGAGTAGCAGCTTCCACAATCTTGTTATCTATCTTAATTTCCAAGAGTGAAGGAAGATTCCCTAAGTTCTTGCGGACAAGAGCCCAATCACTACCATGCATATCCTACCACCAGCTTAGTAACTTTGGGTGAATGTTTGATACCATACCTAATCTGGGGACCTCGTGCCTCATTTCCTGCAAAATAGAGTGTTAGGCCCTTAACCCCACTGGAATCCACTATTTAAATCAATAATTAGGAAAAAGCATTTAGTTCTCCAAATCAATGCACATAACGTGAATGTCCATTTGGGTTTCGAGGAAACCCGATGGACTTTGGGTTCAGGATATCTTAATGAGTCATTATGCGGACGACATAACTGACTCGACTAAGTTTGACCATGATGCATGAACAGTATAACGGAATAAGGTTTCTACTTTTGAAGTGCTAGACAAAGTACCCTTGAGCGGACAACTCAAGAGGGAAAGGCACGGAACCGTCGACTATACCGTTGATCGACTGGTTTTACCGCAAATATGCCTTTGCCAAATTTAGGGGGTTTATAAATATTGGAAGAGCGCAACCACCCATTATAAGCGTTGCAATAAGATTTGTTTGGCACTAGTGGAAAATGATGTTGAAAGATGCAATTACAAAAATGAAATAAATACATGTATTTTCACATTCAAAAACATAATGATTACAATAGATGCTCAAAATTTAAGACGGAACTGAAATGAAGTGAAAGCAATAAACCACTTAAAGAAAAAAGAAAAACATGAAGAATGTTAGTAATCATGAAGAAGTGATTAAAGCGGTAAATAAAGGCAGAAAAAAAAATCAACAAAGTCACAAATTACGTAATGTTAAAAGCCTTAAAGAATTTCCCCAGCAGAGTCGCCATGCTGTCGACGCCCCCTTTTTCCGACTACTAAAAGAAGAAGCAAAATCGGGTTTACAACATTATGGACAAAACAACTCTTATTCCCCTTTGGGAATTGTGTATTGGAAGTTGAAGAGTCACCATCTAATGATTATAGTGCATTAGGACACTTTTAAGAAGAAAAGAATATTTTTGAAGTAAAACCAGAGTTCGAGTAAGGGCTTGACATTATCTCGATGGGAAGGTGTTAGGCACCCCTCAAGATCCATTAGTGTGGTTCCCGGCCATGCTAATTATGACTTTAATAAGGCAAATAAACAGATAAGGCTCACATATAAAGCATTCAAGCAACTTGAGAAACTTTTGAAAAGGGGAAGGGTATAAGTTAAGTAAAAGTAGGAGAGTAAATTAATTTGAAAAGCATTACTCTAAGAAAAATGTTTCAATAAAGCAAGTAAAGAGAAAGAGGTCCTTGGTTTGACTATAATATGGATCATTTGATACAATATCCAGCACATATTCCCAAAGAGGGGTCTCTTTATGATATTATCGCATCGTCATCATCTCCATATTCTACCCTTCCCACCCCGTTGAGGTTATTTAAGCGTGTGGATTGGTCAAGAATACTTATTGCGTGCTATTACCCGTCCCATCCTATAGATCCTAGAGGGCATTTAGGATCACTATTCCTACAAGGTAGGAACTAGGCTAAACCTCTAGGTTCAAAGGTTAAAATTCTAGATGTCATACAAGAACAAATAGGATTTGCACATAAGGGGCAACATATAAGCAAGTAAATGGCTCAAATATCCCTCTAAAGACGAACACATAATTAGCACGACTCGAAAACATTTAAGGTCTTGGGAAGGAAGAATCTTTCGAAAAACTGGAATATAAATTAAACAAAAGTTTGGAGGTTTTGCAGAAAAGTAACACAAGGGAAAACGTTAAGAACTTTCAAAGAGGCAGTAGCAGTTTTAAAAAATCTACAGATGTATTCAAAATGTTTGTGGAACACAGTTTTCCGACAAGCAGAATAGAAGAACAAATATGGAAATATTTTGAGATTGCAGAAGTATAAAGAAAAACATGTCACGTTCCGAACCTTTGAAAATTATGATATTCAGATAGCTTGAAAAATAGTAGCCCAATGCTGGACGAGAAAACACAGTAGAAACGTTTGCATATATGGTTTGAAAATAGTAGTCCAGTTCTGGATGAAGTAGAAATCACTTGCATAAGTACTAAAATAGGGCAGAAGTTTATAAAATAAATTAGACAGCTTCAGAAACAGACGAGTTTAGGCATAGGCGGATTAGTTCGAACATTACTTAGAGGTGATTAGCCTATTTTATCCGGCCTAAGACTTGCCTAGACGTTATTAAAAGACGGTGAGCATGCACATTTGCTTCCAGTTTTAAAGGGAGAGTCGTTAGACAAATTTTAACCCAGATCAACGAAGTAAACAAGTGCAGATAAAATTCCTAAGGGCATGGTATCTAATGCACAAAAAGTCATATGAACATGACATATAAATGTGAGGTTGATGACTTGATGATTATTAATTAGTCATGGTTATAAGAGTATTCAGAATAACAAACTGAAAGTGAAAAGCCTAAGAACATGGTTTCTATATGTGAGGACGCATGTCCTAAAATGTGGTATCTATTGCACAAAAAGGTAAATAAAGGCCTATAGACATGTTTTCTACCCATTCCTTTAATTAAACAAGCATTGCCTTCCCAATTCACTATAATCCCCATGGTTCTTTACAAATTATTACAGCCCATATAATTAAATTACAACAGTGATAAAAGAAAATAAGAATTTACTCTATATAGAGCCTTCAGCCAGTCCAAGCATCTCCAACCTCACTTCTTTCGAGTTTTCACAGCCATTACCAAGGCTTGGGTGCAGCAAAGTTCCATAAGGGTTCATTTGAACCCCTGGCCAATACCAAGCACCCAAAGAATATCATTATTAGACAAGTGCAAGTGTGGAAGTGCCAGCCTTATGCATCAAAGTACAACGGGTGCTCAAGGGCTCCCCAGGCAATGCTTACACTAAGGGGGCAGAACCTAATGATCTAAGAGTAGTGAGATTGTGATAGAATCGAGAGAGTTGAAAACAGTTGAGAGACAGTTGGAGAAAAACAGTTGAAAGAGTTTGAGAAAATATTTGAAAGAGTTGCAAGAGTTCTTTTGAAATCATTTAGACTAACCAGTTTTAGAACAACAGAGCATCACAGAAACAAGGGCAAAGGGGGAAGGGAACAAATAAGCAAAGTAAACTACTCACACAGGCAACACATTGGAAGAAATTATCTAGACATGGTTGCAAAACAAGAGTTCAGTTCTTACTGCACCAAACCTAATACAATCAACCTCAGGAAGAGGTTTCAGGCTAATAAAATAGCCAAGCAGACCTAGATGAATGATAGTAGTACACAAAGAAAAGGTAAACATTCATTGAGACAAGGGAGAGGATAAGGGGAGCATGCTAAGTTAAACTAGGTAGACTAACAAACACATGCTAGTGACAAGAAGAGCAGCAGAACCATAGATAAAAGCACACAAGAAACCAGATGAAGTGCAGAACTAACAAAAGCATGTTGTTTTGTAATCTGTATATTAAATAGATGACATACCAGTTGCAGATAATAGAACACAATAGCAATAAGCAATAGTGCACAAAAGGAGAGCAATGTGTGCAGAGAATGAGAGCAGCAGTGTGAGAACAGCAGTGCAGAGAAGCAAGCAGCACGCAAACCCAAATAAATAATGCAGTGAAACCCCAGTAGTGTAAAAATAAACAGCCAAGATTACTCAATCTTGGCTTTCAGCCATTTGAGTGTTCAAATAGAAGAATGAGAGAGTATCGAAACAGTAGAGAAAGTGAGAGAGAGAGTTCAGAGAGTTTGAGCTTGTGAGAGATATGCAATGTGTTGGTTGTCTTTCAACGAGAATGGGAGGGGTATTTATAGTAATGAATCCGAGTAAACAAACAAGGCAACAATCATTAACTAAGGAACTGGCATCAATCACAATCCAATCAGTATAAGGACTCCCCTTCAATTAAGGAACCAAAGTCAAACGGTAATAAGCAGCTATTTTAAAAGGAAAAGAATCAATTAGATTGTTGTATCTACCATAGTAAAGCATGTCATATGTAATAAGGGCAAAATATACACTAGTTCAAGACTTGAAAGTCTGTTCATGCGCAAATATGGTAAGGAAATATAAATTAACTCTGAAAATTAGTCAAAGAATCACGGACAAAGCCAAAATCAGAGTGAATCAGCACCAAGTATAGAGAGCATCCCACAAGTAAGGAAATAATTCAAAAATCAGTGTAAGAACCTGTAAGGAAAATTCATACAAATTAGGGATTCAAAGAGATGCACAGAATCATTCGAATAACAACTAGACCTATAAACTAATAGGCATGAAAAATCAAAGAACCTTATGCAAGAGATCACAGAAGCAGTAAAGGGTCGAAACCCCAGCAAGAATTTATAGCATGGAACTCGGATTAACAAGGAGACAAAAAAGCTCGCAAAACAAACAAACACATAACACAACATAACCACATAATACTCAAGAAAATCAGAAGATATAACGATTTTTAAAAGGGGGTCAGAAACCCTAGTTTTGAAAAAAGAGAAAATTATTGGAAAACTTTGAATTAATCAGAGATATTGAGTGAGCAGTAGTGTAGAAACAAAGATTAAACTAAAAATCATTTGAAAAGGCAGAGATTAAAGAGATTTGAGTAAAAAATTAGGGTTTGCAAATAAAAATGGTGAGGTAAAGAACCTGGGCGTGAAACTTGTTAATAATGGAGTTTAAAGCACCATCGGACTAAAACCCACCGGAGAGAAGCTGGCAAAAACTCAGGCGAGCTTCAATCCACCGTCTTTCATGGCGGAAGCTTCTGGGCTTCGAGTTTGAGAGAGAAGTAATGAGATATGGTACCATGGTAAGTGGTGGTCGAGAGAAGTGAGGGTGGAGGTGGCCGGAATGGTAGTGAAGGCCATCGGAAAAGAGAGTGGATCAAAGATTATAGAGAGAACTCAGAGACGAGGGGCTAGAGAGAGAGGCAGGCGTTACAGAATGAGGGGAGGGGTTAGGGTATGAAGTTTGCTAAAGGTTGTGTAGCCTCCCGCGGATAAGTACAGACGTCTCCGTACCGATACGCAAGACTCTACTAATCCAGCTCATGACTCGCCAGATCAAATAACCTAGTACTTTAATACCAACTTGTCACGACCCCAACCCAGTCGTGATGGCGCCTAGCATACTACTAGGCAAGCCCAACCATTTATAAGAGTTACACCAATTATTTCAACAGGTAAAGATAAAGCCATTTAAGTCAAAGTCTGAAATATTGCCAATAATGCGAAAAATCTGACAAAATACCGATACATCCCAACTAGGATCAAGTGTCACGAACATGAGCATCTAGAATACAGAGTAATATCCTAATACAATGTCAGTCTAAAACTGAAAATGCGGAAATAAAGGATAAAGATAGAGGGGAGAATCATCGGCTGTGAACGCCCTGCAGCTACCTCGAATACTCCTGAAGATAAGAAATCTAGATCAGCTAGATCTACTCAGCCTGAGACTGCTCTGGATCTGCACACAAGGTGCAGGGAGTAAAGTGAGTACTCCGACCCAGTGAGTAATAAACATAACTACAGTCTGAAAGCAAGAAAACGCATAAAATGCACAAAGTACTCTATATCTAGCAGTTTGTATCCAAAATAGTGGAAATAGTAAACAACAAGTAATACAGTCAAGAAATAATGCATGAATGAATGCAACACATATAACGGTACACTCCAGTACCCGTTGCAACATGCAGCCCGCTCCACTTATTTAACGTCGATGGCGCTCACTGGGGGTGTGTACATACTCCGGAGGGGCTTCTACAGCCCAAGCGCAATATCAGCCAGGTATTGGTATAAAATAGTCTCTCAGCCTCAATATCAATATATATAATCGCTGCAACGTGCAGCCCGATCCTTATCAAGGAAACATCCTCGTTACCGGGTCCCCGACCCATCTCAGTCAAATAAGTCCACAGCCAATCGGGCGTGACATACTAAAGGGATCTCAGCCCTCATATCCTTTTTCATTTAATATTCATGTATAAAATATAGTTATTATATTATTTTTAACAGTTGAAAACATGAATGAGTGTATACGTGATGCACACAAGTGAGGAAAGACACATAAGGATCCCTTAAGGATTCTACAGGTCAGCACAAGGCCCCAAAACCCGGCAATAAGCCCAGTTCACAATAATAAAGTATGCGTTTCATTTGCCAATATAATAGAAATTAACATATGGGATGGACTAAATCTCAATCCCCAACAAAACACGACCACGCACTCATCGTGGAATGCGTGTCACGCCTCAATATA
Source organism: Nicotiana benthamiana (assembly GCA_034376525.1). NCBI lineage: Eukaryota > Viridiplantae > Streptophyta > Magnoliopsida > Solanales > Solanaceae > Nicotiana > Nicotiana benthamiana. The sequence continues at coordinate 56,550,742 of CM067340.1, read as the reverse complement.
GAGCTACGATGTTAAAGTCTAGGATTTCAAACCCTCAGAGCAGCAGTTACATCAATTACTAACCTCTTGTCGGGCGAAAACTAGCTAGCAATGCCCTTGCCTCTTGAATCGACCTCCTCGCGCGTCGAATCTGGCCACAACCATAACATATACATTACAGTAGGCAAAAGGAATATAACCAAATTAAAAAGACTCAAAAATATTGAAAACCACGAAATTTGCAAAAACCGAGCCCCGGACCCACTTCTCAAAAGTTAGAAATTTTTACACAAAATGTTCCTTATCTCGCCACGAGTCTATACATGTAAAATTCATCAAAATCGGAGTGCAAATGCTCCCTCAAAATCCAATTTCTCATTCAAAACCACAAGCGCTAGTTCTTCCCTTTTTACTCAAATTCCATGAATTTAGGTGTTCTTCCATAGGACTTACCTCCAATCGATTCCTAGTCAAAACCCTCTAAATTCCTGGTCAAAAGCTCCCAAGGTTGCTTAACAATGGTGGAAAATAGACTTGGTTCGCGGATGAAATGTTATTAAAACCCTTCTGCCTAGCTGTTAAATCCTTCTTCGAGAATACGATGGCCTCTCGCGTTCGCGATGGACAAAAATCCCACTAGGCCATTTTGCTCTACGCGAACACGGATCCTATCACGTGAACGCGATGCTCAACTAGTCCATGCTATGTGAACGCGTCAACCGGACCGCGAACGTGATGAACAATCAGGCCCCCTTACGCGAACGCGAACCCCTAGGTCTCGAATGCGATGCACAAGATACAGGGAGCCCCAAACTCCTTCTACGCGAACGCGTCCTTGACACGCAAACGTGAAGGCCGAAGAACCCAAGCCTATGCGAACGCATCACTCCTTCGAGAACGCGAAGGCCAAAATTGGCCTGCAACTGCTGTTGCAAAATTTGCAACTCCTCAACTCCTCGAAACTCTCCGTTAGCTATCGAAAATCACCCCAAGGCCCCTAGGACCTCAACCAAAAGTGCCAACCCATCCGGAAACATCATAAAAACCTGTTCCAATCATAAACACATATCCAATGACACAAGAATCATCGATTCTCTATAGATTCAAGCCTAAGTTCAACCAAAACATCCAAAACTCACATTCGATTAAAAACCCAACCGAAACACCTTTGATTCAACTAAAATTTTGCACACACATCATAAATCATCTAACATAGCTACAGCAACTCTCGGAATCGCCAAAATGCTAACTTAGCCAATTCAAGCATAATTCTACACCGAGCCTCCAAAATTACTTCTGATTGCGCTCATGTGCCTTAAATCATCCCCCGAGACTAACTGAATCATCTGAAATCCATTTTGAGCCCTCTAACTTACAAGTCAACATCCGGTTGACGTTTCCAAATCAAACCTCCCTTAAAGAGACTAATTGTCTCATTTCTTACCAAACTCTATCCGAATCACTTCAAACTCATCGAACACATATAATGAAACATGTAGAAGCATAAAACGGGAAAAACGGGATGGAAATACATGAGACGATGGTTCCGGTCATCAGATAATTCTTTCATGGAAAAATTCCAGAATTTCTTTTTATTATTAACAAAATGATCTCGAGGCAGGGTAAGGGAGTAACAACTTATATCACAAGCATGTGCGAATCATACCAAAGCAACGACCTGATCCAATAGAAATAAATGTGCACTTGCCTAGGGTCGATGGCGCGCCTATAGATGCATCTATTAATCTGCTGTGGTGTTTGGCTCATTCCAAAATAAACACATATAGACAGACAATTAGTCAAGAAGTCAATATGGATCAAATATCCAAGAAAGGCCAATTCTCTTTAATAATTTGATAAAATGAAGATTAAGTCTTTTTTAGAAATCTATTTACTAAATTAATGTTATTTAAGCAATTCAAGCCATCAATGGGTTCACAATTAATCCAAGTATAACATGTTTTTGGGTCCTATACTACACGGACAATAACATAATAATAGCTATGCACAAACTCTCGTCACCGCGTGCGTACGTAGCCCCCCACAGATAGGAGTACATAACCAATTTAACTTACCTATGGGGTAAATTCCCCATCACAAGATTAGAAAAGAGACTCAACTCTCTCCGAAGACTCATAACCGACACTCTACATTCTTTCGAAGGCTCGAACCAATGCACAATGCTCCAAAACTAGCCAACGGTCATCCAAATCCATTAATATATGCTTAATTAAACTCTACAACCCAATTTGTAGCAATTCTTAACCCCGAACGAAAAGTTGACAAAAATGCCCTCAGGTCCACGTGCCCCCAATTCGAAATTTTTGAAGATAAACTTTTCCCATGACCTTAGGAACTCAAATATATAATTTCCTCTTAATTTTGTGCTCAAAATCGTGGCTAAATTCCAAGAATTAAATTTCTAGGTTTTCTTTCAAAAATCCCAACTTTTTCCCACAATTTTCATGTCTAATTCCATGGTATAAACTTGTATTTAACTTGGAAATAAGTAGGAGTATCTTACCTTAGCATTGATGATGAAATCCCTCCTTGAAGCTCTCCAAAATTTCCAAATGAAGTGATGAAAATGAGAGAAATGGCCAAACATCCAATTTTTAAAACAATGCTTCTGCCCCAGCTATTTCCGCTTCTGCGGAACTATTACCACTTCTGCGGTCCCGCTTTTGCAGACAAAACTCCGCTTCTGCGGACAAGGGGATCCAGCCCACCTTCACTTTTGCGGTCAGCCTACCGCTTTTGTGGATTCGTATCAACGGATTAAGGGTCGCTTCTGCGGTGCTGCTTCTGTAGTCCCATCTTCGCATAAGCGGAAATATCAGCAACCAACAACTCAGCTATTTCAAAAATCCATTTTTGATCCGTTAACCTCCTGGAATCCATCAGAGGCCCTCGGACCCAACTAATCATACCAACCATTCCCAAAACACATTACGGACTTACTCGAGGGCTCAAATCACGTCTAACAATGCTAAAACTATCAATCGACCTCCAATCCAAGCTTTATGAACTTTGAACGTTCCAACTTCTACTTTCGTTGTTTAAACCTATCAAATCACGTCCGATTGACCTTAAATTTTCACATAAGTCATATTTGACACTACGGACCTACTCCAACTTCCGAAAATGAATTCCAACCCTAATATAAAAAAGTCCACTTAACTTCTCAAAAACCTTTAAATTTTTATCTTTAGCCAAATGGCTTCAAAATGACCCACGGACCTCCAAATTCACTTCTGATCGCGCTCTCAACTTCACAATCACCATACAGAGCTACTCCCAGTCTCGAAACCCCAAACGTACATCAATAACATTGAAATGCACTTCAAGCCAAACTTAAGAAATTCTTTCCAAAATACTAACTTCCACAATAGGCGCCAAAATGCTCCCGGGTTATCCAAATCCCGAACCAGGCATACGCGCAAGTCTGAAATCATTATATGAACATGGTGGAACCTTCAAATCCTATTTCTGAGGTCATTTACTAAAAAATCCAATCCTAGTTCATTCTTTCAACGTTAAGCTTCCGAAATGAGAATTCTCTTCCCAAATCAACTCCGAACATTTCAAAATTTAATTCCGATCACGCGTACAAGTCACAATACCTTAAATGAAATTGCTCATGGCCTCAGACTCTAAAACGTCATGCTAGGGCTCATAGCAACCGGTCGGGTTGTTACAAAGTAGGGAATGAGCAACAAGTTAAAGTTGTATCCCTTGGTGTATAGGTTCCAGAAAGTTAAACCATTCATCAGTTGGACATTTTTACCAAAAGTTATAATTGATTTAGTGAAAGCTAGTAGTGCCTTTTATTTTGGCTGGAAATAATGAGCAACTGGCAATTCATAGATGTGAATCTCCTGGAAAGAAGCTTATGTTGTGGAGTTAGCCATTTTTATTCATTCTTGAGGATTTTGGAGCTTCGAAGAAGCACTTTTCTGTAGATTTTTCAAGGGAAACATGGGGATTTGCTCTATCCAGAGGTCGATTCAAGCAATGAAGAAATTTTGGAATATTGGCCTAACTTCATAAAGGTAAGTATCTTGTCTAATCTTGAGGCGGGGATTACCCCTTAGGCATTGAGTCTTATGTGGAAATTGTTTGAATGAAACCCATGTACGCGAGGTGACGAGTACGGACTTGGTTTATATGTACAAATTATATCGGTTAAAGTTCATAGACACTCTTATGTATTAAAGTGAAAAAATTGTTGGAACTTAGTAAATCCTTGATTTGTCATGACTCATTTCTTGTTTGTTGAGTTTGTATTTATATGATAACTTAGTGTAAATTTCCATCTGGATTTTCATGTGAATTCTGTATGTTTTGTTGATTTGATATTTCTTGAAAACAATTATATTACGGATTTTCCATACAAATAATTAATTAAGTAAGTTTAAATTAAGGTATTAATATATTTAACGAAAATTTGGATTAAAGAGGTGTCGTCTTATGCGGAGTTAATTTTCCATCTTTGTTATTGTTATCGATGTTTCATACACTTTGTGTGGAGCCTTAGGCTATTTGTTGTGAAATTAATTTATTTAGTTGTATCTTTGAAATTTGTTGTGGCCCAAGGGTAATTTATAATATGAATTGTTATTTTGAGTTTTCGTGGTAATATATGTGTAAACTGTTGTGTGAATTGGGTTACTGTTATGAGGCGGATAAGGGTGGAATTCCACCATTGACATATGTGGGTTTATGGGTGGAATTGTACTGTGGTTATGTTTTGAAATATTGTTTGGGTGGAGCAATACGGGAGGCTAATATAAGAGCGATAAGGGTGGCTATTGAAAGTGATGATTTTGAGATTGATCCCTCGTTTATGATGTTATTTTGGCGATGTGATCACATGAGGAAGTCCGTAAGATGTTGTTGAGATTATATGTACGTTTGGTTTGGAGCCCCGAGGGCTCAGGTGAGTTTTGAGTAGGTCCTTGGAGGTCTTAAACTTAAAAGTATCAGATGTTGCAGGTCCATGTGTTGCAGGCCCCCAGCGCGGCCGCGGTCATTTTGCGCAGTTTGCGCTGGAAGCCGTGCAGCCGTGGTGCCTTTTTGCACGGTCTGCGTGGCTAATATCAGAGGGCCAATGAATTTCTAGGTCGCCTAGCACGGCTGCACACCAAATCAGTGCGATCTGCGCTGGGTAGGTTCGGAGAGTCACTTGTTTCTTCCCTTCCTGGGCCCGACCGCGGTACATTTTCGTGCGGTCCGCGCTAGCCTTCAGTAAAGTATATAAAGTCGGGATTTTCAGTCATTTTCCACTTTTTCAAAACTCAAAACATAAGAGGCAATTTTCCAAACGATTCTTTTTCTACAAAACGTGTGGTAAGTGATTTCTAACTTTTTTCTTCACTCCTTTACATCTTTAAACATAATTCCAACTTCAAAACTTATATTTTAATGGGGAATTTTGGAAGTTTAGGGTAGAGCCTAGGGTTTCCAAAATTGGGGGTATTAGACCTCAATTCGAGGTCCGATTCCAAAATAACTTATATATCTGAGCTCATGGGAAAATGGGTAATCGGGTTTTGGTTCGAACCTCGGGTTTTGACCACGTTGGCTAGGGTGGGAATTTTGGAATTTTGGGTAAAACTTTGGGAAATTCATTTTCATGCATTCAAATTGATTCAAGTGGCATTTTGTTAACACATTCTAGTAATTTGTGACTAGATTCGAGCAGTTTGGTGGTGAATACGAGGGGTAAAACTATACTAGAGGAGTGAGTTGAGTTTGGAGAATTCGAGGTAAGTGTTTGTTCTATCTTTGGCTTGAGGGAATAGTATTAGAGTATTGTTTGCTATTTGCTACTTGTTGAGTATGGTGTATAGGCACGGTGACGAGTATCTATACACTGGAGTCTAGCATGACCGTGAGTCCTTATTTGTGCTTATTCTGATTTTGTTGCGACTCTTCCTTGTTTAAATGATGAATTCTATATAATGTGAAGAGTATGAGAAGGAATTATGGTTTGTAAACTCTGTGGAGCATTGGCTCAAATGCTAAAGTAACTATAGACTAAGAAATGAAAGAAAGAGAAAAAGATGCGATTGTCCCCTTGTCGGGCTGTTTTACTATATTTATTATCTCCTTTGCCGGGATGTGGAAATTCTTGTTATTGTTTCCCTTGTCGGGATTTAATTATTTACTTGAGTTTTCCCTTTCCCGGATTTTCTATTACTGTTGTGTATCCCCTCGCCCCATTGTTTGTGATTGTTGTTTAGGTGAGGATGAGTGGTAAAGCACGATGTGTGATGCCATGCACGATTATGTTGATTACTAATGCACAAAGGAACATTTCGTTCCATGATATGCTTATTAATGAACGAAGGAACATTTTGTTCCATGATATGTTTACTAATGCACGAAGGAACATTCTGTGCCATGATATGTTTACTAAAGCACGAAGGAACATTCTGTGCCATTGATATGATTACTAATGCATGAAGGAACATTCCGTGACATGATGCGAATATGAATGCACGAAGGATTATTCTGTGTACCTTATATGATTGATTGGGTGAGGAAGAGTGATGAAGCACGATGGGTAATGTCATGCAACTGTTGTTTTTCCTACTCTTGTTGATATTCTAGTTGTGCTGTTTTCCTTCCTTATTGGTGTTTTATTTATGGATTGTTACCTCCCCCACTGCATGCTTCCCTTCTTCTTAACTGGTTCAATTTTCATACTCTTTTGTTATTGCATATATACATGTGGAACTACACAAGTTTGTTTGATAGTCCTGTCTTGCCTTGTCATTACTTCGCCGGGGTTAGGCCAGGTAGTTACCAGCATGCGGTCAGTTGTGCTGATGCTACACTTTTGTGCTCTTTTTCATAGATTGCGGAGTGGCTTTTGGGACAGCAGTAGGAGCCTTGGGAGCCGATTTTAGTCCGGAGATTTCGAGGTAGCCTTGCTGACGTCCGCATGACCTGGAGTCTCTTCTATCTTTGTTTTTCATTTGTTGTCCTTGTATCGAAACAGAAATTATTGTGTTTCTATTCAAGCTTTGTATTTAATACTCTATAGAGGTTCGTGAGTAGTGATTACAGTCTTGGGTAGAGTTGTAATTGAATTTCTGCATTTGCTTTCAGATTATTTGAACTTAAGACTTCCGCTTTATCTTATTATGTTTGTTCTTACTAAATGGTCGAAGATTGCTAAGAGATGTAAACTAAGTTGGCTTGCCTAGTTCCTGTTAGTAGGCGCCATCACTACTCCCGATGCAGGACAATCCGGGTCGTAACAAGTTGGTATCAGTACACTAGGTTACATAGGTTTCACCACTCACGGACAAACTTGGTAGAGTCAGAGGGATCGGTATGGAGATGTATGTATTTATCCCCCAGAGGCTACAGAGTTAGGAAAACTTCACATTTGTTCTTTCTTGTCGTGCGTTTCCGTTTCTCAAACACCAATTGAACTTCTACTCTATTCTTTCGCAGATGGCAAGACCCATGCTTCTTCATCTACCGCTCAGCAGTCCAAGTCCCCAGTAGCAGCCCCAGAGGCGGAGCCTTAGGTTGAGTTTGAGCATGAGGCTCCAGCTCCAGCAGTTCCGGTAGGCCCAGCTCAAGTTCTAGAGGGGTTCATAGCCATCTCAGTTCTTCAAGACGCTTTGGTCAGATTTGTAAGCCTTTTAGAGAGCGTCATTCGAGCCGGTTTGCTTCCAGGAGTTCAGCCAGCAGTGGCAGGTTAGTCGGGTATAGTGGCTCAGGCCGGGGGTGAGGTCACTTTGTAGGAGGGGCCATTGTGGGCCGTAGAGTCGAGGTGGTTCTGCCATGGGACGCAGTCATAGGTCGGATAAGTGACCCCTTCATGCAAGCAGATTCCGTGGTACCTCGTCTGGAGTAGAGGTACTTATGGTAGAGGCCATTCTTCTAGGGCCTTTCGACAGCCCCCCATGTCACTCATGGTACTTCAGGTAGTCATTCAGGTCGACAGGGTCAGCCTCAGTTTCCTCAGCTGCAACATTTGTGTAGATGTTATGAGTATGGTGGGTATGGTCACAATACGAGGGTTTGCCCGAGGTTGGGGAGTAGTCAGCTGTAGCATACGAGGTCTTGCCATGCTTGTGGTGACCTGGGGCACATTGTCAGATTTTGCCCTCGAGTTTCGAGCAGCTCTCAGCATCAGAGGTCTCGTGCTATGATTTAGGCCCCTACATGTCGTCCAAACAACTAGAGGTATAGGTAGAGGTCGCAGAGGTGGAGCTCAGATTGCCAAAGGTAGAGGTCAATCAGCCGCCTAACGTCCTAGAGATTTGGTTCTGGGAGGTGGGGCCAAGCCCCAGTGTAATGCTTTGCCAGCCAGGCCAGAGGCTGAGTCGCGGATGCTGTACTACAGGTACTATTATGGTCTGTGATAGAGATGCTTCAGTGTTATTTGAACCTGGGTCTATGTATTCATATGTGTCATCCTATTTTGCACCATACTTGGTTATGCCCAGCGATGCCTTGAGCATCCCTGTTTATGTATCTACCCTCGTGGGTGATTCTATAGTGGTCGACCGGGTGCATGGTTCCTGTGTAGTAGTATTTGAGGGTCTTGAGACCCATGTTGACTTATTGCTCTTAGATATGGTGGATTTCGATATTTTATTGGGGATGGAGTGGTTGTCCTCGTATCATGCTATGATGGATTGTCACGCCAAGACCGTGACCTTGGCTTTGCAAGATTTGCCCCGACTAGAGTGGAGAGGGACCCCAGGTCATGCGACCCGTAGTGTTATTTCATATGTCAAGGCTCAACGCATGGTCGAGAAGGGGTGTCTAGTTTATCTAGCGTATGTTCGCGACTGCAGCACAGAGGTCCCATATATTGATTCTGTTCCAATTGTTTGGGAGTTCCCCAAGGTTTTCCCTTCAGACTTGCCGGGCATGCCGCTCGACGGGGATATTAATTTTTGTATTGATATGGCTTCGGGCACGCAGCCCATTTCCATTCCGTCGTATTGCATGGCCTCGCCAGAGTTGAAGGAGTTGTACAATCAATTGCACGATTTTCTTGATAAGGGTTTCATTAGACCCAGTGTATCGCCTTGGGGTGCAGCGATGTTATTTGTGAAGAAAAGGGATGGCTTGATGAGGATGTGCATTGGTTACCGGCAGTTGAACAAGGTGAAGATAAATAACAAGTATCCACTGCCGAGGATCCACGAATTATTCGACCAACTTCAGGGTGCAAGGGTGTTTTCAAAGATAGATTTAAGGTCTGGCTACCATCAGCTGAGGATTAGGGTGTCTGATGTCCCTAAGATAGCATTTTGCACTCGGTATAGGCATTATGAGTTTTTGGTCATCTCATTTGGGCTGACCAATGCCCTGGCAGCATTTATGGAATTAATGAACCAAGTGTTCAAGCCTTATTTGGATTTCTTCGTGATTGTTTTCATTGATGATATTCTGGTATACTCCTGCAGTTAAGAGGAGCACGAGCAGCAACTTAGAGTGGTTCTTCAGACTCAGAAGGATAGTCAGTTATATGCCAAGTTTTCGAAGTGCGAGTTATGGTTGAGTTCAGTTGCATTTCTGGATAACGTTGTTTCCGTAGAGGGTATTCAGGTGGACCCGAAGAAGATTGAGGCAGTTAAGAACTGGCCTCGACCAACATCAGCTACAGAGATCCGGAGTTTCTTTGGGTTAGCAGGTTACTACCGCCAGTCCGTGGAGGGATTTTCATCTATTTCATCCTCGATGACCAGATTGACCAAGAAGGGTGCCCAGTTCAGATGGTCGAACGAGTGTGAGGCGAGCTTTCCGAAGCTTAAGACAGCTCTAACTACGGCACCGATATTGGTTTTGCCCACGGGATCAGGACCCTATGCAGTTTATTATGATGCTTCATGTATCGGGCTGGAAGCAGTATTGATGCTGAATAGCAAAGTCATTGCCTATGCTTCAAGGCAGTTGGAGATCAACAAGAAGAATTATCCGGTTCATGACCTAGAGTTGGCATCCATTGTTCATGCCTTGAAGATTTGGAGGCATTATCTATATGGTGTGACATGTGAGGTGTACACTGACCACAAGATTCTTCAGTACTTGTTCAAGCAAAAGGAGTTGAATTTGAGGCAGAGGAGGTTTGTTGGAGTAGTTGAAAGATTATGATGTTACTATCCTGTACCATCGGGGGAAGGCCAATGTGGTGGCCGATGCATTGAGTAGGAAGTCTGCCAGCATGGGTAGTCTTGCTTATATTCCGGTCAGCTAGAGACCGTTCGCTTTGGATGTTCAGGACTTGGCCAGTCAATTTGTGAGGTTGGATATTTCTGAGCCTAGTAGGGTGATAGCTTGCATGGTCGCTCGTTCATCATTGTTGGAGTGTATCCGTGAGCGGCAGTTTAATGATGCCCACTTGTGTGTCCTGAGAGATGCGGTGCACCATGGAGGTGCCAAGAAGGTGACCTTAGATGGTTATGGTGTTTTGAGATTTTAGGGGCGAGTTTGTGTGCACAATGTTTATGGGATTCGAGAGTTGATCTTAGCGGAGGCCCATTGTTCTCAATATTCTATTCATTCGGGTGTCGCGAATATGTATCAGGATCTGAGGCAGCACTATTGGTGGTGAAAAATGAATAAAGATATTGTTGCATATGTGGCTCGATGTTTTAACTGTCAGCAAGTTAAGTACGAGCATCAGAGGCCCGGTGGTTTGTTCCAGAGGAGTGAGCTTCCCGAGTGGAAGTGGGAGAAGATTACTGGACCTCCGATGACTCGGAAGAAGTTTGATGCTATATGGGTCATTGTTGATAGGCTGACCAAGCCAGCGCATTTTATTCCTATTGCATCCACTTATTCATCAGAGAGGTTAGCCGAGCTCTACATCCGAGAGATTGTTCGCCTTCATGGGGTGCCGGTATCTATCATTTCGGACCGGGCTACTCAGTTTACCTCGCGCTTCTGGAGAGCGGTCCAGCATGAGTTGGGCACCCAGGTTGCATTAAGCACATAATTTCATCCTCAGATGGACAGATAGTCCGAGCGGACGATTCGAATATTGGAGGATATGCTCCGAGCCTGTGTCATTGATTTCGGAGGCTCATGGGACCAGTTTTTGCCTTTAGCAGAGTTCCCCTACAACAACAGCTACCAGTACAGCATTCAAATGGCTCTATATGAGGCGTTGTATGGTAGGCAATGCCGGGGTCTAGTTAGCTCGTTTTAGCTGGGAGAGGCTCAGTTATTGGGTACAGATCTATTTCAGGAGGCGTTGGATAAGTTTAAGATCATTCAGGACAAACTTCGGACAGCTCAATCTAGGCAGAAGAGTTATACAGATCGCAAGGTTCGAGATGTGGCTTTCATGGTTGGGGAGCGAGTATTGCTCTGAGTGTCGCCTATGAAGGGCGTGATGCGATTCGGGAAGAAGGGCAATCTTAGCCCTAGGTTCATTAGTCTATTTGAGATTCTCGATCGTGTGGAAGAGGTGGCTTATATACTTGTCTTGCCGCCTAGCTTGTCAGCAGTGCATCCAGTTTTTCATGTATCCATGCTTCGGAGGTATCACGGTGATCCAGCCCACGTGTTATATTTCAGCACTGTCCAGATGGACAAGGATCTATCAGTAACTCTCTCCCACTTCCACTCGGGAATATCTAACCGCTAAAGTAGACCACCCGGTCTGTGATGCTCGTATTTCACCTGCTGAAAATTAAGACACCGAGCTACATAACCCATAATATCTTTCTTCATTTTCCTCCACTAGTAGTGCTGTCTCATGTCCTGATACATCTTCGCAGCACCCGGATGGATGGAATACCGCGAGCTGTGGGCCTCCTCAAGAATCAAATCTCTAAGCCCATCCACATTAGGCACACAAATCCTGCCCTGCATCCTCAACACACCATCATCACCTATAGTCACATCTCTAGAATCTCCGTGCTAAACTCTATCCTTGAGGACAAGCAAATATTGATCATCATATTGGCGCTCTCTAATGCGATCATATAAAGAAGACCAAGAAACCACGCAACCCAATACCCGACTGGGCTCTGAAATGTCTAATCTCACAAACTGATTGGCCAAATCCTGAACAATCAACTGCAAAGGGTCTCTCCCCAACTAGAATATATGCCAAACTCCCCATACTAACTGTCTTTCGGCTCAAAGCATCATCCACTACATTGGCCTTTCCCGGATGATACAAAATGGTAATATCATAGTCCTTAAGTAACTCAAACCACCTCCGCTGTCTCAAATTAAGATCTTTTTACTTGAACAAATACCTCACAAGATACTCTATATGAATAGTGCCTCCAAATACTCAAAGCATGACCTATAGCAGCCAACTCCAAGTCATGAACATGCTAGTTCTTCTCATGGGGCTTCAACTGACGAGAAGCATAAGCAATCACTCTACCCTCCTGCATCAACACACAGTCGATCCCTACTCTCAAAGCATCATAATAAACGGTGTAAGAACCTGAAGCTGATGGCAAGACTTATACTGGAGCTGTGGTCAAAGATGACTTGAGCTTCTGAAAGCTCTCCTCGCACTCATCCGACCATACAAACGGAGCACCCTTCTGCGTCAACTTGGTTAAGGGTGAGGCAATAGATGCGAAACTCTGAACAAATCGGCTATAATAGCCCGCCAAACCAAGGAATCTAAGAATCTCTGTGGCCGAGGACAATTTTGGCCAACTCTAAATTGCTTCAATCTTCTTTGGATCAACCTGAATTCCATCAATGGACACCACGTGTCCTAAGAAGGCCACATAACTAAGCCAAAACTCACAGTTGGAGAACTTTTCATAAAGCTTCTCCTCCCTCAATATCTGCAATACCACTCGCAAATGCTCTGCTTGCTCCTCCTTCTACGCGAGTATACCAGGATATCATCAATGAATACAATAATAAACGAATCCAGATACGGCCAAAATACATTGTTCATCAGATGCATGAACGCTTCTGGGGCATTGGTCAGCCCGAAAGATATAACCAGAAACTCATAGTGACTATATCTAGTCCTGAAGGTAGTCTTAAGAATATATGAATCCTTGATCTGCAACTGATGATGACCCGAACGGAGATCAATCTTAGAAAACACCCTCGCTCCATGTAGCTGGTCGAATAATTCATCAATACAAGGCATAGGATACTTATTCTTTACTGTTACTTTGTTCAACTGCCTGCAGTCAATGCACATTCTCATTATGCCATCTTTCTCTTTCATAAATAAATCAGGTGCACCCGACGGTGACACACTAGGCTGAATAAACCCCTTTTCTAGGAGTTCCTGAAACTAATATTTCAATTCCTTTAACTCTGCTGGTGCCATGCGGCACGGCGGAATGGAAATGGGCTTGGTGCCCGGTACCAGGTCAATACCAATATCAATGTCCCTGTCCGGGGGCATACCCGGCAAGTCTGCAGGAAAAACATCAGGGAAATTCCTCACAATGGGAAATGAATCAATAATAGGAGTCTTATCGCCAACATCACGCACGAAGACCAAAAATGATAAACAACCCTTCCAGACCATACGTTGGGCTTTCAAGAAAGATATAACTCTACTAGGGACATAGTCAGTCATACCACGCCACTCAACCCTCGGAACACCCAGCATAGCCAAGGTGACTGTCTTTGAATGACAGTCTAGAATAGCATGACACGGAGATAACTAGTCCATGCCCAGAATAACATCAAAGTTTACCATGCTCAAAAGTAATAAATCGGCTTGGGTCTCCAGACCCCTAATAGCAACAAGGCAAGACCGATACACATAGTCCACAATAATAGTATTGCCTACCGGGGTAGATACGTGCACAGGTAAAGCAAGACACCCTCGGGTCGTACCCAAATAATGAGCAAAATATGATGACACATAAGAATAGGTAGAACCAGGATCAAGTAAGACAGAGGCATCTCTGTGGCAGATTGAAATAATACATGTCATAACAGCATCTAATGCAAGGGCATCTGTCCTGCCTGGGATAGCATAAAATCGAGCATGTCCACCGCTTTATCGGCCTCTGCCTCTAGGGTGACCCCTGGCTGCCTGGCCTCCACCCCTAGCTGGTGGGGCAGATGAGGAAGAAACTAGACCAGAAGACGAGGACTGATCCCTCTGCTGAAATTGACCGCCATGAAGTCGAGGACTCTCTTCATTTGACCAAACTCGCCGCACTCGCAGCAACTACAGGTGCTGGAGAAGGGGACTGAAAGGAACCCGTCCCACCAAGATGACCAGCTGATGCACTAGGTGCAGAAGAACCCTGAGCTGAAGGAGCATAAGATGAACTCTAAGCTGGGAGGGCACTAAGTGAAGACTGGCCCTGCTAGAACCCCTGATGACCACGGCCTAAAGATTCCCCACGATACTCAGGACGAGCCGACTAATGAGTCTTGAATGAGCGACCTCTACTCTACTGAGGATGGTCCCTAGACGGAGCACCACCCGAGCCTCGAGACCTCTTGGCCTCCCTCTCCTCTCTGTCCTGATGGCAAGCCGTCTCAATATCAAGAGCAATATCAACTACATCCTCGAAGGTATACCTCAGAATCCTCTCTCGAGTCATCAGAATAGGGATGGGATAGACCAGTCCGTCCACAAACCTCCTACTCCTCTCCCGATCAGTCAGGACCATCCATGGAGGATAACGAGCCAACTCTGATAATCTCACCTCTTACTGAGAAACGGTCATATCTCCTTGACGAAGCCACTCAAACAGTCTACGTAGCTCCTCCCTCTGAGATTGCGGTACCCACTTCTCTAGGAAGAGAGTCGAGAACTCTTGCCATGACAAAGGCGTTGGACCTACTGTCCTATGCTGCTCATATTCCTCCCAACAAGTGAAGGCTGCTCCTAAGAACTGAAAGGTAGTAAATGATACACCACTTGACTCCAAAATCCCTGTTGTCCGAAGCATACGCCGACACTTGTCGAGAAAACCCTGTGCATCCTCGCCCTGAGCACCACTGAAAGTAGGAGGTGAGAGCCTAATGAACCTTTCAAGACGATGCTCCTCATCGACAGGCATAGCTGTAACCACAAAATCCTGAACCGGTGCAACCGGCTGAACTGGTGTAACCTTCAGAGCTGGTGGTGCCTCTGGTGTCTGCAAATCTGTTGCAGTAGTGGTTGAGACTGCCTGAGCCAGGCCACTGCAAACTGATAGAATCTGAGCTACGGCCTCCTGAAGACTCAGAATCACAATAGGCACCGTTGGTGCCTGGACAGGTGCTGCTGGAGTCTCTACAGTTGGAGCCTAATCTTAAGCCATGGCAACTGGTGGGTCAACAGGTGCTGCCCCCGCGGCTCTTCCTCGACCATGACCTCGACCACGACTATGTCCATGGCCTCTGGTGGCCTCGGTAGATGGTATAGTTGGTTGTCCGCCATGTCTAGTAGCATGGGTTCTCGCCATCTGCGAGAGAATAGAATAATAGAATTTAGTTCTCGCATCAACAAAGTCGCATGATAAGAATTCCAGAATATGAAGTTTCCTAAAGGTTCTGCAGCCTCCCAAGGATAAGTACAGACGTCTCTATACCGATCCACGAGACTCTATTAAACCGGCTCATAACTCGCAAGACCAAGTAACCTAGGATCTGATATCAACTTGTCACGACCCCAACCCGGTCATGATGGCGCCCAGTACACTACTAGGAAAGCCCGACATTGTTACAATAATTCCAAATACATAAGTAGGTTTTCGATAAATAACTCAGGAGAAAATACTAACACATTATAATAAAAGTCTAGAGTTAATGATTAATAGTGTGGAAATTAAGCAATAATACTGAACATAGTCCAACTAGGACCCGGTGTCACGAATCTGAGCATCTAAATACATAGTTCCAACCTACTAAGGAGTTTGTCTAAAAAATGGAAATGCGGAATCAAAGAAATAAGGATAGAAGGGAGGAATCAAAGGCTGCGAACACCGTGCAGCTACCTCGAAACTCCCTGAAATGCCTCTGCTGAATCCAATCAGATTTTCTCAACCTAGGAGGAACCTGGATCTGCACTCAAGGTGCGGGAAGTAAAGTGAGTACTCTGACCCAGTGAGTATTAAATATAAATACAGACTCAAAGTAAGACATCACATAAATATACAAACTAAAATAAACCCAATGATACAGTAATAAGGGAAAATTAACAACAGAACAATAGTTAATGAGACAAATGCATGAATGAAATGCAATGCATATGATGACAAATTCCAGTACCCACTGCGGCATGTAGCCCGAGCCATCCATATTTATTTATCATTGACAGCGCTCACTGGGGTGTGTACAGACTCCAGAGGGGCTCCTACAACCCAAGCGCAAAACCAAGCCATCTCGTTGCATCAATAAATACCTTGTCAGTCATTGTTACTTGACCAATTTACATCACACAGTGTCATTGTTACCACTGCTTCATGTTACATCATACAGTGTCATTGTTACCACTATTTCAAGTCACCTCATACAGTGTCATTGTTACCACTGTTTCAAAAATCACTACTGCGGCGCACAGCCCGATCCATGCTCAATCCAGAAATCAACGTAAGCCCTTTGGGCATTCGTAAAACAATAGTTCCCAGCCCGAAATATCATTTAAAATATCATTTGAGTTTTCAAAACTTAGAAGTATGGCTGAGTTTGCAAAACAATATTTGAAACTTTGGACTGAGACGAAATGATATGCAAAAACATGCTAAAAATATAATATCGAACCCCAAAAGATTCTACAGGTCGGCACAAGGCCCCAAACATGGCATCGAGCCCAGTTAACATCAATAAAGTATGTGTCTCAATCACCAATATGGTAGAAATATCACTCGGGATGGACCAATAACGATCCCCAATAGCAAACGACCCCGCACTCATCATAGAATGCATGTCACGCCTCAATATAGCACTATGATGCGAAAATCCGTGGTTTCAGACCCTCAGAATAGCATTTATATCTATTACTCACCTCTAGCCGGCCAAAGACTAGCCCGCAATGCCCTTTCCTCTCAAATCAACCTCCTCACACATCGAATCTGGCCAAAACCACAACGAACATGTTACAATAAGCTAAGGGAACAAAACGCAATCGATAAGACTTAAAAAATATTGAAAATCACAAAGTTGGCAAAACCCTCGCCTCAGGCCCATTTCTCGAAAAATTACAAAATTCACATCACCAGATTCCTCGTTTCGCCACAAGTCCATACATAACAACTTTACAAAAATCAGAGTCCAATTGACCCCTCAAA
Organism: Nicotiana benthamiana; assembly: GCA_034376525.1. Lineage (NCBI taxonomy): Eukaryota > Viridiplantae > Streptophyta > Magnoliopsida > Solanales > Solanaceae > Nicotiana > Nicotiana benthamiana. The sequence goes on along the minus strand of CM067340.1, from coordinate 56,533,547 downwards.
TCCCTATTTTAAACTCTCTTAAGTTTCAATCCCTAAGCTCCATTTTTACCTTTAATTCATTGGGTTTTCAGTGTTAATCCATGATTTTACACCATAATAACATATTCTAAGTCCAAGAATCCGTACCTAATGAATGACCTCGAAACCCGCTTCAAAATCTCCTCCAAACTCTCCATCTTCGAAGTCTAAAATGTTTTTCTTTCAAAAATTCGCGAAGAAGACTTAATTAAATGTTCTTTCAATACCTTTTCGCTTTTGCGACCAAATTACCGCTTCTGCAATCTTTCCACCGCTTCTGCGGTTTTCCCTTAAGCCACCAAGGTTCGTTTCTGCGGTCCAAAACTACTTCTGCGGTTGCCGCTTATGCGGACTCATGTCCGCTTCTGAGGAAAAATCCCCAAGCCTAGAAACCGCTTCTGCGACCTCCCCCACCAGATATGCGGAATAGCTTCTGCGATCCTTTTTCCGCAGATGCGGAAATAACAGATACCAGCAGATTTAATCATGCAAAAGCTCCCAAAACACTCTGCTTAACCACCTGGAAACACCCCGAGGCCCCCGGGACCTCAATGACAAACACCAACATAGTCCAATGATAAGTGGTGATTTTACCATTCATTCTAGCCTATTTTCTTTAGCTTTTATCATGTTTTAATTATACGATGAGGTTGTTTATAGTGTTTGTTGTGAGATTTTCAGGTACATGATGCTATGAAGTGGTTTGAATTGAAGTGAAGTGGAATTGAGTAAAAATCAGGTGAAACCATGCAAAACCCCCAGTCATTTTCGCTTAATGGTCGCAGGTGCGACTTCCGCTTAAGCGGCTATAAGATCGCTTATGCGAATTGGGAGGAATAGGATGGAACCTCTTCTGCGGTTGAAACTTCGCTTCTGAGGAACAGCAAAAGCGGTTCATTTTTCGCATAGGCCACCACTGCTACTATGGAGGACGTCCGCTTTTGCAATGGAATTTCCGCCTCTGCGGAACCACTTCTGCGGTCACTTTGCCGCAGAAGCAGAAGTCATGCATCGGGCCTGGGGCAGATTTGTCATTTTATATTTTTTCACCCCAAATCATTTTTATACTCGTCTAATCAAACTTTTGGAACATCTTTGGCTTATTTTCAGTTTGCATAGACTAGAAAGAACAAGTTTGAAGCTAGGGCTTTGCACAAACACACTTAGGTCTTGAAGACTAAAGCTTGTGGTTAAGGTTTTCTCACCCATATATGTTTATTTCTTCATTTACTTGCTTTGTATTGTTTATCTAAGTGTAAAGTATTTTATCCAACACTTAAATCTTGTTTATGGGAATATTGATAATTAAAGTGTGGATTTTATACCTTGTTGTGCTTATGTATTGAATAATGTTTAAATATTTATGAAGTGAGTTGTTGTTTATTTAATTATTCTTGTTCTCTAATGTTTCCAAAGGGATTATCTAACCATAGGACTAGCCCATTAACTCCGAATTAATTCTGGGAAAAATAGTTTGGGGTTGGGAAAGATTAATTAACAAGAACTTGTGGCGCTAACCCTCATTTTATAGATTCAACCTAGGATAGAATTGAACTACTTGTAGCCTTTCGGGTGTGCTTAATCTTCTAATTTTAATTAGGGATAATTTAATTAGGAAGTATTGTTAGTCTTCGGAAGAAGCTAATTAAGAATTATTATCCGTGGCTAATTAACATAAACTCGCTCATATTTGTAAAATCGTGAAATACATTGGATCGTTACTTGAGTGTAATTCCCAACGCTTTCATACTTGTAGCCATTGATTATTTTACTTGTTTTCTAGGTTAGTTTATATTTCCGCATTTTAGACATAAAAATAATTTTCAACCCAAAATTCTTAGTGTTTGGCACTGCGCGACTAGCAATAATTTTCTTACATTCCTATTCGCCTACACATTGTTCTCTGTGAGATTTGACCCCGACTCATAGTTGGGTAATTATATTGTTGCGACTATATCTATTTCTTTTTAGCAGTGGATTTGGACGTCACCAAAATTGGCGTCGTTGCCGGGGAACAATTTAGCGTAATTTAGGTTGTTTGAGAAGTAAGCAAAAGTGCTTTGATCCAAACTTATGAATATTTGTGTAACTATTTTTCTTACCTTGGGTCTACTTTTAAAGTTTGATTCTTCTTTACATTTTCTTATTCTTGAAAAATGGCATCATATAATGATAATTGGTCGGAGGGTAGTTGTTCATACTTTGATGACCCATGTCCTTATTGTGGAGGACCACACTCGTGGCAAAATTATTTAAATTCTCCCGGGGGTGGATTGTGCGCACAATCTCAACCCCATTGTTGGAGTATTTGTGATAAGTGTGGTTGCCAAAATGGTCATTTGGATTATTGTGTATATTTGACTGTCCCTTCCCCAAGCCCCCACTATGATGAGTTTGCTTTTTGTGATGAGAACAATAGGGATATGGTAATGGAAGAAAGTGAGCATGGCCAAAATGGAGAGTTCAAGCTCATGTTGGAGAGTCTACTTGAAGAAGGAAACAAGGAGCAAAATGCCTTGGAACATATTTTGGAGACTAGTCTTCATATCGTTCCCCCGTGGCCTCTTCCGATGATTGCCCTTTCCAATAGACGAGGAACATAGCGGTGGCTTTTTGCCCTTGTTTTCTCCTGGCCTGGTAATCTATGATAGCCTCAATCTCCTGATCATGCGGGGCGGTGATAGTCATTGGTGCCCGACTTGATTGGCCCCTACTCGGATCATCCTTATCTTCATGATATGGCTTAAGCATTGTGGCATGGAAGACATGGTAGATCTTAAGATATTATGGCATATCAGGCTTGTATGATATCTTGCCTACCTTAGCTATGATCTTAAATGGCCCTTTTGTACTTGCGAATCAGATTTTGATGCATGCCCTGTAGTACTTTGAACTGCCTTGGGTTAAACTTTACCATGACCATGTCCCCAACTATATAGTCTGTGGGACGCCGCTTCCAGTCCGCAAACTTCTTCATCTTCTTAGATGCCTTATCCAAGTAGGACTTAGCAGTGTCGAGCTGTTCCTCCCATATTTTGGCCATATGATAAGCCCCCAAACTCTTTCCCTCGAATGCGGCTGGTAATGAATGTGTAGTTTATGGTTGTTGGCCTGTGGCTAGCTCGAATGGTGTCCGCCCCGTGGACTCACTCCGCTGCAAGTTATAAGAGAATTGGGCGATGTCTAGGAGCCTTTCCCAATCTTTCTAATGTGTGCTTACATAATGCCTTAGGTAGCATTCTAGTAAGGCATTGACGCGTTCCGTTTGTCCATCTGTCTGTGGGTGCAAACTAGTGGAAAAATGCAGCTCCGTGCCTAGCATGTCGAACAATTCTCTCCAAAATTTTCCAGTAAAATGGAGGTCTCAATCACCGAAATATGCCTTGGTAAGCCTCAATACTTCAGCACGTTCTTAAAGAATAGCTTGGTGGCTTCCTTGGCAGTGCAACCTGGTGAGGCGGGCATGAAGGTGGCATATTTGGAAAATCTATCCACGACCACCATAATAGTACCATAACCGTCGGACTTCGGTAGGAAAGTGATAAAGTCGATAGTCACGCTCTACCACAGACGCTCTGCAACAGGTAGTGGCTCCAAAAGTCCTCCGGGTTGTTGTTGTTCAACCTTGTCCTGTTGACAGACTAGACAAGTCTGCACATAGCACTTTATGTCATCTCGCATGCGTGGCCAATAGTAGACTAACTCAACCAAGTCCCCAGACCGACGTTGACTTGGATGACCAGCCCACATTCTGTCATGACTCTCCCTTATGATCCGTCGTCTAATGTCTCCAAACTTAGGCACGTAGACCCGTCGACCTGTGGTAAGTAATACGTCATGTTCTACCCAAAAATGTCTCGTCTTGCCCTGGTTGGCTAACTCGATAAGCTGTTTTGCTGATGGATCATGTTGCATGCCTTCTTTTATAGCCTTACAAATGTCCCAAGTTGTTGGATTGATAGCAGCAAGCTCGGCTTTCCGGCTCAAGGAATCAGCTACAACATTACCTTTACCCATCTTGTACTCTAGCACATAATCAAACTCGGCCAAGAAGTCTTGCCACCTAGCCTATTTTGGTGTGAGCTTCTTCTACGTCTGAAAGTATCTAGTAGCCACATTGTCGGTCTTGACCACGAACCTCGACCCGAGCAGATAATGTCTCCATGTACGAAGGCAATGCACAATTGCAGTCATTTCCTTCTCTTGCACCGTGTAACGCTGCTTCATGTCATTTAACTTGCGGCTCTCAAATGCTATGGGATGTTTATCCTGCATCAGGACACCCCCAATGGCGAAGTCTGAGGCATCTGTGTGCACCTCAAATGTCATGGCAAAGTCAGGTAATACCAAGACTGGCTCCTCTGTTACACCTGCCTTAAGGCCTTCAAACACCTTTTGACAATGCTCCGTCCAAACCCATGGATTGTTCTTCTTTAGAAACTCGGTCAATGGTGCGGCCTTTGCTGAGTAGCCACTGATGAACCAACGATAGTAGTTAACAAGGCGAAGCAAGAATCTTAACTCCGTTACCTTTGTAGGTGCTTCCCACTCCTGGATAGCACATACCTTAGCCTCGTCCATGCGTAGCTCTCCATTGCTAATGACATGGCCCAAGAAGTTCACCTTTGGTTGTACGAACTCACATTTCTCCCTCTTGATGTATAGCTCGTTCTCCCGCAGGACTTGGAAAACCTTCCTTAAGTGCTCCATGTGCTCCTTCAAGGTACTGCTATAGATGACTATGTCGTCTAGATAGACTACCACGTACTAATCAAGGTAGGGATAAATAATCTTGTTCATAAGGGTGCAAAATGTGGCCGGTGCATTGGTTAAGCCAAAGGGCATCACCAACCACTCAAAGGCTCTATATCTCGTCACACATGCTGTCTTAGGCTCATCTCCTTCCGCAATGCAAACCTAGTAGTAGCCCTTTCGAAGATCCACCTTGGTAAAGTACTTGGCTTGCCCAAGTCTATCGAACAAGTCAGCAATAAGCGGGATCGGGTACTTATTCTTCACGGTGACCTTATTAAGTGCTCGATAGTCTATGCACAAGCGTAACGATCCATCCTTCTTCTTCTGGAACAATACTGGTGCGCCAAAAGGTGCCTTTGAGGGGCGAATATGACCAGCATCTAACAGCTCCTTCAATTGTTTCCAGAGCTCTTCTAGCTCGGGAGGTGCCATACGACATGGGGAAAATGCGGGTGGCTTAGCCCCTAGCTCCAACTCAATCTTGTGATCCACCTCTCTCCTAGGTGGCAAGTGCTTAGGCAAATCCTCGAGAATGACATCTTTGTTTTCCTCAAGCAGCTTCTCTATAGGGAACCATGGCCTGAATTACCAAGGGCTTGGTACTTGCATAAGGGATCAACGCGGAGGTCCCTAAGCAAAAGCAGTATGGTGGTGCACAGGCTGCTCGTGAGGTGGCAGACTGGCAGAAGTTAAGGGAGCTCCGACGCAGGCCACAGTTCGAGAGTATGTGCGCGAGTTCACTAACTTATTGCTGCAAATCTCTTCATTGTCCGAGGAAGATTTCCTCTTCTACTTTATGGATGGGTTGCAAAATTGGGCAAAGTGGAAGTTAAGAAGGCATCAAGTAGTCAACGTGAATGGGGCCATCGGTGTAGCCTAGTCACTTGTTGACTTCAAAAAGGAGACTGCCAAGTCCAGAGAAGGCAACGTTGAGAGGGACGAGGGAGATCATGATGAGGACAACGGGAAATGCATAGCCAAAGTATAAAAGGGTAATGGCAAGGGGCCATACCATGACGGACAGGGGTCCAAGAGAAACGGCAAGGGGCAGGAAAATAGTATGGAATATGTGCCTAAGGGAAGATGATACTTCTATGAAGGATCACATCGGGCAACTGATGTTCAGAGTTGGGGAAGCTTGCAGCAATGATAGGGAACTTTGCTCAAGTACATAAGGATGACACAGGAGAAAATGTCTCCATTGGAGGGATGCCCTTGGAATCTAAGACGAAAGTAAGGTATTCCAAAGCCTATCTTTGCACCATGCAAATGGAGCATAGTGGCAGCAAGAAATGTTTGACGGACATAGTTGAAAAGGATGGCGAGTTATAAAGTGATGGCATGCTATCAGACTCAGATGATGCACTAAGCAGGGGGTTCAAGTTTTCCAGTAAGGCTGGACCACGGAGGGCAGCCAAATAGGGAGTGGAAGCATGGACTTGATGCTTGAGAAGCTGCTAGACTTGGCTGAGTCATGGGAAGATTCAGGCCAACAGCAAGGAGGGGCATCCGATAGGCGGAGGATGGAGGCCATCATTGCTAGTTGTCTAACGTGCAAATAAGATAAGGGCTTTCTCTAGAATTCTCTACAAGCCTATAAGATTCCAAGGACTTTCCTAGCGAATCCATAAGGATCTAGGTTCTTCCTAAGAAAATATTCATACTTCTCTAGAATCTTCTTACAAATACTAGCCTTCTACTTATGTAAGCTTCCACATGACATTAATAAATGCCAAATGGCACCTATGTTGCATGATGACATAGCAAGAACGTGAGCAAGTTGTGGTATCAGCGCTTAGTTTAGGACTAATGACGTGACAACGTGGTATCAGAGCAAAGGTTATGACTAAAGAATGTTAGAAAAAATACAAGAGATTGCTAGAAGGAAGATTTGTAGGGAACCATTGCCGGAATTATCAAGGGCTTTGTACTTGCTGAAGGGATCAACGTGAAGGTCCCTAAGTGAAAGCAGTATGGTGGCACACGTGAAGAATAAGTACCTAATCCCGCAATGTTGATCTTCTAGGGCCATGTCATTAGCAATACTGCCTCCAAGTAACCTTATACACGTGCGGCACTTGACAACTTGCTCATACCATGTAAATAATAGCAGAAGAAGTGTATTATTCAAAGACCTTCTGCTAGCCCAAGATCGTTAGATAATATTGGAGGATTCAACCAAAGAAGTGGAAGCTTGAAAGAGAGAAGGAATGTTTTGGGAAGGAGAAATTTGTTTAGGAAAGAAGGCTTTCTTGATTTGTCTTACTTACAAATGAACAAGACACCCCCTATTTATACTAGCCTGTGGATGATTCTAGAATCTAGATACGATTCTAGATAATGTACAAGGAAGATTCTAGCAACCTTATCTTCTAAAAACACTCTAGAATATCTAGATATTTCCTATCTTCCCACAACATTCTAGAATATCTATAGATATGTCTACTAGATAAATATCAAGGATACTATACTAGGACATTCTAGAGAATTCTATATTTTTTCAAAAAATCAACTTTATTTTCTTCACACTCCCCCTTAAAGTGATTTTGTGAAAACTACTCCAAGCTTGTCACGGAAGAACTCGAACGAAGCATTAGCAAGTGACTTGGTGAAGATATTAGCGATATTCTCCTGACTTCGTACTTCCAAAGTATTGATAGTTCCATCAAGAACCTTTTCCCGAATAAAGTGATGTTCCACCTCAACGTGTTTAGTTCTTGCATGGAATACTGGATTGTTTGCAATCTTGATGGCACTTTGATTATCTTTATAAATCACTGTTGGCTTTGATATAGGTAGATGCAATTCGTCAGCAAGTCTTTGTAGCCATACACATTCTTGAGCAGTGAGAGCAGCTACTTTATACTCCGCTTCCGTGGTTGACGGGGAAACTGAGTCTTGCTTTTTGCTACACCAAGAAACACTTGTTCCACCACAGAGGAAAATATAGCCTGAAGTTGATCTTTGGTCATCCAAATCACCACCAAAATCAGCATCTCTATAACCAGCTAACACCAAATCATTCTTCTTCTGGAAGAACAAGCCCATGTCTGATGTTGAGTTGATATACTTTAGAATCCTCTTTGCAGCTTCTAAGTGAGGCTTTCTTGGCCTTTGCATAAATCTACTGATGTATCCTACCGAGAACGCAATGTCTGGCCTTGTAATAATCAAATACAGAAGACGTCCAACAAGAGCTCGAAAAGGCTTGGGATCTACAAGAAGTGGGCCTTCGTCCCGCCTTAACCTTGTACTTGTCTCAAGAGGAGTAAAACATGTTTTGCTTTGCTTCAATCCAAACCTGTCAATAAGTTTCTTGGCATATCCTTCTTTAGTGACAAAGATCCCTTTGTTCATGTTTGTCACCTCTAAGCCAAGAAAATGGTGTAGCTCTCCCAAATTCTTGATGTCAAATCTTATGGAAAGCTCATCTTGAAGCCTAGCAACTTCATCTTCATTGTTTCCTGTTATTATCATATCATCCACGTACAAAAGAACAACCATATGCAAGTCTTCTTGTTTCTTAACAAATAGGCTAGGATCTGATTGTGATGCATCATAGCCACAGAAATGTAGATATTGAGCAATTTTTCCATACCATGCTCGTGGAGCTTGCTTGAGGCCATAAAGGGCCTTCTTAAGTTTGAAGACATAATCAGGATGTAAATTAGAGACATACCCGGGTAGTTGCTCCATATAAATATCTTTGTCAAGCTCTCCATATAAGGAAGCATTCTTCACGTCAAGTTGCCATAACTTCCAATCATGCGAGGCTGCCAGGGCTAGCACAACTCGAACAGAGATCATATTAGCCATCGGACTGAAGGTCTCTTCATAATCTTCACCGTACTTTTAAGAAAATCCCCGAGCAACCAGCCTTGCTTTATATCTATCTATGTTGCCATATGCTCGCCCTTTGATTTTGTAAAACCCATTTACAAGAAATGGGTTGTACATCCTTCGGCTTTGGTACAAGGCTCCAAGTTTGATTTTTTTGTCAGAGCCTCCATTTCATCATCTTGATCGGCTGTTCAACAAGAAGGATGAAGCTCGGCTACAAATTTTGGAGAATGAGTTAGCTAACACCACTCAAGGCAATCTTTCTATAGTCGAGTATTTCTTGAAGGTTAAAAATCTGTGTTCCAAAATTTCTCTATTGAATCTGGACGAGACTATCTCTGAAGCACGAATAAGAACAATCATTATTCGTGGTTTAAAGCTAGAATATATTCCCTTTCTTACATCGATTCAAGGATGGGTTCAACAACCATCATTGGAAGAATTTGAGAACTTGTTGTCGTCACAAGAGCTACTAGCCAAACAGATGGCTGGTGTATCTATCAAAGAAGGGGAAGGAAATTCTCTTGTTGCCGATAAGAGAAACTATAAATGGAAATCAAGAGATAGCATGCACTTTCAGTCCTCTAGTGGTTCAAGCTCGTAAGGAAAGAAGGGGGAGTCTTCCAGTAATGGTAAAAAGCTTTTAAAATGTTACTATTGTGGCAAAGTCGGACACATAAAAAGATATTGTCAAGCCAAAGATACCAACAAGGCTCAAACCAAGGAAGTTGCTGAACAAGAAGATACAGAAGAAGATTGGGGAAAGTGCTTTGCCGCGGAGACTCGAGCAATCAAGAGATAGCATACACTTTCGGTCCTCAAGATGTTCAAGCTCGTTGGGAAAGAAGGGGAGTCTTTCAGTAATGGTAAAAGGATTTTAAACTGTTACTGTTATGGAAAAGTCGGGCATATAAACCAACATTGTCGAGCCAAAGAGAGCAATGCGATAGAAAGATTACCTTGAGTGGTGTTAGCTAACTCATTCTCCAAATATTTGTAGTCGAGCTTCATCCTTCTTGTTGAACAGCCGATCGAAGGTGCTCCATATTTCACGAGCTAATTTACACCTTATAATATGATCAAATAAATTAGGAGAGATACATCTCTTTAGGATAAATTCCGCCTTAGCATTAATCTGCTTCCACTTCTTACGTGTATTGCTATTTTCCGGTGCGTCCACAGGAGGACTTGTGTTACTCCCATCGACAACTTCCCACAAATCCTCACCAACAAGGTATGACTCTATACAAGTCTTCCATACCTTGTAGTTAGACTGGTTCAATAACTCCATCCCTAGTCCATTAGCACGACTACCTAAATCCATTTGAGAAACCAGTTGAATCAACAACTAACCCGACCTTGAAATCCAAAAGCCGGCTTATGGCTCTGATGGGTGGCGAAAATGACCATTTCCTGGTGGTTATGGGGCTTCATCAAGGCTCTGCACTTAGCCCTCTCCTATTCGAGTCTCCGTTGCGAAGCACTTTCCCCAATCTTCTTCTTTATCTTCTTGTTCAGCAACTTCCTTGGTTTGAGCCTTGTTGGTCTCTTTGGCTCGACAATATCTTTTTATGTGTCCGACTTTGCCGCAACAGTAACATTTTAAGAGCTTTTTACCATTACTGGAAGACTCCCCCTTCTTTCCCTACGAGCTTGAACCACTTGAGGACTGAAAGTGCATGCTATCTCTTGATTTCCATTTATAGTTTCTCTTATCGGCAACAAGAGCATTTCCTTCCCTTCTTTGATAGATACACCAGCCATCTGTTTGGCTAGTAGCTCTTGTGACGACAACAAATTCTCAAATTCTTCCAAAGATGGTTGTTGAACCCATCCTTGAATCAATGTAACAAAGGGAATATATTCTAGCTTTAAACCACGAATAATGATTCTTCTTATTCGTGCTTCAGAGATAGCCTCGTCCAGATTCAATAGAGAAATTTCGGAACACAGATTTTTAACCTTCAAGAAATACTCGACGATAGAAAGATTACCTTGAGTAGTGTTAGCTAACTCATTCTCCAAAAATTTGTAGTCGAGCTTCATCCTTCTTGTTGAACAGCCGATCGAAGGTGCTCCATATTTCACGAGCTAATTTACACCTTATAATATTATCAAATAAATTAGGAGAGATAGATCTCTTTAGGATAAATTCCGCCTTAGCATTAATCTGCTTCCACTTCTTACGTGTATTGCTATTTTCCGGTGCGTCCGCAGGAGGACTTGTGTTACTCCCATTGACAACTTCCCACAAATCCTCACCAACAAGGTATGACTCCATACAAGTCTTCCATATCTTGTAGTTAGACTGGTTCAATAACTCCATCCCCAGTCCATTAGCACGACTACCTAAATCCATTTGAGAAACCAGTTGAATCAACAACTAACCCGACCTTGAAATCCAGAAGCCCATTTCCCGGTGGTTATGGGGCTTCATCAAGGCTCTGCACTTAGCCCTCTCCTATTTGATTTGGTAATAGATGCTCTGACTCGCCATATTCAAGGGGATGTGCCATGGTGTATGCTATTTGCTGATGACATAGTCTTGATAGACGAGACGAGGGTTGGTGTCAACGAGAGGTTGGAGGTTTTGAGACAGACTCTCGAGTCTAAGGATTTCAAACTAAGTAGGTCTAAGACTGAATACCTGGAGTGTATGTTTAGCGCAGAGTCAAGCGAAGAAGAAGTAGGTAGGGTCGTGAAGCTTGGATATCAGGCCATCGCCGAGAGAGACAGTTTTAAATATCTAGGGTCGGTGATTCAGGGGGATGGAGAGATCGACAGGGATGTCACTCACCGAATAGGGGCAGGGTGGTCGAAATGGAGGCTTGCATCAAGAGTTTTGTGTGACAAGAAAGTGCCACATAAACTCAAGGGCAAGTTTACAGAGCTGTGGTTTAGACCTGCCATGTTGTATGGGGCGGAGTGCTGGCCGGTGAAGAAATCCCATGTTCAGAGAATGAATGTTGTGGAGATGAGAATGCTCAAGTGGATGTGCAGGCTCACCAGGTTAAATAAGATTATGAATGAAGTTATTGGGGAAAAGGTAAGGGTGGCCCCAGTCGGTGAGAAGTTGGGGGAGGCGAGGCTCAGGTGGTTCGGGCATGTGCGGAGGAGAAGCCCAGATGCCCCGGTGAGGAGTTGTGAGCGGTTGGAGGTGGTTGGCTTGACGCGAGGCAGAGTGAGGCCAAAAAAGTATTGGGGGGAGGTGATTAGGCATGATATGGCTACATTGCGAATTTCCGGGGACATGACCCTTCATAGGAGAGTTTGGAGGTCTAGTATTAGGGTTGTAGGAAAGGAGCTTGTAGTTAGTGGTCATTGTTACTGCATTCCTTTTTATTTACTGAATGTGGCTAAATTAATATTTATGAATGCCCTTTTACTTCTGTTTTTGGTTACATTTCCCTTTTGCATGTCATGTTACTTATGGTCTATGTTTACATAATTATGTATCGTGATTTCTGATGGAGGTACTAATGCTCTTTGTTTTTGTTTTTGTTTTTATATCCCTTTTTCTTTTTCTAAGCCGAGGGTCGATTGGAAATAGCCTCTCCATCCTTTCGTGTGGGGGTAAGGCCTGCGTACATATTACTCTCTCCAGACCCCACCATGTGGGTCTATACTGGGTAGTTGTTGTTGTTGTTGTAATGGTTGTCAAATGGTTTTAAGATTAATGAATGTGATAAATGTGTTTTACACTAAGAAAATTCCAAATCATGTAGTCATTGTTTGCTTATATGTTTATGATATGGTAATAATGAGCAAAGACATTGCCGACATTCAAGCTACTAAGTGTATGCTTGCTAGTAAGTTTGATATGAAAGACATAGGAGTTGCCAATGTAATTCTAGGAATTAAAATCCAAAGGACTCCTCAAGGTCTAGCTTTGTCTCAATCACATTACGTGAAAATGGTACTTGAAAAATTCAAACACTTGGAATGTAGAAGTGCAAGAACTTCAATTGACTTAAACCATCATCTTATGAAGAATAAAGATGAAAGTACGTCTCAATTGGAGTATGCTCGTGTGTTAGGAAGTTTAATGTAATCATGAATTGTACACGACCTGATATAGCTTGTGCAATAAATAAACTTAGTCGATTCACAATTAATCCCAACAAGCATCACTGGGTGGCTATGAAACGAGTTCTGGGATATTTGGAGTATACCCAAGACTATGCTTTGCACTACAATAAATATCCTGCGGTTATTGTAGGACATAGTGATGCTAATTAGATAACCGGCTCATCAGAAACAAAGTCAACAAGTGGATATGTGTTTATTATTGGTGGAGGAGAAGTATCTTGGAAGTCTTCCAAACAGACGTGTATCGCTCACTCTACAATGGAATCAAAGTTCATAGCATTAGATAAAGCCGGTGAAGAAGGTGAATGGCTTAGTAATTTTTTAGAAGACATTCCATTCTAGCCAAAACCTTTGGCTCCTATTTGCATACATTGCGATAGTGAGGCTGCAATAGGACGGGCAGGGAGCATTATATATAATGAAAAGTCTCGTCATATACGACGGAGACATAATACCGTTAGACAACTACTTTTTAGTGGAATTATCACTATTGATTATGTAAGATGAAAGGATAATGTTGCGGATCCGCTTACAAAAGGCTTTACTAGAGAGGGAGTTAGGAAATCATCTAATGGAATGCGACTATGGCCGAGGACAAGTCAACATGGAGGTAACTCTACCTAGAATTTTGGTTGTTCCGAGATCTAGGTTCAAGGAGCTCAAACAAAGTTATGATTGACCGGTTCAACATTGTTAAAATAAAAACTTTGGTCCATTCTCATGATGAAGACAATGTTCAATAACAAGGATAGAACTTTACACGTTCTTTAATGATTACCTAAGTTTGATGAGGTATTTATCAAATAGTGTCAATCTAAAGGATTATATGTTTAGAAATCATCTATGTAAGCGTGAAGTGGAATCCGTTTCAATGATATTCTGTAAGGCCAATTATTTACGCACTTATAAAACCAGGCGGTATTCATGGCTAAAACGAACAGAACAATGAGAACCAAAAGATGGTTAAGGGTTGGTTGTGTGACATATGGTTATCTAGGTATACACTAAACTTTGACGGTTCAAAGATATCAAATCTACCGATTGACCGAGTATATCCGACATATGTTCACTACGAAAAGTTCAAAAGGAAACCTACTTATCCAGATGCAATTAATCCTTACTTGCAAAATCACATAGATTTCATCTATGATCTTTCTTGATACATCCATTCTCATTCATGTAGGGGGTTGTTGGACTTTAAGTCATTGGGCTTTAAAGTAGAAGAAGTGTGAATTGAAAATGGAGGGAAAATGAAAATTTGAAGAAGTGAACTTTTATCTTGCACTTTGTCCCTCATTGGTGAGGGACAACCACATTTGTGTGCTTATATATAGAATCACTTCTTAAAGCTCTTAAAAGGAGTTGAAGAGAATGAACCCTCGCACCTTCATCGTCGCTCGCTCGGCTCGGCTCGGCTTCGGCTTCGGATTTGGATTTGGATTTGGAAAATGATCGATATGATTATTTTTGGATAAAATTTATTTAATTATTTAATAATTAATTAAATGCCAAATCACTGCTAAAAATACACCAACACCCTGCTGAAAGTTCAGAGGGCTTCGCTGGCCGCGGTTCTGCCGCGATCGCGGTAGAACCGTGGCAGTTAGATTCGGAGAGCCTCTCTGGTCGCGGTTCTGCTATGATCGCGGTAGAACCGCGACAGGCAGCGTATTTCAGAAAAGGCACCTTTTTCAGACACCTCTTCTGATATTTGCCTATAAATTCTGAGGCGAGGCTGCATTTTCTAAGTACGAAAAATACTTCACAACTTCTTTCTTTCTGAATATACTGCATCCTAATTCGCAGTCTCTCTCTCTCTCAAATTCGTAAGTGTGATTTTCCTCCATTCTTTGAGTTCCTTGGTATCCTATAGTTTGTATTGCCCCTGTTGCAGGAAGGTTTATTTTGTTTTATTCTTGGAGGATTTAATCCATTACCTTGGCAACGTGTGAGGGGGTTAAAATTCCCTAAGGACGCACAAGAAAATTGTGGACTCGAAATATTTCTGATTCTTTACTATTTTCTACATTTCTTTATTCTTCTAACAGTTTTCTGATTTTTGTTTTAACACAGTAACCTTCACAAATATAGTCAAAGGCGAAAAACTCTTAAAATTTCTCTAAGATTATTTGGGCTTTAAGCGCAAAGTGCACTTAAAATGTGGGCTTCAGTTAAAAAATGCACAATGAAGGAAATAAATAAAAATTTGTATGTATTTCAAGACAAAGCTACAAATTCATATATAATGTTTTCTTTAGCAGCTAATACACTTATTTTCGATTATAGTTGTTGTTTAGTGCCACTTGATTCAAGAAAGAACTCATGGGCAATGAGGCACACGCCACAGCCTTACACTGAAGTGCAACTAAAATGAGGTGAAGCGCCCTCCTGGAGCTTTTCTAAGCTTTAGGGCTTAAGCATACTTTAAATGAGCCTTTGACAATACTGACTTGCATGTCTACTTGTTTCAGTATTTTCTTTTATTTTCCAGCCTGATATATTGTATTGATAATGCTTTCATATGTGTGGCTTCCACAGACTGAGGCTACAATCATTCCATTTCTATATGGATGATGGTCGAGAACAAAGATTGTTGATTTTCCATTGCATGCTAAGTAGTGTCTTATAGCTTTTGAAAAATGGTTGAAAAGCAAATGTTTACCACCCTTTTGGCAAATAGTTCATCAGAAAGTATGATCTTTCGGTATATGACCTAGTGATGTGTAAGTTATGATCCGTCGGGATATGACCTAGAGATGTGTTGTGAATTAGCAATTGTGTTCACCTACTACCACAAGTTATTTGATAGAGAAATTTATCTTGGTTACTAAAGCTAAACTCTTTATTTAGTAACCTCATCATCATATAGTAACTAACAAAGATGCTCTTTCAAGTACAACAAAGTGACGTCATCACCAGAACGCTTCTAAAACTATGTAATCCCTCCCGTTTCAATTTATGTAAACCCATTTGACTGGGCACGGAGTATAAGAAAAGAGAGAAGACTTTTGATTTTGTGGTGTAAAATGAGGCACATATATTTTGTGTGGCTACAAATCATTGTGTTAAGGTAAATCGTTTCAAAATAAGAAAAGGATCATTCTTTTTGGCACGGACTAAAAAAGAAATAAGTTCACATAAATTGAAACAGAAGAAGTAGTACTTTGTGATTAATTTTAATGATGTACTATTTAATTTCTTTTCTCTTGCATTCTTTAAAGGAAAAAAGGTTAGATATGTTCCTCTACTTTAGTAAATTAGCCACGTTTATACCTAATTCAACAATCAGTCCAAATAAGTACCTACCGTTAAGATAGTAGACAAGATTATCATAACTCTAACGGAAGTACACTGTGGCAATAGGACCATCTCATTTTTTGTGTGCTTTTCTTCCTACGGGGTACTGAAAAGAACCTGTCGAGTTTTGGCCGGAGGTCGCACTCACCGGTGTTTTGGCCGGCGAATATTTTCTATGACCCCTTATTTTCTCTTATCTTCTGTTAATTATTCTGCTCATTCTTCTATAATTTTTAGAGGTTATCAAAAAATGAAAACTAAAAAGGAATTCCATCTTCAAATCTTGTGGAATAGTTCGTCCTAGATTTTTTGCCCACATTTTCTGATCTGTCGAAGACCTTTCATAGAGAAATATTCGTGAAGCTTGAACAAACTTTAATACTAGTTGGTGTTGCAACTCATACAAACAGCACATAGTTTATAAAGCAATTAATCGGAAGATTCACATCATAGCTATCTGAAGTGGAGGATACAATAATTTTTCAAAGTCATTGGAATTGTCAATCCAAATAATATTAAGAGCATAAAGAACAATGTTAATAAACCCAAGATAAAATCTTTTGCTTGGATAACTGGAATTTAGCTAAAACCTTACCCACCAAGATTTCATCTTTTTGACCAAATTTTGTTTCTGGGAGTTTGAGGAAAATGGAAAATGGGAGTTGAAAAATGGTTTCTTGGTGGTAGTGGGGTAAGGTAGCACCCATAAGGCAGGTGGTTGGATAGTTGGGCCAAAGAAATGAGCATGGGTTATTAAAATTTGGGTTGATGTTAGCCTAGTTGGCAGATTAATTGAGGGGTCTCATTGCCACATTGTACTTCCGTTAAGAGTTAGGGATAATCTTGTCTACTACCTTAACGGTAGGTACATATTTGGACAGAATTAGGTATAAACATGGCTAATTTACTAAAGTAGAGGGACAAATGTGAAATTTTTCCCTTCTTTAAACGAGTGGTGGCACAAACTTCAATCAACACAATGGGCCTTTATTTTGTTTAAGTTGAGAATGTCTCATATAAATTTTAACTTACCAACCTCTAGTTAATATTCCAAAAGTCGAAACAAATAAGAAATTTTTTTAATGGGTATAGTCGAAATTCATTGAAAACATATAGATAAGCCAATATACAAAATTTGAGGAAGATTGGAGCTGATTTGGACTGGTTTAGTATCAAAATTCATAATTAAATCGATGTCAAAAATTCTTCTATGACACATGTATCACGCATGTATCTCACACACAGATATACATGGATAAACATGTGATACATAATCGATAGAAATATGATATATGTGATACACGTATCATTTTTTTTCATATTCAATTTTTACTTCGAATTTTCAATTCAAATATCTATTCTAATAGCACCCACTCAAAAGTAAGTAAAAATTTAATATTTTTTTGCTAGAAATAGCTAATTGGCCATTTTGGATAATATTAGTAATATTTTATCAATTGACCAATTTTTTTAATGAGCTACTTCTAAATGGACATAGCTGGTAATTTTCCTTCTTTGTTTCCTCAATTAAGAATTAAAAGTAAACTCGAAAATAATTCACAATATGGGATGACATTGAAGGAGCCACTTGGTGTGTGGGGGTGACAAGAATATCACTTCTAAAGGAATACTTGAGCATCTGAATGTGACAGAAAACCAGTCTGATTACCTGTGGTATTTGGCCAGGTATTTCAAACTTATAAATGAGGTTAGGATCAGATTGAACAGTGATTACTACCTTTATAATATCTAACACTCTTTCCATCCCATTTCATATGACAGTATTCGATTGGATCCGGAGCTTGATCTAAACTAAAATGAATACAAGTGCAAGTTATTGACTTGATCCCCATTCACTTTGTCACTTAATTTGGAACCGCTTGATAGTAGGATTTGTCAAATTCTCAGGATAAAGATTTAAAACCTCACCATTTATACCACAATCTCAGGATGACATCTATACTGGAGTTGAAACCAACTTCAAACACGAGAAAATACCCATAGAAGCCAAGCATTTTACATTACCACTCTGGTATCTGCTTGTTGCAAACTTAACATTAGACGTAAAACTAACTTCAAAAATTACAAGCAGGACACTTCTAGTTTAACCAGACTATTCTCTTTACCTGTAGTGCCACTGTTTATGTGTGACTCTGTGTGTTTGTTTGCTCTTTTCCCTTTTTACCTCTTTACTTTGGCTTTTGAATCACTGGAGATATATGATACTTAACCTTTAGTCTGAGGATTTCAAATTTGAGGACTGAAAGGAATATTAAAATATCAAATAAGGAAAAATAAACTTCTTTGATGTTTGAGGATTGACAGAGCATAGTATCTCTGAGCTTCCAGTTTTGTCATCCTTTCATTTGGTTCAGAGTATGCTTGTGAATATTTTTCCATTAACAATGTCAAGCCTCTTTGGACGAGAATCTAAAAATCTACTAACCTTTTTGGTACCTTTGGCTTTTGAAATGAATTGCTCGGTAGGCAACTATATTAATGATATTGCATGTAATAATGTCACACTCATAATTTTTTGTTGTCTCCCGGTTCTCCTCAAATTGTGTATTATATTCCTTTAGCAAGTGAATAGGCATAGAACACAAACGTCTGAGAAGGTATCTCCTGGAAGTATGATTTAGAGTAAGCTTCCTTGTGTGCACCAAAGCTCTTTTGAACCCAGTCTACTGTCCTCTCCTTTGTGGATGCATCCTTAATCCTGGTAGCATTAGAATTAGAGCTCTTATTTCCACTAAGATTACCATTCCCAACTTTAAATACTTCCTCCATACTAATCCTTATATTACTAGGAATAGGAACTCCTTCCTTAGCCGCTGAAGTATTCCCGGCATCCTGAGGAATGGAGCTGGAATTTTCCTTATTTATCACCTGCTCCTTCTCCTGAACCTTTTTAGCTTCAATTCCTTGTTGCTTCTTCTGTTGTGCCTTGCTATTATTATCACCCTTGCCACCAGTAATCCTCAGTGTTGGTTGATCAATTTCCTCAACTTCCAGTGCATCAAACTTGTTCTTTGTTGACACTACCTCAGCTTTGTCCTTCCCCTTTCCATTGTCAATTCTCCTTCTCCTTTGTAGTATCAATAATATGACCTCTATTATCACATTAATACTTATTACTCCTTACTTTCGTCCACTCCTGCCTAGCCTAATTTACCATTTGGGTTCCCCAAAACTTTACCACTGGAAAGTACCTTAGTTGAGTTAGCTGCAGTACCAATATATTCCTTGTCCTTCACCTTGTCATTGCCTTGATCTCCAGATTGCCTAAGCTGAGGATTGATGACCCAACACTCAGCTTCCATATGGCCTTTATTCTTGTAACTTTTACAATATTTAGGCATATAATCATACCTAATCTTGACCTATTTAGACTCATCCTCCTCTTCCACAATTTTGATCCTTTAAGGAAAATTTAACAGTAAATTCCCTTCAACATTCACCTTAGCAAAACTTAGTCTTGTGCCATTCTGAGTAGCCAAGTCCACATGTAAGAGCCTCCCAATTGCACTTGCCAATGAGAATACAAATTATTTGCCAAACATATTATGTGATAGGTCTTGAAAAGAAATTCAGGCTATAGCAACAGGCGTTTCTTCAATAGGTTTCCACCAGGGATTTGTCACGACCCAAAATCTCAAATCCAATCGTGATGGCGCCTCTCGTGAAGAAGAGGTCAGCCAATAGATTAACAATACCTCTTTTAACAATTACTTAACACTGAATGTGTCAAATCCATAGATAACATTATCATAATTGTGGAAGGAAAATGATAAAATAGGGAACCAGCCCAACTCAACCCGAAATCGGGGTGTCGCAAGTCATGAGCATCTAAGGAATTTAAACACTACTATAACACCAGTAATATACATATTGGAATTTAGAATCAAAGGAAAAGATATAGTGCCGCGAACGCTGGAGGTCACCTTGCTCAGCTACGATGGCAAAATCTCCAATCAGCTCAAAACCCGCTACCGGGTGAACAATTTCCTGCATCTGCACACGAGGTGCAGGGAGTAAAGTGAGTACTCCAACTCAGTGAATAATAAAAATAAATAATGACTGAAAGCATGAAATCTCATAAAGGCGCAATATAACGCTATATCAAGCAGTATAATCAGTTACACAATAAAACCGTGAAGTATCATTTAATTCTTTTTTAAAACAATAAAGACAAACAATTTCCACAAGTAAGGAATAATCAGAAACTTGCCCCTCGGGCTCAATATCAAACTCTCAGTACACTATCAGCCCCGAGGGCTCACGCCCAACTCACCAACACACAACATCAGCCTCTGGGCTTACTCCCAACTCACCTGGTACCTTGCGCTCACTGGGGGTGTGTACAGACTCCGGAGGGGCTCCTACAGCCCAAGCGCAATATCATAAGGCCTTAAAGCCTTCACACATCACACTCGAGGCCTGAAAGCCTCCTTACATCACTCAACATATCCTCACATATGGCCCTCGGTCTCAATCAGTCCAGAAAATAATCATAAGCCTCTTGGGCATCAGTAAAACAATGGTGCTCAGCTCAAATAAATATCATTTAAATCTCAAGTTGAGTATAAATGTAGCTGAGTTCAGGAAATAGTATAATTCAATTGGACTGAGTTCAAATAATATTTTAATTAGTGAGGAAAAATAGTGATGGAAATTCAAAAAGGGTTTCAAACAATTGGCACGAGGCCCAAGTATGGCAATAAGCCCATATCATGGTGAAAACAACAACACTTTATCAAATACGCGGTAAAATATCAATCGAGATGGACCAAGTCATAATTCCCTATAGTAAATGACCTCGCGCTCGTCATAAAACGCGTGTCTCACCTTAACATAGCACTACGTTGTGAAATCCGGGGTTTCAAACCTCAGGACATTATTTAAAATCATTAGTTACCTCAAGACGGCCAAAGGTCTAGCTCGTTATGCCCTTGCCTCTCGAATTGGCCTCCTCGTGCGACGAATCTGCCCAAAATCACAACGAATATGTCGCATTATCTAAAGGGACAATACCCAATCGAAAGCAATCAAAAATATAAAAAATCATGAATTTGACAAAACCCAAGCCCCGAGCCCACGTCTCGAAACTCAGAAATTTTTATACTTAAATGTTCTTCGTCCTCTCACGAGTTCGTACATATAAAGAACACAAAAATCAAAGCTCGTTTGACCCTTTAAATCAACCCTAGAATATCTCAAAATCACAAGCCGTAAAACCCCACTTTTCTACTGATTTTCATGTTCTAATTCACATATAATCTTGTATTTAACTTAAAAATAAGTAGAAACAATTCACCTTTGATGCTTGATAAAATCCCCCTTGAAATTCTCTCCAAAATCCTCCAAGCCAAATGAAAGAAATGAAAAAAATAAGCCAAATTCGTGTTTAAAGAATCTGCTCGTGCTTCGTCGAGTTATACCTTGCACTTGTGCTATACAAGTTGTACATCCTATTAAAAATTTTCCTTGTCGGATACCTTCTGTTTAAACACCCATAACGTCTTGTATAAATATCCAAATAAATAGACTCGAAGATCTTTAATTTGATAGGTTGTACACCATATAACGCTTTATATATCCCCGAGATATAAGCTTCTAAAGTTCATCAATAATTCTGTCGAAATCGCTCCAGCAACCATTTTTGATCCATCATAACTTTTTGAGATAATATCCAAATCACGAATGGTTTAACCTTTTGAAAACTAGAATGTATGGGCTACAACTTTCTTATTTTGCAATTTTTTTGATTTCTTATAGTTTACAAGATATGAGCTTCCACACTGGACTCATCGCACCAGAAAGTTTCTGGTGCATAGCTGAAGCCAAAAAATTCTACAACTTTTCCAAAACTGAAATAGTTCCGTTTAACCACCGAAAACTCACCTGAGGCCAGTGGGACATCAACCAATCATGCCAACATATCCCATAACATCGCTCAAACTGATTCTAACCTCTGTAATGCTCAAAACAACATCACAAGACCAAATTCACATCGGATTCAAGCCTATGAACTTTGAAACTTCTAGCTTCCACATCCGATGCCGAAACACGTCAAAACTAGTCCGAATGACCTCAAATTTTGCAGACAAGTACAAAAAGATATAACGAAGCTACAGCAACTCTCGAAATTCCATTTCGAGTCTCGAATCAAAATCTCACCTGTCAACCGGAATTCACCAAAATACTAACTTTGCCAATTCAACCTTAATTCTACACTGGTCATCACAAAAATATTCCAGACACTCCTAAGTCCTAAATCACCTAACGAAGCTGTCTGAACCATAAAATTCACATTTTGAGCCCTCTGACACATAAGTTAATATCCTGTTGACTTTTCCAATTTAAGCTTCCTTAAAAGAAACTAAGTATCTCAAACCTTACCAAAATCATTCCGGAATGACTTCAAATTTTGCACGCAAGTCACATTCAGCATTATGGACTTGCCCCAACTTTCGGTATTGCATTCCGACCCTGATATTAAAATTTTCACTTCCGATCGAATTTTCTCAAAAACCTTCAAATTTCTATATTTAGCCAAATGACTCAAAAATGACCTCCGAACATACGAAGTCACTTCCGATCACACTCCCAACTTCAGAATCATCATACGGAGCTATTACCAGACTCAAAATCCCAAACGAACATTTATAACACGGAAATGCCTTCCAACCCAAATTTATGAAATTCTTCTAATATACTAACTTCCACAATATACGCCGAAATGCTCACGGGTTATCCAAAACCAAATCCGGACATACGCCTAAGTCCAAAATCATCATACAAACCTGCTAGAACTTTCAGATCCCGATTCCAAGGTCGTTTACTCAAAATTCCAATCTTAGTCATTTTTTTCAACTTAAGGCTACCGCAATGAAATTTTCTTTCCAATTTGGCTTCGAATTTCTCGAAATTTAACTCTGACCATACGCACAAGTCAATATACCTGAAATGAAGCTATTCATGACTTCCAACTGTTGAACGATGTGCTAGATCTCAAAACGACTGGTCGGGTCGTTACAGGATTCCACTTTGTACATCACACCTGCCATATCTCACCTTGTATCTTCAAATAAAATGCTAGTTTTGATAATAAATGAATGTAATCTTCCACTAATGAAAGCTTAATAAGGACACGACTGCCCTTAATCAATCCAATAGAGCAATGACCCTTTAATTCACACTGTATAGGAATAAATATACGTAAATCTTGAATAACACGTTTACCAAATGAGAATTTGCACAACATTGCTAACTGCAGTCCTTGTTGAGCAATGGATTGTCGAGCATCCTGCTTGTTCCATTTAATGATAGGCTCTCCATGGAGATATTCCACTAGTTATACGGTTACGTCGGTTGGAGTTTGCATGGCCGCATTTAATATATTAGGTTTCACTAATTGAGCAAAGTTTTGGATCGTTTTTGGGCTTGTAGATGTTTGGAGGGGCTGTGGGGATGGTTGGGATGACTTGCCAACCTCAGAAAGAGGCTAGCCAGTGGACGGAGTAGCCATTAATGACTTCGCGAGATCTTCGTGCTCAGTCATCTCCTTTTGCCAGTTGCACCTCAAAAAGGCTTTTTACGCTCTCAATTAAGCCTTTACTTGCGTAGAATTGTTATCACTTATTCTCATGAGGTTAATCCTATTGTTTTTTGCTATACTTTTGTTGTCACTTTTTGATTTATTGCACAAGTTACTTGGCTAGTGAGTATCACATGACTTGAGCCTCGTCACTACTTCACCGAGGTTAGTCTTGATACTTACTAGGTTCCGACCATAGTGTAATTATACTATACTTTTGCATATATTTATGTAGATCCAGGTGTTGGAGGCAGCAGACTTAGGCAGTGAGAGCTTACTTGACTGCGAGAATTCAAGGTACAACTACATTGACCGTTGCAGCCCCTTAGAGTCCTATCCTTATACTAATACTATCAGTTTACTATCCAAACAGTTGTACTTTGAGATATTCTTTTGTATTCCATTATAACTCATGACAGTAACTTTCTAATTCTAGGAGAGATTTGATTATAGCCATTATGACTTGTATTACCTCTATTTCCACATTTATGTTAAACTCTACTTTATTGTATCACGTTTTGTTGATTTAAATATTGGTAAGTGATCGACTTACCTAGTTTTAGAGACTAGGTGCCATCACGACCCCTGAAGTGGGATTTGGGTCGTGACAAGTTGGTATAAGAGCTCTAGGTTCATAGGTTCTATGAGTCACAAGCAAGTTTAGTGGAATCTTGCAGATCGGTACATAAATCTTCAAGAGGATACATAACAATTAGGAAAAGTTCACTTCTTCTATTTCTTATCATGCGAATTTATTGGTTTTTTATTTTGAGCCTTTGTATTTTTATTCTCTTACAGATAGTGAGGAAACGAGCTTCAGTTAGTGATGATGATGCCCCTAGGACCGGTGTTGCTAGAGGCTATGGTAGAGGTAGAGATCGAGCACGCACCGCAGCTAGGGGCTATGATAGGGTCGCGAGTGAGGAGCCACCAGTAACTTCAGTTGGGGAGCAGGCACCTGAAGGGCTTGTTGCTACCTCTAGACTTACTTTCTAAGCATGTTTGGGACTTTGGCTCAGCCAGGGTTGATTCCAGTTGCACCAGCTACTTCACAGGCAGGGGGAAGAGTATAGACTCTCGCTACACATACTTCATAATAGTGGGCACTTATTTATCAGGCTCCGGGTGTTATACTGGTGCAACCCATGATTGCGGTTCAACTTGAGGTCGATCCAGTTGTGTTAGGTGAAGAGTAAAAGAGGTTAGAGAGGTTCCAAAAGTATCATCCTCCTCATTTTAGTGGAGAGGATTCCGAGGATGTACATGGTTTATTGGATCAGTGTTGCCACATTCTACATCTAACGGGTTTGGTGGAGTCCGGTGGGGTTAACCTTGCTACTTATTAGATGATGGGTTGTCATATATATTGTGGCATACTTATGAGATGGGTACTCCAGCTGGCACATCACCACTTACTTGGTCCCAGTTCTCTAATCTTTCTTTAGGGAGTTTATCCATTGATCCGTAGGCACAAGTTACGCAGCGAGTTCGGCCAGTTGCGCCAGGGGAGTATGACTGTGTACGAGTATGCTATGAGGTTTACAAAGTTATCAAGTCATGCACCTACCTTGGTTTTCGATGATAGACAGATAATTTATAGATCTATTGAGGGACTCGTCTATAGCTTCAAATTCGGGATGGCACGGGGGTTGGAGACTAAGAGACTGAGACTCCATTCCATCAAGTTGTGGAGTTTGTTAGGAGGTTGGAGCGTATTCATATATAGGATAGAGGCAATAGAGAGGCTCGGAGTGGTAGTGGGAAGGTATCATTATGAATTTTGTGGTTGGGATACCATGGACTTTGAGGAGATTTGATGATGTGTGGGTCATTGTGGATGGACTAACCAAGTCTGCACACCTCATTCCAGTCATCACTACCTACTCTTTAGAGTAGTTGGGTCGGATTTATCTTCAAGAGGTGGTTAGCCTGTATAGTATGCCTGTATCTATTATCTATGATCGAGGCATTCAATTTACATTGCATTTTTAGAGAGCCATGCAGTGTGAGTTGGCCATACAGGTCATGCTGAGTATGACATTTCATGCCCAGACAAACGGGCAGTCCGACGTACTATTCAAAATTTGGAGAACATATTGCAAACCTATGTCATTAATTTTGTATGACAGTGGGAATAGTTTCTACCATTAGTAGTTTTAGCCTACAATAACATCTAGAAATCGAGTATCTATATGGCTCTGTATGAGGCCTTATATGGGAGACGATGTCGTTCTACGATTGATTAGTTTGAGTCTAGGGAGGCTAGATCATTGGGCAGTAATCTAGTTTGTGATGCTTTAGAGAAGGTGAAATTGATTCAAGAGTGGCTTCATATAGCGTAGTCTAGACAAAAGATTTATGTTGATATGAAGGCTCGTGATATGGCATTCATGGTAACTGAGATAGTTCTACTCAGAGTTTCGCCCATAAAGGGTGTGATGAAGTTCGGGAAGAAGGAAAAGTTGAACGCTCGGTATATTGGTTTGTTTGTGTTTCTGGGGAGAGTTGGTGAGGTGGACTACAGACTTTATTCGCCACCCAACTTATTGGGAGTTCATTCGGTGTTCCAAATTTTCATGATCCGGAAGTACTTTGAGGATCCATCACATGTGGTAGATTTCAGCTCGATGCAGTCTGATAACAATTTGACTTACGTCGAGGAGCTCGTGGTCATTGTGGATAGGCAGGTTAGACAGTTGAGATCGAAGAATATTACATCGGTGAAGGTCTACTGGAGAAGTCAATCAGTCAAGGAGGTGACTTGGGTGACTGAGCATGATATGCGGAGCAGATATCCTTATCTTTTTTACACTTCAGGTATGTTTCTAAACTCGTTCGAGGATGAATGTTTGTCTAGGAGAGGGAGAATATAAATACTTGTCGATTCTTTTATGTATTTGAGCCATGTTATCCTTTTTATGGGTTCTGTGAGCTTATTTGTGGTTATGTGACCTACAGGGATGGTTAGTCTAGTTTCGTGGAGTTTTTGGATTGAATTGGAATACTTAGTTCCTAGTTTTGAAGCGTAAGTTACAAGTATTGACCAAGTTTTTCTTTAATATGTTTGATCTCAGTTTAGATGGTGATTTTGGACTTAGGTTCCTAGGTTGTTTTAGCTCTTATTGGCGAAAGTCGACAATTTAAAGGTTTAGAAGTTTATAGGTTTGACCTATAGTTTTCTTTGTGGTTATCGATATCCGTTTGAGATTTAGAGTTTTGGAATAGGTTCGCATGATGATTTATTGACTTGTGTATAAAATTTGGGGTTATTCCGAGTTGCTTAGTCATGTTTGCCGTAAGTTCGAAATTCAAAATTTTAGATTAGTTCATTAAGTTTGAATTTAGGTGCGATTTGTGTTTGATATTATTTTGTGTGAACTAAGGCCTTGAGTAATTCTGTGTTATATTTCGGGATTGGCTGGTATGATTGTGCGGGATCCTGAGCGCCTCGGGTGTGTTTTAGACACGTTTCAGACAAATTTCACTTATGGTTGGGGTTGCAGATTTTCTGG
The DNA here is from genome assembly GCA_034376525.1 of Nicotiana benthamiana. Classification (NCBI taxonomy): domain Eukaryota; kingdom Viridiplantae; phylum Streptophyta; class Magnoliopsida; order Solanales; family Solanaceae; genus Nicotiana; species Nicotiana benthamiana. The sequence continues at coordinate 56,506,436 of CM067340.1, read as the reverse complement.
TGTGCTAGTGTTCATCGCGATCGCAGTTGAGGTATTATGATCATAAAGTGTGTTTGGTCACTGGCAGTCTTTTTTCTCCGTGTTCGCAGTAGGGATATTGCGATCGCGGACCTTGAGGAGCTAAAGCTTCGCGTTCACCGGATAGGCGTTACATCCGCATAGGCTTAAGTGATTGATGAACCGCGTTCTCATCCCAGTCACGTTCGTGTATAGTCTTTTGGAGGCAGCTAATGACTTGTGCTTCACAATTACGAAGTAGGTCCCGCAATCGTGAAGAGAACCCCTAGGCAGACTTAAATATTCTATTTCTAGGATTTGAGTTATTTATCATATTTGGGATTGGTGGCTAGAATTTGGGTGTTTTAGGGGATTTTTATGATTTCAATTTAGGTAAGTATTCTTGACTTGGATTTATTTATTATTCATGGTTTCATCCTTGATTTTAGCATTTGATTGAAGAATCTAAGTGAGAAAAATTATGGATTTTGCCAATGCTTTTCTAAAATGAAAAATAGGAATTTAAACCTCGATTCAGAGTCGGATTTGGATGAAACTGGTATAGTTGTACTCGTATTTGAATGACTTTTCGGGATTTTGTGACTATTGTCTAGTTTCAGGAGGCATGTCCCAGTTGATTTTTTACGTTTTGATAAAGATCAAAGATTTATTAATTGGAGTTGATTTCTATCCGTGCTTAATATTATTGAGTTATTTTTTGCTAGATTTGACCCGTTCGAATGTTAATTCGTGACGCAATGGCTTTTTAGAGTATTGATTTGGCTTATTTGAGGTAAGTATCTTGCTTAACCTTGTGTGGGAGAATACACCTTAGGATTTGTCCGTAATTGCTTATTTGTGTTATATGAATAACGACGTGCACACGAAGTGACGAGCGTGTGCGCATGTGTTATTTGTGGATTATGACCGGATAGACCTTAGGCTATTAATATGCCTTAATTTTGGGATGTATTATATATGTAATATACTCCATTACTTTGAGTCTATGAGAATATCATCATTACACATGTTTTATCCATGACAATACTTTATTTGTTAAATACCTATATATATTTTATCATTTTTATGTCCTTTGTGTACCTTATTGACGAAATATGAACTCATATCCCATATGAAACTTTGGCATTATTGTTTTGTGATTTAGTGGCACATGTGAGTATATTGGGTGTATTGATACAAGTGGCTATTGTAAAATTGTCAGGGCGGAGCATTACGGATGGCTAATATGATATTGTTAGGGCGGAGCGATACGGGTAACTAATATGATATTGTCAGGTTAGAGCGATACGGGTGGCTATTGTGATATTGTCAAGGTGGAGCGATACAGGTGGCTATTATAATATTGTTAAGGCGGAACAACACATGTGACTATTGTAATATTGTCAGAGTGGAGTGATACGGGTGGCTATTTTGATTTTTTTCAAGGTAGGGTGATACGTGTGGCTATTGTTGTTGTGATAAAAATGTGGGCACGGGGGGGGGGGGGGGGGGGATATTTGTGAGTCTTTCTTTGTGATGACTTATTGTTGAAACTGAGTCTTTGCTTGCATTGAATTGTTTTCACTTATTCTGATGTGGTTATTGCTATTGTTTTCTACTATACTTTTGTTTTAAGTATTTGATTAATTAAACAACAACAACAACAACAACTACCCAGTATAGACCCACAAGATGGGGTTTTGGAGCCCTACCCCCAAGCCCCGGTAAAGAAGTACAAAAAATTCTAGAAGCCCCTATCTTACAACCCTGATACTAGACCTCCAAACTTTCCTATCAAGGGTCATGTCCTCGGAAATTCGCATTCTAGCCATGTCCTGCCTAACCACCTCTCCCCAATACCTATTGGGTCTCCCTCTGCCTTGACTCGCACCAACCACCGCCAGCCGCTCACAACGCCTCACCAGGGCATCGTGATTTCTTCTCCGCACATGTCTGAACCACTTGAGCCTCACTTCCCTCATCTTCTCATCTACTGGGGCCACCTCCACCTTTTCAAGAATAACTTTATTCCTAATCTTATCGAAACTGGTGAGCCCGCACATCCACCTGATCATCCTCACCTCCGCAACCTTCATTCTCTTAACATGAGAGTTCTTTACCGGCCAACACTCCGTCCCATACAACATGGAAGGTCTAACCACGGCTCTATAAAACTTCCCCTTGAGTTTCTGTGGCACTTTCTTGTCACACAAGACTCCTAATGCAAGCCTCCATTTTGACCACCCTGCCCCTATACGGTGAGTGACATCCCCATCGATCTCTCCGTCTCCCTGAATCACCGACCCAAGGTATCTAAAACTGTCCCTCTTGGCGATGACTTGAGGTCCAAGCTTGACGTCCCTGCCTACTTCGCTCGACTCGGTGCTAAACTTGCACTCCAGGTACTCTGTCTTACACTTGCTTAGTTTGAAACCCTTAGACTCAAGAGTCTGTCTTCCGATCTCCAACCTCTCATTAACATTTATCCTCGTCTCGTCTATCAGGACTATCTCATCAGCAAATAGCATACACCACGGCACATCCCCTTGAATATGGCATGTTAGAGCATCCATCACCAAAGCAAATAAGAGAGGGCTAAGCGAAACTCCTTGATGAAGCCCCATAACCATCGGGAAATGGTCTGAGTTGCCACCCACCGTCCTAACCCTAGTCTTATCTCCATAGTACATGTCCTTGATCACTCTGATGTAGGCTTCCAGCATGCTCTTCGCCTCAAGAAACCTCCATAACACCTCCCTTGGGACCTTATTGTACGCTTTCTACAAGTCGATAAACACCATGTGCAAGTCCTTCTTCATGTCCCTAAACTGTTCCACCAATGTTCTGACAAGGTGGATAGTTTTTGTAGTGGAGCAGCCCGCCATGAAACAGAATTGGTTCATGGATATAGATGTCATCTCCCTCACCCTCGCCTCAACCACCCGCTCCAAGACTTTCATGGTGTGGCTTAGTAATTTGATACCCCTATAGTTGTTACAATACTGGATATCCCCTTTGTTCTTATACAAGGGCACCACTGTACTCCACCTCCACTCCTTCGGCATCCTCTTAGTCCTGAAGATCACATTGAACAAGCTGGACAACCACACCACTTCTGTCTTATCTATGCAATTCCAGAACTCCACCGAAATTTTGTCCGGCCTGGTCGCTCAACCCCTACTCATCCTACGCAAAGCCCCCACGACCTCATCCGCCCTAATGCGCCTATAGTACCTAAGGTTTCTATGACACTCTGAATTACCCAACTCCCTTAGTTCTATGTCTCGATCCCCCTCCTTGTTAAGCAGGTCTCAAAAGTACGCCTGCCACCTCTGCTTGATTTGAGACTCCCCCATCAGAACTCTACCATCCTCGTCCTTAATACACCTAACTTGGTCTAGATCTCGCGTCTTCCTCTCCCTCACTTTAGCCAACCTGAATAACTTCCTGTCCCTGCCTTTCTTCCCGAATTCCTCGTACATGCGACCAAACACCACATTTTTAGCTTTCGTGACCGCCAGCTTCGCTTTCTTCCTCGCCACCTTGTAGCTATCCTCGTTGACTCTCCTTTCTTCCTCGCTTGTGCTCCCAGCCAACTTAGAAAACGCCGCCTTCTTTGCCTCCATGTTTCCTTGTACTACATTGTTCCAACACGAGTCACCTTGAAGTCTAACTGAATAGCCCTTGGCTACCCTGAGCACATCCTGCGCTGCCTCCTTAACCAAGTTCGCCGTCTCTGACCACATTGCATCCGCTTCCCCAGAACTTCTCCAAGATCCACCATCAACTAACCTCCTCTTCAACTCCTGGGCTTTCTCCTTAGTCAAAGCTCCTAATCTAATTCGCGGACTGCCCCGAGCATCCCTCCTCTTTCTCTTCACCCATAGACCGACATCCATCACTAGGAGTCTATGAAAATTCAAAAAGGACTCTCCCGGAATAACCTTACAGTCTTTGCACAACCCACTATCTCTCCTTCTGAGGAGGAGGTAATCAATCTGAGTCCTCGCCGTCGAACTTTTGAAAGTAACCAAATGCTCCTCTCTCTTCTGAAATGACGAGTTCACAATCAAAAGCTCGAAAACCCTGGCGAAATCAAGCAGCGAAGGGCCTCCTCCGTTCTAACCCCAAGGCTAAATCCACCATGCACCTCACCATAAGCACCAACATTAACCCCAATATGACTATTAAACTCCCCTCCAATAACTAACTTCTCAGATTAGGGAATACTACTCACCAATTCGTCCAAGCCCTCCCAAAAGCGCCTCTTAACCTCCTCATCTAAGCCTGCTTGCGACGCATAATCGCTGATGACATTGAGGACGCAACCACCAATAACTAACTTAATAGGCATTAACCTATCATTCACTTGCCTAACCTCAACTACGAACTCCCTAAGATCCCTATCCACCAAGATACCCACTCTATTCTTACCTCTCACGACTCTAAAATAACACAGCTTAAACCCATCTACATTCCTCGCCTTCGACCCTTTCCACCTAGTCTCCTGTACACAAGCTATGCTGACGCTCCTTTTCTGAAGAATCTTTGCCAACCCAATGGACTTACCCGTTAGGGTTCCTATGTTCCACGACCTGATCCTCAATCTATGAGCGACCGTTATCCCCTCCCACCGTTGCCTCCCACCCCACCCATAGAACTGCTCCTTGCCCCCATATTCACCCCCACCATCACCCCTCAAGGATATGATCTTACACTACCATCCCCCGCCGCGGCCATTATCCCTCTAACCGACTATGGAAAACAGTGATGCACACACAAAGTTTAGCAGAATACGAAAAAGGATGCTAGCTAGATAGCAATAGAGTAAACCACACACAGGTTGCTAGCTAGAATACGTAAAAGCTGTATAGAGTAAACAAGAGTAAACAAGGTGTGTAGAGTAAACAAGGTGTACAGAGTAAACAAGAGATCGGGACGTGCAAGAGTCGGTAGCAGTTGACCTTGGGCGCATCAAAGCCTATTTTCAGGTTTTTCCACCGGGAGTTGGTACCTCCCGCTCTCTTGTTTACTTTGTACACCTTTTACGTATTTTACCTAGCATTCCGTGTGAGGTTTACTCTGGTGCTATCTAGTTTGCATTTTTTGCGTATTCCGCTATAGTGCGTGTGTGCGTCACTATTCTCCATAGTCGGTTGGAGGGATAGTGGCCGCGGCGGGGGATGGTAGTGTAAGGTCATGTCCTCAGGGGGTGGGGGCGGTAGTGGGGGTGAGTAGGGGGGAAGGGAATGGTCATGTGGGTAGGGCAGGAGGTAAGGGTGGGAAGAGGGTAGCGGACGCTCATAGATTAAGGATTGGGTCGTGGAACATAGGCACTCTGACGGGTAAGTCCATTGAGTTGGCGAAGGTTCTTCAGAAGAGGAGTGTTAACATAGTATGTGTCCGGGAGACTAGATGGAAAGGGTCGAAGGCGAGGAATGTAGACGGGTTTAAGCTGTGATATTCTGGGGTTGTGAGAGGTAAGAATGGAGTGGGCATCTTGGTGGATAAGGATCTAAAGGAGTCCGTGGTCGAGGTTAGGCGAGTAAATGATAGGTTAATGTATATTAAGTTGGTTATTGGGGGTTGCATCATCAACGTCATCAGCGCTTACGCACCGCAAGCGGGCTTAGACGAGGAGGCTAAGAGGTACTTTTGGGAGGGCTTGGATGATCTGGTGAGTAGTATTCCCCAATCTGAGAAGTTATTATTGGAGGGGACTTTAATGGTCATGTTGGGGTTGATGTTGGTGGTTATGGTGAGGTGCACGGTGGCTTTGGCTTTGGGGTTAGGAACGGAGGACGCACGTCACTGCTTGATTTTGCCAGGGCTTCCGACCTTGAAGAGTTCGGCGGCGAGGACTCAGATTGATTACCTCCTCCTCAGAAGGAGCGATAGGGGTATGTGCAAGGACTGCAAGGTTATTCCGAGAGAGTCCCTTTCGACTCTTCATAGACTCCTTGTGATGGGTGTCGGTCTCTGGGTGAAGAGGAAGAGGAGGGGTGCTCGGGGACAACCGCGGATTAGATGGGGTGTTTTGACTAAGAAGAAAGCACAGGAGTTGGAGAGGAGGTTAGCTGAGGGCGGAGCTTGGAGAAGTTCTGGGGAAGCGGACGCTATGTGGTCAGAGACGGCAAACTTGGTTAGGGAGGTAGCACGGGACGTGCTCGGGGTAGCCAAGGACTATTCAGGCAGACATCAGGGTGACTGGTGGTGGAACGATGTAGTCGAAGGAAAAGTGGAGGTGAAGAAGGCGGCGTTTGCTAAGTTAGCAGGGAGCACAAGCGAGGAAGAACGCAGAGCGAACAGGGAGATCTACAAGGTGGCGAGGAAAGAAGAAAAGCTGGCGGTTACGGAAGCTAAAAATGCGGCGTTTGGTCGCATGTACGAGGAACTAAGGGAGAGAGGCGGGGACAGGAAGTTATTCCGGTTAGCTAAAGCAAGGGAAAGGAAGGCGCGTGACCTTGACCAAGTTAGGTGCATCAAGAGCGAGGATGGTAGAGTTCTGATGGGGGAGTCTCAAGTCAAGTAGAGGTGGCAGGCGTACTTTCGAGACTTACTTAACGAGGAGGGGGATCGTAACATAGAGTTAGGGAAGTTGGGGCATTCAGAGCAATATAGAGACCTTGGGTACTACAGGCGCATTAGGGCAAAGGAGGTCATGGGGGCTTTGCGTAAGATGAGTAGGGGTCGAGCGACCAGGCCTGACGAGATCCTGGTGGAGTTCTGGAAGTGCATAGGTAGGTCAGGAGGGGAGTGGCTCTCCAGGTTGTTCAATGTGATCTTCAGGACCAAAAGGATGCCGGATGAGTGGAGGTGGAGTACAGTGGTGCCCTTGTACAAGAACAAAGGGGACATCCAGTGCTGCAACAACTATAGGGGTATCTAATAAGTCACACCATGAAGGTCTGGGAGCGGGTGATCGAGGCGAGGGTGAGGGAGATGACATCTATATCCGCGAACCAGTTCGGTTTCATGCCGGGGCCCTCCACTACATAAGCTATCCACCTTGTCAGGAGGCTGGTAGAGCAGTTCAGGGATAAGAAGAAGGACCTGCACATTGTGCTTATCGACTTGGAGAAGGCGTATGACAAGGTCCCAAGAGAGGTGCTATGGAGGTGCTTGGAGGCGAAGAGCGTGCTGGAAGCCTACATCAGAGTAATCAAGGACATGTACGATGGAGCTAAGAATAGGGTTAGGACGGCGGGTGGCGACTCAGACCATTTTCCAGTGGTTATGGGGCTCCATCAAGGATCGGCGCTTAGCCCTCTCTTGTTTGCCTTGGTGATGGATGCTTTAACCCGACATAATCAAGGGAATGTGCCTTGGTGTATGCTATTTGCTGATGATATAGTCTTGATAGACGAGACAAGGGCCAGTGTTATTGAGAGGTTAGAGGTATGGAGACAGACTCTCGAGTCTAAGGGTTTCAAAATAAGCAGATCTAAGACAGAATACCTGGAGTGCAAGTTTAGCATTGAGCCGAGCGAAGTAGGCAGGGACGTGATGATTGGATCTCATGTCATCGCCAAGAGGGATAGTGTCAGAGATCTTGGATCGGTGATTCACGGGGACGGAGAGATTGACGGGGACGTCACTCATCGTATAGGAGCGGGGTGGTCAAAGTGGAGGCTTGCATCAGGAGTCCTGTGTGACAAGGAAGTTCCACAGAAACTCAAGGGGAAATTTTATAGAGCTGTGGTTAGACTTGCAATGTTGTATGGGGCGGAGTGCTGGCCAGTGAAGAACTCTCAAGTTCAGAGAATGAAGGTTGCGGAGATGAGGATGCTCAGGTGGATGTGCGGGCTCACCAGGTTAGATAAGATTAAGAATGAAGTTATTCGAGAGAAGGTGGGGGTGGCCCCGGTAGATGAGAAGATGCGAGAAGCGAGGCTGAGGTGGTTCGATGTGCGGAGGAGGAGTCCTGATGCCCCGGTGAGGAGTTGTGAACGGCTGGCGATGGTCGGCATCCGGCGAGGCAGAGGGAGGCCTAAGAGGTATTGGGGAGAGGTGATTAAGCATGACATGGCTAGAATGCGAGTTTCCGAGGACATGGCCCTTGATAGGAAAGTTTGGAGGTCTATTATCAGGGTTGTAGGATAGGGGCCCATAGAGTTTTCCGTACTACTCACCCGGGGTTGGGTGAGGCTTGGCAGGGCTATCCATAGATGATTTGTATTTTGGATTGTGTCTCCCTTATGGTAGTTATTTATGGTAGTTACTGTATGATATTATTGCATGCTATTTTATTTACGGTTCTTATGTTTAGATAATTATTTACGCTATTTCTGCTGGACTTACTAATGCTCTTTTGTTTTTGTTTTTGTTTTTCTTTTCCTTCACTGAGCCTATGGTCGATTGGAAACAGCCTCTCTGCCCTTTCGGGTAGGGATAAGGCTCGTCTACATATTACCCTCCCCAGACCACGCTTTCAGGGACTATACTGGATAGTTGTTGTTGTTGTTGTTGTATTATTTTGTAAATAATATTTAAATAGATTGTACTGCTTGTTGTTATTATATAATATTTTTATTGTTTCATTTGACTATATCGTTAATATATTATAATTGATAAATTTACTAAAATAGCATCAATTATATTAAATATTTCAAGAATTACGCATAAACATAATTCTTTTTAGAAAAAAAATTTTCTACTAATTTATCACCAATTATGTAGCTTATAAACAAGAGCAAAAACATGATTTATCACCAATTATGTAGCTTATTAGCAAAAAATAATAATCATAGAATGATGTAAAGAAAATTTGGAGATTTAGATAAAATGACACGAACCAATTCTAGAAAACATTGAAGAAGATAAAGTGGGTCAATATGTTGGAGATTTGAAGATAAAAAAGCTAACATAGAATTATAAAGTAATAAGTAATGCATAATTAAAAAGAAAAATAGAAAATAATCACATCAAATCAACTGTTTTGTAAAATGAGTATATGAATTTAACAATAAAATATTATTAATTTTAAATAATTAATTAAAATAAATACTATAATTCTGGAATAATAATACAATACAATACCATGGCCAATTTGTGTAATCAATGATCCACGTCCACCTTCCGAAACTTCCATGGGAAGTATATTGTCCCATTTCCCAAACTCTCTCTATTGTCTCCATATCAATACTTGTAGTGCACCTAAATCAATACTGGAATTATCATAGTCAATTAATCATAATCGGCAACAGCGACTGACGTTGAGGAAATCGGGATGTGGGTGCAGCTGATTTGTGGTCTGGTTGTTTACAGAGTGGTTAAGCGCTTCTTTTACGACGACGACCTTCTCGACACCGAAACCTCTGATTTCAATGCCCTCTTTTCCGTTGCACAAAGGTATATCACACTAGCTTTAAGATAATGATTCGGTGTTCGGGTCGGGTCATCGTGTGGTTCTGAGTTAATCCACCCTTTACCTGCTATAGCCTATAGGTGGTCGTACTATCATTTTTGAACTTACTCCAAATGAGAAGTTAAAGCTAAATTATTTTTAAATATAAAAAGTTAGTTTCTTTTGGAACCATTAATTAAAAAATAGTGTCTGGAATAGAGGGGTAATTTGGTTTCTTTTTTGTGGTCTTTTCCACTGATTGGTGATTTGATGATAATTCTCATTTCCTTTTTGTGTGAAACTAGACTTGAGAACATTTATGGTGGTAAGGTTTACGTTGGGCTTCAAATTCCTGACGCTGATTCTGGTTCTCGGCAAAGTATTGATATAGTTCTCGTCACACAGCGGTATGTATATCTAAATACATCAAACCCGAATGTTTAGTATATCTTTAAGGCAAAATACATAAGTTGCCACCCGGACTATGGACCAAATCTCTGTTACACACTTTATGACGACACGATAAAAATTAACTTACACACTCAATCTTTCAGAAGTATGTCTCATACACACTACTTTTGACCAAGTAAGTTGCACGCAAAAGGATCGCGTGAAGAGATAAAAAATCAGAATCTACAGCTTTATTTCAACTGTGTAGATTTGACTTAATCGATCCAATGGCCTAAATAATTCTTTTTTCCTTTTTATACTTTTCTATCTTTTGCCAACAAAATACAAAAAAAATTACACACTAATACCATTGTCCTCAACCCCTTTTCCGGCAAACTAGACCAACTGGAAGGCTTGAGCAAGAGATTGACTCCTAAGTGCCTCGGTCTTTCACATTTTCACCCGTGCTTCCAATGCCATGGATTTTCAGTGAGACCCTCTTCTATTTCTTCTTTTGCTAGTCGGAAATTGAAACTCCAGCCTGTGAAAAGTTTGGGTATGTCGCCAAATTTTTTTGATGAGTATTTTCTTCTGAGTTTTATCTGCCATGGCTGCCGAACTTTAGAGAAGGAATCATTGCACAATTTTACGAGAAGCAAAATTCTGACTAGTAGCTTCTTTAGCCCAAACACCACCGACATTAGCAAACCCATTACAGAGTACCAAATCAAATTCGAAAGTACCAAATTAAAATTTCTGTATCCATTTTCAGCCATTATTCTGATATTGTTTTAACAGTAGCATGATATTTAGGGGTCCTAATTGAAGAAGAAAGAATGATAGAGATGGTAAAGGAGAGGACGTATGGGGGTGGGGAAGAAAAGAGACGATGGGTCGGGTTAACTTAAATATAAGGGTTAAAAGGGTTTAATAATTATAAACAGGCTAAAGTCAAACGCGTGCATTACACAGATAGAGTTTTTACTTGTCCTGGTAAAAAATGGTGTGTATTTGACACTCTTCTGAAAGGTTGAGTGTGTAAGATAATTTTCGCCGTGAGAATGTGTGTAACAGGGATTTGGTCCATAGCTCAGGTGTCAGGACACCTTATGTATTTTGCCTATTTTTAAATAGTTCCTTGGTTATTGCTATAATCTTAATGCTTTGTGTTTCAGTAGGATTTTTACACAGTAATGTTGATTTCACTTTTCTGGTTTTCGATATTCTTTTACTTGTGTTGTGTCTGTTCAAGCTCCAGACGGTACCTCAAGGATAACACTCTCTGTTGTTAAAGAGTTCTATTTCTCTTCATTAGCCTGAAAGAAAACCTGGGGATAATATAAGCTTTTCGTTCTGCAGGGAAGCAGTAGTAATCTGTGTAAAGAATGTCTCGGGATTTGTGGCTGCTGATAAGGATGGCAGATGGGTTTGCACTGGAGGGCATAAACACAAGACCCAGCATATCTCAGATCCTGTGAGCTGAAAATCTTTGTTTTATTATTTGTTTGATGTTAGGGATTCAAACTAGTTGATGTTTGAAAGATTTGGTAGGTCCATCGAATCCTTGCCTTAGTGCCATAAGTTTAGTGAAATTTATGCTTCTACACTTACACTGCTACTCATGAGGCCAAGTATCGTGTAGAGTTTGTATATTGTGCGAATTTCTAAATGTAAAATTGCTTAATGCCTGTACACGAGTAATTTTCTTTAGTTCTACATGCTATTATTGTCTCCTTTTAGTCTTCATGACTATGCAAATAAGCTGTCTAGAATTTGTTCGTCATGATTGTGCCAAGAAGAAAGTATATCTCTTTAGATGTTTATATTTATTTTCATAAAAAGTCTTTAAAGGAAAGCAGTGGTGAGATAAATCCCATGATTTTCTACATGTAAATTTCAAATTGAATATCAAACACCCTCTGAAGAAATACGTTTCCTTGCTTATGTTTACTACAGACATTCTTTCGCTGAAGTTAGTTGTCCCTTAAAAACACTCTACCAGTTATATCCCCTCTCATGAAACCGTTCCGTTGTTACAAAATATCTTCTTGGACCAAACTGCAGAGTTATTTTGTTGTTTCTGCGATTGGATGTTGATAGTATTGATTATTTCTACCCCAACTAATGCTGGAGTTGGCATGAACAATTTCTGAAATCCAATTTGTGAAATCTGAATAATCCCCCAACACTTTTTATGAATTACTTCCTATAATTAAATCAAGTAGCAAAAGAAATGCAGTTTGCTTCGTAGAGTCCAGCATTATGCTTCGGATGGTAATGCTTACAGAGAGAAAACAACTTGGAGCTCGATTAATAATATTAAACTCACTATATGAGTTTTCCGTATTAGTTTCTCTGAAGAACCAAGTAGGAGTACAATGGTCATCCCTCATTCAATGAATGGGCTTGAACAGTGTGGCAATGGAAGTATCTTCTTGGAGGCTCAGCTTTATGGCACTGCTGTTCATATTGTGAGAAGGCACGGGAGAAGAATATATAATTGATATGTAAACATGATACAATGAGCCCTATATATAATACACATAACCTAGCCTACTCCTAATACAGTTTAGACTAGACTTCTAATACAGTTAGACTTCTAACACTCCCCCTCAAGCTGGTGCATATAAATCATATGTACCGAGCTTGTTACATATGTAGTTAATACGAGGACCAGTGAGGGACTTGGTGAAAATGTCTGCAAGCTGATCATTTGACTTTACAAACTTTGTAGCAATATCTCCCGAGAGTATCTTTTCTCTGATAAAGTGACAGTCAATCTCAATGTGCTTAGTTCTCTCATGGAACACTGGATTTGACGCAATATGAAGAGCTGCTTGATTATCACACACAAGTCCCATCTGACTAACATCACCAAATTTCAGCTCTTTGAGCAACTGTTTGACCCAAACAAGCTCACATGTCGCCATAGCCATTGCTCGATATTCTGCTTCTGCACTAGACCGAGCAACCACATTCTGTTTCTTGCTTTTCCAAGATACCAAATTTCCTCCTACTAAGACACAATATCCAGAAGTAGAACGTCTGTCAGAAGGCGATCCTGCCCAATCAGCATCGGAGTATCCAATAATCTGCTCATGGCCTCGATCCTCAAACAATAAACCTTTACCTGGAGTTGATTTTATATACCGAAGAATGCGAACAACTGCATCCCAATGACTATCACATGGCGAACCCATAAACTGGCTCACAACACTCACAGGAAAGGAAATGTCAGGTCTTGTCACTGTAAGATAATTTAGTTTACCAACTAACCGCCTATATCTTTCAGGATCGTTAAGAGGCTCCCCCTGTCCTGGAAGAAGTTTAGAATTCGGATCCATTGGAGTGTCAACAGGTTTACAACCTGTCATTCCTGTCTCCTCAAGAATATCTAAGGCATACTTCCGTTGTGAGATCACAATACCAGAGCTAGACTGTGCGACCTCAATACCCAGAAAATACTTTAGTGTGCCCAGATCCTTAGTCTGAAAGTGTTGAAAGAGATGTTGCTTCAATTTAGTAATACCATCCTGGTCATTGCCGGTAATAACGATGTCGTCAACATAGACCACTAGATAAATACAGAGACGTGAATCAGAATGCCGATAGAATACAGAGTGATCAGCTTCACTCCGAGTCATGCCAAAGTCCTGGATAACAGTGCTAAACTTACCAAACCAGGCTCGAGGAGACTGCTTTAGACCATAAAGTGACCGACGCAAGCGACATACTAGGCCACGAGACTCCCCCTGAGCAACAAACCCAGGTGGTTGCTCCATATAAACTTCATCCTCAAGGTCACCGTGTAAAAATGCATTTTTAATGTCCAGCTGATACAGGGGCCAATGGCGAACAGCAGCCATAGAGAGAAAAAGGCGGACTGATGCTATCTTAGCCACTGGAGAGAAGGTATCACTGTAATCAAGCCCAAATATCTGAGTATACCCCTTGGCCACAAGACGAGCCTTAAGACGATCAACCTTACCATCTGGACCAACCTTGACTGCATACACCCAACGACAACTAACAGTAGATTTATCCGAAGGAAGAGGGACGAGCTCCCAAGTACCACTCGCATGTAAAGCAGATATCTCGTCAGTCATAGCCTGTCGCCACCCTGGATGAGACAATGCATCACCTGTAGACTTAGGGAGGGCAACAGAGGACAAAGAAGATAGAAAAGCATAATAGGGTGATGACAAACGATGATAACTTAAACCAATATAATGGGGATTAGGATTAAGGGTGGTCCGTATACCTTTCCGAAGTGCAATCGGAAGAGACAAGTCCGCAGTAGGAGCAGGGTCAGGTGCAGGAAGTGAATCAGCCGGGCCGGATGCTGGGCGAGGACGACGATGATATGTCAAGAGTGGAGTGTCTTGTGCATGGAGTCTAGGAGGAGCCACAGTAGGTGGTCCAACGTTCGGAATGGGTAAGACTTCTGTAGCGGAAGGTGAAGGAGGAGATATAGACTCCCTAAAGGCCGGTATAGGTAAAACTTCAGATATAGCCAGATGGTCAGAATGGTCAGAAGAGGTAAAGAAAGGCTTAGACTCAAAAAATGTGACATCGGCTGACATAAGGTACCTACGAATATCAGGTGAATAACAACGATAGCCCTTCTGAACACGAGAATAACCAAGGAAGACACACTTGAGAGCACGAGGAGCTAACTTATCTTTCCCAGGAGCTAAGTTATGAACGAAACAAGTGCTCCCAAACACACGAGGGGGGACAGAGTATAAGGGTGACTGAGGAAACAATACCTCATGCGGAATCTGATTTTGGATGGGAGATGAAGGCATCTGATTAACCAAATAACAAGATGTGAGAACTGCATCGCCCCAAAAACGCAGCGGAACATGAGATGCAATGAGAAGTGTGCGAGCAGTCTCAATAATGTGCCTATTCTTTCTTTCTGCAACCCCATTTTGCTGAGGGGTATAAGGACAAGAGGTCTGATGAATAATTCCATGAGAGGACATAAATTGCTGAAATTGAGAGGACAAATATTCTAAGGCATTATCACTGCGAAGGGTGCGAATAGAAACACCAAATTGATTTTTAATTTCAGCACAAAAATTTTGGAATATAGAAAACAACTCAGAACGATCTTTCATTAAGAAAATCCAAGTACATCTTGAATGATCATCAATGAAACTAACAAAATAACGAAATCCTAAGGTTGAACATACTCTACTAGGACCCCATATATCCGAATGAACTAAAGAAAAAACAGACTCTGCACGACTCTCAATACTACGAGGAAAGGAGGCGCGGGTATGTTTCCCGAGCTGACATGACTCACACTCTAATGTGGATAAACTGGACAAACGAGGCACCATCTTCTGAAGTTTGGACAAGCTAGGATGTCCTAAACGACTGTGAAGTAGGTCTGGAGGATCTGCAGCTAGACAGGCCTTAGAGGATGTTAGGGAGTTAAGGTAGTAGAGTCCGTCTGATTCAAGTCCTGTTCCAATCGTCTGTCCCGTACTGCGGTCCTGCATAATAAAAGAGTCATCAATAAAGTATATTCCACAATGGAGGGCACGAGTCAAACGACTCACAGATGCAAGATTAAAAGGACAGCCAGGGACATAAAGGACGGAATCTAGAGTGACAGAGGGTAGAGGAGTTGCTTGTCCAACTCCTTTTGCTTTAGTTTGAGACCCATTAGCTAAGGTAACGTTGGGAAGAAACTGTGAATACGTAATATCTGACAAAAGGGATTTATTACCAGAGATATGATCAGAAGCAGCTGAGTCCACCACCCATTGTTCAAGAGGACTAGACTGGGAAACACAAGCAAAAGAATTACCAGCAACAGAAGTATCAGGCTGAGCAACAGTGGCTACTTGTGGAGACGTCTGCTTACTTGCTCGATATTTAAGGAACTCATTATACTCCCTTTCAGATACAGAAAATCCCTGGTTACCTGTAGGCTCGGTCTGAGCAACATAAGCATTTTTTGTTGGTCGACCATGTAAAGAATGGCACACATCACGAGTGTGACCAAGTTTATAACAATAAGAACACTTGGGTCTAGATCTTCCAAAACGACCTCCTCCTCGTCTATACTCCATAGTATGAGAAGCCCGATTGTCCACGGATTGGGAGACGAGGATAGATGAATCAAGTGTCTGTGATGAGCTCACTGGGTGACTTGGTGCTGCAGCAAGGCGAAGTAAGCGAGAAAATAATTCATCAACTGTGGGGACAGTCGGACTAGCCAAAATCTGATCGCGTACTGAGTCAAGATCATTAGGAAGCCCAGCAAGAGTAAGAACTAGAAACAGCTTTTGTCGTTGCTCTTGCTGCTTTGCAAAGCTAGCAGAAACTGGCATCAACGTCTCAAATTCCTCCATAATTGCCTGCACTTGACCCAAGTAAGTAGACATATCCAATTCCTGTTTCTTCAAATTTGTCATCCGCGATATCACGTCATAGAAACGAGATATGTCATTAGTGTATAAAGTACGAGCCTTTTCCCAAACCAAATAACATTTTTGGAATGGACGAAACAAGGGCATCAACTTGGAATCAATAGATCGCCACAAAATACTGCATAACTGAGCATCAATCTTCTCCCAATGTGCTTTGGCTTTTGCATCTCCGTCACCAGACTCTTTGGTTAGATGATCCTGAACACCTTGGCCTTTACACCACAACTCGACAGACGAAGCCCAAGCTAGGTAGTTTGAACCTCCCATTAAAGGTTCTGAGGTAATCATAATACCGGAACTGCCAGAACCCTGGTTTTTAGGCCCGAAAGCATCTAGTCCCAAAGACATCGTTGGATTATCAACTGAAAACTCGCTGAAACTGAACAGAGGACTGAAAACTGGTGCTACCGGAAAACAGGAACACTGTAGCTGCCGGAAAGGCACTGTAGCTGCCGGAAAAATTCAAAGTTGTCGGAATTGAAAAGTAAAAATATGGATAGGCTCGGAATTCAAGTAGGAGCAAACTGTCCTGAAGAAATATTGGCCGGAAAGTACTGTAGCTGCCGGAAAAATCACTGTAGGTCGCCGGAAAAAATTAAAGTTGTCGGAATCGAACAAAAAGTGGATGGGTAGGGTCGGAATTATATTCCGACTAAACTGTCCTTCTGGAGCGATCGGAAAAAGTGGCCGGAAAGGCTCTCACGCGCCGGCGCGTGGGCTTCACGCGCCGAGGGTCCTGCCGCGCGTGGGGGCGCGTGAAGCGTCGGTTTCCGGTGATTTTTTCTGGGGTTGGTCGGAATTCTCTCCCAAACCTCGTGGTGGTCTCGGATTTTGCACAACACCAACAGAAAAGGTAGTTTAGGTTACGGACAGCCTGTTAAGTCGCCGGAAAATTGCACGGCGACGAGGTCTTCTTCCCGGAAATAGCTGGAATGACGCACAGCTATACTATTCTCACCAAAGCTCTGATACCATGTGAGAAGGCACGGGAGAAGAATATATAATTGATATGTAAACATGATACAATGAGCCCTATATATAATACACATAACCTAGCCTACTCCTAATACAGTTTAGACTAGACTTCTAATACAGTTAGACTTCTAACACATATGATGAAGCATATCCCTAAAGGCTCTCTTTGAGAGGAGATGCAACCAGGAGATTAGCAGTTGGCATTTGCTGCTGGCTGTTTGATTGTGTGGAGAGTAAGCTCATCTTTATGCAATGGTAGTTATAACCCCTTGTCCTCGCAAAGTTTTATAGTGAGATTTTATTATGTTCTGCATTGAATTGCCGCTTCTAGGATAATTGGTGGGGATACAATTTAATTCAAATACCCTCTTTTGCTTTCTTCTTTTCATTCTTGCATCATTTCTGTTGTGGTGCATGCTCTGGTCGACAATATCTTTTCATTGGGTAATTAAGTTTTGATCATATGGTTCCTTAACTTTGGAAAGGACTGCATGTGGAATTTTGCTTTTCTTAATTCCATCGCATGATTTAAGTTTCTATATTTCAGGTAGCAGAGGCAGCACGATTAGTTCCCATTCTTGAATCTTATCTCGAACAAAGGGGGGCTGCTCTTCCTGAAGGATACTTGTCTTCTAAAGTTATATGTTCAAACCCCAATTTCAGGCAAGCATTATATTAAATGCTGAAATTAAAGTACTTTTTGCACACTACTTTCTCAAGTTACTTCTTCTAGACTTAGAGTTGGTCAACAGACAACAGACCTTAATGCCGCCTCAATGATTGTACTTGTCCCAAATAAAAATACCTTTGTTCCTGATCCAGTATCATCGAGAAGCATAGTGTTGAGGGAAGATTTCGTCACTAATCAGAAGATATATATACGCTAGTTATTCCAGCAGCAGTTGTTTCAGAGCTTGCTGTATTGTTTCTCTTCATAGTTTTGAATCCTAAAGCCATAGTTTGAACTTAATGTAGCTTACACATAGCTTGGTTAAATGGGTTGTTCCTTGATGCTTCAGACATAAAAGACCCATCCAAACTCCTAATTAAGCATCTAAGTCATTAACTTATTTGACATGTGTTCCTCGTTGTTCATGGACCGTTTCAAAGGTTCAGTGCTTGATTTTTTCGTCTGTCCATACAGTTGCACGTTTCACCATCCTTTCCACGTAGGCTTTACATAATTTCACTGGTTGGAGTTCCTCGGTGATCAACCAGTCAATTTACCATGAATTAAAAAAATTGAGTTGCTTCTTTACAGCCTTTTGACTTTTATTTCCTGCAAAATTAACCAAGAACGATGTAGGCTCTTTGGCCTTAATAATACCAGAGCCCGATTTAGAGCAAATACATAGTAGTACAGCCTTTTGACTTTTATTTCCCGCAAAATTAACCAAGAACAATGTAGGCTCTTTGGCCTTAATAATACCAGAGCCCGATTTAGAGCAAATACATAGTAGTGTCAGTTTATGTTAACTGCTTCTATGGAATAAGTCAATGTGTTATAGTGGAAGCAAAAACAATGTACTTAACTGGAGTCCCATCGGGTTTTCTGTCATAAACCATTGTTGACGTTTAAATGTCACATTTTGTTTTTCTTGTGATTATTAAAGTTGCTTTGCATGGACTGGTCTAAAGTCTGTTTCTGCCTTTGCAGTGCCATTAACTCGGCTTCTTTTCCGCCCGAGGTCATAACATATGACCAGTGGATGCAACGAAAACCAGAATATAAAAACATGCTTTCTGGTTGGATTAAAGGTGCATTAAGAAGGAAATGCAGGAATCAATAAATGAGAAGCTTAACTTTGTTCTTAATACAGCTCCGACATCGGATAGGTCTGTTGTCTTGCCTATATTTTTGTTTGTTTTCATGTCTAAATTCGATGATGTTTTCAGGAATTGGAGGGAAACAGTTGGTCCAACTGTTTGTCCAGAAGTAATGGATTTCAATTGTTTCTGTAATTAAAGTATTTGCATTGTGATAAACTGGGCACATTTTGAAGAATAGCATCTATCTAGAGGAAGCTGGCTGTTTAATCCACATGGTCATAGGAAGTCTATCTAGTGATGAAACCCACTATTTGGATTTTGGTGACAGAATGCAGTAAGCATTTGGTAGCATTACTAATAAAGTTGAAAATATCAGTTTTTTTTGGAAAAAACATCCAAGATATGTCTTCCGTGTGATTGAGAGAGGTGGAATGTGAACTTCGAAGAAATGAAAGTATTCAACGGAAGCACAGCAGCTTGATGTGGAAATAATTTTCTTCATATTCTGCTAAATGAAATTTGAACTTGGTATACTCTCAGTCAAGTTTAACCTTTTCGTTCTAGGTTTACTAAAATTCTTCTGAATATATGCAGATTAGAGCTTAAAGGTAATAAATGTCTCCTTGGGGAGTTTCTGGAGTTCAAAGGAAACAGAGAAGATGTTCAGGAAATGAGTAGTATCAGGAGATCAAAAGTTAGTAGATTAGAGATCCAGAAAACGAGCATGTTTGGTCTGGGTAAGGAAACTAAAATACTTTGTCATAAGGAAATTCTGCAGGCCTGATTCAGTTGAAGGATTCCTTATAATATCTTCATTATGTTGGTTAGACATGTTCTGCATCTTCATTATGTTGGGTAGACATGTTCTGCATGGCAAATCGATCTTATACTTAGCTGAAATTCTAAAAAAAGCATTGTTGCCTTGCGAGATGCAGCTCATTCAAAGCTCAAAGTTCTATACTGCCCCCGAGTTTATCGGGGAGAAGGAGTATCAGCTTCTGAATGGAAGTCACTGTTCGATCCAGCACAGAAGTGAAATTTCAAACCCAAGGTTCAACTAAACCACACAAATATAAGTTGTCCTCTGTCATTTCCATGTCACTGAGTGCCTGAGGTTAGCTGTTGTGAGTATAAATGCTCATAATTCTCGAGATGGAGCAATGGTTTTATAAACTGTAAAAACTATAGTTTATTTTTCCTTCCCGAGTTTTAAGCTGATATGCATACATAGTCAACTGTTCATGTCCTATCGAGAATTGCAATTTCATGATTCTCCATGTCAAAGTCAATGTGCAATGTTGCTATTGCGCCCATGCCATGAGGTCTTTTCCCATACGTGGTGTACTAACTCCAGAAAGTAATGGAAATGGTGGAGCTTGGATATGGCAGCGGAAGTAGATCCAATCCAAGATTTAAAGTTTATGGGTTCCAATGGCATGACAGTTACTATATAATAATATTGGGTTTACAATCAAATATTTTTAGATATTTAGGTAATTTCTTGATATATATACGGGGTCTAAGCAAAAGTTACTGGGATTCTGTGAACCCATAGATTGTGCTCTAGATCCACCAATACGGGTGTATTCCAGGTGTAACTTATAGAACTTCCTTTATGATGTAAATACACTATCTGGCCTTCTCCACTTGTTTTAATAGAATGTTATAAGTGAATTGCGCGCCTATCATAATCCTTGCATAGCGGTCATGTTGTTCTTCTCTGTATGATCCGATTTTATTGGATGTCCCAAAGGGATGATTGCTGTTTGTAAAGGAAATTCCTTTTTTGAAATTTCTCTTCCAATGACGGTAAACTAGTCCGACTGAACTCTGGGATATTCTACAATAGTTTATTCACTTTGGGGAGGGTTATTCTCTTTATTTTTTTATTTATTCAAAAAAATCCTTCTATCTAATTCTGAAGGCAAAATAATTTTGTTACTAAGAGCATAATCTCTTTGAGGTGGAGATGCTGAGAGTATAACGGATGCTTAGTAATGTTACCTGGGTTAAGAGATAGCCAAGCCATTTAAGAAAATAATAGACAATGGTCTGCATAGTTAAAAAATAAAACTCAGAGAACACTGACATAGTGTTTTAGTTTGTTGGTTTTTTCATCTGATCCAGAATCATTGTTAAATGTGAGAGTTGTGAATATGACCTGTAAAGCAGAATAGCTTTTGTGGAGATTGTCCTCTTCAAACTAGTGTGGAAGTGTATGATGCAGAATTGAAATTAAGCAGAAGAAGAAGAAGCTACTGCTAAGAAAAGAAAATAGGCAAAATATAGGATAATTCTCATTGATTCTGAAAATTGTAAATACAGAGATGTATATACCCACTCACTCACTACAGACAACGAGGATAACTACATGTCGGTCCCATATGACCTAAATATAATATAAATAACTCTTGTGGACTAAAGTGTAATATACTACTTAACTCTATTAACTAATTTAAGCCTTAATGTACTCTTAACTCAACTTCCTATATAATCCTACACTTTACTCGTATCAGTCCTTCCCTGTTAAAGTCTTCCTTTTCCTCAAGGAAGAAAGGTAAGAAATCAAATCTTCAGAGCTCGATAATCTTCCCAAGTAGCTAGTTCAGACGGCAAATGTTCCCATTGAATCAGCACTTGTGCTACAGCTTTGCTTCCCTTCTGAATCATGCGCCTGTCCAAAATCTTGTCGGATTTTGGAAAATATGGACTAGCTAAGTCAAGCACTGGTGGATGGTTAATACTTGCAGGTATCTCACAGCAAGCCTTGAGCTGAGATACATGAAAAGTGGGATGTAAGAGCAACTGGGAGGGCAGTGCCAACTTATATGCAACATTTCCAATTTTTTCCAAGATTTGGTAAGGACCATAGTATCTAGCAGACAACTTGGAGAAATGGTTGTCTGACATTGTGAGTTGCCTGTAAGGTTGAATCTTGGGATAAACCCAATCTCTTTCATTGAATTGCCTATCCGACATGTGCTTATTAGCCTGCTCTGTCATTCTCTGTTGTGCTCTTTGCAAATGATACTTAAGCAGTTGCAACTTAATTCTCTGGTGAACAGATTTCTATCAACTTCTTCTAGTGCAGAATCCCCAGCCATGTAAGGCAAATGGAGGGGTGGTGGTTGACTATACAAGGCTTCATAAGGAGTACACTGAATGGAAGTGTGGAATGCAGTATTGTACCAAAACTCAGCTACAGCTAGGTAGGGAAACCAGTCTGATTGGGAATTAGAACAGAAGCACCTCAGATAAGTTTCTAGACACCTATTCACCACCTCAATTTGACAATCTGTCTGAGGGTGATAGGTTGTGGAAGTGTTGAGTGTTACTCCCAACATAGAGAAGAGTTCCTGCCAAATCTTGCTTGTGAATATAGGATCTCTATCAGTTATGATGTCCTCAGGCAACCCATGTAACTTGTAAACTTGTTCCAAGAAAATTTTAGCAATATCACTGGTAGAATAGGGGTGTGATAAGCCTATAAAGTGGGCATATTTAGTTAACCTGTCTACTACCACCCAAATGATTGTCTTACTTTTGGATTTTGGTAGCCCTTCTATAAAATCCATATTAATGCTACTCCAAGCTGCTACTGATATCTTGTTATGCTGTAGTAGTTTTGGAGAGGGTGCACTGTCATACTTATACCTCCGACATACATCACAAGATTTGACATAAGATTTCATATCGTCCCTCATCTTTTAACAATAAAACAAAGTTGTTATCCTTCTGTAGGTATGGTCAATGCCAGAATGACCCCCAACTGATGAACCATGTCATAGTTGCATAATTGCCTTCCTCAATTGAGCATCAGGACCAACCACCAACTTCCCATTCTTTCTTAATTGTTCATGAATCAGTGTGTACCCCTTATTCTCAACATTCCCCTCCTTCAAAGATTGGATCAAGCTTTTTAGAGCAGGGTCTTTATCCCAACTTCTCATAAAAATATCTAACAAATCATTTCTCACTGTAGATAAGGTCATGGTTGCTAGTTCAAGTAAGGGTAATCTAGAAAGAGCATCAACTGCCTTGTTTTCTTTGCCCTTTTTATACTCAATCGTGAAGTCATATTGCATAAGCTTGGTGATCCAATTCAATTGAGTCTCAGTATGAAGCTTTTGATCAAGTATGAATTTGAATGCCTTCTGATATGTTTTAACAATAAAGCTTTTACCAGTCAGATATTGAGACTATTTGCTTACAGCCATCACAAGTGCCAAAAGTTCCTTATCATACACAGATAATGATTGACGCCTTGTAGACAATCCTTTGCTTAGGAAGGCAATAGGATGTCCTTGTTGCATCAAAACTACCCTTATTCCCACATTGCAAGCATCAATTTCCACTATGAATGTTAGGGAGAAATCTGGCAGCTTCAGCACTAGTGCAGTTGTTAGTACATTTTTAAGTGTCTCAAAGGCTTCATTAGCCCGATCACACCACATGAATCCATCTTTCTTGAGGAGGTCAGTTAGTGGTTTGCTAATAATGCCATACCCCTTGATGAATCATCTATAATACCCTACTAATCCCAGAAATCCTCTCAGCGGCTTGATAGAAGTAGGTAATGGCCAAGACTGTATTGCTTCTATTTTTTAGGGTCAGTGGAAACACCTTGTGCTGAAATGTCATGCCCCAAGTATTCCACTCTACTAGCAGCAAATACGCACTTACTTCTCTTAGCTAGTAACTGGTGTTGCACCAACAGCTCAAAAGCAGTTCTTAAGTGTTGTAGGTGATCTTCCAAGTTTTTGCTGTAAATGAGGATATCATCAAAGAATACCTAGATGAATTTCCTGAGATGCTCCTGGAAGATATGGTTCATTAGACTCTGAAAACTAGAGGGTGCATTGGTTAGCCCAAAGGGCATGACCAAGTACTCAAAATGGCCAGAATGGGTTTTGAAAGCAGTCTTGTACACATCTGCTGTTGCCATTCTGATTTGGTGGTACCCAGCTCTCAAGTCTATTTTAGAGTAGACTTTGGAACCCCCTAGCTCATCTAACAACTCCTCAATGATTGAAATGGGGAATTTTTCTTTGATTGTCAGCTTGTTTAGAGCTATGTAATCGACACATAATCTCCATGAGCCATCTTTCTTTCCCACCAACACTACTATAGAAGCATATGGGCTTGAGCTGTACTGAATTATTTCCTGCAGTATTTTAAAAGGTGTCGGCGTAAGGCGAGGTATTTTGCATATGCCTCAGCGGGGCGAAAGCCTCGAGGCACGGGGCGTAAGCCCCATGGGTATTTAATTTTAAATATTTTATAAAATAATATAATTATAAAAAATATTATTAAATAAGTAAAATTGCATTTTATATATATATATATATATATATATATATATATATATATTATCTAATGAAATTATATAAAAGTCCCAAATAAAGTGAAATTATATAAGTGAAATTACATATAAATTTCAAATAATTATATATAAATAAAATCCCATATTATCTAATGAAATTATACATCCCAAATAAATAAGTGAAATTATATATAAATCTAATCAATACATATAAAAGCACGTATACATATAATTTCATTTAATATATTAAAAGAGAGAAAGAGAAGAACTGAATTTAAAAAACTAATTATATACATATTTACAAACTAACAGTGAAATATAAAAAGA
Source organism: Nicotiana benthamiana (assembly GCA_034376525.1). Classification (NCBI taxonomy): domain Eukaryota; kingdom Viridiplantae; phylum Streptophyta; class Magnoliopsida; order Solanales; family Solanaceae; genus Nicotiana; species Nicotiana benthamiana. The sequence continues at coordinate 56,481,862 of CM067340.1, read as the reverse complement.
GGAAAAAGTAATGAGTTCAAAATAATAAAAATTTTACATGGAGGAAGGAACAAACCTGTTGAATTTGACTTACGGAGAAGAATGAAGTTTTCTATTGCAAAAAAAGTGTTAAATCGTTATTCTTGGTAGAGGTAGACTAGCGGAAAGAATTGGGAAAGACTTCTAATTTAGGGCTTTTAGCAATATTAAAAGGTTTACTTTTAAATTTAATGTTTTACTTCCTTTTTAAAAAGATGTCTTGGGCTTACGCCCCAACCAAAAAGCTCGCCCGGACGTACGCCTCGAACTTTTGGACGTACGCCTTACGGTACTTTCGCCCCCCACCATCGCCCCAGGGTATTTTTGATACGCCTCTCCCCAGGGCTCGCCTCGGGGCTCACCCGGAAACTCCTTTTAAAACACTGATGCCCTAACTTCTCATCTCCAGTACCAATTTTTCGATTATATCCTTTTGCACTGGTGAATACCTGTAGGGTCTGGAATTCACTGGTGAGCTACCCTCCAATAAGGGAATGTGGTGATCAAAGACTCCCCTAGTTGGAAGTAGCTGATGATGTTCACCAAAACTTCCCTTGTATTGCTCTAGTAGATTCTTACTTCTTCAGGCTCTTCCTTTTCCTCCATTTCAGCTAATTCAAAACTTTTTGCCCCCTTATCCTTAACAATGAAAAAATGAGAGCTAGTGACTGACATCTTCTCAAAGTATTTAGCACCCACAGTCTTAAAGTCTGGTTCAATTTCTCTCAATGTAATCATCTTCCCTTGGTATTCAAATTCCATCAACAGTTTCCTGAAATTGAACTTGATGTCCTCTAAAGGATACAACCATTAGATTCCCAGCACCAAGTGACTCTTCCCTATAGAGGATACTAGGAAATCATCCTTAAATATGGTTCCCTGCATTAGCCATTGGAACCCCTTACACACTTTGTCAGTTGGAATCTCTCTTCCATCAGCTATTTGCACCAATTGTGGTTTAATTCTCTCGATTTCACACTCCAATCTCTTAGTTGTCTCTTTATCTATGAAGTTGTGTGTAGATCCACAATCTATGAAGACTTCCAAAGGTTTCTTTTCAATAAAGACTTTGTGCCTCAAAGTTCTATATCCCATAGAGCCATTCAAAGCTTGCAGGGATATAGCACAATTTTCTGGCAAGTCTGCTTCCAACCCTTCAGCTTCTTCCTCCAGATCTCCTTATGTTTAATCCTGTTCTTCTATGAAATTCCCTTCACTCACTTCCGTTTCTAGTGAGAATAGTTGTCTATTAGCCATACACTTATGACCTGGTACAAATTTTTCATCACAAAAGAAACATAGTCCCCTATATCTCATGTCCTCCATTTCTGCCTGACTCAACCTGCTCCTTTTTGTGTTGTCCATTTTAGTAGTCACAGGTTTCCTGTTAGAACTTACAATATTTCTAGAGGAAGGATTAGGGTTGTACCCCATTATACTCATGTTCTGGGAGGTCCCTACTGTAGCACTCTTGATTGCCTTACTTTGAGCTACAAAATTGGACTCTTGTAGTCTAGCCAAATAGTAAGCTTGTGGCATAGTGCTTGGGTTTCCAACTCTCACTGCATTACTCAACTCAGGTTTTAGGTTGTTCAAGAAAATTCTAATGGCATGTTCTACAGATAAATTGAGTCGAGTCAACAAACTCTTAAAGGCTTTTTCGTATTCCTTCACAGTTCTAGTATGATTTACATTGACTAACTCAGTCATAGGATCATAGTATTCTGCCCCAATAGTGTCACACAGTGCCCACAAGTACTCCTCCCAAGTAGGAAGGGTCATTTTTCCCCTGCTTTTCATATAGCCAATATTCCACTGTAATGCATCCTCTTCAAAATGCATGGACACTAGTTTCATTTTCTGTTGGATGCTGAGCTCTTCTTCAGCAAAAAACTACTCAACCTTGTATAGCCAAGTTCTTATATCCTCACCATTGAACTTAGGGAACTCAACTTTAGTGTACTTAGTAAATGGTATGTTAGGCAAAGGGACATGATGGTTATTTTGTGGCCCCTGGTATACTGTAGCTGTGGGGTTGTTTGAGTAAGGTAAGGTAGTGGTTTGAACAAAAGGAGATTGGTGGTAAAGTGGAGGTGCAATATGAGTAGGGTAGGTATTGTAGGCAGAGGGGTATTGGCCACAGGAATTGTAGGGAATTTGCATACCCAAGGGTATGTTCTGGTTGCTATGCTAGTTAGCAGGATGGTATCTACTATGCTCCGGTAGGTGTGAGCACGTGATTTTTGCCCTATATATGAATTACTCTCAAAAAATTCAAAATAAAACAATTTTGTTTGTTTGCAATTATTGTGAATTTTGTGTTATTTTTCTTATATTGTTTGCATTTTTTGTCTGTGCATTTTTATTTGTTAATTAATAAAAATAAAAAATATGTTGCATATGCATTTAGGATTTTAATTTTACAATTAGGAATTAATTAAACAATATTTTAGTTTTTGCAAGAGCGAAAATCACAAAAAATAATGTATTTTGCATTTAATATCCAATTGTGTGATTTTATTTTTAATGGATATTTAATTATGTGTGATAATTGTTATTAGGAGTTAATTAGTATTTTAAGATAATTTTGGTCTTTATAATTAATCTTAGAATTTAGTTTTATTAAGAAACATTTTACCACCTATAGAATAGGTTAGTACCCTATTTATATTCTATAAACACTCTTTTAAAATGTTACATTCTATAAATACCCTTTAAAGTTTATAGCAAAAAATTTAAATTTAGTTCCATCCTAAAATTAAGGCTTAATATATGCTACAAAATATTTTTATTTAGTTCCATCCTAAAATTAAAGGCTTAATATATGCTACAAAATATTTTTCTCTCTTTTTTTTAATTTTCTCTCACCTAATTAGCGTATAGGTCCTCTCATCAGCTTTTCTCTCTCTTCTTCAATACGCTTTTTCCTCTTCTCCCACAAACACACGTTCCATACACTTTCAAAAACCCTCCTCCGCTTCTCCGCCATTATCACAAAGCACGTCATTCTTCTTCCCAACTGGTTTCAACTTCAACTTCCACTATTCTTCGTCGTATTTTTTGACCGAGAAGTGTGTTCTCAGTTCACGTCCAAGCGTATTTAGAGATTCAAATTTGTATTTTGGAAATCTTCTCCCCGTAGGTGATTCAACCAATTCAAAATTGCTTTTTCATTAGTTTGTTTCTCTAAGCTTTTTTAGCGAATTTACACAATTTTCTGATATACCTTCCATTTGTATTGTTCATCACTAGGATTCTTTGAGTTTTCTTGAACAATGTCGGATTCCACCCCAATCTATAACTACCCATAGGTATACCCACCAAAATTCTCAATTTTGATGGGCCCTCTTTCTCGTTGCAACTGACTCAAATGGAGAAAGATTTTGCAGGTGTATCGGCATCCAAAGTTGATGAAAGAAGAAGTAAAATACAAATTGACAAGTTGAAAGAAGTTCAAGTTGATGAAGCTTCAAAAGAAACCAATATTCAAGTTGGCGCAAAGAGGAAAAACCTGCAAAAGATTCAAGAAATCAAAAGGTAACTGGCATTTCTTACATGTATTCAGTTGTATACAATAGTATCTTTTTGTATTTCTTACATGTATTCATGTGTATTTGGTTGTTTCTAACAGTTCTATTTAATGTAATTTAGCTGTATTCATATGTATGTTGGTGTATTTAGCATTTGTTAATGTATATTGCGCTAATTCAATTGTCCAACTTGAATTCAAATGTATTCATATGAATTCATATGTATTCAGCAGTATTCATCCAAAATGTTTTGTATTATATCTGTATGTTACAAAGTATATTATCATATGGTAGCATATATGTTTGTAGTTGTCTGACATGCATTTAATCTTGTAACTGTATCATGTCTTATATGTATTCTAACAAAACTTAAAATGTGTTTTTGCAATGTATTCATAGGTATTAACATGTATCTTTCAATGTTCATTGCAGGGAATTGATTTGTTTGTGAAACAACAGACCAAATTAGCTCCCCATATCAATATTTACACCAACACTGAAATAGTCTCACACCTAAGAGAAAAGCTTACTCCCGATCAGTACCAAAATTTGGAAATACATGCTTTGGCTCATTTCCTCAAATGAAGCGATTTGATGTTCAACAGCAACTCTTTAGATGCTTCATGGCTCGTCAAATAAATGGCACTCCAAACAATGTTTTTGCAGTATACGTTAATGGTACTGTATTACATTTCACATTAAGGGAGTTTGCTCTTGTTACTGGCCTCAAATGTGTCGGTGAAGATCAAGATTTCGAGTTTCACGAAACTCCTCCAAACAGGCTATTGTGACTTATTTTGGAAGTTCCAAAATTGTAAAGAAGAAACACTTGAGACAATGCTTCAATGACAAGGCATGAGGCCCCGACAATGATGAGGATGCTTTGAAGATATCTTTGTTATATTTCATCCACACCTTTATATTTTCATCTGAGAAGAATAGTGCAACTATACCGAGGCTAGATTTTGACTTAGTAGTGAGTGGGCGCTGTTCTGAATATCATTGGGGTATTAAAGCATTTGAGCTATTGATAAACTCGATTAGCAAGAAGACGGATGTTGTGAAGAAGTATTACAGGATAGCTGGGATGCCCCTAGCTATGCAGGTGTGGTTTTATGAGTGTTGCTCTTCTGTTGATTCCAAAATTGCATTCCGAATCGACGATGTGGTACCCAGAATACTCAATTGGAGAACCACCGGAAGTCAGCCAACATTTTCTTACTTGATGAACGGCATGTTCCAAGACACCGGAAACACAGTAATATACAAATGTTATCATTATTCTGAACATAATTGAACACAAATACATCTATAATTTGCATACATTTGCATTTAGTTAGAGTGGAAGCCTACTGTAATATACACTAGATGCAAAAACTTATATACATGAATACTTGCATACATATTAATACATTTTAATACATCTAAATACAACATAGTTAGATACACCTGAATACACTTGTGTTCAAGGACATCAATCCTCTAGATGTAGAGCTTGCTGTTCTTCAGATTCCTCAAGTGTGCCCCGATATTGAGAAAATTCCCACTCCTGTGCATTCAGACAAATCAGAATAGGATATGGATGACTTTTCTCCTACACCCAATCTTCAATCAAAGAAAAAGCATGTTGAAAGTGTTGGTCCATCTTCATCACCACCACGTAAGAAGTTCAAGGAACAACCCAAAGTTCCTCCAGTTGTGTTTCTGACATTGGACATAAACTTATTCATGACCATCAACGCCCCAAATGCCAAAATGAGGAAGTGTCTTCTTTGAGGAAAGAGCTAAATTCATTCAAATAATACGTGAGTATTTACCCACCGATTATCTTCAATAAAGTTTGATAGCTATGTGTTTTAGTATTATTATAACTATTTTGTCTTGTTAAGGTTGTTGGAGAGTTCAAGTATCTAAGGACATTCATCAATGATAATTTCAAGATGCTTTCAGACCAGTTTCAACAAAATCAACAAACTGAACCCACAATGAGAAATGATGTTGGCATTGACCTAGATGTCGGAGATAATCATGAGGTATACCCCAAGTTAAGATATTGAACATATGTATTTAGCTATATTGATATATGTTTTAATCTAGCCATTCTATTTTGATGTATTTAAATGTATTTGGGGAGTATTCTCCTGTATTCTGCATTAATCTGCAGTTTTATTTCAACTGCATTTATATCTAATCTGATTGTTACATGTATTCTTTTGTATTCATATGTTTCTTCTTGTATTTTTGTACCTATTTGTATAGTGTATTCATAGTGTGTGCTGCTTCTTCTACAGTAACCTTATTATGCTGTATTGACATGTATTTTGGATGTATTCTTCTGTATTTAAAATTATGATGCAGTTTCAATTCAACTCCATTTATACATACTCTGAGTGTTACATGTATTATGTTTCTTCTTGTATTTTTGTATCTCTTTGTATAGTGTCTTCATAGTTTGTTCTGTTTTTTATAATATCTTTATTTTGCTGTATTTACATGTATATTGGGTATATACTGCTGTATTCAAAATTAATCTGCACTTTCATTTCAACAGCATTTATATCTATTCTGCATTTATATCTTTTTTGTACTTCTTTGTAACGTATACTAGCAACTTATATGTATTAATTCTTTTTTCTAACATTAAGTTACCATCCTAACAATGATACATACAACTAACAGAAAACTACTCCAGAGGCACCGTCCATCAAACCATCCACCACAAATCAAGAGGAGGTACCTAATGAATTCTATGTTTCTCAATTTGAACTGGACGACAAGTTTCTACCCAGTCAAATTCCAAAAACTAGAATAGTTGTTCACGCAAGTGCAAAAAAAGTTGAAGCCATACCAGTGCAAGCTCAACGAAATAGGCGACCAAGTAGATAGAACTCTTCGCCTTATCAGTCTAACTTCGACTCAGAAGGTAAGTGGTTTTACAAACGTAATATTAAGCATTCATCGTGATTGAATCATTTATTGTACTTAATAAACACAAATTAAATTTACAGCATGTTCCTTCGTAAAGTTGACACCCATCTTTGAGAAAAGACACCCCTTTGAGGGAGATCCAATAACGGGGCCACGTCCTATGTTACTCATTCAAGAATATGACAAGTGGGTCCGTGAAGGTCTTTTAGCAAGACATGATACAGAAGTGAGTTTTCCCCTATTCATTGTATTATGTTTCCATTTTTAAGGTATGTAGATAATGAGTAACATATCATCCTTGTAGAGGTAATCTCGACGACCATTACAAGAAAAACAAGTCTATACTCCACATTCCATTGGATTTTGGAGTTAATCAAGTTGATTCCAAAACCTGGTTTTACCTTATATCCATTGACGGGAAGTTATGGGATGACAATGTGAGTCTTTTTAAAAAAACTGGTTTTACCTTGTGAACAACTATATTTTCCTCTTATTTCTAATGTACTGAGATATAGTTCAACTGAATTGAACTCTATAATAAAATGAATTGAAACTGTCGTATTCAAATGTATTGAATTGCAGTTAACTGTTTCAAAAAAGTTGTCCAGATCTGTATACAACTGAATTACAATGTATTCTATCAAAGTCAGTTGAATTAAACTGTACTAAAAAAGCTATTTTCAACTCTATTCAACATGTTATATTCACCTATATTAAGGAATTGAATTAGTTGTCTTTCTTCAATGTCAGTTGAATTCAACTGTATCCCATAAGCTGTATACAGTTGTATTAACCTGTTTTACAGTGTATATCTATATTTTCTAGCATCTGTATTGAGGTATTCCTATATATTATTTCTTATTTCAAGCAAATAAACTCACACTATCTACTAACCTCTTTTGTTTATAGCATATGGATGTCATATTCTACTATTTGCGAAAGATGGGCAAGTACAATCAGCATAGGGACTTCACATTTACTACTGTTGACTGTATTTTCAAGACAAGAATAGCTGAGATATATGACAGGTATGAAGATATAGATAGTGATGCTAATGTAGCCAAACAAGAAGACGTTGTATGTGAGTATATTAGGGGCTACAGATTGCATGCTAATGTACCCTGGCATACCGTGGATAATGTCTTGATACAAGTGAACTTGAAGGAAAAAGTTCATTGGGTATTGGTCGTTGTGACTTTCAAAGATAGATGTATCAAAGTGTACGACTTGTATACGTCTTCCGGTCATGATGCTTACGTAGTCTCTGAGATTGTAAAGCTAGCTAAGCTACTACCTCTGTATCTTTCCATTAGTGGCTTTTACATAGATAGTCAAGGCATTGACTGGTCTGCTTATCCCGCATACACAAACAAGGATCAGAACGAACCTTTTGAGGTTATCTTCGTTCAAAATCTGTCTCAACAGAAAGCGGGCAGCATGTAAGTATCCAATCATCATTCTTATTTGTTTTATACAAATCTAATTGAATAAATTATTTTATATTCTGTTTCAATCTATTATTTTTTAGGGATTGTGGAGTGCACGTTGCACCCTTCGCGGAGTTTCTGAGCACCATTGGAGAGATTACACAAAAAACACCATTTGATGCCACTCTTCTCCGACAAAGATATGGTTCTCTGTTATGGGACTATGCCATGCGCAAGATAGATGCTGATGCAATAAACGAGAGTGAAGCACCTTCAAAGATTGAAAGACAAATCTCTGCATCGGAGGCAAAGATCCAGATAGTTTTAGAATAGTTTTTTTTGTATAGTTTGAAAAATGATAGTGATTGTAGTGGTTTTGGTCGTAGATGCTATTAACTTACAGTTTCTGAAACTTTAAGTATGCTGAATGATTTTTGTTAATGCCAATTTTTGAATTGTATTCAGTTGCGTAAGTTCAGCTTTATCTTTCAGTAACCGTATGCAACTGTATTCAAGTGTTTTTAGTTGATTGTATTACACATATATTATTCAGGTAATTTAAATACAGGTCATTCCATACAGTATGCAAATGTATTCAAGTGTATTAATCTATATCAATATTGTATTCAAGTGTATTAATCTATTTTAGTAACTGTATGCAACTGTATTCAAGTGTATTAATCTATATCAATACAGGTCATTCCATACAGATATATTCAGCTGTATCCATTCAATTGTATTAACTTGTATTTTGTTGTATTATTCACATGTATTCAGCTATATCTTTCTTTGATTTCATATGGATTCAGCTATAATCAATATAATTGACCTGTATTGATAACCTATTGTCAACATTATTGAACATGTTGTATTCAAATGTATTGAACAATTGGATTAACTATGTTCATCCAATGTCAGTTAAAATGAAAGTTTTGAAGCAACTGTCCATATATGTATTCAAATGTATTACAATGTATTCATCCAAAGGCAACTGAATTCAACAGTATTATTAACATATATTCAACTGTATTAACATGTTGTATTCACCTATATTAAGAAATTGATATAGTTGTATTCAACTATACTAAGATACTCTCACTTCATTTATATTTATATATATACATAAATATACTTCAACTAAATAAAATTCGCCAATACGTGGAGCATTCAGAATACAACGTCGAATCACCAATACATGTCATAATAAGTGTTGTCAATTTGTCGAATCATCAATACATGTCAGAATACAACGATTAATTACGTGGAGCATTCCTACAAGTTCGCTTGTTATGTCCTCCCTGTCCACATATGCTACATGAATGTTGATTTTTCGGCAACAGTAATTCACTTAAATTTTTGTCGCGCTTCTTCTTTGGCCTTCCAGGAGGTCTTTTCCATTTGAGTGGTAGTACAACCTCCTCTGTAACATGCACTGGTATATTCCAGTCATTTTTGTCAGGTAGCGGGTACACTGGCACATCATATGTCATTACAATTGTACGTGGCTTGTAATAGCTAGAGCAATATTCTTCGGGCATTAAAAATTTTCTCTTCAATACAGCCCAGGCATGTGGGCAAGGCAATCGATCAATTTGGAACCTCCCACAAATACATTTTCTCTCGAGCAGGCAGGCTGTGTAATTCCTCCCACCATCGTTAACAGTATGTAAGAATTCAGTTGAGGGTACAACCTACATTTAAAAACATAAATATTAGTTTTGAACACATTTACATGAATTAACAAATATATACGGCTGAGTTTAATGGTTACTATCAACTTCGAAAATTGCAACTTCATCCAATTTCAGTTATATTCAGCTGTTTCCAGCAACTGTATGCAACTGTATTCAATTGTATTACTGTGTATTTTTATACAGTCTGCAATTGTATGCATTTGTATTCAACCTTTGTTGAGAAAATGTTTTCAGTTATATACAATCAATTTAAACAGTATCAATCACCTAAATTCCATTGTAATCATTATCACGTGCACACCGTCTTAATAATCACATATATTTAACTGTATTTATCTATATTATTTACTACTTCAAGTAAATATTCATAAAAATTAACTTACAGTCATACGTGTACACATGGTCTCATTCACCTCCAGCATTTCCTGGTATTTTTTGGCAAGCGTCTTGTATGTCTGAGCAGCTTCTTTACGGTTACTACAATTCCAACGACCAAACATCTTCCTAACTTCTTCAAGGAAGTCATATATTGGCAATTCCCTTGCTGAAACTAGTGTTGCATTGATTTACTCAGCGATATTTGACGTCATTGTCCGTCCCCTGTTAACAGGTGCATACAACCTAGCCCATTTTTCGTAACCAGCTAACTCTATGTATTCTTTCACCCTAATATCTACCTTCTCAACCTTCTCCATTAGACTATCAAATTCTATTTGTGTGTACGCTTTTGCCATCGAGAAGTATATCTCACTCAACTTGGCATGGCTCTTTTTGAATTTCTTGTATACGTTATTCCATAGATGCCATATGCAAGAAAAACGTGGTACATCAGGATACACCCTCGATACAGATTTAATGATACTCTCATTTTTATCAGAAACAATGCACATGTTTTCCCTTACATCGTATGCTATCTTGAATTGCTCAAAGAACCACGTCCAAGCAGCATCGTTCTCTGAATCAATAACACCATATGCTAGTGGCAATATATGACCTGTTAAATACAATTGAATGTAATTGTTTTTAAATACATGCTTTCCAATAGCTTTAAATATTAACAAATTGTATTATTATTAATGTACTCACCTGCACCATCTAACGTGCTTGCAGAAACGAATGTCCCGGTGTAGTAGGATTTTAGATGACTTCCGTCCACAACAACAATTGGTTTACAATGATCAAACCTCCTTATAAAGGCATACAGTGAAATATACACGTACATGAATTCAATCTTTGACGACTTTTCCATTCTGATGTGAGAACCTAGATATATCTTATCCATTGTATATAAGTATCATGGTAATTTTTTGTATGAATCTGCCGGTTCACCTCTAAGAAAGTTCATTGCCTTTTCTTTAGCCCACCACGCCAACATGTAGCTAACATCTACACCTAAATCTAATTTCACATCATCAATAATGTCCCTCGGGGTGTATTTCCTCTAATGGTTTGTAAGCTTTGGCCATATAATACCACTTATAAGGCTGCTACTAGCTTGCCGCTGCTCGTACACTTTATCCTTCAGAGGACATGTATGGTTGTCATTGAATTGTCTCACCTTGAATAATTCTGATTTGTTTATGTTTGAAGCCTTAAGCCTCCAATCACAATCTTCTAAAATACATATTAATGCATAGCTGGAAAACAAATTATACACATCAGACAACTTAATGCAGATTACATAATATACTTCCTAGTAACAAAGTACCAAATTTTAACTCTCTGTATATGTAATTTCGTATACAAAGGAATTCCAATATTGTTTTATTTGATTAAATACAATAAATACACCTAAATACATTCGAATAACTCTCCAAGCACTTAACACAATAATAGTTATAACTCCAAAATATTTATAGATGTTGTTGTAATTTTACCAACAGTAAAATACATTTGAATACATATAATTATGAATGCTAATCAAATATAAATTGTCATTCCTGTTCATCATCTGGAGGTAACACTCAAATACAATTAAATACAACAAAGTTAAACAAACATCAAACCTGACAGCATTAGACCGATCAACCCGGAATTGAAACCTTTGAGCTATAGCATAATTCTCCATCACCTCTTTCAATGTAGCTTTATCCTTATAAACTTGTCCAACCATAACCTCCTTTTGATCAGTATTTGAACTTATCAAATCCTTCTTGAGTTTGAAAACTCCAATAGCTTCTCCTGAATTGGCAAGTTCTATAGCCAGTGTATCATCGGAATCAGAATCGTACCTTTGAACAGCTTCGTCTATCTGCACAATGTCGCCTTGATTTAAACCTTCTCCGGAGATAAGCTCCTTTTCCATAGTTGTTATGCACAAAGGATACATCCCAAATTCTTTGTTGTTTTTCTTCAATTCTACGTACACTCTGTAACCCATATCATTGTGTATTTCCATTGGCGTGCGATTTCCTTCAACATTGTATTGAATTTTAATGGTATTTGTGCTCAAATCTATACCCAGTTGATTGGAAATTTAAGCAACCAGATCATTAAAGGAGGCATACTCCTTAATCAGGATTCCCTCAATGGAAAAATCGATATAATTCCCCTCATCGTTCCACTTTCCAGAATGGCGCAACAAAACTGTTAAGCTTGCCATCTGTATAGAAGAGTTATACCGTCTTTTGTATAGAAAGTTTTTTTGTATTGTATCAACTGATAAGAAGGAGAAAAAAATCGCACAAAAAGGAGACGCCTCTTGCTCTGTTTTTTTCGCTTCTTTCAGGGTTTTTTTAACTTCAGAAGAATACAGATTCATGGGGTATATGTTTGTTGAGTAAAATTAGGGAAATCAAATTTGATTTGATTCCCTTCCATTTATAAAAGCTTTATCGTTCCATATCTTGCGCAGATACATTATGTATTTAGCGTAAATAGCGCTTGAATACATATAAATACATATCGAAAATTAGCTGTCATTCCTGATTGGACGCTGATCTTTTGTGATGTATTATTAAATACAAAACCTTTAATACATTAAATACATTAAAAAGGTATCCATAGGATGTAATATAACAAAGAGTTTCTATTAATGACTAATTAGGATAAAAAAATGGTGCTTTGTGAAAAATTCTCTTTTATTAATTAAGAAGTTGAATAAATAGAAAAGAACAAAAAATAGAGAAAAAATAGGAGCAGGCCCAAATATTTGTCCACAGGCCCAATCCAAACAAAAAACACCCCTTGCTTGCCCAAGCCCAAACCCCTCCTTTTCAATTACCATACCCAAAAATGAGGGGGAAAAAAACCCTAGGAGACACCCTAAAACAATTCAGCCGCATGTGGGTATTTGGATGAGGCAAAAATCCTTCTTCTTCTTCTTCTTCTACACTAACACAAAAACTAAACCATCCTCCATAGGCACACCAAAAAACCACCTGCCCCCTAACACCCAAAACAGCCCCACGATGACCACCACCTCTCCTGTCGTCGACCTACCTCTCCATTCGAACACCAGCAACCACCCAAGTTGACCCCATCTCCGTTCGTCTCCGACCAACCTACTGCCCAAACCACTTCCTCCCGTCTCCACATGAAGCAACCCCGTCGTCTAGTAACGATGACCACAACAGACCCATCGAAACCCTCCTTCATAGACCATCCTAACCAAACAACCCTTGAAACCAGCCCGTCTTCTCCACTGAACGACCACTCCAACTTGTCCTCCACCAAAAAAACACCCTCCAGCAGCAACCAACTAAAAGCCAGACCGTCTCACTAAACAATCCCCCCTAAACCACCACGTCATTGAAAAACGTAGCAGACTTGTTGTATTTCCTTCTTCAGTTGGCTCCTCTTATTCTTCTTCATCTTTTCTGTGCGCAACAGAGAGTTATTAACAATGAGAAGAGGAAAGCTTAAGGGAAACCCAACTGGTCGACACTAGTTCTCCACTCACGAGGAGATGATTGCGGATACTTCTGCTCGTCCTCGCACATTTAAGAGGGTATAGGATGAACAAGAGGAAGCTGTGAGAGATATAGAGGAGAAAGCAGTAACTTTTCGTTGTTTTCTCGAAGCTTTGATTCAGGCAGTCGTTTAAAGTTGCTTCACTTCATTTTAATTGGAAAGCAATTCAGGTTCTTAGAAACTGTGAAGACCCGCAGAACTGTACACAACCCGGAGTTATCAAAGGGTTTTTGTAGTTTGCCATTCCTATACGACAGATATGGTCATCTTGGAGGGTTCAACAATCTTGAGGGTAAAATCTGTAGCGGGGAAAGCCTACTGAAATGGGAAAGACATAGGTGCATTGCGTTTATGGTGGCCTTTCTAGGCCTTCAGGTGTTCCCTAGAAAAGATGGGAAAATTAACACACAAGTCGTTGGGGTCGTCAGCACTTTGCTCAAGCAAGACGATAACACTCTGGCACCAATGATAATCGTAGACATCTTCCGTGCTCTTACTGTTTGCAAAGCCGGAGGGGGTTTCTTTGAGGGTTGCAATGTACTGCTGTAAATGTGGATGATAGAACACTTGTGTCATTGCCCTCAGTTACTGAGTTATGGGTCATCATAAAAGACTTGTATATAAGAGTTTTCCACGAGGGTCGACGGGTCCAGCTTGCCAGAAGGGGTCACTGAATGGGTAACTCTCCTGCATTCCATCTCAGCAAGCCAGATAGAATGGGCATTTGGGTGGCTTCCTGTAGATGAAATTGTACATATGCCAACCGTCGAATCTCATTTGTTATTGATGGGTCTCCAAAGTATCCAGCCATATGCGCCATACAGAGTATTGAGACAATTAGGGCGGTGCCAAATAGTCCCAAAGGAAGAAGATCTCAGCGGCCAGGTGGTCGAAATCGGGCCTAGTAGGCAGTTCCCTGAAGCAGTCGTTCGGAAAATATGGAATGAGTGTCAAATCCTGAAAGTAGATACCCGTGTACAAGACCGGGCCAAAGGCGAAGTATCACCAGAATACCTCCCATGGTACGGAAGAGAACTTGAGCACCAGAGACCAGCTAAGAGAGCCCACGTCCAAAACTTTGCAGAATCGTCACAAGAATTATGGGGTTGGCTAGAAAAAGAAAAGGGATATCGGGTTGAAATTGGCAAGCTAAAGCAGCAAATTGAGGTGTTGAAATAAGAAAGCAGCTTGCAAATTTATGCCGATACAGGGGAGAAAAGCAGGTTGACTCAAGAAAACAAGGCTCTGAAAGCCCGAATCCGCCAAGTCAGAAGGGATGCCGATGACCGACAAAGAAGTCGGTCCAAAAAAAAGTTGATAGCAGGGTTGAGGAATTAGGTCATCGAAAGCCGAGATGGCTTGGAAAGATCCGAGGCTTGCATAGCAAGAATGCGGGCCAGATGGGCAAAAGGTATAGTGGCACGGAAAAAGCACCTACAACAAGTGAGAAGGGATTACAAAGCGACCATTGAGATGTTATGAGAAACAAATTCCACTCTCCAAGAGCAGGTCTTCAAACAAGCCCGAGATGCCAGAACAGACAGGAGGCGCTGCTATGATTTAATGGCCCGAATGGAAGAACAAATAGAGAAGTTCCAAGATCAGCTCACTGACAACGCTCAAATACTGGGAGCGAAGAATCGACGAATAGAGCAACTGTTTTTGGAAAGGGATAAAATTAGGGGTAGAATCAAAGAGATTGGGCACTACATCACCATGAGGTGCCTAGCTTGTGAGGAAATGCCCCGTGATACCCTTTTACCTCAGTCATGGGTTACGTCCACCGGATCATGGAGGAATTAAAAAGCTTGGAAAGGGGCCTTGTACCAAAGCCCGCAAAAAGGCTGAACGATGCTTTGCGGGCACCTAAATTCAAAGCTTTAATATATCCCTAGTTCAAGTCTGTACTTGTTGTTTTTAAGAGTCTGTTATCTACCCCTCTGTTCTCTTTTCACATCGAATCATGTTAGTAATTTGGAGTCTGTATTTTGTTTTCCCTTTTTCAAATGGGCAGCTTGTAATAGCGTATTTTGGTAATGAAATGAAAGATTCCAAAAATACGTGTCTATATTTTTGTGGTATACGCCTGGTCTGGTTCATGCGGGGACATGATACGTAGGCAATCCACATAAGATTCGACCACCGCTAATAAAGAAAAAGAGAAAGTGAATAAAAGAAAAGAGAAAAAGAGAGAAAAAGAAAAAGAGAAAACAAAGACAAATAATGGAGGGTTTCTGAAACACTTGAAAGAGGCACAAATAAAATAAGTCGGGATGATGAATGCGGTTAGAGCAAAAACATGTTAGAAATGGTTAAACTGCCTAGGAACATTGCATCACCCAACATGCAATTGTAATATCTGTTAAAACTCTAACGCTGACAAGTTTGTTATTTTTCAAATCCAGTTAGTTTGTTAGAGCGTACTGGCACCATACCATTATCAAACAAGATCAAAAGGGCCCATACCAAAAAGCATGACTAGCTCAGAAAATAGCATCGATCTGGAAAAGGCAGCACATCAGATTCTGAAGGAAAAAATGGAAAAAATAAGACTGGAGATGAACGAAATGAAGCTAGCCTTGGCTAGGGTACAAAAGGGGCCTGAACCACACGTTACTCCTACTCTCCCACCAGGACACACACCGTAACACCCTTCCCCCGGCCCTTCAACAAGCTTCCCAAGCCACCACTACTATCAGGGAAGAGATGCCTATGATCCCCAAGCTCCATCACCCAATTAGAACCCTCTTCCACCAAATGTTCCTGTCTTCGTGGCACCTCCCCCAGCCACATTACAAAGATCGTCTAGTGAGCCATTGTTCCAAGCTTACGACACCCAATATTACCCTCCTGAACCCACTTTTAAATCTCCTGAGCCATACACATATACACCCCATTTTGGGATCCCGGAGGAAGCTGAGAAACCGGTTAAGAATGCAGAACAGGAGGAAGTGATTCGAAAAGTCAAAAGCCTGGAGCAATCCTTCAGGTACATGCACAGTTTAGGCAACCAAGTCAGTGTTTCCTACAAAGATTTGTGCTTTTTCCCGGATGTCCAATTGCCCGCAGGGTTCAAAATTCCCAACTCTGACTTGTACGAGGGACATGGCGACCCGTGGCCCACCTCCGAGGTTTCTGCAGTAAAATGAACGAGCTGGGGGAAAGTATGAATTGTTGATAGCCTATTTTGGTCAAAGCCTGGGCGGGTCCACGCTGGAATGGTACACGAGACAGGATCCCGACAGATGGTATACATGGGATGATTTGGCACAGGCATTCATTGGCCATTTTCAGTATAACCTTGAGATAGTCCCCGATCGTCTGTCATTGTTGAAGCTGGAAAAGAAGCCTGCAGAGAGCTTTAGAGAATTTGACTTCCGCTGGAGGGAACAAGCAGCAAGAGTTGATCATCCTATGAGGGAAAACGAAATGGTAGACTACTTCTTGCAAATATTGGAACCAACGTACTTTGGTCATCTTGTGACGTCCGTGGGTAAATCGTTCAATGAAGCGGTAAAGATGGGAGCCATGATTGAAGAAGGATTGAAGTCTAACAAAATCTTGAGTTATTCAGCATTGAAAGCAACCACCCAGGCCATACAAAGCGGTACTGGTGGTGTGTTGGGAAAGAAAAAAACGGAAGAAGTTGCCACAGTTGAAGCTAGCACTTGGTCCAGGTCCAGCAACCCCCCAGCCTACTACAACCGACCCAAAATCCACCACCCAAATCATCCGTATACCCCATATAGCCCACCACAACATTACTATCCACCACCATAACCACACTTTTCTGTCCACCATGCCCATATATACACTCAATCTCCGGCGCACCCGCAATGGCGTGCACCGGCTCCTCAAAACCCATATCCACCTCCTCAAAACACTATCCACCTCCCAGGGCTAACAGACCAGGGGCCGACGTTCACCCGAACCAAACTTTTAGAAATGAGAAGGTCCAGAACAGATAAACATTTGCCTAATTGGGAGAATCTAACACCTTTTTTTTCCATAGATTGAAACAGTTGGGAATGTTGAGCCCAAAGCGCCAACCCACCTCCAAGAAACCTGGACCATTCGGTTAGCTGCGAGCATTGTTCAGGAATGCCGGGGCACGATACTGAAAAATATTGAAAGTTGAAAAACGCGGTACATGAACTTATTGATATCGTCGTATTGAAGTGCAGGCTCCAGATGCTCCAAACATCAATCAAAACCCATTACCAGCGCATCATGAAACCAATATGATTGAGCTGATACACAAGGGCACGGAGCCTAAAAATCCCTCACAGACGTTCATGATGATCCGTTCTATGGAAGCCAAGGTCAAAGAAAAGGCAGTCAGGGCAAAGCCAGCGGTTCAGTCAAAAGAGATAAATGATAAGCCAGTGGTGGTAGTAATGTTATGGATGCATTTGTTGGCAGACAATTTACTAGACGCAAGAATTAATAGGATAGATAATGATTGATATTTTCTGAATTGTTTTGTCAGCTTTGAATAAAATTCCCTTAGTGATTTAGAACTCTTGTTATCTCTTTTAGTTAGGACTTAGGATTCTTTTCTAAGTTAGGATTCTTGCTATTTCTTATTTGTTAGGACTCTTGCTTTGTAACCTCTATTTAAGAGAGTTGACGCTTATCAATAAAAGAAGGTTGAATTTCTTCCAGTCACATAGATTTGGAACTTTTCTCAAACAAGTTCTCAGGTGTGCAATTCCCTGATTGAATTGCAAATCCAGCAATCATAGGCAAGTCTAGGAACAAGAACAAAGGCTTAGACCTTTGTGTTGGCCCTGACTTTCCAGTTAATCGTCCAGCGACTCGATCCAAAATTAGGGACCATAACACTACAAGATCATCTCAAAGCTATTAACAGAGAGACTCAAAAGAGTGAATTCACAAAATGGAGGATAAGTCGTAAATAACATTTATTAAAAGAAGACTATGGATGCATGCAAATGAATGTCTTGATTCCGGATTTAAAGATAACATATTCGAAAATTGTCCAAATGGAAATATCTAACTTGCACAGAACTCCCGAAATATTTTTGTGCAAGTTAGATATACAGAAGGCATATGACCATGTTAACTGGAATGTGTAGTTAATAAGCTCGCAGATATGGGGTTTGGCAGAAAATGGATAAATCAGGTATCATTTTGTATAACACTATTAGGTATTCTATCTGGTAAGATGGAACACACCTGTTCTGACTAAGAAGGATCGTGGGTTGAGTATCAAGAATCTCAGGCAACAGAATGATGAAATGGCTATGGAGATTCAACAAAGAGGTAGGCGCAGTATGGGTGACGTAATCAAAAGCAAGTTTGACTTAAAGGTAATGGCGCACTAGAGCTGTCAAAACTCAAAACTACCATGTAGTGCCTGTATAGAGGGGATCCCCGTGGCCTTTGTTTATGAACAGAACAAGGATGACAATTGGGAATGGCAGGAGACCTCTTTTTGGTAGGATAATTGGTCAGGTCATGGACCCTTAAGGATGTATTCCCCGATTTTTTTACCATAACCACTAATTCAACATTACTTTAGCAAATTGCAGAGGCAATGCAAGCTGGAATATAAGCTTCAGGAGGCATTTAAGGCTGGGAGTTACCTAAGGCTACTGAAATTTTTGGTATCTCGATTCCTTTGGAGAACTTTCTGATGTTTTGATCCCAAGCACAACAATAAAAGGTTTTCATCATGTTAAAGAGCCCTTACAAGAGTGGGAAACCAGATTGAAGCTTGGACATGAAGCAAATAATGGAAATCAAAAGCATTATACAAGTCACATGGATAGCGAGTAAACAAGCATGTCTCACACGTGAAAACCTACAGAAAGAACATTTATTCGATGCAGCATGTGTTTTTTCATGTGAAAGCATGCTGAAACCGACAGTCACTTATTTTTGCACTGTCCCACTCAGTTGTGGAGTTTTTCCTTCAATGCTACTGGAAGACAACGGGTTTATGCCAAAGCAAACTGATGAGCTGTTCAAGTGTTGGAGCCAAAAAGAGCTGGCTAGGAGAAAGGAGAACCTATGGAACACTATACCAGCTGCTGTTTGGTGGACTGTTCGCAAAGTATTTATCATGATACGAATGGCATGCTACTGTTAAGGTTGTCAATGCAACCTCTAATAAGAGTGAAGGATACAAGCTAATACATCCAGTGTTTATCTTGTTTAGACCAAGCGAGCAGAAAAATAGTCTATCAGATAATTTTCTAGAATAACTGAGCTGTAATTTGCAATTTGTCTTCTTTTTTTCTTTGATCAAATGAGTATACCTATTGTAATTCTTGATCTACAAGGATTTATAAAGGATGAAGATTACTCCTAATCTATTATCTTAAGATACTTTGTGGAACTTTTGAATACATAATGACCAAAATGAGGTAAGGGTAACCCTGATCTTTTTCCAAATGTAAACCATAGGGAAAGTTATACAGATCTTCAATAGTTTCAAGATTGTATGAAATTCACACAAAACATTATTGATTTTGAACATTTTACTCAATAAGCAAATTAAATAAGGCATAGATAGTGCAAACTTTAAATCTTAAAGACATCCAAGGAAAAATAACTCAGAAAGAAAGTGCTCTCTCTGCTCAAATAGAAAATTATTAGGGTAGGGTCTGAAAAAGTATCACTAAATCGACAGACTACATTCATAAAATTAACAGTTAGACGCTGCCAATTAAGGAACGTGGAATAAGCCATAGAGAACTTTTCACTTTTGAAAAATAAGAGCTTTAACCGAACAGATTTCAAGTAATGTAAGTGTGTAATGAATAACAAATGTTTGAGGATTTTTGGATAGAAGGAATAGATATCCAAATAGAAAACAGCAACACTTGTGCCTCAATCCCAAACTAGTCGAGATCACACATAATAAAGCTGAGTCTCTGCGATACTGCAACCAGCAATGTGAGCTCAAATAGATGCTAGGTTCAGACACACAGAGTAGCTACCCAGATAGAACAGCAGAAAACATACTATACATTCAAGTTCTGGAATACACCTGCAAGAGCTGAGGTCCTGGAGAAATCAGTTAACTGGCACAGCGACACAGGTTTGTTTGTTTCTTTCTTTTCCCAGTTCAAGAATTTCGAAAAATTTTCTTTTTGTAGAAGAAAGGTACCTGCCACCTCCCACCAGCAACAGGTACCAGGTAACTCTATCCACCAAAGCTTGGATACAACAACAACAACAACACTGGAAGTATATTTAACTTGCATTCTGTTGCTTGCAAATTGCTTAACAAGGAAAAATACAGGAAATATGAGAAGAGGAAACTCTCGCTAAAGATGTCAAAAAGATATCAAGTTAGCTTTGGTACTGTATAGAACAACTAAACATCTAAAATAACCTCCATGCAGTTTACATTTGGAAACTGCTATTTAATTTTCTCTTTTGGTATAAAATACTTTTATCAGTTGAACTGAACAGCTAAAAATTTAACTCATCAAAGTCAAACAAAGTACTTGTACATCTTCATGGCTACAACCTCAGACCCCTCAGTTAGTATCGAGATAATGTACTATAACTGCCAACACAGTTACAAAATACTTTCACATTTGGTTCAACCAAACCTAATGCCCATTTCAGATTAGGTATTTCCCAACAAAAAAATTACCTATAAGGGCATTTGTCACTCCACACCAAAAGCACCTCATAATCAAACTATATATATATCTCCTCAGCTCTTCATTAGTTTGTTCTCATCATCATCCTAGAATTCACAAGAGAAAAGAAGGCTAAACTTTCCCAACTCACCTCTAAAACACTCCAAGCTATCTTCTGCATCTTGCTCCTAGCCCTCAGCTTTGGCTGTGGCAACTCAGCAGGAATCCTTGATGAAGTGGCCCCCGGTGTCGAATCCATCACAAATGGACGATCCTGTTGAGCTACTTTGGTAGTACCAATTGCCAAGTAAAGAGTTACCAGCTACTCTCACTGCTTCTGATTCCAACGTGGTGCCTGTGTTGCTGATCATTCCGTCCCTGCTGCCACAGTGGCTCCTTGGACAGATTTACCAGCTGAACCTGAACCAGATTTTGGTGTATCCAATTCGGACTTACATTTTCTACTGTAGATGATTATGAAACACAGAGATAAATAGCAAATGAAAAAGACCTTACATTAAAATCAATGCGTGGAAACCATTTTACACCAATTATACTGCAGCAGAAGGAAAAGCAGTCACAAGGTAAAGTAGTTTGTAGCATTCCTCTGGATGCTACATATAGAAGAAAAAAAGTTACTATAATAATTAACAAAAAGCAGGAATAAAAGCATAAAATCCTGAATTTTAATCATAAATTTCTTATACCTGGCCTTCTGCCGTCAAAAATTACAATACTGGTGTAAATATTTAGTTACTTACAAGTTTCACCAGTCTTGAGATATTGTACACGAAAATATAGCCCTTCAACATTTGCATTGAGCGCTTCAACCACAATATAAGGAATGGAAATCCCTCAAATTCTCTTTGTTTTGTCAAAACTGAAGGAATACATAACAAGATCCCATAATTCCACAAAAAAAAGGCTATAGAAAACACTACATGTATCTGCTCCATTACTGTGATAAAGGATTGGAAGAAGTTCAAGGAGAAAGCTGTTGCGGCTAGTGAGGAGAAAGGAATGATGATACAGGTAAAAATAGCTTCAAATGGTCTAGGCATACTTTTAGACAAGAAGGGTTGCTCTGATGGTAAGCAACCTTCACTTCCAACCGAGAGATTGTGAGTTCGAGTCTCTCCAAGAGCAAGGTGGGAAGTTCTTGGAGGAAAGGATGCCGAGGGTCTATTTGGAAACAGTCTCTCTACCCCAGGGTAGGGGTAAGGTTTGCGTACACACTACCCTCCCCAAACCTCAAAAGTGGAATTATACTGGGTTGTTGTTGTTGGTCTAGGCATACTTTCTTGTGCCAATTCATGGATGCCTCCACTTTCCCCTACGCTTCTGCAGCTTATCTATAAAAAAGGCAATGGTTACCACAAAATTTAAATTAGACAACCGATTTAATTGTTGTTAAAGCAAAATTGTCAAACATTGATTAACGAGAAAATTACAGTTACTTGCCAATTTTTTACCATTATTTACTGCGATTTTAGAATAAATATTAAGCTTCTGTGCTTCATTGAATCAGTCACCACATGAAATTAATCAAGCGATTATCTTGCTCAAGTTAAATGCAAATCAACCAATTCTTAAGTAAAAATAGGGAGTAAAAAATACATGAACTATCTCTCTTAGCAAAGAAAAGATGAGCAAAGGAGCATATTCAATTAATTGATGATCAAATGATGTTAGTCAAATACCAAGAATCAAAACTAAAATTTCTGGATGAGGGACCAAAAGTATAAATATCCAAGGTAACATGCCACTCAAGATAAATAATATAGGACCCTCTGAATTAGTCACTATTACAGAGAACAAATGGTGAGATAGCGGGTACATCCATCTCAATGAAGCACTCGCTTGGTTTGGTTTAGCGGTTCGCATATTATTTTCAATTTGGGAGATGCCTGAGGGAACCCCTTCAATTCCTTTGAGATCTTCAAGTGCTGGCCTTCATGAACACTTTCATCTAACAAAAGGGTGGCCTTCAGGAGTAAAGGTGCAGAGGCAAGTATAGACCTTACAAAGAGCAATTCAGTTCTTGAACCATGGAAGTGATCTATTTTGAGCTTTCTAAGCGTGTTGAGTCCTTGTCTCCTGTAGGTTGGTCCTTCAAAATGATTTACATTGACTTCAATGTCACCTTTGTTCTTCGAGCCCAACTAAAAGTATCATAGAAGTAAAATCAGTAACATTTACAGCTCTTTAATCAAAAGGAGAAACAACTCATGAACTCATTGACTTACCGAAAATAGAAGGGCATTCAAATTGGGAGAAGCGCTAAGCATTCTTATAAGGGAAGATATTTGATCTTCATCATCAAAGTTGAATTGATGACAAGTGAGAACCCTCAAGTTGTCGAGACGTGTGGCGAACCTCTCTGCTTCAGTACCAGAAGCAAAAGACTGGACAACAGACAACCACAAAAGAGTAACATTAGATATTACAAATATATGCATCATTCTTAGCTAAGCAAAGATATCAAAATTTTGCACCTTACCTTGAGGTAGTAACTGTCCAAAAGAAGACGACAAACTTTAGTCCAGCCACTGAGAAGATTGGTCAAGTTCATCACTTTATGTTGATTGTTTTGTGATGCAAGTGCAACTGCTTCCAGCTTCCGACAGTCCATGAAATGACCTATCTGAAGGTTGCTAATGCCACTGGTAAAGAAACTTAATAGCAAAAGTTCTGGAGCACATATTTTCAAATGATGAAGACCAGAGCATGACATAAAACGGAGGTTCTCAAGGTTTGGCATCCACAAGAAAGAAGTCGCAACATCTAATTCTAAGGCGACTCGATGTAGTGAAAGACTTTTGAGCTTGTGGAAGCCCCTAAAGCTGGATGGTGGCTTGAAAATGCAGTTGGACAGGTCCAAACTTTCTAGTTCTACACCGTACATGTAGGAAGGCAAAGTATAAGGAGCTTTGTTCATATTCTGAAGGGTGAGATCCATGAGACCATTTCTTGACAACAAAAGCATCCATTGATCGATAATTGAGTGCTGAGAAGAAGGTATTGTTGAAATATTTAGGAGGAATGCCTTAATGGCTCCATCGTGCTGCGACAGAATAGTATTAATGATGTCTATTAATTTTTCTGATGGCTTGTTCTTGCAAAACTGAGCAGAAAATACGAGCTTGGGGATTGAGGACCAAACATGTCTCCACGCTCTAGACAAAACACTCATTTTTGCGGCTTCCTCAATAGACAAGTGCTCCTCAATCTGGTGTTTGACATTAATGGGAAGATCGGTAAGTCTATCAAGTGTGTCCCCTTCAACTTTAAGTCTCTTACAGCGACCTATCATTGCGATTCTGAGTTCTGGAGAAAAAAAAAAGGGAGTCGGAATATAATTTCAACATACTGCAAATGACTCATGTATACCACAATATCCCATGTGGAATGAATCTATCTATGCCAGAGCAAGGTTAGCTAGATCAATATCTGTTAAACAGAGCCGGACTTCAGATTTAACTCTGTGTCAAATAAAGTGTTAAGGCAATTCTTAAATTATCACAATACATATCCAGTTATAAAATCTGTTCTAGCAAGTATCTATAGAGTATGCCATGGACACGTATTAAGCACCCAAAAGCTGAATCAACAACTTTGAGCTACACCTACACAAAATGGCAAGAACGTTGAGCAATTTTAAAAATTTAATAGACAAAAAAACAAAAATTTAGCGTTTTGGTCAGTGTTTCCATCCAATATCACAAGAAATTAATTGCAAAAATTAAGAATAGAAAAGAAAAACCTACGATCTGGTGACTGCTCGAGGAGTTGGATGCAGAAGGAATCTGAGAATTGTTTGATGTTTGGTTTGGGCAGTGAATAAACCGCGGAAGTAGATGTATATTTTATTTTATTATTTTTATAGATACATGAGAAGGACCTGTTTCCGGTTTTGATTGGGAATTGGTATAGATACATGAAAGGGCCTGTTTCCGGTTTTGATTGGGAATGAGGGCGGTTCAAGGTAAGGCAAGAGCTTACCATCTCCCATCTTTACCCCAATTTTTTGCTCCTAAAATGGAGATTTTTTCAATCCCCAGTTTTTTCTCCAAACCTTTATATATTCTTCTGTCTTCTATATTATATTAGATTTAGTGCACGCATTTTACGTGTGTATCTCATATAAAAATATAATTTTTTTAAATAATAACATAAATAATACTCAGATGTATCTCTGTTATAAAATAAAAATTAACACAAAAATTACAAGTTCCTAAAAGATAATAAATATTAATCATATATTTAGGGATTTGGATCCAATGTAGTGGTTCTTTCTTTCGGGTTCTTTCTAGTAATTACTTTACTGTGGTGTTGTGGGAGTAATGTTTGATTAAAAGATAAAGAGGTTGTTTGATTTTACATATTAAACCTTCCTATGTACACGCGCGTTTATGTCATATTAATTTAAAAAGAATTTTATTTTGATAGATTATCGACAATTGAAATTATTATATCCATATTTTAATTAATTTATGAGAATTCTAACTTGTATCCTTATTTTAATTATGCTTTAGTAATCATATTAGGCATCACAAAGTAACTCGACAAATATTAATCGTTCTTACAAATGATATCTCAATCGCATCTTACTCTACATATGATGTCTTTCTAAAATGTTTCATATTACACATGATGAATTACATAATGTAATTAATTTTATTCCTAAGAATATATAACTCTTAGTAAAAATAATTTTCTTATTTTATATATGTGTAAGGCGAATAATATTAAATTGTACTTATTATATTGACTAATTAGATGAACATTGAGACAAAATTGTTTATCCTGCTTATAAGCTTACTATTCATTTTTGCTTAGTTTGTTAGATCTGTGTTGTAATTGATTGGATTTAAAGTAATGACATATAAGACTAAATTTAAAATATAAAAACTTAGTAATAGACAACTAAAATAAGAAGAAACCTCGGGTACATGACTAAGATGAGAATAGTCAAACCAAAAATATAGAATAATGCGTTAATGAGTCATCTTGACCAACAAAATAACATTCTTGAAACCAAAAATAAAAAATAAAAAACAACTTACGAAGAATTTTTTTTTAAAAAAAGGTCATATACATACATACATTATAACTGAACATCAATTAAATGGAAAGTCAGATACTCCTAATATTTGGTTCAAAGTCGTTACGATTAGGTTGTCGATTTTTGGTAAGATATTATTTGATTTTGAAATTCTCAATTTTAGGCATTTTACATAATTTAAATAAGGAAGCATTTAATAATCAAAATATTAGTATATTTCAAAGTCCTAAAAATTAGGAAAAATAATTAAATGATAATTTTATCCAATATAAAATTAATTTAAAAGGGTAAAAAAGACGAACAATATTTTGCTAAAGGCCTTCCTGCTTTTAATATAGTATAGATTATTATCTTTCATTTTTTAATTTCAATTAAACAAATTTCATCTTTTATTTTTATTAATTTGTAATTTCCATAATTAAAACAACTTCATAAAATTTAAATAATATAATTTTTATGTATATTATTAAATAACATAATAACTTAGATCCCTACTAAGTTATTATATTATTTACTGTAGTTTTAATTTTATATAGTTTATTTAATGTATTTTCAATTTAAATGTATTTTTATTTAATGTATTTTCAATCTTCGCTTTTCAATTTTAGCAACATCTAATATTTTATATTTGCACCTTTCAATTTTAGTAACATATAATATTTTATATTTGCACCATTCATTTTTTGAGATAATTATATATTTTTTGTACAATTATAACTTATAATAAAATTAACTTATAGTTTACATAAAAATAATAAATGCACGAAAATTAATTTATCAAAATTATACACAAAAATTAATTTCAGCGAACACTATTCATTCCCCATTTTGGGGACAAAAATAAAGGAGGGTTGGAGTTAAATATTCCCCAAAATTGCCCCTATTATGGGGAATGGGACACGGTTGGAGATGCCTTAGGCCCCAAATTTTTAAGGCATGAAAAATAAGAAACACTATTATATTATTATATAATTATTAATACAAGATTTTAAAGTGTAATAATTTTTAATATTTGGTAGACGTAAGATTGAGTGAGTAATTGGATATTAAAAATTACTAAATTAAATAATATATTTACCTTCTAATCAATTTCATTTTTCCTTTATTATGTATAGGCTTTTTTCATGATTCTCAAGATTTTACTTTCTAATTTCAATTCAAATTCTCTAAATTAACTATTCTCGATTTTACAAATGTCCATCCTTGAATGGGTCTAGAATCATACTTGGAGTGCTGAATACGTGTGGATATCTGCTCCGCATGTCCTCATTGGTCTCCCAAGTCGCCTCTTCGACTGATTGACCCCTCCCCTAAAATTTTAACGCAAAAATCATCTTGGACCTCAACTAGCAAACCTGCATGTCAACAATGGCAACTGGCTCCTCCTCATAACCTAGACTCTCATCTAGTTGAACCGTGCTGTAGTATAGCACATGCGACGGTCGACGTGATACCTCCAGAGCATAGACACGTGGAAAATATATTAACTCTCGATAGACTGCGATGAAAATCAAGCTCATAAATAACCTCCTCAACTCGTCTCAACACCTCAAATAGAACTATAAACCTTGGGCTCAACTTTTCCTTTCTTCCCGAACCTCATGATTCCCTTCATCGGCGAGACTTTCAAGAGAACCTTCTTGCCCATCATAAATGACAACTCACGCGCCTTCTACTCCGCATAACTCTTCTATCTGGACTGTGTTGTGCGCATTCGCTCCTGAATCAACTTTACCTTTTCCAAGGCATCCTTCACCAAGTCAGTACCATATAACTTAGTCTCGCCAGGTTCAAACCATCCGATGAGCGAATGACATCGCCGACCATACAAAGCCTCAAATGAATTTATTTCGATATTGTACTGATAACTGTTGTTGTAAGCAAACTCAGGCAAAGGCAAAAATCAATCCCATTGCTCTCCGATGTCAATCACCTATGCTCTGAACATATCCTCCAAGATTTGAACTGTCCGCTCCGACTGCATGTCGGTCTGCGGATGAAAGGTTGTACTGAGCTCTACCTGGGTCCACAACTCACTCTGCATCGCCCTCTAGAAATGCAAAGTAAAATGAGGGCCTCTATTTGATATAATGGAAACATGTACACCATGAAATCGAACAATTTTCTAAATGTAAATCTGGGCCAATCTCTCTGAAGAATACGTGGTCACAACCGGAATGAAGTGTGCTCACTTGGTCAACCTGTCGACAATAACCTAAAGTGCATCAAACTTCCTCACGGTCTACGGCAACCCAACTACGAAGTCCATAGTGATGGGCTCACTCATACATGAACTGCTGACAATTTAGGCACCTCGCTACATACTCAACTATGTCCTTCTTCATCCGCCGTCACCAATAATGTTGCCTCAGGTCGTGATACATCTTTGTAGCACCTAGATGAATAGAATACCAAGAATTGTGTGCCTCATCTAGCATCTTTTCCCTCAATCCATCAACATTAGGGACACATAGACGATCCTGGAGTCGTATAACACCATCCTCACTAATGGTAACCTCCTTGAAACCACCCTGTAGTACTGTATCCTTGAGAATCAATAAGTGCGGATTGTAATACTAGCGAGCCTTGATCTGCTCGAATAGTGAAGACTGGGCGACACATGCAAGAACTATGCTAGGCTCTAAAATATCCAACCTCACAAGTCTGTTAGCCAAGGACTGAATGTCCAACGATAATGGCCTCTCCTGAAATGATTGCCAAACTAACCATACTCTCTGACTTTCTGCCCAAGGCATCCACACCCATATTCGCCTTGCCCGGATGATAAAGGATGGTAATATCTTATTCTTTTAGTAACTCAAGCCACATGCGCTGCCTCAAATTGAGATCTCTCTACTTGAACAAATGTTGTAAGCTGCAATGATCGGTTTAAATCTCACAGGACACCCCATAAAGATAATGCCTCCAGATCTTAAGAGCATGAACTATCACGGCCAACTCCAAAGGGTGCACGGAGTAATACTTCTCGTGGGGCTTCAGCAAACGTGAAGCATATGTAATAAATTGCTCCTCCTGCATCAACACACAACCTAGGCCAACCCGTGAAGCATCATAATACACAGTATGCATCCCTAAACTAGAAGGCAACACTAATACCGATGCTGAAGATAAGGCGCCCTTAAGCTTCTAAAAGCTCGCCTCATAATCATCGTACCATCGAAACGAAACACCCTTCTGAGTCAATCTAGTCAAAGGTGTTGTAATAGATAAGAATCCATCCATAAACCGATGGTAATAACCGGCTAACCCCAAGAAGCTCCTGACCTCGGTTGTTGTGGTAGGACGAGGCCAACTCTGAACTGCCTTGATCTTCTTGGGATCTACCTTAATACCCTCGCCTGATACAACATGTCCCCATAATATAACCACACTCACACCTGGAGAAATTAACATATAGTTGTTGTTCCCGCAAGGTCTGAAGCACCACTCTCAAATGTTACTTGTGCTTCTCCATGCTACGCGAGTAGATCAAAATAATCAATGAAGATAATGAAAAACGAGCCAATATACAGCCTGAACACCCAGTTCATCGAATTCAGTAATAATCGACGGGGCGTTAGTCAAATCGAAGGAAATCACTAAAAACTCATAGCCGTAAAGCTGTCTTCGGAACATCCAAATCACAAATCTTTAACTAATGGTACCCCGATCTCAAGTCAATCTTAGAGAACACCTTGTCACCCTGTAACTAGTCAAACAAATCATCAATACGCAGTGACGGGTACTTGTTTTTTATGGTAACTTTGTTCAATTGGTGGTAATAAATGCACATCAACATAGTCCCATATTTCTTCTTCACGAATAACATTGGTGCACCCCAAGGCGATACACTCGGTCTGACGAATCCCTTTGCTAGCAACTCCTCAAGCTACTCCTTCAACTCTTTCGGAGCCATGCGGTATGGTGGAATAGAGATAGGCTAGGTACCTTGTGACGGCCCAAAGGGTCATCACCGTAATTCTCCCTTTCCTAATGCTTCTGAGGCTTTGAAAACCTCTCTATTTGGTTGCCTCGATTTGCGTGCACAGTCTAGGCGCGAAGCCAAAATTTTTTTATGTGGAAATATACGAATTTGGTATTAAAACTTATGAATTCTGATAATAATATTGATATAGTTGACTTTGGTCAATGTTTTGGGTAAACGGACCCGGACAAGTGATGTGACAGTCCCGGAGGTCCGTATAAAAATATGAGACCCGAGCGTATTCCTGGAATCGAGATCTGATGTCCCAAGCCCGAGTATAGAATTTTTGAAAGAAAGTGTTTATTTGAAAATGATATGAGAAATTGAAATAGAAATGAGTTAGAAAATATAGGTATCGGGCTTGTATTTTGGTTCCGATGCCCTGTACAGGTCTTAAATGAGTGTAAAGTGCTTTTTGTGAAATTTGGTGGAAATCGGATGTCGTTTGACGTATTTCGGACTAAAAATAGAAAATTTGGAAGTTATGAACTTTGAAATAAAATTTATGAGTCTGGAGGTTGATTCTTTTGTTTTGATGTTATTGTAGCGATTTGATCACTCGAGCAAGTTCGTAGGATAATATTGAGTGAGCGTCTGTATTTGGTTGGGAGCCTCGAGGGCTCGGGAGTGATTCGGAGATGGTCCGGGGTGGTTCTCACTTAGAGGAAAACAAGTTCAAGTATTGCAGACACCAGCGCGACCGCGATCATTTCTGTGCGGTCTGTGCTGGAGCCACGCGGCCGCGATGCATTTCAGTGTGGTCTGCGTGGCTGAGTCTGAGGCTAGGGGTTCCAGGTTAAGCAGTGCGCCCGCGCACCAAATCAGTGTGGTCCGTGCTGGAGCCGTGCGGCCGCGATGTTTTGTTGTGCGGTCCACGTGGCTGTGTTCGAGGCCAGGGATTTCAGGATAACCAGCGCGGCTGCGCACCAAAATAGTGCAGTTCGGCTGGGAGGATTTAGAG
Organism: Nicotiana benthamiana; assembly: GCA_034376525.1. Taxonomy (NCBI): domain Eukaryota; kingdom Viridiplantae; phylum Streptophyta; class Magnoliopsida; order Solanales; family Solanaceae; genus Nicotiana; species Nicotiana benthamiana. The sequence continues at coordinate 56,450,720 of CM067340.1, read as the reverse complement.
GAGCCCAACTTTGCCTCTCACTCGGCGTGGCCACAGCACATTTTTGTGCGGTCCGCGCCAGGTTCTCAGAAAGGTATATAAGTTCGAAATTTTACCCATTTTTCCACTTTTCAAAAACCCAAAACCTAAGAGGCGATTTTCGAAACGATTTTCTCCTTCTAAACGATTGGTAAGTGGTTTCTAACTTACTTTCCTTACTACTTAACATCTTTTAACATGATTTCAACTTCAATCAAAGGTTTTCACAAATGAGAATTTGGGGTTTTGGGTGGAACCTATGTTTTTCAAAATTTGTGGAGTTGGACCCCAATTGGAGGTCCGATTTCAAAACCAATTATATATTCGGATTCGGGGGGGAATGGGTAACCGGGTTTTGGTTCGAACCTCGGGTTTTGACCATGTGGACCTGGGGCATTTTGGGAATTTTTGGGTAAAACTTTGAGAAATTCATTCTTATGCATTCAAATAGTTTTAACTAGCATTTGTTGATACATTTGGGTAATTTGTGCCTAGATATCATTGTTTCAGAGTTAGATTCTAGAGGAAAAGCGATGTTAGAGGCTTGAATTGCTATTTTCGGACCTAGGTAAGTATTTGATCTAACTTTTGGCTTGAGGGAATAGGATTAGGATGTTATTTGCTATGTGTTGTGTGAAGTCGGTGCATAGGCATGGTAACGATTATCTATGTACCCGAGTCTAGCATAACGTGGGTCTTGAATTGCATTACTTCGAATGATATGGTATAAATTCTTGTTGGAAATTGATTTAGTTCACATGATATGAACAGTTGAGGATAAATAATGATGTCATATAATTTTGGAGCATTGGCTCGACTTAGCACTTGTTGGTAGCTAACGTGTTTAGAAGTGGAAATTCTGTGATCATGTCTCTTGCCGGGACTTAAATATATGTTGAATTCTCCCTTGCTGGGATATTTGGACTGTTAGTTGCATTCCCTTGCCGGGACGCTTGGTATTTTGATGTTACTCCCCTCGCAATTGAGTTGCCAACAATTTTGGGTGAGTCCTATTGGTAAATAATGAGGAGCGAGTTGCACGCCGCAACAGTATTAGGTATTGAGGATCGGGTTGCACGCCGCAACAGATTAATTGTCTAGGATCGGATTGCACGCTGCAACGGTATTAAATATTGAGGATCGGGTTGCATGCCGCAACGAGGTATAAATCAAGTATGTTGTTTTGTTTTGTATATGGACTGAAGATATTGTTCTGTGTGTTGATCTCTTCCGCTGTTTCATAATCAGTTGTTAACTGCTCAATTTTCATCCTTGTTAGCTGATTTCTGTATTTGAACTTTTGTAACCCACAACATGCTTCCCTCCCTTTTTAACTATTTATAATAGTGTATTCTCTTGTTATTGCCTATGTTTGTACAAGTTACTTGTGGTAGGTCCTGTCTAGCCTCGTAACTACCTCGCCGGGGTTAGGCCAGGCACTTACCAGCACATGAGGTCGGTTGTGCTGATGCTACACTTCTGTGCCCTTTTGTGCACATATCAGGAGATAGCTTACGGACCGCATCAGTAGTTCGGGAGCGCGCCTTCAGTCCAGAGACTCCTAGGTAGTTCGTTGGCGTTCGCGGGCCCTATGTCTCTTCTATTTCATTGCAGTTTGTTTATTTGTATCCAAACAGACACTTGTGTATTTTCTTTTCAGACTGATGTTTTTAGTACTCTTTTTGTAGTCCGTGAGTAGTGACATCAGATATTGGGTAAAGATATACTTTAAACTTCCGCACTTTGCTATTGTTTTTATTAAAAGTTTTCTGCATATTTTAAATATTTATTTCAGTTATTATATTTTTTAGAGTAAGCTTGTGAAATGTTTAAAAAGGGTTGGCTTGCCTAGCTCCGACAGTAGGCGACATCACGACCCCGGTGGTGGGAAATTCGGGTCATGACAAGTTGGTATCAGAGCACTAGGTTACTTGGGTCTCACAACTCACGGACAAGCTCGGTAGAGTCTGAGGGGTTGGTACGGCGACGTCTGTATTTATCCCTCAGAGGCTACAGAGTTAGGAAAAATTTCACTTTGTTCATTCTTGTCATGCGATTCTGTTTCTCAAACATTGATTGTCGTTCTACTCTATTCTTTCGCAGATGGCGAGAACACGTGTGTCTTCTTCTACCACGCAGCAGCCCGAGCTCCCAGCAATAGCTCCCGCGATAGGCAGGGGCCGAGGCCGTGGTAGGGGCAGAGCTCAGCCCTAGGCAGCAGTTCCAGAGGTGGAGCCTCATATTGAGTTTGATGAGGAGGTTCCAGCCCCAGCAGCTCTAATGGGCCCAGCTCAGGTCCCAGGAGGGGTTATGTTTTCTCCGGATCTCCAGGATGCTCTCGTCCGTATAGCATGTTTTATGGACAGTGTCACCAGAGCGGGCTTACTACTGGTAGCACCAGCCACCTCCCAGGCTGGAGGAGGGGTACAGACTCCTGCTACGCGTACTCCGGAGCAGGTAACTCCCCAGACTCAGGATCCAGTGGTTCAGCCCACAGTGGTAGCTCGGACAGGCTTTACAGCTCAGGCTGGAGATGGAGCGGCCATGTCTTCGGATGCTTTGTGGAGACTTGATCGATTCTCCAAGCTTTTCACCACCACTTTTAGCGGCACTTCGTCGGAGGATCCCCAGGATTTTCTATTCAGTTGTCATGAGATCCTCAGAACTATGGGTATAGTAGAGACCAATGGGGTCGATGTTTGCACCTTTAGGCTTGCAGGATCCTCAAAGACTTGGTGGAGAGATTATTGCCTATCTAGACCAGCAGGGTCTCCAGCTTTGACATGGGATTAGTTTGCGGAGTTATTCATAGAGATGTTTCTCCCTGTCACTCAGCGGGAGGCACTTCGTAGACAGTTTGATGCCTCCATCAGGGCTCCATGACAGTTACATAGTATGAGACTAGATTTATTGATTTGGCACGCCATGCAGTTGTGATACTCCCCACAGAGCGAGAGAGGGTCCGGAGATTCATTGATGGATTGATTCAGCCGATCCGTCTTCAAATGGTCATGGGAGTTGGTAGCGATATATCCTTTCAGGAGGCGACCAATGCAGCCCACCGAGAAGAGATGGCACTCGCTCGAGGAGGTGGTCAGATAAGATACCTCGACATTCTGGTAGGTTCATTGGTACCTCATTTGGAGGTAGGGTTTCATATGACAGAGGCCACCCTCAGAGGCCCTTTCAGTCAGCACTCCAGGTTTCACACGGTACTGCGGGCGGTAGCAGTTCTCAGCAGCACTACTCTGATCAGCAGCCCATCAGCGCACTACCGCTCCAGAGCCATCGAAGAGGTCAATCAGGGCATCAGAGTCTTCCCCAGTCTTCTCAGTTGCAGCACTCTACTAGGTGTTCTGAGTGTGTGGACCTCAACCATATTTGGAGGTATTGCCCGAGGTTGAGGGGTGCTCGGTCTCAGCAGCAGGGACCTTGTCCCATAACTCAGGCAGCAGTTGATCCACAGGCCGCCCAGCCAGCTAGAGGCGGGGGTAGAGGCCATAGAGGTGGAGGTAGGGAGCATAGAGGTGGATCGCAGACCGCCAGAGGCAGGGGTCAGCCCGCAGCAGATCGTCCCAGAGACACAGCCTAGGGAGGAGGGGGTCAGCCCCGTTGTTATGCTTTGCCGGGCAGGCCAGAGGCCGAGTCATTAGATGTTGTGATTACAGGTACTATTCTGGTCTGTGATAGGGGTGCTTCTGTGTTGTTTAACCGGGATCTACGTATTCTTATGTGTCGTCCTATTTTGCACCCTATTTGATCATGCCTAGTGAGGCTTTGGGTATTCCTGTATATGTGTCCACACCGGTTGGTAATTCTATAGTGTCGACCAAGTGCATCGTTCATGTGTGGTGTTATTTGAGGGTCTTGATACCTGTGTCGACTTATTGCTTTTAGATATGGTGGACTTTGACATTATATTGGGGATGGATTGGCTGTCCCCGTATCATGCTATCTTGGATTGTCACGCCAAGATCGTGACCTTGGACTTGCCAGATTTTCCCCAACTTGAGTGGAGAGGGACCCCAGATCATGCCACCCATAGCGTTATTTCTTATTTCAAGGCTCGACGTATGGTCGATAAGGGGTGTCTAGCATATTTGGCGTATGTTCGCGACTCCAGCGCAGATGTTCCATCTATTGACTCTGTTCCTATTGTTCGGGAGTTCCCTGAGATTTTCCCTTCAGACCTGCCGGGTATGCCACCCGACAGGGATATTGATTTCTGTATTGATCTGGCTCCGGGCACTCAGCCTATTTCCATTCCGCCGTATCGCATGGCCTCGCCAGCGTTGAAAGAGTTGAAGGAGTAGCTTCAGGACCTTCTTGATAAGGGTTTCATTAGACCCAGTGTATCCCCTTGGGGTGCACCGGTGTTGTTCGTGAAGAAAAAGGATGGGTCGATGAGGATGTGCATTGATTACCGGCAGTTGAACAAGGTGACGATAATGAACAAGTATCCACTGCCGAGGATTGATGATTTGTTCGACCAGCTTCAGGGTTCTAGGGAGTTCTCAAAGATAGATTTGAGGTCTGGTTATCATCAGCTGAGGATTAGGGTGTCTGATGTCCCTAAGACAGCATTTCGCACTTGGTATGGGCACTATGAGTTTTTGGTCATGTCGTTTGGGTTGACTAATGCCCCGGCAGCATTCATGGAGTTGATGAACCGAGTGTTCAGGCCCTATTTGGATTTATTTGTGATTGTATTCATTGACGGCATCTTAATATACTCCGGCAGTCAGGAGGAGCATGAGCAGCACCTTATAGTGGTTCTTCAGACGCTGAAGGATAGTCAGTTGTACGCCAAGTTCTCGAAGTGCGAGTTTTGGTTAAGTTCAGTCGCATTCCTGGGTCATGTCGTATCAGCAGAGGGTATTCAGGTGGACCCGAAGAAGATAGAAGCAGTCAAGAACTGGCCTTGACCAGCTTTAGCTACAGAGATCCGCAGCTTTTTGGGAATAACTGGTTACTACAGACATTTTGTGGAGGGGTTTTCATCCATCGCAGCCGTGATGACTAGATTGATCTAGAAGAGTGCCCAGTTCAGGTGGTCATTTGAGTGCGAGGCGAGCTTCCAAAAGCTCAAGATAGCTTTGACCACGATACCAGTATTGGTTTTGCCACGAGATCTGGGCCTTATGGTGACGTCCAAATCCACCGCTAAAAAGCAATAGATATGATCGCAACAATATAATTACTCAAATATGAGTCGGGGTCGAATCCCACAGAGAACAATGTGTAGGCGATTAGGAATGCAAGAAAAATATCGCTAGTCGCGCAGTGCCAAACACTAAGAACTTTTGGATGAAAATTGTTCTTATATCTGAAATGCGGAAATGTAAACTATCCTAGAAAGCAATTAAAATGATCAATGGCTATAAGTATGACAGCATCATGAATTACACTCAAGTAACGATCCAATGTATTTCACGATATTACCAATATGAGCGAGTTTATGTTAATTAGCCACGGATAATAATTCTTAATTAGCTTCTTCCGAAGACTAACAAGACTTCCTAATTGAATTATCCCTAATCACAATTGGAAGAATAAGCACACTCGGAAGGCTACAAGTAGTTCAATCCTATCCCTAGGTAGAATCTATAAAATGAGGTTAACGCCTAAAGTTCTTGTTAATTAATCTTTCCCAACACCAAACTATTTTTCCCAAAATTAATTCGGAGTTAATGGGCGAGTCCTAGGGTTAGATAATCCCTTTGGAAACATTAAATAACAAGAATAATAAAAGAAACAATAACTCACTTCATAAATATAGAAAAATCATTCAATAAATAAGCACAACAAGGTATATAATCCACAAGTGGTGTGATGGTTGTAGGAGTACTGGAGGAATCTGCAGGAGCTTCATGAATCTCCATTTCTGTGAACTGGCCAAAGCTGGGAGATGCTACATTAATTATTCTCTTCTTTGGTGCACCTCCTACTCTTGATCTCAGTAAGGGATGGATGAGCTTTTTTGCGTTCTTCTCCTTTTCTGTGGGCTTAGGTTTTACCCCAGCCTCACAGCATAGCTGGGTGATCAATGATAGGAAGAATAAGCTCTTGGTTCTCTCTGCCACCACCTCTGCTATCTCATCAACAATGAGCTGCCCCACATTCACCGGTAAGCCCTCCAGAATAGCACAAATCACTCTTGCCTTTTTAGCTGTCACCTCTGTCTCATTCTTCAAAGGCATGATGCAAGCATAGATGATAGAGAGCCAAGTATTGGCCTCTGCAGTGAATTCAGTAGACTCGATTCTTCTGTGGTTTTTTATCCATTTCGGCACCTATCCACCATGCAAGTGAGTGACGAACCATTGGGTAGCCAACTGTTGAGCTTTCTCCCTGTACACCTGGTTGTCGACATTTGCAAGATTGTAATAGGCATTGATCCGCTCTGGACTGAAACGGATTTTGCAACCTTTGACAGTAGCCACCAACTCATTGTTGAAGTCTGTCTCTACAACATTTGCATAAAATTCTCTGACGACCTCATTCTGACCTGGGCTCTTTGGCGAAGCATATCCATCCACTAGCAAGGAATCTCCCATGGAACTCAGGCCATCAGTCCTCCAGGTCGACTAACTGTATGCCTCTTTCCCTTATCATGATTTTGGAGAGCTGTTTGTCATAACGTTCAGAGCACCTGCGTGAGGAGAATGTGGCAGCATCATAATACTCCTCTGTGGCAACTTGTTCGGCATATTGTTGCACATTTTCATGAGTTGCCGACTCCATTTTATAGCTCAAAATAGCTACACACAAAGTATACATGTCAAACAACTGTATGGTGACTTTCAACATTGCAGTTAGAGGTAATTAGGCCAAAGAAACAGGTTAAAAAGCTTTCAGGGCATAATGCTTGAAGCTACTAGTTTGCAGACTGGGCAGCATTGAATCACGATCACAGACAATGTCATGCGATCGCGGAGAAGAAAGTGATGGCGACCCACACACTCCCAGAAGGATTCACGCGATCGTGATGAACGATTTTTAGGTACAACCAAATTTAGACCTACACGATCGCGGAAATGGACATCGCAATCGCGAGGGTCTTCTTCCTCGCCCAGAACCAGTGTCTTTGGGGCATTTCTTTGAACAAGTGGTATGCTTCATTGTTGAAAGCCATTTTACACAACCAAAACATACATTTTTGCCCTAAAATTTTGCATAAGGAAACTCTTTTTCTCTCAACCTATCACTCACAGCAAGCAAGCATACAAAAAGACCCAACAATGGCTTCTCACACCATAAACAATTTTCAAGCCCTAACATTTGTAAATACGGCAGCCCACACCCTAACTTACCATTATAATAGCAATTAAACCAAGCTTTAGGGTGGGAGAGTGACATACCTGAGAGATGATGCAAGATTTATGTGATGGAATTCAAGCCTACTTAATTTCTTTTTGGTGTTTTCAGGGGTAAATAGGAGCAGGGATTTGTTCTTCTTTTGTTGTGGGTGAAAATGGGCGTGTTTTGTCTTTCTAGTGCATTTCAAGCCTGAGACTGCCACTTTTATACGTGATCGCATGGCAATAACTGCGAATGCAGTGAACGAATTTAACAACTCATGCGATCGCGTGGCTATCTCTGTGATCGCATAGAGATAGCCAAAAGCTCACTTAGTGCGAATGCGTGAGCATTCCTGCGATCGCGATTCTCTGCATTTTCTACAGTTTTGTGCAGCTACTGGTTTGTGGCTGCCAAAAATAATATTCTATGCTATTCTAAAAAAGAAAATTCCAAAAATGATGAAATATATTGAAAAACAATGGGTTGCCTCCCACCAAGCGCCGCATTTAATGTCGTGGCATGACGCAAACAACATTACCACTTTTTTTAGCCACTTGGATGATATGAACTAGGCACCTAGCTTGGAATCAAGCTTGTGACCATGAGCGATGGGGGGTGGTAAGTTGATGATTGAGCCAATGCTTAAAATCTTCATTTTGCACTTCTTGACTTTCAAGTGAGGGATGTCGTTTTGATTTCTTGCTTCCTCAAACTGTAAAATGTATGGCATGAGTTTTTCCTCCTCACACTCCTTCATTGATTCATGTGGTTCAACTTCCATGTCACCACACAATTCCAATGTTAAAAAATGTTGGATTGTGACCTCAAGCCTTCACTTTGCAATTTTTCTATCTTGACATCCTCTCTTTCTCCCGGATTAGAGTCAACATCAACCACATTTACATTTACGCCGGTTGACTCCAATTCCATATTTTTCTCGGCATCAATAATACTTATTGAGTCGGTTGGCAGATCTTCAATTCTTGATTCCTCAAAGTAAAGCTCACTTTCTTCCTCAGAGTTGGACTCTTTTTGGCTCTCTTCCACACACTCAAGTTGTTGGGCATAGTGAGCCTCAACTAAACTTTGCATTTGATTTTCCAAAGTGCGAATATGTTCTTCATTTTAATTCAATCCTTGTTTCAAGTCCTCGAGTGCAAAGTTTTGCTTCTCCTCATTTTCAAGAATGGTCTCCAACATGAGCATAATTTTCTCATCTTGAGCATTTGGGAGTTCTTCTTGGTTTTGATCAAGTGCCAAGAAAAGGTTCTCACTTTCAATCTCCAAGGAAGGATTTTGGTTTTCATTCACTTCCAAGGCTCTTTGAACCCTTGAGGCTTCGATCATTTCCTCCATTTGTGAGTTCAATCGTTGAAGTGCTAAATCATTTTGGAGACTAGTCTCCAAAATATGTTCCAAGGCATTTTGCTCCTTGTTATCTTCTTCAATTATGTACTCCAACATGAGCTTGAACTCTCCATTTTGGCCATGTTCACTTTCTTCCATTTCCATAGCCCTATAGTCTTCATTATAAGAAGCAAACTCATAATAGTAGGGGCTTGGGGAAGGGAAGGTCAAATATGCACAATAATCCCAATGACCATTTTGGCAACCACACGTCTCACACATACTCCAACAACGGGGTTGATATTGTGCACACAATCCACCCCCGGGAGAATTTAAGCAATTTTACCACGAGTGTTGTCTTCCACAATAAGGACACGGGTCGTCAAAATATGAACAACTACCATCCGACCAATTTTCATTATATGATGCCATTTTTCAAGAATAAGAATATAAACAAGAAACAAACTATAAAAATAGACCCAAGGTAAGAAAAATAATTATACAAATATTCACAAGTTTGGATCAAAGCACTTTCGCTTACTTCTCAAACAACCTAAATTACACCAAATTGTTCCCCGGCAACGACGCCAATTTCGCTGACGTCCAAATCCACCGCTAAAAAGCAATAGATACGATTGCAACAATATAATTACCCAACTATGAGTCGGGGTCAAATCCTACAGAGAACAATGTGTAGGCGATTAGGAATGTAAAAAAATTATCGCTAGTCGCGCAGTGCCAAACACGAAGAATTTTTGGTTGAAAATTGTTTTTATATCTAAAATGCGGAAATGTAAACTATCCTAGAAAGCAAGCAAAATGATCAATGGCTACAAGTATGAAAGCATCGAGAATTACACTCAAGTAACCATTCAATATATTTCATGATTTTACAAATATGAGCGAGTTTATGTTAATTAGTCACGGATAATAATTCTTAATTAGCTTCTTCTGAAGACTAACAAGACTTCCTAATTGAATTATTCCTAATCAAAATTAGAAGAATAAGCACACCCGGAAGGCTACAAGTAGTTCAATCCTATCCCTAGGTAGAATCTATAAAATGAGGGTTAACGCCTCAAGTTCTTGTTAATTAATCTTTCCCAACCCCAAACTATTATTTCCAAAATTAATTCAGAGTTAATAGGTGAGTGCTAGGGTTAGCTAATCCCTTTGGAAACATTAACGAACAAGAATAATTAAAGAAACAATAACTCACTTCATAAATATAGAAAAATCATTCAATACATAAGCACAACAAGGTATAAAATCCTCACTTTAATTATGAATATTCCCATACACAAGATTTAAGTGTTGGATAAAATACTACACTTAGATAAACAATACAAAGCAAGGAAATGAAGAAATAAACATAAATGGGTAAGAAAATCTTAACCACAAGCTTTAATCTGCAAGACCCAAGTATGTTTGTTCAAATCCTAGCACAAGAACTTGTTCTCTCTAGTTTATACAAACTGAAAATAAGCCAAAGATGTCCTAAATGTCTGCTTGGACGAGTATAAAAATAATTTGGTCTGAAAGAATGTGAAATGCCATAATTTCCCAGAACTGTCCCAGATACAAAGCATCGCATCACGTGACTTTACCTGCGATTGCGTAGAGTGACTGTTGAAGCTTCTGCGATCGCGTGCGTGAACCTGCGATTGCATAGGTTTACTTGCTCAGTCTTTGAGATCGCATGCATCTTCTGTGATTGCGTGGAGTGGATGTCTGAACTTCTGCGATCGCGTGAACACACCTGCGATCGCGTAGCGTATTTGCCCAGCAGTCATTTTTCCACTTCAATTCCATTCAAACCACCTCATAGTATTATGTATCTGAAAATCTCACAATAACCACTATAAACAACCTAATTGTACAGTTAAAACGACATATAAGCTAAGGAAAAGTGGCTAAAAGGAGTGGTAAAATCACCACTCATCAACACCCCCAACTTAAAGCTTTTGCTTGTCCTCAAGCAAATCAAAACTAAAACTTCAATGAGGATTCACCATTTCAAAACACGTGGTATTGCCATTACTTTCATAACTCATTCTCCAATTTAAACACCATACTAATGGATTTGGTTGGTAATAACAATTATGCTCAAGTATGCACATCTTTTCCGAGTAACTCCCTTATAAAGAAAAACAACTTCAAAAATATGCAAAGGATTTCAAAAGTAATCAAGTGATCAACATAAGCCTCAAGAAGTGACTCAAAAGCACTAGTTCGCTAAAAATGCCCACTTTACTTAATTTCACCAATCTTTCCTAATTCATGTGCCCTCACAAAAATAGAAAGTCCCAAAAATTACAATATTTACAACACAACACAAGGGACAAAATTTTCAAGAACACACTTACTCTCATAAAGAACTTCAAGTGTTACAACATTTCATACCATAGGCTTGCCCTTATTTTAATTCATTTCTTAATTAAAAATGATCGGTTGGAGGTCTCATAAGGACTTTTTTATCTTGTAATGTAGGTTTAGGGACGGGTTGGATAGACATTTGGGTACAAGTGACTTCACCCTCCTTGAACACTACTCACACTTTTTTTTCATTCTTTTGCACTTTGCTTCTTTTCAAACCCCCATAGCCTTTCATGTAGTTCCTAATATAAGACCACCTCACACCTCTTTTAATTTTTATTCAAGACTCCATACTTTATATATATACACATATTTTCTTTCTCTTAATTTTTTTTCTTTTTGGAGCTTGAATAGTTTAAACAAACACTTTTTAGGCATGAGGTCCTAAACTCAACATACAACCTTGCCACTTTTTCACTTTGATCCCACCCCCAACTTAGGCTTTTAGCCTCATTCTCAATGTTCAAAGAGGGACGAGTTCAAAAGAGGGAATTATTTTTCAAACGGGGAAAGGTTTGTAATGAGTTGGCCAAAGAAAAGGTTTAAAGGCTCAAATTAGGTACTAGTGATATTATTTATACAAAGGTAGGTTTGAATAGCTAAAGAGATTTTACAAATAAAAGCAAAGAATGCCTAAGATTACTCCTCCAACCAAACATAGTATCATTAGCATGAAAAACCAACCGGGCAAGTTCTAGATGATAGAAGTAAACACAAGATTTATTTGAACAAACAATAACACACATGGCACATGAGCTAATCAAGATAGATCAATTATTTTCTAATAAAATCTTCAAGAGCCATATCAAACAAGTGAGCAAAAAGAGTCACTAAAAGAGCCAAAATTGTATCACAAGCTCAAATTTGCACCATGCAACTTGTTTAAATTCAAACCATTTTTTCGGAGGGGTATTCACAATTCATAACTTACACAAGAGACTAATATTATTAGTACCAAATAATCCAAAAGCCTTATCCTAGCAAAACAAGACTAATTCCCTTAAGACAGTTGTCAATCTATCCATCGTCGGAAAAAGTCACTAGGTTCACTTCAAAAGAGATCCTTGGGAAAGAACCGTAGCATGAAGAAAACCCAAGGAAAGTTTATTCAGGGAAATGAAAATAAAAGAAAAGAAAACTACTACAAAGGTAACTACAATACAAGAAGCTACTACTACTAAGAAGAAAATAATCAACAAGAAAAATAGAAACTAACAAGGATTTACTAATAACATAATAACATTATCAATCTACACAAGTTCAAGTTCACAATCACCCAAAAACAACCACTTCATGTTCCAAAAAAACTATAACTACAAATTCCACATATAATCATTATATAAATAAGAGCCACCCCAACCGAAAATATTGCATTGTCCCCAGTGAAATTATGCAATTCAAGCCAAAATGAAAGAGGTGCTCCCCGTATAGTATCCCTCTTCACTGGAGGTGCTTGGAGGCTCAAACTCAAAGTCATCATCCTCGGTCTCATCCGATCTACAGAACTTCTGCAAAGTGCTCATGATCTTGTTGAGGAACTTGCTCTTTTTCTTTTCATGCTCCCTGTGTTTCCGTTGCCTTCTTTCAATTTGCCCCAGCTTGGCCTTGATGGTCTGTTGCTCCTTAGCAAGGTCGGACATTATGGGGACCCTTCCTGTACTAGATGGACCTGCAGATGTGCTCTCTCCGGATGGTCCAGAAGGAAGACCAGCTACGAGCTATCGTACCTGAGTGTCCATACTATAAACCTGTCGAGAGATCTACCTGAGAGTGAGAGGTCCCTCCTCAAGTGGTGTGATGGCTGTAGGAGTATAGGAGGCATCTGCAGGAGCTTCAGGAATCTCCATTTCTGTGAACTGGCCAATGCTAGGAGATGCTACATCAATTCTTCTCTTCTTTGGTACAGCTCCTGCTCTTGATCTCAGTAAGGGATGGATGAGCTTTTCTGGGTTCTTCTCCTTTTCCGTAGGCTAAGGTTGTACCCCAGCCTCATAGCATAGCTGGGTGATCAATGATGGGAAGAATAAGCTCTTGGTTCTCTCTGCCACCACCTCTGCTATCTCATCAACAATGATCTGTCCCACGTTCACCGGCAAGCCCTCCAGAATAGCACAAATCACTCTTGCCTTTTTATCTGTCACCTCTGTCTCATTCTTCAAAGGCATGATGCGAGCACAGATGATAGAGAGCCAAGTCTTGGCCTCTGCAGTGAATTTTGAAGACTCGATCCTTGTGTGGTTTTTAATCCATTTTGGAACCTGTCCATCATGCAAGTGAGTGACGAACCATTGGGTACCCAACTCTTGTGCTTTCTCCCTGTACACCTGGTTGTCGACATTGGCAAGATTGTAATGGGCATTGATCCGCTCTGGACTGAAACGGACTTCGCAACCTCTGACAGTAGCCACCAACTCATTGTTGAAGTCTGTCTCTATAGCATTTGTACAAACTTCTCTGACGACCTCATAGTTGGCTGGTCTGGGCTCTTCGGCGAAGCATATCCATCCACTAGTAAGCAATCTCCCATGGAACTCAGGCCATCGGTCCTCCAAATCGATCAATTGTATGCCTCTTTCCCTTATCATGCTTTTGGAGAGTTGTTTGTCATAACGTTTCGAGCACCTGCATGAGGAGAATGTGGCAGCATCATAATACTCCTCTGCGGCAACTTGTTAGGTATATTGTTGCACATTTTCATGAGTTACCGACTCCATTTTATAGCTCAAATACCTACACACAAAGTATACATGTAGAACAACCATATGGTGACTTTCAGCATTGCAGTTAGAGGTAATTAGGCCAAAGAAACAGGTTAGAAAGCTTTCGGGGCAGAATGCACGAAGCTACTAGTTTGCAAACTGGGCAGCATTGAATCGCGATCGCATACAATATAATGCGACCACGAAGAAGAAAGTGATGGCGACCCACGCGATCACAGAAGGATTCACGTGATCACGGTGAACGATTTTTAGGTATAGCCATATTTAGACCTACGCGATCGTGGGAATGGACATCGCGATCGCGAGGTTCTTCTTCCTCGCACAAAACCAGTGTCTTTGGGGCATTTCTTTGAACAAGTGGTTTGCTTCATTGTTGATAGCCATTTTACACCACTAAAACATACATTTTTGCCCCAAAAGTTTGCATAAGAAAATTCTTTTTCTCTCAACCAATCACTCACACCAAACAAGCATACAAAAAGACCCAACAATGGCTTCTCGCACCATAAACAATTTTCAAGCCCTAACCTTGGAAAATAGGGCAGCCCACACCCTAACTTACCATTATAATTGCAATTAAAACATGTTTTAGGGTGGGAGAGTGACATACCTGAGAGTTGATGCAAGATTTATGTGATGAAATTCAAGCCTACTTGATTTCTTTGTGGTATTTTTCAGGGGTAAATGGGAGCATGGATTTGTTCTTCTTTTGTTTTGGGCGAAAATAGGCGTGTTTTGGCTCTCCAGTGCATTTCAAGTTTGAGACTGCCACATTTATACGCGATCGCGTGGCAATCACTGCGACCGCAGTGAACGAATTTCACAACTCATGTGATCGTGTGGCTATCTCTGCGATCACACAAAGTAAGCCAAAAGCTCACTCTGTGCGAATGTGTGAGTATTCATACGATCGCGATTCTCTGCATTTTTCTGCAGCTACTGGTTTGTGGCTGCCCGGACACCCCAACCTGCTCAAATCAACTCCAAAAATTCTCAAACTTGGCAGATTAGTAAAAAATAATATTATAAGCTATTATAAAAAATAAATTTTCAAAAACGATGAAACATTTTGATAAATGATGAGTTTCCTCCGACCAAGAGCTGCATTTAACGTCGTGGCACGACGCAAACAACATTACCACTTTTCTCGCCACTTGGATGATATAAACTGGAAACCTAGCTTGGAATCAAGCTTGTGACCACGAGCTATGGGGGGGGGGGGTGGTAAGTTGATGATTGGGCCAATACTTAAAATCTTCATTTTACACTTCCTAACTTTCAAGTGAGGGATGTCGTTTTGATTTCATGCTTCCTCAAACTGTAAAATGTATGGCATGAGTTTTTCCTCCTCACACTCTTTCATTGATTCATGTGGTTCAACTTCCATGTCACCACACAATTCCAATGTTAAAAAATGATCGGAATGTTACCTCAAGCCTTCACTTTGCAATTTTTCTATCTTGACATCCTCTCTTTCCCTCGGATTAGAGTCAACATCAACCACATTTGCATTTACACCGGTGGACTCCAATTCCATAGTTATCTCGGCATCAATAATACTCATTGAGTCGGTTGGCGGATCTTCAATTCTTGATTCCTCAAAGTAAAGCACACTTTCTTCCTCAGAGTTGGACTCTTCTTGGCTCTCTTCCACACACTCAAGTTGTTGGGCATAGTGAGCCTCAACTAAACTTTGCATTTGATTTTCCAAACTGCGGATATGTTCTTCATTGTAATTCAAGCCTTGTTTCAAGTCCTCGAGTGCAAAGTTGTGCTTCTCCTCATTTTCAAGAATGTTCTCCAACATGAGCATTATTTTCTCATCTTGAGCATTTGGGAGTTCTACTTGGTTTTGATCAAGTGCCAAGAAAAGGTTCTCACTTTCAATCTCCAAGGAAGAATTTTGGTTTTCATTCACTTCCAAGGCTCTTTAAACCCATGAGGCTTCGATCATTTCCTCTATTTGTGAGTGCAATCGTTGAAGTGCTAAATCATTTTGGAGACTAGTCTCCAAAAGATTTTCCAAGGCATTTTGCTCCTTGTTTCCTTCTTCAAGTAGACACTCCAACATGAGCTTGAACTCTCCATTTTGGCCATGCTCACTTTCTTCTATTTCCATAGCCCTATAGTCCTTATCACAGGAAGCAAACTCATCATAGTAGGAGCTTGGGGAAGGGAAGGTCAAATATGCACAATAATCCTAATAACCATTTTGGCAGTCACACTTATCACGCATACTCCAACAATGGGGTTGAGATTGTGAGCACAATCCACCCCCGGGAGAATTTAACCAATATTTCCACGTGTGTGGTCCTCCACAATAAGGACACAGGTCGTCAAAATATGAACAACTACCATCCGACCAATTTTAATTATATGATGCCATTTTTCAAGAATAAGAATATAAACAAGAAACAAACTATAAAAATATACCCAAGGTAAGAAAAATAATTACACAAATGTTCACAAGTTTGGATAAAAGCAGTTTCGCTTACTTCTCAAACAACCTAAATTACGCCAAATTGTTCCCCGGTAACGGTGCCAATTTTGATGACGTCCAAATCCACCGCTAAAAAGCAATTGATACGGTCGCAGCAATATAATTACCCAACTATGAGTTGGGGTCGAATCCCACAGAGAACAATGTGTAGGCGATTAGGAATGTAAGAAAAGTATCGCTAGTCGCGCAGTGCCAAGCACTAAGAATTTTTTGTTGAAAATTGTTTTTATATCTAAAACGTGGAAATTTAAACTATCCTAGAAAGCAAATAAAATGATCAATAGCTACAAGTATGAAAGCATCGGGAATTACACGCAAGTAACGATCCAATGTATTTCAGGATATTATAAATATGAGCAAGTTTATGTTAATTAGCCACGAATAATAATTCTTAATTAGCTTCTTCCGAAGACTAACAAGACTTCCTAATTGAATTATCCCTAATCATAATTAGAAGAATAAGCACACCCGGAAGGCTACAAATATTTCAATCATATCCCTAGGTAGAATCTATAAAATGAGGGTTAACGCCTCAAGTTCTTGTTAATTAATCTTTCCCAACCCCAAACTATTTTTCCCAAAATTAATTCGGAGTTAATGGGCGAGTCCTAGGATTATCTAATCCCTTTGGAAACATTAAAGAACAAGAATAATTATGGAAACAATAACTCACTTCATAAATATAGAAAAATCATTCAATACATAAGCACAACAAGGTATAAAATCCACACTTTAATTATGAATATTCCCATAAACAAGATTTAAGTATTGGATAACATACTACACACTTAGATAATCAAAATATAAATCAAGGAAATAAAGAAATAAACATAAATGGGAAAGAAAATCTTAACCAGAAGCTTTAATCGTCAAGACCCAAGTGTGTTTGTGCAAACCCTAGCTCAAGAACTTGTTCTCTCTAGTTTATACAAACTGAAAATAAGCCAAAGATGTCCTAAATATCTGCTTGGACGAGTATAAAAATGTTTTGGGGTGATAGAATGTGAAATGCCATAATTTCCCAGAATTGTCCCAGATACGAAGCATCGCGATCGTGTGACTTTTCCTGCGATCGCGTAGAGTGACTGTTGAAGCTTCTACGATCGCATGCATGTACCTGTGATCGCGTAGGTTTACTTGCTCAGTCTCTGCAATCGCGTGCATACTTCTGCGATCGTGTGGAGTTGATGACTGAACTTCTGGGATCGCGTGAACACACCTGCGATCGCGTAGCGTATTTGCCCAACAGTCATTTTTCCACTTCATTTCTATTCAAACCACCTCATAGCATCATGTACCTGAAAGTGTCACAATAACCACTATTTATAACCTCAGTACACTTAAAACGACATACAAGCTAAGGAAAAGTGGCTAGAATGAGTGGTAAAATCACCACTCATCACCTTATACTGTTTATTGTGACGCGTCCCTTGTCGGGCTTGGCGCAGTGTTGATGCAGGATGACAAAGTCATAGCATATGCTTCGAGGTAATTAAAGATCCACGAGAATAATTATCTAGTTCATGACCTAGAGTTAGCTGCCATTGTTCATGCCTTGAAGATCTGGAGGCATTATTTATATGGGGTGACATGTGAGGTGTACATGGATCACAAGAGTCTTCAATACTTGTTCAAGCAGAAAGAGTTGAATTTGTGACAGTGGAGGTCGTTGTAGTTGTTGAAAGACTATGATGTTTCTATCGTATACCACCCGGGAAAGGCCAATGTGGTGGCCGATGAATTGAGTAGGAAGTCCGCCAACATGGGTAGTCTCGCCTATATTCCGGGCAGCCAGAGACCACTTGCCTTGGATGTTCAGGCCTTGGCTAATAGATTTGTGAGATTGGGTATTTCTCAGCCTAGCAGGGTGTTATCTTGCACGGTTGCTCGTTCGTCATTGATGGAGTGTATTCGTCAGCGGGGAGGTGCCAGGGAAATGACTTTGGGAGATGATGGTGTATTGAGATTGCAGGGGCGAGTTTGTTTGCCCAATGTTGATGGTATTCGAAAGTCGATCTTCGCGGAGGCCCACAGTTCTCGGTATTCTATTCACCCGGGCGCCGCGAAGATGTATCGGGATTTGAGACAACATTATTGGTGGCATAGAATGAAGACATTGTCGCATATGTGGCTCGTTGTCTGAATTGTTAGCAGGTTAAGTACGAACATCAGAGGCCCAGTAGGTTATTTCAGAGGATTGAGCTTCCGGAGTGGAAGTGGGAAAGGATCACCATGGATTTTGTTACTGGCTATCCGATGACTTGGAAGAAGTTTGATGCTATATGGGTTATTGTTGATAGGCTGACCAAGTCAACGCATTTTATTCTAGTTACCACCACCTATTCGTCCGAGAGATATGCTGAGAATTATATCAGAGAGATCATTCACCTTCATGGGGTGCCCATATCTATTATTTCAGACTGGGGTCCGCAGTTTACCTCAAATTTTTGGAGAGCGGTACAACATTCGTTGGGAACCCAGGTACAGTTTGGTACAACATTTCACCACCAGATAGACGGTCAGTCCGAGAGGACCGTTCAGATTCTTGAGGATATGGTGCGAGCCTGCGTTATTGATTTTGGAGGCTCGTGGGACCAATTCTTACCTTTACCAGAGGTTGCCTACAACAATAGCTACCAGTCTAGCATTCAGATGGCTCCGTATGAGGCGTTGTATGGTAGCCGTTGTCGTTCCCCAATCGGATGGTTTGAGCCGGGAGAGGCTCGGCTATTGGGTACAGATCTAGTACAGGAGGCCTTGGATAAAGTCAAGATCATTCAGGACATACTTCGATCAGCTCAGTCTAGGCAGAATTGTTTTGCAGATTGTAAGGTCAGAGATGTTGTTTTCATGGTTGATGAGCGAGTATTGCTCCGTGCATATAGACTTGCCTTGCCGCCTAGCTTGTCAGCCATGCATCTAGTATTTCACGTATCCATGCTTTGAAAGTATCACGGCGATCCCGCCCACGCATTAGATTTTAGTACTGTCCAATTGAACAAGGATTTGTCATATGAGGAGGAGCCGGTGGCTATTTTAAACCGGGAGGTTCGACAGTTGAGGTCGTGGAGTTTTCCTTCAGTGCATGTTTAGTGGAGAGGTCAGCCTCCTGAGGCATCGACCTGGGAGTCCGAGTCTGATATGCGGAGCTGTTATCCCCATCTATTCCCCGACTCAGGTACTTCTTTCTTTTGTCCGTTCGAGGACGAACGATTGTTTTAGAGGTGGAGGATGTGACGACCCAAAGGGTCATCACAATAGTTTTCCCTTTCCTTATGCTTCCGAGGCATTGAAAACCTCTTATTTGGTCATCTCGATTTGCGTAGGCAGTCCGGGCGCGAAGCCGAATCTATTTTATCTGGAAATATATGAATTTGGTGTTAAAAACTATGAATTATGATAATAATATTGATATAGTTGACTTTGGTCAACATTTTGGGTAAACGGACCCGGACCATGATATGACAGTCCCGGAGGGTCCGTAGAAAAATGTGGGACCCAGGCGTATTCCCTGAATCGAAATCCGAGGTCCCAGGCCCGAGTACTGAATTTTTGAAAGAAAGTGTTTATTTGAAAATGATATGAGAAATTGAAATTGAAATTGAAATTGAAATGAGTTAGAAAATATAGGTATCGGGCTCGTATTTTTGTTCTGACGCTTGGTACAGGTCTTAAATGAGTGTTAAGCGCTTTCTGTGAAATTGGTCATAATCGGATGTCGTTTGACATCTTTCGGACTAAAAATTGAAAATTTGGCAGTTATGAACTTTGAAATGAAAATTAGGAGTTTTGGAGGTTGATTCTTTTGTTTTGATGTTATTGTAGCGATTTGATCGCTCGAGCAAGTTTGTAGGATAATATTGAGTGAGCATGTGAGTTTTGTTGGGAGCCCAGAGGGCTTGGGAGTGATTCGGAGATGGTCCGGGTGGTTCTCACTTAGGAAAACTAGTTCAGGTATTGCAGACACCAGCGTGGCCGCGATCATTTCTGTGCAATCCGCGCAGCCGCGATGCATTTCACTACGGTCCGCATGGCTGAGTCTGAGGCTAGGGGTTCCAGGTTAACCAGCGCGGCTTCGTACCAAATCAGTGCGGTCCACGCTGGAGCCGTGCGACCGTGATACTTTGTTGTGCGGTTCGCGTGGCTGTGTCCGAGGCCAGGGATTTCAGGATAACTAGAGCGGCCGCGCACCAAAACAGTGTGGTCCGGGCTGGGAAGGTTTAGAGAAGCTCAGCTTTGCCTCTCTCTCGGTGTGGCCGCATCACATTTTTGTGCGGTCCGTGCCAGGTTCTCAGAAAGGTATATAAGCTCGAAATTTCACCCATTTTTCCATTTTACAAAAACCCAAAACCTAAGAGGCGATTTTCCAAACAATCTTTCTCCTTCTAAACGACTGGTAAGTGGTTTCTAACTTAATTTCCTTACTCCTTAACATCTTTTAACATGATTTCAACTTCAATCAAAGGTTTTCACAAATGGGAATTTGGGGTTTTGGGTGGAACCTAAGTTTTTCAAAATTTGGGGAGTTGGATCCCAATTGGAGGTCCGATTTCAAAAGCAATTATATATTTGGATTCGCGGGGAATGGATAACCGGGTTTTGGTTCGAACCTCTAGTTTTGACCACATGGGCCTGGGGGCATTTTGGTATATATTGGATAACACTTTGGAAAATTCATTCTTATGCATTCAAATGGTTTTAAATAGCATTTGTTGATATATTTGGGTAATTTATGCCTAGATATCATTGTTTCGGAGTCGGATTATAGAGGAAAGGCGGTGTTAGCTTGAATGCTATTTTCGGACCGAGGTAAGTGTTTGATCTAACTTTTGGCTTGAGGGAATAGGATTAGGATGTTATTTGCTACGTGTTATGTGAAGTCGGTGCATAGTCATGGTGACAGTTATCTATGTACCCGAGTCTAGCATGATCGTGGGTCTTGAATTGCATTAATTTGAATGATGTGATATAAATTCTTGATGGAAATTGATTTAGTTCACATGATATGAACGGCTGAGGATAAATAATGATGTCATATAATTTTGGAGCATTGGCTCGACTTAGCACTTGTTTGTATCTAACGTGTTTAGAAGTGGAAATTATGTGATCATGTCTCTTGCCGGGACTTAAATATATGTTGAATTCTCCCTTGCCGGGTTATTTGGACTGTTAGTTGCATTCCCTTGCCGGGACGCTTGGTATTTTGATGCTACTCCCCTCGCACTTGAGTTGCGAACGATTTTGGGTGAGTCCTGTTGGAAAATAACGAGGAGCGGGTTGCACGCCGCAACAATATTGGGTATTGAGGATCGGGTTGCACGAGGCAATAGATTAATTGTCGAGGATCAAGTTGCACGCCGCAAAGGTATTAAATGTTGAGGATCGAGTTGCACGCTGCAACGAGGTACAGATCAAGTATGTTATTTTGTTTTGTATATGGACTGAGGATATTGTTCTGTGTGTTGAGCTCTTTCGGTATTTCATCATCAGTTGTTAACTGCTCAATTTTCATCTTTGTTAGCTTATTTATTTATTTATTTGAACTGTTGTACCCCAGAGCATGCTTCCCTCCCTTTTTAACTATTTAGAATAGCGTATTCTCTTGTTATTGCCTATGTCTGTACAGGTTACTTGTGGTAGGTCCTGTCTAGCCTCGTCACTACCTCACTGGGGTTAGGCCAGGCACTTACCAGCACATGGGGTTGGTTGTGCTGATGCTACACTTATGTGCCCTTTTGTGCACAGGTCAGGAGATAGCTTACAGACCGCATCAGTGGTTTGGGAGCGTGCCTTCAGTCTAGAGACTCCTAGGTAGTTCGCTGGCTTTCGCGAGCCCTGTGTCTCTTCTATTTCGTTGCAGTTTGTTTATTTGTATCCAAACAGACACTTGTGTATTTTATTTTCAGACTGATGTTTTTAGTACTCTTTTAGTAGTCCGTGAGTAGTGACACCAGATACTGGGTAGAGATATGTTATAAACTTCCGCACTTTGCTATTGTTTTTATTAAAAGTCTTCCGCACATTTTAAATATTTATTTCAGTTATTATATTGTTTAGAGTAAGCTTGTTAAATGTTTAAAAAAGGTTGGCTTGCCTAGCTCCGATAGTAGGCGCCATCACGACCCCGGTGGTAGGAAATTCGGGTTGTGACATACCTGGAGCCAAATCAATACAGAAATCAATATCACAATTTGGTGGCATGCTTGGGAGATCAGAAGGAAACACATAAGAAAACTACTAAGCCAAATACACTAAATCAATCGTCGGGTCCTCAACATAGGTTAGATAAGCCAAACAACCATTTTCGACCAAGTGTCGGGCCTTCGAAAATGAGATGAACCAGCTATATGCACTGACATACGAACCCTTCCACTCCAATCTAGGCAACTCTGAGATCGCCAAGGTAACAATATTGACATGGGAATCAAGGATGGAGTGATATGGAGACAACCAATCCATGACCAGGATGATCTCAAAACCGGCCATATCAAGCAACAAAAGATCCACTTTAGTCACATAAGCAAAGAAAGTCATGATACAAGACGGGGAGATTCGATCCACCACAACAGAATCGCCTACTCGCGTGGACACATATGTAGGAATACCCAAGGACTTGCGAAGAACACCCAGGAAATGAGCAAACAGAGATAAAACATATGAATAGGTAGACCCTGGATCATATAGTACCGAAGCATCCCTACCACAAACGGATATAATACATGTGATCATGGCATCTGAGGCCACTGCATCTGGTCTGGCTGGAAAAGCACAATTAGCTAGCTGGAATGCCACCTGACTGGCCTCCATTGTCTAGCCTCCATCTCTAGGACGCCCCTTACCCACCTACCCTTCGCCTCTGGGAGGCCGAACGACTGGTGCTGTAATCATAGTCTGATGATCCTGTTGTACTGCTTTGCCCTGAAATCTGGGACAAACCCTCTTTGTTATATGCTGCATTTCGTATGTAAAAGTTTCATCATAAGTTAATCGACGTAGACACGAGGATGAGATTATTTTTAAGGCTATGAGCATTTATGCTATTTATAATACATAATAAATAAAGTGCCTTGAATGTTAAAGGGTAAAGGAATCCAAGAATGTGTTTCGTTAAAGATTATTGAGTTGGGATAAAAAATGGTCGGAGCTATAGTACTCGGTATTTATGGATTAGTGTCATACAAGGTACTATATGACCATGATAGTAAGGTATATAAGATATGTTAAAATTGAGTAGTATTTTAAGTAAGTTGAAATAATTTTTAATTATATGGTTAATTGATCAATTATTGGGTAACGGAATATTACCTAATTAACTAAGAAATTATAGGATAAGATTAACCCTCTCCCCCCAAATTGTGGAAGCATCCCAAACCTTATGACTCTTAATTCATTATAGATTAGGTGGCAAGATTAATTCATTCTAGGTAGTGTGGTTAAGCCATCACATAAAGTGGGGCCACATCCATATATAAGACATATCAAAACTTAAGAGTCATTCTAAGTAACACGAAGATCTTCCAATTTCAACTTAATTAGAAGGCATATCTAAGTTAGTAACGTGAGAATTTTAGCATCTTCAAAAAATTCAACAAGATTTCAGAGCATCTTAAGCAACGTGAGATTTTGCAATTACAAGTGAGTATGGTATTATCTTTCTCAAGAATACTATACGAATTTTTCCCTACTTCGATATTTTCATCACGCGTTATATTTCCGTTAACGTGTGTTGGAGAGATTGTCACGAGAATCGACTAAGGTATGTTAAGGCTATCCTTTCTTTCTTTTTGGCATGATCCATACGATACAAGCGAAAAGAGAAAATGCACAACTTTCATAAGTGACTCTATTCATAGAAGTACTAGGGGTGTCTATGATAACACAAAGGTTGGGAGATCCAAGAACTTAAAGAAAATAAGTTGATGAAATGCGGAAGCAGTAAAGAAATGCAAGCGGATTAAGAAAAGCAAGAAAAATAAACTAGATATGTTGAAATTCAAGGAAAGGTCCAAGAACTCAAAGATTATGTTAATCTAGATTTTGAAAAGATCCTAATGATAACAAGTTGGTAATGAAACAAATTTCCTTCACTAGAGATAAGCTAATCAAGAACTAGATTCAGATCTTGACTTCTAGTTTGAATAACTTACGAAAACAGCTAGTAAAAGAAACTAGTCTCCTTCAAAGAATATCAAAAGAAACCAAAGATATCACAAGAAAGAAAATTATCTTACTACCTTAAGCTATAAACTAGTTAGGGTTACAAGATAAATCTCAAAGTAAAGTTCACAAAGGTTCAAAAGAACTCACAATAATAATAATATTAATCTTATATATTCTATACAATGGAAGACAAGCACCCCTTTATATAGTAGTAACGAAGGAGCTAGTCAAGACTTCAATAAATGAGAATTAT
The DNA here is from genome assembly GCA_034376525.1 of Nicotiana benthamiana. Classification (NCBI taxonomy): domain Eukaryota; kingdom Viridiplantae; phylum Streptophyta; class Magnoliopsida; order Solanales; family Solanaceae; genus Nicotiana; species Nicotiana benthamiana. The sequence continues at coordinate 56,426,044 of CM067340.1, read as the reverse complement.
ATTCCCTAGAAGCATAGAAGACTACCCACACTAAGACCAATATGGTCAACATACACATAGACCAATGCATGTCAACATAGATTAAAACAACTATTAAATATATATTCTAGAAACTATTTTTGGGCTTATTTGGGTTGCTGAAAATTTCTCTCTTTTTGGAGCATATTTGGGCCTCATTCAATCTCCTCTTGGACTTTAATTTGGGCCTCAAAATAGTTGTAAGACTTGTCCCAAAATTCCTCCTTGTGCTGGAGCTCTTCTTCTATTATAAGACATTTTTAGATTGCCAATTGAAGCCCATTAATCTTGTCTTGGAATTTCTTTGTTTGAGACCTTGTCATGGGTCTTCTTGAAGCTTCCAGAGCTTCATACTTCTCCTTTAATGATGTTGAGATGCCATAAATGCTATTAGTCTATTTTATTGATTCCCCATGTGACATATTATTATATCTTTTGTTCATGGGTCTCAAAATAATACATAGTCGATAAAGTTTATCCGAAAGGTATATTGATCTTATTAACATATTTTTATGCATTTTATTCATTTATACATGTACATTAACCCATGAACAAGTAGAGTTATATACGCGTATATATTATATATATATATGGAAAAAGGTTACGACGTTATATACATACCACCACCTAATCAGTTGGTACATGTTGATGATTGCCCATTGTGGCCAAGATGATATGATGGGATGCCCTCAGAGGTTTGATGATGTTATGTACACCTATATCCATGCATGCACGATATATATACACACGTGCATGACATTATAAATGTTGCAGGATTTACAAATTTATTTAGACTTACAGGCGGAATTCCTTATTCCATGTTTCATCTATGTCTGCTACGTACTGATTTTTATGCCTTATATACTCAGTACATTATTCATAGTGATTTCCTATTCTCGAGGCCAGCATTTCATGTCCGTAGGTGCAGGTAGACAAGCTGATGGCCCCCCTTATTAGGATCCTTGATCAGCGATAATTGCTGTGCTCTATTTGATCTGGAGCTACTTTGGATTTTAGTATGATATGTTTGTATACATATATGGGTATGAGGGGGCCCAGTCCCGTCCTTATACAATTGTATATTCTATTAGAGGTCTATAGACAGTATGTATAGTTGGATAGTATGTGGCTTTGTCAGCTTCTAGTTTTGGATATATAGTTGTTTATTGCAGTCTTGTCGGCTCGCCCTACATATTTTGCACGCATATGTATACATGTATTTTGGACATGTTCTCCACGTGCATGCTATTCTCATAATTAAGTAGATGTTATTTATTCTCATAATTAAGTAGATGTTATCCATGTTCATGTACTACTCACATGCTTAAGGGTGTTCGACATGTAGGACTCGGGAACCCATCGCGGCCTATTAATTGGGTCGTGACACTCTTTATGTGGCCAAGATCCCCGCACTCGTAACAACCTCTCGAAACGGTGGACTGCTGATTGGAAGTCTGACCTGATGGCCTAAATACCCACTGGAGGAACCCTAAATAGCTGGTGGGAAGTAAGAACTCTCTGGCATGACGCTAAAATAGGGCCGCACCAGAACATCCGAGAAGGCGATAGTGATAGATATGTGGTCCTATTAGGCTGACCCCTCCCAAACTGACCTCTGCCCCCGAATGAAGAACTAATCCCTCTAGAATAACATAATCACTTTTCCCTCGGCACCTGCTCTCGGCTCCACCGACAAACACCCTCGATCCTTCGAGCTATCTCCACAACAAGCTCGTAAGAAGTCCCCATCTCAACTTCTCGGGACATACTATCCTGGATACCAAATTGCAAACTTGCAACAAGCCTCTACACTCTCTCTGCATCGGTGGGGAGTATCATATGTGCGTGGAGAGACAACTCGAAACTATCGCTTCATAGTCGGTCACTAACATCTAACCCTACTGGAGCTACTCGAACTGAAACCACAACTCTTCCCTCTAAGAGGGTGGAATATATGATCCATAAAGATACGTGTGAATTGGTTGCAAGTCAAGGGAGGAAAACCTACTGGTCTACCGAGAAAGATGTGACTATTGCCATTTACAGGCGTTGCCCTCCAGCTAAAAGGTGGTAAAGTCCACCCCGTGAGACTCCAATATCCTCATGTTGTGCAATCTATCCCTGCACCGTTCAATAAAGTCCTAGGGGTCCTTATGCCGCCACCTCCAAAGACATAAGGATGTAGCTTGGTCCATCTGTCCAATAGCTTATGTACCTCGTCGTTCGCAGCTGGTCTAGGCTAAGGTATAACTGCTACAACTAGCTGGACTCCGCCCACGGGTAGTGTGCCTAAGGTCTAATACACGGCATTTGCACGCCCTTTACCTTAAGCGGTATGATTCTATTCTCCCCCCTCCCCCACCTAAGATGTGGCTAGGTTTGTTGGAAATAAACCAGCCTGAGTCATAAAATACATGAACCGCAGCATACAACCCATGACCTCCTAAAATCCTGCCACGGAGATAAAATCTGCTGGAGCTGGCTATGTTGCAGGCACCTTGCCTTGCTTTTCAATAATAGGATCCTCTACTGGACCCGCTGGTGGCATAACTGGTGCCACTCTGGGATGCCCTCATGCTCTACCATGGGCTGGAGCCCTGCCTCAGCCTCTAGCAATAAGGGGAGCAGCTCCTCCATGGTCGGGTACATCTGTCGTGCGCGTTCTCACCATCTGTGAGAGAATAAGAGAAAAATACTTAGCATAAGCATCATGTGCACGATAGGAGATAAATAAAGAGTAGTTTTTCTAACATCCTATAGCCTCTTGAAGATAAGTACATATGTCTCTGCACCGACCCGCAAGATTCTATTGGGCCTGCTCATAACTTGTGAGACGTACGTGAACCTAGTGCTCTGATACCATGTTGTCACGACCCATTTCTCCTCTAGGCCGTGATGGCGCCCAACGTCGGTGCTAGGCAACCTAACGGTGAACTAATCATGAAATTGCTTTTTTTAATAAATTTCCAAGTAGTTGAATTTCTATTTATTAAGAAATAAGGAGTAGAGAATTTAATAAAATAAAACTAAGGCTAATGTATGAGAAAATGCAGTGAAATAAATACACTAAAACCATAAAGTCTACTAGTAAGTGTTCCAAGAACTGGTGTCACAAGTGTATGAGAAACTAGTAGAATATATAAAACTCTAACTACTGTCTGAAATAAAGTAGACAGAAAATAGATACAAAAAGAGACTCTAGCTGCTGTAGAACGACTTAGGAAGCAGCTCACCACTAGGAATCAAGGTAGCGAGGTGCACGCCGGTATGACTGCCTGGTGCACCTGCCTCAGATTCTGCATGTTTAGTGCATAAGTGTAGCGTGAGTACATAAACAACGTGTACCCAGTAAGTATCTAGTCTAACCTCGAAGAAGTAGAGATGAAGGGTCCACATCGACACTCACTGCGGGCTAACAATAAAATACAAAAATTCTAAATAAGGATAATAATAACTCAATAAGAAGTAGTGAAAAAATAATTCTTTCACCAATAGTAAATTTCAAGTCAATTTGTATCATTAATAATTTTAAACTCTTGAGCCATAAGATAATATCAAGTATAATTAGGCTCCTAGTACTATCACGCACGATTTATGCTGAGGTCGTATGGCCTGATCCAGAATAATGTGTACACTGCCGAGGGTCGAGCGACATGAACCCTAGATGCATCTATTAATTAGCTGAGGTGTTCAGCCCGCTCCACAAGAAGAGAGGATACTTTATGAACATCCGATTTAAAAGCTATTACAAGGCTTATACACAAAGAAGCACAATTTCTATTAACAGTCAAGCAACCCGCCAAAACTCAAGTAAGTGAAATCCGGTCTCTTACAAATCCTTTCTAAAGTTTCAATATAATTTAGGCACTTCAATTAACAAGTAGGGTACAAACATCACATGTATTTCATGATTTGGGTCCTAAAGTACCCGTACATAAGCATAATTAGTAGCTACGCATGTACTCTCGTCACCTCGTGCATATGTAGCCCCCACAATTAGAGGCAAATAGTAATTTAAATAACCTATGGGATAAATTGCCTCTTACAAGGTTAGGTAAGAGACTTACCTCATCTCAAAACTCACTTTCCGGCCACAAATCCACTCTAGGGATCCAACTTGATGCCGAACAAATCCGAAGCAAGCCAAATATTATAATAATTAATCAATATGCACATAAATGCTAATAAATTAAACTATTAGAGTAAATACCTAACCCAAATTGTAGGATTCCTAATATTCACCCCTGGGCCCACGTGTCCGGATTCTGAAAATTTTTGAAGATGAACGTTACCCATAACCTCACAAAATAAAATAAATAATTTTCATCCAATTCTATATTCATTTTTGTTGTTAAATAACATTTTTATCAAAACCTAGGTTTTTCAACTAAACCCATAATTTTTACAAGTTTTCATGTTAAAATCTACCCAAAATCTATGTATTTAACTTATATTGGATAGAAATAGCTTAACTCCATTGGCCTATGTAGAATATAGATATGAGAATGGACCGACGAGTGGTTAGTAGTTGACTTATGACGAGCCTAGTTATGTATCGACAAGAGGTCACAAATAAATCAGAAGATCATACAAGATAAACATACTGAACCCTAATATAAGAAACTCAGTCTCACAGATATGAGATCGTAGTCACTGAAAAATATTCAGATAGGAGTTGGGGTAGTTAAAGGTACCGTATAAGTTTTATCAAAATAAAAGAGAGTCCCACTTGGGAGACAATCAAAATTTGAGTTCTGAAGTAAATCTACAAGCACAAGGGCACAAAGGTAAGCAACTAAGGATAATTATATGCGAGTAAGAACATCAAAAATTCCGTCAGGTATATGATTTAATAAGCTCGTAGATTTACAAAAATCAGAGGATCTCCCCTAAATACTATGATGAAAGACTAGCTGAGGAAATAAGGAAGAAGGCTTCGACCTAATCATAGCAACATGAATTCCGTATTATAGAAGAAATGATCTTATAACAACAGTCTTATTAGAACATTGTATGCACTCCATGAGAAAGTGGCACCTAACGTGACTAATGAATGGGAAGTAAAATCAAACATAATATTCAAGATCATATGAGTTACACGAAATTCCAGTATCCATGGGAACTAAGATAATCCAAGCATCCATGCAACAAGTGGAAGAATGACTAGGATAAGTAATTACTTACGTTTAAAGACAACTGAGAAGGTACGAAAGGAATTATTCGATCTATGACCCAGAGTTAGTTACATTATGAATGCACTCAAATTTTGGAGTATTATCAACGCATCATATGTGTTGACATTCTTATAGTTATAGGAGACTCCCATATATTGTTAAAAGAAAGAATTGAGTCCACGCCACAGATAAGGCTTGAATTGCTAGAATATTATAATATATGGATGTTCCATAGTTTCTATAAAATTTTAATATAATAGCTAATACACAGAGCCACAAACTGGAAGACAGTTTATGCCTACTTAAAAGCAGAGAGGGAAGAGGAAGCTCGAGAGTTACATTACCAAAGTAAATAAGGAGTCCAATTATTAGACCCAGATGATTATAGAAATTGTGACTCTGATCATTGCAGAATCACTTTAAATAGCATAAGTACAAGAGAGAGATAGCACATCAGCCATATTCTATAACAGCTCTACGATAAAGCCAGGTAGAAGAGTATCAGCCTTAGATATAACAAAAGATGGAGTGGAGATGACAAGCTAAATATTTGTCCCCGCTATTGTATCGATCCGACCGGTCGTTTTATGAATTAATGCCCCGATACCCCTTTAGTTGCCTCCCCTATGTTCATTTTTTCTATTTTGGTTTTCTGTGATGTTCGGTGTTAAGATTCGGAGTGTTTTGGGACACTTAATCCCTTAATGAGAACTTTAGTGTTGGAAAGTGGTCCATAATTAGAACAGTGTGAAGACAGCCTCGGAATAGAAATCCGATGGTTCCGTTAGCTCTGTTAGGTGATTTCGGGGTTGGGAGCGTATCCGGAGTGTATTTTGGAGGTCCGTAGCTTAATTAGGCTAGAAATGCTAAAAGATAGAATTTTGAGGTTTTCGGTCGGATAGTGAATTTTTGATCCGAGGGACGGAATGGGATTCCAAAAATATATATACCACCGTCATGGTAATTGGGACGTGTGTGCAAAATTTTAGGTCAATCGGACGGGTTTTGGTTAAGTTTTTTATCGAAAGCGTATTTTGGATGAAATTGAAGTTCTTAGGCTTGAATCATTGATTTAATTGAGCTTTATGTGTTGTTTTAGGTGTTTTAAGGATTGGTACAAGTTTGAATAAGGCATTAGGTGGTATTGGTGCTTTTGGTTGAGGTCTCGGGGGCCTCAGGATGATTTCGGATGGTCGACGGGAAGAATTTTGAAGTGTGCAGTAGCTGAAGGTTCTGCCTTTTGGTGTTTTCGCTTCTGCAACTTGGGAACCACAAAAGCGGAGCCGTAGAAGCAGAGCCACAGAAGCGACCCAAGCTTCACAGAAGTGGTGGTTTGGCATCCCATCAAGAACCGCAGAAGCGGCTCGTGGTCGGCAGAAGCTGGACCCTAGAAGCGGTCCCTTGTTTGCAGAAGAGGAAATGACTGTTCATATCTAGAGATTTCGAGGGTTAGTTTTCAAAGTTAGTAAAATCAAATTTGAGCTCGGGGAAGGGCGATTTTGAGAGGGCTTTGAAGAGAAGATCACTGGGTAACGTGTCTCTAGTCCCTTCTAGTTATATTTCATCATTATATAGTTAAATCCCTCATGTAAATTCGAATTTGAAGATCAAAATTGGGGAAAATTGGAAGAAACTTCTTAGACGTATCTTTTGGATTTTGAGTGGGCATTTGACCTCCGATTTGTGAAGATTTTTATATGGTTCCATCAAATTATTTTTTAATGACTTAATCATTTGAAATTATTATTTGCATCCAGATACATATTTCAAATACTTTTTACTTCATTTCATATAATTATATTGGTAGTTTTAGGCTATTTACACAATCTTACACTAATGGCCTATATTTTGCAATTTATTGCATTTGTCATTTTATTCATGGTCAAAAGAATCTTCTACATTTTATTAATCTTACACTATTATTTAAAAGTATTAATTTTCATAAATAGCATTTTTATATTTTTATTTAACTATTTTTATAATCTTATTTCCCCTTTAATCTCTTATTTTAAAATCTGGCCCGAATTAGGCTAATTTCGGACCAATTAAGGTCCAAATGAACCAGCCCACTCCGATAAACCCCCAGAAGCCCAACCCCAAGTGACCTAACGATTCATAACACCCCCATTCCTTTCCCTTATGTCCCCCATAACCTAACCCTAAAGATCACTCCTGTTAGCCAACCACCTCTACACTCTCTCGAACCTTCCTTCTTCTTCTCCAGATCCTCATATCCGTCCTATGATTCTCTCCGATTCCAGGTTAAAAATGGATTCCACTTGCTATTTCCCTACCTTATTAGCTCTCTCTCGCTATTGGTCATTCATTTATAGTATCACATAGGTACTTGCCTAATTATGGCAAGTACCACTTATTAGATCGGATTGGAACGACTCGAATCTTTGGATTTTAGGCGGTTTCCATATAGATATGCTCAACAAGGAGCGATTTACACCTTTGATTTGCTTTCCTGGCAACTGGACCTAACTAGGGTTTGAGATTTCCCCTTTTCTTTACTGAATTATTTATTGCATGTGATATTATTTCCTTTTTTGTGTTTGACTGGTGATTTTTTCGTTGCTTCGGTGTTTAATTTCTACCGCAGACGAATGGATCTGTAGAAGCCGCCAACAAGAACATCAAGAAGATATTAAGGAAAGTGGCAGATAATTACAAACAATGGCACGAGAAGATACCATTTTCTTTACTTGGATATCGTCACGTCAACTGGGGCAACTCCCTACCAACTGGTCTATGGTAATGAAGCGGTTATTCCTGTCGAAATAGAAATCCTTTCTCTAAAGATCATACAAGAAGTTGAGCTCAACGATGCAGATTGGGTACAAAGCCGCTATGAACAAATGGCTCTCATTGATGGAAAGAGAATAAATGCGTTATGTCATGGTCAACTCTACTAAAATAGAATGGCAAGAGCTTTTAACAAAAAGGCCAGACCAAGGCAATTAACACCGGGGCAATTAGTGCTAAAGCAAATTTTCCCGCATCAAGATGAAGCTAAATGGAAGTTTTCACCCAATTGGCAGGGTCCCTACATGGTTCATCGAGTACTAACAGGAGGAGCACTTATAGTGGCATAAATAGAGGGAGAGATTTGGCCAAAACCTATCAATTGAGATGCAATTAAGAGATACTATATATAGGATTGTTTATATTTCTTCATTTGATGTAACTGAACTACGCTTGACCTGATTTCCATTTAAGAGGGGATACGTAGGCAGCTATGTGGGTTCGGTCACATCTTAATAAAATCTTCATTTTCCATGATCAGAAACTAGGGCAAGATCTCAAGTTCAGCCAACTTCGTCATATGTGGAACAACCAAAAAGTATCGTCAGAAGTATGCACTGAAACTATGGCAGAAATTTGAGGAGGAACCTCAAAATTCTAAGGCAAGGAGGTTGCAATGTCTCCAGATGTGTCACAGTCACGCTTTATCCAAAATATTTGACATCACATACTGCAATACATTTCAAACAACTATATTTTTATTTTTCAAATAATTTGTCAAATGCATATATATTTTTCGAAAACTTTGTTTCTATGACAACCAGACGTTACCAGGGTAACTTAAACATGATCTCAAGACACGAGTGAAGGCAAAGTAAGGAGTCAAGGGCACGAACCGACTTTGCCCCCGCAAAACTCACGATTTTTCTTTGAATGCAGGCACGATAAGACATCAATATTCTCAAATACATCAAATCACTACCTTCATGATGACAAGTTACCAAACACAAATACCTCTAGGTAAAATATACCTAACTCTCTAACTGTCACTCATCGTTTTACGTGCATAAGGCTAAGCATTGCCTTTCCCTACATGAGACTAAGAATTGTTTACTCTTCTTGCATTAGGCTAAGAATTGCCTCCCTAACTGCATAAAGCTAAGCACTGCCTTTCCCTCCATGAAACTAAACATTGTCTCCTCTTCTTGCACAAGGCTAAGCATTGCCTCCCTAATTGCATAAGGCTAAGCAATGCCTTTCCCTACATAAGGCTAAGCACTGTCTTTCCTTGCATAAGACTAAGCATTGACTCCATTCTCTACATAAGGCTAAATACTGCCTTTTCTTGTATGAGAGTAAGCACTATCCTCTTTATTACCTAGGGCTAAGCACTGCCTTATCTCACACAACACTATGCCTTGTCTTGTCTCATCCTCGCATATGACCAAGCATCATATCTTTGCATTTTATAAGCTGAAATATCGTTATTTCAGTCTGAAGGCATCATAGTCCAAAGGCATCATCCTCATAGCTGGGTGACACCATTCCATGGCATGAGGATCTATCGATGCTGCACATCATTATTCAAAGGCGTCATAGTCCAGAGGCACCATCTTTATGGCTCAAGGACACCATTTCATGGCCTGCGAATCCCTTATCATACGCTTTATGGCCCAGGACGTCATGGTCTAAGGATATCATCCTCATCGTCCAAAGACAACCTTCATGGTCCAAAGGGAATTTGCATCATGTTTAAACTTTCGAAATAAACCATATAAAAAATTCACATGCACCGTGTTTTAAAATTTGCAAGTAATCCATAAGGTAACCATTCTACAATCAGAAGCAATCTTCACTCTGGTTTCCGTTCACAACATTCACATCTTTCGATCGCTTAAAACTTAACCGACTACCAGTAATTGCCTACCCTTTACTCTATGACCGTTCAAATAGTTGCCTTGTGACACATCTGTAACGTTTCAAATTCATATTCATGACTCCGAATAAATTCATCTGTTATTTACGATAATATCCTACCCAAAGAAATCTTTTCAAATCAGATAATCACTCTTATAACAACTCCATTGGTTTCGTTCGATGTTGGATCCATAACAACACACGACCTGATTCCCGTAACACCAGGGATATGTAAGAAACTTAGGAACCAGGGTTCGGCCCCCATTTTTTAAGTATCCCATCATTCCCCCACTCAATTCGGCCAAAATTGATTATTTTCTTTACCCGATAGCTCTTTCATCATTTCTAGGTAAAGATGGACAGATGTTGATATCCAATTTTGCCCTCATATTTTTTCAAATAGCATATATACTTTCAGAATGTCATTCTACATTACTATTTAACTTACAAGGTCTATACAAGCATTTTTTATAATTTTCTATAATTTTTAGGGCTTTAAAAATTAATTTTCTTTCATTTAAATTACTTGAATAATTATTAATTATTCCTTTAAATTATTTTGTGATAGCTTAGTCATCTAAAATTATTACATATACATGTTTCAAATCTTTTTTTTACTTTATTTTATATAATTATATTGGTATTTTTAGGCAACTTACACAATCTTGTAATAATGGCCTATATTTTGTAATTTATTGCATTTGTCATTTTATTCAAGGTCAAAATAGGATTCTACATTTTTTTTTGATTCTACATTTTTATATTCTTCTAGTATTACTTTAAAGTATTAATTAGCATAAATAGCATTTTTTATATTTTTATTTAACTATTTGTATTAAATTTATTCTCCTTTAATCTCTCATTTTAAAATCTGGCCCAAATTAGACTAATTTCGGACCAATTAAGGTCCAAATGAACCAGCCCGCTCTAATTAACTCCGAGAAGCTTAACCCCAAGTAACCCAATAGGTCTTCCCAGTCCAAAACTCGACCCAGCTCATTTTAAATCTGAGCCGTTGATCAAAAGCGATCAACAGTTCACAACACCCCACTCTCGTTCGGTATTTGTCACGACCCCAGTTCGCCCTCCACGTATTATCGTGATGGAACCTAGTCTCTACGATTAGGTAAGTTTAATAGGCGCGGAAATAAATGGAAACTAGATGAAATATAAATTAAAAGCCAAGAATAACCAAATAAAAAACAGTATATAGAATGCCATTCGGCATATAGAGCACAACATCTAAGAATTCTAAAACACTATCTTAAAATCCGAAGACTCACGGGAACACAAGCCTTTGGAATATCTAACAGTCTAACTCTAGATTATCTAAAAAGAAAGTAAAATACAAAAGGTCAATGTTTAACAGCTAGAATGGAAAGAGACTCCTTGATAACTAGGGATTTTGATGCATTTTATACTCCTTCTTGCTTACGCTTTGATTATAATTTCATACAAAATAGTTCCAAAAGGCTTCTAAGTTGTGGTTGATTGCAGATTTGATCAACAAAGTGACAAGATGTCAAAGATCAGCTCAAAAAAAGAATGAAACCTGCATAAGTACCAAAGAAAAGACAAAACTCAGGAAAAACAGGCCTAGTGCAGCCGCACTACACTCTGTGTGATCCGCAGTAGAGAGGTTCAAAGGCTCAAAATTGAAGGCATCAAAGCAGTGCGAGCATACTAGATATTGCGTGGTCCTCACTAAAGCCACCGTAGCCGCACAACCATTTCATGCGGTCCGCAGAAGCAATGTTTAGAGAGATGTCAACTGACAGGGTTCAAGCCTGTGCGGTCCACAGTACATGATGCACGACCGCTTTTGAAGCCTCCGGGGACGCGGTCCATTCTGCGTGGTCCACGGAGCCTGAGTTCAGAGAGTTGAAATTGAAGATTCAAGAGCCTAGTGCAACCGCAGTCCATTCTGTGCGGCCAACACTAACCCCACATATGCATTTTTGTCTAGTTTTTCCAACTTAGTATAAATAGAACCTTTTTCCATTTTTAGGGTATCAACTAAGTACCAAACTTGAGCTGCGCTCATAAAAAGCTATTTTGTAGCCATTTTGGGCATTTAACTTAGATTTAACAATAGAATCTCTGTATTTACTTTACTGTTTAATTAATATGTCTTTTTCTTCATCTATTTCTCTGTTTTTATCTTCAATCATGAGTAGCTAAACCCATTAGATAGGGTTGTGGCTCAACCCTAGTGTGGGTAATTGATGGGTGTTGCAATTTAGGGCCAGATTGACTATGGATGTTTGTTCTTTGGGTCAATTTTATGATTTAATTTATGAATTGGTGGCTGCAAACACTAGTTTGTGCTAATTTGACTTGGCTCTTCTTGAGAAAGAGAACCTATGTCCCCAAAATTGACCCAACGAGGAATTGAGATGGACACAAGAGAATTGATAGTCCTAATTAATGGGTTAAACCTCGAGAGAGTAATTGCCCGACTTGAACCTAAGTTGCTTGAGAAAATTTGCCTACCCATTTGGTCTTGAGAAAGTCAATTGGGCAAAATCACTCTCTCTACCGAGAGGTGTGAGAGTGGGTAAAATCGTGCAACGGTTATATCATATTTTGCCAATCATGTCAATCGTGCCTTAGAAGCAATTACCCGTCAATTAGCCACCTAGGTGAAAGTCACTACCCTAGTCCCCTTAATACATTAGATGCAACTTATAGCAATTCTCTCTTAGCATAGTCTAGTTTCAATCTTAATTTGTAGTTTAATAAACGTAGTTTAATATAGAAAAACCAAAAATAATTGGAAGTGATATTTGGAACAAAGACGCAATCCTAAACTGAATAGATATCCAACTCCAATCCTTGCTCTCTGTGGAAATCGACCCCGATCCATAAATCGAGTTAAAGCTATTGCGACCCTCTCTCGCTACTTTTTAGTGGTGCGGAGTTGGCAGTGATCACTTTTTGGCACCGTTGCCGGGGAGCTAACATTTTTGGCTATCTATTTAGCTAGTTTTGGGTATTGTTCTTCTTTCCTTCTTTGTTACTAATTTTGTTTGTGTCATAACTCAGGTACCAATGGCGCACAATGTTAATGACCCTCTTGGAAACGTTATTTCGGGGGAGGAGGTAGATGATCTTGATCAACATGAGGTTCCTATTTTATCTTAAGTTCAACGTAGAGGACTTTAGGCCAATGCAAATGACAACAACAAATTCCTGACCATCCTCCGCCACCTCCAAAAGTGGCTTCTAGAGTCCTTCCGAACCAAGGTTATGCGAGTGCCACTGTTCCTCCCCGAATCCGGGCGGGGAAGTTTCAAATAACTAACATGATGTTGACCTTTCTCGAGCAACAAGGGTACTTTATGGGCACCTCTGATCAAAATGCCTACAAGCATCTAAAGGGGTTCGTAGATACATGTTGGGGGAGCAACCAAATGAATGTGTCCTAGGATGCTCTTAGATTGAAGCTTTTCCCGTTCTCACTTTGGGAAATGCACTGGATTGGTTAGAAAGGTTCCCCAATCGTTTAATCACAACTTGGGATGAATTGGTGGACAAGTTTATTGCCAAATGCTTCTCACCCGGGCATATGGCGGCCTTTCGAGATGAGATATTGGCCTTCAAGAAAGAGCCAATGGAACCTTTGCCTGAAATATGGGAGCGGTATAGGACTATGGTGAAAGAGTGCCCGAATAAATATGACCGAGGTGATGATTCAACAAACCTTTTATCGGGGCATCAACACCACTAATCAATGCATTGTGAACCAATTGGCCGGAGGCAACCTTTTAAAACTTACTTACAATAAGGCTTGTGATATATTGGATGAAATGGCTGACACTTCTTCAGCGTGGCAAAGTAGAGCGAATGTGCCGCAAGGTGACCCCACGGTCATCTATTTGCACAAGAAATTGCATGATCACGGTCAAGATATTGCTGACTTACTACTACTATAAACCAATTGGCAAAGGCGCAGTTGTAACAACTCCAAAATCCTCGCTAAGTCGATGCCATGGAAGGTGTTAATATGATTAAGAGAAGGCAAAGAGGGAAACAATCTCAAGGGAATTGTGAACAATATGACAGTGATAGTGGTGGTTTTTCAAATGAGTGTTATGATGACCAAAGTGAACAACTATCAAGACAATACAGGCAACTCTTCAAACTAACAATGGCGACCCCAAGAAAAATGGGGAAACCAACAACAAAGTGGTGGTTATTGGAACAACAACAACCAAAGAGGTAATCCTGGGAACAATAACCTGGGCAACCAAGGGAATTGGAATGGGAATAACAACAACAATTGGAATATCAATGGTCAAGGCGGGTGGAACAATAATGGAAACCAAGGCAACCGATGGCAAGGCTTTCAAAGGCCCCCAATGTGTGAACAACTGAACATTTCTTCTCCGTTTCAATCTCAAGGGTCTAGTTCTTTGGGCAATGATATAGGTAGAATCGAACTTATGTTCGAGCAAATGATGAAGAAGAACCAAGATTCCAATGCTCAATTGGCTTCCCACAATACCTCCATCCGGAACATGGAGGTGCAATTAGGCCAAATCTCTCAATCTTTGAACACTAACCCCAAGGGTTCTCTACCAAGTGATACGGTAGTGAACCCGAAGCGTGGGAACAATCATGTGATGGCGGTTACAAAGAAAAGTGGGAGAAGCGGTGATGTGAATGCCTCAAGAGAAAAGCAAGTTATGGTAGATTATGTTGAGTTGCGGGATGATGATGTACCTTTATTAGTTGAAGATGTGGTGGAAAATGATGTGAACAATGATGTGAGGATTGACATTGATGAGGCCAAGGTGGAAACCCAAGATTTCGTGAACCCATATAGGAAACACGTGATAGACATTCCCAAGCCGGTGGTGCCCAAAGCCAAGGCACCTTTGCCAAGGATACCTCTGCCTTATCCTCAATGGTTAGCAAATCAAAATAGTGATAACCAATCCAAAAAGCTCATTTACATGATGAAAAGTCTTACAATCAATGTGCCTTTGGTGGAGGCACTTAAGCAAATGCCGAGATATGCCAAGTTTATGAAGCATTTGGTGACAAAGAAGTGGTCGATGTAATGTGAAACAATTAAAATGACTCATCAAGTCAATGCTATTGTGCATTCTATGGCCCCAAAACTTGAATACCACGGAGCTTTTACTATCCCTTGCACTATCGGAAGTGTGAATTTTGCCAAGGCCCTTTTTGATTTGGGGGCTAGCATAAATTTTATACCGTACTCGGTCTTCAAGACCTTGGGAATCGGACAACCTAGGCCAACCTTAATGAGACTTCAAATGGCTGATTGATTGATGAAGCGACCTTTGGGCATAATTGATGACATACTTGTCAGGGCGGACAAATTCATATTGCAGAGCGACTTTGTCATTTTGGATTGTGAAGTGGACTTTGAAGTCCTAATTATTCTAGGGAGACCTTTCCTTGCAACGAGGATGGAATTGGTTGATGTTGAAGTGGATGAGCTAACTTTCCGACTGGGGGATGAAAGGGTCGTCTTCCATGTTTGAAAATCCATGAAGCAACCCAATAGCACCGAGGTGTGTTCATTTGTGGACATTGTTACAGCTGTGATAGTGGATGACACAAGTTCTATGATTAATATGGAGGATCCCCTTGAGGCCGTGCTTCTAAATATGGATGTTAATGATGATGCTAGTAAACTGAAGTATGTGAATGCTTTACATAGTATGTGCTCGAATTCTTATGAGCCTAGGAAATTGTCCTTGGATCTGGAAAATCGAAAAACTCCACCAACAAAGCCATCAATTGAGGAGCCACCGGCATTGGATTTGAAACCACTTCCTCCTCACCTCAGGTATGAGCTCTTAGGCTCAAATTCTAATTTACCAGTTATTCTTTCTTCTTGCCTAACTAACATGCAGGTTGACTCCATATAAGCGGTACTTCAAAAGCACAAAAAGGCTATTGGCTGGACTTGGATGACATTCGAGGAATAATCCCCGCGTTCTGTATGCACAAAATTATCTTGGAGGATGATGAAAAGCATTCCTTAGAGCATCAATGAAGATTAAATGATGCGATGCAAAAAGTGGTAAAAAAGAGGTTATCAAGTGTTTGGACGCCAGGGTGGTCTATCCTATTTCTGACAGCCCTTGGACTTCTCCAGTGCAATGTGTACCGAAGAAGGGTGGTATGACTGTGGTGACGAATTCCAAAAATAAATTGATTCCTACAAGAACAGTCACAGGTTGGCGGGTTTGCATGGACTACAAAAAATTGAATAAAGTGACCCGCAAGGATCACTTCCCTTTGCCATTGCTTTATCAGATGTTGGATCGACTTGCCGGGCGTGCTTTTTATTGCTTCTTGGATGGGTACTCAGGCCATAAACATATATTGATTGCTCCAGAAGACCAAGAAAAGACCACTTTCACTTGTCCGTATGACACCTTTGCTTTCTCTAGCATGCCCTTTGGGTTATGCAATGCAACAGCTACATTTTAGCGTTGTATGATGGCCATTTTCACCGACTTGGTGGAAGATATGTTAGAGGTGTTCATGGATGATTTTATTTTCGTGGGGGATTATTTTTGACGCATTCTTGAAGAACCTTGATAGAGTGTTGGCCCGGTGTGACAAAACCAATCTTGTTCTCAATTGGGAGAAATGCCACTTTATGGTGGAAGAGGGAATTGTTCTTGGGCATAAAATCTCGAAGCATGGTATTGCGGTTGATAAAGCAAAGATAGATGTGATTTAAATTCTCCCTCCCCTACCACCAACAAGGGAGTCCGAAGTTTTCTTGGGCACGTAGGGTTCTACCGGAGGTTCATTAAAGATTTTTCGAAGGTAGTTAACCCCTTGTGCAAGTTTCTAGAGAAAGATGCTAAGTTTGTTTTTGATGAAAGTGCATGGAGGCTTTTGAACTTCTCAAACATAAGTTGACCTCCGCTCCTATCATTACCGCGCCTAGTTAGAGCTTGCCCTTTAAGCTCATATAGGATGCTAGCAATGTTACGGTTGGAGCAGTGTTGGCTCAACGTGTGAAAAAATGGTTCATCTGGTGTACTATGTGAGCAAGACAATGAATGATGCTTAATTGAACACGGTGACCGAGAAGGAATTTTTCACAATTTTGTTTGCTCTGGAAAAATTCCGGTCGTATCTTTTGGGGGCCAAGGTTATTACCATACTGATCATGCCGCGCTCCGGTACTTGATCACGAAGAAAGATTCCAAATCTAGGTTAATGCGATGGGTCTTGTTACTTCAAGAGTTTGATTTGGAGATCGTGGACCGGAATGGTAATGAGAACCAAGTGGCGGACCACTTGTCGCGCTTGGAGGAGGAGGGGAGGCCTTGTGATGGCCTAGAGATCAATAACTCATTTCCCGATGAGCAACTTCTTTCGGTATCGGTGAGTGATATGCCATGGTTTGTCGATGTTGTGAGCACGTGATTTTTTCCGTATGAGAATTATTCCCAAAAATTCAAAATAAAATATATTTTTATTATTATTTGCAAGTTTGTGGATTTTTGTGGTATTTTGTGCCAAGTGTTCGCATTGGTCTGTGCAGGTTTATTTTATTTACTTAACGAAAATACAAAATAATATGTTGCATTTCCATGCTGGAATTAATTTTACATTATTATAGATAAATGGCATAGATTGTGTTACATAATGTGTCTAGTTGTTACAACATGTTTCCTTGTAGTTTAGTAGTGTAACCTTCATGCAATGAGTGGTTGAATATTTTATTTAAGTAGTAACTAATACGAGTCATGCTTAGAAGAATGAAAAAGATGATCCCATTTACCTTAAAAGAAAAGATATGCATTGATTTACTTATGACGTGCATGTTGAGTCAATCCCGCGCCTGTTGGGTCAGTCCCTTGCCTTTTGAGTCAAATCCTGTGCCTGTTGAGCCAATCCCTTGCCTGTTGAGCCAATACCTTGCCTATTGAGTCATTCATGTGCCTGTTTTGTCAATCTCGTGTCTGTTTTGTCAATCTCGTGTCTGTTTTGTCAATCTCGCACCTGTTGAGTCAATCCCGCGCCTGTTGAGTCAATCTTGTGCTTGTTTAGTCAATCTCGTGTCTGTTTTGTCATTCTCGCGTCTTTTTTGTCAATCTCGTATCTGTTCTGTCAATCTCTTATGTGTTCTATCAATCTCGTGTCTGTTTTGTCAATCTCGTATCTCTTTGTCAATCTCGTGTCTGTACTGTCCCGCGCCTGTTGAGTCAATCCCACGCCTGTTTTGTCATTCTCGTGTCTGTTTTGTCAATCTCGTATCTATTTATCAATCTCGTGCCTATTTTGTCAATCTTGTGTCTGTTTTGTAATCTCATATGTGTTTTGTCAATTTCGTGTCTGTTTTGTCAATCTCGTATCTGTTTTGTCAATCTCGTACCTGTTGGGTCAATCCCTTTCTTGTTCAGCCAATCTTGTGTCTGTTAAGCCAATCCCGTGTTTGTTGCGTCATCCGGGCAATTTTAGTGATGATCAGTTCTTAGGATAACAGGCAAGCTACGAGTATGTTCAGTCTCGGGGGTTAAATAACATAAAGCTTCGGGGATTAACTTGAAAATGAACCACCAGTAATTAATTTAAGGGTTGCTATAATACTTAATGGAGACAATTCTAAATGGGATTGAATGAATTAATAGTAATCTGATAATGGGGTATTAGGGGCTATTAAAATAATGTGTTAGTGGGGAACAAGAGGGAATTAGGGAATAAAGTAGGGAAAACCTTAGATAGTGGGGTTTTAAGTGGAAAATATGCAAATTTTTGGCATTTGCTTTCAAAAAGGGAATGTCTATTTTTTGGTTATAAAAGGAGGCAACTTTGGACAGAAAAGGGGGACTTTTGGGAAAATCTTGCAGAGTCAGAATTTGAGAATTAAAAATTGACTGGTCTTTCAATCTAAAAAAGGTCAATAATTTAAGAGCTTAAAAATCGAAAAAGTGAGATCTTCCTTTTACTACTGAAAATCAGAATTAGTATCGGTTCTTTGTTAAATTGAAGTTCTGAGATTCTTTCCTTAAAAGCCTGAAAGGCAGTACCTGACATCTATTGTCCTATTACATTTCTGGTTCAATTTGTTTCTGTTCGTTGATTGTTGTTGGTATTTTTGGGCGTTCATTTGGTTTGTTCCTTGAGTTGGGCTGGTTTTTGTTACCATTTCCTTGGGGTGTTGCTAGAACTCTGCTGGTTTTATTTAAACTCTGTTACTGGGTTGTTCTATTTCTGTTACTATTGTTGTCGCTGTGTTGCATACTACGCTGCTGATTTTCTTCTTCTTTTGCTTCCAATACCACGTACATGGTTGTAACTTTGCCAGTTTTGTAAGTTAAAACATGAAGCATGAATATATATGAAATAATGGAAGTTTGAAGTTAATTTAGTTTTAACTTTTCTCACTGATTATAGTCAAAACATTTCACGTACTACTATTATGTAAATTTATGTCAATTTGCATAACTTGACAGCTTGTAGTGATGTATTAAATAATGTTCTGTTTTAGTTTGGTTATTAAGTAGTATATGTTTAAGCATGCCTATTACTGTCAGACTGTTTGATAAATAGAACAAGAGGAAAATAGCATGAGTTGGTTTCTATTGAATCGACTTGGTAAAAATGGTTAGCTCATTAGCTATTGTCAACCGTAGGTTAATCGTGAACATATAGCTAAATTTATTTAAGGCATGAATCCAGTTCAAGCAAGACAGTCAACGTATAAGTTTAACAAACTTTCGAATAAGCATTAGTGACTAAGGTTAATTTCTAGTTTCAAATAGTTGTAATTAATTAATTCCAACGGTTCAATTCATCTAACAATGTGGGTTTTAAATTAGTTAGAGGATAATTAGTTTATTTTGATAATATTGTTTGTAAATTCTGTATTCTATTTATAATTTCAATTTTTAGTAATATTCAATTATAGAATAAGGCATGAAACAATCTCCTTTTGTCTCGATTGCAATTTTCAATTTTCATGTGTTTTAATCTGACTAATAAGTTACGCTCTTTTAAAGCATGTAATTAATTTGGAGAATTTTTTTTATTTTTAGAGACAAACTTAATTGGGAAAATGTAGTCACTTTAGGTTTATCCTTAAAAAATAAATGAGGCATACTTCTCCAAATAAATTGCAAATTGCGGGGCCCCTATAAATGTATATATTAAAATTACTTAGAATGTAGGACGGCCCTTGTAGTGAATTTTTGTGCCCTTCCCAAAAATAATAATGCGTTAGACCGTTTAGGCGCATATTTAATAACATTACCTCCCTAAACTCGGGTGTGCATTTCATGCAACCCGAATCCAAATCCCAAAACGTCGAATCAAATGTGTTCAGGATTGCGGGTGCATTTCATGTGACGCGATCCAAAGATATGTTTCAAACGACGTTCAACTTTCTTTAATAATTTGAATAAAAGCAGTTAAATGTTAACGTTTAAGTTTAACAAGCTTTCGAATAAGCATTAGTGATTAAGGTTAATTCTAGTTTCAAATAGTTGTAAATAATTAATTTCAAAGGTTCAATTCAACTAACAATGTGGGTTTTAAATTAGTTAGAGGATAATTAGTTTATTTTGATAATATTGTTTGTAAATTCCGTATTCTATTTATAATTTCAATTTTTAGTAATATTCAATTATAGAATAAGGCATGAAACAATCTCCTTTTGTCTCGATTGCAATTTTCAATTTTCATGTGTTTTAATCTGACTAATAAGTTACGCCCTTTTAAAGCATGTAATTAATTTGGAGATTTTCTTTTATTTTTAGAGACAAACTTAATAGGGAAAATGTAGTC
The DNA here is from genome assembly GCA_034376525.1 of Nicotiana benthamiana. NCBI lineage: Eukaryota > Viridiplantae > Streptophyta > Magnoliopsida > Solanales > Solanaceae > Nicotiana > Nicotiana benthamiana. The sequence goes on along the minus strand of CM067340.1, from coordinate 56,405,396 downwards.
ACATTAGGTTTATCCTTAAAAAATAAAATAAGACATGCCTCTCCAAATAAATTGCAAATTGCGGGGCCCCCATAAATGTATATATTAAAAATACTTAGAATGCGGGACAGGCCTTGTAGTGAATTTTTGCGGCCTTCCCAAAAATAATAATATGTTAGACTCTTTAGGCGCGTATTTAATAACATTACATCCCTAAACTCGGGTGTGCATTTCATGCGACCCAAATCCAAATCCCAAAACGTCGAATCAAATGTGTTCAGGATTGCGGGTGCATTTCATGTGAGGCGATCCAAAGACATGTTTCAAACGACGTTCAACTTTCTTTAATAATTTGAATAAAAGTGGTTAAAAGTTAAAATTGGCATATAAGTACAACATGTTTATAAAATAAGATAAATAAGCTAAACTTGACTGTTGAGCGACCGTGCTAGAACCACGAAACTCGGGAATGCCTAACACCTTCTCCCGGGTTAACAAAATTCCTTATTCGGATTTCTGGTGCGCAGACTGTTAAACAGAGTCATTCTTTTCCTCCATTCGGGATTGAAACCGGTGACTTGGGACACCATAAATCTCCCAAGTGGCAACTCTGAATTAAATAAATAAATTCCATTTCGATTGTCCTTTAATCGAAAAAACTCCTTTACACCATGCGGGCACGAGTAAAAAGGAGGTGTGACAGATGTTGCCAATTATCTTATGACGAGAATAATCTCGAGTGAGCTCTCTTTTAACCAAAGGAAGAAGCTGAAGTGGTTGGTCTGTGTTTCTATTGGGATGAACCGTGCTTGTTCAAGATTTACACAAAAGGTGTCATTCGAAGGTGTGTCCCGGAGAAAGAAAAATTATCTTAGAGGTTTGCCATTCCTCACCCTATGGCGGACATCACCGTGGGGTGAGGACCACTTCGAAAGTTCTTAGTTGTGGGTTTTATTGGCCAACCTTGTTCGAAGATGCGGATTATTTTGTGAAGAGGTATGATGAGTTCCAAAGAGCGGGTGGAATTTCTGAAAGGAATGAGATGCTTCTCAATACCATTCTTGAAGTAAATATCTTCAATGTTTGGGGTATCAATTTCATGGGTCCGTTTGTTAGCTCTTGTGGGAACACTTATATTCTTGTGGAGGTGGATTATGTATCAAAGTGGGTTGAAGCCGTGGCTTTGCCTAACAATAAATACCAAAGTGTTGTTGCATTTATTAAGAAGAGTATCTTCACAAGGTTTGGCCCTCGTGCAATTATTAGTGATGGGGGGTCTCACTTTTATAATAGGGCTTTTGATTCATTGCTTGCAAGATATGGAGTCAATCATAAAGTGTCTACCCCTATCATCCTCAAGCTAGTGGTAAAGTGGAAGTCTCCAACAGGGAAATAAAGAGTATCTTGTCGAAGACAGTCGATGCTAATAGGATGATTGGTCGAAAAAGTTAAATGACGCTCTATGGGCTTATCGGACGGCTTACAAGACTCCGATTGGTATGTCTCTGTATCGGTTGGTTTTTGGGAAAGCTTTCCATTTACCGGTCAAGTTAGAGCACAAGGACATGTAGGCTTTGAGGAAGTTGAATTTGGAATGGATGTTGCGGCCAATCTTCATGTTGAACAACTCAATGAGCTTGATGAGTTTAGATTCCATGCCTACTCCAGCTCGTCCGTGTATAAGGACAAAATGAATTGCTTTCATGTCAAATATGCTCGTGGGAAGGAATTCAAAGTTGGTGATTTGGTTCTCTTGTTCAACTCCAATTACGTCGGTTTCCTGGAAAGCATAAATCAAAGTGGAGTGGGCCATTTGAAGTTGTTTTTGTGACCCCTTTTGGTGCTCTTGATCTAAAGAACAAAAGTGGTGAAGTTTTTAGAGTTAATGGGCACCAGGTAAAGCATTATCTTAGAAAGTTTGATGATAGCCACATGGTGGCGTTTCTTCATCTAAATTGATGTGGTAGTAATATGCGTCGTGTGGCTACGTTAAACCAGGCGCTTCTTGGAGGTAACCCATGTCTTTTTCTTCTTGTTTTCTTTGATTTTCCTTGTACTATAGGATTGATTTTTGAGTTAACAGTTTGTGAGATGTTGCAGGGATTGTGTTGATATAGTGTAAAACATTGTCAAGAAAATGTTCAGTCTCTGAAGTTGCCAGTGTGGCCGCACTAAACTTTGTGTGGTCCGCACTGGTGTGAGCCAATGTGAGGACTCTCTGAAGTTTGCCACCGCGGCCGCATGTCATTTTGTGCGGTCTGCAGTGGAGCTCTGTGGCCATGATCCCTTTTTGTGTAGACCGCAGAGGATTGCTAACTAAGGTTTGAGTAAGACAACCCAGTGCAGACCGTGGTCCATTTTGTGCGGCCGCATTGGTAGGTGAGAATGTGCCTCCCGAGTTTCTCTATAAATAGACCCCAGGGACACCTTTTACCCTTTTCGCAATTTTAACTCTCAGAGATCCTAAAGAACTGTTCATCTTCTTCCTTGACCATAATTCTGGATTAGCATTGATTAATTGCACATCATCTCAATTTCTGGTAACATTTCACTCAAATCTTCTTTGTTTAATTGTGTAATTTCATTTTATTTTCATGTTTCTTAACTTGTAGTTCTTCTTCTTCCCGTATTTTTATGATTGTTAGATTAGGTTAGTTTAAATGTTAAGTCTTGTGGACTAAGTAGTTTCATGTACTGGTAATTGAGTAGGGACCCTAATTAGGTACAAGCTTGAACTTAAAAACAAAATTAATGAACTCTAACTCAGTGCCAAGTCTGGGCACCCTGCGGACCACGGTAAATTCTGTGTGGTCCGCGGTGCTCTAGTGCGATCCGCAGTACCACTTTGCGGTCCGCACTAGTCAGATTTAGAGGGTGGGTATTGTGAGATCCACCCATGTACGGACCGCGGTCGTTTCTGTGCGGTTTGCACTGGTCCCTGTGCGGACGCACTCCATTTTGTGCTGTCCGCACTGGAAAAATTCCGCAACTGTCTGCAATTGTGTAAATTTGTTTTGTAATTCTTCTGCACTAATGTCTCACTGCTTCTGCTAATACTAACAATGTTAGTTGCTTGTGTTTGCAAATAATGGCAAAACAACAAGGTAAAGGATCAAAACAACCCAGGAGAGGTGACTCATCCCGGGGAGGCAAATTAAAGAACATGATAAAACTCACTTTCCAAGTTCAGGAAAGTACAAAAAGGATGAGAAAGGCAATAAAAGCAGCTGACAGAGCTGGTGATCAATCAGGGAGTGAGTACGACCCTTCAGAAGATGTTTCCTCAGATTCCATGCCCACTCATGTCCCTGGCTGGCTCGGGAGATTTAGACTGGCAGATGATACTCCTCCACCTTCACCCAATGCCTAAGCTCTAGAGCATATATCTTCTAAGTCGTCTGAGGGCTCAACAGTTAGCAGCGGTGAATACTCCACTTCTCCCACAGCTTCAGTATCCGGGGAGAGGGCAGATGGAGGTGACGAGGAGGTACAAGGGGATGAGGAGGTACTTGAAGGTGGTGAGCCTCAAGTTGGAGTCATTGCCTGAACAAGAAAGCCTGATGTTTGGGGGTGGCATACCACAAATTTAGGGAGTCGTGGGCAGTGATAAAATTTATTCTAGAGAGGAGCTTTATAGACAGAGACCTTCTACCCTTAAACCCAAATGTGCATAGACAGTTCAGGACTCGAGTGAGTTGGGAGCACTTCTTAGATGACTGTGTGGACGCCAATGAACACTTGGTCAAAGAGTTATATAGTAATGTAGCCCACATCTTATAGGGCTCCAAAGTGACCAAGGTTCAGAGCCTCAAGGTGGTATTTAACGGGAAGTCACTCAACTAATATCTGGGATTCAATGAAGAAGATGAGTCTCTTTATATGGAAAAGATGGTGATGGGCGAGGAGGTCCGTCTATGGTTACTGAGTACCTGGCAATCCCAGTTACCGTTCTTGATTGGTTGACAGCTGGGGTCAAAATACTGCGGAGGACCCTAAATTTTGAGGCGATTGGTTAGGAGACATTTGTGTGCAGACGGCTAGACCCTACTACCCATCACCAGACCCTTCCGCTCCCCCAGGATGTTTTGGTTGCATCTATCATGGCGGGGTACCCCATCAACATGGGTAATGTGATGTCTCGTGTCATTTCTATAGTGGGTGCCGAGCATGACCGAAACTATCCTTTCCCCTGCACCCTCACTATGTACTTCCCGGACTTGAAAGTGGACAAGAGACCTTATGACATCAAGGTCAAGCCAGTGGCCCCATTCTCCTGGTATAGCTTGAAGGGGCCGGATAACCCCAAGGACAAGAACTACAAAGCCCGTGCCTCTACCTCAACTGGCCAGTTTGAAATGCCAGTTGTGGTAGAGGTCCCTACTAAGCCTACCTCCACTACTGCTGACATGCCTCCCGGACCTTCCTCTTCAGCTGACATTCCTCCTGGTCCTTCAACCTCAGCTGGCCCGGAGATTCCATCTTCCCAGGCCCATCCTATCACTGCCCACCGACTGCGTCAGACACTTCATAGCATAAACAATTGGATGTATACTGCTTCATCCAAGTTGTCCACCTTGACCACCACTATTACAGATCACTTGGCACCTCAGCCAGCATAGGTCCTACGCTCAATTGAGGATGCATTAAAGAAGATACTTGAAAACCAGGAGAAGATCCTCACCACTCAGGATGCCTCGACTAAGCCAGTAGATTTACATAGCAAGGCTCTCAAGGAACTTTCTAGGGAGCACAAGAAGTTACGGAAGACACGGGCCTCCAAGGAGTCCGTGAAGGAGCTGCGGGCAGATGTGGACAAGTTGATGGCAGACCAGCTGGCTTTAGACTTATTGTTTGAGGACCCAGTTCGAGCAACAGTGCCAGCAGCTGAGCCACAGCCAGAGCATATACACAAGCCTCTGAAGAGGAAGAGGGTGATTCCTATAACAGATGATGCTCTTATCTAGTTGGCGGACCTACCTGAGACTTCCTCCAATCAGCCACAGGGTGTACCAGAGCCAGAGCCAGTCCAGGTCCAGTCCCAGGTCTCAACAGTTGAGCAGCAGGTTACCGGGAACCAATCTGAGGTTCCCGAGCACATAGAGGACCCATCTACTACTCATGATCCTATGCAGACCGACAGGGCTTAGGGAGTCACTCATATCCCTTTTCCTCTTATCTTTTATTACTTTATTTGGACTAGTTAGCATTGAGGACAATGCCAGCTTTTATTTAGGGGGTGAGCCCTATATTTAGGATGATTTTATATATTGATCCAGTTTATGCTTTCTTGATTTTCATTTTTGGTCTGTATATAATTGGATATCTTGTTACATTTCTCGCACTTTTATTTCTACGTTGGGTCTGTATATAAAGTTACATCATATTGTATATATTCATCCCCCATTGTATATTAAAATCTCCTCTTGTATATATTCATTCTATTTTCTGCAAAATTTTTCATTTTTAGCTTTTTATTTGCATTCATAGCTTTTTATTTTGTTTTGGACATTTTCAATAAGCCTTTGGTTTTCTTAATGCCACAGTTCTTTCCAAATGTGGAGTGTTGTGTGAACCGGGTGGCTCTTGCCAATGATAGATGGTGTGACACCCTTCTTAAGGGTTTGAGTCCGTTTTTGTTTTTGTTTTTAGTAGTTTGTAGTTAAGGGTACCTCAAGCAAAGCTTCAGTTAGGCTAGCACATTGGCCTTTGATCTTATTTTCAAAAAGAAATTGTTGTGTTTAGGATGGTGAAATTTGTGGCCTTGAGACTCTTGTGCTGGCTAATAATCATCAAGTGGGTTTTCGGGACCATTGTGTGCTCAAATCGTATCTAAGGTCGTTGTGGGCCCCAGACTCGATGTCTTTTACAACCTCTTAGCTTGTGTGGTGAGAAATCGAATTTTGAGTCCAAGTCCAAAGCCATTGGTCTAGAACTTGCCCTGAATATTAGTTGAGGCGAAATCCTAAGTGAATTTTGACTTGAGACGTGATTATATGCTCTCCTTAATACAAATGATAGATTGAACAATTCCATAGCCTACCAATGATAAGATCCCTAGACAACCCTTTTGAGCCTTAGACCTTTTTCTTTTAAGAACCATGATATAAGCCTATACCCATTCTAAAAGATACCCTCTCTTGGAACCCAAATCTTTCCTTTAGAACATGGAAAAAGTATAAGTTTGGTGGGAGAGACGAGGATTGCATCAAAGTGGTAAAAAGGCACAAAAGTGAAGAAAAGGAAAGGCAATGAAAAAGAAAGAAAAGCAAAAAGACAAAATGAATGCTCAATGTGAAAAAGACTACAAAGGGATTCAAGAAAAGCAAAGAAAGAAAGGCGTGGAAAGTTGAAAAAGGAGAAAAGGTTTGAAGTGCATAAGAAAGAGTAACAATGTGTCTCTCTAACCCCTTAGAAAGAAGTGAAATGACTCAAAGGGTCAAGTGAATTGTGCCAAATGAATCAAAAGAAGTGCTTAAGGGAAGATGGAGCCCATTTGAACAAAAAAACATGACCTACCCTGAACCAAAAGCCTTCACAATGACACCACAAAAAGCCTATATGATATTGAGTTGAATGAAGCTTACATTAGTGGATACTCACATAAGGGGTAAGCATATGGTACTTAGAGCTGGACTTGTGACCTTTTTTGAGAGAGATGATTTGCATGCCAATATTCTAAAGGTGAAGTTTGCTTAGGGAGAGTTGAGGATGTGTGAGTTACGGTTCCACAATGACCAAAGTAATTGAAATAGTTCTTTGATGTGTTGAGTCAAATCTTAATGATCTTGTATTGCACTTGATCTATGGTTTTTCAAAGGTTAAATTTTGTTTGATTCATGTGTGTTGAGGGTAATTGTTAGTCCCAATTGATGCTAGTTGAGGTTACTTTAGAAAAGCTGAAAATTCTTGGATTTTCTCTTAAAGGGTGGGTCTAATTTTTTTTTGCTTGAGGACAAGCAAAAGCTTAAGTTTGGGAGAGTTGATAACTAGGGATTTTGACGCATTTTATACTCCTTCTTACTTACGTTTTGATTATAATTTCATACAAAATAGTCCCAAAAGGCTCATAAGTTGTGCTTGATTGCAGGTTTGATCAACAAAGTAACAAGATGTCAAATATCAGCTCAAAAGAAGCGAAACCTGCATAAGTACCAAAGAAATGACAAAACTCAGGAAAAGCAAGCCTAGTGCAGCCGCACTACACTTTGTGTGGTCCGCACTAGAGAGATTCAGAGGCTCAGAATTAAAGGAATCAAAGCAGTGCGGCTGCAGTAGATCTTGCGTGGTCCGCACTAAAACCACCACAAAACTGATAGGGTTCAATCCTGTGAGGTCCACAGTCCATTCTGTGCAGATCGCTTTAGAAGCCTCCGCGGCCGCGGTCCATTCTGTGATGTCTGCAGAGCTTGAGTTCAGAGTGTTGAAATTGAAGATTCAAGAGCCTAGTGCAGCCGCAGTCCATTCTGTGTTGCCCGCACTGACCCCGCATGGGCATTTTTTGCCAGTTTTTCTTGATTACTATAAGTAGAACTGTTTTCCATTTTTAGGGTATCAACTATTACCAGACTTGAGTTGCGCTCGTGAAAAGCTATTCTGTAGCCATTTAGGGAATCTTAACTTAGATTTAAATATAGAATCTCTGTATTTACTTTAGTGTTTAATTAATATGTCTTCTTCTTCATCTATTTCTCTATTTTTATCTTCAAGCATGAATAGCTAAACCCATTAGTTAGGGTTGTAGCTCAACCTAGTGTGGTTATTGATGGGTGTTGCAATTTAGGGTCAGATTGACTATGGGTGTTTGTTATTTGGGGTCAATTTTATGATTTAATTTATGAATTGGTGGTTGCAAATACTAGTTTGCGCTAAGTTGACTTGGCTCTTCTTGAGAAAGAGAACCTAAGTCCCCAAAATTGTCCCAACAAGGAATTAGAATGGACTCAAGATAATTGATAGTCCCAATTACCGGGTTAAACCTCGAGAGAATAATTACCCGACTTGAACCCTGTTGCTTGAGCAAATTTGCCTACCCATTTGGTCTTGAGAAAATCAATTCGGCAAAATCAGTCTCTCTACCTAGAGGTGTGAGAGTGGGTAAAATCGTGCAACGATTATAGCATATTTCCCCAATCATGTCAGTCGTGCCTTAAAAGCAATTACCCGTCAATTAGCCACCTAGGTGAACGTCACTACCCTAGTGCCCCTTTGTCATACCTCCTTTTTACCCGCGCCCGCATGGGCGCAGAGGGGTTAGGGGAGTTTTTTCCAATTAAAGGACGATCGAAATGGGATTTATTATTAAGATTCAGAGTCGCCACTTGGGAGATAATGGTGTCCCAAGCCACCGGTTGAATCCCGAATCGAGGAAAAGACTGACTCTGTATTACAGTCTGTGAATAGGAAATTCGAGTAAGGAATTCTATTAACCCGGGAGAAGGTGTTAGGCATTCCCGAGTTCCGTGGTTCTAGCACGGTCGCTCAACTGTTATATTTGGCTTAATTATATGATTTTATACAATTATGAACTTATGCGCAAATTTTAACTTTTAGCCGCTTTTATTATTATTATTTTTAAAGACTTGCAACTTCGTGAAAATGGGTCTCGAACAATGTCCCATCAATGTGCCTGTGGTTGTTGACACATCTCGACTTCGTTGAGATTTGGATTTGGGTCACATAAATGTGCACCCGTGTTTAGGGAGATAACATTATTAAATACGTACCTAAAGATACTAACGCGTTATTATTTTGGGGAAGGCCGTGCAATTCGCTAAACTGCATATCCCGAAGTTTAAGTATTTTTACTATATACATTTATGAGGGCCCCGCAATTTGTACATTTTGTTCGGCGAGGCTCGTCTCATTTATTATTTTAAGGTCAAACCTAAAAGCAACTACGATTCTCTACTTTATTTGTCTCTAACAAATATGAAACCCTAATTTATTCGCTAAGATCATCTAGAGTCATTATAATAGGGTTACATGAAATGCACCCCCGAATTTTAGAATTAGACATCGTAACTATGTCACAGGAACCGTACCCATTGCCATGATAATCTTATTATGAGCCTAAAGCAAACTATGAGATTCATTCTTATTCACAACCTTCTTTTAAATAATGCCAACTCTATAGATATGATTATCCGATCCAATAATTTGCATTAGACAATCATTATATTACGTAAATGATGAACAATAGACAACAATTTAACAAGGTGATACAATTTACTAAATACACACTATAGAATATTCACATACTTTTACCAGCAATGTAGCACAAGTTTAAATACAAACAACAGTAAAACATGAGAAAATCAAATAAACAAATACTTATTTAATTTTCTTCATTGATCAAACTAATCATGAAACACGTCGAACAAATTGATACGGCCAGAGAAATGAAGCCGGAACCAACTGCTCGGAAAACTCGAACCTCGACGGAATCTCATAGAACCCTTGACTGGACTGCCTCATTGTTTTCAGTTGGTTTTCGGACTGAGGAAGGTCGTTTGGATGTTGGTTGGAGCTGGACGAGAACGACGTGGCTGGTTCAGGTTGCTGCTGGTTCGATGCTGGTCGACGTTGGGGATGATGGTCGACAAAGAAGATGAAGGAGTGCAGTAGGACGTGAGGCAGACTGAAGAAGATGGTTTGTTAAAGGGGTCTTTGGACGTTGCTATTTGTCATGTGTGTTGTCGACGATGAAGCAGGCCAGCGTTTGGGTCCTGTCTTGGAGTCGATGGGCGGGGAATGGTTCTTTGTACGTTGAACGGAAAATGAGGGGTCGTTGGGTGAGGGTGACAATGAGAGGGGTGTTGCTGTGGAGCTAGATGCAACTGGAGAAGAGTAGCAACTGGCGGGTTTGTGACTATTGCTGCCGTTCTCAGCAAGTGCTGGTGGCGTGAGGGTGGTCCGGCGATGTGGTGAGGTCTGGTCGTCTATGGTGAGGGACGGGGTTTGTCGACAGGTTGGTGGTTCGTGAAGGACTAGAGAGTGTTTGGTCGTTGGCATGGGGTTGGCGTTTCTTCTTCTTCAAGAAGAAGAACCTCATCCTCTCTCTCTCCAGTGATTGTTTTTAACGTGAAGAAGAAGGACCTAAGTTTTTATTTTTTTTTGTTCTGTTCAGTTTGGAGACGAGACCTCCAGGTCTCCAATATCCATTTTCAAAAACAATCCCTTTTTTTATTCTAAGTGTTCTCCCTCTTGTTTGCCTTGGTGATGGATGCTCTAACTCAACATATTCAAGGGGATGTGCCTTGGTGTATGCTATTTGCTGATGACATAGTATTGATAGACGAGACGAGGGTCTATGTGAATGAGAGGCTAGAGGTATGGAGACAGACTCTCGAGTCTAAGGGTTTCAAAATAAGCAAATCTAAGACTGAATGCCTGGAGTGCAAGTTCAGTCAGTGATTAAGGGAGACGGAGAGATTGACGGGGATTTTACTCATCGTATAGGAGCAGGGTGGTCGAAGTGGAGGCTTGCATCAGGAGTCTTGTGTGACAAGAAAGTTCCACAGAAACTCAAGGGGAAATTTTAAAGAGCTGTGATTAGACCTGCAATGTTGTATGGGGCGGAGTGCTGGACGGTGAAGAACTCTCATGTTCAGAGAATGAAGGTTGTGGAGATGAGGATGCTCAGGTGGATGTGCGGGCTCACCAGGTTAGATAAGATTAAGAATGAAGTTATTCGAGAGAAGGTGAGGGTGGCCCCGGTGGATGAAAAGATGCGTGAAACGAGCCTTAGGAGGTTCGAGCATGTGCGGAGAAGAAGTCCTGACGCCCCGGTGAGGAGTTGTGAACGACTGGCAGTGGTCAGCTTGATGCGAGGCAGAGGGAGGACTAAGAGGTATTGGGGAGAGGTGATTAGGCATGTTGTGGCTAGAATACGGATTTTCGAGGACATGGCTCTTGATAGAATAGTCTAGAGGTCCAGTATCAAGATTGTAGGATAGGGGCTCCAAGAATTTTACGTACTCCTTTCCCGGGGTTAGGTGGATCTTGACAGGGTTTTCCATTGATGATTTGTGCATTGGATTGTGTCCTCCTTATATCAGTTATTTATTATAGTTAATGTTTGAATTGTGCCCTTATGGTACTTACTGTTCGATAATATTGCATGTCACCTTATTTATGCTTTCATGTTTAGACAATTATGTTTAGATAATAATGTTTAGTTAAATATTTATGTGACTTCTACTGGAGACACTAATGTCCTTTTATTTTTGTTTTTGCTTTTGTTTTTCCTTTCCTTCCTGAGCTGAGGGTCAATTGGAAACAGCCTCTCTGCCTTTTCGGGTAGGGGTAAGGTCTGTATACATACTACCCTCCCCAAACCCCACGTCGTGGGACTATACTGGGTAGTAGTAGTAGTTGTTGTTGTTAAGTGTTCGTCCTCTAAAAATGAGTCCCTCTCTTAAAATGTTGAATCCCCCCTTCACGTGTCTAAGAGTCTTTTTTAAACTCTATATTTGTCCCTCCTTTGGTCAATCCGTGAGTATGTGTGTATTCAAAATGTGGGGGACTATTCTTGTCGCCCATGTCTGTCCAAACCCATGTTTTGTGGGCTCGGATTGTTATGGGCTAGGTCCGAAATTATGCTTAATAATGGGTCGTTTGAACCCAAATGTTATTCTTTGCCCGGAACCTAGAATAAAAAATACGGTCGTATTTAATTGATCATACGTAAGCAAAATAACTATAAAAATAAAACTAACAATTACAACAAAACTATTTTTGATATTTTTCAAGATTTAAAATAATTACAAAATAAAACTATTTTTTGCAATTTTCGTTGTTTTATAAAGATAAAATATAAAGTACTATTTTTTATATTTTATTTAAGTTTAAAATAACTACAAAATATTAATGAAACTATATATATTTTCAAAATTATAAAAAAATTAAAAATAAGGTGCTATTTTTGTATTTTTTAAGTTTATGAGAAATACATAAACTAAACTTTATATACCCATTTTTTGTAATTTTTCTTTTTTGTAACGAAATAAAGTAAAAGAGCCAAAATTAGCTGATATAGCTATATTAGACCTAAATTAAATATTTTACACCAAAAATATAAAAAAACTCGGGGAGGGTAAAAAATCACATATCTACACCCTTAATCCATTAGATACAACTAATAGCAATTCTCTCTTAGCATAATCTAGTTTCAATCTTAATTTGTAGTTTGATAAAAGTAGTTTAATATAGAAAAACCAAATATGATTGAAAGTGATATTTGGAACCAATACACAATCCCAAACTAAATAGATACCCAACTCCAATCCTAGCTCTCTGTGGAAATCGATCCCGACCCACAAATCGGGTAAAAGCTATTGCGACCCTCTCTCGCTACTTTTTAGTGGTGATGAGTTGGCAGAGATTACTCCTCGGTCTGCGGATACCTTAGTCCAGATCATAAATACATGTAGGGGATCTCCCGAGATGCCGTCCCGTAGTCCCAAATTAAAACATACAGTAGCAACACAAAAATATTAAATTAAATGCTAATATCGTACTAAGTAAACAATTAATTCTAGCCTAACATTCTACACGTAATGCAATTAAGGCAGTTTAGTCAAATAAGCAATTAAGTCAACTAAGCATGCTTTTCTAAACTAACACAGGCTAAGTTGCTAGTTGAATAAAATAGGAAAGAAAGGAACTCAGTTTATATACTTTAGTAAAACCGGATTTTAAACAATTTGCTCAAGTATACACTCGTCACCTCATGTACAAGGCATTTCAATTATCAAATAAGTCATATCCTAAGGGGAAGGTCCCCCACACAAGGTTAGACAAGCCACTTACCTCGAACCAGCTCAAATTCAACCCGACACCATGTCTTTGCCACGAGTACTCGACTCCAAATTACCAAATCTATTCAATTCAATTGCATAATGTAACTAACACCTCAAGTAACTGATTCTATAATTAAATTATAAACTAATACGCGAAATTATGTAAAATGATCAAAATGCCCCTCGGGTCACGTCTCGGAATCGGGTGAAATTTATATTTCCAGAAATCCCATACTCTAACGAGTCTATACATAACAAGAACACTAAAATCAGAGTCCAAATGGCCCCTCAAATCCTCAATCAAATGCCTCTTAAACTCAAGCCCTAATTACCCATTTAACCAAATTTCCTACCACTAATTAGGTCTTTAATCAAATAAATATGAGTTATAAAGTCTAGGACATTACTTCCAAGTGATTCCCCTTTGTTTTTCTCAAAAACCCCTCTCAAAAGCTTCAAACCCGGATGAAAATAGTGGAAGAATAGCTAAATTTTGCAAAGGAAACTATTTATGTGTTCTGCCCAGCGATATCCGCATTTGTGAACCTGGGACTGCATCTGCTGTCCCGCATCTGTGGAAACTATGCCGCATCTGTGACTTTTATTTAACTGACGAGAACTGCATCTGCGATTATCCTTTCGTAGATGGGCCACTTCTTCTGCGGTTTTTCTTTCGCATCTGCAGAACCTGAAGAAAAACCCAGAATCAGCTTCTGCAGCCTCCTTAGCCGCTTCTACGGTGCCGCATATGAGGTCCCCAATCCGTAGATGCGAAAATACCAGAAGCAACAAAAATACAACACGATGCAACATTTCACAAACTTTCCGTTAAGCATCCGAAATCACCCCGAGGCCTCTGGGACCTCGACCAAAGGCACAAATATCACCTAATACCTTATTCAAACTTGTACAAATACTTAAAACACGTAAAACAACATTAAAACCTCGAATAAACAAAGGATTTAAGCCAAAGAACTCCAAAATTCTTGTTAATACGCTTTCGATAAAAAACCCAACCAAACCACGTCCGAATGACCTGAAATTGTGCACACATGTCACTTACAACAATACAGAGCTGCTCCAACTTCCGTAATTCCATTCCGACCCTCGGATGCAAATCTCACTGTCGGACCGGAAACTTCAAAAATTCAACTTTCGCCATTTCAAGCCTAAGTTAGCTACACACCTCCAAAACACAATCCGAACATGCTCCTAACCTCAAAATCGCCCAGCAGAGCTAACGAAACAGTCAGATTTCCATTCCAAGTCCATTTTCCCACTGCACCGATTACGGTCAACTTTCCAATACATAAGCTCTCATTTAAAGACAAAGTATCCCAAAACTCTCTCAAACGCAAAAACAAATGTCCCGGTAAACCAAAATAGCAGAAATAAACATGTGGGAAGCATTTAATAGGGGATTGAGGCATTAATTCTAAAAACAACCGGCTGGGTCGTTACATACTCCCACACTTAAACAATCATTCATGCTTGAACGGGCATAGTGACATACCTGAAGTAGTGAAGAGATGAGGGTAATGGCTACTCATATCGTGCTCGATCTCCCAGGTCCCCTCCTCGACCGGCTGACCCCACCACTGAACATTCATTGATGCAATGTTCTTTGACCTCTGCTTTCTGACCTGCCTGTCCAATGTAACCACTGGCTCTTCAACATAAGGTAGATCCTTGTCCAACTAGACTGAACTGAAATCCAACATGTGTGACAGATCACCATGATACCTCATCAAAACATGACATACCGAATGGACTCCTGTCAAGCTGAGAGGTAAGGCAAGCTCATAACCAACCTTACCAACACTCCTCAATATCTCAAAAGGCCCAATAAACCTTAGAATCAACTTCCCTTTCTTCCAAATTTCATAATAACCTTCATAGGCGAAATCTAAAGTAGACCCCACTCACCAACCATATAGGAAACATCACGAACCTTCCGGTCCACGAGTCTTTTGTCTGGTCTGGGCTGTACGGAGTCTATCCTGAATCACCTTGACTTTCTCTAAATTATCTTGAACCAAGTCTGTGCCAAGTAATCTAGCCTCACCCGGCTCAAACCAACCCACCGGAGATCTGCACTGCCTACCATATAAATCCTCATACAGTGCCATCTGAATGCTGTACTGATAGTTGTTGTTGTAAGCAAACTATGCCAATGGCAAGAACTGATCCCAAGACCCTCCAAACTTAATCACACACGCACGGATCATATCCTTAAGAATCTATAGTGTGCGACAGACCGTCTGAGGGTGAAATGTTGTGCTCAACTCAACCCGAGTACCTAACTCCTGCTGAACGGCCCTCCAGAACCGTGATGTAAACTGAATACCTCTGTCTGAAATGATGGAAACAGGAATACCATGCAGATGAACAATCTCCAGGATATATATATATCTGCTAACCGCTCCGAGGAATAAGTAGTACACATAGGAATGAAATGCGCGGACGTTGTTAGCCGATCCACAATGGCCCAAACGGCATCGAGCTTCTTCGTAGTCCGAGTGAGTCCAACTACAAAGTCCAAGGTGATCCTCTCCCATTTCCATTCCGTAATCTCTATTTGCTGAAGCAATCCAACTGGCCTCTGGTGCTCATACTTCACCTGGTGACAGTTGAGGGATCAAGCTACAAAGCCCACTATGTCTTTCTTCATCCGCCTCCACCAATAGTGCTACCTAAAATCCTAATACATCTTTGCAGAACCCGAATAGATAGAATACCGTGAACTATGGGCCTCCTCCAAAATCAACTCTCGAATACCATCAACATTGGGTACACAAATCAAACCCTGCATCCTCAATACCCCGTCATCACCAATAATCACATCTCTGGCATCACCATACTGAACCTTGTCCTTGAGGACAAGAAAATGAGGGTCATCATACTGCCGCTCCCTAATGCAATCAAATAAGGAAGACCGAGAAACTACGCAAGCTAGAACCCGACTGGACTCCGAAAGATCTAATCTCACAAACTGGTTGGCTAAGGCCTGAACATCTATCGCCATGGGCCTCTCCGCTGCTGGCAAATAAGCCAAACTCCGCAAAATCTCTGCCCGGTGACTCAAGGCATTAGCCACCACATTGGCCTTGACGGGTGATACACAATAGTGATATCATAGTCCTTCAGCAACTCTAACCACTTCTTCTGGCGCAAATTTAGATCTTTTTTCTTGAACAAGTACTGCAAGCGCCAATGATCCAAATAAATATCACAAGGCACACCGTAAAAATAATGACGACAGATCTTCAAGGCGTGAATAATAGAAACTAACTCAAGATTGTGGGCATGATTATTATTCTAATGTACCTTCAAGTGTCTGGACACGTACGCAATCACCCTACCGTCCTGCATCAAAACCGCTCCAAGGCCAATCCTCGAGGCATCACAATAGACAGTATAAGAACCCGAAGTTGTAGGTAATATCAACACTGGGGCTATAGTAAAAGTTGTCTTGAGCTTTTGAAAGCTCGTCTCACAGTCTTCTGTCCATTGGAACGAAGCACCCCTCACAGTCTTCTGTCATAGGTGCTGCAATGGATGAAAACCCCTCAACAAATCCACGGCAGTAACCTGCCAAGCCAAGAAAATTATAGATATCTGTAGTTGAGGATGGTCTGGTCCAACTCTGCACTGCCTCTACTTTCTTCGGATCCACTCGTATACTCTCACTCGATACCACACGACCCAAGAAAACCATGAAATTCCACCAAAACTCACATTTCAAGAACTTCGCATACAATTTCTTTTCCCTTAAGGTATGAAGCACTGTCCTCATGTGCTGCTCATGATCTTCCCAACTCCGGGAGTGTACAAGAATATCGTCGATAAAGACAATGATGAATGAGTTAAGATATGTCCTGAACATATTGTGCATCAAATGCATATAAGATGCTGGGGCATTGGTCAGCGCAAATGACACGACAACCTGAAGGTAGTCTTTGGGATATCTGTCTCTCGAATCTTCAACTGATGGTAACCTGAGCGCAAGTCCATCTTAGAAAACACCTTTACACCCTGAAGCTAGTCAAACAGATCATCAATACGAGGCAAAAGATAATGGTTCTTAACTGACACCTTGGTCAACTGGCAATAATCGATACACAAACGCATAGAACCGTCATTTTTCTCCACAAAAAAGACATGAGAACCCCAAGGTGATACACTGGGACGAATAAAACCCTTATCAAGCAATTCCTATAACTGATCTTTCAGCTTCTCAACTCAGGATGAGCCATATGATAAGGAGGAATAGAAATAGACCGGGTGCCCGGCAACAGATCGATGCCAAAATCAGTATCTCTATCAGGCGGCATTTTGGAAGATCAGCTGGAAAATCCCGTACTACTGGGTCTGAATCAACTGAAGGGGTATCAATACTGACGTCTCTCACATAGGCTTGATATGCGTCACACCCCTTCTCAACAATACGCTGAGCTTTATGAAATGAAATAACTCTACCAGGAGTGTGATCTAAGGCACCCCTCCACTTAACACGTGGTACACCTGGCATAGCCAACGTCACGGTTTTGGCATGACAATCAAGAATAACATAATGGAGTGACAACCAGTCCATGCCCAAGATAATATGAAAATTAACCATGCTTAGTATAAATCGGCTCTGGTCTCATATCAACTAAGAGAAACCAAACACGACCGATAAATGCAGTCCACAACAAGAGAATTTTCCACAAGAGTAGAAACATAAATTTGGGAACTCAAAGAATCCCGAGGTACACCCAAATACGGAGAAAAATAAGAAGACATATAAGAATAAGTGAAGCCTAGATCGAATAGAACCGATGCATCTCTATGACAAACTAGGACAATACCTTTGATAACAAAATTGGAGGCAACAGCCTCAGTACGGGCAGGAAGTGCATATTCTGGCCTGGCCTCCCCCTCTAGGGCGACCTCTACCTCCTCGACCTTCACCTCTAGCTGGCTGAGTAGGTGGGGTAGCAACTAGTGCTAGAATCATAGCCTGAGAACTCTGCGGGGCTCGCTATGGCTGAGAAGTTTGTGGAGGTGCACTCCTCTCAAGTCTAGAGCAATATCTCACCACATGGCGGGTGTCACCACACTCATAACAAGCTCTGGGAGGATATGGCAGTTGTGACTGGCTCGGGCAACGTCTACTGAACTGACCTCTGAAAGCACCTCGCGTAGGAGGCACGCTAGATATTGGTGGTGCATAATAAGGCTCTTGAGATCTAGAAGGAGCTAGAGAACTATTGGCTATTAGAAGAGCTGAATGAACGTGGAGACTCATATAACCCCTACCATGATGACCTGTAGTTGGGGCACGGGTACCAGAATAATAGCCCAACTCTCGAGACCTCTTGGCCTCCCTATTCGCTCTCTCCCTAGCATGTATACCCTCAATACTCCCAACAATGCTCACCACCTGCTGATAAGAAATGTCCATACCAACGCATGAGCCATGCTAGATCTGATTCAAGGAATAAGACCCTCAATAAACCGGCAAACCCTGTCACGGACAGTAGAAATCAAGGCTGGTGCATGCCTTGCCAAACTGGTGTAATGGACAGCATACTCTGAAACAGTTATAGCACCCTAGCCAAAATTCTCAAACTCTGCGTGCCATGCGCCCTTGAGGCTCTGAGAACATACCCTCTCAGGAACATATCTAAAAACTGAGCCCAAGTTAGTGAAGCAGCCTCATCTGGACTGTCTAACACATAGGTGCACCAACAATCATAGGCATCTCCTCAAAGCTAGAAAGCAGTGAAAGAAACCCCATTCGATCATAAGATACCCATAGTACAGAGAATGCGGTAATGCTCATCAAGAAATTTAGAGCATCCTCCAATGCTAGACCATTGAACTCAGGATGCTTGTACCTCTAGAATCTCTTAAGCCTCAGTTGTTCCTGATCGGAAGCCACTGCCATGCCCTCAGGCTGAACTGGCACTGCAAGCAGTACAGGAATAATCGTAGGGAACTGCTCAACACGCACTCACTGCTCAAGAGTACGGAAGGCGGGAGTCTGTGCTCCTCCACTGGCTGGGATGTAGCTGCAGCAAGGGGAAGCAACCCTGCCTAAGCCAAAGTGGTGTACATGCTCATGAACTGTGCTAAAGTCTCTTGAAGAGCTGGAGTAGTAGTAGCAGTAGGTGTGTCAGGCGCCTGGACTCCGGCTGGATTTGTTGGTGGTACCTCGGTGATAGCTCACACAGGTGCTCTAGCTACACCACATGCGCGTCCTCGGCCTTTACCCTGACCTCGGCCTATGACGGCTGTATTAGGGGCGCGAGTGCCTGATCACCTCGAGTATCACGTGTCCTCACCATCTGTGAGAGAATAGAAGACAGAAGTTTAGAATTGTGGTGTCAAAATATCGCACGACAAGGAAGTCAAATAAAATGAAAATTTTCCTAACAATTACATAGCCTCTCGTAGTTAAGTACATACATCTCTGTACCGATCGGCAAGACTCTAATAAATCGGCTTGTGATCCATGACTCCTATGAACGTAATGCTCTGATACCCACTTGTCATGACCCTAGTTTGTCCTTTTTGAACAATCGTGATGGTACCTAGTCTCTACGACTAGGTAAGCCTAACAAGTGCGAAAATAAATGGAAACTTGCAGAAGCATAAATTAAAATCCAAGAATAACCAAATGAAGAACAACACATAGAATGCCACTAGGCTTATACAGCACAACAACTCAGAATTCTAAAACACTATCCCAAAACCCCGAAACTCACGGGAACACAAGCCTTTGGAATATCTAATAGTCTCAGTCTTGAATATCTAACAAGAAAGAAAAATACAGATGGGAAATGTTTAACAGCTAGAATGGAAAGGGACTTCTTGGTTTGCGGATACGGAAGATGTACCTCGAAGTCTCTGTAGTAGATGCCTCCCTCAAGGATGGTAGGCCTGAGTAGAAGTACTTGGATCTGCACATGAAAAACATGCATAGAAAGGGCATGAGTACACCACAATGGTACTCAGTAACTGCCAAGCCTAACCTCGGTCGGGTAGTGATGAGGAAGGTCAGGGCCCTACTGAGAGTAGATAATAAGGGTACAGTAAGATTCTATACATGATAATAAGGGTACAATAACGGAGCAGAAATAAAGGCAAACCACAAGGAAATACTGCTCGCAACAAGGATATTAACCGGGGATCTCTTGGTACCCCAAGGATCTCTTGGTATCCTCAAAATATACACTAGGGATCTCTTGGTATTTCGAGGATCTCTTGGTATCCTCATTATATGACAGGGATATCTCAGTATCCCGAGGATATCTCGGTATCCTCAATATACATGCCAAGGATCTATTGGTATCCCGTACATTAGTCCAGATCATAAATACGTGCATGGGATCTCCTGGGATGCCGTCCCGTAGTCCTAAATTAAAAACACACAACAGCAACATAAAAATATTAAATTAAATGCTAATATCATACTAAGTAAACAGTTAATTCTAGCCTAACATGCCTCGTGTAATGAAATTAAGGCAGTTTAGTCAAATAAGTAATTAAGTCAACTAAGCATGCTTTCCTAAACTAACACGGGCCAAGTTGCATGTTGAATAAAACAGGAAAGAAAGGAACTCAGTTTAAATACTTTAGTAAACCGGATTTTACATAATTTGCTCAAGTATGCACTCATCACCTCACGTACAAAGCATTTCAATTATTAAATATGTCATATCCTAAGGGGAAGGTCCCCCACAGAAGGTTAGACAAGCCACTTACCTCGAACCAGTACAATTCAATTGCATAACGTAAATAACACCTCAAGTAAATGATTCTACAATTAAATTCTAAACTAATACATAAAATTATGTAAAATAACCAAAATACCCTTTGGCCCCACATCTCAGAATCGGGTGAAATGTATATTTCTAGAAACCTCATGCTCTCTTCCAAATGACCGCTCAAATCCTTATTCAAATGCCTCTTAAACTCAAGCCCTAATTACCTATTTTCCCAAAATTTCCACCACTAATTAGGTCTTTAGTTACATAAAAACAAGTTATAAAGTAAGGATGTTACCTCCCATTGACTCCCCTTTAATTACCTCAAAAATCCCTCTCAAAAGCTTAAAACCCCGATGAAAATTGTGGAAGAATAGCTAAATTTTGCAAAGGCAACTATTTATATATTCTTCCCAACAATTTCCGCATTTGCGACATGCGGTCCCGCTTCTGCGGAAACTACGTTGCATCTATGACTTCCATTTAAATGACCAGAACCGCATCTGGGATTAGCCTTTTGCATATGCGCTACCGCATTTGTGGTTTTCCTTCCGCATCTGCGGAACCTGAAAAAAAGCCCGTAATCCGCTTCTGCATTCTCCTTAGCCATTTCTGCGGTGCCGCTTCTGCGGTCCCCAAGGCACCCCGAGGCCCCCGGGACCTCAAGAAAAGGCACAAACATAACCTAATACCTTATTCAAAGTTGTATCAATCCATAAAACACCTAAAACAACATCGAAACCTCTTATTAACCAAGGATTTAAGCCAAAGAACACCAAAATTTTTAAAAACATGTGTTCGATAAAAAACCCAACCAAACCACGTTCGAATAACATGAAATTTTGCAAACACGTCACATTCAGTACTACGGAGCTACTCCAACTTCCGGAATTCCATTCTGACCATCAGATCAAAATTGCACCATCAGACCGGAAACTTCAAAAGTTCAACTTTCGGCATATCAAGCCTAAATTAGCTAAGGATCTCCAAAACACAATCCGAACACGCTCCTAACCCCGCAATTACCCAACCAAGCTAAATGAACCATCAGATTTCCATTCTGAGGCCACTTTCACACTTCTGCGACTACGACCAACTTTCCAACACTTAAGCTCTCATTTAGGGACTATGTATCCCAAAACTCTCCGAAACTCAAAACCAAATGTCCCGTCAAACCAAACAAGAAGAAATAAACACGGGTAGTTTATATGGGATCGGGACATTAATTCTAAAAACAACCGACCAAATCGATATAGTATATACCCTATAACCTAACCTTAGAGACCACTTCTATTTTCCAGCTACCTCTACACTCTCTCAAACCTTTCCCTTCTTCTCCAAACCCTAGTATATGTCGTATGATTAGCTTCGATTCCAGCCTTAAAATGGATTCCACTTGCTATGTACTTACCTTATTAGCTATATCCCGCTATTGGTCGTCCATTTACGGTATCACACATGTACTTTCCTAACTATGGCAAGTACCACTTACAAGATCATACTGGAACGACTCGAAACTTTGGATTTTAGGCGGTTTTCCATCTAGATACGCTCAATAATGAGTGATTTGCACATTTGATTTGATTTTCAAGCAACTGGACCCAACTAGGGTTTGATATTTTCCCTTTGATTTACTGATTTTCGATTGCATGTGATCTTTATTTATTTTTTTGTGTTTGATTGATGATTTATTCCTTGTTTGGGGGTTTAATTTCTACTGCTATATAAACCCCCTAACTCCCGTAAGACGGATCTTAATCACTGTTATTCTCTTACTCTCACTTGTTCTATATTATTCTGAAACTGGCCGGCTGAAAGCCAAGGCCACCAAAATCCTCTCTATCTACCTCCGTACTGCGAGTACTGCTCGGGTCTCATTCGAAGCTCCTGTGAACTCTGACGCACTAAGGTTTGGAGTTTTTGCTGTCGTTCTCATTTTACTACTGGAACTTGGTGATTCTCTTCTATTTGTTGTTAAATGTTCAAACCCTCACAATTATATATTTTCACGTTTGTGTTCATGCTCCACTGAGCCGAGGGTCGATTGGAAACAGCCTCTCTGCCCTTTCGGGTAGGGGTAAGGCTCGTCTACATATTACCCTCCCCAGACCCCACCTGGTGGGACTATACTGGGTAGTTGTTGTTGTTGTTCATGCTCCTAAATATGTGTGTTATGTGGACCTTTCTAAATGAATATGTTATTGTGCCGACCTTATTTTTATCTCTTCTGCAATCTTTCATCAAAACTTGTACAAGTTTGCATACTTTCATTCATTTTTAGTTAATTTGAAAGAATTATGGGATGATATGCTTGTTGATGTTGCCATGTTTATGCATGCCTAAATTCCTACATTGACCATTTAGTATGAACCCTTTCTCATACCTCACTTTGAACATTTATAATGAATACCTATGGAATTAATGCCTACCTAGAATTTTCTTTAAATAAGCTTCTTTTTGCTGAATCGCTTTTATATATTTTAATGTCACCTTCAAAATTGATCATTGACCACCCCATGTTATAACATTGTCTTAGTATCTAGACTAAATACGTTTCCATGCTATGATGATTGTATTCCTTTCTTTTCAATTTTGTAGTCTTTTGCAATGTCTAAGACTTTTAGGATAAATGTCCCACTTCTTCTCTTATGTATGATCGACTAACATGAGTCATGATATCTGCTTGACCTGTTAATATAAAGATGAATTGTTCTTTTACTCATAATAAGTTTATGTAAAGCTTTTGAACTAGGACTTCTCATCACTAGGTTAAGTTTCATGATATTAGCCAAGATGTACCACTAGTATGTTGATATGTTAAATGTGACCTTATTTGACCTTATTAGGTTAAGTTCCCTATTTTGAACTTGTTTGGCATTGTGCACTATGATATGTTTATCTTATAACTTTAGAAAACATGATCCCCCTAACAACTTCTCAATATATTTTCTTCTCAATATATTATCTCTTGCTAATTGTTTGAAAATGTAATGTCAATATCGACTTGCTATTGTGAGCACGCGATTTTTGCCCTATATGAATTACTCCCATAAATTCAAAACAAAATAATTCATTTCAGTATTTACAATTTTGTGGATTTTTGTGGCATTTTATGTTAATTATTTGAATTGTGTATGTGCATTTTAATTCATAAAATTACAAAAATATGTTGCATCTTTATATTTAGGATTTAGCTTTGCGTTGTAGGATTAATTAACAAATTGGTTGTTTATAAAAAATGAAAAGTCACAAAAATAGTGTAATTTGCATTTTTAATTTTAGTCTTGATTTTTGAGTTAGTTTTTGTGTTATTTGTTGATTATTCTCATTGTCATTTTGGGTTTAATTAATATTTTTTAGTTAATTCAGTTTTAAGAATTAATTTAATAAATCCCGTTTCGATTGTCCTTTAATTGGAAAAACTCCTTTATACCCTTATGGGTATAGGTAAAAGGAGGTGTGACAGCTCTAGCGACTCTGCTGGGGACATGAACCCAGAACTTTTGGTTCAGGGCCAAGAATTTAAGCTTAGAATAATTTCTATATTTGGCTATGATTATTATCTGATATTTATTTTTACATGTTGGGCTTAATGTGAAAAATGATGATTTTTTCCCCTTTGATAGTATTTGAAACGTACATATAAACTGTTACGAAACCCTTCTCTTCTTATCTTCGGGGATGTGCTCGCTGGTCGAGACTCTCTATTCTGTTAGTGTCATACCTTGAAATAAGTAAGAGGCTCGGACAAGTTACTAAGCCGAACGATCTTTCGGTTCCCAGGTACGTTACCCCCTCCTCGACTCGAGTTGTCCGCTCAGGTACACTGTCTAGAACAAATACCCAAGTTTTGAGCCAAGAATAACTCAGCCTCATACCAGATCCCTAGTAGGAACGTTTGTTGGCATTATATGCATTTGACTTTGGATGCTTAACACATGGGTTGGGTCTGTCTAGGACATGTGTACCAAAAATAAAAAAAGACCATCTTGATGCATCTTACGTGTGCATTTATTTGTTTTAGACTTGCATGCTGACCGACTTTTAAATATTAGGAAAAGATTGAGAAAAGAGAAATAGTAGTATGAGGGTAAAAAGAGTTAATCGTCTGTCCAAATAGTGACGAAACTCTGCCGAATTTTTGAGAAAAAAGAAAAAAAAGAAAAAAAAAAGTTATTTTCAAAATGGTTTGTTTTATGAAAAAGGAAAATGAGTCTTGTTCTCAAAAATAGTTTATTTTATTTTGCCAATGAAAAAGAAAAGTCTTGCTTTCAAAAATAGTTTGCTTTATTTGCCAATGAAAAAGAAAAAAAGTGTCTTGTTTTATTTGCCGAAGAAAATGTAAAAAAGAATGTGTTTTTAAAAATAGTTTTTATTTACCTATGAAATGAAACAAGATATAAGAAAAAGAGTTTTGTTTTCAAAAATAGTTTGTTTTATTTGCCCCAACTACGCCAGTTTGATTCTCACAGCGTGTGGGATACGTAGGCAACCCCCTTGGGGTCCAACTTTTCCTTTTGAAAAAATAGCCCGAAATGAATAAATTTTTTATTGATATTGTAAATAAGAAAGGTGATTCCGGTTTTGTCAAAAATACCCAAATTTTCCACGAAAGGGACGCCGGAAAGCTGCTTTTGCATAAACAGTCACCTTTGGTGTTTTTCTAATTTTTGGCCGGTTAAGCGGGCACACCTTAAAATCTTCCTTCGCGAGTGCTGAAAGGCCATATTTGCAAAGCTGGGTTTTTGGTTTTAGAAATAAAATCTGAAAAGAGCCAATTTTGATTTTTGAGTCAAATAGAGTAAAATCATGCTTGTTTTGCTTAATTAACTTAACAGGCAGAATGAGCACGAGTCAGAATTTACCAGTAATAATTGTGAACAAGATCCTTTTGGAATTGCACATGTGGTGGGATGGCTTGGGCGAATCAAGGCGAGACACGGTCAAGTTGTACTTAGGAGGCCTCACTGGGTTGCTCGAGATTAATCAAAGGGGAGATATCATAAAAGCATTGGTCACATTCTGGGACCCGACTCACAACGTATTTTACTTTTTAAATTTCAAACTCATTCCAACATTGGAAGAGATAGCCAGATACATTGGGGGTCCCAAGGTTCCTTTGAGAAACTAGTACTTGATTGCCCCGAGTGCTGTGGCAGTACACAAATTCTTAGACTCCTTATAGATAAGCAGGACGGTCCACAACACGAATTTGGCAGCTAGATTTTATATTCTATCATTTAAATACATCAGATATGGTCATATATGAGGGTTCAACAAACCAGAGAACAAATTCTGTAGCAAGCGAAACCACCTTAAATGGGCGGAAAATAGGTGTTTTGCATTTATGTTGGCCTTTTTGGGACTTCTAGTGTTCCCTAGAAAAGATGGGAGTATCGATATACGAGTAGTCAAGGTTGTCAGTACTTTGCTCACTCAGGATAACAACACTCTAGCACCCATGATAGTTGCCGACATCATCCGCGCTCTTACTGTCTGCAAAGCCGGAGGGGACTTTTTTTAGGGTTTTAATGTATTGCTGCAAATATGGATGATCGAACACTTATGCCATCGTCCTCAATTTATGAGCTATGGGTCATCAAAGAAGACATGTATAGATGAATTTTCTACAACGGTTTATGGGATTAGTTTGCCAGAGGGGGTCACCGAGTGGGTAGCACGACTGCATTCCGTCACAGCATGCCAGATAGAGTGGACATTTGGGTGGTTATATGTGGACAAAATCATATATATATGTATATATATATATATGTATATATATATATATATATATATATATATATATATATATATATATATGTCGGCCATCGGATCTCATTTTCTACATATATAACTCAGGAGTATTCAACTCTATGCCCCGTACCGAGTTTTGAGGTAGTTGGGGAGATGCCAAATAGTCCCGAAAAATGAAGATCTCAGTGGCCAGGTAGTCGAGATTGGGCCTAACGGTCAATTTCATGAAGCATCCATTCGTAAAATTTGGAACGAATGTCAATAATTAACAGCAAATACTTGCGTACGGGAGCGGTCCAAAGGTTAAGTGTCGCCGGGCTACCTTGCTTGGTATATGAGAGAAATTGAGTTCGAGAGGCCAGCCAAGAGGCCCCATCTCCGGGAATTTTCGGAATCCTCACAAGAACAATGGAATTGGTTTGCTAAAAAACGCGAGTACAGGGCTAGCATAGGCAAACTGGAGAAGTACGTCATGGATTTGCAATGTGAGAAAGATGTGCAAGTTGATGCCGATCAGGGAAAAAAGAACAGACAGACGCAGGAAAATGTGTCCCTAAAGGCCCGAATCCGGAAGTTGAAAATAGCTGTCCAAAACCCAGTAAGGAGTTGAGAAGATGAATAACTAATAAGGAGCGTGAGAAAGAAAGCCCTCGATTGCCATGACGACCTAGAAAAGTCAATGGTTAGCATGGTAGAAGCCCGTGCTCAATTATTAGAAAATGCCAAAGGTCGGGCTCAATTTGTGCAACGAATGAAGAGAAAGTACGAGGGGACAATCACCAGCCTAAAAAAGAAGATGAATGTTCTTGAAAATGAGGTAGATAAACAGGCCAGGGATTTCAAAGCTGACAGGGAGCATTGTTATGATATGATGGCCCAAATGGAAGAAGAGATACAACAGTTGCAAATTTAAAGCCTCCATGATTCTCAAGTGTTAGAGTCTAGGAGTGAACAATTTAGACGGTTGCTTCGAGGAAGGGACAGAACTAGAGATTGGATCCTGGGAATTGCTGATTACATTGAAGTAAAATGCCATGTGTGCGAGGATATGACTCGCACCACTTTCTTTGCCGCGGTAATGACTTTTGTCAAGCAGGTTATGAATGATTTGGATCGCTTACAGGGGTATCTCGCATATAAGCCTGTGGTAAGGCCGAATGATGCTCCGCAGGCACCAGGAGTAGTTGAGGCTTTAACATATTTATGATTTCTTGAGTCTATATTTTATTTTATTAAAGTCTTTTAGTCTGTCCGTGAGTCTATATTTCTTTTATCAGAATATTAGAGTATGTGAGTTGTTTGTTTTTTGAGTCTGTATTTCGTTATTCATCAGAGTCAGTCAGTGTCTTGTTAAGTCCGGGTCTTTGTAATCAAAGTTTGTTTTAATGAAAAATTGAAAATTCCAAAAGAAATGTTTTATTCAATTTTATCTTCAAGAACTACGCTTGGTCTGATTCATGCAGGGTCATGATACGTAGGCAATCTCCATAGGATTCGACTGTAACCAAATGAAAAAAACAAGAAAATAAGAGAGGAAAAGTAAGAGAGAAATAAGAAAAGAAAAGGGAGGAAAAACAAGAAAAAAGTTGAAAAATAATAGAGAAAGGAGAAACAAAAAGAGGAAAAAATAAGAAACCAAATGAAAGAAACAAATGGCAAAACAAGAGGGAATGAAAGAATAAGAACAAAATAAAGCAACGGCAAGAATGAAAAAAAAAGAGAGAAAGAAAGAAAAAGAAAAAAAAAATTGCAATCGAGAATAAGGAAAGTCGGGATGATGCAAGCAGTCGAGCAAATGCATAATAAAAACTGTCAACTCCTTAGGTGCATTTATTCCCTAAATGTGCGGTTACCAAAATGTTAAATGCCCTAAGACTAAAATGATGGTTTTATTTTATCATATCATTTAAGAAAGGTGGTTGGTTTGTGGTTTTTAAAGTAGTAACTCTTCTCTACAACGCAAAGGCAAAAGGCAATGGCAGATAACAACAGAGCTGAGTTGGCTGATACAGGTACTAAAAAGCAGTTGGTCGAACAGGATAATGGGTTGGTAAAAGAAGTAAAGATGTTGAGACAACACGTGGCGGACATGTATCGGGCATGGATGATTGGGAAAGCACCACCCCGCCACCACCCAACTTCCTGGACGCTGTCCTTACCCAAACTCTGAACACAATGCCGGATGATCCTCAACACTCTCCATATTTACCCGCTTATCACATCTTTCCCGACCACCCTAGTAGCTCCATCACTCATTGTCGAAATATCTTTTCCAAAACTGCCCTCCGGTCACATACATTGTTCTCGACAATGAGCACCCACCCAAAGCTCATGATGCCCAATATTACCCCTCCGAGGTTGCTCATAAGTTTCCCAACTCGCACAAGCAGGGCCTGCAAGATGAGTCTCATGTTGAAAATGAATAGTTCACAGGAAGAGAAGGGATAGATGGGGTACCCAGGAAGCTGAAAGAACTGTCCGTGTCTCCTGATATTTGTCTACACATGAGGTTTAAAGTACCAAAATTCAACTTGTATGATGAATTTGGGGATCCGGTAGCTCACCTGAAGGTTTATTGCATTGAAATGAAAAGTGTGGGAGAGAAAGATGACTTGATGATAGCACATTTCAGTGAGAGCCTAACTGTGGCAGCTTTGGACTGGCATGATCATCAAGATGTTAATAAGTGGCCTCATTGGATGACATAGATCAATACTTTGTCCGACACTTTCAATGCAAATGAAGTGTTACCCCAGACTGCTCCTCCCTATCTAAGATGGAAAAGAAGCCGGAGGAAAACATTATGGAGTTTGGGCTCAGATGGAGGGAGCAAGCTACTCGAGTCAACACCCTGATTGACGAAGAAGAAATGGTCGAGTTTTTCCTACAAGCCCAGGGGCCCACCTACTTCAATAATTTGATATCGGCCATGGGTAGACCCTTCGATGAGGTGTTAATAATGGGGGAGTTACTTGAAGAAGGAATAAAGTCAGGAAAAATCATAAGTTGGTCAAAAGACATTCAGAAATCCCAGCAAGCTTGGGTGGGGGACGGGGAAGCAGAAAAGATGATCCGATGAGTTTTCCTGATCAATGCTCCCATCCTCGACACCGTCCCCGTGGATATCCTTGTGCACCAGGTGACCCTTCCCAATGCTACTTTTCTCTACAGAACTCCCGAGTCATACATCACTTTTCCGGTACCAGGCTCCAAAAAATGCTTATCTACCCCCACGAGCCTGCCAGAAACCCCTTGCGTTAGGTTTCCGGCCTAATCAAGCACGTAGGGATGAGAAGTTGCAGATGAAGAAAGCGTAGACTCCATTGGAAGGGTCATACGCCAAACTGTTCCAGAGGCTAAGGGATTCAGACATGTTGAAGCCTATCTAGATAAAAATACCAAACCCCCTTCCAAAGAAGTTTGACTTTTCCCAATGGTGTGCATATTGCAAAAATGCCCCGGGAAATGACATAGAGAAGTGTTGGAATCTGAAGAGTGCAATTCAGAAGCTTATTAATGCAGGCATCATTTTCGTGCAAAATCCAGATGTACTAGGCACCGGCCAAAATCTGTCACTTATGCATAATGAGACGCACAGGGTGGGTATGACGTATTTGGAAAAATAATGTGAGAATTCTTCTGGGAGCTTTGGAAGCCCACATGCTACTAAGCTTTCAGTGCTATTAGAGGTTGATCTTAAGAATGAGCCGGCAAAGGAAAGCCAAAGGCAACTTGTTAGGAACAATGTGACGATGACTTGTGAAGTTCATGCAAAAGTCAGTGGCTAAGATGTTGAGTTTGAGATAGGAAAGACGCTCTTTTCTTGGTCAATCGGAGAGGAGCTTGGTGGCTTAGTTTGTTATCAGTTCTATTGTCCGGGTTATTTTAGGGTTGTAATCCGGATATTGTCTTGTGATTCAAACCCTTCTATCCTTTCATTATGTCTAGTTCCTTTAGTCGTAGTATCTCATTCAGTGTTATCTAGGTTTGTTTTAGGATTGTACTCCAGTTTATGTAGCTTGTTTTGTTATGTAAACCCTTTCACCATTTGTTTAATGCGATTCTCTATTTTCTGTCATTTATTGTCATTTTTGTTTGGTTCCCTTCTCCTTTTTACAATTCTTTTTATGCTGGTTCTGGTGACATGACATGCACGCGTAGTTCTCAGCTTGTTTTTAGAAGTCGGGTCAGTCGTGAAGCAATGAAACAATGTTAAAGATGATAGGGGCACTTGAGGAAAATAAGTAAAGGCATTTTGAGGCCATTTCAAGCCTGAATTATGTGGAACTGGGGCAATTAGAACATGAGGAAAACCTTAAAGCCAAGTTTTCCCAAATTGACAAGAGCCGTTCATGGTAAGGAGAATGGGAGTATTGTCTAATGGTGCTTTATATTCAATAAGATGTAGAATGCGAAGGAGTGGATATGGTAATCAAGCCTGTACAATCAAAAAATGTTACAAATGTTTTCCTTGGTTTGTTTAATTATGTAGTTTGCACTTGTCATGTTTTAGAGATTGGAATGACGAAGGCATTTTGTTCTGCTATCTAAATACATTATTATTTGTTACCCCCTTTGAGCTTTATTTATTTCCTTTCGTACCCCTCTTTTGGAATAAGTAGCAAAGATCAGAAACACAAGCGTGGAAGATAAGTAAATGGAAAAAGGGAAAAGAAAAGAATGAAAAGAGAGAGAAGAAAAGGAGAAGTAGAAGAAGAAGAAAAAAAGAAAAAGAAGAAAAAGAAAAGAAAAAAAAACAAAACAGCAAAAAGAGAAAATAAAGAAAGAAAAAGAAAGAAGCGAAAAAGGAAGAAAAAGGAAGTAATAACACAACAACAAGGTAATTTCTATGACATGAACTACGTTCGACCTGATTCCTTTAAGGATACGTAGGCAGCCTTACGGTTCGGTCCCATCAAAATAAAAATCCAAAAGTCCCCAAGCAAAAAATTAGGGTAGACATTGTGGTCGTTGTAAGAAATCTGATTCCGAAAGTTTTAAATTTGAACCGTCTAAATTATTTTGAGCCTTTTGATACCCTTTCTTTCTAACCCCATCAAAAAATCCCACATTGCGGTCCAAAGAAAGACGTTCCGATCAGTCTTCAAAAGATGCCAAGGTGAGCAGGTAAAGGTGAATCATATCAGGGGAAATACTCTGGTCCAAATGAAGAAAATAAAAATGAGAGAGTCTTATTGTTGAAAGCCTTCACGGGCACCTTGAGGCGACGGTAAGTTGAGATAAAGAGTCAAACACGAGAGGCTTGATGGTGAAAACCTTTCGGACACTACAAGTCAAATAAGGATTGCAAATCAGATAGGATAAGCGGAGCATTGAAGCCCGGTTTCACGGAGAAAAGGTACAATAAGAGCTAAACATCATATGTTCTTGACAGAGTATCTACAGGTGCATGTCATGATCATTAGAGGTGGTATCCACATCTGATAGGTTGCTACTTCGTAGTTTTCATTTTAGGAGTCATTTCTTCCCTTTGTCCTTCACTATGGTCCTTTTGTTTTGTTTACTTCCTCCTTCTGAGTCTGTCTAGATAAAACAAGTGAGAAATGCCTTCAAAATCTGCCACCAGCTTTCCAATTACACAAAACGATGTCTGGATAGCACATCAAAATGTCACAAGTCAGGAAAAATAACAAGAGCATTGAGTTGGTAATAATCATCATGCTTTGGGTATCCTTATGAAATATAAAGTCTTGGTATATCAATTCATGAACAACCCAACATATGAAGGGTTAGGGTGAATAGATCAAAGGTATTTTTGGCAGTAAGATTGGCAAAAATGGTTAACCAGCAACAAGCGAGGTCTTCTAAGCAGGAATAAAAGTTATCATGGCAAGTTAAGGAGCAATAGACCTCAAGGTCAGGGGGCTAGGGGTTTTAATTTAAGAAAGAACAACATAATGTGGGGAGCAAATGGACGTGCTTTGGGATTC
This sequence comes from Nicotiana benthamiana, assembly GCA_034376525.1. NCBI lineage: Eukaryota > Viridiplantae > Streptophyta > Magnoliopsida > Solanales > Solanaceae > Nicotiana > Nicotiana benthamiana. The sequence goes on along the minus strand of CM067340.1, from coordinate 56,373,158 downwards.
ACATGAGATACAAAGGTAGGGAAGATTCAGTTCATGCCATATAACAAATAGAGAATATTGAGTCTGAATAGAGAAAAGGTATTTTATGTGATAGGGAGACAGAAAAGGGATTAATCAATGAACAAGCAAGGTCTCCAAGTGGAAATCAGTCATCATGGGAAGTGAAGGAGAAACGCCCTAAGAGTTCAAGGCCACAAACCAACCAGCACATTTTAAATTGACAAGATTTTTCTTTAATTGAAACAAGGGCGGAAACATTCGTTTGTTTCGGAGAAACTCTCCATAGGGGAAAGAGCAAGCACCAAAACAGGTTTGACCGTAAACTCCCAGGATCTTCTGGAAAATGTGACTTAGTTTAAATTTCAAAACAATCATGAGTAGCATAATTTAGCATAAATACATCATAGGGGAATGTAAGTTAGTTTCAAAGTTTGCATGTTTAAGATATGATTCAATTAGTAGTTGTCCGGACTTTCCTGGATAATAGGACGTAGCTTAATACCCTCTTAGATAACAAGATTTAGCAGAAGTCATATATAGCTTAGATTTAAAATTGTCGTTTAGTTAAGAGTTGTCAGGAACCTCCTCGATAATGGGACCTAACTTTTAAATTCTTAGTAATATTTGGTAACATGATTCAGTTTAACACTCACTCATGTACCCAGCTACCAAACTGGGGCAGAAAATGTTCCTTGTTTTTGTCTATTATATTGAAGTCAGGAGCGCGCCTGGATAAAAGAGGAATACATTTTCAACTATTAAAGTCGGGAGCCCACACGTATAACAGACGAATACATTTAAAAGTTTTGAAGTCGGGTGCCCGCCCGTATAACAGAGGATTACATTCAAGTTTTAAAGTCGAGAGCCCACCCGTATAACAGAGGAATACATTTCAAGTTTTAAGTCGGAGTCCGCCCGTATGACAGAGGAATATATTCAAGTTTTGAAGTCGGGAGCCCGCCCGTATAACAGAGGAATATATTTAAGTTTTGAAGTCGAGAGCCCACCCGTATAACAGAGGAATACCTTTAAGTTTTGAAGTCGAGAGTCCGCCCGTATAATAGAGGAATACATTCAAGTTTTGAAGTCGGAAGTCTAACCGTATAACATAGGAATACATTTTCACGTTTTGAAGTCAGGAGCCAGCCCGTATAACAGAGGCATACATTTCAAGTTTCAAAAGTCAGGATTTCGTCTGAAGAACAGAGGAATACATTTCAAGTTGAAGTTAGGATCCCACTTGGAGAGCATGGGAATACATATCAAGTTCACCAGTCAAGCACCCGCCTGAAGAAGGGATGTTAAACATCTCAGTTTACAATTCAAAGCAGCAACAATGGATATCACCAAGAGAATACACGACAACAAGGCAACAGGAAAAAACAAGAGCAAGTTTGAAGATCTAGATAGGATTTTTGTAGTTCGTAGATCATAGCTTATGCTAGCTTCTTTTTATTTTGACGTGGTGTAATAAGGCGTTTTAGTAAGTAGTGGCAGCAGTAGCAGCAATAGTGAAATCACAACTTCATGGTAGTCCCAGGTACCACACATTCCCGAACTACACTGACCTGATTCCTTTTTTGCCGATATGTAGGTAACCTTGTGGATTTTTGTGGCATTTTATGTTAATTGTTCGCATTTGTTTGTGCATTTTAATTCATAAAAATTCAAAAATATCTTGCATCTTTGCATTTAGGATTTACCTTTGCATTTTAGGATTAATTAACAAATTGGTTATTTATGAAAAATAAAAAGTCACAAAATAGTGTAATTTACATTTTTAATTTTAGTCTTGATTTTTGAGTTAGTTTTCATGTTATTTGTTAATTATGCTAATTGTCATTTTGAGTTTAATTAGTTTTTTTTAGTTAATTCAGTTTTAGGAATTAATTTAGATTTGTTCTAGATAGAGTTAAAAAGAACCTTGAAAAATGAAAAGAAAAGGAAAAGGAAATAAAGTAAAGAGAAGAGGGAATTGGGTGAGTCACGCTTAAGCTACTCAAAGCCCAATTAATTTCTCCCCAAACCCGTCCAAACCCATAGCCCAAACCCTGTCAGACCTGGTTCACAACGTTCAGTCACCAAACGACACAGTTCCAAGTGTCCCCAATTAAATCCAATACAGCCGTTGATTTCTTTCAATCGTACTGTTGGGAATTATGGGTACACTTCCTGTATAACTGTCTGAACAAGACCCCCACCCCCTCAAACCCGTCTCCCTCGTTCACCCTCTCCATAGACTCTAATCTCCAATAGCGCCGCCCTAATTCTCTCCACCACCCTTCCGGCGGCGCCTCCACCAAACACCCCCAATTTTACACCACTTCTTCTCCTTCATCTCCCCATCCTATATCCGCCATTAGATTTCCTCAAAAACCTCCCAAACTTCTCGAATATTCAAAACCCTAGCACCCGCCATGGACTTCTCCGCCGTGTCTGGAGGCACTGCCATCCAATCGCCTCCAAATTGACCCCATGTAATCCCCACCCATCCCTCTGTCATAGTTAATCAATAAACCCCCTAGAATCCTCACCCCTTGGGCTCAATTTCAAATCTGACGCCAAAGTCAAGAACCCTAGTTTTGACTCTTTTCATAGGTTTAAGCGATTTTCTTTAGTTAATGATTCGAAACTCAATGCCAATTAATCGTTCTTCTTAAAGATTAATCGATTAGCATTTAATTTTGATTCGTTTCAAAACCCATCGGATTCCATGCAGAACCAAAGACCATCTGAATTTCAAACCCTAGGTACTTTTCCCTTTTCTTCTTGTTCCTTGCTATGCTTTCACCTTCATGTCTTTCTTCAACTTCTTCTCCTTTCTTCTCTTCTTTTTGTTTTTTTCCGTTTCTTTTGTCTAGAAACGAAAAGCGGCTAGTTGGATTTAATTTGAGGTCGTTAGATTTTATTTGCTTTCTCTTGGGATTAATCGTTGTTTTTAGGTAGTTAATTTAGGGTTAAATTGTTCATCAGAATCATGAGTTGTTTAGTTCTTTAGTTAGGGTTTATCTGAATTAGCTAACTCGTGTTTAAAGAATTTGTTCTGAAGTCGGCATATCATTGATTCGTGGTGGTTGTTTCCCTATGAAAGGACTTTTTAATTGTTTCAAAATTTGAATATCAAATAGGTTAATTCATTATTTGTTTCTTATGGACGACAGTTCAATTGCTCTAGCATTGGTTTGTTTCTGATTTTCATTTCATGTTTTATGTTTGAAAAATTAATGCCATTAGATTCAATTTGCCTATTGGTTTCTATCAGAAATTTGTTTGGTTTAATTTGTAAATGTTCAGAATTTGCAGGGGTTTTAGTTAAATAAAAATAACTTAAGGGAGCGGACAATTGGGTAATTAAAAGCTTAATAGTAGGTAGACACTGTAAATAGATGGTTTATCCATGGTCAATTTAGGGATTTAGGATAGGAGGGAGTCAAATGTTGTTAGAAAGAAGGTTCTAGTGGCTAAGAGGAGAGCCAGTTTGTTAAGGGAAGGGGATTCCAGATTTTTCTAAGGGGTGAAAAGGGTAGAACAACCAAGAAAGAAAGAGTAAAGAAGGAATTGGTTAATTAAGTTGGGGCTGCCCTAGGCATGCCTATATAAAGGCCTTTTACTTCTCATTTTCAGCAGCCATTAACATTCTGAAAATCTGAAAGATTTAGAGAGAGACTAAAAAGCAAAAATTGGAAAAAATCTAAAAACAGCTAAGAAAAATTTCAGCATTGTTCCATTGATTTCCCTTTGATTTCTGAAGTTTCAAGTGTTGAAGTGCAATTTAGTTCTCTGAATGCTTGTGGTGTGTTTAAATATGATTTTCAAAAACATGGATTGAAGGTGCGATCTTCTTAATTCAAGTGGGATTTTTCTTCTATGGGTTTCATATTTATCTTCTCTGGTTCGAGCTGTCCTATTGGAGTTGTTTGCTGTGGTTTTCTGCTGATACCTCACCCTTCTATTTCTTTCGTCTACTTACAGGTATACTCTTTAACTGCTATGGGCTCGAACCCTGACTAGCATATGTGGAGATCCATACCATTAAGTGGGAAAGTTAAATGGAAACATGAAGTCTTCATACAATTAGTACTAGTTTCTATTTTTTTATGTGATTAAGCTCCTTGGTTTCTAGTTTATGGCCTGTATTAGTTTACTGGTGCATGTTGGTCTATTAAGTTGGTTTGTCTGTTGAGGATGAATGTTGAATTTCAGAATGTTTGGCCCTCAAATAGTATTCGAATTCTGTGAATTGTCAAACATTTTATGGGAGAAAATTGTTTGAAGGGTGTTGATTAGTATTCTTATTTGTGGAATCAAATTTATGATGTTAGGATGATGAATCTATAACCTTTCTAGTTGTTTGCTAAGGTTAATTTTGGTTCATATTGTTGACAAGAAATAAATATGTGCATGAAAGATAAGGCTATTAATTTTGTTTATTTAGTTTGAGAATGGTGTTCCAATCTACTAAGCATATGTTAAATTTGGGCTTATTGATTTCAAGGAAGGGGATTTTCTTTAGCTTGGTGATGTTTAAAGGTTGTAAAAATGTTTGAAGGCTTACATGCGTTGATAATTTTCAAGTTATAGTTTCTGTTGAATCACACAAGGATCATATCCCTCTGTCTGCATAATGGTATACCTCCTTTGGGGTTCGATCCTAGGCCTTGCGTCTGAAGCTTTGATCGCCAATATTTGGGCTCACTTGGGCTTAAGTACAGAGACCCTCTTTAATCAAAAGAGGATCCATTCCCTTTGATGGCCCTTGATTTGAAAAGTTGAAGCCGGACAACAATTTAGGAATAGTTGCGTTTCGCGCTTCTTTTAATTATTGTAGTCAATGGAGGTGAGCTGTATTAGTAACAAATAGTTTACGGCCCTCCGTATTTTTTTAGTATAGTTTAAACATCCTCTAAAATAGAACCGAGGTGCGCCACGCCAAATAAAATCACAAATATGTGGCCCTCTTTAATTATGTCTTTAAAATACTTAGAACTCGAGCCCTGGCATTTAGCAAATTCCATGGCCCTCGCAAAGTGCAAACGCGTAGTTTCTTTAGGCACGCATTTAATAATATTACTTTCCTAAACCCAGATGCGCATTTATGTGACCCAAATCAAATCTCAACGATGTTAAAATATGTCAAAAACCACGGGTGCATTTATGTGACGTGGTTCGAGACGTGTTTTAATGACGTTGCAATTCTCCTTCAAAATAATAATAAAAGCGGTTAAAAAGCTATATTCTGCACATTGGTTCAATATTGTACAAAATCAGCTAAATAAGCCGAATATGATAGTTGAACGACCATGCTAGAACCACGGAACCTGGGAATGCCTAACACCTTCTCCCGAGATAACAAAATTCCTTACTCGGATTTGTGGTTCGCGGATGGTTAAACAGAGTCATATTTTCATCGATTCGGGATTCAATCGGTGACTTGGGATACCATAAATCTCCCAAGTGGCGACTCTAAACTTCTTAACAATAAATGTCGTTTCGATTGTCCTTTAATTGGAAAAACTCCTTTATACCCTTACTGGTGTAAGTAAAAGGAGGTATGACAACTATGATGAGGCTAAGTCTTATTGATTTTTATTAACTTACATGTTCTTTGTTTAATTAACCCTGCTATGTCTGATTCTAAAGAACAAATGTATTTCTTCAAATTCTATCACTTAGTCACTGTTAGTAGGTCCAATATTCTTTAAGTAAGTGCTATGTGTATTTGTCAATTGTTAACTCCAAATTGCTTGGTAAGTGAGTCTCCATATGGGTTTAATATAGGTCAAAATATGGACTTAGGTTGTGCAATTGGCACACTCCAGTGCTTCAGCTGAATTCATTTTTGGGCTTGCTATTCGTAGAAGGTTGAGTTTGTGGAAGGCCTAGGTAGTGAGTGGTAGGTTATCTTTATTTTTTCTTTTGGGCCCGGATTGTTTAATGTTATCTTCAAAACAAATAGGATGCCTGATGAGTGGCAGTGGAGTACAATTGTTCCGGTGTACAAGAACAAAGGGGAAGTCTTATTGATTTTTATTAACTTGCATGTTCTTTGTTTAATCAACCCTGCTATGTCTGGTTCAAAAACAAATGCATTTCTTCAAATTCTATCACTTAGTCGCTGTTAGTAGGTCCTGAATTCTGTAAGTAAGTTCTATGTGTATTTGTCAATTGTTAACTCCAAATTGCTTGGTAAGTGAGTCTCCATATGGGTTTAATATGGGTCAAAATATGGACTTGGGTTGTTCAATTGGCATACCCCAATGCTTCAACTGAATTTATTTTTGGGCTTACTATTCGTAGAAAGCTGAGTTTGTGGAAGGCCTAGGCAGTGCTAGGTTATCTTTATTTTTTCTTTTGGGCCCGGATTGTTTAATGTTATCTTCAGGACAAATAGGATGCTTGATGAGTGGCAGTGAAGTACAATGGTTCCGGTGTATAAGAACAAAGGGGATATCCAGAATTGTAACAACTATATGGGTATCAAGTTACTAAGTTATACCATGAAAGTTTGGGAAAGGGTGGTGGAAGGGAGGATAAAAAGAGTGGTGTCTATATCGGAAAACCAGTTTGGATTCATGCCGGGGCATTCTACTACGGAAGCTATCCACCTTGTCATAAGGTTGGTAAAACTATACAGGGATAGGAAGAGGGATTTGCATATGGTGTTTATTGACCAAGAGAAGGCATATTACAAGGTCCCTAAGGACGTTCTTTGGAGGTGTCTAGAGGTGAAAGGTGTGTCGGTGGCTTACATTAGGGCGACAAAGAATATGTTTGATAGAGTTATGACTCGGGTTAGGACTGTGGGAGGTGACTCCGAGCCTTTTATGGTGGTTATGGGATTATACCAAGGATCTGTGCTTAGCCCATTCTTATTTTCTCTGGTGATAGACGCACTAAAACACCATATCCAAGGAGAGGGGCCATGGGGTATGTTGTTCGCTGTTGATATAGTTTTGATTGATGATCCGCGAGGCAGCGTTAATGGAAAAGTGGAGGTATAGAGGCAGTCTCTAGAGCCTAAAGGTTTCAAGTTGAGTAGGACTAAAATAGAATATGTGGAATGTAAGTTCAACGATGTGACGGGGGAAGCGGATGTGGAAGTCGGGCTTGACTCATAGGTCATCCTTAAGAAAGAAAGTTTTATGTACTTAGGGTCATTTATCCAAGGAGATGGGAAGATTGACGGGGATGTTACACACCGTATTGGAGTGTGGTGGATGAAATGAAGGTTCGCGTCTGGAGTCCTGCGTGACAAGAATGTGCCACCGAAACTCAAAGGTAAGTTCTATAAAGCGGTGGTTAGACCGGCCATGTTGTATGGAGATGAGTGTTAGCCAATCAAGTATTCATATATCCAAAAGATGAAAGTAGCAGAAATGAGAATGTTAAGATGGATGTGTGGGCCCACTAGGCTAGATAAGATTTGGAATGAAGATATTCGGGAGAGGATGGGCATGGCTCTCGTGGACGACAAGATGCGGGAAGCATGGATTAGATAGTTTGGACACGTTCGTAGGAGTAGCCTAGATGCACCGGTTAGGAGGTGTGAGCGGTTGAATTTGGCAGGTTGGAGAAGAGGCAGAGGACGACCTAAGAAGTATTGGGGCGAGGTGGTCAGGCAGGACATGGTGCGGCATCAGATTTACGAGGAAATAGCTCTTGATAGGAAGATGTGGAGGTCGAGCATTAGGGTGGTAGGCTTGGGGTAGTCGAGAGTTCTTCCCTCTTTGTACTGGGTTGTCTGATAGAGTTTCGTTTAGGTTTGCTAACGGTATTTGTTGTATTCACATTGTTGTTTTTCATCGTTTTTTGTTATTGTCCTTTCACTTATTTGCTGTGGTTATTTTCTTTCTGGTATCTTTTGTTGTTACATGTTTTTCTCTTATTTCTTTTATGATATTATTGCCTCTCCTGTTGAGCTGGGAGTCTCTTGGAAACAGCCTATCTTTCCTTTTCGGATTATACTGGGTATGTTATTGTTGTTGTTCCTCCAATTTTTCCATGTGTAATATTTACACTTATTATCTAGGCCTGTAATAATTGGTAAACAAAAAAATTGGGTATTAATGAAATTGGGGAAATGAGCATATTCTGATGTTTGCATAAAGGGTAGAAAACATGCCTCTAGGACCTATGTGCTCTACTTGTTGTTTTGGCTTTCATGCATTGTACACTAGTAGAAACCATGTCTATAGGATTCACACACTAACTCAACATGTTTACTATCAAGGCATGAGTTTAAGCACTTTATTTGTTCTGATCCCCATGTCTATTGCTATATATTACTAGGCAGCATGCCTATAGGAAACAAATGTCAATAATTGTTCATTAAATTTTGCGCAACTACAGTATATTTCCTAGAAAACATGCCTATAGGATTATACTAATTTATATTATTCTAGATACCATGCATATTCGGCTTTAATTGATTAACTTCCGTTGTATTATCGATGCACATGATATCATGCCTATAGGACCTTAATTTATTAATTAACTACTGTTATTGCTATTTCCATCACATTTCTTACCCAGAAAACATGCCTATAGGGATGAAGTGTTATAGAATCAGTTTCAATTGCCAACTCTTAAAAATCCTGCCTATAGGATATTGTCGCACGCCTAGAAAGTATGCCAATAAAATCAAACGCGGAAGATTTTGAGTTTTCAAAATGGTTTGATTGCCTCACTGCACAAATAATTTAGAGTTCATGCCTATAGGATTTTGTAATACTTATAATCTGCAATTCGTTGTTCTAAAACAACAATACTGTATGCAGGCTTGATGTCAAAAATCACATATAAGCAATGTCTATAGGACTTAATGATATAATTTGTCTCTATTCCGAAATTGTCTGCTGCCAAATATTAGAATCTTCCCGCATGCATTTATTGCTTATATGTGGAAGCTAAGTTGGGACTTTAACTGTCTTTACATGAAGTCCTATTTGTTTTGAATGTCGCCTATTTTTATCATTTTTCACTAGCCTAAGTAAAGACTAGAACCACCCAAATAGTAGGTCCAAGGCCTCATAGACCATAGGCATGGGACGGGAAGTGCACGCATAGGACGCGGCCTTGAATTGAACTAGAATGCTTTAGGTAAACAACTTCAACATAGTAATTGGATAGCAGGAGATGCCGTGCAGTTTTGTTGATTTTATTGCTCTTTACTTTGACATTGAAGTGTGGACTTGGCTTTATGGCTTAGTTATTTACTTTTGAAAGATTGTTAAGCATTGTTGTCACTTTACCTTGCTTTTATCCGGTTGTGCCTCTTCACTTGTGTACTTGCTACCCTTTTTACTTGTTGATATCCCATTATTTGAATTTATACTTTACTTGTTATTTCGTTAATTTTGATATATAACTGCACAGGTTTATTGCATGTGTCTTGTCTTAGCCTCGTCACTACCTCATCGGGGTTAGGCTCGGCACTTACTGAGTACATTGGGTCGTTTATATTCATACTACACGTCTACACTTCTTGTACAAATCCATACATCGGTACTAGTTGAGCCCCGAAAGGTGCTTACGAATACCGAGTAGATGATTTGAGGTAGAGCTGCATTTTGTTCGCATGTCTTGAGTCTTCTTGTTATTACAATTTAATATTTCCATCAAACTCTAGTAGATCATGTATTTGCGAATCCACATCATATGGTGTTTATATTAGATCCCAATTTTAGACTTATTGCATTTATCTCCGAAATGCTTTTACGATATATTATTATCCTGTTGTTCGTCATTTATTACAGTTATTTCATATTTTTCTGTTGTATGTTGGCTTGCCTAGCAAGTGATGTTAGGCTCCATCACAATCCCGATTGGTTGAGATTTTGGGTCGTGACACGAGGGGACTATGATATCTGTAATAGACTCGATTTATGGGAAATGTTGATGCAAACCAAAATCTTTTATCAAAAGACCACACTAGGTACCCTTGACTAGGGACTATTCAGAGAGCGCATTCATTACCTATGATTGGGGTCTATCCAGAGACTGTATTGAGTACTCGTGATTGAGGATCGCTCGGATAAAAAAAAGGAATCAAACTAGGGATAGTTTTTTCATAGACGGCTTTATTGCCTAAGTATGGGGACTTTGCCCACATTAAATTAAAAAGGGAAAATTTCCTATACATCAACTCCCGATCTGGCCTTCTAGTCCCTTCACTCGGATAAACAGTCCTAAAAGGAAGAGACTTGCTAATTTTTTTGACGCCTCAAAGTGAAGACGTCTTCTTCAGAGGCGCCGGAAATAACAAAAAGTCCTAAGAACTCAAAGTGGTTTCATAGTCATTCAGTAAGTTCAGCTTGAAAACTACCTAGGTTGTGTTAAAACAATAAGACTGTAGAAATCATAACTCACGAATACACAGAGAGTAAAACAAAAAGCATAATAAACTTGCTATTCATTATCAGATGTGCAGGAGGCCTACAATAGATACAACAAAAAGATTCATAACAACAAGGCCCTCATTGGCCCCTTGATCGTGAAAGGGTGATTTGGAGGAGTAAGGAAGACGTGAAGAAGGTACAACTAGAAGAATCAGAAGCTATGGGTGCGCTTATCAAAAGCAGAAAAGCTCGCGGGCTTCGCCTTCTCAATAGGGGAATTCACCTTGACAATTTCCTTATCCAAAGAAAAACCCTCAGCACGAACCTCACTAAGGATCTTCTAATGGGTCAGCATGCAGGAGTACTTTTTGTCCTCCTCTGCCTCATCTAGCCGTCTTCAACTCCAAAGCAACATCGCCCATTTGTAGTAGTATTTATTATTCTCTGGTTTAGAGATTTTTATATCCCTTAATAGCTTGATTAGTTTTTTAATCAGCTCCTGACACCGATACTCCACTGCTTTTTGGAGATAGCCTTGCTCTACTCTTCCACCAGGTAAATAAGTTGGTCCTCCTCTCTCTAGATAATTACTTCAAGGTCATGGACATCTTCATCCAGCTCCCCGAACTACAAAGAAAACACGAGCTCAATGGCCTCTTTCTCCTATAGCAGTTGGAAAATGATTTTGGGAGTGTGTGTGAGTTGTAAGGACAGAGACTCCTTCAATTCTCTCTCTTCTAGGATTTGCTTCAACCTATAAATCTCATTTCCTTACTCACATCGAACAACATCACTTCTTATGGTCCTAGCGAGCAATTCTGTCGCTACCAAGTTAATCTAAACAATAAAAAAGAAAAGGGATATTAAAAAAGAGAAAAAATGGAAATTGAAGAAGATGTATGGGACTATACCTTGAGCCTTGAGTATATCACGTGGTTTTCCAGAGTCATCATCGAAGCTTCAACCATGCATTCACTTTCTAGAGGTACAATAAAAATTTTGAACCACAAGGCGATCTTCTTAGGCCTCTAGAACGTTTACATCCAAAGGAATTTATACTATCACCCACTGCTTCGGGGCATGAAATCTTCGAGTTCTGAGCAGTGGGATACCTTGGGACATGATATCCAGTACGGGTCTACCTCAGACTCAGAATGACCATGATTCGGAAGCTATGACCCCTTTGAAAAAGCTTTGGCCCACTCAATAAAAACTTCATATAGAAGCACCACAACTTCCTCTAGCATTATTTGCTCTTTGTCGGGTCTTCACTCCAAGGGAAAATAGTGGAAATCATTGTCCTCAATGATAATAGTAGGAGGAGAAAAAGTGGAAAGAGGGTCATCAGTCTCAGTCTTGTACGAAAGCCCAAATGAGGCAACTAGAGGTAGGATCCGGGAACCGTTCCGATCCTCTTTTTCCTTAGTCCCCTTTTTGGAACTCTGTTTCTTTTTTTTCTTGGGTTTGGGTTAGAGGGTCCCTCTTTGGCAAGGTTTATTTCTGGACAAGTTCCTGGGGAATCTCAAGATCCTGGACCTCGATCCAGGTCGATGATCTCTTAGGACCATGAACTGCAAAAGTAGATTGAGAGCGTTACGAATTTTAACAAGATGAAGAGGCTAGAATGTCCTCGGGTTCGAATATCCATACCATGATTTTTTGAATGTCATCCTTTGATGATTGATATCGTTTTCCAGGTTCTCACATATAAGGTAGTCGAATTCAAAATTTTGTCGACCCACTCCTCCATATCCGGGAGTGATCCAGTAATGGAGGTCAAAGCGGGTGTCCATCATAAAAATTTTAAGTGCATAATCTTATAGGAGGAAATGAAAATTGAAGAGGAGGTAAAGAACTAACTTTCTAAATTAAATTTCTCCGGGAAAAGGAGATCATTTTAGCTTAAGAAGTTATGTGTTGGTACTCTAGGGAACCTCCTATACCATTTATAGTCGAAATCATTCTCCGTGTTGGCTAGAAGGGAACGAGTACCCTGACTCTGTAGCATTATTGTTTAGCTCAAAGTTCTAACACACTTTATAAGCATAATAAAATCACAATGAATTGAGGGTCAATCATAGCAGATCATAATAAATCAAAAAACCAAATGAAAGAAAAGAAAGACGAGCTTTTAGAATTAAGGAGAAATATGTAAAGAGCTCTTTATTGATATAATTAATTTGGTCTGCCTCCCCATAGAGAGGTTGAGAGCCTTACAATGGTGTTCTTTATGCCCCTCGTGGGGGTACTATTGTCTAATCTTCTTTTCTTGAGAGTAGTGGTGAAAAAGAAGAAGCAGCCCCCCTTTAGGGTTCTTTCTCTTAGTATTTATAGCAGTAAATAAGATGAGCTGACTATAAATGGCCGTGATTACGCCAGTGTATGGTTCATGAGATGATAGACAAGCCGTAGCCTCTCTGATAATGCCCCGTTCTTACGAATTATTAACGATTACAAGTGGTCATACCTCTTGTAATTTACTCTTTAGATTTTGAAATAATTAATATCGTTAATTATTGATAGGTCAGATTTTGACCTATATAGTTAGTCCCTCCACTTATTGATGTTGCGCCTCGACCGAGCTCGATGAGAGGACTTCAGCGAATACGATTTTGGGCAGGGCCAAAATGGCAGTAGCCATTTGGACGTGGGAAGTTATGCCGTTGAAATTGATGTCTTTAGCCATCACGCATTGGGGAAGGCTATAGTCATTCGTACATTGGAGATGGCCATAGCCTTAATATTGTGGACGGCCTTAGCCGTTTACATACTGGAGATGGCCATAACCTTACCATTGTGGACGACCTTAGCCGTTTTCATGCTGGAGATGGCCATAGCCTTAATATTGTGTACGAACTTAGCCATTTACATACTGGGGATGGCCATAACCTTATTATTGTGTACGGCCTTAGCCGAATACATATTGAGGATGGCCATAGCCTTAATATTGTGGACTGCCTTAGCCGTTTACATACTGGGGATGGCCATAGCCATATTATTGTGGACGGCCTTAGCCGTTTACATACTGGGGATGGGCAAAGCCTTATTATTGTGAACAACTTTAGCCGTTTACATATTGGGGATGGACATAGCCTTAATATTGTAGACGACGTTAGCTGTTTACATACTGGGGATGGCCATAGCCTTATTATTGTGGATGCACTTATCCATTTACATACTGGGGATGGTCGTAGCCTTACTATTGTGGACGACCTTAGCCATTTTCATGCTGGAGATAGCCATAGAATTAATATTGTGGATGGCCTTAACTGTTTTCATGCTGGAGATGGCCATAGCCTTAATACTATGGATGGCCTTAGCCGTGTAAGGTGTTAACCTTATTTCCGATGGTCGAGTTGTATGTCGTGCGGCCGAAAAGAGTATGGGTGTGACTTGCGTGCAGCTTGGCGACGTCCGAAGTTTGAATGCATACGGAACGTCTTCTCAATAATTTCAGGTCGTTATTACTGTTTCAAAGGCAAAGCGTTAGTTGGCGACTGAAAAGCCGTTTGTGGTGCTCGTCATAATGACGCACGTTTTTGTAGAACTAAACCGCTTAGCGATTGGTCAAGTAGTTAATGATGGCCATTGGAATTCGTGAAAGCCACTTGTGTTACATATAAATAAGGGGTTGGTCATTCACTTCTTATATTTCCATCTTTTTGTTTAAGTGAGATTTCTGAAGAGGTTTCCTTCATTATCAGTTCATCTTTGATTTCCTTTCTGTGAATCTTATTCTCTTTCGGTTTATCGATAATGGCGGCGACTCTTCCGGTGGCTGAAGGGTCATTTACAGCAGTGAGAGACACTAAATTGGCGGAAATCGATGGGATTCTATCGGTGACCGATATCCTTTCCTTGCCTGGAGGTCAGATGACTGATTTCTCTGCCGATGAGGGGGAAGATCAGGTGGATGAAGCCCCGCTGATGGGGGAAGTGGGTATTGGTCAGTTACGAGAACGGTGGGGTGTTCCTCGCTACGCCGATATTGTCCTCTCTAGAAGTGATGAGAGGGTCCACGTTGACTATATGTGGTATTGTGTTTTCTACGCTTACCCTTTCAGATTGGGATTGAGGCTCCCTCTTCCGATGTTGGTGGTGGACGTTTTCCATCATTACAAGGTGTGCCCTGGCCAGCTCGTTCCTTCCTTTTACAAGCTTTTTGCTAAGCTTATTAAATATGCGGAACTGGCCCAAAGGGAGATCACGTTGCGCAACATGCTAACTCTCTACGCCCCTCAGAGGCTCCGTAGTACTATGATTTAGGCAATTCCTCGTGGGGCGATAGACTTGACTCCGGAGTTAGATGATGAAGTCGATTCTTGTGCTTTTGAGAATATCTTATACATCAGGACTAAGCATTTGGTGGAGTGTACCACTGAGTTCCCAGAGACTTGGAACCATGCACATAAGTGCTTTATTCGTCGAATTCTACTTTCTGTCATTTCTCTTGCCCTGTTCTGGTAATCGTTAACTTTACCTTATGTTTGTAGCTGAAGAGCCGCCTCTGGCTCCACTACCCGGCATTCGCAGATGGGTCGAAGCTGTGCTCCCTTAAACAGCGGGGATTCGTATGTGTCCGTCTTTCTAGGAAAGGCATGGCCGTAGACCTGCTTCTGGTGAGAATTTTAACATCCTTTTGTCCCATTCTGGTTTTACTCCATTTTACCTATACTCAACATTGTTCTTTCTTTGATGAGGTAGAGCATGCCGCGTGAGGGCTCCTTAGCTAGCTATTCGCAGGCCGGGCGTGACTACACGACTCGTGATAATACCGGTGCCACGTCTAATTCTGAGGGCAAGTTCGGTCGAGTCTTCGGCAGCTCATTCCACAGCACGTTCTACACCTCGGGTCGAAGAGTCCTCGGGGATCGTATGTTCTAGGGCGGAGTCGCCTTTGAACGAGGATGAGAAGGAAGGGGAGAGGCCGCTGGTCAAGCGTAGGGTTGCATTTATTCCAGCTCCGATGGTGATAAATTTGGATTCTCCGCCATCGGACGTGGAGGGGAATGTGGCGGCGGAAGGAGGGAGGGGCGACACAGGAGAAGAGTATGACTCTGAGTCCGACTTGGACCCTGACGACATCCGTATGTTTCAAGAAGGCCTCACCCGAATGACGGCACATGCGGAAGGGCGATTTTGCTATGTTGATATTCCTACAGAGCAGAACTTGCTGCTTCAAGAGGATAACTTGGTGCCGCTATTCGAGGTGTTGTGCTCGGAGGCGGAAAACACGTCGCTGAGGGGCATAACGGATGTCGGGCTGATGGGTGAAGTGGTCGCGCTGGGCCTGAAGGTATGTGTTACCTTAGTTTGTTTTTTCTTTTTTACTTAGTTTACTTTTCTGTTCTGATTATCGCTTTGTTCTTGTGGTCATTTTTGTTGGAGGTGGAGAGCATCCGCCGAGCTAACGTCTGCTCAGGGATCTGTTTTCGGGCGTTGGAGAAGTACCACTGCTATTAGGATCGGTG
This sequence comes from Nicotiana benthamiana, assembly GCA_034376525.1. Lineage (NCBI taxonomy): Eukaryota > Viridiplantae > Streptophyta > Magnoliopsida > Solanales > Solanaceae > Nicotiana > Nicotiana benthamiana. The sequence goes on along the minus strand of CM067340.1, from coordinate 56,357,350 downwards.
CTAAAAGATGCGTGAGCGCCTGAGGAACGACCTCCGGAGTCAAGACCTTGTCGAAGGGATGGCGAGGCGAGAGCATCAAATGCAGCAGACCCTTGGCAGAGTTAACACCCTTGAGGAGCAGCTTTGTCATAATGACGAGGAGATGGAGGCCGAGAGGAGGGCTGCTGCTGAGAGGGAATGCCAGAATCGGGTATCGGCAGCGGAGGCCTCTGAAGCTTTGACCGGGCAGGTGGTCGCTTTGGAGGCGGAGGTCATTGCCTTGAGGCTGCAAACAAGTGACGCTTTGTCACGGGTCGGGGCGCTGGAGATGGCGAACCGTGCTTATGAAAGGGAAAGGGGACTAGAGAGGGCCGCCTTTATGAACGGGACGCCCAAACTTCGGCGAATCGGATTACGGCCCTCGAGGCCGAGAACCAGCGCCTGAGGGATCAATCCGCCTCTTTTTTCTTGTTTTCATTGCCGTTTGGCCAACTTTTTTTTTTGTTTCTTCTCTTTCTTTATCATTTACCGGCCTTGGCCGGGTGCAAGCGGGGATGACCCATTGTAACCAAAGATGTAAATATAGAGTAGGTTTATTTTACTCTGTTTTGCCTTGTGTTTATTTTGTATCTTTCTTGTTCCCAAGTTTTTCTTTTCATATGCGCTTAAGGGGGGCTTTTCCTCAGAGTTTTTCTGGCAGGCGTGTTAATCCCCTTATGTCTTTGGTCGTAGTGACGCTGATGGTCTTGACCATGATGATGTTGATGGTCTTGGCTAGGTAGGTGACTTCGACTGTTGTAGAGTCGTTTGCTTCCCTTAGTCAAAGACTAGTCGGCTATTTAGCGGCGATGACCTTGGCCGTGATTAAATGCTTTTTGCTTATCGTCTTCTTTTACTTGGTGTGACAAAGTTGTGGCCATTATACGGCGATAGCGGCACTTAGCCTCAATCCCAATCCGGGCGTGACGAGCTAGCGGCCGTGATGGTAAGAAATGCGACCATGTATTTCGACCGAGGTCGAACTTTATGTGGTCCGAATCTTAGTTCGAGTTGGATGTAATTACTTGAACGGCTAGGGGCCATAACTTGTCTCTCCATCCGTTGTGGGGTAGGCCTTGCTGCATCCAATAGTGGAGGTGCCTGGTTTGAGTTTTGGTTCAAACAGGGTTGAACTCTTTGGACTTGAGGACAAAGGTGTTCGACCTCATTATTTGAGCGAGATTGGGCTCGTGATGGCGAGGGCGTGCAGTCTAGGCCTTGATTCGACCGTGATTGGATTTATGATTTTTATGGCGAAGGTGCACATCATGAGTCTCCGTTCAACTTGTACTTGAATTTTTTAGTCAAGGCGCAAAACCTGAGTCGTTGTTCAACAGTAGTTGAATCTTGCAATTCTTGATGGCGAAGGCGAATGGCCTGAGTCCCAGTTCAACTTGTAGTTGAACCTTTTGGGCGAAGGCACGTAGCCTGAGTCGTGTTCAACCGTAGTTAAATCTTGCAATTCTTGATGGCGAAGGCACATGGCCTGAGTCCCAGTTCAACTTGTAGTTGAACTTTTTGGGCGAAAGTACATATCCTGAGTCGTTGTTCAACCGTAGCTGAATCTTGCAATTCTTGATGGCGAAGGCGCATGGCCTGAGTCCCAGTTCAACTTGTAGTTGAACTTTTTGGGCGAAAGTACATATCCTGAGTCTTTGTTCAACCGTAGCTGAATCTTGCAATTCTTGATGGCGAAGGCGCATGGCCTGAGTCCCATTCAACTTGTAGTTGAACTCTTTGGGCGAAGGCACGTAGCCTGAGTCGTTATTCAACCATAGTTGAATCTTGCAATTCTTGATGGCGAAGGCGCATGGTTTGAGTCCCAGTTAAACTTGTGGTTGAACTTTTTCGGCGAAGGCACGTAGCCTTAGTCGTTGTTCAACCGTAGTTGAATCATGAAATTCTTGATGGCGAAGGCGCATTCCATGAGTCCCTGTTCAACTTGTAGTTGAACTTTTTGGGCGAAGGCACGTAGCCTGAGTCGTTGTTCAACCGTAGTTGAATCTTGCAATTCTTGATGGCGAAGGCGCATGGCCTGAGTCCATGTTTAAGTCGTAGTTGAACTTTTTGGGCGAAGGCGCATAGCCTGAGTCGTTGTTCAACTGTAGTTGAATCTTGCAATTCTTGATGGCGAAGGCGCATTCCCTGAATCCCCGTTCAACTTGTAGTTGAACTTTTTGGGTGAAGGCACGTAGCCTGAGTCGTTGTTCAACCATTGTTAAATCTTGCAATTCTTGATGGTGAAGGCGCATGGTTTTAGTCCTAGTTAAATTTGTAGTTGAACGTTTTGGGCTAAGGCACGTAGCAGGAGTCGTTGTTCAACCGTAGTTGAATCTTGCAATTCTTGATGGCGAAGGCGCATTGCCTGGGTCCCCGTTCAACTTGTAGTTGAACTTTTTGGGCGAAGGCACGTAGCCTGAGTCGTTGTTCAACCGTAGTTGAATCTTGAAATTCTTGATGGCGAAGGCGCATGGCCTGAGTCCCAGTTCAACTTGTAGTAGAACTTTTAGTGAAGGCGCATAGCCTAAGTCTTTGGTCAACCGTAGTTGAATCTTGCAATTCTTGATTGCGAAGGGGCCTGGCCTGAGTCCCAGTTCAACTTGTAGTTGAACTTTTTGGTGAAGGCACGTAGTCTGAGTCGTTGTTTAACCGTAGTTGAATCTTGAAATTCTTGATGGCGAATGCGCATTCCCTGAGTCCCCATTCAACTTGTAGTTGAACTTTTTGGGCGAAGGCACGTAGCCTGAGTCGTTGTTCAACCGTAGTTGAATCTTGCAATTCTTGATGGCGAAGGCGCATGGCCTGAGTCCCAATGCAACTTGTAGTTGAATGTTTAGTGAAGGCGCATAGCCTGAGTCTATGTTCAACACGTAGTTTGAACTTTTTCCTCCTGCATAACCCATTGTGTGTAGGGCATTGGAGGTTGGCTTTGATTTGAGATCTTGCACGATTTGTGTATAGTCTTTTCAACTAGTTTGTAAAGGTTACCCCGTTATGGATCTCGATTTGAGATGCTTTCGTGCCATTTTTTGGCAGGATCCTGTATCAGGGATGCGAGGGTACCTTATATGTGCTCTCCTCGTGTTGAGGGGGCTAACTTCTTCTTCTTCTTCTTCTTCTTCTTGCACTCATTTGAAGATGGAGGGATTTGGGACTCGGGTTCTTGTCAAAGCATTTGAGCTCCTTTTACCCGACATGCTGCTATGGCTTGTTCGAGAGGGTTTGCTTTTCTTGCGTTTTTTTCCTTTTGGTCAAAGGAAGAACTGCGCGATTCTACTATGAAATTCCCACAGTCGGCGCCAAATTGTTTACCTCAAAGTTTTCACACACTTTATAAGCATAAAACAATCACAATAAATTGAGGGCCAATCATAGGTGATCGTAATAAATAAAGAAACCAAATGAAAGAAATGAAAGGCGAGCTTTTAGAATTAAGAAGAAATATGTAAAGAGATTTTTATTGATAAAATTGATTTGGTCTGCCTCCCCATAGAGATGTTCAGAGCCTTACAATGGTATTCTTTATGCCCCTCGTGGGGGTACTATTGTCTGTTCTCCTTTACTTGGGAGTAGTGGTGAAGAAGAAGAAGAAGAAGCCCCCCTCCCATCCCTTTTAGGGTTCTTTCTCTTAGTATTTATAGCTGTAAATCAAATGAGCTGGCGATAAGTGACCGTGACCATGCCGGTGTATGGTTCGTGCGATGATAGATAGGTCGTAGCCTCTCTGATAACGTCCCGATCTCACGAATTATTAACAATTACAAGTGGTCATACCACTTATAATTTACGGTTTAGCTTTTGAAATAATTAATATCGTTAATTATTGAGAGGTCAGATTTTGACCTATACAATTATCATCCGACCCTGTATAAAGCTTGGGGCGATACATTTGGATGTGGTGCTTAAAGTAATACTCTCTTGCACCTTTCAGTTAGAAACCTCAAGCATACCGTGGTTTTCCACATAACTAGTGCTTGTTGACCCAATCAAATATCACACGCCTTTCAAAGGTCTTTTATTATTGAATCAATGGCCAACTTGATCCTGAGAGTAAACTGATATGTGAACACTAATGCGAAACCCTTATATTCTCGTTTGTTTCAAGCAGGAAGCCTGAACTTTACCATCCCAAGCGTAGTCTTTCAGAATCACCAGACGGTGCTTTCCTCGTAAGGCCAGCAGAAAAGTCTCAATTGCTCTTTCCGGCGCACTACTCCGAGGGACACATGAAACAATGAAATTAACTGTTTTCGGGAGGACCTCTACAAGTTTTAGCTTGTTGTGATCCTTCTTTCCCACACCATAGGTCTTGGTGGCCTTGCCCCTCTTAGCGGGGAGGAGAATCCACCGCGGTGGCAGTTTCAACAAATATACCTTTGTTGGTAGGGGTTGATGATCGCTCTCCCTCCGCCTTTGCTGAAACCATGGCAGATTTAGTAGCCCCGTCCTCCCATTTAGGGGCAGGTGGTTATTCTACCACCATTCCTCGATGGTCGTGATGCCCTCCATCATAAAAGTAATGGTTTTAGCATCAATAATTGAGGCTTCTTCGTGAATGGGAATTGAAGTGCCTTGAGAAGCCAATAGAATTTATGGTATGAAAGCAAGGGAAACGAGAAATGAAGAAGTTGGAAGAGACAACAATGGAGTTGCAAAAGAAATTTCAGAGAAGATGTTTGAGCAGAAGGTAGAGAAGACAGAGAAAAGGATCGGGCTTATAGAAAAATTATCATGAACTTGGTAACTGTTCTGGTGTCAGAACCCATTGAAGATCGCCACCTGCCCGAAGCTTTAAACGGAAGTGACTGGATGTCTTTAGATTCAAAAACAGGGAGGATTGTGTGAAAAATCCCGTCCAAAAACCTTTATAGAATACACCAATGATCATGTCATATTTCGAATAGGGAGAAGCGTCTAAAATGCCCTTCAACTTTCATCATAGGTTTAAAATTGCCCTCCGTCAATCTATTGAGCAAAATATGTCTTTCGGTTAAAGTTTTCGGCTCAACAATAGCCTTTGTTAATTTTTGTGGCTCAAAAATGCCCTTTGCGTTGACGGAGGGACACGTGTCATCCTCTTGTTGGCTCATTCTAAATATTTCTTAATTTATTTAAAAACCTTATTATTCATACATGAAAAATATTTTTCTAAAGCAATTAAAAAGAGATTTTTTTTCCCGGTATTTAGCAAAAAATTTAAAAAAAATTAAAATATTTTTTTCTAAAATACTTACAAAAATTAATTAAATTTTTTTGTTAAAAACTCGAAAAAGTCTTTTTTATTCTTTAGTTTTTAGTAAAACATTATTTTAAACTTTTTTAAAAAAATTGGACCTTTTTTAGAAAACTGTATTTTTTTTTTTTGTAAAATCTATTTTTTTAGAAAGCTGGATTTTTTTAAAAGTTGTTTTTAAAAAAATCGAGTTTATAAAAACAAATTCCAAAAATAGATTTTTAGAAAATCGTTTTAATAAAATACAATTTTCTAAAAGAACAGATTTTTTCAAAAAAAATCCAGTTTTAAAAAAATCTATTTTTACAAAAGAAATCCAGTTTCAAAAAAAAAAATTGTAAAATAGTTTTTTTTTAAAATCCAGTTTTTTACTAAAAACTAAAGAAAAAAGGACTTTTTCCAGTTTTTACAAAAAAAAAAATTAATAAATTTTTGTAAGTATTTTAGAAAAAAATATTTTAATTTTTTTTTTATTTTTTTTGTAAATATTGGGGAAAAATTCCTTTTTAATTGCTTTAGAAAATTATTTTTTATGTATGAATAATAAGTTTTTTTAATAAATTAAGAAATATTTAGAATGAGCCAACAAGAGGATAACACGTGTCCCTCCGTTAATACAAAGAGCATTTTTGAGCCACAAAAATTTACAAAGGCTATTGTTGAGCCAAAAATATTAACGGAAGAGTATATTTTGCTCAATAAATGGACGGAGGGCATTTTTTGACCTACGCTGTTGGAGGGCATTTTAGACCCTTTTCACTTTCGAATATTTCTCAATAATTATTATGCGGAAAGTGAAAAATTATCCGTATTGATAAAATATGATTTTGACACGTGACAAGTTTGCATGACAACACGATGTTGCTTGTTATAAGCATCCATCTGGAGATGGAAGGGGTATCCAAGAAAAGCATTATGAGGACGGCCCCGGGGATCTATCAACGAATCTGTAACTCGGAACCTTTTTTGGTTTTCAACCCATTTATTATACAGAAAAGGGTCTAAAATACTCTTGAACTATTCGTTTTGATACAATTATATTCTCCATTAATTTATTGGGCTAAATATACCTTTCTGTATTAATATTTTGGCTCAAAAATACCCTTTGAGTTAACGGAGGGACATGTGTCATTGTCCTATTGTCCCATTCTAAATATTTTTAACTAATTAAAAAGACTTATTATTTATACCCGAAAAATAATTTTCTAAAGAAATTTTTCTAAAATTTTTTTTACTAAAAACTGAAGGAAAAAATGAATTTTTTTTTCGAGTTTTTACAAAAAATAGATTTTTTTTATTAAAATAATACAACAACAACAACCCAGTATATTCCCACAAGTGCGGTCTGGGGAGGGTAATATGTATACAAACTTTACCCCTACCCCGAGGGGCAGAGAGGTTATTTCCAGGAGACCCTCGGCTCAAGAAGAAAACAATTTACAGAAATAATGTTTTTGTAAAAATAAAAAATAAAATCTAAAAAGTAATTTTTTAAAGCAATATTTTTTAAAAAACTGAAAAAAAGTAGATGTTTTTTGCTAAAAACTGAAAAAAAAAATCCAATTTTTAAAAAAATATTTCTTTAAAAAACAAGAAAAAATCCAGTTTTTTGCTAAAACTACCGATAGAAATATGCTATATACCCTAAACATTTATTTAATTAAATCATAAAGTAGGGACATTTCCGACTCTGGACATCATATATTTATCCCTAGCAAATGAATCTAGCACAATTTATTGATTTATTCCATAACTTTTTATCAATTCAACTTCGATTACTCTTTTTTTTGTTTAGATTCTTAATCAATATTTAAAACGCATATACGTACGTACTAGATTTATAAAAACTGATTTTTAAAAACTGGATTATAACAGATTTGAGATTCTTGAAACAGTAGAAAGAAGACAATTAATCTGGATATTTAAAAACTGGATTTTTTTTTTCATTTTTTTAAAGAAATATTTTTCTAAAAACTGGATTTCTTTTGGATTTTTCAGTTTTTAGCAAAAAACATCTACTTTTTTTCCCAGTTTTTTCAAAAATATTGCTTTAGAAAATTGCTTTTTAGATTTTTTTTTATTTTTATGAAAATATTATTTAAGAAAAAAAAATTCTATTTTTTTGTAAATATTGGAAAAAATTCCCTTTTTTTCTTCAGTTTTTAGTAAAAATAAGTTTTAGAAAAATTGCTTTAGAAAATTATTTTTCGGGTATGAATAATGAGTCTTTTTAATTAATTAAGAAATATTTAGAATGAGCCAATAGTACAATGACACGTGTCCCTCCGTTAACTCAACGGGTATTTCTGAGCCAAAAATATTAACGGAAAGGCATATTTGGCCCAATAAGTGGATGGAGGGCATTATTGCACCAAAACGGATAGTTCAGGGGCATTTTAGGCCCTTTTCCGTTTATTGTATTCGGTGTTCACTCTTATCCACTATGCATGACGCATATCTCACTACTAACGAGAATCTCGGTCATCGGCAACAGGGGCGAATTTAGGTGCGGAAGAGGTTCACCCGAACCCCCTACGCCGAAAAATTATACTGTATATATAAGGCAAAATCTATTTTTACCTTTATATTTTAAATTTTGAATTTCTATAACCCAAAAGTATAGTTTAGTGGTAAAGGGGGTTCAAAACCTTCATAAGGTCATATGTTCAATTCCTACTAGCTACAAACAAAAGAAATTTGAACCCCTTCGTGAAGATCTTGTCTCTCCGCCACTGATTAGCAACTGCTTAGAGTAATGTGTGGAAGTGGAACTAAGGATGTGAACGTTAGATTTGTCTATAAATGTCTCCTCCTCCCTCGTTTGTAGTTCATTCTAATTCTGCTCTACTAGCTGGGTGATCGATCCTCACTATGCAACATTGTGACTCATAAATTGTCTCAATGAAATTATTCTTTCTCTTATCTATTTGTGTTGTTATTATCATTTACTTCTTATTTCATCTAGCTAATGGATTTATACAACTGAACTTTGATTTCAAATAAATTTTATTGATATCATTAAATAAAAATGTAGTTATTTTATCCTGAAAATATTTTTCAGTTAAACACATCCATTCAACATCTATCCGCAACAATGAAATATTTCTTTGCTTAATTCAATCTTGGCAACTCAAGGATGATAAGAACCTAGAAGAGCGGACCCACATGGAGTCAAATGGGTTCATATGAACCTACTTTACCAAAAAATAACACTGTATATATCGGTATATTTTTATTGTTTTCAAACAAGTAAAGGTATAAATATAATTTTGAACTCACTTCAAACAAGTAAAATGCCTAGTTGATGGTAAAGATGGTTCAAACTTTTCACATGGTCTTGAGTTCGAAACCAGCTAGACGGATTGATAAGAATTCTGGGTCCGCCGGCGAAGGAGATAGAGTATCTTTGCTGAGTATGTTCATAAGTTCGGATTCTTTTGTTTCTATCTTTTCAACCAGTCCATCATCCTCTAACACCTTATTGCTTCAGGCATTTTTGGCCAATGAGAAGGGTTGAACTGGGTTGACAGATGGGAAACTTTAACCATGTCTTCTAGTTCAATCAGACCAGCGTTATTTTTCAAATCTTTATTCACAGATAAATCTATGATTTTAAAGTTGATAAGTTCAATCTTTATTTTTCCAGACTGAACTCATGACTTTTAAAATTACAGTTTACCAATTAATAGTTTTTTACGTAATTATCTATGATACATGCTGAAAATATCGGGTTTAGTTCACAATCAAACTAATTTAGTCATTTTTAATTATTAAAACCAAACCAAACAAAACTTAATACAAATTTATTGATTTGGTTATTGCTGATATTTCGATTTTGTTCAATTTATATTTACTCACTTCAAATTTTGATCAAACAGTAAAGTTTTAACACAGTAAATAGTTTTACCTGTATCTAATATAGCGAAGGCAAATTAGTTTCTTTAGAACCATATAGGTTGGATTAAAATAAATTTGCTTGGAGTGTGTCATAACAAAAGAATAGATTATCTGCAAGCAAGAGTTACTATCATATACCATCTAATGTTCGACTTGGATTAGATGTTTGGTGAGGTTGAATATTAACAGCGTCAAACCTAACTGGATGAGAAGTAACTAAAAACACTACTTCATCTGTTTCACTTTATGAACGTCCTAAATTATGTTTGCTAATAATTTTTAGTTATTTTGATTTGTTAACTATTATGACTTATGTTAATTTTACTTAAATTTTCTTTCAGAAAAATAAAAAAATTTATGTCTGAATTCACACAAAAATTAGTCAATACGAAAAGATTCACATAAACTAAAACGGAGGACTTGTAACGTCATTGGTGAAAATATATTTTTGATGAAAAAGTAAATAAAATATTTAAAGTATAATAATGGTGTCCGTTTCCAATAACCAGTTTGGGTTCATACCGGATCGTTCTACTACAGAAACTATACACCTTATTAGGAGGTTGGTTGAACAGTACAGAGATAGAAAGAAAGACCTGCACATGGTGTTTATTGACCTAGAGAAAGCGTATGACAAGGTTCCTAGAGAAGTTCTCTGGAGAAGCTTGGAGGCAAAAGGCATGTAGGTTCCCTACATTATGGCGATTAAGGACATGTATGATGGGGCAAAGACTCGGGTTAGGATAATAGGAGGCGACTCTGAGGATTTTCCAGTTGTCATGGGGTTACACCAAGGTTTTGCGCTCAGTCTGTTCTTATCCGCCCTGGTGATGGATGCGTTAACACGCAACATTTTAAGGGATGTGTCATGGTGCATGCGATTCGCCGATGACATAGTTCTGATTGATGATTCGCGAGCCGGTGTTAACGAGAGGCTGGGGGTTTGGAGACATGCTCTTGAATGTAAGAGTTTTAAGCTTAGGATGACGAAGACGGAATGCCTAGAGTGTAAGTTTAGCGCTGAGCTTGGGGAAATGGGCATGGATTTGAGGCTTGAATCACAGGTCATCCCGAGTAGAGGCAGCTTCAAGTACCTTGGGTCGGTTATCTAGGAGGGGGGGGGGGGGGGGAGATCGATAAGGATGTCACACACTGCATTGGGGTAGGATAGATAAAGTGGAGGTTAGCATCTGGAGTATTGTGCGACAAGAGAGTGACAGTGATACTCGAAGGTAAGTTCTATAAAGCAGTGGTTAGATCGGCCATGATGTATGAGGCTGAGTGTTAGCTAGTTAAAAATTCACATATCCAGAAGATGAAGGTAGAAGAAATGAAGATATTGAGGTGGATGTGCGAGCATACTAGGATGGATAAGATTAGGAATGATGATATTCGGGAGAAGGTGTGCGTGGCTCCCATTGATGACAAAATGCTGGAAGCGAGGGCCAAATGGTTCGGGCATGTTCAGAGGAGAAGTCTAGATGCTCCGTTGAGTAGGTGCGAACGGCTGGTTGTGGAGGGCACGAGAAGAGGTAGAGGGCGGACTAAGAAGTATTGGGGGGATGTTATCAGGCAGGATATAGCAAGTTTCCGAGGACATGACATTTGATAGAAACATGTGGAGGTCAAATATAAAGGTTATAGGTTAGAGGTAGTTGAGTCTTACCTTATGTCATAACTTTGTGGGATTATTTTGGTAGGGATACTATTTCACTTTTGCTTTGTATCTTTATTCTCGATTTCATGTTGTTCCTATTTTTCCTTTTATTTGTGGTGTTACTGATTTGGTCTCCTTTTGTCTTTTTGTCCTCTTGAGCCGAGGGTCTTTCGAAAATATCATATCTATTCCTTCGGGGTAGGGGTTAGGTATGCGTACACACTACCCTCCCAAGACCTCACTAGTGGGACTTCACTGGGTCGTTGTTGTTATTGTTGTGTGTATGTACATATATATATATATATATATATATATATATATATATATATATATATATATATATATATATATATATATATATATATATATATATATATATATATATATATATATATATATATATATATATATATATATATATATATTATTTTGGTCGGGTTCGACTTTTTCTTTGAAATTTTTAAGAAAATCTAATGGAATCAAATCTTGTCTGTTTTTTGCTTAAAAATAAACAAAAAAATGATTGATTGGTAATTCTCCGACCCTAGAAAAACACTGGATGGGATTAGCGGTCTAAGTAGAGGGTGGACGATACCCCGACTCCATCTCAACTCCCCTCAAGGCGCGGCGTCTTTCGCTCCGCCAGATCCACCGACCTCTGACTTTGCCCCTGGATCCTAGAACACGACCTCGACTCCCGACCCTTAAACTCTTGGTCTTAACCTCTAAAGGTTAAGAGGTATAGCTTTCATAAATTCTATTGGGATTGATTTTCAGGATCAATCCTCTTTCAGAGGCATGCCTACTGACATCTGTCAAAGTCATCAGAACCAGAGGGTCGTGCAAAGGGGCGGTGGAGAGGACTGAGGGTTGGAATGGTTTAAAATGAGTTGGACAAAATAAAAAAATATTGTGTATATAATTTGTTGGTTTGGTTCAAATTTTTTCAATCGATATTTTCTAATAAAACCAAACCAATAACATATTATCTATTTTTAAAATTAAAAAAAAATTCATCGAATCATGCCTACCCTTATTTATAAGAGTTGGTCCATGAAAATATTTTTAAAAATTTGTAAAAGGAAAACACTGTTATAACAGATGTTCCACGGAAATAATTGAAAACACAAGTACATGAACACCTATAGTGCTACAAACATGGTATGAACAAAATACACTATTTCGAAATTCAAATAAAAAATGGTAAAGACACGAAGGAGGGCAATTTTAGTGCTGCGAACGCTTTGCAGTTGTAGTTCAAGTCTCCGTCACCGACTGGATCCGAGCAAAAGCTATTGAACGCCACTATGACCAACTCGGGTATATGCACAAGAAGTGCAGTGTAGTATGAGTACAACCGACCCCGTATGTAGGTGCCTGACCTAACCGCAACGAAGTAATGACGAGGTCGAACGGCTACTTACAATAACATGTATGAAGTAATAATAATAATAATAACAAGAAGGAAGGAAAAAGCAAAAAATTGAAGTAAATCAGTTAATTTGTGGAAATGAACTCGAACTTCACTATCAGAAAACACAGAATGACAAGTCTTGTAATCTCATATTAAATTGCTGAAATCAACACAACAACAACAAGTACAACACACATAGTCTGTTGCGGCGCACAACCCGTTCTCACCATATCATACATTATCAATATCAATTACCATGTACATAATATGTTGTAGCATACAACCTGATCCCACCATTTTATCATTTATCAACATCAAATATTCATATACAATCTGTTGCGGCACGCAACCCGATCCTACCATATCATCATTTATCAGTATCAAGTATCCTCCCTTATTCCACCATTTTAATTCATCATCTTTAAATTTTTATTGCGGCATGCAACCGATCCTCAATAAATTTAGATAACAGAAACAATCCAACAACTCAATTACAAGGATTCTACATCTAGAGTAAGGGTGCAAGGCAATAAAGGACCACGTAAAAATCAAGGATGCGAAAAATATTATAAAGCAATAGGACAAGAAAGCATGTGGCAATTAAGGTGTGTAAATAAAATAATTAAGGCAAGTAGCAAACACGCACGTAGTCATGGAAGGGACGAACAATTCAATACAAGAATAATTAACTAAAAAATAATAATTACGGCATAAAAGTCAAATAAAGCATGTAACAATTAAGTCATGGAATAAACTAATTCATGAAATAACGTGAAAATATGGAAACGAATATCTTGACGGCATATATACACTCGTCACCTCTCATATACGCCAAATAATCCACACAACACATATTTCACAAATTTCTAATTCCCACAAGTCAAGGTTAGATCTAACACTTACCTCGCTCCACAATTAAATTAAAGCTCAACCGGGACATTTCCTCTAAAATTCGCCTCCAAAACCAATCGAAGTTAATCAAATATAGTTCAAACAATTCAAAATAAACTTTAGAAACTACCCAACAGTGAAAAAGATTCAATCTTTAATGATTTTGAAAAATGTCCAAACCTGCTTGGTCAAAACGCGAGATCCGGACTAAAATTCAATTAATCATTTACCCCCCAAGCCCGACTATGTGATCAATTTCGAAATCTGACATCAATTTGAGTTCTACATCTCAATTTCTCGAAATTCCCAATTTCTACCTAAATCGCTAATTCCTACCATGAAAAATATAGATTAAAAGTTAAAAATCAATGTGTGTTTATGGAATGGAAGAAAATGAGTTAAAATATACTAACCTATGAAGTTGGGATAAATTTCTCTTCAAAAGTGCCTCCAGAAAGTAGAAAATGTTGAAAAGTGAAAAAAAATCGGACTTTTGAAATTTTTAATACATGGGCGTCAGTTGTTCTTCGCGTTCGCGAAGCACCTGACGCATTCGCGAAGAGCACTGGCCAAATGGCCATCGCGATCATGATCAACCCTTCGTGTTCGCGAAGGCTTAGCCTTTTCTTCTTCTCAATCACGAGCCGACACCCACGTTCACGTAGAGTTACTGCCCAGACTGTCCCCAGATCCCATAACCCATCATCTTCGCGAGGGAACGGCCGCATTCGCGAAGGGTAAACCCCCTACTACTTTGCATTTGCGACTAAGACCCCCACGTTAACGTAGAAGAAATTCGCCCACAACCCAACTTCCAATTTGCGATCGAGGGAGCTTATTCTCGATCGTGATTGCGAAGAACATCACACCGGACACCAGAAACAACTGAAAACCAGCAATCTCTAAGTCCAAAAGGGAACTGTAGCCTATCTGAAACTCACTCGAGCCCCTCGGACTCTAAACCAAACATGCACAGATGTATAATAACATCATACGAACTTGCTTGCGCTATCAAAATAACAAAATAATACCTGGAGCTACGAATCAAATATTAAAATGCATGAAATTTTCAAAGAAACTTAATAACATTAAAATTTACAACCGAGCGTCCGAATCATGTCAAATCAACTCCGTTTTAAACCTAGCTTTGCAGACAAGTCAATAATAGTAAAATGAACCTATACCAAGTCCAGGAACCGAAATTCGAACCTGGTAACTATAAAGTTAACCTACAGTCAAACTTTGAAATTCCTTAAACCTTCAATTTACTAGTTTTCAACAAATCACGTTAAATCAAGTTAGGGACTTCCGAATTCAATTCCGGGCATATGCCCAAATCCCAAATTAGGATATGGACCCATCGGGACTACTAAAATACTTATCCGGGTCTGTTTACATCAAATCAAATTATTTTTAAGAGAAAAAAATCATATTTTCTATATTCTTTTACATAAAGACCTTCTTGAACGAGATACGGGCTACGCAAGAAAATTGTGGAATGCTAAACGGAGCTAATTGAGGCCTCAAAACAATGAAATAAAGGCTAAAACTCAAAATGACCTATCGGGTCATCACATTCACTACCAGAAAAACAAAGGTCCGTCCTCGAATGGACATAGAAATGTACCTAGACTGGTCAAAAGATGTGGGTATCTATTCCACATATCGAACTCAGACTCCCACGTGCCTGCCTCAATCGGCTGACCTCTCCATTGCACTCTAACAGGAGGATAACACTTGGACCTTAACTTCCCGACCTCCTGTGCTAGTATCACCATCGGTTCCTCCTCGTAAGTCAAATCCTTGTCCAATTAGACTAGGCTGAAATCTAATACATGGGACGGATCAACATGATACGTTCGGAGAATGTACACATGGAACACCGGGTGAACTGCTGATAAGGTAGGTGGCAGTTCAAGCTTGAAGGTCACTTCACCAACCCTCTTAAGAATCACAAAGGTTCTTCTAGGGCTCAACTTAGACTTCTTTCCGAACCTCATCACACCCTTCATGGGTAAAACCTGAAGCAAAACCCTCTCTCCAACCATGAATTCAAAATCACAAACTCTACGTTCGATATAACTCTTCTGCCTAGACTGAGCTGTGCGAAGTCGATCCTGAATCATCTTGACCTTTTCCAAGGCATCCTGAACCAAATCGGTACCCAAGAACCGAGCTTCTCCCGGTTCAAACCAACCAACTGGCGAACGACATCGCCTCTCGTATAATGCTTCATAGGGAGCAATCTGAATACTAGATTGGTAGTTGTTGTTGTAGGCAAACTCCACAAGTGAAAAACAAAACTAATCCTAAGAACTCTCAAAATCCATAACGCAGGCGAGAAGCATATCCTCCAATATTTGAAAGGTTCGCTGGAACTGTCCGTCAGTCTGGGGTGAAATGTTGTACTCAACTCAATTCATGTGCCTAACTCCTGTTGTACGACCCTCAAGAAGTGTAATGTGAACTATGTACCCCGATCAGAAATGATGGACCCTCGCACATCGCGAAGACGGATGATCTTGAAGATATAGATCTCATCCAACTAGGGGTGTTCAAAATCGATACGAAACCAAAAACCGAACCGAACCGAAGCATAATGGCTTACTGGTAAAGGCTTAACGGCTTAACGGACAGGGAACAAATTGCTTTTTTTATTAACGGCTTATCAATTTTGGGGGCGGATTATTCAATTTTCATAACGGATAATCTGTTAACACATCAAGAAAATATATATATATATATATATATATATATAAAATTTATTTTTATTTATATATATTAAATATAAAGAAACTAAAACCCTTGAAAATGAATAAGTATAACAAAAACATACAAGCCGTATGTTCTGTCTCTAAACTCTAATGACTAACCCATTCCTAGTTACTACTACACACTTAAAAAGATTCGATTCTTCAATACATATCATAACTGCAGAAGCCAGTAGACCCTCAAAGACAATCACATTAACCAGATATAAGAAGCACCTAAACATCGAAGCTTTTAATCAAATGAGTATATAAGAACAGAGAACAACAATCTAGATTAAGTGACTTCTTACAAAGATTCAATTTTTCAATACATATTACAATTAATGAAGTCAGTAGAATTGAATTCACCAGAAATGACAGGCTTGGAATCAAAAGCACCCAAAAAAATAAAACTTTCGAAAAAATTAGCTTTGCAAGAACAAAGAAAAACAATCCATATAACTTCCTTCTAACAAAGATTCAATTGTTCAATACATATTATAGCTGAGGAAGTCAGTAGAAGGGGAGATATTTAGTGAATATGTATGTTAGGCCGATAAACCACCCGATAAGAGCTAAACCGATACTAATCCGCCTGATATCTTATCGGGTGGCTAATGGATTAATATATTTAAAAGTCGATAACCGTTAAGCCAAACCATTAAGAGTAAAAAGCCGCCCAATCCACTCGATAAGTAGCCCTACAGCCAACCGCTCTGAAGAATAGGTAACTGCTATTGGAATAAAATGAGACAACTTGGTCAACCTGTCCATAATGGCCCATACCACGTCGAATTTCTTCGAAGTCCATGGGATCCCAACAACTAAATTCATGGTAATACATTCTCGCTCCACTCTGAAGCACACCGCCAGGCCTCTGATGCTCGTACTTTACTTGCTAACAATTGAAACACCGAGCCACTTATGCAGCTATGAACTTCTTTATTTTTCTCCACCAATAATGCTGCCTCAACTCCTGATATATCTTGACAACACCTGGAAGAATGGAATACCACAAACTATGGGCCTCCTCAAGAATCAACTCACGAAGCCCATCCACATTGGGCACAAAAATCGGACCCTAAATCTGAAACACCCCTATTATCTCCAATAGTAACCTACTTGGAACCACCATTCCGCACTGTGTTCTTAAGGAAAAGTAAATGGGGTTCGTCATAATGAAGTTTTATGATGCACTCATACAAAGAAGGCCGAGAGACCGTGCAAGCTAGAACCCAACTAGGCTAAAAATATCTAACCTCATTAACTCATTGGCCCACACCTGAACATCAGATACTAGTGGTCTTTCACCAACTAGAATATACTCGAGGCTACTCATGCTCACAACCTTTCTACTCAAGGCATCAGCCACCATATTGGCCTTCTTGGAATGATACAAAATGGTAATATCATAGTCTTTCAACAACGTCAACCACCTCCGCTACCTCAAGTTGAGATCCTTTTGCTTGAACAAATACTGTAGACTATGATTTTCCGTGAATACCTCGCACGACACACCGTAGTGGTAATGCTCCAAATCTTTAGTGCATAAACATGGTTGCCAACTCAAAGTCAAGAACTGGGTAATTCTTTTCATTAACTTCAACTGCCCGACGCGTATGCAATCACATTGCCATCCTGCATCAATATTAAACTAATCCTAGTACGTGATGCATCACAATACATCGTGTAGGATCCTAAACCTGTGGGAAATACCAACACTAGCGTTGTAGACAAAGCACTCTTGAACTTCTGAAAGCTCAACTAAAGCTCATCTGACCACCTGAATAGAGAACCCTTCTTGGTCAATATAGTCAATGGGGCTACTATGGATGAAAACCCTCCACAAATCGGCGATAATAACCCGCAAAACCCAGGAAACTCCAAATCTCTGTAGCTAAAGTAGGTTTAGGTCAGTTCTAAACCGCCTCAATCTTCTTAGGATCCATTTTTATGCCCTCAGTCGATACTACATGCCCAAAAAAGGCGACCAAGCCTAACCAAAAGTCACACTTTGAATACTTGGCATACAATAGACTATCTCTCAGATTCTTAATAACAACTCTAAGATATTGCTCTTGCCCCTCTCGACTGCGTGAGTAGATCAAGATATCATCAATTAATACAATCAAAAAAGAATCCAAATAGGTCTTAAATACCTAGTTCATCAAATCCATGCAAAATGTTGGGGTATTTGTTAACCCAAATGGCATCACTAGGAACTCATAATGCCCATACCGAGCCCGAAACGTTGTCTTAGGGACATCCGATGCCCTAATCTTCAACTGATGGTAGTCAGACCTCATATCAATCTTCGAAAACACTTTTTAACACCCTGAAGATGATCAAATAAGTCATCATTCCTCGACAACAGATACATGTTCTTAATAGTGACTTTCTTCAACTATTGATAATCTATACACATCCTCATCGAACCATCCTTCTTCTTTACAAATAATATGGGCGCACCCTAAGGCGAGACACTAGGTCTAGTAAATCTCTCATCAAGTAAATCTTGCAACTGCTCCTTCAGTTCCTTCAACTTAGGTGGGGCCATACGGTATGGTGGAATAGAAATCGGTTGAGTACCCATAGCCAAGTCAATACAGAAGTCAATATCTCTAATGATTGACATCCCCGAAAGTTCTGCAGGAAACACCTTTGGAAACTCATGCACAACCGATATCGAATCATGGAAGGAATCTCCACCGTAGAATCATAAATACAGGCCAAATAAGATAGATATCCCTTCTCAACCATATGCTGAGCCTTCATATAGGAAATAACATTGCTGCTAGAATGACCAGGAGTCCCTCTCTATTTTAATAGAGGCAACCTCGACATGGCTAAGGTCACCGTATTGGCATGACAACCCAATATAGCATGATAAGGTGATAGCCAATCCATACCCAAAATAACCTCAAAGTCTACCATATCAAGGAGTAGGAGATCTACACTAGTCTCAAGACACCCAATAGTAATCACAAACTAGCAATAGACAAGGTCTACACCAATAGAATCTCCCACAGGCATGGACACATACACAGGACCACTTAAAGAATCACGAGGCATAACTAGATATGATGAAAAATAGGATGACATGTAGGAATAAGAAGATCCCAGATCAAATAGAACTGAAGCATCTCTATGGATAACTACGACAATACATGTAATAACAACGTTAGATGATTCGGCATAAATTCTAGCTGGGAATTCATAAAATGAGGTTGGGCCCTACCACCCTGACCTTCGCCTCTTGGAAGAAATTTGCTGGCTTTCCTCTAGTTTTAACAGCCTAATCTCCACTTCTTATGTCCTAACCTCCACCTATGGCAGCCTGATCCCAGCCTCTAGCTGAATGGACAGGCAATGAAGCAACCAGTGTTAGAACCATGGCATGATAACTCTACTGTGGCATTCTGATCAACAATCTACGACAATACCTCCTGATGTGACCTGTACCCCACTCTAAAAATATCCTTCCGGCTGTTGTGGCTGCTAAAATTAAGACTGGCCCGAACAGGATGAATAACCACTGTGGTAGATCTGGACCAGAGTCGCACTAATAGGAGACAATAGGCTAGCTGCCTAGGATGAGATACGTAAGGACCACGACTACCCGGAGCACCGTGGGATGCCTGAAGCACACAATGAAATGGCCTAGGAGGATGACCTCTACCAAAAGTACCTCTGCCTCAAGATAGGCCTTTTATCAAACATTGGTCCCCCTCTCTTGACCACGAACCATATTGATCTGTCTAGCAATATCTACGGCCCTCTAGAAAGAAATATTATATCTAGTATCATTGGCCATCTGTAGTCTGATACTAAAAGTGAGCCCATCAATGAATCTCCTCACTCTATCCCTTTCAGTACAGAGCAAGACAACTGTATGGAGAGCTAGGTCCACAAATTAAGTCTCATATTGGGTAACGGTCATGCCACCCTTTGTAAGGCGCTCAAACTGCCTGCGGTACTCCTCTCTTAGAGTGAAAGGAATGAACTTCTCAAGAAATAGCTATGAAAATTGATCCTAGCTAAGTGAAGGCGAACCAACTGGTCTAGTAAATACATAATCTCTCTACCATATCTTGGCAGAACTGATCATCTGGAACACTGCAAAGTCGACCCCATTGGTATCAATAATACCCTCTTGCGCAACACCTCGTAGTAATGGTCCAAGTAATCATGTGGGTCCTCAGAAGGTGCACCGCTAAAATGAACAAGAAAGATCTTGGTAAACTTATATAGCCTTATCAAGGCCTCAAAAAACATAGCGGGCCTATCCCCAGCCTATACAGTAACAGTAGGCTAAACTACCCCAACTGTCTGGGCTACTAGAGTCTGATATAGGGGAGCCATCAACTCTAGAGTGTGAGTATCGGGAGTTTATGCTTCCCCTCCTCCCCAGCCTGAGAGACGGTTGGTGCCATCGAAAACACACCGGTTTGGGACATACTCTATAAGGCCCACCAAGCAGACTAGAACGTCTCGAAGCACTGGAGTGGTTATGAATCCCTCCAAGACCTGAGTTGGTCTGATATGTACAATCTGAGTTGGGATCTCCTCCTCATGATCAATCTGAGGCTCCACTACGGGTGTTACTGCTCGAGCTCTAGGTTGAGCTCTACCTCTGCCTCGGTCTCGACCTCAGCCTCGGCGTATGCCCTTGGTAATAGCTGCAACAAGGGGGTTCGACTCCTGCACGACTATAGATGTTGTGTGTGCTCTCACCATTTGCGAGAGAGAAAGAATGGAATAATTAAAATATCGATGATAGAACAAAATCGCACGATAGGGAAAGAAAGAAGCAGGATTTTTCCCAAAACTCCATAGCCTCTGGAAGATAAGTACAGACGTCTCTGTACGGATCCTCCAGACTCTACTGAACTTGCTTATGATTCGTGAGACCTAGGTAACCTAGTGCTCAGATTCCAACTTGTCATGACCCGGAATCCCAACCTCGGGGTCATGATGGCGCCTAAAATCTACTTCTAAGCAAGCCGAAGTGAACTGAAAATTAATTGATTTTAACAATTATGAAAAGATATTAACAATGAAAACGATATATGTCAGAAGTATAGTATAATAATACTGAACGAGTCTAAACAAAACCTTGAAACTAGTGTCACGAGTACATGAACATCTAGAATGCAACAAACATGGTCTGAATAAAATACACTATTTTGAAATTGAGATAAACAGTAAAGATATGAAGGAAGGGGACTTCAGGGCTGCAAATGTTGTGCAGTTGTACCTCAAGTTTCCATTAGCGACTGGATACAAGAAAACGCTACTGGACACCGCTAGGACTAACTCTGGTATCTGCACAAGAAGTACAGAGTGTTGTATGAGTACAATCGATCCCATGTACTCTGTAAGTATCGAGCCTAACCTTGACGGAGTAGTGATGAGGCTAAGCGGCTACTTACAATAACCGGTACACAGTAACAACAACAACAACAACAACAACAACAATAATAATAATAATAATAATAATAATAATAATAATAATAATAATAATAATAATAATAATAATAATAATAATAATAATAATAATAATAACAACATGGAAGGAAAAAGGAGGAAATGAAAGTAAAGCATTAATTTATGGAAATGAACTCGAACCTCACTATTAGAAAACCTAGAATAACAAGTCTCGTAATCTCATATAAAATTGATTAAATCAGCACAACAACAACAACATGTACAACACACACAATTTGTTGCAGCGCACAACCCAATCCCACCATATCATTCATTTTCAATATCAATTACCATGTACATAATCAGTTGCAGCATGAAACCTGATCCCACCATTTTATCCATATACAATATGTTTTCTGAAATAATCCAACAACACATTCCTAATTTTTTTTAAGTCTGGGTTAGATCTACCACTTACCTCACTCCGCAATCAAAACAAAGCTCAACCGAGGCTTTTTATCTAAAATTCACCTCCAAATCAATCTAATCTAACCAAATATAGTTCAAACAATTCAAAATAAGGTGTAGAAACTACCCACGAGTGCACCAAACCCCAATTACCCTCGAGCTCGATTATGTGACAATTTTGAAATCCGACCTAACTTTGAGATCTAAATTTCAATTTCTCAAAATATCCAATTTCTACCATGAAAAATCATAGATTAAACATTAGAAATCAATGGGTGTGAATGGAAATGGAATAGCATGAGTTAAAATCTACTAACCTACGAAGTTGGGATGAAATTTCTCTTCAAAATCGCCTTTAGGCTGAGCTCAAACCTGAAAATGTCAAAAAGTGAAGAAAATCCCGACTTTTAAAATGTTTAATACCTGGGCATCAGGTGTTCTTCGCGTTCGCGATGCACCTGATGCGTTCGCGAACAGCACTGGCCAAATGGCAATCGGGATCGCAATCAACCCTTCGTGTTCGCAAAGGCTTAGCCCCCATTGCCTTCATGTTCGGGAGCCGACACCCACGTTCGCGTAGAGTTACTGCCTAGCTAGCCCCCAGAACCCATAACCCATCGCGTTCGCGAGGGAACAGTCGCGTTCGCGAAAGGTAAACCCCCCGTTACTTTGCGTTCGGGAACAAGACCCCGCGTTCGCGTATTAGAAATCCGCCCCCAGACCAAGTTCTCCTTCGCGATCGCGAAGCATATGACACCATGCACCAGACACTAGTGAAAACCAACAATCTCTAAGTCCAAAAAGGATCCATAGCCTATCCAAAACTCATCCGAGCCCTTGTGCTCCAAACCAAATAAGTACAAAAGTGTAATAACATCATACTAACTCGCATGCGCGATCAAAACACCAAAATAACACCTAGAACTACGAATCGAAAATCACAATGCATGAAATTTTCAAAGAAACTTAAGAACTTTCATATTTGCAATATCGTCCGAATCATGTCAAAACAACTCCGTCTTGAATAAAATTTTGCAGAAAAGTCAATAATATTAAAATGAACCTATACCAAGTTTCGAAACTAAAATCCGGACCCAGTAGATATAAAGTCAACCTATGGTCAAACTTCGAAATTCCTTAAACCTTCAAATTATTAGTTTTGAACAAATCATATTAAATCAAGTTAGGATCTTTCAAATTCAATTTAAGGCATACTTCCGAGTCCCAAATCCCGATACAAACTCGCCGGAATTGCCAAAATACTAATACGGGTCTGTTTACACAAAATATTGACCGTAGTCAACTCAAATCTATTTCAAGGCAAAAATTCACATTTGCTTCGATTTTTCACATAATGACTTTCCGGAGCTAGGCACAAACTGTACACACAAATCGAGAAATATGAAACGGAGCTAGTCGAGGTCTCGAAGGACGAAATAAAGGCTAAAACTAAAAATTACCTACTTTGTCATTATAGCATAATTATACAGGCAATTGCATTTGCAGATTATTAGCGTATTTTTTATTTTTCTTGTGGTATTAAATTTTAAACGGTGAAATTTTCTTCCCCATATAATTTTGTTTTAAAAATCAAATATCTTCCCAAACTTTGAAATAGATTCCCCTCCCCCCTCCCCCCCTCCCACCTACTTTTTATGCATTATCTATTTTGCCTTTTTCCTTTCACTCTCATTTATTATTTTACAGTGTGGTACATTTCCTAATGTACCGTCTCTCTTTTTTTCTTAATAAACAAGGTAGGGGGTAAATGTTAACCCCCATCACCACGTTAGATGAAAGCTCGAGTTATTTTTTTTATTTTTAGAAAACAAGATAGATATATATTAATACTTAAGGAGGATGAAATACATTATTTTCAAACATAGTGTCTCGAAGGACACTTTGATTTCCTAAGCTTGCCAAACTATTACAAGCATCATATGATAGTTTTTTAACAAAAGTACATTCCATCAACAAGTCTTTTTCAACAAAATATTTAACATAGACGGGTGGTTCCACAAAAGTCTTCATTCCTTGTTGATCTTCCTTTGCCTTCTTGGCCAAAAGGTGTGCTACATTATTCCTTTGCCTGAAGTTGTGCCGGAGGATTATCTCCTTCCCTTGGTGCATTAATCACCTGCAAGCATTTACAATGTCAGTATAGTGCATGTTATCTTGATGGACAACTTGCATGGCCTCCACTGAGTCTGTTTCGATTTCAAGTGGATATAAGTTCCACTGGTTAGCCATTCTCAAACCTTCGTGAAGAGCTTGTAGTTTAGCCTCCAATGATCCACCTGCATATGACGATTTACCAAAGCCTACAATCCAGTGACCATTTGAGTTTCTAAAAAGACTACCTAAATCACTCCTTTGTGTAGTTGCATTATGGCTACCATTTATGTTGAGTTTTGTCCATCCATTTCTGGGTTTATGCCATGCTACCTTGATGGTGATTCTTGGGGGGTTTTGGATGCTTCTTTTAGTGAGAAGCTTGTATTCAATGGATTTTTTATAGATAAAATTAAAGTTAATAGAAAAATTGGTATTGTTATAATTGTTGTTATTACGGTTTATCCAAGTGTGCCAAATAATGAAAGGAAGGAGGATGTCCCATTGAACAATGCTATGCGGAGTGGAATAGTTGAAATTCCTTAGTTGAATTAGCCCGTGGACTCTATTATGTATATAGTGGTTTCCAAGACCAATATTGTCCCAAAGAGGTTTGATAGCCTTGCAGGTTATAAATATGTGGTCGATGGAGTCCTCTATATTATTTCTGCATACTGGACACACTTTATCAATATTCAAACCTATTTTAGCAAGGTTATTATCTACATGGGATCCTATTATGGAGGCATTGCCATAAGAAGTATTTAAATTTGTTTGGACAGTTCAGCTTCCATATCCATTGGAAAACAACGTTAAGAGCATTTGTGGATTCAAGAAGATAGAAGCAAGTTTATGAGGTGAAGAAACCTTTGGTTGTAAGAGACCAAATAGGGATATCACTTATAGGACATGTTCTCCGGATTTTCACTTTTTCTATAGCTTCACTTATCGTATGAGGGATGTGAATAGAGAGTACATCAAAGTTCCAATTTTTATCTTGAAGAAGATGTTTAATTTTTATGGCATATTCCATTTTTAGTAGAGGACCTTCCACAGTAGACCTTAAGGATCCAATTCCGGGTATCCATTATTCATGCCAAATATTAATATTGTAGAGAATATGGGGTGACCAAGTGATGCCTTTACTACATAATTTCAAACCTTTTTCTAAGCTTTTCCAAATAAAGGATTTCTTATGGGCAGACTGAGTGAGGCCATAGTTTGAGATTAACAAGGTTGCCCATGTTGGACAATACGCTTTACGCTAGAGGGGGGGGGGGGGTGAATAGCGTTTTAAAATTATTAAGCGTTTTAGTGCGGAATTTAAAAACTTTACAGAAATTAAAACAAGTGCAGTAGAATAAACTTACACAATGATGTATCCTGGTTGGCCACAAACGTGGTTAGTCCAGTCCCCGAGAGACTCTCTCGAGATTTCCACTAAACTTGTCAAGCTTACGGGTGCTTAACAAACCCTTACAGCTGAGGACACAAGCCTCACCTAGGTGCTCGGGGATCACAATCCCAAAGACTTCAATTGCTCGGGGATACCAATCCCAAAGACTTCAATTGCTCGGGGATAACAATCCCAAAGACTTCAACTGCTCGGGGATAACAATCCCAAAGACTTCAACTGCTCGGGGATAACAATCCCAAAGACTTCAACCGCTCGGGGATAACAATCCCAAAGACTTTAACCGAGGAATCACAAGTTCCTCAACAAACGAGAATCGCAATTCTCTTACAAACACAAAACACACTCACTTTACAAAGTACTCCTTAATGAGTAGATATGAGTAGAAATAGTACGCTCAAGATCACAACAACTTAGCTCAATAGAATGGCTCTTCAAAAAGCTTTATGGATGAATGGAAAATGATGATCAATATAAGAAAGCTTTTAGCAATGAAAATACTCAAATTGTATATGTTGTTGTTGTGAAAACACTGAGTTGAAGCTGTATTTATAGGTGAGAAACTCAGTCTTACCGTTGCCTAATTGCCAATTAAGGATTGCTGAAATTACTCAGTGACAATCGATTGTCAAGACTAAACAATCGATTGTTTGCCTATCATATCAAAAATTCAATCCCAGATTTTACGTCAACAATCGATTACTTCAAATCACTAATCGATTATTTATAACGTTAAGAAATCCTTTTCAATTTTTGGCATAAAACATCGATTGTCCGGAAATCAACAATCGATTATTTTAACAACGTTCAGAAAATCTTTTCCAGATTTTACGCAAAACATCGATTGTTAAATATCAACAATCGATTACCTGAAGGTAATTGAAAATATGACAACGGTCAGCTTCAACAATCGATTATCAAATGGAATAATCGATTATTAATTAATTTCAAAACTCTCTGTCTCATATATAATCGATTATCAAATGGAATAATCGATTATTAATTAATTTCAAAACTCTGTCTCATATATAATCGATTATCAAAAGCCACAATCGATTAACATTTTATTTAAAATCACTGGGAGACATTTTTCTCATTCTAATCGATTACCATTAGTTCATAATCGATTTTTATGAGTTTTGAAAACTTTGCCTCAGTTAACAATCGATTATCATAAGTACACAATCGATTGTTATGCAGTTTGCATAAACCTGATGTTTAACTGACTTACTCACAATCGATTATCATTAGTTCACAATCGATTGTCATGCAGTCTTGGCTTAGAGATACTCGATTATCATAAGTACATAATCGATTATCTTAGCCCAGATTTTTGAGGCATGCTTGGAAAACATTTTAACAAATGTAAATATGCATAGTTTAAAATCATTTGACACTTAATTTAAATATGCATGATTTTGGAAAAATAATTTTAGTAGAGAAGCCATGTTATGAGCCAAGTTGAGGAATCAAGATCACAATTAATATTGACTCAATTATAACATTTCTAAACTTTGTCTTGAGCTTCTTGTAATGCATCCATTTTGTGCTTGTCCTTGAGCACTGCTATATATCGCTTTTTGCTTTGTTTGACATTCATCAAAACCTACAAAAGAACACACGTTTTGCATTTGAAACGTGTTTCCAACAATTTCCCCCTTTTTGATAATGGCAAACATAAGCGGGATATATGCAATAATTATTTTGATAATCCAAGACAAGTGTAAAGTATGCAAGTGTAAAGTATGCAATTTGATGTTCCCCCTCAATTCATGTTCCCCCTCACTTTAAGCATGAATGAAGTTGAGAGTGATATAGCATACTTCTTGATATCCCGTTTCTTCCCCCTTTTGCCATTAGCAAAAAAATATATACAAGGGAAGAATAAAAAAATATGAAATAAACACAAGTTTATTTATTGGAAAATAAAGATAACAAAAGTAATCGATTATTGATACAGTAATCGATTGTTTGACGGCGATTTTCCTGTAGAATACTTGAGTATTTTGCGTCATGCTTTTATGATCCCCTTTTCTTTAGGGTGATACCTGCAAAAAAGTGTTAGACGCCTCCGACGCTCAAGTTAGAAATTACGTAAGAAATAAAATGCAATGCATGACTTAGATCAACGTGGAGTCAAGGATCCCGAGTTCACTACGAATTCGGAAGAAGGACTCTTTATCTAAGGGCTTTGTAAAGATGTCTGCCAATTGGCTTTTTGTTTCAACAAATTCAATTTCGACATCGCCTTTTAGAACGTGATCTCTAATAAAATGATGTCTAATTTCAATGTGTTTTGTTCGCGAGTGAAGAATGGGGTTCTTCGTCAAGCATATGGCACTAGTGTTGTCACATCTAAGAGGAATGTGGTCAAGACGTAGGCCATAGTCCAAGAGTTGTTGTTTCATCCATAGGATTTGAGCGCAACAACTCCCCGCGGCTACATATTCAGCCTCGGTTGTGGACAACACAACACTAACTTGCTTCTTACTAAACCAAGAAACTAAAGCGCTACCGAGCAAGTGGCAAGTGCCGCTAGTGCTCTTGCGGTCCAATTTGCATCCAGCAAAATCGGAGTCGGAATAGCCAATAAGTTGGCATGAAGAACCTTTGGGGTACCATAGACCCATATTGGTAGTACCAACAAGATACCTTAGAATCCGCTTTACCGCAGTAAGGTGAGACTCTTTCGGACATGATTGATAACGGGCACAGACGCACACGCTAAACATGATGTCCGGACGACTAGCAGTAAGATAAAGAAGAGAGCCAATCATACCTCGGTACTTTTTGATGTCGACTTCCTTACCTTTTTCATCTTTGTCGAGATGATCGGATGTGCTCATGGGAGTTGCCATTTCCTTTGCATTGTTCATATCAAAACGTTTAAGCAGTTCTTTGCAATACTTGCTTTGACAAATGAATGTACCTTCCTTCATTTGTTTTACTTGTAATCCCAAAAAGAATTGTAACTCACCCATCATGGACATCTCAAATTCGCTAGTCATTAAGTTTGAAAATTCCTTGCATAGAGCATTGTTAGTAGCACCAAAAATGATATCATCTACATATATTTGAACTAGCAAGATATCATTATTTTCATGCTTGACAAATAAAGTTGTGTCAACTTTTCCACGAATAAAATTATTTTCTAAAAGAAATTTACTCAACCTTTCATACCAAGCTCGAGGAGCTTGTTTTAAACCATAAAGGGCCTTTTTGAGTTTGAAAACATGATTAGGAAAATTAAAGTCTTCAAAACCGGGGGGTTGCTTTACATAAACTTCTTCTTGAATAAAACCATTTAAAAAGGCACTTTTCACATCCATTTGATACAAAATGAAATTCATAGAAGATGCAAAAGCAAGCAACAAACGGATGGCCTCTAATCTAGCTACCGGAGCATATGTCTCATCATAATCAATCCCTTCTTCTTGATTATAGCCTTGGGCCACAAGCCTAGCTTTGTTTCTAGTGATTATGCCATTTTCATCTAATTTATTTCGAAAAACCCATTTCGTACCAATTATGGTATGACCTTCGGGTCTTGGCACCAAATCCCAAACGTTGTTACGTTTGAATTGGTTAAGCTCCTCTTGCATTGCCAAGGTCCAAAATTCATCCCCAATTGCTTCAGAGATGGTTTTGGGTTCAATTTGAGAAACAAAAGCAGTAAGATCTAAGGTATTTCTAAGGGAGCTCCGGGTACTTACCTTCCCTCCAACGTCGCCTATTACCTGATCGAGAGGATGGTCTTTGACTGTCCTCCATTCTATTTGCTCTTTTGGTTCATTTTCCGGTTGAGGAGCTTCTTCAATTGGTTGTTCCACCGTTTTGTCAATTTCTTTCCTTGGTGGTTCTTCTTGAATTTTGTCCTTTAGACTTTCCAGAATGCCTGAAAGATCAAGACCACAATCCTTTCTCGCCAAGCGAGTATTATCTTCGGAAAATACAATATGAGGAGATTCCTCTACAACTTGGGTTCTTTTATTAAAAACCCTATAAGCTTTACTACGAGAAGAATAGCCAATGAAGATACCTTCATCCGACTTTGCATCAAATTTTCCTAGTTGGTCCTTTCCATTGTTATGCACAAAACATTTACAACCAAAAACACGTAAATGTGAAATGTTAGGTTTTCTACCTTTGTAGAGTTCATATGGGGTTTTTTAAGAGTATCGGCCGAATTGCTACTCTATTCAAAACATAGCATGCGGTACTCACGGCGTCTGCCCAAGAGTGTTTGGGGATCTTAGCTTCGTCGAGCATGGTTCTAGCCATCTCTTCGAGACTCCTATTTTTCCTTTCCACCACCCCGTTTTGTTGTGGTGTACGTGGAGCTGAAAAGGTATGCTCGATTCCGAGTTCATCACAAAAATCCGCAAAGAGATTGTGATCAAACTCTCCCCCATGATCACTTCTAATGGAAGTGACAGTTGATTCCTTTTCATTTTGAACTCTTTTAAGAAAAAGCTTGAAGCTAAGAAATGCATCACTTTTATGTGCAAGAAATAATGTCCATGTAAATCTAGAGAAATCATCAACAATTACAAGAGCATATCTATTTCTTCCTAGACTTTCGATACGGGATGGTCCGAATAAATCCATATGCAATAGTTGTAAAGGTCTAGAGGTTGAAACAACATTTTTGGATTTAAAAGATGCTCTTGTTTGCTTCCCCTTTTGACATGAATCACAAATAGTATCACTTTCAAATTTTAAGTTGGGAAGACCAATCACTAGATTTTGAGAAATCAATTTATTTAAAAGATGCATGTTCATATGAGCTACTCTACGATGCCACAACCACACATTATCATCTTTGCTCAACAAACAATCAACATACTCGGATGAGGAGTTTTCAAGATCAACCATGTAAATATTGTCAACTCTAAAACCACGTAGAATAATCTTGAAGTCACTACGTCTAAACACTAAACACTCATCCGAATCAAACAACGCAAGATTTCCCTTGTCACATAATTGACTTATGCTCAAGAGATTATGCTTTAAACCTTTGACAAGTAATATATGATTTATAGAGGATTTTTCATTCTTACCGACCGATCCGATGCCAATAATTTGTCCTTTATTGTTGTCACCGAATACAATGCTTCCTCCTTCTTTGTGCTCTAGTTGAAGGAATTTGGATTCGTCTCCTGTCATGTGTCTGGAGCATCCACTGTCAAGGTACCATAGTACACTTGATCCCTTCAAGCACACCTACAAAGCAAATTAATATTCTTTAGGTACCCATACCATTTTGGGTCCTTGGGGGTTAGGCAAATAACGACCATAATAATATGAAGAATCTCTATGCTTTGTAAAACACATAGGTGCAATATGACCTATACGATTGCAGTAATGACATACTACGTTCGGGTTGTGTTGATGCCTAGGTTGAGCCAACAAAGTTCTAGGCGAATGAAAAAGATTAACACTAGACATATTGTTCCCATTTCTAGTATAATATCTAGATGGTCTAAAGTTATTAGTGCTAGACTTGTTGAAGGACCTAGTGTCATGTCTAGGTGGTCTAAGCTCGTTCCTAGAGTTATTTCTTGGTTGCCGAAAATTACTATTTGTAGGCTTGTTTGCAAGAATCCTAGATTCGGATCTAGGTTGTCTAAAGATATTAGTTCTACCCTTATTTTCATACATTCTAGCATAATGTCTAGGTGGTCTAAAAGAATTTGTTCTAGGCTTGTTTAATACCTTAGAGTTATTTCTAGGTGGAGTAGTGAAGTTTTTGTTTTTATGCCGTTGATATTTCTTAGGCGTTTCTTTTTCAACAACTTTAGGAACTTCTTTACTACGTGTTTCTAATGTTTTCTTAAGTTCTGTGTTTTCTAGTTTTAAGGACTCACAAGCAGTACAAGTAGAGCATTTATCAACACAAGAGGCTTCATGCATAGTCTTGATGACTTGTCTAAGTTCTATACTATCATTTAACAAAAATTGATTTTCATTTGCAAGATTCTCGTTATCACGAGACAGATTTTCAACACCTTTTTGAGCTAAAGAAAGACGTTCTTCAAAGTCCTTGTCTTTTAAAAAGAGTTGTTTTTGAAAATCCTCTTCTTGTAAGGAAAGAGTTCTTTGTAAATCTTTAATAGTCTTAGAAGCATTTACCAACTCATCATGCAGTTTGTTATAAGCAATTTGCATATCGTTAGATGTACTTACCTCGTCTTTTTCGTCTGCCATGAGGCACTGACCAGTTGATTCATCGTTTGTGCTGACCGCTTTTTGAGGCGTGTTTTCGTGCAATTCCTCAAGTTTGTCCCACATTTCCTTAGCAGTTTTATAGTGGGAGATTTTTCGCCAAAGTTCCTGGTTCAAGGCGTTATGTAATATATTCATAGCTTTAGTGTTGTATTCACTTACCTTATCTTTCCCGACTTTTGTCGTCAGTTGATCACTGTGTTTAATAGCTTGCCATAGATACAAATCATTTGCCATTGTAAAAACTTGCATCCGATATTTCCAGACTGAGTAGTCGTTTTCGTCTAATATTGGAGGCGACATGCTGCATTCTCCTTCACCTATTTCTGCAAAGAAATTTAGAGTAGAAGCCATGGATGGTTCTCTCAAACGGTTAAGTTTTTCAGAGAGTATGGCTCTGATACCAATTGTTGGACAATACGCTTTACGCTGGGGGGGGGGTGAATAGCATTTTAAAATTATTAAGCGTTTTAGTGCGGAATTTAAAAACTTTACAGAAATTAAAACAAGTGCAGTAGAATAAACTTACACAATGATGTATCCTGGTTGGCCACAAACGTGGTTAGTCCAGTCCCCGAGAGACTCTCTCGAGATTTCCACTAAACTTGTCAAGCTTACGGGTGCTTAACAAACCGTTACAGCTGAGGACACAAGCCTCACCTAGGTGCTCGGGGATCACAATCCCAAAGACTTCAATTGCTCGGGGATACCAATCCCAAAGACTTCAATTGCTCGGGGATAACAATCCCAAAGACTTCAACTGCTCGGGGATAACAATCCCAAAGACTTCAACTGCTCGGGGATAACAATCCCAAAGACTTCAACCGCTCGGGGATAACAATCCCAAAGACTTCAACCGAGGAATCACAAGTTCCTCAACAAACGAGAATCGCAATTCTCTTACAAACACAAAACACACTCACTTTACAAAGTACTCCTTAATGAGTAGATATGAGTAGAAATAGTACGCTCAAGATCACAACAACTTAGCTCAATAGAATGGCTCTTCAAAAAGCTTTATGGATGAATGGAAAATGATGATCAATATAAGAAAGCTTTTAGCAATGAAAATACTCAAATTGTATATGTTGTTGTTGTGAAAACACTGAGTTGAAGCTGTATTTATAGGTGAGAAACTCAGTCTTACCGTTGCCTAATTGCCAATTAAGGATTGCTGAAATTACTCAGTGACAATCGATTGTCAAGACTAAACAATCGATTGTTTGCCTATCATATCAAAAATTCAATCCCAGATTTTACGTCAACAATCGATTACTTCAAATCACTAATTGATTATTTATAACGTTAAGAAATCCTTTTCAATTTTTGGCATAAAACATCGATTGTCCGGAAATCAACAATCGATTATTTTAACAACGTTCAGAAAATCTTTTCCAGATTTTATGCAAAACATCGATTGTTAAATATCAACAATCGATTACCTGAAGGTAATTGAAAATATATGACAACGGTCAGCTTCAACAATCGATTATCAAATGGAATAATCGATTATTAATTAATTTCAAAACTCTCTGTCTCATATATAATCGATTATCAAATGGAATAATCGATTATTAATTAATTTCAAAACTCTGTCTCATATATAATCGATTATCAAAAGCCACAATCGATTAACATTTTATTTAAAATCACTGGGAGACATTTTTCTCATTCTAATCGATTACCATTAGTTCATAATCGATTTTTATGAGTTTTGAAAACTTTGCCTCAGTTAACAATCGATTATCATAAGTACACAATCGATTGTTATGCAGTTTGCATAAACCTGATGTTTAACTGACTTACTCACAATCGATTATCATTAGTTCACAATCGATTGTCATGCAGTCTTGGCTTAGAGATACTCGATTATCATAAGTACATAATCGATTATCTTAGCCCAGATTTTTGAGGCATGCTTGGAAAACATTTTAACAAATGTAAATATGCATAGTTTAAAATCATTTGACACTTAATTTAAATATGCATGATTTTGGAAAAATAATTTTAGTAGAGAAGCCATGTTATGAGCCAAGTTGAGGAATCAAGATCACAATTAATATTGACTCAATTATAACATTTCTAAACTTTGTCTTGAGCTTCTTGTAATGCATCCATTTTGTGCTTGTCCTTGAGCACTGCTATATATCGCTTTTTTCTTTGTTTGACATTCATCAAAACCTACAAAAGAACACACGTTTTGCATTTGAAACGTGTTTCCAACAGCCCAAGGGGTTGTGGGATTAGTGAGCATTCTCCAGGCCATACTGGCCAGGATACAAGTATTTTTGGAGTTTGCACTGTGGATTCCTACACCTCCACTACGTTTGGGTTGGCATAGGGTAGACCATTTAATAATATGTAGTTTTTTGTTATCACTAGTATTTTTCCATATAAAATCCCTCTGGACCTTATCAATGATCTTCAGGGTTTGCTTGGGCAATAGAGTATACTACATGTAATGGTTTGGGATGGTATTTAGACAAGAGAGGGCTAGGGTTGTTCTTCTCGCAATATTAAGAAAACTCATTTTCCAAGTTGCTAATTTGGATCTCATCTTATCTATGATGAATTGGTAGTCTTTTGATCTAAAGGTGGTGCTTAATATAGGGAAGCCCAGATAAGTCCCAAAAGAGTCACTCTTCCTAATACCTAGCATACTAGTTATTCCCCGTATGTCTTGGTCCTTGCAGTTAGTAGAAAACAAGATTTTTGATTTAGCTAAATTAATATTTAGCCCGGACATTTTACTAAAGCATTCAAGACCATCCTTGATAGAATTAAAGGACTTCTTGTTAGCTAATGCCATTAAAGTAAGGTCGTCAGCAAAGAACAAGTGAGAAAAGGTTTGACCTTTCCTACTAGTAGTTATAGGATCCCATTTCTTTATGTCAACTTGGTAGTGGATATATCTAGAGAGCATTTCAAGGCATAGGATGAATACATGAGGAGAGATGGGGTCTCCTTGCCTAACACCCCTGGTAGGCTCAAAAGAATTTGTTATTGAGCCGTTAACCAAAACTGAAATTGAGCTAGTACCAATACAGTTCAAAAGGAGCTTGGTGAGTTTAGGGGGGAAATTGAAGTACTCAAGAGTGTAATGGATAAAAGACCTATTGGTCTATGTAATACTATCTACAAAAAAAAGCTCGAGTTGTTGGATTACATAAAAATAATTAATATATTTTATACACATCTTTTTTAATAAATATTGAATAATTCAAAATTTAAAGATTCTTGTATTTAAATGAGACAAAATGCAAAAGATTTACCTATTATTTGGACATAGATTTAGTTGAAACTTAAAAAGAAAACGTTTTTTGAAGTTATGTTGAAAAATAATTTTAAAAAGTTGAAGTTGTGTTTTGACATGCATTTTACTTGAAAAAAAATAAAGTCTTATGATTGGAAGAAAACTTTATACGCAAAAACAAGTCCAAAAGATTTATAATTTTTTTTTCGGAAAAAATTATATAAAAAATATCTCTATCTAATGGGAGCTAAATATATTTACTCAGTACAATTTAAATTCATTATAAAATATAAGGAACTACAATTAAGATGATTCTCAAAAGTGAGATGGCTACTAAACATTCTCTCCCATTAACATCCTCTAAGCAATACCTCCCTTCAGCCAATACACCTCCAAAACCACCTGACATAACACCAAATCATTTTCCTTCATTGACCAAACTCATGCCTTCTTTGTCAAAGCATACTGGCATGAATACTGATATACCAAATCCGGAACAGGAAGAAAAAATCAAGCAAAAATCTTACCTTGATTCCCTAAACACCAATAACTCTTTATCTGATCCAATGAATACTCTACCAATAAATTTTGAACCTTTTGACCATACGAATGAACTAGTTGCACCAGCCAATTCTTCAAACTTTATCCCACTTTCAATTGAAGAGAAACAAAGGCTTTATAAACTTTGGGAAAATGCTGTGATCATCAAAGTTTATGGCCGAGAAGTGGAACATCAATTGCTGAGGCAAAAAGTGTACGTATTATGGAAACCTACTGAAAACCTTCCTCTAATTGACTTAGGATCAGATTTTTTCTTATTAAAATTTCAGAAGAAGGAGAACAAAATACATGCTTTACAAGGAGGGCCTTGGTTTATACTAAATCACTTTCTGTCAGTTAGGCTGTGGGAGCCAAAATTTAAAGCCTCCCAAACTCAACTTACTTCTTCAGCTATTTGGCTACGCTTACCGGAATTGCCAACTGAATTTTATGATTATCATATCTTGAAAAAGCTGGGCATAAAGGTGGTAACTTTTTAGCCATGGATATTTGTACTTCTAATACTACTAGAGGCCAATATGCTAGATTATGTGTTGAATTATTGTTGAATAAACTACTACAAACTCATCTGTTTATTGGCACCCATATGCAATAAATTTTATATGAAGGCTTAAACTTATTATGTACTACTTGTGGTTGTTTGGGACATAATCAGAAAACTTGTCCATCTTTATCCAAAGTACCCTCCACCAATGTAACTGATGCTCCACAGCAAATGCTAAGTGATAATCTAGCAAAGGATAAGGACGCATGGAAGATTATGAATTTTCCTCCAAGGCATGCAAATAAGCGATTCAATGCAATTAGACAATACCAATCTGCTCAGGTAAGTGAAGAAAAAACTGGCAAGATTTCTGTTAATCCAATTTCTCTTCCTTTTACACAGCTGGCTATCAATGAAAAGGTTAAGACTAATAACACACCTAATGACATGCATAATACATCACAGCACACACCTCCTTCAGCTAATCAGTTTTCAGCACTATCGGATGAAATTCTTTTGGACACTAATACTTTAATTCCTAATGATGCTACTAAAATAAATGGTTTGACTCATTTTTCACACACTACTCGAGTACCTCTTCAAGAGGTCCAATCACATCTATTAATGC
Organism: Nicotiana benthamiana; assembly: GCA_034376525.1. Classification (NCBI taxonomy): domain Eukaryota; kingdom Viridiplantae; phylum Streptophyta; class Magnoliopsida; order Solanales; family Solanaceae; genus Nicotiana; species Nicotiana benthamiana. The sequence continues at coordinate 56,320,918 of CM067340.1, read as the reverse complement.
CTAACTCCTCTAAAAAACTACCAAATCCTTATGCAGATGGCCACATTTATCTCTCCCATATCCTAACCCAGTCACTCCCTCAAACTACACCCTCTGTCACAAACGACCATTCTACTCATACCCTTCATACACCTCCTCCTTTACTTAATAAATCCACCCCATCATATCAACCTGATAAGGCCATGCAAATAGGGAACAAAAATGACTGCACCGTCAATTCCAATTCAATAAATTTACTCTTATGTCAATCTTGTCAATTGGCTTCTTTAACCACTAGCAACTCACCTTTGCCATTAACCCACACTGATATAACCAAATTCAATTCACCATCACCTTCATCCGCCATTTCAAATGGTCCAGATAACATCCAAATAATGTTCCCCTTCTACTTTCTCAACCACATCAAGAGACAACGAACCACTCCTCCACGGCATACCTCCCTTCAACTCCATCACAACACCACCCCTCACTCCCATGCTCCACCACATCTAACCATGGAGCCCAATTCAGTGGTGTACACTGCCCACACTCCCCATGCACCCATATACCTAGTATCTTGGCTAGAAGAGGGTCTTCACAATCATGCACTGACCTTCACAATTCAAGTGAATCAACAAGATGTAACAGTCCTTATCAATCATCCAAGGGACCTAGCCCAATTTGTGGCAGAAGGGATGCACTTGGGGACGGAGATTTATGCTCGCTATCACTGGGCCATGATGCAAAGGAAAAATCTTGCACCATTTCAACCATTACCCCCTCCTGTTCCAGTTTGGGAACAAACCCCCCTTGACCCAAACATCATAATGATGCCATTCTACCCTTCACCAACTCCATATGTTCCATGGATCCAACCATACTGGGAGTCTCAGCCACACACTCCTTTGTTGAGGCTGGGAACCCCACGAGTTCAAACACCACCTCCTCTTCCTCCTTCTCCAAACAATCTCAATCAACCAGAAGAAGAAGAGCAAAGGCAGAATCTCCAAGCAGAGTTAGACGCAGACATCGCCTACAACAGAGAAATCAGGCCAGTGTCTGCATGCATGAATGGGATAAAGTGCTTTGTGCTGAAGGAGGAATACAAAATAAAAATCTTCATAAGGTGCCCGCAAAATCTAATGAAGACATCCTTCAGAATAAGGCCAACCACAAATCCGGCAGTAGGCAAATATGCCATGCTATTTCTCCCAACCTTAAGGCTAAGACCAAGGCAGTCTAGTTCTAACTTGTTTGACTCTGACAATAACCATATGAATTTTATAATCTGGAATTGTGGGGGTAGTCATTCTGTGGAGTTTAGAAGAAATTTTAGGGCTTTTCTAGACTATAACAATCCATCCTTAGTTGTTTTACTGGAAACTCACTCCCAATCCCACCAAGTTTTAAAAGATGATTTTAACTTTACTGGTATGATAGAAGTCCAAGCCATAGGACAGGTCGGGAGGGTTGTTATACTGTGGAATGCTGCAGTTTGAGATATTGCACAGGTTGCTACATCTACGCAAGAAATCCACTACCATATCCAGGTTAGTCCACTACCATTCACTTTTCTTTTTACTGCCATATGTGCTAGAAATGACCTAGAAAATAGATTACTTTTATGGAATAATCTTAAATGTATTTTTGATCATTACAAAGGGCTTTGGTTAATAGGAGGAGATTTTTATGAAAGTCTTGATGCTTCTGATAAATTTGGAGGGCTTCCAATAAATAATAAACTAGCTAACAAATTATTGACTGTTTTAATTACTGCTCTCTTAATGATTTAGGGTATAATGGTAGTAGATTTACATGGACAAATGGTAGACATAATAATGCTAATATTCAAGAAAGAATTGATCGTGTATTAGCAAATTATGATTGTCAACTCAATATTAAAATGCTTTAGTAACTCATCTTCCGCGAACTCACTTGGATCATTGCCCTGTTAAAATTGATCTACAACATTGTGTTATGCCTAGGAAAAAATTATTTCGATTTGAAACAAGCTGGACTACTCATCCTTCGTTTGAAACTGTGGTTGCTCAATTTAGTTGGAAAATAAACAACTCATAGAGGCAGTTTCTATGTTTAAAGAATCCATACAAATTTGGAATACCAACATTTTTGGAGATATTTTTAAGTGTAAAAGGAAATTATTGGCACGCATAGCAGGACTCCAATCTTCTATGCACTATCCTACTAGCTTGTTCCTACAAAAGTTGGAAACTGGCCTCAATTATGAATTTAATCATATCCTTAAGTTAGAAGAAGAATTCTGGAAATTAACGTCCAGAATAAATTGGCTTAACGATGGGATGCAAATACAAAATTTTTCCATCTCACTACTTTAAACAGACGACGCAATAATTGCATCATTGCAATTCAAGACTTAGGTGAAAATTGGATAAAAAACTATCATACTATAACAAGGGATATTATTCATTACTATTCAAACTTGTTACCACAATTCACTCCTATTCGAGCAAAACTACAAGGATCTATCCTTCCAATATTGTTAACATTCATGAAAAGACTATGTTGGATAGACCATTGCAAGATAAAGAAATTCTCACTGCATTTCATTCCTTTCAGCCTTTTAAGTCACCTGGACCGGATGGTTTACATCTAGTTTTCTATCAAAAGTACTGGCATATTATCGGGAACTTTGTAAAAAACTACTATCGTCGAGTGTTTGAAAATTTTGAGATAGACCCTATTATTAATACTACGTTTCTATGCCTAATTCCGAAGAAGCAACATGCTTCTACTATAGCCCAATATAGGCCTATTAGTCTTTACAATACTATTTATAAGATTATTACTAAAATTATTGTCTATCGTATTAAACCAGTCCTAGAACACTTAATTGACCAAACTCAATCTAGTTTTCAAAAAAATAGAAGGACTGCTGATAATGCGATCATAGTACAAGAAATTATAACTCGCTTTCGTAATATGAAGGGCAGTCATTCTCAAATGCTTCTCAAATTGGACCTTGAAAAAGCGTTCGATAAATTAAAATGGTCTTTTATTTATAACACTTTACTTCATCTAAATTTTCCTGCCAATCTAACTAAGTTAATCATGTCATGCATAACTACTACTTCCACAGCCATTTTAATTAATGGTTCTCCTATGGACTATTTTCTTCCCACCAGAGGCATAAGACAAGGAGACCCACTGTCACCTTACATATTTATCTTATGCCTTGAAAATTCAAATGTTATCTAGGAAAGTAAACTTGGAAGTTGACTACAACATTTGGCATCCCATACCTATGGGTAGGACGGGTCCTCAACTATCTCATCTCTTCTTTGCGGATGATATTATTTTGTTATCAAAAACAACACACACTTCTTGTGATTCCATAGTCAACACTATTACACTTTTCAGTGAGCAATCCAAGCAAACTATTAATCTTGACAAATCAAGAGTTTTCTTTTCAAAAAACTACAATAGTACTCTCAAGACGAATTTGCAAAATAAGTTTAATGTAAAAGAGGGTACTCAATTTGGGAAGTATCTGGCCTTCCCCATTTTCACTTCTAGACCTACTAAAGGGGACTTCCAATTTTTAATTGATAATTTCAAGGCCAAATTAGCGGGATGAAAAACCCACTTCTTAACAAAAGCAGGAAGACAAACTCTTATACGATCAACCCTCAATACTTATCCTAACCATATTATGCAATATATTGCATTACCTAAATGGGTTATTGCCATTCTTAATACTTATCAAAAGAATTTTTTATGGGGTACTACTTCTCAAAAGAGAAAATTACATCTTGTAAAATGGCAACTATTACTCAACCACTTGAAATGAGGGGCCTGGGTATCCAAATTTTGGTCATAATAAATGATGCCTTACATGCTACTTTGGCTTGGAGATTATTTCAAAATCCCACACAATTATGGGCACAAGTTTAATCCATAGCCATTTTAGGAAGCATAAATACAACACTTTTCTTCATTCAAGAGTTTGGCATAACTTAATTAAAGGATAGGCACATTGTGCTTTGGGTTATCAATGGAGTTTAGCAAATGGTAAGCATGTCAACTTTTGGACAGAACCTTGGTTAAAACATCATTTTTCTTTGAGGAAACACATTTTAGGTCCTCTCCCAAAAGCTGAACTCAATAAACCTGTATCAGCATACATTTACAATCATAATTGGAAGCTACAAAACCTTCCTTTTAGCTTACCAAAGGAGATACAAACCCTAATACAAAGCGCTTACCTACCTAGTACAACTACTAACCATGACCAACTTATTTGGGCGCTGACACCAACAAGCCAATGCTCTGTCAAATCCATATATCGCCAACTTCAAGAAGCTGGTAAAAGTTCTAATAACACAGGAACAATTAATTACAATTGGATTTGGAAACTTAAAGTGCCTCCAAAAATCTCCTTCTTCATTTGGCTCCTTTGCCATGCCAGATTACCCACTGCTTCCTATCTTTATAAGCTTAATATTATTAATAATGACTTATGCTCTACCTGTGGCTTAAGCAATGAAAGCATCCAACACATTTTTTTTGACTGTTTTAATGCACAAGCACTTTAGAAAGAATTCAATCGACTATCAATTCATTGTGTCATACCTACCACTGGAAACCCTATGCACTGGTGGCATAATGTGTTAGGAAAATATAATCAGTTGGGCTACTTTAAACAACTACCTATCCAGTTTACACTTCCTTTTACGTTTTGGCAACTATGGGTAGTTAGGAATAATAATACTTTTGAGCATACTCATGTGCTTTCTAGTACGCACAGAATTTATAACCAAGCAGCTGAATATTACTACCTAACAAACCCTAAGTAATGTAGTCAAAAAATTATACCACTTTATATTAAGCGGCATGGGACAACTGCTTAAGCTTAATATAGATTGCTCCAACTCTATAAACTTGCTTATGGGGGGAATTGGAGGATGCTTTCGAAATGGCCTCAGTTATTGGGTTTTAGGATTTTCAGCACCCACAAATAATTGCTCCAATCTGCTCACTGAATTGCTTGCACTAATTATGGGATTAAAAATTGTTGTATCTTTTAATTTTACTTCTTTGATCATTGAAACTGATGCAGCTCTAATATTAGATTTGCTTAAGAAACCTACGCCAAAATATGCCAATATCATTTATGATTGTAGGTACTTGCTCCATAGGCTGCATGATCCAAAAATCCAGCATATCTACAGGGAACAAAACTGTGTGGCAGACTGTTTGGCTAAAAATGGATCAACTCTTGCGGAGGCAAAACCTGTGCTTTTTTCAAGTCCTCCAAATTTTGTCCTACTTCATACCAGCAAGATCAGGCAGGCAAGCTGGGTAGAAGGCTATGTAAATCGGCAACAAATGCTCAAGCTAGTTTGAACAGTTTTAGTTAAGGCTCTAAGTGTGCAAGTAGTAGTTCTAGTAATAGTAGTTTGTATAAATAATTTTGCTTCAACAATGTCAGTAGCTGGTAATCTGATGCAGACTATGCATCCTTCAAACTCTTATGTATCTATCTAAGCTTTAATATATATATATATATATATATATATATATATATATATATATATATATATATATATATATATATATATCTTTATTACCAAAACAAGACGATTCTCGATAACCTGTAGCGATGTATACATTATACCAACATGGTATACTAAACGACGAAGACAAGTTTATAGCGAAGCTTATGAAATGGGTAACACATACTTCTAACATAAAAATTTGGAAGTTGTATAAAATCTGTCACGACCCAAAATTCCACCATAAGGGTCGTGATGGAACTTAATTCCTAAGGACTAGGCAAACCAATCACACGATGAGATCAAACAGAATATAACAACTTAAATATTAAATACAAGCTGAAAAATGCTATAACATAGTCATAAAGTGAATACAACATTCAAAATTCCAAAACATGATAATACTGAGTCATATGCTCTGTAATGAGTACAACATAATAAGTCTCAAAATGTAAACTACTATTAGGAATGCACAATTAGTAATAAAGCAATTAAAGAGGGTGATTCTGGGGCCTACGAGCGAAACAACACATATTTCTTGAGGTTTCTAACAGCTCGGCACCACTATCTAATGACTCGCATGATTTGAGGCACCTGGATATGTACAAAGAATGTGCATACATGTATATGAGTACACCGCAGTCGGTATTTAGTAAGAATCAATATTAACCTCGGTAGAACAGTGACGAGGTTCAAGTCAAGACACTCACTAGTCAAATAATTTGTGCAAGATATTAATATAAAACTGATAGCAGAAAACATATCAAAATAAATATCAACCAAGAGTGAGGAATGTGATAACAAGGAAAAATTGACCAACAACTCATAAAAACACAAAGTGAAGTCACTTAAGAAAAACAAGGATATGTTCAAAACATCAACCCATTTCAATACATGAATAATATAAAGAATCACCCTGAAATACCACAAAACATCATCAACAAGCCACCCTTTTGTTGCCGCGTGAGCTTCAAAATGAAATATTTTTTCTTATATAGCTACACGCGCATAATTTCCCTTATCTCGTTGCATGCACATCAATAAACACCACCATTATGCTGCCGCATGCGCATCTCGCCACCCTTATACTCCACACAACAATAATCAACCCGCACAACAAGCCCATATGTACCTCGATATCACCAAAATAATAATATCCCAAAGTCACATCAAGATATATTTCACAGCTCATAATAAGATACAACAACATGACAATAGTATAAGAGTACAGAAAAATATTCAACAATAAAGCAAGTTCACATAGCAAAAAATCCCAATTCAAGGCATAATAATAGTCTCATATCTAATTTTGTCATAAATCACACATATGTCCGTGTACACACTCGTTATCTCATGTACACATTGCTTCAGATAGCTCAATAAATGCAAATAGACCAAACTTTAAGGGGTAATTCTCCCACACAAAGTTAGGTAAGATACTTACTTCAAACAAGCTAAGTCAATACTCTAAGAATCCTCTTCTGTATGAATCAACCTCCAGACGGCTTAAATCTAGCCAAAACAACTTAATAATATCAATAAAAGTCGTGAGAAACAAGCCCAAACGACAAAGCTAAGATCTTGCTTCAATTTTGCAAAGTCAACCTAAAAATTCAACTCCAAGCCCGCACCTCAGAAACCGTCAAAAATCACAAATTCCAAACATCCATTCCATTATGATTCCAAATATTTGTGTTTCATCCAAATCTACCCTTAAATCATCAATTTTTACTTAGAAATTTGTATACTAAAGTCCTCAATTTTTTCACTTAGATCCATCAATCAATTGCTAAAATCAAGTTTCAAATCATGAATAATAAATAAAATCAAGTAAACAATACTTACCCAATCCAAATCATGAAAATTCCTTCAAAAATCCCACAAATTCGAGATCTATATTTTAAAATATGATAAAATAATTAAAACCTCGAAATGAAATAATTAAGTTATTCTACCCAGGTAAACACATCGCGATCACTGGACCTACATTGTGATCGCGAAGACTATTTGCACGCCCAGCTGTAGACCCTTCTATGCAAACTCGTGGCCAACCACGTGAATGCAATGCTTAAACTTTTTCGGCCTATGCGAATGTGGTCGTATTCACGTTAATGCAAAGACCAAACACCTAACATCCCCCCTGCCGGCTTTTCTCTACGCGAACGCAAACGCGAGCACTGTGACGCGAACATGAAGGCCACTTCCTCCCAAGCTCCGCGAATGCAATCTCCCCTTCGTGTACGCGAAGAGAAAACACACACGCCATAAAAATACCCTCCGCGAATGCAACTGCCTTGTCACGATCACGATGAAGGAAACCAGCCTCCAGCATCAGCGGTCCAAAACAAGAAAAAATGATCTGAAACCCATCTGAAACATACACAGGCCCTCGATACCCCGTCCAATCACACCAACCAATATCAAAACCTAACATGAACCTAATCGAGGTCTTAACTCATACCAAACAATATCAAAATCACGAATCGCACCTCAATTAAAGCCTAAAAATTAATCCAAATTGTCAAATTCAAGACATACGTTGAACATACCTAAACAACTCAGAATAACCTCAATTTTACATACAAGTACCAAATGACACAATGTGCTTGTTCCAAATCCCATAACCACAATCTGAACTCGATATCATCAAAGTCAAATCTCGATCAAACCTATCAACCTTCCAAACATTCAACCTTTCAACTTTAGCCAAATAGAACCAAATAAACCTAGGGACCTCCATATCAAACTCCGGACATATGCCTAAGTCCTAAATCACCATACGAACCTATTGGAACTATCAAAATACTATTACAGGATCATCTACAGAAACTTCAAGCTTCAATCAACTGTTACAACTTAAGCTTCAAACCAAAGGACTAAGTTTCCTGATTTAATCCAAATGCCCCCGAAACGAAACCAACCATCCCGATAAATCACATAATCACAAATACAAATATGGGGAGATTTAAAAGAGGAAATGGGGTTAAATCAAGATAATTGGCCTGATTGTAACATTCTCCCCATTAAACAAATGTTAGTCCTTAAACAAGTATAGCCTTGAAGTGCCAAAAGTAAGGATATCGGCTCCGTATATCATACTCGATCTACTAAGTCACCTGGTCGAGTGGTCGACCTCTCCACTGAACCTTCACCGATGAAATATTCTTTGACCTCAACTTCAGGACTAGCCATCGACTCCTCAACATAGTTCAAATCCTTGTCCATTTCCAATGAGATGAAATATAACACATGTGACAAATTATCATAGTAGTTTCGGAGCATGGAAACATGGAACACCAGGTGAACTACTGACAAACTGGGTAGCAATGTAATTTTGTAGGCTACCTTACCAACTCTCTCAAGAATCGCAAAAGGATCAACATACTGAAGGTTCAACTTGCCCTTCTTCATGAACCTTATCACATCCTTAATGGGCGAAACTCTTAGTAGAACCCTATCACCCACCATATATACCACATAATGACCCTTCCTGTCAGCATAACTCTTCTGCCTGGGTTGCACAATACAAACACGCTCTTGAATCCCCTTCTCCAAAGCATCACAGACCAAATCAGTGCACAATAATCTAGCCTCCCCAGGCTCAAACCAACCAACTGGCGAACGACACCGCCTCCAATATAAGGCCTCATAAGGAGCCATCTAGATACTCAACTGATAATTGTTATTGTAGGCAAACTCGGCTGATGGAAAAACCTAATTCCCCTTACCCCAGAAATCAATGACATATGCTCGTAACATGTCCTTCAACATTTAAATAGTGCGCTAGGACTGTCCAATCATCTATTGGTAATGTGTCGTACTCACCTCGACCTGTGTGCCCAACTAACGTTGCATGGCTCTCCGAAAATGTAATATGAAATATGTGCCCTGATCGGAGAATATAGACATCGGCACACAATGAAGGCAAACAATCTCACCAAGATAAATCCAAGCCAGCTGCTCTAAAAAGTAGGTAGCCATGACTGGAATAAAGTGTGCATACTTAGTTAATCTGTCCATAACAACCCATACAATATCAAATTTCCTCAAGGTCAGTGGAAGCCCAACTACAAAATCCATAGTGATGTGCTCCCCCTTTCACTCTGAAATATCTCGCCTCTGAAAGCAAACTGGCAGGTCACAGATGTTCTTAACTAACATGTTGACAAATCAAACACTAAGCCACATACTCCATAGTATCCTTATTCATTCTTCTCCATTAATAGTGTTGTTTCAAATTATGATACATCTTCACAGTCCCCGAATAAATGGAATACCGCAAAATATGGGCCTCAAGAATCAGCTCCTGCAACACATCCACAATGGACTCACAAATCCGGCTCTGAAGCCTCAATACACATCATCACCAATAGTCGCCTCATTGTCATCACCGTGCTGCACTATTTCCTTAATAACAAGCAAGTGGGAAGCATCATATTGGCGCGCTTTGATATGCTCAAACAAAGATAACTGTGACACAACACAAGCAAGAACCCTGCTAGGCTATGAAACATCCAATCTCATTAACCTGTTGGCCAAAGCCTAAACATCTAAATCTAACGATCTCTCCCTAGCTAGGATAAAAGCAAGACTACCAATGATTTCAATCTTCCTACTCAAAGTGTCGGCTGCCACATCTACCTTCCCGATATAATAAAGAATGATGATATCATAGTCCTTATTAACTCCAACTATCTTCGTTGCCTCAAGTTCAGATCCTTTGGATTGAATAAGTGCTAAAGACTTTTGTGATATGTGAACATCTCACAATACACACCATAAAGATAGTACCTCCAAATATTAAGTGCGTGAGCAATGGTTGTCAACTCCTAATTGTGTGTTGGGTAGTTCTTCTCAAGGGGCTTCAACTGATACAAAGCAGAAGAAATAACTCTACCCTGTGGAATAAACACATACCCAATGCCGATTTGTAAAGCATCATAGTAAACTGTATTAGAACCCGATGTTGAAGGCAAAACCAGAACTGGAGTTCTAGTAAAGGCAGTCTTGGTCTTCTGAAAGATCTCCTCATACTCGTCAACCCTCCTGAATTGGGCACCCTTCGGAGTCAATCTAGTCAAAGGAGATGCAATGGATAAGAAACCTCTATAAAACAGCGATAATACCTGGCCAAACCTAGAAAAACGTGGATCCTAGTAGTAGTAGTAGTAGAAGGCAGGTCAACTCTGAATTGCCTCAAACTTCTTCGTATCCACCTTAATCCCCTTACTAGATACCACGTGGACCACAATGCCATCAAGTCCAACCAAAACTCGCACTTGGAGAATTTAGGCATATAGATTCTTCTCCTTCAAGGCCTATAGAATGATCCTCAAGTGGTGTTCATGTTCCTCTCAAGTGCGATAATACACCAATATATCATCAATGAACACAATGACGAAGGGATCAAGATACGACTGAAACATGTTGTTCATCAAGTGACCAAAAGACATCACCAAGAACTTATAGTGGCCATAGTGGGTCCTAAAAGCGGTCTTTAGAATATCTAAAGCCTGGATCTTCAATTAATGGTACCCCAATCTCATGTCAATTTTCAAGAATATCCTAGACCGCTAAAGTTGGTCAAGTAAATTATCAATACGCGATATTGGGTATTTTATATTTATAGTAACCTTGTTCAGCTACCTATAGTCAATACACATCCTCAAAGAATCTTCCTTCTTCTTCACAAATAGAACAGGATCACCCCAAGGTGAGACAGTCGGTCTGATGAAACCTTTATAAAGAAACTCTTAAAGATGTTCCTTTAATTTCTTCAACACCACTAGTGCGATTAGATATGGTGGAATAGATTTGGGCTAAGTGCCCGGCACCAAATAAATACCAAATCAATATCCTTATGGGGTGGCATGCCTGGTAGGTCTACTGGAAACATATTAAGAAACTCTCTCACTACTGACACTAACTCAACGGTAGGAGTGTCAGCACTAACATCCCTCACAAAGGATAAGTATGTCAAGCACCGGTCTAAACCATCTATTTTTCCTTCATAAAGGGCACCACCCTACTAGGAACATGACCCGCTGAACCTATCCACTATAATCTCGACTACCTTGGCATAGACAATGTCATGGTGTTAGCGTGACAATCAAGAATATAATGATATGGTGACAACCAATCCATGCCATAAATTATATCAAAATCCACCATATTGAGTAATATAAGATCAACCCTAGTCTCAAAGCCCCCAATAGTTTCCAAACAAGAGCGATAGACCTAGTTTACTACAATCGAATTCCCAGCGGCTATAGACACATAAATATGAGTACTCAAAGAATCACGAGATATATTCAAATATGAAGAAAAAGAGGAGGACACGTACGAATAAGTAGAACCCATATCAAAAAAAATTGATGCATCCCTATAACAAACTTAAACAATACTTGTACGACAAAATCTAATGAAACAACCTCAATCCTACCATGGAAAGCATAACAACGGGCATAATCTTCCCATCTAGGAAGTCCTCTACCGGCCTTTCCTCCACCTCTAACTGGTTGTTAAGGTGCAATAGCAATTGGAGCGGAAACCATATCTTGAGTACCCTGCAGAGGTCCACTCATCCGAAGTGTGGGACAATCTCTCACCACTTGCCTAGTAGCACCATGCTCGAAACAACTTCTCTACGAGTATTGCTGCTAGTACTGAGTCTGACCCGGACGGATAGAATAATCATTGTAGGAACCCCGTGCAGAAGGTGCACTGAATTATGACTGTCTACCATGAGTACCATTCCTGACTAACTGAAATACTACGAGTAATCTGAAGAGCAGAATGAACTGGTCAACTGGAAAGCCTTTGTCATGACAAACTGAAACCGCAGAACGGGAACCGCTAAACTCTCCAAAATCTCGAGATCTCTTAGCCTCCATATCCCTTTTCTCCTGGTAGTGGATGTTCTCCAACCTCATAGAGATCTCCAAAACCTGATAGAATGAAGTCTCAGTCTCCAAATCTTACGCCATCCCAACTTTAAGGAAATAACCAAGTCCCTCAATTAATCTACGAATCCTCTCTCCAATAGTGAAAATCAAAGCAGGTGCATGACAAGATAACTCAGTAAACCTCATAGAATACTAGGATACAATTATACTCCCCTGGTGCAGCTGCTCTAACTCGGTGCACAACACATCCCTGAGGGTCTGCAAAGCGAACTCCTCAAGAAAATATCAGTGAATTGAGAACAAGCAAGTGGCGTTGATCCAATTTGCCTACTCTTCTCAAAATTCTCCCACCATCTATATGTTGGCCCTACCAGCTCGAAAGTATTAAGGTTGACCCCACTCAACTCCACTATGCCCATAGTGCACGGAATACGATGACACAGATCTACGAAACCCTATGTATCCTCAGAAGCTCCGACATTGAAATGAGAAGGATGATACTTCTAGAACCCCTCTAACCTTTTTTGCTCCACCTCTGATATAGCTGGCCTGATCTCGGACTTCACCGGTATGACACCCGGAGCCTGATCGACATGAGCCAGCTCGCCCAAAGTGTGGGCGGTGGGAGTCTGAGCTCCTACCCCATCCTAAGAAGTAGCTGGTACAACCGGGATCAACCCCGTCTGAGACAAGGCATAAAACATGCTTGGAAAATGGATCAACATCTCCTAAAGTATGGGGCTAGAAGCAGGATGAGGTGTATGCTCCCAACCGGAGCTACTGGTGGCTCCTCAGTCATGGCCCTAGCATGTCCCCATGTTGCGGCACGTGTTCCGCCTCTCACTTGGCCTCGACCTCTGCCCAACCTCTAGAACACCAGCATCGAGGGCAATATCATCAGTAACTAAAGCTCGTGTCCTCACAATCTATGAGGGAATAAAAAGACAAATGCTCAAATTCTGAAATTTACAAATTCACCCATTAAGGAATTAAAGAAGTTGAAATTTACTAATAGTTTTGTAGCCTCCCGAAGATAAGTACAGGCATCTTCGTACCTATTTGCAAGACTCTACTAAACTTGCTTATGACTTGTAGAACCTATGAACCTAGAGCTCTAATACCTACTTGTCACGATCCAAAATACCATCATAGGGGTTGTAATGGCACCTAGTTCCTAATACTAGGTAAGCCTATCACATGATGAAATCAAACAGAATATAACAACTTATATATTAAGCTGAAAAATACCATAACATAGCCATAAAGAGAATAAAACAGTGAAAATCATAAAACTCGATAATATTAATATAAGCTCTTCAAGGAGTACATAATAAGTCTCAACTAAGAGGGTGACTCTGCGTCTTGCAAGCAGAACAACAGGTATACCTTGAAGTCTCCAACGGCTTGGCGCCACTCTCTAATGACTCTCACGATCTAAGGTACTTGTATAGGCACGAAGAATATGTGGAAATGTAGTATAAGTACACCACAGTCAGTAACCGGTAAGTATCAAAATCTAACATTGGTGGAGTAGTGACGAGGTTCAAGTAAAGACATTCACTAGTCAAATAACCTATGAGAGATATCAATATAAAATTGACAACGGAAAACATAACAGAATAAATATCAACCAAGAGTGGGGCACGTGATAACAAGGAAAAATCGTCCAACAACTCATAAAAATGCAAAGTGAAGTTATTTACAGAAAACAAAGATATGTTCAAAACATCAACCCATTCTAACACATGAATAACATCAAGAATCAACCTGAAATACCACATAACATCATCAACAAGCCACCCATATGTCACTTCATGAGCTTCACAATGCAATATTTTCCCTTATATAGCTACGCGCAAAACTCCCCTTATCTCACTGTATGCGCATCAATACATCACCCTTATGTTGTCGCATGCGCATCTTGCCACCCTTATACTCCACACAACAACAATCAACCCACACAACCAGCCCACATGTGCCTCAATATCACAAAAATAATAATATCCAAAAGTCACATCAAGATATAGCCCACAACTTTTAACGAGATACAACAACAAGACAATAGTACAAGAGTGCAGAAATATATTCAATAATAAAGCATGTTCATATAGCACATAACCCCAATTCAAGGCATATTAATAGACTAAGATTTAATCTGGTCACAAATCACACGTACACACGTGTACACACATGTCACCTTGTGTACACGTCGCTTCACATAGCGCAATTAATGTAAATAGATAAAATACTAAGGGCTCATTATCTCACACAAAGTTAGGCAAGATACTTACCTCAAACAAGCTAAGTCAATACTCTAAGAATCCCTTCCCACGTAAATCAACCTCCGGACGGCTCGAATATAGCCAAAACAACTTATTAATATTAATTAAAACGATAAAAAAAAGCTCAAACAATAAAGATAAGATCTTAGTTCAATCATGCAAGTAAACCCTAGGCCCGTGATCGCTGCCGACTCAACACTACACAGTTGTAAGAAGGGTCGGTCGCTAACATCTTTTACCCGATAGTGGTTTCGGGGTCAATTTCCACAGGGAGCAAAAAAGGGTGTTGGAGTGCCTATTCGACTTGATGGTAACATTAGTTAGCTGTTAATTTTAGTTTAGTACATGACCTAGTAGTATAACTTCTTTGTTCCTCAATTCTTTCTTCGTAGTTTACTGTTTAAATTTGTTATTGGGTGTTCTTTGAAATGTTGGGGATGATTTGATGATGATAACTGAGTAGGGACAAGTTAGGACACACAAATTTGATTTACAAATTAATAAACCTTAATTATTTCTGAACCGATACCCCAATGAGGCCGCGTCCATGTTTACGTGGTCCGCATGACTTTGACACGACTGTATAATTTTGTTATGCGGCCCGCAGTGGCTTTGTCTCTGAAAGTTGAAACCATCCCAGCACAGTCGCATGACCTGTTTGTGCGAATCGTGCTGGCTCCCATGCGGCCGCATCCCCTGTTCACGTAGCCCGCATGGGTAAGATTCAGAGAGATGTTGTTTCCTGCAACATCTGAAAAACAATTAGCTCAAAAATCCTAATCTACAACAGAAATTAAAGAGAAAGAAAACAACATGGGTTGCCTCCCAAGAAGTACCTGATTTAACATCGCGGCACGACGCATGTTACCATCAATATCAGTTGAAATGTGAGTACCACCACGTTTCTGTCATCAAACTTCCCCAAGTAATGCTTGACACGATGCGTATTGACCCAGAAAACTTCATCGTTTTTGTTCTTGAGATCAATAGCACTAAATGGGGTTACACCAACAACTTCAAATGAACCACTCCACTTAGACTTTAGCTTTCACGGAAATAACCTCAACCGGGAGTTGAAATGAAGAACCATGTCACCAACCTTGAATTCCTTTCCCCAGGCATATTTTTCGTGAAGGTACTTCAACTTGTCCTCATACAAGGACGAGCTGGAGTAGGCATGAAATCTAAACTTGTCAAGCTCATGAAGTTTCTCAACCCGGAGATTTGCCGCAATATCCCATTCTAAGTTCAACTTTTTTAAGGTCCACATGGCCTTATGCTCCAATTCCACCGGAAGATGACAAGCCATCCCAAATACCAACCGGTAATGCGACATACCAATCGGGGTCTTGAAATCCGTTCGATAAGCCCAAAGAGCATCATCCAATTTCTTCAACCAATCGGTCCTATTAGCATTGACAATTTTGGACAAAATAATCTTGATCTCTCGTTGGAAACCTCAACTTGGCCACTCACTTACGTATGATAAGGGGTGGTCACCTTGTGACATACACCATACTTGGAAAGCAATGAATCAAAAGCCCGTTTGCAAAAATGTGACCCAACATCACTAATTATAGCACATGGAGTGCCAAACCTTGTGAAGATACACTTTTTCAATAACGCCACCACACTTAGGGCCTCGTTGTTGGGCAACGCCATGGCTTCGACCCATTTTGACACATAATCAACTGCTACGAAGACATAGGTGTTCCCACAAGAACTCACGAACGGACCCATAAAGTAGATCCCCCACACATCAAAAATATCAACCTCTAGAATCGTGTTAAGGGGCATCTCATCCTTTTAAGAAAAACCATCGGCTCGTTGGAATTCATCTTGACAAAGTCACCAGCTTCTTAGAACAAAGAAGGTTAATAGAATCGATAACTAAGCACTTTATACGCCGTCCTCTCCTCGCCATGATGGCCATCATAGGGCGAAGAGTGACAAGCTTCCACAATACTCAACTGCTCTTCTTCGGGGACACATCGACGAATTACACCATCGGTGCAAATCTTGAAAAGATACGGATCCTCCCAATAATAGTTCAAACAATATCGCTTAAGCTTCTTCCTTTGGTTGGAAGAGAGCTCATACGGGACCACACCGGTAACACGATAGTTGGAAATGCAGGCAAACCACGACATGTCTTGCATTGAAACCGAGAGGAGTTGGTCATCCGGAATAGCATCATTTATCTCAAGGCCGTCAGAAGTCCTCCTTTCCCCCTCCAACCAAGACAAGTGGTCCGCCATATGGTTTTTACTTACTTTTCTATCCACAATCTCCAAATCAAATTCCTAAAGAAGTAGTACCCATATCATTAACCTCGCCTTTGAATCTTTCTTGGTCATCAAGTACCTAAGGGTGGCGTGATAGGTATGGTTAATCACTTTGTCCCCCATAAGGTACGGGCGAAATTTCTCCATGGCAAAAATAATGGCTAGCAATTCCTTCTCGGTGACTGCGCAATTCCTTTCAGCTTCATTCATTGTCTTACTCGAGTAGTACACCGGATGGAACATCTTCTTGATTCTTTGGCCCAATACCTCCCCTACCGCAACATCACTAGCGTTGCACAAGAGCTCAAAGGCAAGCTCCAATTCGGTGTGGTAATTATGGGGGTAGTCATCAACTTTTGCTTTAGAATCTCGAAGGCCTCCATACATCTCTCATCAAACACATACTTGGAATCTTTCTCTAGCAATTTACACAACAGGTTAACTATCTTAGAAAAGTATTTGATGAATCTTTGGTAGAAACCCGTGTGTCCAAGAAAACTCCTTACCCCTTTGATGGAAGTAGGGGAGGAAGCCTTGAGATTAGCTCAATCTTATCCTTGTCAACCGCAATACCTCTCTTCAAAATCTTGTGACCCAACACAATATCATCTTCTACCATAAAATGACATTTCTCCCAATTGAGAACTAAGTTTTTGTCTTCACATTGGACACACGATGAAAGTTTTGCAAACACTCTCCAAAAGTGTCCCCAACCACACTAACAGTATCCATGAAGACCTCCAATATGTCTTCCACCATGTCGGTGAAAAATACCATCATACAACATTGGAAGGTCGTCGGTGCATTACATAATTTGAATGGCATTTGAGAGAAAGAGAATGTGCCATAAGGACATGTGAAGGTGGTATTTTCTTGGTCTTCCGGGGCAATGAGAATTGTATTATAACCTGAGTACCCATACACAAAACAATAGAAAGCCCGGCCCGCAAGACGATCAAGCATTTTGTCAAGGAAAAACAATGGGAAATGATCCTATCTAGTCACCTTGTTATGCTTCCGGTAGTCCATACACACTCTCCAACCCGTCACACTGTGAGTCGGAATAAGCTCATTGTTGTCATTGGTCACCACTGTCATTCCTCCCTTCTTTGATACACATTGCACCGGAGAAGTCCATGAACTGTCAAAAATAGGATACACCACACCGGCATCAAGCCACTTGATAACTTCCTTCTTGATCACTTCTTGCATAGCCTCGTTGAGTCTCCTTTGATGTTAAAGAGAAGGACTAGCATCCTCGTCCAATATGATCTTGTGCATGAAAAATGCGGGGCTTATATCCCGATTGTCGGCCAAAGTCCATCCAATCGCCCTTTTGCACTTTTTTAGAACTTCCAAAGTGGCGTCAACATGCACGTTAGTTAAGCAAGACGAAAGAATAACAGATAAAGTGAAATTAGGACCCAAGAATTCATACCTAAGGTGAGGAGGAAGTGGTTTTAACTCCAATACTGGCGGCTCCTCAATAAATGGCTTGGTGGGTGGAATTTTGCGATTTTCAAGATCCAAAGTTAACTTCCTTGGCTCATAAGAATACGAGCCCATACAATATAACGCGTTCACACACTCCACCCTTTAGGCATCATCCTCAACATCCATGTTCAAGAGCACGGCCGCAAATGGGTCCTCAACATTAACCATTGCGCTTGTGTCATCCACTATCACCACCGTGACAATGTCAACAAACGAGCACACTTCGGTGCTATTTGGTTGCCTCATAGATTTGCACACGTGGAAAACCACCTATTCATCACCAACACAGAAGGTCAATTCTCCCACTTTGACATCAACTAAGGCTTTCCCCTTAGCTAGGAAAGGCCTTCCAAGAACAATAGATACCTCAGAATCCTCCGTGCAATCCAAAATGACTAAATCAGCTTGCAATATAAACTTATCAACATGAACAAGGACATCATCAGTAATCCGCAAAGGCCGCTTCATTAACCAGTCCGCCATTTGAAGCCTCATAGAAATAGGATGAGGTTGCCCAATTCCCAAGGTCTTGAAGACCGAATTTGGCATTGGGTCAGTTATTCAGGGGATCGGGGAGATCAACGAGGATGTCACACACCTTATAGAGGTGGGTTGGATGAAGTGGAGGTTAGAGACGGGGGTCCTGTGTGACAAGAAAGTTCCATCATTACTAAAAGGTAAGTTTAATAAAGCAGTGGTTAGGCATGCAATGCTATATGGGACTGAGTATTAGTCGGTTAAGAACTCAGACACCCAGAAGATGAAAGTAGCAGAGATGAGGATGTTGAGGTGGATGTGCAGTCATACAAGGATGGATAATATTAGGAATGAATATATTCGAGAGAAGGTAGTTGTGGCCAGAGGACAAGAAGCGGGAAGCAAGACTCAGATGGTTTGGGCACATTCAGAGGAGCAGCATGGATGCACTGGTGGGAAGGTGTGAGAGACTAGCTGTGGTAGGCATGAGGAGAGGTAGAGGGATACCAAAGAAGTATTGGGGAGAGGTGATAAGGTAGGACTTTGCGCGTCTTAGGATTACTGAGGACATGGCCCTTGATAGGGGATTGTGGAGGTCGAGCATTAAAGTTGTAGGTTAGAGGGAAGCTGTGGATGTTTCTGCAGCGCACTATAGTGTGACTAGCTAGTTATAAGGTAATCTTAGGATATCACTGATCAGCTACCGATACAGGGAGTTATCTGTTGGATATTAGTATACCTTTCATCTATTTCGTATTTACCATATTTCTTATATTGATGCTATTTTGTTATTTTATGCTATATTGTGTATTTTATGTTATTTTTAGTATGAGTCTATTGATAGTACTAACCTACCGTCTCTTGTTGATGTCTTGAGTCGAGGGTCTCCTGGAAATAGCCTCTCTGCCCCCCGGGGCAAGGGTAAGGTCTGCGTATATATTTCCCTCTCCAGACCCCACTTGTGGGATTATACTGGGTTGTTGTTGTTGTTGTTATTGATACTCGCCCCCAAGTCACAAAGGGCTTTTGCGAAATCGGCGCTTCCAATAGTACAAGTTATAGTGAATGCTCTGGGATCCTCTAGCTTTGGAGCCATGGAATGTACAATGGAACTCACTTGATGCGTCATCTTGATTGTACCGCACTCCATTGATCTCTTCTTTGTAACCAAATCCTTCATGAACTTTGCATATCTCGGCATTTGCTCGAGTGCCTCCGCCAAAGGCACATTGATAGTCAAACTCTTCATCATCTCAATAAACTTTTTGAATTGGTTGTCACCTTTTTGCTTGGCCAACCTTTGAGGATATGGCGGAGGACGCCTAGGCAAGGGTGCCTATCAATCACGTGTTCCCTAGACGGGTTCACGGTCTCTTGTGTCTTCTCCTCACCCTTATAAATTTCAATTTTCACATCATCACTCACATTTGGTTCAATTATATCATCACTTTTCAATTATGTTCCAATTGCCACCTTGTTGATTAGCCCAATTCCCTTGGGGATGCCATTGTTGATTTCCTCTATTCCCTTGTTAGTTATTGACATATTGGACTTCCTCGCTTTGATCATCATAGCACTCATTAGAAAAACATTCCCATCATCAAAGTTTTCACAATTTCCTTGTGGTTGTTGCCCTCTTTGCCTTCTTTTCAACACATTCACTCCTTCCATGGAATTGACTTGCCGTGGGTTTAGTACTTGTTGCAATTGCGCCTTAGCCAATTGTTTCATTGTTGTTGTAAGCTCGACAATGGATTTTCCATGGTCATGTAACTCCTTGTGCAAATGTATAACATTAGGATCACTTTGAGGAACGTTTACCCGACTTGGCCATGCCGAAGAAGTATCGGCCATCTCATCTAAGACATCACAAGCTTCGTTGTACGGAAGCTTCATAAATTTCCACCTGCCAATTGATTCACAATACATGGTTTGTTGTATTTATGACCCGATAGAATGTTTGTTGAATAGTCACATTGTTCATGTCATTGTTTGGGTACTCTCTGACCATAGTCCAAAATCTCTCCCATATCTCGTGCAAAGGTTCCGTCGGCTCTTTCTTGAAAGCTAAAATCTCATCTCGAAGAGCCGCCATATGACTTGGAGAAAAGAAATTGGAAATGCATTTGTCTGCCAATTCATCCCACATTGATATGGAATGATTGGGGAGCCTATCTAACCAATCCAACGCTTTATCCGGAAGAGAAAACGGGAAAAGCCTCAACCGCAACGCATCCTCCGACATGTTAGTCTGCTTGCTACCCCAACATGTATCTAGGAACCCCTTCAAGTGCTTGTATGCATTTTGATCGGAGGCGCCCATAAAATACCATCGTTGCTCAAGCAAGGTCAGCATGACATTGGTGATTTGAAATTTCCCCGCCCGGATTCGAGGAGGAACAATAGAAATTGCATACCCTTGATTGGGTAGAACTCTTGGAGACACTCTTGGTGGAGGTGGAGGAGGGTCTAAAATATTGTAATTTTCATTAATAGGTGCATTATCATTTCTACCTCGCCTTTGAGCTTGAAGTAAAATCTCCTCTTGTTCAAGGTCCTAAACCTCCTACCCCACAACTACGTTGCCAAGCGGTTCATTTCCGTGTAAAGTCATGTGTACCTGAGTGATTGACACAAATAGAACTAGTAACAAGAAAAAAAGAGAAGCAAAAGACAAAACTAGCCAAAAAAATAGTCAACACCGTAAGCTCCCCGCAACGGCACATAAAAGTTCGCTGCCGAATCAACACTACACAGATGTAGGAAGAGCGGGTCGCTAATAGCTTTTACCCGATAGGGGTTTCGGGGTCAATTTCTACAGGGATCTAGAAAGGGTGTTGGATTGCCTATTCGGCTTGGAATTGTGCTTTAGCTTTTAATTGCACTTCTAACATTTTTGGATTTTTGTTTATCAACTACAAATTTAAGACTAAAGTATGCTATAGATATGATTTCTAAGTTGTATTCAAAATAGATAAAGGCACTAGGGTTATGGCAATTACCTAGATGGTTAAATAACGAGTAGAGATTCCTAATGCTAGATTGATGATTATGGGGCTTATGTTATAGTATAATGGTGAGTATTCCCTCCAGTCACGTGGGTGACCCGGGTTCGATCACCAGCAACGGAGCCAAAAAGTGATTGCTGCCGACTCAAAACTACATAGATGTAGGAATAGCAGGTTGCTTATAACATTTACCTGCTAGTGGTTTCGGGGTCAATTTTACAGGGAGCTAGAAAGGGTGTTGGATTGCCTATGAGGCTTGGAATTGTGCTTTAGCTTGCATTTTTGGAGTTTTGATTATCAACTATAATTATCAACTACAGTTAAGATTAAAATATGCTATATATATGATTTCTAAGTTGTATTCAAGATAGAGAAAGGCACTAGGGTTTTGGCAAATACCTAGGTGGTTAACTAACGGGTAGAGATTCCTAATGCTAGATTGATGATTATGGGGCTTATGTTATAACCGTTGAACGATTGCACCCACTCTCACACCTCTCGGTAGAGAGAGTGATTTTTTCCCAATTGACTCTCTCGAGACCAATTGGGTAGGCTAATTTGCCCAAACAACTTAGGGTTCAAGTTGGGTAATTACCTTCTTGAGGTTTAACCCGTTAATTGGGACTACCATTCTCATGGGTCCATCTTAATTCCTTTTTGGGTCAACTTTAAGGGCATAGACTCTCTTTCTAAAGAAGTGTCAAGACCCACTAAGCTAGAATCAGTGTTTGCAACCACCAATCCCTTATTAAATCATAAAATTAATCCAACATCGATCTATCATTAAATAATCACACCCATTAATTACCCACACAAGGGTTAAGCCACAACCCTAGCTAATGGGCTTGCCTAGACATAATAGAAAGAGAAATTAAAGAAACAAAATAAGAAAAAAGCACATTAATTAATTGCTAATGTTAAACTACAATAATCTATGATGGAATAAGCTAAAAATTTCCAAAATAGGCTAAAACATATGTCTCACGAGCACAGCTACGATCAGGTGTACCAAACTTAACCTATAAATGGCAAATGTTATATTTATAGTGGGCTGGAAAAACTATAAAAAAATATCATTGCGGGGTGAGTGCGGGCCGCACAAACACGACCGCGGCTGCACTAGGCTATTTGACTTCTGATTCTTCTTCTCTAAAACATGTGATGCGGACCGCATAAATTTGGCATGCGGCCACATGAAGACCAGCGCGGGCCATGTGAACCTATTGTGCGGCTGCATGAATGCCTTGTGCCTGAGCTCTGAACTTCCTTTGTGCGGATCGCGTGATGAAGGTGTACGGCGGCATGAGTTGGATGCGGACCGCGTGAACTCAACCGCGACCGTGTATCTTGCTACTGGATAATGGCACCTCTCTTAGCTTCTTTTGTGCGGCCGCGTAACAAGAAGGTGTGACTGCATGAGATGGATGCGGGCCGCATGAGTTGGACCGCGACCGCGTGTATAGACTTGTAGATTGTGTCTTCTCTGAACTCATCTGGTGCGGCCGCATGACATGATGTTGTGGTCCACACCAAGCTCTGAACTTCAACACTTTAATGATCTTTGACACTTGAGCGAGTTTCACTCTGTTTCGAGCCGATCTTTGACGTTTTGTTACTTTGTCACTAAAACCTACAATCAAGCGCAATATGTTAGCATTTTGGGACTATTTCGTAGTAAATTATACTCAAAGAGCAGGCAAGTATCGGTATAAAACATGTTAATATCCTACTGATCAGCCCGAACCTCGTAACTAGTAAAAACTTACAAATTCTGAACATCCATTTCAAGACGAATCCAAATATATGTGTTTCGTCTAAATCCGACCTTAAATCCACCTTCAAATCAACAATATTTACTTAGAAAAGTTTTTACTAAAATTCTCATTTTCTTCACTTAGATCCATCAATCAATCTCTAAAATCAAGGTTGGAATCATGAATAACTAACAAATCTGGGTCAAAAATACTTACCCCAATCCAAAACGAAAACATTCATTTCCATATCACCCAAAATCCAAGCTCTATATCTCAAAATGAGATAAAATAACTAAAACCCTAGAGATGAAATATTCAAGTGATTCTGCCCAAGTAAATACATAACGATCATGGGACCAACGTCGCATCGCAATGACCATTTCCATGCCAAGATGCACACCCTTCTATGTGAATGTGATGCCCAAACTTGCTGGGCCTACATAAACGCGATCACATGCAAATGAACGCGAAGACCAAATGCCTGCCATCCCCCTAGCCGGCCTTCCTTTACGCTAACGTGACAACTTATACACAAACTAGAAGGCCACTACCCCCCAAGCTCCACGAACACGAAGAACAAACATGCATGCCATCAAAATACCCTCAGCGAACGCAACTTCGTTGTCGCGATCGCGATGAAGAAAACCAGACACCAACGTTAGTAGTTCAAAACAAGAGCAAAATGGTCTGGAACCCATCTGAAATACACCCGAGGCTCCCGAAACTTGTCCAATCACACCAACCAATCGCAAAATCTAACACGAACCTATTTGAGACCTCAAATCATACCAAACAACATCAAAACTATGAATCACACCTTAATTCAAGCCTAAGGAACTAATCTAAATTTCCAAATTCATAACTTACGCGGAACATGCCTAAACAACTCAGAATGGCCTCAAATTTTGCATGCAAGTCCCAAATGACACAACTGATCTGTTCTAACTCTCGGAACTACAATCCGAATGTGATATCATCAAGTCCACTCTCGGTCAAATCTATCAACCTTTCAAACCTTCAGCTTTCGAACTTTCGCCAAATAGAACCAAATCAACCTAGGGACTTCCAAATCCAAATCCAGTCATACGCCTAAATCCAAAATCACCATACGAACCTATCAAAACTGTCAAAATACCATTCCAGGATCGTCTACAGAAACATCAAACTTCAGTCAAAGCTTACAACTTAAGCCTCCAATCAAGGAACTAAGTGTCCCATTCAATCCAAAACTCCACTGAAATCAAACCAACCACCCCGACAAGTCACATAATTACAAGTACACATATATGGAGCTTTAAAAGGAAAAATGGGCTAAAATACTCAAAACAACCAGCCGGATCATTATAAAATCACTATACTTTCCAATTTTATCCACTACAATTTAATTTAAGGCTTTAATATAGCCAATGTGGCGCCTATAAAAACTATGTAAGGCTTATTTAGTTATTTGATTTATAAAATAAATGTATATCTAAAAGTGATCATCATGACAATATAAGTCAGTTCACAAAACAATGTTATAGTAAAAACTAAAAAAATGTAAATTTGGTCAGCCATTTATATATTGGAAATATCTCGGCTATCACGAAGTTAGTATTAATGTGTTAAGAAATATTTTTCTAATGAATTTAAAACCATCACAACAGGATTCACATTAATGAATATCTTTCAACCGTTGGAACACTTCATCTGCATCTACCTCTTTAGCAAAAAATTATTCATCGTAAATCTTCAAAATTAAAGTTTATATTTGTGATTTTACCCATATATAGAGTTCGTAAAAGGTTACACGTTAAGTTTAGGATATAAAGTTAAAAAATAAAAGTTGTGATGAAACAATAAAAGTAGAAGAACAATATTGCAGAGAAAAAGAGAGAGGAAATTCTTATTGAATTTTGGAATAGATTTACAATGGGGTAAGACCCCTTTATTTATAAGGGAAAAAAGACTTAGCCACAAAGTAAAACTATCTACAATATAGACATTCACTCTAATTACAATTCTATTCTTAACACTCCTCCTTGAATGTCTACTAAATAAGTAATGTGCCTCGTTAAAACCTTAACTAAAATAAAATCCAATCTGGAAAAAAATCTAGTAAAGAAAAAAAAGTACACATATCTAATAATACGTCTTTTGGCTGCCTCGTTAAAAACCTTCCAAGAAAAACCCAGTGGGACAAAACCTTGTAAGGGAAAAAGAGTGCAACGCGCATTAACTCCCCCTTATGAGAGCATCAATTCACATCCTTGAGCCTTTGCATCGCAATCTTGTGCACTACCTTCTTGAACGTTGACGTTGGTAGAGATTTTGTGAACAAATCAGCCATATTATCACTTGAACGAATCTGTTATACATTGTTATCACCATTCTTTTGAAAATCATGAGTAAAGAATAACTTTCATGAAATGTTCTTTGTCATATCTCCTTTTATGAATCCTCCTTTCAATTGGGCTATGCATGATGGATTATCCTCATACAAAATTGTGGAAAGTTTGTCACACTTCAAACCACATTTATCTCTAATAAGATATATTATAGTCCTCAACCACACACATTCTCGACTTGCTTCATGAATAGCAATTATCTCAGTATGATTAGATGAAGTAGCCCTAATTGATTTCTTAGTCGATCGCCAAGATATGGCAGTGCCTCCACATGTAAACATATAATTTGTTTGAGATTGTGCCTTTTGTGGATCGGATAAATACCCAGCATCGATATAACCAACAAGATCAGTACTGCAATTATTATCATAAAATAAGCTCACATCGGTAGTTCCGTTTAGATACCGTAATATGTGTTTGATTCCATTAAAATTTCTCCTAGTAGGGGCAGAGCTATATCTTGCTAAGAAATTAACTGAAAAAGTTATGCCATGCCTTGTAGTATTAGCAAGGTATATTAGTGCATTATTAGTGTACCAATTGCACTAAGATATGGTACTTCAGGACCAAGTAGCTCTTCATTCTCTTTTTGAGGTCGGAATAGATATTTATTCACATAAAGTGATCGAACAACCATCGGAGTACTTAATGGAGTGCTCCATCTATGTAAAACCATTTCAATACATTTTCAATATAGGCAGATTGATGAATAAAAGTTTCGTTTGCCAAATACTCAATTAGCAAATCAAGACATAATTTTGCATTTCCGAGATCTTTCATCTCGATAATAATCAATTGCCTTTTGGAGTTGTTTTCTTTATAAAAACACATGGACAAATGGCATCATTTATATAACCGTCCTTTAATAAATACTCACTAAGATGATTATACCACATTCGTCCGGATTGCTTTAGACCATACAAACATCTTTGCAATTTGATTGAAAATATTTCCCGGGACTTTGAATTATTTGCGTTAGGCATTTTAAATGCCTCGAAAATCTTCATGTATATCTCATTATCAAGTGAGCCATAATGGTAGGTGGTAACCACATCCATTAAATACATGTCAAGTTTTTCATGGACGGTAAAGCTAATGAGATAACGAAATGTTATAGCGTCCATAGCAGGGGAATATGTCTCTTCATAATCGACACCAGGACTTTCTGAAAATCCTTGTGCAACAAGGATTGCCTTATATCTTTGTACCTTATTTTTTGCATTCCTTTTGCGTACAAAAACCCATTTATAGCCAACAAGCTTAACACCATTAGGTGTTTGGACTACAGGCCGAAAAACATCATGTTTTGCAAGTGAATTCAACTCTGATTGGATTCTCCTTGCCATTTTGGCCAATCACGTCTTTGTCTACATTCTCCAACTGATTGAGGTTCAAGATCCTCACTATATTGCATAATTCTAGATGCAACATCATATGAAAAGACATAATCCACCACTTTATTCAATCGATTGGATTTATTGATAATTCCTTATTTTTCTTGAGTCTCGGGCTTAGTGGGTTCTTCATGAATCTCATAATTTATTAAATCGTGGTTTTCTTCACGATATTCTTTCGTAGTGTTATTTTGATCATTTGTTTTCTTTTTTCTAGGATTTCGATCTTTATAACCTAATGGACTGCCACATTTTAGGCGTGCTTTTGAATCATTAGCTATGACACTAGAAAATTGTCCAATAGGGACATCAATACGGATTGGAACATTCTCTACAGGGATATGTGATTTTGTTATCCTTTTCAAATCTGTAAATGCGTACAGCATTTAATTTGTTGTTCTCTGGAACTGGATAATCTTTTGCACCTCTTTTTCAAAAGTAGAGGCACGTGGATCAAGATAAGATAATGATGGATTTTTTCATAAAATTTCCCGTTTGGTTTAGCCAACTTCCCCCCTAATTTTGGGAAGAGTGTCTCATCGAATCGACAATCTTCAAATCGTGTAGTAAACAAATTCCTCGTTAATTTTTCGAGGTAAAGAATACTAGAGGGAGATTCAAACCTAATATATATTCCTAACCTTCTTTGGGGACCAATTTTGGTGCGATATGGCGGTGTTACAGGCACATATATTGCGTCCAAAATTTGTTAAATGGGATATATTAGGTTCATGACCCAAAACTAATTGCAACGGGGAATATTTGTGATAATTTATCGGTCTGAGACTAACTAGCATTGCCGAATGAAAAATGGCGGGCCTCAAACAGAAGTGGAAACCCTCGTTTTCATGAGTAACGGTCTTGCTATCTATTGCAAACGTTTAATTAAAGACTCTTCAAGGCCATTTTGAGTGTGAACATGAGCTATAGGATGTTCCACTTTTATTCCAATTGATAAGCAATAATCATTAAATTCTTGGGGTGAAAACTAAGTAGCATTATCAAGTCTAATAGACTTAATTGGATTATCGAAAAATTGTGCTAGTAGTCGAATTATTTTTGCCATTAATTTTGCAAACGCAAGGTTGCGAGATGACAATAGGCACACATAAAACCATCTAGAAGATGCATCTATTAAGACCATAAAATATCTGAACGACACACTAGGTGGGTGAATAGGTCCACAAATATTCTTTGTATTTGTTCCAAAAACGCATGGGACTCAATCCCAACCTTTGTTGGTGATGGTCTAATAATTAACTTGCCTTTATAACAAGAATTGCAAGAAAATTTATTATTTATAAGAATCTTTAAATTCTTTAATGGATGCCCATTTGAGTTTTCTATATGTCGTCTCACCATAATTGATCCAGGATGTCCAAATCGATCATGCCAAAGTACAAAAATATTGGAATTAGTAACCCTTTGGTTTACAATAGAATGTGGCTCAATTGCACTAATTTTTGTCCAATACAGGACACAAGACAACGATGGGAACTTTTCAATAATCCTTTTTTTGCCAGAGACATTTTTAATAATGATGAGACATTCAAGATTATTCTCATCTATTGTCTCAATATGATATCCATTTCGGCAGATATGTTTAAAACTTAATAAGTTCCCCTTCGACTTGGAGGAGAATATTGCATTCTCTATGATTGTGAGTACGTGACTTTTTCCCTATATGAGTTACTCCCAGAAATTCAAACAAAATAATTTCTTTCATTATTTGTAATTTTGTAGATTTTTGTGATACTTTATGTTAATTGTTTGTATTTTGTTTGTGCGTTTTAATTAGTGAGAAATACAAAAAATATCTGACACTTTTGCATTTAAGATTAATGGCATTGTAGTATTAACTAACAAAATGGTTGTTTATAAAAACAAAATAAAAAATCAAAAAAGTAGTGTAATTCGCATTTTAGTTTAGTCTTGGTTTTTTGAGTTAGTTTTTGGTTAATTTGTTTTGATTAATTGTGTTAATTATCATTTTAGGTTTAATTAGTTTTTTTACTTTTAGGAAGTAATTTTTATTTTATTTAATTTTTTGATAAAAAAGAGAAAGAACAAAAGGAATTTTTGGAATTAAGATTGTTTTGAAATAAATGAAGAGATGAGTATTAATTGGGCCAATGTTCAGCTAATTCACAGCCCAAACGTTTTCCTTCAAAACCAAATCGAACCTGCCCCAGTTTCGGCCTACTACCAGGCCAAAGCCTGGTCCTTTTCCCACTAAACCAAACGACGCCATTTGGTCACTCTCTAATCTGGACCGTCGAGGTTTATATGATCAACGGTCATGAAAGTGGTGTGGGATGGGTATATAACTTTCCAAAATGAAACCCCCCATCTCTCGTCTCTCTTCGTCCCCCAATTCAGAGAACACAATAAGAACCCTAGCTAGCCGCTATCAAATTCTCCACTGCCATTGATGGCGGTGCCAGTTCCGTTCAACCCTAAATGAACACCCTAGGATCTCCTCAACCTCATCATCAAAAATATCCAGCCCATTTCCCTCGAATCATTTCCAATATCTTCGAATCTTCATTTGAAAATCCGGCCAAAACCCTACTTCTTCCAAATCCGGTCAAAATCGTACCTCACAGCCCCTGGGCCTCTTCATTCTGAATTCCAAGCCAAGAACATTCAAATCCAAGCGAAGCTCAATGAATTCCGGATCTAGGGTTTAGAAGTTCGACTTGTTTTAGGGAATTTCAAGTGCTCAATTGATTTTGAATTAGTGTTATATGTCTATTTCGGACAAAATAAACATGCAACATTAATTAAAAGTCAAATTCGAAGTTGGTTCATTCAAGATGAATCAGTGAGTTTCTGTTCTAGTGATAATTTTTTTATTTTTAGTTTAGTTTTGTTTTGATTTTGTTATGATATGTGTTTTGGTTTTGTTATGATATGTGTTTTGCTTTAATTCAACGGTTGCTCTTACTAGTATAGGTTTAAGTGTCCTTTAACTTTAGGCAGCCATGTTTAATTGATCACTAGCTTATTAAATATTTATCAGTGTTAGATTTCATTGGTAGTGATTCTGTTTTGATGTCGTTCATAGATAATAGTAGTTTGTAATTGGGAATTTAGTAGTTTGATTATTAGTTTAATTTTTTAGTTAATCTATTTCAATAAGGTTTTAATCGATCTTGTTTGGGATTTATATAGTTTTAATCTGTTCTCAATACTCTTTTACGGTTGTTATTAACTAGTTTTAATTAGTTCAGCTTAGTTTAGTTTAGGATAATCAATAATTGATATTAATATTGCTTTAGTTCAGTGTTCAGTTTAATTAGTTGTTCTAATTAGCTAATGTAACGACCCGACCGGTTGTTTTTAAAATTTACACCTTGTTCCCCTATTCACTTCTTCCACTAAGTTCATTTATATTATTTTGGTTTGTCGGGACGTTCGGTGTTGGGATTTAGAGTGTTTTGAGACACTTAATCCCTAAATGAGAGCTTAAGAGTTGAAAAAATAGTTTGTAGTCAGAACTCTGTGAAGACATCCTCGGAAGAGAAATTTGATGGTTCCGTTAGGTGATTTCGGGGTTGGAAGCGTGTTCAGAATATATTTTGGAAGTCTGTAGCTCATTTAGGCTAGAAATGTCGAAAGTTAGTATTTTGACAATTTCCGATTGATAGGTGAAATTTTGATCTGAGGGTGTGAACGGAACTCCAGAAGTTGTTGTAGCACCGTCATGGTATTTGGGACATGTGTGCAAAACTTTAGGTCATTCAGACTAGTTTTGACGTGTTTCGGCATCGGTTGTGAAATTTAGAAATTTAAAAGAATCTTAGGCTTTAATCCATGCATAATTGGTGATTTGGATGATATGCAATGTGATTTGAGGCCTCGACAAAGTTCATAATATGTTTTCAGACTTGTTGGTGCTTTTGGTCCAGGTCCCGAGGGCCTCGGGTGAGTTTTAAGCGAGTACAGACACCCCGGAACTTAGAAAAGCGGAGGGGCCAGCAGTGGTGGCGCGGACCGCGCTTCTTCTCGCGATGGGCACGCGTCCGCGGTCGTGAGGGCCTGCAGGGTCACTAGTCCTACTTCGGAAGCTTGTATCTTTTGATCCACAAGGAATTTGGGGATGATTCAAGAACGAAAGTTGTAGTCATTGAATCTAGTTTTCAGAAACATATTATAATAGGCATTTGGACATCTGTAGCGAATGTTATGGTCAAACTACTAAAGCATGTCACTAGAGAAAAAGTTTCGCGGCCGCAGCCATTTTTGTGCGGGCCGCACTTCATGGGCGCGGACCACGGTCATTTTTGTGCGGACAGCGCTATCGGAATCCGAGGGGTACTCCATAAATGCGAGGTTTTGGATTTTATTTGATATTTTGACCTATAGAGCTCAGATTTTGGCGATTGTTCGAAGGTTTTTCAAGAAATTCATCGGGGTAAGTGATTCTAACTCATATTTGTGTAGAATACATGAATATACCATTGAATTCACCATTTAATTAGTGATTTGAGATGGAATTTGGGAAGAAAATTGTGGAATCTTTCAAAAATATAAAATGAAGATTT
Organism: Nicotiana benthamiana; assembly: GCA_034376525.1. Classification (NCBI taxonomy): domain Eukaryota; kingdom Viridiplantae; phylum Streptophyta; class Magnoliopsida; order Solanales; family Solanaceae; genus Nicotiana; species Nicotiana benthamiana. The sequence goes on along the minus strand of CM067340.1, from coordinate 56,288,872 downwards.
GAAGGACCAAATGGTGTCGGAATTGGATAAATTTGGTATAGTTAGACTCGTGAGAGTACGAGGTTTTTGGAATTGTAAATTTTACCCGGTTCCGAGACGTGGGGCCTAAGAGGCATTTTGATCATTTTATATAATTTCGTGTATTAGCTTAGAATTTAATTGTAGAATAAATTACTTCAATTATTATTTATAATATGCAAATTAATTGAATAGATTTGAGCCATTTGGAGTCGAATACTCGTGGAAAGAATGCGATTTTGATTGAATTTTGAGCTGATTCGAGGTAAGTGGCTTCTCTAACCTTGTGTGAGGGACTTTGTTCCTTAAGATATGAAATTTGGTAATTTAATGCCTTGTACGTGAGGTGACGAGCACGTACTAAAGCTAATTGTTGAAAATTCGAATTTTTTCTTAAAATACTTGAATTGAGTTTCTTTCGTAATTGCTTTATCCTACTTGCTATTATAGCCTGGGCTAGTATAGAAAAGAATGTTAAATTGATCCAAATTGCCTATTTGCTTAATTTCCTTAATTGAAATTGCGTGGAGCATGTTAGGCCAAGAATTATTTGTTGAATTGTATTGTTGTGCTTCAATTTCTAAATATTTCTCTGAACTTGGATGCACATTTACATTGGGACTACGGAAGTGGGATTTCGGTAGCTCCCCTTGTTTGTTTACTTTGGGACTGCGGGTTCGATTCCCGATAGATCCCCCTGCACATTTACTTTGAGACTGCGAGTTAGATTCCCGGTAGATCCCCCTACACATTGATGGTTGGACTACAGGACAGTATCCTAGGAGATCCTTCAGATATATTCATACGGTGGACTACGGGACGGTATCCCATGAGCTCCTCGTACAGATTGAAAAAATGGACTACAGGATGTTATCTTGGGAGATCCTCATTATTGGTACTGGTATTGAGATGTTTACTCTGTGTTATCTTATTTTCTGTGAATAAACTACTGTTTGTGCAATTCGATTTAATTTATAATTGTACATCATTATTCCTTCTTATTGCATACTGTTGACAACCTTATTATTATATTTTTTACTCAGTAGGGCCTTGACCTTCCTCGTCACTACCCAACCGAGGTTAGTCTTGACACTTATTGAGTACCGATGTGGTGTACTCATGCCTCTTTTGCGCATGTTTTTCATGTGCAGATCCAAGTACCTCCAGTCAGGCGTACTATCAGTGATCCTGGAGCGATATTCAGAGACTTTGAGGTATATCTGCCATGTCCACAGACCAGGAGTCTCCATCTCATTCCAGCTTTAGTATATGATTTTCCCTTCTCTCGGTTGTGTAGACATTCTAGAGTTAGAGATGTTTATTTCATTCCTATTAGCCTGTGTTTCCTGTGAGTTTTCGGGTTTAGGGGTGATATTGTAGACTTCCACAGTTTTGAGTTGTATATGCCAAGTGGAACTTATACATAGTTTCTCTTGGCTGTTTGAATTTTTAGTTATTTATTTCCGCAAGTTGTATAAATTTTGCATTGTTAGGCTTACCTAGTCGTAGGGACTAGTTGCCATCATGACATGTTCACGGAGGGCGAACTAGGGTCATGATTAGTTGGTATCAGAGCTCTAGGTTCATAGGATTCATGGAACACATGCAGTTTTATTAGAGTCTCGTTGATCGGTACGAAGACGTCTGTACTTACCTACGAGAGGTTATGTAACCGTTAGGAAAATTTCAATTCATTTCATTCCTTATCATGTGTCATTTATTCAGTTGGAGCCTATATCATATGTTCTTTACATCCACTCGTATATTGACGCATTTGGTATCAATTATACGTCGACGGTTCGTGATGCTACAAAAGGATTTCAAAGGAGCCAAGATTTTTCTCAACCATTGTTACCGCGTGTCATCCATATCAATAATGCAGAAGTATTGAGATATCATTAAATTATGTACATGTTAGTGCAATAGGTTCTGACATCTGGTTGATTAGTATGGTATTAAAAAGGTTTTCTTAATTGCCTAATCATCGCAGTAATGGTAGAGTCACGAGATGGATGTAGATCAAAAGATAGTTGGTCGTAATAGTGACCATGTGGTTCATATGAGATGCCTATTTAGCGAAGGGTATAATTAGCAACCGAGATACTGGAGCAAGTGAGTTTAACTATCCAAAAAGTGACATGTGCCAAAGGAATGACTTGAGGTGTCTTATGATGGTGACGTATGAGCGATAAAGGTTAGGATGTGGAGTATCAAGACGTATCTTATGACCACCAAGTGAAGAGATTCCACTATCAACGATCAAATTGTGGGTCATGTGTTATATCAAAATGGACCTGAGATGTATTTATGTGGTATTCAAAAGTTCTCTGAAACTAGTATATGAGTAAGAGTTGAGATTTGTATAGGATGATGTTGGGACATTCGATTTTTCTATGTCCATAATGATTCTACATTTCAGTATCAATATGGAAATGGAAACGATTTCAGAATATTCGTAGTGCTCTAGTTAATCAGGGTACTCTCATGGGGCAGTCATCTTTTAATGCACCACTGGCATGGAATTCCTTCAATGGTTATTCTAGTTTTCTGGCACAGACTGAGTATGAGCAGCCGAACTGCAGATGGGTTGTTATGAATGTGATGATACTAGAAACATCATGAGAAATTATCCCAGACTTGGTAGAGTCTATTTCATCAGAAGAAATAGAAAACACACTCCATTATAGTTACTAATCTATATATGCTATAAGTTAGATATGGAGAACGAACAGGTAGATGGCGCCTAAGAAGTGGATGTCCGACCCATTGATATAATTGCTATTGCGTGGTTGAGGCCACTACACCAGATGGTGTCATTACATGTACAAGTCTGATGGTTATAAAAAGTATATTTTTCCTTAACTTGATTTGGTTTTGAAAACTGAGCGAATCCTCTTAATATAATTCATTAATGAATGAGCTTCGTAATCTTGAAATCTACTTATGTGAACAATCATCTTGGGCTATTATATGGAGATAGAAATCCCTATCCTTATGTGTTGGTCACTAAAAATATCTATGAGGCTGAAAGTGACTTTCTATTACTTACTACAATGGGTTTTGGTGTGATTTCAGGATAATTAATTTCAATGGGTTCATTATATGTTGTGATTCTCTTTGACGGAAATTATTGAAAAGAGAAAGAAAGAAAATGAAAATTTTCAATTGGCAAAATGTGCAAATACTTGTGATTCAGAGTTGAGGATGAGATCCTCAAATTCTTATATAATGTAAAATATTTTGAACTGAGCTAGAAAGGTGTGATGGATGTTATATAAGGACAAGGTCCTGGCGGTGAAAAGTTTATGTGTTTTAAAAAAATCTCATTTTAGGAAATTTAAAAAAAAACAAAATTGTACTATATTTTAAATAGGAGTCATGCCTGTTAGGCTTATTTGATAATTCTTGTATATTTCTATTCATATTTAGTCATTTTTGTGTTGTAAACACTGAGTTTTAGCCTACGAGATAGGCACCCAGGTGGCATTAAACGTGACTCGTTAATTTGGGTAAGTAATTATGAGATCGCCATGCCTCGTTGTGAGTAAAGCGGAGGTCTCAAATGTGATGTTTGTAATGCAGAGATTAATATTAGTGGTACATACATTGTGGTGTTTCATTGGGTTGTGAATGTGTTTTTAGGAGTTATTTTGGTATTATTCTGGCATGTGGATATGCCCAATTATAGGGGAGGCTCAGAAAATTTTGGAGTTAGAAAAAATTTAAGACATTAAGATGTGTAAAGAAAGAGATAGGATACGTTGTGTATTTGAGGACGAATGACCCTAAGTGGTGGAGAGTGCAACATCTTGAAGAAAACAATTTTGAAGTAATTAAGTGTTATTTAAAGTTGAAGTATGTTGAAATAAGACTAATGCAGTGTGACAATGTGGAACTCAGGCCCTATGATGAATGTTAGATGTTGAAGTTTGGGTGTTGTCCTAAGGTTATGGACTAAGGATGAGGTGAAACCTTCAGTTTAGTTGAAGGATCAGTTATAGGAACTTTCTTTATAAAAAAAAGGGTTTTATTCGGCCTAGAGTATCACTTGGGGTACTCTTGTGTTATTTTGTGAAGAAAAGGGATGGTTCTATGAGTATATGTACTGATTATCGCCAGTTAAACAAGTCTACAGTGAAGAACCGTTATCATTTGCCTCGTATTGATGATCTGTTTGACTAGCTTCAGGGCGCACGGCTGTTTTCTAAGATTGACTGGCGCTCATGTTACTATCAGTTGAAGGTTCGGGAGCCAGATATCCCGAAGACTGCTATTAGGACTTCGTATGATCATTGCGAGTCTCTTGTATGTCATTTGGGCTGACCAATGACCCAACAACTTTTGTGCATTTGGTGCATAATGTATTATGGCCATATATTTACTTTTGTCATTTTCCTTATTGATGATATTCTGGTGTATTTCCGGAGTCGGAAAGGTCATGAGAAGCACCTGAGGATAGTGCTCTAGACTCTGAGAGAAAAGAAATTTTATGCAACGTTTTCAAAATGTGAGTTTTGGATGTATTCTGTGGCATTCTTAGACCATGTGGTATCGAATGAGGGTATTTGAGTGGATCTAAAAAAGGTAGAACCAGCGCAGGGCTGGCACAGACCATCCTTATCTATAGAGATCCGTAGTCTCCTTGGCTTGGTGGGTTACTACCGTCATTTTGTGGAGGGGTTCTCATCGGTTTCAACCCCTATGACCAGACTGACTTAGAAGCGTGCTTCATTCCAGTGAGCGGAAGAGTGTGAGGCTAGCTTTCAGGGAAAAAAAACTCAAGACATCTTTGACTACATTCCCAGTTTTGGTATTTCCTACAAGTTCAAGGTCTTATACAATCTATTGCGATGCCTCAATGATTGGACTTGGAGTGGTATTGATGCATGATGGTAGGCTGATTGCCTATGTATCCGGACAGTTGAAGGTACATAAAAAAATATCTTATCCACTATGTTGTGTTAGCTGCTATTGTCCATGCCTTAAAGGTATGGAGTCATTATTTGTACGGTGTACCTCGCGAGATTTATACTGACCATTGGAGTTTGCAAAACTTGTTCAAGCAAAGGATCTAAATTTTCATCAGAGGATGTGGTTAGAGTTATTGAAAGATTATGATATTACTATTTTCTATCATCGAGGAAAGACCAATGTGGTAGTTGATGCCATGAGTTGTCGGGCAGAGAGTTTGGGAAGTTTAGCTTACCTACCAACATTAAGAGGCCTATGGAAATGGATATTCTGGCCTTTGCCAGCCAGTTGTGAGGTTGGATCTTTCAGAGCCTAGTCATATTTGTAGCTCGGTGCCCCAACTATGAGCAGGTTAATTATGACCACCAGAGACCCGACGGGTTGGTTTGAACCGGGTGTTGCTGGACTATTGTGTACAGATTTGGTCCGAGATGTGTTAGAAAAGGTCAAGGTGATTTAAGATTGACTCCGTACACCCCAGTCCAGACAGAAGAGTTATGCGAATCGGAAGGTTCGTGATGTTTCCTTTATGGTTGGCGAGCAGGTTTTACTTTGGGTCTCGCCTATGAAAGGCGTTATGAGATTTAGGAAGGAAGGGAAGTTGAGTCCGAGGTTTATTGGCCCTTTTGAGATATTGAAGCGTGTTGGAGAAGTTACATATGAGCTTGCCTTACCTCCCAACTAGGCAGGAGTTCATCCGGTATTTCATGTCTCGATGCTCCGGAAATATCACGGGGACCCATCGCATGTGTTGGATTTCAGCTCAGTCCAGTTGGACAAGGATCTGTCCTATGTTGAGGAGCCAGTGACTATATTGGACAGACATGTCCGAAAGCTCAGGTCAAAGGATATAGATTCACTGAAGATTCAATGGCGGGGCCAGTCGGTCAAGGAGGCGACCTGGGAGACCGAGCGGGATATGTGCAGCCGATACCCTCATTTCTCACTACTACAGGTATGTTCTTTATACTCGTTCGAGGATGAATGAATGTTTAAGTGTGGGAGAATGTAACGACCCGGTCGGTAGTTTTTAGAATTTACACCTTGTTCCCCTATTAACTGATTCCTCTAAGTTCATTTCTATTATTTTGGTTTGTCGGGACGTTCGGTGTTGGGATTCAGAGTGTTTTGGGACACTTAATCCCTAAATGAGATCGTAAGAGTTGAAATAATGGTCTGTAATTGGAACTGTGTGAAGACATCCTCGGAATGAAAATACGATGGTTCCATTAGCTCCGTTAGGTGATTTCGATGTGGGGAATATGTTCAGTATGTATTTTGGAAATCCGTAGCTCATTTAGGCTAAAAATGTCGAAAGTTAGTATTCTGACAATTTCCGGTTGATAGGTAAAATTTTGATCTGAGGGTCAGAACGGAACTCCTAAAGTTGTAGTAGCACCTTCATGTCATTTGGGACATGTGTGAAAAATTTGAGGTCATTCGGACTAGTTTTGACGTGTTTCGGCATCGGTTGTGAAATTTGGAAATTTAATTAGTTCTTTGGCTTGAATCCATGCATAATTGGTGATTTTGATGATATGCGATGTGATTTAAGGCCTCGACTAAGTTTGTGATGTGTTTTTAGACTTGTTGGTGCTTTTGGTTGAGGTCCCGGGGGCCTTGTGTGTGTTTCGGGTGAGTTTTGAGCGAGTACGGATGCCCCAGAACTTGGAAATATGGACGGGGCAGCAGTGGTGCAGCCGCGGTTAAAAGGGCCTACAGGGTCACTGGTCCTACTTCGGAAGCTTGTATGTTTTTCCCCACAAGGAATTTGTGGATCATTGAATCTAGTGTTCAGAAACATATTATAATAGGCATGTGGACATTGGTAGCGAAAGTTATGGCCAAAATACTAAAGCATGTCACTACAGAGCAAAAGCTGCGCGGCAGCAGCCATTTTTGTGCGGACTTCACTTCAAGGGCACAGACCGCGATTTTGGGTTTTAGTTGATATTTTGACCCTATAATGCTTGGATTTTGGCGATTTTTCAATGGGTTTTCAAGAAATTCATCGGGGTAAGTGATTCTAACTTAGATTTGGTTCGAATACATTAATATACCATTGAATTCATCATTTAATTAGTGATTTGAGATGGAATTCGGGAAGAAAATTGTGGAATCTTTTAAAACTATAAAATGAAGATTTGAAGGACCAAATTGTGTTGGAATTGGATAGATTTGGTATGGTTAGACCGTGAGTGTACGAGGTTTCTGGAAATGTAAATTATACCCGGTTCCGAGATGTGGGGCCCGAGGGGCATTTTGGTCATTTTACATAATTTTACGTATTAGCTTAGAATTGAATTGTAGAATGAATTACTTGAATTATTATTTACAATATGCAATTTAATTGAATAGATTTGAGCCATTTGGGGTCGAATACTCGGGGCAAGAACGCCATTTCGATTGAATTTTGAGATGATTCAAGGTAAGTTGCTTGTCTAACCTTGTGTGGGGCACTTTGTCCCTTAAGATATGAAATTTGGTAATTGAATGCCTTTTACGTGAGGTGACGAGTGCGTACTTGATGTAATTATTGAAAATCCAAATTTTTACTTAAAGTACTTCAATTGAGTTTCTTTCGTAATTGCTTTATCCTACTTGCTATTTTAGCCAGTCTTAGTATAGAAAAGCATGTTAAATTGATCCAAATTGCCTATTTGCTTAATTTTGCTTGATTGAAATTACGTGGAGCATGTTAGGCCAAGAATTATTTGTTGAATTGTATTATTGTGCTTCAATTTCTGAATATTTCTCTGAACTTGGATGTGCATTTACATTGGGACTACGGATGAGGGATTTCGGTAGCCCCCCTTGTTTGTTTACTTTGGGACTGCGGGTTCGATTCCCGATAGATCCCACTGCACATTTACTTTTGGATTACGGGTTAGATTCCCAGTAGAACCCCCTGCACATTGATGTTTAGACTCCCAATCTATTTGTTTTCTTGTATATTGGACTGCTTAAAGGCCCAACGAACTGAAAAGCCCACTCTACCTGTTAAATCAGGGACGTAAGGTTTGGGCCTCTTTGAATGCTTTTAAGGATAATTGAATGGTTAATTAATTTATTAGGACCCTTTTAGAGACAATATTAAATAGAAAATCGTAGTTGCTTTAGGTTTTCCTTTTAAATAATAAAAATGAGATGAGCCTCGCTAAACAAAACATATAAATTGCGGGGGCCTCTTTAGATGCTTATGTCGAAATACTTAGAATTCGAGATGGGCCATTTAGCAAATTTCACGGCTTTCCCCAAAGATAATAATGTGTTAGTTGCTTTAGGCGCATATTTTAATAACATTACTTCTTAAACTCGGGTGTGCATTTCATGTGACCCAAATCAAATCCCAAAATATTGAATAAAATATATTCAGGATTGCGGGTGCATTTCATGTGACGCGATCCAAAGACACATTTTAAATAACGTTCAACTTTCTTTTAAAAAATTGAACAAAAGTGGTTAAAAGTTAAAATTTGCACATAGGTTCCACATATATTAAAATCAGATAAATAAGCTGAATATGACAGATAAGCGACAGTGCTAGAACCACGGAATCTGGGAATGCCTAACACCTTCTCCCAGGTTAACAGAATTCCTTTCTCAGATTTCTGGTTCACAGACTATTAACAAAGTCATATTTTTCTCGATTCGGGATTAAACCGGTGACTTGGGACACCATTAATCTCCCAAGTGGCAACTCTGAATCTTAATAATAAATCCCGTTTTGTTTGTCCTTAAATTGGAAAAACGCCTTTATGCCCTTGCAGGTGTAGTGAAAAATGAGGTGTGACAGCTCTGGTGACTCTGCTGGGGAACCCAAAACGTTTTGTTCAGGGTTCAGAATTTTAGCTTAGATAAATTGTTATGTTTGGCTTTATCTAATTTTGTTACATTATTTGTGCCTACTGTGCTAATTTATTGTTTTTACCGCTTTGATATTTCGTGGAATGTATATAATTGTTACGAAACCCATCTCCTTTCTAAGTCTTCTAAATCATAAAGAAGGGTGCACTTCGTGTGACTTCTTTTCTGTCTAAAGTCCAATCCAATTTTAGAATGAGGTTCGGATAAGTAGCTAAGCCGGTGAAGCTTCTGTATTCCCGGTATGCGGCCTCCCCCTTGGCTCGGGCTGTCCACTCAGGTAAGCCAGGTCTAGAATAATAAACCCAGGTTTTGAACCTAGAATAACTCAACCTCATGCCGGATCCCTAGTAGGAACGCTTATTTGCATCATGTGTGCTTGACTTAAGTGACTCAACACAGGGGTTGGATCCATCTAGGACAAGCAACCTAAAATGAAAAAGACCATCCTGATGCATCCTACTTGTTTTTGTGCACTTATTTTTTTTGGGCTTGCATGCTGGCCGGCTTCTGAATATCGAAAATATTGAAAAATTGAGAAAAAGAGAGAAATAGCAGTGTATTGAGTTAATTACCTATTTTAGAAAAAACTAATGCCCAAATAGTGTCAAAACTCTGCCGAATTTTTGAGAAAATGGAAAAAGAAGAATGTTTCCTTAGTTTGATTTATTCGAAAAGCAAAAAACAAAAAGGAAAAGAAAAAGAATCTTGTTTTCAAAAATAGTTTGTTTTCTTTGCCCTACGCCAGTTTGATTCTCACAGCGCGTGACATACGTAGGCAACCCCCATCGGGTCCAACTTTCTTTGTTTTGCAATAATAGCCCAAAATGAACAAAAAAATTTATTTTGTTGTAAATAGGTAAGATGATGTCGCTTTTGTCAAAAAATAGCCGAATGTTCCCTAAAGGAACGCCGGAAGACTGATTTTTCATAAACAGCCACCTTTGGTCATTTTTCAATATTTTGACCGGTTAGCCAATGCAGCCTTTAAATCTTCATCCCTGAAGTACTGAAAGGTCGTGTTCGAAAACCGGGACTTTCATTTTAATTTGGAAAAGAACAAGAAAATAGTCAGTTTTGTTTTGAGTCGAATAAGTGTTACTTTTTTCTTAATTACCTTAACAAATGTGCAAGATGAGCACAAACAAAACTGAACCTTTCACGGTCTTTAACAAGGTCCCCCTACAACTCCATATGTGGTGGAATGATCTAGAAAAGAGTAGCAAAGAAACAGTAGTGAGAATCCTGGGAGGTCTCATTGGTCTATTGAATATCAAGCCGAGATCGGATATCATCGAAGCCTTAATACCATTTTGGGACCGATCGCAATGTATTTCGCTTTTCGGACTTTGAGGTTACACCTACGCTGGAGATGGTCACGAGTTATGCAGGTCTAAATGGAAACCTGAGGGGTCAATATCTTTTGTCACCAAGACCAGTATCTCCGCACCAATTTTTGGACCTACTAAATATTAGCCGAAATGTTCAGTAATGAGGATCTGTCGGGAGGATGTTGCACTCTCCAATTCATGTATCAATGATATGGTAATCCTTCGCGTTTTGAATAGCCGAATCTTGGACTGACCCATGCTGTAAATAGAAACAAATGGGAGGCAAGGCGGACTTTGGCGTTCATAGAATTATTTTTGGGAGTCATGGTCTATCCACGAAAATACAAAACCATAGAGATAGGCCTTTTAGGGATGGTCGATGTTGCAATCAAAAGGGCCGACAGTACCGTAGTTCCCCTGATCTTGTTAGAAATCTACCGGGCTTTGACTGTATGCTGGGAGGGAGGAAATATTTTCGAAGGTTACAATTTGTTACTTTAGTTATGGATGCAAGAACACCTTTTCCACCGTGTGGGATATATGAACTACGGATTGACCGGGTTGAGCTGCATCAAAGAATTTGAGAAACGAATAATGGGTTTTGCATTTCCTGAGGGTACCGAAGCTTGGCTTGTATGACTGAGGTCATTGACTGCCGATCAAATTGAATGGGAATTTGGGTAGTTGCCTGCTACCGAGGTAGTATACATGTCGGTCGGAGAGTGTCATATTCTTTTAATGGGCATCTGGAGTATCCAACCATATGCTCCCCATTGGGTACTGCACCAATTGAGAAGGTTTCAAGTTGTCCCCAATGATGAAAACCTGGGTAAGCAAGCCATTGAGTTAGGTCCAGGAGCCACATTTCCGGAGGATAAAATTTGCAAGCTATGGAATGAATACAGATTCCTCGATCCTAGAACTATGGTCCGAGATCTAGCTAAAGGTGAGGTGGACCCGAAGTACAATGTCTGGTTTGGGAAAAGGTTCCAGATTCCTCTAAGGCCTGCCAAAAGAGCCCATGTCCAGCAATTTACTAATGACTCACAAGAACAATGAGGTTGATTGGCAAAAGAAGAAAGCTAGAGGGCAAAAATAGGCATGTTGGAACAACAGATTAGGGACTTGAAATTTTAAAATAGTGTGCAAGTTGCTACTGATAAGGGAGAAAAGAACAACCAACAGAGAAGTCAGTTTGATGAAAGGTTGATAAGCGGGTTGAAAAAGAACATCATTGAGTGCCGGTAAGATTTGAAGAAGTCCGAGGGTAGAATTGCAAAACTCCGGGCACATGGGTAAAGAGAATGGAAGAGCGCACATAGTTCTTATAGAGGATGAAGAAAGATTATGAAAAATCCATTGCTACTCTAAAAAGGAAAATGACCACTCTTGAGAACAAGGCAGCTAAACAAGCCAAATCTTTTGAAGTCGACAATGAACACTGCTATGACTAAATTGCCCTGATGGAAGAAGAAATACAGCAGTTACAGAGACAGCATCTTCATGACTCTCAGATTTTAAAAGATAGAGGTGATCAAATAGAGCGACCGCTCCTAGAAAAAGGCTGAACCAGCAACAGGATTCTGACCATTGCTCATGCCATCGTTAGAAAATGTCGAGTGTGCGAGAACATCACCCGCACTACCTTCTTTTTGGCGGTAATGATATTTGTCAAGAAGATAATGAATGCATTGGAACAACTGGAAAGGGGTCTTGCACCTAAGCCCGCGGCGAGGCTGAACGACGCCCCGCGGGCACCAATATTTGAAGCTTTAATGTATTCATAGTTTGAGTCTGTATTTTCTTTGTCCTTAGAGTCTGTCGTCTGTTGGAGTTTGTATTTCCTCTTTTGCACTAGATCTGCCAGTGGTTCTCGTCTGTACAATGTTTTATTTCGAGTATGTTATTTTCCATTCCAAAAAATGTATAGTTTTGTAATAGAATGTTTTACTAACGAAAATTGAAAATTCCCAAAAATTATTTCTTTATTTTCCGCACTTATTTTCACAAACTACACTTGGTATAATTCATGAGGGGTCATGATACATAGGGAATCTCCATAAGATTCGACCGTAACCAAATAAAAAAAGGAAAAGAGAGAAGAAAGAAAATAAGAAAAAGAAAAAGAGAAGAGCGAAAAAACAAGAAAAAGGGATAGAATAAGAAATCGAGAGAGGGAGAGAATAAGAACAAAGAGAAATAAAAGGCAAGAATGCAAATGAGAGAAAAAATAAAGAGAAAGAAAGAGAGAAATTTTGCTATGGAAAAATTAGAAAAGGCTGGGATGGCGCATGCGATAGATCAAAAGCATAATAGAGAAGGTTAACTGTATAGGTACATTCATGCCCAATATGCGGTTATCAAATCTGCTAAAGCCTAATTGCTAACAAAGGTTGTTGTGTGTTGAGTCCAGATAGGTGGTTAATTTATCGGCATTATGGCAACCCATCCATACAACACCCGGTCAAAAGACAAATTGAACATGACATGCCAGGAATCAAATACCATAACTATGGACCAGTCAAAAGAGGTTGAGGTGACAGATGTTAACGCAATGAACGAGTAGATGCGTAAATTGAAGCAACAAATGGCCGAAATGTATCAGGCCTGGGCTCAGGGGCATCCGGAGCCAGTGTATCCCGACAATCCAGCCTATGTCCCGTCTTTGGTTTAGGCTTAGGAGCCTTCTACTGTAAATCAATCTCCAGCCTTCCCTTACTACACATAGGGCTATGGTACCACTTCCTACGCTCTCCAAGCTCCACCACCCAAACAAAACCCTCCTCCACCAATCATCCTTGTCTTTGTAGAACCTCCACCTGCCACAGTACAAAGATCCTCTAGTGAGCCATTGTTTCAGACTCACGATAACCAATACTATCCTCCTGAACCTGCCTTCAAAGCTCCTGACCCAAATTCTTATACCCCTCACTTTGAGATCCTGGCAGAAACTGAGAAGCCATCTAAGAGCTCAGAGCAAGAAGAAGTGCTTCGCAAAGTAAAAAACCTGCAGGAATCCTTCAGGAATATGCAGAGACTGGGCGGCCAAGTCAGTGTGGCCTATAAAGATTTGTGTCTGTTCCTAAATGTTCAGCTACTAGTGGGGTTCAAAATACCAAAGTTTGATCTGTATGATGGGCACAGAGATCCAGTGGCACACTTGTGAGGTTTCTGTAGCAAGATGAGAGGGGCACGTGGGAAAGATGAGCTATTGATTGCGTACTTTGGACAGACCTTGAGCGGTTCTGCACTAGAATGGTATAAGCGGCAAGATCTTGACAGTTGGTACACCTCGGATTACCTAGCACAAGTGTTTGCTGGCCACTTCCAATATAATCTTGAGATCGTCCCAGACCGTCTGTCGTTGATAAAGCTCGAAAAAAGCCCGGGGAGAGCTTTAGGGAGTTTGGGTTCCGTTGGAAGGAGTAGGCTTCAAGGGTCGACCTCCAATGAAGGAAAGTGAAATAGTGGACTACTTTTTGGAGGCTTTGGATTCAACTTACTTTGGTCACCTGGTGACGGCAATTGGTAAATCTTTCAACAAAGTTGTGATGATGGGAGGAGTGGTCGAGAAGGGCATGAAGTCCAATAATATCATAAGCTATTCAGCAATTAAAGCAACTACCCAGGCCATCTAAAGTGGTATTGGGGGTGTGCTTGGAAAGAAGAAGAAAGAAGAGGTTGCAACCGTTGAATCCGGAGCTTGGTCCACATCTAGAAGCCATTCACCCTACTACCAATCAAGACCCCATCAGCCAAACTACCCATACACTCCATATGTCCCTCCACAACATTTCTACCCATCACTAGATCCACATTTTATCATCTACCATGCCCAAACCTATACCCAACCTCTGGCTCACACATAATGGCGTGCACCGGCTCCCCAAAATGCATATGCACCTCCACAAAACACATATCCACCCCCAAGAGCCTATAGCAATTCTCCAGGATCCGGTTTTCATGCAAACCAAGCCTTCAGGAATGAAAGAGTACAGAAACAGAAGACATTCACTCCACTGGGAGAGTCATATAGCACTATTTTCCACAGATTGAGGCAGCTAGGCCTGTTGAATCCGATTGAGCCCAAAATGCCAAATCCCCTTCCTAGGAATCTAGACCATTCACTAAGTTGTGAATACTGTTCGGAGGCTCCCTGACATGAAACAAAGAAGTGTTGGAAATTGAAGACCATTGTGTAAGAGCTCATTGACACTTACCAGATCGAGGTTCAGGCCCTAGAGGCACCAAACATTAACTAGAATCCATTGTCAGCTCACCATGAGGCCCACATAATTGAATTTATCCACAAGGAAGGGGAGCTTAAGAAATCCTCGCAAACTGTAATGATGATCCATTCTAGTGAAACTAGTTCAAAGGAAAATCCAACCAGTGGGAAGGCAGTGGTTCAGTCGAAAGGGGTAGACAGCAAGCCAGTTGTGGTGATCGGGAAAGGGTCGTCAAGAACAGTTGCGGTAAAACCAAAGTCGGTCAAAATGGTGGTCCAGGGGGTAGAAAACAAACCCATGGTGGTCATAAAAGAAGCTCATATAGAGCCGGTTATCATAAAGCCAGTGATGCAGTTGCCAGTGACCAACAGCAAAGCCATTCCTTGGAGTTATGAACAAGTAGTGGTGACGTATAAGGGGAAAGAAATCAAAAAGGAAGTTTGCGAAGCGCAGGGTTTGAACCGTTCGGGAAGGTGCTTTGCCCTGAAGAGTTAAGGAAAGCCAGGGTCCCCAAAGACAACCTGATACCAGTTAAAAAAGCCGTGACGGAAGAAGAGGCAAAAGAATTCTTGAAAAAGATGAAAGTGCAGGATTACTCTATTATTGAACAGTTAAGGAAGACATCTGCCCAGATCTCATTGCTTTCATTGCTTATCCATTCAGATGAGCATCGTTGGGTGCTAATGAAAATACTGAATGAGGCCCACGCCCCCGATAAGATCTTGATGAATCATCTAGATAAGATAGCAAACAAAATCTTTGAGGTGAACAGAGTGACATTCTCCGATGATGAATTGCTCGTGGAGTGCACGGAACATAATAAGGCTCTTTATTTGACCGTGAAGTATGAGGAGTCTGTAGTCACTCGAGTGATGGTTGACAATTGATCCAGTGCAAACATCTATCCTTTGTCCACATTGAACAAGCTGAAGGTCGATGACGATAGAATTCACGAGAACAACATCTATGTTTGAGGGTTTGATGGTGGGGGTAAAGACACAGTGGGTGACATAGTATTAGAATTAACGATCAGACTAGTGGAGTTCACTATGGAATTCCAGGTATTAGATATAGAGGTCTCTTATAACCTTCTGTCGGGACGACCCTCGATCCATGCCGCCAAGGCGGTGCCTTCTACATTTCATCAGATGGTCATGTTGGAATGGTACAGACGGGAGATCGTAGTACATGGTGAAGACAATATGTGCGCTGTAAGTGATGCCATTGTGTCTTTCATAGAAGTTGACAATGATAAGGGACTGTGGGTCTACCACGTCTTCGACACGGTGTCGGTGGGTAAAAGAATCCTAGTCCCTAGAATAACAGCCGCAACTGTCACGGTAGCTTCGAAGATGTTAAGGAACGTGTTTGTACCGGGTAAAGGTTTGGGTGGGACCCTGCAAAGTATTGTTCAGACAATTTCTTTGCCCAAGAATCTGGATATTTTTGGGTTGGGATTCAAGCCTACAACTGCAAACGTAAGACGGGCTCACAAAATGAAGAAAAGGGCATGGGTTCTTCCCAAGACGATTCTGCGGCTGTCCAGATCTTTCGTCAGGTCGGGTATCGGAAAGCAATTGTTGTCAAAAGTTTCAGGGTCATTGATTGGTGTGGATGGAGACATGGAAAAGGGGTTTGAAAGGTTATTTTCTAAGGTGAACATGGTCGAAGCTGGGGAAGGGTCAAGCAAAGCAGATATACAGTTCATCGGACCATGTGCCAAAGTCATCAATTCGGACCATGTTTTTTTATTATCTGGATTATTCAAGGGTTTGTAATTCGGATGTTATGTTTCGTCCATTTGGATGAGTTAAAACCCTGTTATCTTTATATTCAATGAAATGCAATTGTCTTTCTTTCTTCATTCCTAGTTTTGGTTCCATTTTCGTTTCTTCTCTGTACAGTTCTTTCTATGCTGATATCAATGACATGACATGCATGAGGAATCCTCGGCCCAGTTTTAAAAGCCAATCTAACTCGGAAATAGTAATACAAGAAATTGAGAGTGATGATGAGGTGGAATATGATGATGATGAGGCCTATGAAGAAATTAATAAAGAATTAAACCACTTCGAGGAAAAACCCAAACCTAACCTAAATGACACAGAAGAAGTTAATCTAGAGGCCAAGATAATGTCCATGAAACTAAGATAAGTGTTGATTTGGAACCATAACTCAAGGATGAGATAATCAAAGCACTGCTCGAATACAAAGATTTTTTTGTATGGTCATATGATGATATGCCGGGTCTAAGCACTGATTTAGTGGTTCACAAATTGCCCACTGATCTGACGCTCCCTCCTGTCAAGCAGAAGCTGAGAAAATTCAAAACGGATATAATTGTAAAGATCAAAGAAGAGATCACCAAGCAGTTCGATGCGAAAGTCATTCGGGTCACGAGGTATTCTACCTGCTTAGCCAATGTTGTGCTTGTGCCAAAGAATGACGGCAAAACCAAGGTGTGTATTGATTATTGGCATCTTAACAAGGCGAGTCCAAAAGATAATTTTCCATTACCGAACATCCATATATGATTGATAATTGTGCCAAGCATGAGATTGGTTCTTTTGTGGATTGTTATGTTAGTTATCATCATATCTTAATGGACGAGGAAGACGCAGAAAAACGGCATTCATTACAGCGTGGGGCACATACTGTTATCGTGTCACACCGCTTGGTTTGAAAAATATTGGGGCAACCTATATGAGGGCAATGACAACAATATTTCATGATATGATACACAAGGAAATTGAGGTGTACGTGGATGATGTGATCGTGAAGTCTAGAAGACAGTCTGACCATGTCAGGGATCTAAGGAATTTCTTCCAAAGGCTTCGCAGGTTCAATATCAAGCTCAATCCTGCAAAGTGCACTTTCGGGGTGACATCTGGAAAGTTGTTGGGATTCATAGTCAGCCGCCGGGGTATTGAATTAGACCCGTCGAAGATCAAGGCTATTCAGGAATTGCCGCCTCCGAGAAGCAAGACTGAGGTGATGAGTTTGTTAGGGAGATTGAATTACATCAACAGGTTTATTTCTCATCTCAGAAAAACTTGTGAGCCATCTTCAAACTGTTAAAGAAAGATGTTGTGGTCAAGTGGACGGATGAGTGCCAAAAGGCTTTTGATAAGATAAAGGGGTATTTTTCGAACCCACCCGTGTTGGTCACGCCAAAACCAAGAAGGCCTTTGATTCTATATTTGATGGTTTTGGATAATTCATTTGTCTGTGTATTGGGGCAACATGATATCACTGGAAGAAAGGAGCAGGCTATCTATTATCTCAACAAGAAATTCACATCTTACGAGGTTAAGTATATTCATCTTGAGAGGACATGTTGCGCCTTAAACTTGGGTCGCACAGAAGTTGAAACACTATTTGTCATCTTATACTACTTACCTCATATCTCTCTTAGACCCATTGAAGTATTTTTTTCAGAAGCCTATGCCCATAGGGAGGCTTACAAAGTGGAAGATCCTGCTTACTGAGTTTGATCATCTATGTGACACGGACTGCTATGAAAGCACAGGCATTAGCTGATCATATGGATGAGAATCCAATTAATGAGGATTATGAACCTATCAAAACTTATTTCCCTGATAAAGAGGTGATGCACGTTAATGAGATGGAACAAGTTGAGAAAGCGGGATGGAAACCTTTCTTTGATGGGGCTGCAAACATGAAAGGCGTAGGGATAGGAGCAATACTTATTTCGGAAACAGGGCAACACTATCATGTTATGGCTCAGCTTCTTTTCTATTGTACTAACTACATGGCAGAATATGAGGCATGTATATTGGGTCTGAGGTTAGTTGTAGATATGGGTGTCCAGGAAGTCTTGGTCATGGGTGACTCGGACCTACCGGTACACTAAATTCAAGGAGAATGGAAAACACGGGACATAAAGCTTATACAGTACCGACAATGTTTGCATGAGCTTTGTCAATAGTTTGAATCAATAGAGTTCAGGCACATTCCAAGGATTTATTATGAAGTTGCCAATGTGTTGGCTACTTTGACGTCAATGTTGCACCATCCGGATAAGGCTTATGTGAACCCTTTGTAGATTCAGGTCGATGATTGGCATGCTTACTGTAATATGGTGGAAGAGGAACTCGACGGTGAGCTATGGTTTCATAACATAAAGGAATATATCAGGATGGGGGTGTATCCGGTACAGGCCACATGTGAATGGAAAATAACAATTCGATGGTTGGCAAGCGGGTTTTTCCTTAGTGGAGGAGTGTTGTAGAAAAGAACTCCAGATCTCGGGCTGTTAAGATATATGGAAGCGAGGCAAGCCACAGCTATCATGACTGAGGTACATTCCGGAGTTTATGGACCGCATATGAATGGGTACGTTCTGGCAAAGAAGATTCTCCAAGCAGGGTATTATTGGCTTACTATGGAGCGGGATTGCATCAGTTTCGTACACAAATGTCAACAGTGCGAAGTGCATGAAGATTTTATTCATTCTCCGCGATCAGAATTGTTGGAACCACGTTCTCAATGCAATATACTAAAAAGTGTGTTCTTTTGTATAGGTTTTGATGAATGACAAACGAAGCGAAAATTGATATATGACGAAGTTCAAGAAACAAGCGCACAATTGATATACATCGAGATTCAAGCTCAAGATAAAGTTTTATAGTTTAATTGAGTCATTCTTAATAGTGATCTTGATCCTACAGCTTGACTCGTAACATGGCTTCTCTCATAAAACTATTTTCCAAAATCATGCATATTTAATTTACTGCTAAATGATTTTAAATCATGCATATTTTCATTAGTCAAAATGATTTTTAAATGCCTCTGAAAACTGGACTAAGTTAATCGATTATGTACTAATGATAATCGATTGTTTTAAGCCAAGACTGCATGACAATCGATTGTGAACTAATGACAATCGATTGTGTTAAGGCAGTGAACATCAGGTTTCTTCAAACCTGCATGACAATCGATTGTGAACCTTATGACAATCGATTGTGATGAGGCAGTGTCCATCAAAGTTTTTCAAAACTCAGAATAATCCATTGTGAAGCTAATGACAATCGATTGTGAAGAGACAGTGTCCTTTAGATTTTTCAAAGTCACAAAATAATCGATTGTGAACTAATGACAATCGATTGTGTTGAGGCAGTGACTTCCAGTGATTTTCAAATTTATTAAATAATCGATTGTGAGTATATAACATCCAATTGTCAAGAGGCTGTGTCTAAAATGTTTTTCAAAAACTGATAAGTAGTCGATTGTTAACTTTGTGCAATCGATTGTGAAGCTGACCGTTGTCGTAAAGTTTTCAAATACCGTCAGGTAATCGATTATTGATTCTGTATAATAGATTGTTGTGATTAAAATCCGGAAAAGATTTTTTGAACGTTATTGGGTAATCGATTATTGATTTGGTATAATCGCTTGTTTTGATTAAAATCCGGAAAAGATTTTTTGAACGTTGCTGAGTAATCGATTGTTGATTCTGGACAATTGATTGTTTGTGGTAAAATCTGGAAAGGATTTTTTGAACGTTGTCAGTAGTCGATTATGGATTGTAAGTAATCGATTATCATGCGTAAAATCTGGGATTGAATTTTGATCTGACTGGCAGACAATCGATTGTTGGGGTTTGACAATCGATTGTCAGTGAGTAAAATCAGCAACTCTTAATTGGCAACTAGGCAACGGTAATGCCAAGTTTTTCAACTATAAATACAGCTTCATTTCAGTGTTTTAAACACAACAACATACTACAACTGATCATTAGATTGCTATAAGCTTGCATACTTTTGTTTATCATTTTATATTCAATTTCATAAAGCTTTTGAGAGCCATATTCTTGTCCAAAGTTGTTGTGATCCAGAGCTTACTTCTTTTACTCATATCTACTCATTAAGGAGTATTTTGTTTGAGTGTTTTAGTGTTGTATACACTTGTAAGAGAATTGTAATTCTCTTGTTGTAAGGAACTTGCATTTCCTTGGTTGAAGTCTTGGAGTGTTGTAACTCCGAGCAAAGGTGTTGAGGCTTGCGTCCTCAAGTTGTAAAGGTTTGTTAAGCACCCGGAAGCTTGACACGTTAGTGGAAAATCTCGAGAGAGTCTCTCGGGGACTGGACTAGCCACACGTTGTGGTGAACCAGGATATATCTGTGTGTAAGTTATTATTTATCGCACTTATTTACTTCCTGCAAATTTTAATTTCCGCAAGTTTACGCTAAATTTTATTATAACGCTATTCACCCCCCCTCTAGCGTTAAGCGTATTATCTAATAATTGGTATCAGAGCCCAACTCTCTGAAAACTTAACAGTTTGAGAGAACCATCCATGGCTTCTACTCGTGATTCTTTTGCAGGAATTGAAGAAGGACAGTGCTCCACACGACCACCTCTATTCAACGGTACAAATTACACGTACTGGAAGGAGAGGATGAAGATCTTCGTTCAGTCCAACAGCTTTCGCCTTTGGAAGGTGATAATGAAGGGAAACCAAATTCCAACAAAGAAGGTGGAAAACGAATGGGTTCCCAAGTCCGAGGATGA
Organism: Nicotiana benthamiana; assembly: GCA_034376525.1. Classification (NCBI taxonomy): domain Eukaryota; kingdom Viridiplantae; phylum Streptophyta; class Magnoliopsida; order Solanales; family Solanaceae; genus Nicotiana; species Nicotiana benthamiana. The sequence goes on along the minus strand of CM067340.1, from coordinate 56,267,925 downwards.
GTATGACGCGGATGACATCCGAAAGGTTCAAAATAATGCTAAAGCAATAAATTTATTATATTGTGCTGTTAATGCTGACGATTACAGGAAAATATCGTGTTGTACAACGGCAAAGGAGATGTGGGACAAGCTAGAAGTCACGTACGAAGGTACGGACTAGGTAAGGGAAGATAAAATTGATTTCCTAACCCATTCTTATGAATTATTTCACATGAAGGAAGGTGAAAAGGTGGACGAAATGTTTGAGCGATTTTCAATAATCGTAAATGACTTACATGCTCTCAAGAAAACATTCACGGATAGAGAGCTCGTTCGAAAAATTCTTAGAAGTCTCACACCGGCATGGAGATCAAAGGCCGATGCAATTCAAGAATCCATTGGCGTTTCAGACGTCACCATCGACGCACTAAGAGGTAACCTTAAAACCTATGAATCTACTATTCTTAACCCTTTTGTTGATGATCAAAGGAGGCAAAGTTAGCTCTAAAGGCGAGCACAAGCCAACCGCAAATTGATGAGGAAGGAGACAACGAGTTTGGACTCGTTATCAAAAGATTTCAAAAGTTCATGCGCAAGGAGTATGAACGCAAGGGCAAAAAGCAAGGCAAACAAATCAAGTGCTATGAATGTGGTGAAACCGGGCACATCAAATCAAATTGCCCAAACATCAAAAAGGAGAAGAAACCTTTTAAAAAGCAATGTGCATACATTTCTTGGGGAGGCGACTCTGGAGATGGGCCAAGCGAAGGAGAAGAAGACGAAGCAGCAAATCTTTGCCTTATGGCACAAGAAGACAACAAAGATGAGGTATGTCAAATTTCGTCTAAAAACTTCTTTACTCTTGAAGAAATGAGAACTGCTTTTGATGAATTATATGCTGAGTTTATTAAGGCTTCAAAAACTGTTAAGGGCATAAAAGAAAATGCTTCATTAAAAGAAAAGGATTTTCAAAAACAGCTTTCTTTGAAAGAAAAGGATTTAGAAAAACTGGTTTTAGAAAATGAGAAGCTGAAAGAGGAAAACAAGTTTTTTGGAAAAAGAAGTTCCGATAAGCCCGAAAGCTCTACTAGAAATTGCACTTCTTGTTTGCTTCTTAAGAATGAAGTAAGTAGGCTTAAAGGCACACTAGATAAGTTTAATTCTTCGCACAAAAACTTGAATGATGTTCTTGTTAACTTGAAATCAACCAAGCATGGAATAGGCTTCAAAAATGAAGAAAAGGTTGCAGCTAAATCCCAACAACCTAAAGCTCAACCTAGGATTAACAATAGAAATGCTTATCCTAGAAACAACAACTCTAGAGCCAATATGCATGCTAGACAAAATGCTGAACATTTTAGAAGACCTAGGAATGACTTACCACCTAGAAATAGTCACCCTAGAAATGATGCATATTTTAGGCCAAATTTTGAACCCCTTAGAAGACCTAGCAATGGCCCTCAACCGAGAAACAATCACTCTAGAAATGCTGCCCATCCTAGAGCTCATAGTAGGAGAAATAATTCTCATGAAATGCGAAATAGTCATAGTGGTCAAAATAGAGTAAGCAATTTTCATCCGTCCAGTTACTATGAACCTAGAAGGATGCATAACCCAAATGTGACTTGTCATTATTGTAGACGTATTGGTCATATTGCTCATGCATGCTTTACACGTCATAGACATGTTACTCAATCGCATCATTATAATATGCCTAACCCCCAAGGACCCAAGATGGCATGGGTACCTAAAGAACATTAATTTGTTTTGTAGGTGTGCTTGAAGGGATCAAGTGTACTATGGTACCTTGATAGTGGATGCTCCAAGCATATGACGGGAGATAAATCCAAATTCCTTCAATTAGAGCACAAAGAAGGAGGAAGTGTTATCTTCGGTGATAACAATAAAGGAAAGATCATCGGCATCGGCTCGGTCGGTAAGGATGAAAAATCCTCTATTAAGCATATATTACTTGTGAAAGGTTTGAAGCATAATCTCTTGAGCATAAGCCAATTATGTGACAAGGGAAATCTTGCTCTATTTAATTTGGATGAATGCCTAGTATTTAGACGTAGTGATTTCAAAATCATACTTCGTGGTTTTAGAGTTGATAATATTTATATGGTTGATCTTGCTAATTCCTCACCCGAATATGTTGATTGTCTAATGAGTAAAGAGGATGATACTTGGCTATGGCATCGTAGAGTAGCACATATCAATATGCATCTTTTGAACAAATTGATTTCTCAAAACTTAGTTGTTGGTCTTCCCTTTTTAAAATTTGAAAATGACTCTATTGGTGACTCGTGTCAAAAGGGGAAGCAAACAAAAGCATCTTTCAAATCTAAAAACATTGTTTCAACTTCTAGACCATTGCAATTGCTTCATATGGATTTATTTGGTCCCTCTCGCATTGAAAGTCTAGGAAGAAATAAATATGCTTTTGTGATTGTTGATGATTACTCGAGATTTACTTGGACTTTATTTCTTGCCAATAAAAGTGATGTTGTTCAAAATTTTAAATTTTTTCTTAAGCGTGTTCAAAATGAGAAAGAAACAACCGTCACTTCAATTAGAAGTGATCATGGGGGAGAGATTGATCACAATCTCTTTGCGGACTTTTGTGACGAACTCGGAATCGAGCATACCTTTTCCGCTCCACGTACACCACAACAAAATGGGGTGGTGGAAAGGAAAAATAGGTGTCTCGAAGAGATGGCTAGAACCATGCTCGACGAAGCTAAGATACCCAAACATTTTTGGGCGGACGCCGTGAGTACCGCTTGCTACGCTCTAAATAGAGTATTAATTCGGCCGATACTCATGAAAACCCCCTATGAACTTTATAAGGGAAGAAAACCAAATATTTCCCATTTTAGAGTTTTTGGTTGCAAATGTTTTGTTCATAACAATGGCAAAGACCAATTGGGTAAATTTGATGCTAAGTCGGATGAAGGTATTTTCATTGGATATTCCTCACGTAGTAAAGCATATAGGGTCTTTAATAAAAGAACCCAAATTGTGGAGGAATCCCCTCATGTTGTATTTTCCGAAAATAATGCTCGCTTGGTGAGAAAGGATTCCGGTTTTGATCTTGCAGGTATCTTAGATAGCTTGAAAGACAAAATACAAGAGGAACCACCCAAGGAAAATAAAGATGAAACTGAGGAACAACCAACGGAAGAAGCGCCACAATTGGAAAAAGAAATGAATATGCCTAACGAGTGGAGGACAATCAAAGATCACCCTCTCGAACAGGTAATTGGCAACATTGGAGACAAGGTAAGTACCCGAAACTCTCTCAAAAATACCTTAGAACATACTGCTTTTGTTTCTCAAATTGAACCCAAAACCATCTCAGAAGCAATTGGGGATGAATTTTGGACCTTGGCAATGCAAGAAGAGCTTAACCAATTCGAACGCAATGACGTTTGGGATTTGGTGCCAAGACCCGAAGTTCATACCATAATTGGTACGAAATGGGTTTTTCGCAATAAACTAGATGAAAATGGTATAATCACTAGAACAAAGCTAGGCTTGTAGCAAAAGGCTATAATCAAGAAGAAGGTATTGACTATGAGGAAACATATGCTCCCGTAGCTAGATTAGAAGCTATTCGCTTATTGCTTGCATTTGCCTCTTCTATGAATTTCAATTTATATCAAATGGATGTGAAAAGTGCTTTTCTAAACGGTTTTATTCAAGAAGAAGTTTTTGCTGAACAACCCCCTGGCTTTGAAAACTTTAAATCTCCCGATCATGTTTTCAAACTCAAAAAGGCTCTTTATGGTTTAAAACAAGCTCCCCGAGCTTGGAATGAAAGATTGAGTAAGTTTCTATTGGAAAATGATTTCATTAGGGGGAAAGTTGACACAACTCTCTTTGTTAAGCATAAAAACAATGATATTTTGTTAGTTCAAATATATGTAGATGATATTATATTTGGTGCTACTAACAATGTTTTATGCAAGGAATTTTCCGATTTAATGACAAGCAAATTTGAGATGTCTATGATGGGTGAGTTAACATTCTTTTTGGGATTACAAGTAAAGCAAATGAAAGAAGGTACATTCATTTGTCAAGCCAAATATTGCAAAGAATTGCTGAAACGATTTGAGATGAACAATGCAAAAGAAATGGCAACTCCCATGAGCACATCAGATCATCTAGACAAAGATGAGAAAGGTAAGGTTCTTTATCTTACTGCTAGTCTTCCGGACATCATGTTTAGCGTGTGCTTATGCGCTCGTTATCAATCGTGTCCGAAGGAGTCTCACCTTACTGCGGTAAACGGATTTTAAGGTATCTTGTTGGTACTACAAATGTGGGTCTATGGTACCCCAAAGGCTCTTCATGCGCACTTGTTGGCTACTCCGATTTCGATTTTGCTGGATGCAAATTGGACCGCAAGAGCACTAGTGGCACTTGCCATTTGCTCGGTAGCTCTCTCGTTTCTTTGTTTAGCAAGAAACAAGTAAGTGTTGTGTTGTCCACAACCGAGGCTGAATATGTAGCCGCGGGGAGTTGTTGCGCTCAAATCCTGTGGATGAAACAACAACTCTTGGACTATGGCCTAAGTCTTGATCATATCCCTCTTAGATGTGATAATACTAGTGCCATATGCTTGACGAAGAACCCCGTTCTTCCTTCGCGAACGAAACACATTGAAATTAGACATCATTTTATTAGAGATCACGTTCTCAAAGGCGATGTCAAAATTGAATTTGTTGAAACCAAAAACCAATTTGCAGACATCTTTACAAAGCCTTTAGAGAAAGAGTCCTTCTTCCGAATTCGCAGTGAACTCGGGATCCTTGACTCCACGTTGATCTAAGTCATGCATTGCAATTTTTTATTACATGAGTTCTAACTTGATCGTTGGAGACGTCTAACGATTTTTGCAGGTATCGCCCCAAAGGAAAGGGGAATTATAAAGTTTGACGTACAACAATCGGTTTCCGTCGTAAAAAAAAAAATCGATTATTTAGTATCAATAATCGATTATGTTGCTATTATTCGGGTTGATGTTGCTATATTCTTTTAAATAAACAAGTTTTATTTACATCTTTAGCATCTTACTATTATGTTATTTTTGCTAATGGCAAAAGGGGGAAGATAACGGGTATGCACTCTCAGTATCTATAAGCTTAAATTAAGGGGGAATTCATATATTGAGGAGGAACAAATTGCATACTTGTTGCATGTATACACTTGTCTTGAATCGTCAATATAAATTGCTTGCATTGCATATCCCGCTTAATGTTTGCCATTATCAAAAAGGGAGAAATTGTTGGAAACACGTTCTCAATGCAATATACTAAAACGTGTGTTCTTTTGTATAGGTTTTGATGAATGACAAACGAAGCGAAAATTGATATATGACGAAGTTCAAGAAACAAGCGCACAATTGATATACATCGAGATTCAAGCTCAAGACAAAGTTTTATAGTTTAATTGAGTCATTCTTAATTGTGATCTTGATCCTACAACTTGACTCGTAACATGGCTTCTCTCACAAAACTATTTTCCAAAATCATGCATATTTAATTTAATGCTAAATGATTTTAAATCATGCATATTTTCATTAGTCAAAATGATTTTTAAATGCCTCTGAAAACTAGACTAAGATAATCGATTATGTACTAATGATAATCGATTGTCTTAAGCCAAGACTGCATGACAATCGATTGTGAACTAATGACAATCGATTGTGTTAAGGCAGTGAACATCAGGTTTCTTCAAACCTGCATGACAATCGATTGTGAACCTTATGACAATCGATTGTGATGAGGCAGTGTCCATCAAAGTTTTTCAAAACTCAGAATAATCCATTGTGAAGCTAATGACAATCGATTGTGAAGAGACAGTGTCCTTCAGATTTTTCAAAGTCACAAAATAATCGATTGTGAACTAATGACAATCGATTGTGTTGAGGCAGTGACTTCCAGTGATTTTCAAATTTATTAAATAATCGATTGTGAGTATATAACAATCGATTGTCAAGAGGCAGTGTCTAAAATGTTTTTCAAAAACTGATAAGTAATCGATTGTTAACTTTGTGCAATCGATTGTGAAGCTGACCGTTGTCGTAAAGTTTTCAAATACCGTCAGGTAATCGATTATTGATTATGTATAATCGATTGGATTTGATTAAAATCCGGAAAAGATTTTTTGAACGTTATTGGGTAATCGATTATTGATTTGGTATAATCGATTGTTTTGATTAAAATCCGGAAAAGATTTTTTGAACGTTGCTGAGTAATCGATTGTTGATTCTGGACAATCGATTGTTTGTGGTAAAATCTGGAAAGGATTTTTTGAACGTTGCCAGTAATCGATTATGGATTGTAAGTAATCGATTATCATGCGTAAAATCTGGGATTGAATTTTGATCTGACTGGCAGACAATCGATTGTTGGGGTTTGACAATCGATTGTCAGTGAGTAAAATCAGCAACTCTTAATTGGCAACTAGGCAACGGTAATGCCAAGTTTTTCAACTATAAATACAGCTTCATTTCAGTGTTATAAACACAACAACATACTACAACTGATCATTAGATTGCTATAAGCTTGCATACTTTTGTTTATCATTTTATATTCAATTTCATAAAGCTTTTGAGAGCCATATTCTTGTCCAAAGTTGTTGTGATCCAGAGCTTACTTCTTTTACTCATATCTACTCATTAAGGAGTATTTTGTTTGAGTGTTTTAGTGTTGTATACACTTGTAAGAGAATTGTAATTCTCTTGTTGTAAGGAACTTGCGTTTCCTTGGTTGAAGTCTTGGAGTGTTGTAACTCCGAGCAAAGGTGTTGAGGCTTGCGTCCTCAAGTTGTAAAGGTTTGTTTAGCACCCGGAAGCTTGACACGTTAGTGGAAAATCTTGAGAGAGTCTCTCGGGGACTGGACTAGCCACACGTTGTGGTGAACCAGGATATATCTGTGTGTAAGTTATTATTTATCGCACTTATTTACTTCCTGCAAATTTTAATTTCCGCAAGTTTAAGCTAAATTTTATTATAACGCTATTCACCCCCCCCCCCCTCTAGCGTTAAGCGTATTATCTAACAAGAATTACATACGATGTCCGCACCGTGGCCTTTTCTTGCATGGGGCATGGATGTAATTGAGCCAGCAGTGTCAAATGGGCACGGGTTCATTTTGGTTGCCATAGATTATTTTACCAAGTGGGTAGACGCTAAGACGTTCAAGTCCGTGACCAAGAAAGTTGTGGTGGATTTTGTGCATTCGTAAATTATCTTTCGATTTGGGATACTAAAGGTGATCATTACAGACAATGGAGCTAATCTCGATTGTCATTTGATGAAGGAGACATGTGAGCAGTTCAAGATTACCCATCGCCATTCTACTCAATACCGCCCCAAGGCAAATGGTGCAGTTGAAGCGGCCAATAAGAATATATAGAAAATACTTCGAAAGATGGTAGAGGGTTCTAGAGAGTGGCATGAAAAGCTGCCTTTTGCATTGTTAGGGTACCGCACCACTGTTCGTACTTTAGTAGGGGCGACTCCTTATTTGTTGGTGTACGGCGCTGAAGTAGTGATACCTGCAGATGTGGAAATCTCGTCCCTTCGAATTATCATGGAAGCTGAGATCGATTATGAATAGGTGAAAGCCCGCCTTAAACATTTGAGTTTGGTCGATGAGAAAAGGTTGGCATCAGTGTGTCATGGCCAATTGTACCAGCAAAGTATGGCAAGAGCATACAATAAGAAAGTGCGTCCGAGGAAGTTTGAAGTGGGACAGTTAGTGGTGAGACGTATTTTGCCTCATTGGGATGAAGTAAAAGGAATATTCGCTCTAAACTAGCATGGGCCATTTGTTGTAACCAGAGTATTGTCTACTGGTGCATTATATTTGACAGATGTGGAAGGAAAATGTGTAGAAATGGCTATCAATTCTGACGCAGTCAAGAGATACTATGTATGATTTCTTTGTTTGATTGTGCTTGTTTGTATCTGGCGTATTTTGAAGATTGGAATGACGAAGGCATTTTGTTCTGCTATCTAAACACATTATCCCTTGTCACCCCTTTTGAGACTTGTTTATTTTCTTTCATACCCCTCTTTCGAAATCACTGGCACAATTAGGAAGTGAAAGTGTGACAGATAAGTAAATGAATAAAAGGAAGGAAGAAAAAGAAAAGAAAGAAGAAGAAAAGTAAAAAGAAAAGAAAAAATAAATAAAAGAAAAGGAAAAATGGAAAAGGGAAAAGGGAAGAAGAAAAGAAGAACAGAAAAATAAGAGAAAGAAAAATCACAACAAAGTAATTTCTATAACGTGAACTACGTTTGACTTGATCCTGAAAGGGTACGTAGGCAGCCTTCCTCTGAGGTTCAGTCATACCAAAATAAAACTCCAAAAGTCCCCAAGCAAGAAACTGGGGCCAAATTTGGATTGTTGTGAAAGAATCTGATTCTGAAAGTTGTAATTTTAACCCATTTGAATTGTTTTTGAGCCTTTTATACCTTCTTTTTTTTCTAACCCATCCAAAATCCCACGTTTTCGGTCCAAAGAAAGACCTTCCAATCAATCTTCGAGAAACACCAAGTCAAGCAAGTAAAGGTAATTCATGACAGGGGCAACACCCTCGTTCAAGCAGGAAAAGAAAAATGAGAGAGTCTTATTGGTAAAAACCCTCATAGGTACCGTAAGGCGATTAGAGTGGAGAGAAATAAAAATGAGAGAGTCTTATTGGTGAAAACCTTCACAGGCACCATAAGGCGACGGGAGTTGAGAGAAATGAGAGAGTCTTATTGGTGAAAACACTCACGGGCACCTTGAGGTGAAAGTGAGTTAAGAAGTGAACAAATGAGAAAGGCCTGTTGGTGGAAAATTGTTTCAAGGCAACGCAGGATGAACAAGGTCAAGGTTTGGGTAAAGTAGTCAAGTGATAGAAATTCTAGGGCAACAAAGTATGGCAACTAAAAGCTGGTTAGTTGGACAGATTGGGTCGATTAGTCCGAAATGTATGCCATGACCGGTGGTACCAGATGTTCTTGTCAGATAAGTTTCTTTTCCTTCTTTTTTAGCAGTTATCCGGTTTTGGATTCTTCTTATCCTTAACTCATAAAATCATTGAATTTCATTTATTTTGGGGTTTTATATGTCTAAGATGTTTCCATGTCAGTCTTGTTCAAAGCAAATGGAAATAGAATTTCAAAGCTCACTACCAGTTACAAAACAATTGTAAAGCACAATGTGGTCAGAACGTGTCAAAGACAACGTGATGTAAGGTGGAATACAGGGGATCACCGGAAATGTCATTGGTGGAATAATTGGGAAATGTCGTGGGAAATGCAAAGGTTCGGATAAAGGGATCAGAGGTGTGAAACAACAGCATGGGTATAGAACACTCGGGTTGTCAAAAGTTAGGGGGTTGAAAGTCAGGCAGAAAGTCAAGCGGTTCATGGCCAGTTCGGGGAAGCCGGTTGAAACAAAGCAATGCAGTGGAAGGATTTTCAGCAAGAATGCCATCAACTAACCACCATTTTAAACTGGCAAAATTTTCTTTGATTGAAACAGGGATAGAAAATTCGGTTGTTTCAGAGGAACTCTCCATAAGGGAAAGACAAGCAGTAATCAGGTTTGATCGCAAAGTGTGGTTTGATTAAAATACAAGATAATCATGAATAGCATAGGAGAATGTAAGTTGGTTTCAAAGTTTGCATGTTTAGGAGAAGATTCAAGTATGAGTTGTCATGACCTTCTGGATAATATAATGTAGTTCGAAAATCCTCGTAGATTGCATAATGTAGTGAGAGTAATACCTTTAGAAGATATAAATTAGGTTCGTAATTGTTAGGAATTGTCAAGACCTCCTTGGATAATAGGACTTAGCTTTCGAACTCTTAGTAATAGTTGGTATAATGATTCAGTTAACGCTCACCCATGCACCCAGCTTCCAAACTAGGGCCGAAACTTTTCTTTGTTTGCCTATTTTGTTGAAGTCAGGAGCCCACCTGCAGAACAGAGGCATGCATTTCAAATTTCTGCAGTCAGGAGCCCGCCTAGAGAACAGAGGCATACAATTCAAGTTTCAGCAGTCAGGAGCCCACTTGATGAACAGAGGTGTTATAATTCAAATTGTATTTTTCAATTGATTTCTTTGTCTATTTTAAAGTCAGGAGCCCTACTGGAGAATAGAGGTATACATTCAATTTTTAAAGTCGGGAGCCCGCCCGTACAATAGAGGAATACATTTTCAAGTTTTGAAGTCGGGAGCCCGCCCGTATAGCATAGGAATGCATTTCAAGTGATGAAGTCGGGAGCCCGCCTATATAAAAGAGGTATTACAATTCAAGTTTTAGTTTTCAAATTCTTATTAATATCCGGTAACGTGATACCCAGCTTCCGAACTAGGGCAGAAAGTTTTCTTTGTTTTGTCTATTTTGTGAAATCAGGAGCCCGCCTAGATAATAGAGCAGTACATTCAAGTTCAAATTCAGCAGTCGGGAGCCTTCACGTATAACAGAGGAATACATTCAAGTTCAAGTTCAGCAGTCGAGAGCCCGCCCCTATAACAGAGTAATACATTCAAGTTCAAGTTCAGCAGTCGGGAGCCCGCCCGTATAATAGAGGAACACACTCAAGTTCAGCAGTCGGTATTTCACCAAGAGAACATAAGACAACAAGGCAACAAGGGATACAAGACCAAGTTGAAGATTTAGATAGGATTTTTGTAATTCATAGAGCGTGGCTAGTTTACCTTCTTTTATTTTGACATGGTGTTATAAGGGAGGTCAACAAGCCAGTAGCAGCAGCAATTGCAGTGAAATCATAGCTCCTGGTAGTCCCAGCTACCAGATATTCCCGAACTACACTGACTTGATTCCTTTTAGCCAAGGATATGTAGGCAACCTCAGAAGCAGGGTGCGGTCAATTCATTCAAAAATGCTTCACACAGAGTATTCAAACGGGATAAAATCACTCGTATCCACTCACTTATCTTTGCACAAAAACTATTTGTGTTTCCGAGCAAAGAGGGGCACCTGTGAGCACGTGATTTTACCCTACACGAGTTACTCCCAGAAATTCAAACAAAATAATTTCTTTCATTATTTGTAATTTTGTAGATTTTTGTGATACTTTATGTTAATTGTTTGCATTTTGTTTGTGTATTTTAATTAGTGAATACAAAAAATATCTGGCATTTTGGATTTAGGATTTAGTTTTGTATTGTAGTATTAACTAACAAAATGGTTGTTTATAAAAACAAAATCAAAAATCAAAAAAGTAGTGTAATTCGCATTTTAGTTTAGTCTTGGTTTTTAGAGTTAGTTTTTGGGTTAATTTGTTTTAATTAATTGTGTTAATTACATTTTAGGTTTAATTAGTTTTTTTAGTTTTAGGAAGTAATTTTAATTTTACTTAATATTTGAAAAAAAAAAGAGAAAGAAGAAATGGAATTCTTGGAATTAAGCTTGTTTTGAAATAAATGAAGAGATGAGTATTAATTGGGCCAATATTCAGCTAATTCACAGCCCAAACATTTTCCTTCAAAACCAAATCGAACCCGCCCCAGTTCCGGCCCTCTCCCAGCCCGAAACCCGGTCCTTTTCCCACTAAACCAAATGACACCGTTTGGTCACTCTCTAATCTGGACCATCGAGGTTTATATGATCAACGGTCATGAAAGTGCGGTGGAATGGGTATATAACAGTCCAAAATGAAACCAATTCCATCTCTCGTCTCTCTTCGTCCCCCAAATAAGAGAACACCAAAAGAATCCTAGCTAGCCGACACCAAATTCTCCACCGCTATTGATGGTGGCGCCGGTTCCGTTCAACCCCAAATGAATACCCTAGGATCTTCACATCACAAATATCCAACCCATTTCCCTCAAATCATTGCCAATATCTTTAAATCTTCATTTGAAGATCTGGAGAAAAAACCCAACTTCTTCCAAATCCGGTCAAAATCGTACCCCATAGCCTCCTGGGCCTCTTCACTCCGAATTCCAAGCCAAGAACCTTCAAATTCAAGAGAAGCTCCATGAATTCCGGATCTAGGGTGTGACGATCCAAAGGGTTATCACCGTAATTATCCCTTTATCCGTGCTTCCGAGGCCTTGAAAACCTCACTTCTAGTTGCCTCAATTTGCGTGCGCATTTTGGGCGCGAAGCTAGAAAATTGCGGTGTTAAAATATGTGAATTCTGTGGAAAATTCATATAATTTAGATATTAATTGGATATAGTTGACTTTGGTCAACATTTTGGGTAAACGGACTTGGACCCATGATGTGATGGTCCCGAGAGGTCTGTAGGAATATATGGGACTCGAGCGTATATTCAGAATCGAAATCCGAGGCCCCAAGCCCGAGTATAGAATTTTTGAAAGAAATTGTTTTCCTGAAAATGATATGAAAAATAAAAATGAAATGAGTCAGAAAATATAGGTATCGGGCTTGTATTTTTATTCCGACACCCGGTACAGGTCTTAAATATGCGTTAAGTGCTTTCTGTAAAATTTGGTTGAAATTGGACGTCGTTTGGCGTGTTTCGGACCTAAATATCCAAAGTTAGAGGTTTATGAACTTTGAAATAAAAATGATAATTTTGAGGTTTAATTCATCGAATTTGATGATCGCTCGACTAATCTCGTAGGATGTTATTGAGTTAGTGTGTGCGTTTGGTTGGGAGCCCCGAGAGCTCAAGAGCGATATTGAAGGTGGTTCGTGGTGTTTTTACACTTAGAATGTCATCAGATTTTTCTACAATTGTTACACAGACCTTTTCCTCTATGCAATAGCATAGGCATGTCTGTGATCGCATAGAGTCCCTTTGTAGTCATCCCACTTTGTTCAATGCGATCGCATGGTTTCATACGCGATCGCATAGCTTAGCCAGTCTCTTCAATGCGATCGCATTCCCCTGTACGCGATCGCATAGCTTTGGACCTCACCCAAATTCCAGGCTTCCTTTCCTCTACGCGAATGCATGACCTCTTCTGCGATCGCAGAAGCCAACTTTCCCACTAATCTATGTGATCGCATATGCTTCCCTGCATTTGCATATATCAAAACGCTTCAATGATTTTTATTAAAAACAAAACCTTAAGTTACGGGGATTCTTCCCCATTTTTCACATGAACACTTTCCCTAAATTCTCCATAAGCAATTTTCAAGAGCTCCTTTCTCCATAACTCTTTGGGTATGTAATCTTTACATCATTCCTCATTATTTCTTCATCCAATTACTAAGTTCCTAGACCTAAATCATGAAGCCAAGGTAGAATTTAGGGCATTTGGATATAACGAGGGCTTTTGTGATTTTGGGCAATTCAACCTCAATTTGAGGTCGAATCTTAAAACAAATTACATATTTGAACTCATGGGGTTATGGGTGATTGAATTTTGGTCTGAGTCTCTAGTTTGTGTTATAATTTATGCCGTTCACTAGAGGGGGGGTGAATAGTGAGGCACGAGAATATTGAAATATTGCGGAATTTAAAATTGCAGGAATAAGTAAATACGGTAATTGAAATAATCAAGAAAGAACACACCGTATTTTATCCTGGTTCACCACAACCCGTGGCTAGTCCAGTCCCCGAGAGACTCTTTCGAGATTCCACTATCTTCGTCAAGCTTACGGGTGCTTAACAAACCGTTACAGTTGCTCAAGGATACCGCACCTTAAGACTTCACTTGCTTGAGGATACCTCACCCCAAGACTTCAACCACTAAGACTTTGGGTACTTAGCAAACCCGACAAATGAGAAGATATGTTCTTCTCAAACAACTCTCTTTTACAACAAATACTCTCTCAATAGAGTGGATAAAGAGAAACAAAATAAGCTCTATGAACAACACAACGTTGTCTATCAAATGGCTCAACAAAAGCTCTAAAATGATGCTTGAAAATGATCAATATGTATATCAATATATGCAGGAGTTGTGTGTTTAAAATCAGCTCAAAAGACCTCTTTTAATAGGTGAAAAAGTGGTGCTGACCGTTGCTTAATTGATAAATAAAATCCCTCTGTGCTTCAATAATCGATTGTTTGGAGGTGACAATCGATTGTCTGACCAACGTTCAAAAAACAAATTCCTGATTTTAGGCTAAACAATCGATTGTTAACCCTGAATAATCGATTGTTCTTCAACGTTCAAAAATCAATTTAGGATTGTGGAACGGTCAAAAAATAATCGATTGTATGAAAGTGACAATCGATTGTTGACAATCGATTGTGGGACAAAGACAATCGATTGTTTTGATATTTAAAAACGGTTGCACTGTCTCAAAATAATCGATTGTCAAAGTGGACAATCGATTGTTAAAGTAGACAATCGATTATGTTGTTCCAGTGTTCAAAACTTTGGCAACGGTCGATTATATACACTTGATATACACTGTGTATACCAGAGTATACCAGAATTGAAAACTTACTTCAAAACCCATTTTGGTTGAAATGAAAACGTTAAAATCATTTTGTTTGAAGTATATATTAAAAATATTTATGATATATATAATTTAATAAAGTGATTTTATGCATGTTTATGATGACCTAATGTTGAGCCAAAGGATAAGATAACTTAAACGTTGTCCTTACATTGGTTCTACCAAACGATCTACGTCTTGGGTCTTCGGTCTTGACCTTCTTTGGCTCGTTCATGCAATTCCGTCATCAGTATGCTTCTCGCCATTTGATTATACTGTTGTTTGACACTTGACTTCATTGTTTGTCATTCATCAAAACCTATACCTGAAAATCATGCTCATACAACCAAAGCGCACATATCAAAGGTATACATGAATTCCAACAGTTTGGACCATGTGGGCCCGGGGTCGGATTTTGGTATTTTTTGAAGAATGATTGGAAATTCATTTCTAAGCTATGGGTTTATGTTTTGAGACATTATTGATAATATTGAACTAATTATGGCTAGATGTCATTGTTTCGGAGTTGGATTCTTGATGAAACACGGTATTAGAGGTTTGATTGTTATTTTCGGACCGAGGTAAGTGTTTGATCTAACTTTTGATTGAGGTAATAGGATTAGAGTTTTTTGATTGCTACTTGCTAAATGATCGAGTATGGAGTATAGGCATGGTGACGAGTATCTATACACCGGAGTCTAGCATGACCGTGAGTCGCATCTGCTTTTAATTCGAATGATGTGACATAATTGTCTTGTTTAATTGATAATTCCATATGAAGTGTTAGTTGAGAAGGAAATAAGTTAAAAGAGAAAGTGTGGTATTATTCCCTTGCTGGGACTTATCCGTTGTTTTGTTCTCCCTTGCCGGGATATTTAATATTGTTTGTTTATTCCCCCTCACCCTGATTGGTTGTGGCTGTTGCTTTGGTGAGGAAGAGTGATATTTATACATGAAGGGTCATTCCGTGCCATGTTTGATATTTATGCACGAAGGATCATTCGGTGCGATATTTGATAATTATGCACGAAGGGTCATTCTGTGCCATGTTTTGAATAATTACGCACAGAGGGTCATTCTGTTCCTTGATATGAGAGTATGTGAGGAAAAGCACGAAGGTTGATGTTGTAAACCTTATTTGACTATCTTGGTGAGAACGAGAGTAAAAGCACGAAGGTTGGTGCCGTGCAATTGTCGATTTACCTATTTTTCTTAATTGATGATATTGTTCATTTTTATTTCATTATTCGTTAATTCTACATCTGAATTGTTCCACCCCCATAGCATGCTCTCCTCCTCTATATATTTCTACCATTGTGTGTGTGTGTGTATATATATATATATATATATATATATATGTGTGTGTGTGTACAGGTTGTTTTTGGTAGGTCCTGTCTAGCCTCGTCACTACTTTGCCGGGGTTAGTCCATGCACTTACCTGCACATGGGGTTGGTTATGCTGATGCTACACTCTGTGCGTTTTTGTGCACAGATCAGGGAGCAGCTTTTTGACCTCAGTAGCAGTATTGCTCGTGCGCTAGTTTCACCTCAGGGACTCTCGAGGTAGCTTAGCTAGCGTTCGCAGGTCGAAGTCCCTTTCCTTATTTTTCGTTTGTTAATCTTGTATCAGACAAACACTATGTATTTCTTTCGCAGGCTTGGTTGTAGTATTCCTTAGTAGTCCATGAGTAGTGACACCAGGATTTGGGTAGAGATATGTTTTAAACATCCGCATTATGATTTCATTTTTATTAAACTTAAAGTCTTCCGCTTTTATTTATTGTTTTCCATATATTATATTGTTGAGATTTATCGGAGAATGTTTAAATTTTGGCTGGTCTAACTCCGTTAGTAGGTTCCATCACGACGCCCGATGGTGGGAAATCTGGGTCGTGACAAGTTGGTATCAGAGCACTAGGTTACGTAGTGCTCACAACTCACGAACAAACTTGGTAGAGTCTGAGGGATCGGGACAGAGATGTCTGTATTTATCCCCTAAGGCTACATAGTTAGGAAAATTTTCACTTTGTTCTTTCTTGTCATGTGTTTCCGTATCTCAAACTCCGATTGAGTTGTCTACTCTACTCTTCTCAGATGGCAAGAACATGTGCTTCCTCTTCTACCGCTCAACAGCTCGAGCCCCTAGCAGCAGTTTCCACGAGGGAAAGAGGCCTAGGCCATGCCAGAGGTTGAGGAAGGGACAGAGCTCAGCCCCTAGCAGAAGTCCCAGTGGAGGAGTCTCGGATTAATCAAGGCGATGAGGTTCCAGCTGTAGCACCTCTAGTCGGCCCGGCTCAGGTACCAGAGGGGTTCATAGCCACCCCAATTCTACAGGACATTTTGGTCAAATTGGCGGGCTTTGGTGAGAGCGTCATTCGTGCGGGTTTGTTTCCAGTGGTTCAGCCAGCGGTGGCACGTCAGCAGGGTGCAGTGGCTCAGACCGGGAGTGATATCCTTTTTTAGGAGGCGGTCAAAATGGGCTGTAGAGTTGAGAAGGTACTGGCATAGAGAGGCTGTCATAGATCGGATAAGTGGCCCCGTTATACAGGCAGACTCAGTGGTACCTCATCTGGAGGTAGAGGTTTTTATGGAAGAGGTCATCCTTCCACGCCTTTCTAGTCAGCTTCTCATGTCACTCATAGTACTTTAGATGATCACTCCGGTCGACAGGGCCAGCCGCAGTTTCCTCAGTTGCAGCATTTGTGTAGATGTTATGAGTGTGTAGATCTCAGTCACATCGGTAGATATTGCCCGTGGTTGAGAGGTGCTCGGTCGCAGCAGTAGGGTCCTCATCCCAAGATTCAGGCCACAGGTGATCCACGGGCCGCCCAGCCAGCTAGAGGCGGGGGTAGAGGCCATGGAGGTGGAGGTAGGGACCATAAAGGTGGAGCTTAGACCTCCAGAGGTAGGGTTCAGCCGGTAGTCAATTGTCCCAGAGACACAGCTTAGGAAGGTAGGGCCTAGCACTGTTTTAATGCTTTGCCAGCCAGGACAGAGGCCGAGTCATCAGATGTTGTGATTATAGGTACTATTCTGGTCTGTGATAGAGGTGCTTCCGTGTTGTTTGATCCCGGATCTACGTATTCATATGTGTCGTCCTATTTTGCACTCTATTTGGTTGTGCCTAGTGAGGTGTTGGGTATTCCTGTATATGTGTCTACACCGGTGGGTGATTCTACAGTTGTTGACTGAGTGCATCGTTCATGTATGGTAGTATTTGAGGGTCTTGAGACCCGTGTTGACTTATTGCTCTTAGATATGGTGGACTTCGACGTCATATAGGGGATGGATTGGTTGTCCCCGTATCATCCTATTTAGGATTATCACACCAAGACTGTGACCTTGGCTTTTCCAGATTTGCCCCATTTAGAGTGAAGAGGGACTTTAGATTATTCGACCCGTAGTATGATATCGTATGCGAAGGCTCGACGCATGGTTAAGAAGGGGTGTTTAGCTTATTTAGCGTATGTTCGCGACTCCAGCGCAGAGGTTCCTTCCATTGGTTCTGTTCCTATTGATTGGGAGTTCCCCAAGGTTCCCCTACCCTAGACCTTCTGGATATGCCGCCCGGCAAGGATATTGATTTTTGTATTGATCTGGCTCTGAGCACTCAGCCTATTTCCATTCCGATGTATCGCATGGCCCCGCCATAGTTGAAGGAGTTGAAGGAGCAGCTTTAGGACTTGCTTAATAAGGGTTTCATTAGACCCAATGTATCCCCTTGGGGAGCACCGTGTGATTTGTGAAGAAAAAAGATGGGTCGATGTGAATGTGCATTGATTACCAGTAGTTGAACAAGGTGACGATAAAGAACAAGTATCCACTACCGAGGATTGACGATTTATTCGACCAGCTTCAGGGTGCTAGGGCATTCTCGAAGATAGATTTGAGGTTTGGTTATCATCAGCTGAGGATTAGGGCGTCAGATATCCCTAAGACATCATTTCGCACTCGGTATGGGCGTTATGAGTTTTTGGTCATGTCATTTGGGTTGACCAATTCCCCAGCAATATTTATAGAGTTGATGAACCGAGTGTTCAGGAACTATTTGGATTTTTTTAGTGATTTATTTCATTAACGATATTCTGATATACTCCCGCAGTCAGGAGGAGCATGAGCAGCACCTCAAAGTGGTTCTTCAGACTCTGAAGGATAGTCAGTTGTATGCCAAGCTCTCGAAGTGCAAGTTTTGGTTGATATTTGTTGCATTCCTTGGTCACATTGTTTCAGCAGAGGGTATTCAGGTGGACCCGAAGAAGATTGAGGCAGTCAAGAATTGGCCTCGACCAGCATCAGCTATAAAGATCCGGAGTTTCTTCGGGTTAGCGGGTTACTACCAACGGTTCATGGAGGGGTTTTATCTATTACATCCCCGATGACCAGATTGACCCAGAAGGGTGCCCAGTTCAGGTGGTCAGATGAGTGCGAGACGAGCTTTCAGAGGTTCAAGACAGCTCTAACTACGGCACCGATATTGATTTTACCCACGGGATCAGGTCCTTATACTATTTATTGTGATGCTTCCCGTATCGATCTTGGCACAGTGTTGATGCAGAATGGAAGAGTCATAGCATATGCTTCGAGGAAGTTGAAGATCCATGAGAAGAATTATCCAGTTCATGACTTAGAGTTGGCAGCCATTGTTCATGCCTTGAAGATCTGGAGGCATTATTTATGTGAGGTGACATGTGAGGTGTACAGGGATCACAAGAGCCTTTAGTACTTGTTCAAACAGAAGAAGTTGAATTTCATACAGCGGAGGTGGTTGGAGTTGTTGAAACACCATGATATTTCTATTTTATACCACCTGGGGAAGGCCAATGTGGTGGCCGATGCATTGAGTTGGAAGTCCGCCAGCATGGGTAGTCTTTCTTATATTCAGGTCAGCCAGAGACCGCTTTATTTGGATGTTCATTCCTGGGCTAATCGATTTGTAAGATTGGATATTTCTGAGCCTAGCAGGGTGTTAGCTTGCACGGTTGCTCCTTCATTGTTGATGAAGCGTATTCGGGAGCGGCAGTTTGATGATCCCCACATGTGTGTCTTGAGGGACACGGTGCAATGGGGAGATGCCAAGAAGATGACCTTGGGAGATGATGGTGTATTGAGATTGCAGGGGTGAGTTTGTGTGCCCAATATTAACGGTATTCAGGAGTTGATCTTAGCGGAGGCCCACAGTTCTCAGTATTCGATTCATCCGGGCGTCGTGAAGATATATCGGGATTTGAAACAGCATTATTGGTGGCGCATAATGAAGAAAGACATTGTTGCATATGTGGCTCGTTGTCTTAACTGTCAACAGGTTAAGTACGAGCATCAGAGGCCCGATGGTCTATTTCATAGGATTGAGCTTCCCGAGTGGAAGTGGGAGAGAATTACCATGGATTTTGTTTCTGGCCTTCCGATGACTCGAAAGATGTTTGATGCTATACGGGTTACTGTTGATAGGCTGACCAAGTCAGCGTATTTTATTCCAGTTGCCACTACCTATTCGTCTGAGAGATTTACTGAGATTTATATCAGGGAGATCGTTCGCCTTTGCGGGATGCCGATATCTATCATTTCGGATTGGAGTCCGCGGTTTACCTTGCATTCTGGAGAGCGGTGTAGCAGGAGTTGGGCACCCAGGTTCAGTTGAGTACAGAATTTCATCCCCAGACGGATGGTCAATCCGATAGGACTATTCAGATTCTTGAGGATATGCTCTTATCCTGTGTTGTTGATTTTGGAGGCTCGTGGGACCAGTTCTTGTCTTTAGCAGAGTTATCCTACAACAACAGCTACCAGTCCAGCATTCAGGTGGCTCCGTATGAAGCGTTGTATGGTAGGCGGTGTCGGTCCCCAGTCGGGTGGTTTGAGCCGGAAGAGGCACGATTATTGGGTACAGATCTAGTTCAGGAGGCCTTGGATAAGGTCAAGATCATTCAGGATAGACTTTGGTCAGCTCAGTCTAGGCAGAAACGTTATGCAGATTGCAAGGTCAGAGATGTTGCTTTCATGGTTGGTGAGCGAGTATTGCTCCGTGTATCACCTATGAAGGGCGTGATGAGATTCGGGAAGAAGGGCAAGCTTAGCCCTAGGTTCATTGGCCCATTTGAGATTCTTGATCGTATGGGAGATATGGCTTATAGACTTGCCTTGCCACCTAGATTATCAAGAGTGCATCCAGATTTTTCATGTATCCATGCTTCGAAGGTATCACGGCGATCCAGCCCACGTGTTAGATTTCAGCACTGTCCAATTGGAAGAGAATCTGTCACATGAGGAGGAGCCGGTAGCTATTTTAGACCGGCAAGTTCGACAGTTGAGGTTGAAAAGTTTTCCTTCAGTGCGTGTCCACTGGAGAGGTCAGCCTCAAGAGGCATCGACCTGGGAGTCCGAGTCTGATATGCGGAGCCGTTAATCCCATCTATTTCCCGACTCAAGTGCTTCATTCTTTTGTCCGTTCGAGGACGGCAGTTATTTTAGAGGTGGAGGATCTGACGACCCAAAGAGTGATCACCGTAATTCTCCCTTTCTTCGTGCTTTCTGAGGCCTTGAAAACCACTTCTAGTTGCCTCGATTTGCATGCATAGTCCGGGCGCGAAGCCGGAAAATTTCGGTGTTAAAATATGTGAATTCTGTGGAACTTTTGAAGAATTTTGATATTAATATGGATATAGTTGACTTTGGTAAACGTTTTGGGTAAACTGACCCGGACCAATGATGTGACGGCCTCGGGATGTCCGTAGAAAAATATAAGACTCGGGCGTATTCCCGAAATCAAATTCAGAGGTCCCAAGCCCAAGTATGGAATTTTGAAAGAAATTATTTTCCTGGAAATGATATGAAAAATTGAAATGAAAATGAGTCAGAAAATATAGGTATCGGGCTCGTATTTTGGTTCCGACACCCGGTACAAGTCGTAAATATGCGTTAAGCGCTTTCTATGAAATTTGGTCGAAATCAGACGTCGTTTGGCGTGTTTCGAACCAAAATATCTAAAGTTAGAGGTTTATGAACTTTGAAATGAAAAATGATGATTTTGAGGTTTAATTCATCGAATTTGAAGTTATTTTGGCGATTTGATCGCTCGACTAAGATTGTAGGATATTATTGAGTTAGTGTGTGTGTGGTTGGAGCCCCGAGGGCTCCGGCGTGATTTTGGAGGTGGTTCGGGGTGTTTTTACACATAGAATGTCATCAGATTTTGCTGCAATTGTTACACAGACCTTTTTCTCTATGTGATCGCATAGGCATGTCTGTGATCGCATAGAGTCCCTTTGTAGCCATCCCACTTTGTTCAATTTGATCGCATGGTTTCATATGCGATCGCATAGCTTAGCCAGTCTCCTCAATGCGATCGTATTTCCCTATACGCGATCGTATAGCTTTGGACCTCACCCAAATTCCAGGCTTCCTTTCCTCTACGTGAATGCATGACCTCTTCTGCGATCGCAGAAGCCAACTTTCCCACTACTCTATGCGATCGCATTCACTGCCCCGCGATCACATAGACCAAAACGCTTCAACGATTTTTATTAAAACCAGAAACTTAAGTTACGGGATTCTTCCCCATTTTTCACACGAACACTTTCCCTAAATTCTCCATAGGCAATTTTCAAGAGCTCCTTTCTCCATAACTATTTGGGTAAGTAATCTTAACATCATTCCCTCATTATTTTTTCATCCAATTACTAAATTCCTAGCCCTAAATCATGAAACCAAGGTAGAATTTAGGGCATTTGGGTAGAACTAGGGCTTTTGAGATTTTGGGTTATTCAACCTCAATTTTAGGTCGGATCTTAAAACAAATTGCATATTTAAACTCGTGGGGTTATGGGTGATTGGGTTTTGGTATGAGCCTTGAGTTTGGACCATGTTGGCCCGGGGTCGAATTTTTGTATTTTTGGAAAAATGATAGGAAATTCATTTCTAAACTATGGGTTTATATTTTGAGTCATTATTGATAATATTGAACTAATTATGGCTAGATATCGTTGTTTCGGAGTTGGATTCCATAGGAAAGACGGTGTTGGAGATTTGATTGCTATTTTCGGACCGAGGTAAGTGTTTTATCTAACTTTGGCTTGAGGGAATAGGATTAGAGTTTTTTTATTGCTACTTGCTAAATGATCGACTATGGTGTATAGGCATGGTGCCGAGTATCTATGCACCGGAGTCTAGCATGACTGTGAGTCGTATCTGCTTTTAATTCGAAATATGTGACATAATTGTCTTGTTTAATTGATAATTCCATATGAAGTGTTAGTTGAGAAGGAAATGAGTTAAAAGAGAAAGTGTGGTATTAGTCCCTTGCTGGGACTTATTTGTTGTTTTGTTCTCCCTTGCCGGGATGTTTAACACTATTTGTTTATTCCCCCTTACCCTGATTGGTTATGATTGTTGATTTGGTGAGGAAGAGTGATATTTATGCACAAAGGGTCATTCCGTGCCATGTTTGATATTTATGCACGAAGGTTCATTCCGTGCCATGTCTAATAATTATGCACGAAGGGTTATTCTGTGCCATATTTTGAATAATTACGCACGAAGGGTCATTATGTGCCTTGATATGAGAGTATGTGAGGAAAAGCACAAAGGTTGATGTCGTGCACCTTATTTGACTGTCATGGTGAGAACGAAAGTAAAAGAACGAAGGTTGGTGTCGTGCAATTGTCTATTAACCTGTTTTCCTCAATTGATCATATTGTTCAGTTCCATTTCATTATTCGTTAATTCTACATCTGAATTGTTCCACCCCCATAGCATGCTCTCCTCCCTCTTAGCTGTTTAAATTCTGTATATTTCTGCCATTGCATATATATATATATATATATATATATATATATATATATATATATATATATATATATATATATATATATATATATATATATATATATATATATATATATATATATATATATATATATATATATATATATATATATATGTTGTTTTTGGTAGGTCCTGTCTAGCCTCGTCACTACTTCGCCGGGGTTAGGCCAGGCACTTACCAGCATATGGGTTCGGTTGTGCTGATGCTACACCCTGTGCAGTTTTGTGCACAGATCATGGAGCAGCTTTTGGACCTTAGTAGCAGTATTGCTCGCGCGCTGATTTCAGCTCAGGTACCCTCGAGGTAGCCTAGCTGGCGTTCGCAGGCCGAAGTCCCTTTCCTTGTTTTTCGTTTGTTCATCTTGTATCAGACAAACACTACGTATTTCTTTCCCATGCTTAGTTATAGTATTCTGTAGTAGTCCGTGAGTAGTGACACCAGGTTTTGGGTAGAGATGCATTTTAAACTTCCGCATAATGATTTCATTTTTATTAAACTTAAAGTCTTCCGCTTTTGTTTAATTATTTTCCGCATATTATATTGTTGGGATTTATCGGAGAATGTTTAAAGTTTGGATGGCCTAGCTCCGTTAGTAGGCGCCATCACGACTCCCGATGGTGGGAAATCCGGGTCGTGACGTAGGGTTTAGAAGTTCGACTTGTTTTGGGGAATTTCAAGCGCTCGATGGATTTTTAATTAATGTTATATGTCTATTTCAGACGAAATAAACATGCAGCATTAATTAAAAGTCAAATTCGAGGTCAGCTTACTCACGAGGAATCAGTGAGTTTATGTTCTAGTGGTTATTTTTTTATTTTTAGTTTAATCATGTTTTGTTTTTGTTAAGATATGTGTTTTGCTTTAATTCATGTGTTGTTCTTACTAGTATAGGTTTAAGTCTCCTTTAATTTTAGGCAGCCCTGTTTAATTGATGCTTGAAATAACATAATCGTTAGATTATTAAATGTTTATCAGTGTTAGATTTCTTTGATAGTAATTCTGTTTTGATGTCGTTCATAGATAATAGTAGTTTGTAATCGGAAATTTGGTAGTTTGCTTATTAGTTTAATTTTTTGGTTAATCTGTTTAAATAAGGTTTTAATCGATCTTGTTTGGGCTTTTGTTTAGTTTTAATCTGTTCTTAGTACTCTTTTATGGTTGTTATTAACTAGTTTTAATTAGTTCAGCTTAGTTTAGTTTAGGATAATCACTAATTGATATTAATATTGTTTTAGTTCAGTGTTCTGTTTAATTAGTTGTTCTAATTAGCTAAATTTTGTTATAGCTGAAGTCTTAACTAGGGTAGAAAGGGTTGGGATAAGTTGTAAATTTCAGGACTAAGGCAGGGGTAAATTGGGTAAACTGATTTAGAAAATCTAGCAATAACTGGAAAAGAACTTCCTAGAAGCTTCTAAATAGGGTTCTAAGGTAAATTTCAGAAGATGAATGTATTAATTTGAGACACAAGTCAGTAAACAAAGGACTAAATGAGTAAAACTTGAGAATAAAGAGGGCCTAAGATGGAAAAACTGAAATCTGAAGTTTCCTTTAAACTTTGCCTATAAAAGGCAGTACACTTTGCCTTAAATTAACAAGTTTCAGCACCTAAAATTCCTCCCAAAAATATTCTTCAAGTTTTATAGATCTTAAATTTGAATTTCAAATCCAAACTCCTTTAGATTTTAGTTCTTTCAAAAATACAAAAACAGAAGCAACAGAAAAGTCAAAAAAAATTATTACATTGATTTTTCCTTAGGTCATTTTCGAATTCCAACATCTAATTCAACTTTCCAGCTTAGTTAGGATTCAAACTACTTGAATTTCCCTGTTTCTGTCCAATATCTTAAGTTTGAAGGCAGCTCGAATCATCTGTGCATTGGATTTGATTAGTTCGAGTTGACTATGGGTTATCTATTGAGTGTATCGATGTGCTAGGTTCACTTCTGGTTATTTGGTGCTATTTTGGGTAGATCTATTAGTCCTGTTTGGTCTTAAAACATCTCTGGATTCCTGAACCTTTTCTGGGTTGCATTTGATCATCTGTTGATTATTGCTGACATCTCCTCTTTCTATTTTGATTCAAACTCCAGGTGCATGCTTTAAGACTAATTTGATGTAATTTCTCCAGTGAAATGAAAATGCAATTGCTACCTGATATTTGTTCTAGATTTCACTGCTTCGTTAGTCTATTATTTTAGGATTTGTCCAATGAATTCATGGCACTAATCTGTTTGTAATGGACTGTATAAACTGCTACTTCTCAGATTCATATGAGTTTTTCAAGTTAAGTACTAGTTGTAATTAATTTCATGTTAGGTTAATAGAATAGTTCGCGTTAGTTGTAGTTAATTTCCTGTTAGCTGTTTCATATATCTGTTTAAAAAGATGACTGAGTAACGAGATAAAATCTATAGTAGTTATTTCACTTTTCAATCTATAATTAAATAGGATTGTTTTAGGGTTGTTTGGGACCATGTTGAACTTCAGTAGAAAGAAATGTCGCGTTCATTGATAGTAAGTTGTAGATTGAATCAAGTCTTCATGCTTAAGTAGGTAGCAGGTATCATATGTGCATACATAATCTTAATCATAGATAAATGTGTTGGTTTAATGTTGGATTTAAGTTTGAGTCTCGGCATGTTGATCCACAAGTGAGAAAATTATGGTCCAATATAGTTAGGACCCTGAAATTGACGTTAAGCTCCAGTTTTGTTTTTAAGAAAAATTGTATTGTGCTTTATCTTCTTGGATGATTTTGAGTGTCAAACTAAGCATAATATAGATGTTAACCAAATGATATGAAATGGTTATGGCATGGTAATCGTTTGAATTCAATTTTGCTCCATAATCAGTATCGAGGCATGTTTCAATCTAAGCCTTGTTTTTGGGCTCACTTTGGCCCAATGGCATGAAGCCTTGCCAGAACAACACATGGCCCGTTGTTGGTCACATAATTTCAATGAGCTGAAGGTTGCCGTATGATTAGGCCTGAAGCCCAATCTATTTGTTTTCTTGTGTATTGGACTGCTTTGAGGCCCAACGAACTGAAAACCCCACTCTACCTCTTAAATCGGGGACCTAAGGTTTGGGCATCTTTGAATGCTTTTAAGGATAATTGAATGGTTAATTAGTTTATTAGGACCCTTTTAGAGAAAATATTAAATAGAAAATCGTAGTTGCTTTAGGTTTGCCTTTTAAATAATAAAAATGAGATGAGCCTCGCTAAACAAAACACATAAATTACGGGGGCCTCTTTAAATGCTTATGTCAAAATACTTAGAATTCGGGATGGGCCGTTTAGAGAATTTCACGGCTTTCCCAAAAGATAATAACGCGTACGTTGCTTTAGGTGCGTATTTTAATAACATTTCTTTCTTAAACTCAGGTGTGTATTTCATGTGACCCAAATCAAATCCCAAAATATTGAATAAACTGTGTTCAGGATTGCGGGTACATTTCATGTTATGCGATCAAAAGACACGTTTTAAACGATGTTCAACTTTCTTTTAAAAAAATTGAATAAAAGTGATTAAAAGTTAAAATTTGCACATAGGTTCCACATGTATTAAAATTATATAAATAAGTTGAATATGACAGTTGAGCGACCGGGCTAGAACCACGGAATCAGGGAATGCCTAACACCTTCTCCCGGGTTAACAGAATTCCTTACTCGGATTTCTGATTCACAGACTGTTAACAGAGTCATATTTTCCTCGATTCAGGATTCAACCGGTGACTTGGGACACCACTAATCTCCCAAGTGGCGACTCTGAATCTTAATAATAAATCTCGTTTCAATTATCCTTAAATTGGAAAAACTCCTTTATGCCCTTGCGGGTGTAGTAAAAAATGAGGTGTGACAATGATAAGTATTGTTCCTTTAGGCAGAGTTATAGTAGCTCTTCCAGAGCCTTCAATTAATTTACTACTCCCTTCGGTCCACAATAAGTGTCTAATTTACTTTTTGATTTTGGTCCAAAATAAATGTCTAGCTAGGTAATCAAGAAAAAATTTAATTTGTTTTTACTCTTTTACCCTTATGTGCATATCCCTAAAAAATTCTCTGTCATCATGTGCCCAATATTTAATCAGGGTAGTTTAGTCATACTAGATAATTTTGTATAGGATTTAGTATTTTCTTAATAGGCGTGCTAAAAGTAAATTGGATACTTATTGTGGACCGGAGGGAGTACTATAAAAAATTGTAGTAACATCTGCCTTACACATACTTAAATGAGAGAAATATTTCTTCTCTTTGAATATTGTATGTGTTGTACATGAATCAACTAAAAAAGTACTTTTATAATTGAACTTTGATCCAAGTTTGCTTTGTGGGATATCCCTATTTATTTAATCTTCTCAAAGAGCTTCCTGAGAAGGTAGTGTCTCTTGTTTATATAACGTGTGATGAAACAATAAAAGTAGAAGAACAATATTGTAGAGAAAGAGAGAGAGAAAATTCTTATTGAATTTTGGGATATATTTACAATGGGGTCAGATCCCTCTATTTATAAGAAAAAATGACTTAGACACAAATAAAACTCTCTACAAGATAGACATTCACTCTAATTACAATTCTATTCTTAACAAAAGTTAGAATTTGAAAATATTAGCGTTTAAGATTCATGCATAAAAATGCAAGAACTTCATTTGACATTTGCGGTCTACTTTGAGTTTAAGGAGAACCAATAGATTATAGAAGTTGGTGCTTGTGTGTTTTCCTTTTTATATATTTACCTTCGACTTTTTAGTTATTATCCATTTTTCTTTGCTTTTATTGTTATATTTTTAAATTTTATATGCAAGCTAAAAAGAATAGTGAGATAGGAGAAGCTAATAGCTTTAAATAAAATGAGAAAATTTCATTAAATCCAAATTTTTACCATTTAATGCCTATGCCCAAACTATTTACTATTTCTTTTTATGGGGTTCAAATTAATTACCTGCTAACTATTTTTTTAGAAATATGAACTATTATAGACTAGAACAAGTCGGAACTAGAAAGAGCCACCTAATTTGACTATCAATATTTATCCAAAGAAATGCCACCTAAAACTCCCATGTTACAAAACGAAAATCAACCAAAACACAGGCTGATTTGCCACGTATATTGCCAAGTGTAAGTCTGCATGCAACTAATCTTCCTATCTATAACCTCTTCTTCTCGGCCAAAATCAAGAAATCAGCAAAAGAGAAGAATTGCATCACTGTATTTTATTTTAGTGTTTCAGCGAAAAATAGAAAGAAAAATGGAAGGTAAACAGGTACCAACTTATCCAGAAGTTCCAGGTGAACCATCGAAGACATGAATAACAATTCTTAAAACATCAACTGCTACTAACTAAAGGGATGTAGAACTCTTAACAATTTAGTAATTGAGTAGTAAGTGATTAATATTAAAAGTAATTAGCAAATTATTCAAAACCAAAACAATTAGTACCTTTAACGAAGCAGAACTTAAACGTTTAGTGTTACAAATAATTATTTCTAATATCTTTTGAGAAATTCATAGTAATTTATTGTAAGAAAATTAGATTAACCATTGAAAAACCTTGAAACTTGAAAAATCATAAACTGCATTTGTCGAGTTTGTAATTGTTTGCTTAGATTTGACTCGTGTGATGAAAATATCGATTGGCGACTGTAACCAAGTGTTGAGTCAACTTGGTCGAGACTTGGAGCTAATTTGAGGTGATTGAGATCGAAATTTTCAGTTGAAAATCGAAGAAGAACACAACTACAGTAATAACCGAAGAAGCACATTGTTACCTAATAGTATACCGCTACAGTATACTAATATACTATAGGAGTATATAGTTATACTACAACAGTATACCATTATAGTATACAAATATATTGTTATGGTATACTATAATAATATGCAAGATATTGTAACAATATGTTGTAATAGTATACAATGTAGTATAATAGTATACTTATTGCCCGTAAATTCACTTGCTTTTTTTCTTTTAATTTATTTTAAG
The DNA here is from genome assembly GCA_034376525.1 of Nicotiana benthamiana. Classification (NCBI taxonomy): domain Eukaryota; kingdom Viridiplantae; phylum Streptophyta; class Magnoliopsida; order Solanales; family Solanaceae; genus Nicotiana; species Nicotiana benthamiana. The sequence continues at coordinate 56,238,742 of CM067340.1, read as the reverse complement.
CTTTTACCTAGCGTGAGCGGCAAATTGAAAATGTAAATAAATAAATAAATTATAGTATGCTATATAATGTAACGGTATACTCTTACAATTATATCCTTTTAGATTTATTTAAATTTTTTATTGACAACTGATATTATTTCAGTTTAATAATTGAATTAAACCTTTTTAACTCTTTGTGTATAATTGTATACCCTGTTAGTATCACTATATACTATACTGGTATCAAATGTTAGTTAATATTTTTTTGGTTGCATTATCTACATTTAATTGATACACGATTTGATACTTAGTAATAATATATATATAAAAGAAAAATAAAAAATAGTGAAAATAGTCAATAAAATTAGATTATGAAGAGAAATAGCATATATAAAAAGAAGTTAAATGAAATTAGAATAGGAAAAAAGAAAAAAATAAGAAGAAAGCGAGGAAAAAAGGGAGAAAAGAAAAAGAAAAGAAAACAACAATAACAACCCAGTATAATTCCATTTAGTGGGGTCTGGGAGGGTGGTGTGTACACAGACGTTACCCCTACGCTTGGGTAGAGAGACTGTTTCCAAATAGACTCACAGCATCCTTCCCTCCAAGAACTTCCCACCTTGCTCTCAGGGAGACTCGAATTCACAACCTTTCGAAATAAAATGAATTGGAGATTAAATGAAAAATTTCCCACAAAATCTATTATGGGTAGGAAATATAATTAGTCTATGGATAGGGAAAACAAATAGATAGACAGGGATAAATAACTTTGTTTTTGTGGATAGTGTGTCAAAAACCCCTTAAAATCATGTAGATGTTATGAAATAGAAGATTCTTACACTTCTATTTAAGGTGAATGTCTTTAATGTATCTAATTAGAGAGATTTTAGAGTTCTATTAGTGGTAGCTAAATCTTCCTCTCCCCTATAAATAGAGGTGCTCCCTACCATTGTAGATCATCCCTTGAGACCCCTCTCAACTCAATAAGAAGAACTCTCTCTACTCTTCTCTCTATTGCTATTGTTCTTGTTCTATTGTTCTTGTCTTTTGCTTTAGTTTATAACACGTTATCAGCACGAAACTCTACCGTCTCAAGTATCATTCTCGAAAATCCAAGGTATTTCCCTCTTCCTAATTTAATTTTCGATTGTCTTAACTTTTACTTGTGTAGGGTTTTTCTTCAAAGAAAGAATGAAGAAAGAAAAAAAAAAGGAGGAGGCAGAAAGAAACGAAAAGTTGAAAAGAAAAAGGAAAGAAAGAAAGGAAAGAAAGAAAGGAAAGGAAGAAAGGAAGAAAATATTGAAAATATATTTGGTATACCTTAAAGGTAAGTAATTTACTTTTTCTTTTCAAATTCTTGGAATTTTATAAATTTTATATACAAAGTTTGATTATAACTCTAATGGAGTTTGTAAGAAATTATAACCACACGAAGTGGTAAAATCTCTATGTCCTGCCATGATTAAATTCATGTATGATTGTGGGCAAAGAATCCCGTCCCATTGAAGTTGCTCCATTCCCTTTAGAGAATGTGGATGCAGTATATGGTAAGTCTGAAAGAAGACAAAAGCATTACCATGGACGTGGCAATAGACGAAATTATAATCGTCATCATTGTGAGAACAATAAGGATTCTCAAAATAATCTTTCACTTTATGAAAGTAATATTTGACATAAGATTGTGTAAAGCACATGATTTTGATCCATTCCCTGAAGTGAATGTGATAATTGTAATAGAGCCCGTAAGTATGAACACGCTCTTGATGTAATTGTGTCATATGAAAAGAAAGTTCGTTGCCCTCGAAATTTCGGGCAAGAACTATATAACATGGGTGTTGGATACTGAAATCCACTTAGATGCTATGGGTCTTGGAGACGCCATTAAATACAGAAATAATGCATCCACCCAAAACTATACGAAGGCCTTGATTTACTTGCGCCATCACCTTAATGAAGGTTTGAAACTATACGAAGGCCTTGGTTTACTTGCGCCATCACCTTGATGAAAGTTTGAAGATTGAATATCTCAACATCAAGGATTCACCCATCTTGTGGAAAGGCTTAAAGAAGAGAGATGACAACATGAAGTTGGTCACTCTGCCACAAGCACGATACGATAAGAATCCAAAAGCAAATAGTTTATAAACTATATATTATCGTTGCGGTGAAAACGGGCACTGGTCTAAGTCTTGCCGTATACCATAAAATTTGGTTGACCTTTATTAAGCATCTCGAAAGAGTAAACGCCCTGAAACGAATTTTGTCTCTGACGACAACTTTGACTTCACCCACCTGGATGTGGCAGACTTCTTTGAGCAACCCGAGGGGAAATAGACCACCTAATCGGCGATGGGACCATGATGAAAGAAGATGGAGTTATTTGATTTTGTTCTACTTATTTGTATTAGTTGGTGAATAATCTAATAGTCATTAGTATTAGCTCGTATTAGCTAGTTCATGATGCAATGTTAGCAGTAGTTCTTTAGAATATCTTCAATATGCTCAAATATCAATAAAACTTTTATTTTCCAGTGGGGGTAATCGACTAGCCTGAAAAACTAGTCGATTATCAACTATTTTCGCATTAAAGTTGAAAAACAATTGATCAACAATCGATTGTCGTTGACTAACAATCGATTGTCTTGAAACAGTAAGGTCTGGAAATTTTCAAAAATAGCCAACAATCGATTGTCTTTGTCTAACAATCGATTGTCTTGAAACAGTGAGGTCTGGAATTTTTCAAAAATCACCCACAATCGATTGTCTATATCTAACAATCGATTGTCGTTAGGCAGTGTAATCTGGAATTTTTCAAAAATCATCCACAATCAATTGTCTATGTAAAACAATCGATTGTCTATGTTCCAACAATCGATTGTGTGGGTTTAATAATCGATTGTCTTATGAAAAACGCTGAAATTTTCAAACTGCAAAGGAATTGATTATGGATAACATATCTGATTTTGTTAGCCAACTGTTAGTAGCAGATTTTGAAAATATTATGTGACACAAAAGAATTGAACTTGCTTATTCTTATGTTCCTGTATTTCTTTTGTATGTCATACCATGGAAAGTAAATTGATCGAAGGCTCCGGAAGAGCCATTGTAACTCTGCCCAAGGGCACGACGTTAATCATAGAGAATGCTATGTTCTCCTCCAAGTCTATGAGAAACTTGTTGAGTTTTAAAGATGTACGCCGGAATGGCTACAATATTGAGACAATGGATGAAGATAATCTCGAATATCTCGTCCTCACTTCAAAGAATGTCTCCGGCCAAAAGAGGGTTATTGAGAAATTCCCGTCTTTACCTTGTGGCCTGTATTGGACAAGAATTAGTGCAATTGAGGCACATTCAACAGTAAATCTAAAGAATACTGAGTCCAATACATTTGTACTTTGGCATGATCGACTGGGTCACCCAGGATCAACCATGATGAGACGGATTATAGAAAGCTCATATGGGCATCCGTTAAAGAATTTCAAAATTCTTTCAAGTAATGAATATCCTTGCACTTCGTGTTATCAAGGCAAGCTGATTATCAGACCATCCCCAACAAAGGTTGGGACTGAGTCACCCCAGTTTCTGGAACGTATACAAGGGGACATTTGTGGACCTATTCACCCACCTAGTGGGTAGTTTAGGTATTTCATGGTCTTGATAGACGCATCCTGTAGATGGTCTAATGTGTGCTTGTTGCCATCACGCAACCTTGCGTTTGCAAAGTTAATGGATAATAGATGAGAATAATCTTGAATTCTTCATGAAAACGTGGCTGCCCATTTCGGTTTGGGTTCACGCCATTTTGCATGCAACAATACTAGTTTGTCGGCTGCCCACTTCGGTTTGGGGTCACGCCATTTTGCATGAAGCAATACTAGTTCGTCAGCTGCCCACTTCGGTTTGGGGTCACGCCATGTTGCATGCAGCAATGCTAGTTCGTCTCTGACTGACGAATTGACACAAATATTCCCCATTGCAATTGGTTTTGGGTCATGAACCCAATATATCCCATTTAAGAAGCTTTGGATGCGCAGTATAGGTGCCTGTAGCACCGCCATCCCGCACCAAAAATGGGTTTGCAAAGGAGGTTAGGAATATATGTTGAGTTTGACGCGTCCTCCATTATTCGCTACCTCGAAACATTGACAGGAGATTTATTCACTGCACTATTTGCAGACTGTCAATTTGATGAGACACTTTTCCCAAAATTAGGGGGAGAAGTCGGTGAAACCAAATGGGAAATTTTGTGGAAAAATGTATCATTATCTCATCTTGATCCACATACCTCTATTTGAAAGAAAGAGGTACAAAAGACTATCCATTTGCAAAGAATAGCAAATCAAATGCCTGACGCATTTACGAACTTGAAGAGGATAACGAAATCCCACATTCACGCGGAAAATGTTCCGATCCGTATTAAAGTCCCTATTGGACAAATATCTAGTGTCATATCCAATGAGTCAAATGCACGCCAGAAGCGTGGCAGACCATTAGGTTCCAAAGATCAAAATCCTAGAAAGAGGAAAAAGAACGATCTAAATGACACTATGAAAGAATCACATGAGGACGCTCATGATTTGATTAATTCCGAGATTCACGAAGAATTTATTGAGCCTGAGACTCTTGAAAATACGGAATGCAAGAATGTGAGGATCTCGAACCTCAGTCTGTGGTAGTACAAAATTAATTGAGAGCTCTCGAAGAGCCAATTATTACTATGTTGGAGAAACACAATTTACTATTGTGTTGTAGTAAGTCTCAAAGAAACTTATTCAGTTTCCAAAAGTACACGCGAAGGCGATTGATGATATTGAGACTATAAATAAAGGAAGGCTTTGATTCTCCTATTACTACAACTTGTAGCGGGGTAATTTGTATATGAAAAGCTACCCGCTTTGTTCTCCAGTTTGTACTACACAAAAGAAAGAATGCCACAATAAAGTGGATATCTATTGGTATAAAACCCATGTCATAATAAACTCGAAGTTTATTGATAAGTGCACATGTCATGGTGTAAATTTGAAGTTTACCAATATTGATAATTTATGTTAGCCATCTCATTTGAAGTATGATGTGCAAATTCACATAGGTGAATATCAAAGAACTAGAAGTTCTTGTTCTCAGTAACGAACTGACCAACTAAAGAGTTCGGGTTGAAGCCCCTTGATTCTGGAAATATCAAAGGTGAATATGGGCCCATTCACCTGCCATGTATACCACATATGATGCATCTATGATATGGTTACATGCGCCATTGTTATTAACCCGCAGCCTGGCAGTGCTTGCGAGGTAAATCGCTCAGTAATCTAACTTCGAGCATAGTTTCTAGATTCTCTACTCAAGACAGTTCATCTTGATAAGTTGGTTTATATCAAAGTTGGTTTAGCAAGATAATTATTGAGTGCTTCCACTTAATAGCTAAACTGTTTCTTATGAGAACTAAGTTGTATATATCAGTTTGATATAAGTTGTATACGAGAGTATATTCTCCCCTCACAAGTGGTTCAAGGTCAGGAACCAAATAATTTCATCTTATATTAAGGTGCTGTGTATATTGACATAATGCACAAAGATGATTTCCCAAAGTTGAGGAAACATGTTAGCTTTACTAACATGAGGGGGAGACATGATAAACACTTGAGAAAGTGTTACACGGGATGAATTTTCATTTATATATGTATATCCCCGAATATCATGATATGAACCTGTAGTTCATAAAAAGGAAATGCAATTGCAACATATTGCAAAGCATGCTATACGCATTTGCTGACTCAAAGAAAGTAACTAAATGGAAGAGATACAATTCAAGAAGAATTGATTCCATATGAAAGACATGTAGTTTTGAACCTATAGTTCATATGCTTGAAAGTATAAAGGCAAAGGTATGTATAGTCAATTTTCGATATCTTATTTGTTTAGCATGACATGAAACTTTGATATGCAGCTAAAGTCTATTATGTGACTTACATGACTTAACTTGAAAGATTTAAGTTGCTTGAAGCATATGCAATTCTTGGTCCTGAAGTACCACATCCTAAGTACAATTTGTGTACATATGTATATTGCCATAACTATAAGCATGATGGCATTGAGAATGCATCTATGGAGATATTGAAGTGTTATTCCACGACATTATATGAAGATGTTCATATCTATCAAGAATGATGATTTCAAGGTACGGAATATTTATTCAAGTCAATATGGTTGATTTGTCAAATCTCTACCAAAGATCGTTTTGAAGATGATGCACAAGATTGGAATGCAAATGCTCAAGGATATAAATCAATGTACTCATTAGGGGGAGTCAATGCGCGTTGCACTCTTTTTCCCTTACAAGGTTTTGTCCCACTGGGTTTTCCTTGCAAGGTTTTTAACGAGGCAACCAATAGGCGCATATTCAAACATGTGTACTCTTTTCCTTACTTTAATTTTTCCCATTGGGTTTTGGTTTTAAGGTTTTATGAGGCACATCATTGAATAGACATTCAAGGGGGAGTGTTATGAAATAGAAGATTCTTACACTTCTATTTAAGGTGAATGTCTTTAATGTATCTAATTAGAGAGATTTTAGAGTTCTATTAGTGGTAGCTAAATCTTCCTCTCCCCTATAAATAGAGGTGCTCCCTACCATTGTAGATCATCCCTTGAGACCCCTCTCAACTCAATAAGAAGAACTCTCTCTACTCTTCTCTCTATTGCTATTGTTCTTGTTCTATTGTTCTTGTCTTTTGCTTTAGTTTATAACAGTAGACAAATACTCGCTTGTCCCCGGCCCGATTCATTTGGTATTAATATTATTTTGGAATCAAAGTCGTATGTTTTTCGGATCATTTTTACATATTTTAGAGGAACTGTGTGAATTAAATAAAAAGATTTTTATAGGGTTAAGAATTTTCTAAGAATTGTTTTAAAAAATGGCACCATTCTTTGTTTATTCCATAAATAGCAATTCTTTCTACAGATTAAGCACATAAATAATGAGTAAAACATAATACACAAATCATGGGATTGGTTTTTATTCTTAATTATTGTTTCACACTCTTTCTCCTCGTATCTAGATTTCATTTGGCATTCAAATCTCCCTCTGCTCTTATTAGAGGTGAAAATGGACGAACTGATCCTAGTTATCTTTTGATAAATTAATACCAATGTGCATACAATAAATACAATGTATAATGGTATTAATTTATAAGAAATGCATATACAACATACATGAGATGTATATTTTTTAAATATTTAACGTGAATACATATATATATATATATACATATATATATTAAAATATATATAGGATATGTCATATATATATATATATATATATATATATATATATATATATATATTTATGTGTGTGTGTGTGTGGTATTTTTGTATATATTTAAACATATTTTTTATATACATATAATACCAAAAATATGGCAGTTTACTAGTTTACAATTTTTTTTGACAAACCTAACAAAAAAACTTCAACTCTTTGCAAGTTTTTATTCTTCTATACATATAATCGCATATTTTAGTCACTTATTACACTTTAATTTACTGCACTTTAATTGAGTTTGATCTTTAATCGCTAGTGTTTTGCACTAATTGTATATTTTATGCCTTGTATGAATGATTCCGAGCGATTCGGATATTATGGATTGAATTCAAGTATTTTGGAGCTTTGAAGTCTGAGTAAAATCCCAAGGAATCAAGTCGGGATCGTGTTCGGGGATCACCGGATGATAGTTAAGAACGAAACGGAGAATCGAACGGGCATACGGCGCATTGTCTAGTAAAATATATAAAATATTTCGCTCAGAACTCTGTTTGGGCTCCAAAATATGTCGTTGGAAATCTATTTGAAACCCAATGTGGAAAAATACTTGGAGTGAGGACCAATGCGCTCACACACATGAACTTCAGGACTTTCAGCATCCTCAACATCAATGATACTATAGTCAACAAAATTTATATCCTCAATGTCCTTGTCTGACTCTAGTCTCACTTCTACAACATCGACATCCTCAAATTGTAGTTGGCTAGGTTGTTGATGTTCTACTCTGACCTACTCAATTAGCACCTCATATTCATGCTCTTATTGCCTCTTATCCTCAAAATCGGCTTGATGCGCATTAAAAGCTTCAACCACTTGACTTACTTGAGCCTCCAAGTTGCGATGCATCTTGCCTTTCTATATGTAATTATTTTTCATTATTTTATTCCAGAAGGCACTTTAACATATCCATGATCTCCTTCAGGTCTGCATCCTCAGGTTCTTTGTTCCTGTTAACTTCACAAGAAAAGGTAGGACTATCATAATAAAGGGTTAGGAGAAATAAGCACAACCATGAAAGTGACCATTTTTACAACCACAGAAATCACACACATTCCGCAAATAAGATTGAGTTGGTGCACCATAACTCGCTCTCGGAAATATTTTGATAATTTTGATACGGGTGGTTTCCTTCACAATATGTACTAGGATCAATAGTAGAATTATCTACACCAAAATGTCCATAATTACAGGATGTCATGCTTTTCAATCAACAGATATAAAAAATACCAAAACAAAAACAAAATAAAAGTTCAAACTTGAAACCTAGAAATATATACAACTACACCTACACCGCTAGTTTCCCGGCAACGACGCCAAAATTTGATCACCGCCAACTAAGTTTTATAAAAAGGACTAAGCGGTCTTTGCAAATATAATCTGGTTTACAAGTCCGGAGTCGAATCCCACGGAGAACTAAGGCTTAGCTACAGATATTCACTATCACCAAGAAGACAAGCTTGAAAAAATCCTAAACTTATAGATATTAATATTCTTTTGATTAACAAATTAAAATAGTAAATTAATAACTAAAGATTCTAAGGGTTGGAGACAAGATTAAGAAGGTCTAGAGTTATGATTTCCATTATTATCAGAATTCTTCCCGCTACGTCTTTTATAAATTCGCCTAAGTAATCTCTACCGATCATGAGCGCTTCTACTGTTGTAACTCTCTCCTGAGTAATTACCATAATTTACTAGACATATTCTCCTGAATTACGCTAGCTGGCATTAAGTACAGCTCATTCGAATCGCACCCTAGGTTTTGTTATTCCTAATCCCACCTTTAAACCGTTCGTATTGATCGCTCATATACGTTAAGAGTGATGTTGTTCAACAACTACCTAAATATACACACTCTCCAGAGTAATACACACTAAATAGGTACGGTGGATTGAGAGGTCTTCAACCAACCACAATAATGACGTAGTTGAACACATAGAGAAAACGCTACAACAAATCTATGTTAACGTAACAGGAAAATCTTCCTCCAATAGGTTCCATCAAAACCCTAGATAACAAATTAGCTATTCATAATAGTATGCATAACAACAATACTATAATTCATAAAAAATAATGAAAATAGGAAGAAGGGAGTGAAAAACTCGTAGAAGAATTCTCTGCCTTGCTTCTAGTGTATTCTTGCCTCCTTAGATCGAATCTCTGATCTTGTTAGCCTCCTTAGGTCTAAGTTATGTTAAACCTATGTCAAAGGTATATCCAAGTCCCTCAAAATAGCGTTAAATAAAGGTCGAAATACTATAGGAGGACAAGGAGAGAGACATTTTGGTGGTCTTGCACGTGTTCTTTTTTCGTGTGTTTAAAAGCCTCAACTTGGCTATATATAGCAAAAATAATAAGGATATCCAGTGGAATGAACTGAAAAGGGAAAAGGGATATACTCTCTACTTTGGGATGTCTACATTTAACCTCCGTTATATTATCCAGTCAAATTTACTCCTACTGTTATACTAATCGGTCAACGTTAGCCTACAATCAGCAAACTTTTAAAAATTACCCCTTGATCTGCTAAGTAATTCAAAATCTTCCAATTTCTTTTTATTTAAATCACTTGTTGTTTTTCTTGCTCACTATTTTTGAAATAATTAGCATTTACCTGCTTTCTTAATTGAAAAAAAAATAAGAGAAAAAATATTAAAATAATACAACGATTAGTAAATAAAGTATAGTAAATTCAAGAATCCAAATTAGGCAGCTTGTCTAAATTCCAAAAGTATTTACAACATTTCAACTTTAATGAATTCGTTGTACCAAAGATATGGAGACTTAGCAAGTATTAATGATAGAAGTTGAAGTTCAATGGAGACTTTACATTGTCGATTTCAATTTTGGTTTAATCAAGTGCCTACGCATTGTGCACTCTTAAGTCGAACTCTATACTAGCAGATAATAGCAAAATATATTTGAATATACATGTACAAATATGATGATAAATTGCATATAATATATAATAAATAGAGCCACTAAACTTTACGGTATGTATAGGTTGAAAAATAATAAATATTAGACATATTCCAAACTCATTATTACAAGAAGAGAAGTGGGTGCATTAGTAATTAAAACTATTCACGAATAATTTGTATAGTGTAGTACCTTTAGCATTCACAACAACAATAATAACAACCCAGTATAATTTTACAAGTGCGGTCTGGGGAGGATAATATGTACGCAGACCTTACCCCTACCCCGGGGGGCAGAGAGGCTGTTTCCAGGAGACCCTCGGCTCAAGACATCAACAAGAGACGATAAGTTAGTACTATCAATACACTCATACTAAAAATAACATAAATGCACAACATAATATAAAATAACAAAATATCAGCAATATAGGAAATATAAAAAATACAAAATAGATAAAAAGTATACTAATATCCAACAGATAACTCCCTGAATCGGTAGCTGATCAGTAACATCCTAAGATTACCTCATACTAGCTAGTCTCACTTTAGTGCGCTGTAGAAATATCCACCACTTCCCCTAACCTACAACTTTAATGATCGACCACCACAATCCCCTATCAAGGGCCATGTCCTCAGTATTCCTAAGACGCGCTAGGTCCTGCCTTATCACCTTTTCCCAACACTTCTTAGGTCTCCCTCTACCTCTCTTCATGCCCACTACAGCCAGTCACTCACACCTTCTCACCGGTGCATCAGTGCTCCTCCTCTGAATGTGCCCGAACCATCTGAGTCTTGCTTCCCGTATCTTGTCCTCTATGGGTGCCACACCCACCATATGTCGAATATCTTTATTCCTAATCCTATCCACCTTTGTATGCCCACACATCCACCTCGACATCCTCATCTCTGCTATTTTCATCTCCTGGGTGTGTGAGTTCTTAACCGTCCAACACTCGGTCCCATACAATATTGCAGGCCTAACCACTACTTTATAAAACATACCTTTTAGTAACGGTGGAACTTTTTTGTCACACAGGAATCCCGGCGCTAACCTCCACTTCATCCAACCCACCCATATACGGTGTGTGACATCCTCGTTTATCTCCCCGATCCCCTGAATAACTGAACCATTATGTTCTACCTCCACTCTTCAGGCATCCTATTAGTCTTGGATATCATATTATACAACCTAGTAAGTCATTCCAATCCTGCTCTACCCATACACCTCTAAAGTTCAACCGGAATTTCATCTGGCCTGGTAGCTCTGTCCACCCTCATCTTACGCATTGCCTCGATGACCTCATCGACCTCAATGTTCCTACTACAGCTTAATTCATGGGGGATGCCGACGTTCCTCAATCCACCTAGTACAATATCCTGATCCCCTTCTTCATATAGAAGTTTATGAAAGTAGGTCTGTCATCTCCTCTTAATCTGGTCATCCTCCTTCAAAACTTTGTCGTCCTCATCTTTTATGCACCTCACCTTATCCAGATCTCGAGCTGCCTCTCTCTCAGTTTAGCGAGTTGGAATAACTTCTTCTCCCCGCCTTTGTTACCTAGTTCCTCACACAGACGAGCAAAAGTTGTCGTCTTAGCCTCCGTTACTGCCATCTTCGCCTCCTTTCTAGCTACCTTATATCGCTTCCTGCTCTCTCTATTCTCCTCCTCTCCAGAGCTCCCTACTAACCGCATGTAAGCTGCCTTATTCTCTTCCACTTTACCTTGAAAAATTGCATTCTACCACCAATCTCTTTTATGTCCACCGGCGCGGCCAGAAGATAACCCCCAACACTTCTCTCGTCGTCTTCCTTATACATTCAGTCGTCATCGACCACATAGTGTTTGCGTTCCCACTACTTCTCCAGGCTCCCATTTTCGATAACTTTCCTTCTAACTCCTGAGCTTTATCCTTAGTCAAGGTGCCCCACCTAATCCTCGGGCGGCCTCGTATTGACCTCTTCTTCCTCCTTATCATAATGCAAAAGTCCATCACCAAATGCCTATGTTGTGTTCCAAGGGTCTCACCCGGGATAACTTTGCAATCCACGCACCACCTTCTATCGCCACTTCTAAGGAGGAGATAGTCAATCTGAGTCTTCGCTGCCGAGCTTTGGTAAGTAACCAAATGCTCTTCCCGCATCGGAAAACTTGAGTTCGCAATCGCTAGATCGAATGCCTTGGCAAAGTCCAACAGCGAAGTGCCCCCTCCATTACGCTCCCCGAGAGCAAAGCCGCCATGAACCTCATTATAACCACCTGCAGTCGACCCAATATGACCGTTAAAATCTCCTCCTATGAGTAACCTCTCGAAAGAACAATACTACGAACGATGTCGTCCAACCGCTCCCAAAAGCGCCTTTTAGTCTCCTCATCCAAGCCTACTTGCGGCGCGTACGCACTAACAACATTTAAAGTACACTCACCCACCACCAATTTAATAGTCATTAGTCTATCATTTACCCGCCTGAGCTCTACCACCGACTCTCTAAGATGGGTATCTACCAGGATCCCCACTCCATTCTTACCCCTCATGACTTCAGAGTACCACAACTTATACCCATCCGCGTTCATCGCCCTCGTTCCGACCCACCTAGTCTCTTGGACACACGTTATATTAATCTTCCTCTTCTGAAGGATCTTCGCCAACTCTATAGACTTACTCGTTAGCGAACCTATGTTCCATGTCCTGATTCTCAACCTATATGCTCCTTTGCCCCTTATACCTCCCCTGTCTCCCGTCCCACTCCTTGAACCCAGCCCTATACTCTGCCCCGCCCTCGGACATGCCCTTAATCTATCATTCCAGACTGCAGCCACTACTCCTACGACAAATCTTAAGAATACTCGCTAGTGCTCAACGGACGAAAAGTCCAACTAGATGGAAACACGTAACTGCAAGTACACTAGTAGAATGATCGAACTATTGCGAACTAAAGTAACAACAATTTAGCTAACACCAAAGGGGAAACAGTAGAACGGGAGGTACCAAGTCCCGAGGACCAAACCTGTGTTGAATTGTTGTACTCGATGTAGTTATACGCTAACTCATCGCTACCCACCGCTCTTTGCTGACGCTCGTCCAGGTTGCTCTTCTTTGCTAGTGCTCGTGGGCGCAACTTATCTCTAACAACTTCGAGAATTTCTTTGAAAAACACAGCAAATACCCCAATCCAAAAAACAAAAAGGGTTGTTTCCGCTATCAGTGGTGTAGCCCTGACAGTAGTAAGGAAAATGAAGCTAGGCTTCAACAGACACAATGTTTATACAGTATATGAACGGGAAGGAACAGAAAATTAATTCAATTTGAAATTTTTGCTGTCAATGAATATTAATTTTTTTTTTAAATGAACAAATTATTAAAATAGCAGTAGGTAACTAAATAAAGGTGAACTACATTGTTGCAATAATCCTTAACAAAATTTTTAACAATCATAACCCTCAATAAAATTTCAGCACAGAATGTTGATCTCAAGCAATCCACCAATTAAGAATAAAAACTTTAACAAAACCCAGTTCCAATTCAATACACAAAACTAAAATCTTTAACAAGTTTCAGCGTAAAACAGTGAATTCAAGCACATATCCAACCAAAAAAAATCCTAATTTGACCTCAAACACCAAAACAGTTTCCAATTTAAGAGTACGTATACGATTTAAAAACCCTAATTTTAACTTCAAATATGAAAACCAAATCCAATCTACTGAGTATATCATAAAAACAACCAAAACCCACATCTAAAAACCAAGCACTTCTACGATTAAAAAGGCCTAATCTTTACTTCAAACACAAAACTCAATTCAAATTCATCGAACAAAAACTAAAACAACAGAAATCCAGATCTTAAAACGAGCTTAAACAATCGAAATACAATAAGAAGGCAGTTTAACGCCAAAAATCGCTTAAATAAACAGATCAAATAAATAAATAAAACTTCGCCGCAAAATTATATTTATCTTCCGTTAACGCTTTACTAGAAGTTTACAGAAACCGACATCCAAGCAATAAATCAACAGCAATCAGCACTTCTTACAACGTCAATACCACTCGAAATTCCAAAAAATTAAAGTAAAGAAAACGATAAATGAAGGCAGAAGAAGAGATTTTGCTTCAGCTGTGCGATTTCCTTTTCTCAGAAGAGGAAAAAATTGATAAAAAATTTGCTTACAGAGATTAAAAAATTTAAAAAAACTATCAGAACAAAATGTTCAGAAAAATAAATCAACACAACGTGTATAACAAATACAAAAATGGGCTTGAGTTTCAACTTAGGGAAATAGAGATGACGGATGAGGCTGTTATAGTGCCGGCGCAGGTGGTGGGGGAAAACAGGAGAGAGAAAGAGAGTAAAAGAAGACAAAGGTGGGGTAGGGGTATGGGGAGCTTACCCGATTTGGTTGTCATACATCCTTTTTTAATACACTCGCAAGGACGTAAAGGAGTTTTTCCATTTTAAGTGACAATATTTAAATCGGGATTATTTATTTCAGAGTCGCCACTTGGGATAAGGCTGGTTTTTTATGTCCCAAGTCACTGATTTTTCTTGAATCCCGAATCGAGGAAAATTTCGACTTCCGATTGGAGTCTGCGAAATAGAAATTCTGAATAAAGAATTCTGTTGACCCAAGGGAAGGTACTAGGCACATTCGGATCCTGTGGTTCTAGCACGGTCGCTTAAATTGCCATGAATGGACAAAATCTGATTTTAAAAATATGAAACGCCTATGTGCCAATTTTATCTTTAACTGCTTTATTAATATAATATTTATTTGAAAAAGTGAACGTTGTTTAAAGCTTGTTTTCGGATTGTGCCGCATCAAATGAACCCGCAATCCTTGGCACACTCTATTCAACGTTTTAGGATTTGGATTTGGACCGCAAAAAATGTCCACCCGTATTTAGGAATATAATTTATTAAAGCCTCATCTAATAGAGTCTAACGCGTTCTAATCTTTTGGAAGGGCCGTGAAATTCGCTAAACGGCCCTTTCCGATTATTTATATATCTTTTAAACCTTTATTGAGGGCCCCGCAATTTTATATTTTTCTTGTTCGAGGCTCGTCTCATTTATTTTAAAAGAATAAACCTAAAGGTAACTATATTTTTTATTCTTTTGATTTTTGTTTCTAATAAAGAAAGAAGGATCCTAAATAATTATATTAAAATCCGTGCCTTAAGTTCAAGTCCGGGTCCAAACAAAAGGACGAGCCTTTTAGTTTAAAACCCGCTACCTAACTCAAAACCCGAATTTCAAAAATCAATTAAGACCTTAAACTATTGAAAGGGATCGGGCCCAAATGCAAGCCCAAAAGCTGGTCCCAACGAGAAAGATATAGAGAGCAGAAGCAAGCACAAATCGAGCCTCCAAGGCTGCAAACAACTGAACCAGAATAGTGGCCCTCAATTGGTCGTGCCAATGGGCTTGAGAATATCCCCAAAAGTGAGGCCCGTTGGCCTTGGTTGTGGCCATTAGGCCCGGAGTCAGCCCAAACCAAGCGAACTCAAACATATAGAAGAGGGGAAAGGATCGAATCTTATGAACAATAAGCTAATGGATTATTCTAGGTGTTTAATTCAAATCGTATGAGTGCTAGTATGTTAAACCTTCATTCCTAAACTACTACATCATTAATATAAACTAAAACACTTCATATTTCCAACTACTATTAACATAAATTCCTAATTAACGGCTTCATTCGACTACAAATTATGCCGGAAACCAAACACTTAAAGCTAACCTCACCGTTGAGTTATTTCTCAAATACAGTTATGAACATGACATGGTAAAACAAATTGAAGCTTATCCTGAATTATTAACACGCATTTGCCCACATTTAACACTTATAATTCAAAGAAACAGTTCAGGATCAGAAGGTTTAACTGTCCGAACGATATTAAATCAATTTCAGTTCATTATTACAAAATCAGTTTTCCATCTAACTAAATCAAGTTCGAAATATAACTCTATTATCATCAACAAACTACATATTCAATTACATTGGATTTCATGCTTCAAATCAAATTCACTTTCTATATTTCAACTCATAGCATCGAGTTGTGTACCTGGAAATCGGAATTCAACAACAGAAGAAGGTAGTGAGCAACAGCTTTAGTGCAGTAGAGTGTGAAATTTCAAACAATAACACTTCAGTGAATCAACAGCAATAATAAGCCCAGGAATGCCAAATATAAACCCAAAAATTTGAAAATCCAACAAAAACCACAAACCAGCAGAAATAACACCAAACCCAATTCAAAACAGACCCCCAGACCAAGTTATAAGAGAGAACACCAAAGAGGAAAATCCAGAATTCACCCACAGTCGATGAAACAGTGTAATTTTGTGGTTTTCTATTTTCTGCATATATTTGTTTTTTGTATTTTTTTGTGTTTTTGAATGCAAAGACCAATCTGAAACTAAAAATGAAAAGGAAAAATGGATTTCTTGTCGAATTTTCTGAGCTGAAAGTTGAAGACCCTTCTACTAGGAATCTAATCTTTTTATAGGAGCAAATAGGGCAGCCCTCAGATTTTAGGCTTGCACTATCAGTCCCTGATTATTTACAGCTTTTAACCCTCAATTTTTAACTTGCCAAACAAGTTACTGCCGTAATTCTATTGAAAACTACACTAAAGACTTATTCTAGAAGCCATTAGGGTGCTCTTTGAGCAAGACAATTCCTATACTACCTTTCCCCTATTTTTAAAATTATAAATCCTAAAGATTCTACCCTTTTCTATCCCTAAAAAGCCCTTGACCAGCCCCTAAAATTATTGCCTTAGTTAACTACACACAATCCTTACCCCAGTTAAACTAACTAAAGTTATCTATCAATATACTAATCATCTATAACCAAATCATAAACCTAATTACAACTCTGAACTAATCAATACCAATTAATACTAATTGAACTGCCAACCAACAAGCAAAATAACAAACTGAAAATCAAACCGAGTCCTTTCCAGAAGAACAAAACAGACAACAATCAACATGAACAAGCTATAATTTCATTTAAAAAGATTAGAAAAATATTAAACTTTTATACTACTGAACTAAGAAATTTATCGGACATATGAAAATAAACCAATTACTGAAATTAGGGCCTCATCCCAAATCAAACCACATAAACAGAACAAAGGAAAAACCAAATTAAACTAACGATTAACATTTGAGCATTCAAACTAACAAAACCAAAATCGAATCAAAATATAAACAACGGAATGAAAGTCAACCTAGACATTTGTAATAATCAACGCAACGAAGTGTTGTTAACTAGACCAAACAAAGCCACGACTCAAACTAAAAATTGAAGAAAAGAAAGAGAATAAAACTTACTGAAATTTGCTCTTCAAACCGATTGATTTTGGAATCGAGTTTCGATTAATGTTATAGGTTTATTTTGGTCAAAATAATCCTATAACATTAATCAAAAACCATCCGGATTTTGAAACCTCAAAACGAATTACTCTTTCACAAAACCTAGATCTGAAATGCGTGCAAGTTTTGAGAGATTTGAGAGCTTTCGGCCTGCGATTCAAGGTGAGGAGGTCATGGGGACTATATGGTATCGATTAGGGCTCATTTGGAAGATCTTGAGATTTGGGCTTGACTTTAAAATCAAGATTTGATAGACTTGTGTTCGATTCGAGGAAAACCATTATCAGATATGGGACAAGGAGGACGAGAGGAGATTGGGGTGTCGGTTTGGTGAGGTTTAGCATCGGCACCGCCACCGGCGGCACAGGGATTTGATGGCGGGGGGATTAGGGTTCGTTGTAGGTCTCTTAGAGAAGGGGGAATGGAGGAGATGAGACGGGGTGGGGGGAGTCATTCGGACACTTATATAATAAGAAACCTATGCAATCTACAACCGCTCGATCAGAAATGGATGGCCATGATTGACTCAAGGAAACGACGTCGTTTCGATAAGTTGGGGTCTTGGACCGGGTGGGAAAAGGTTTTTGGACTGGAGTTGGTATGGGGTGTTTGGGCCTGGAATTGGGGAGATCAATTTGAGCCCAAAGCTGGGCAGCCCCCTATTCCTCTTCTTTCTTTTCTTCTTCTTCTTTTTTTTCAATTCTCTTTAAATAATTCTCTTTTTTATTCCCCCTTTTTTTATTTTGTAATTTTTGTTGAGTTACAAAGGTTGCACAAAATAAAAATAGAAACTAAACTAAACTAATTAGTACTTAAAATTACTTCAAAACTATTTTGCGACAGTTAAACTAATTAAAATACAAAATGAAAAATTTTTTGTGCTTTTATGTTTTGTTCTAAAAATAAATTAACCCACAATTTATCCTACAAATATGAAACTATATCCTACATGCGAATGCACATTTTTTGTATTTTTATATGAACTAACATGCATAAATAAAACTGCAACCCTTATCAGGAAATGACACCAAACTGCACAAAAAATTGTGAAAAATAGAAAAAATTATTTTATTTGATTTTTTGGGAATAATTCGCTTAGGGCAAAAATCACGGGCTCACAGCTGCCCCTCTTTGCCCGGAAACACGAAGAGTTTTCGTGCAAAGACAAGTGAGCAGAAATGTGGGATTTTTGCCCGTTCGCATATTCCGTGTAAAGCATTTTGAAAAGTTTGACCGCACCCTACTTCAGAGGTTGCCTACATATCCTAGGCTAAACAGGAATCAGGCCAGTGTAGTTCGGGAGTGTCTGGTAGCTGGGACTACCAGGAGCTGTGATTTCACTGCGCTTGCTGATGCTGCTACTACTCGCTGACCTTCCTTATTACACCGTGTCAAAACAAACTAGCCTAAACTATGAGCTAGGAATTACAAACATCCTATCTAAATTCTTCAGACTTGTTCTTGTACTTCCTTGTTGTCTTGTGGTCTTCAAACTGCTAACTGCGATATTGTTCCTTCTCTTCAAATTGCTGAACTTGGATAAGCGTGAACTTGAATGTATTCCTCTATTATCCAGGCGGGATCTTGATTGCTGAACTTGAACTTGACTATATTCATCTGTTATCCAGGCGGGCTCCTAATTGCTGAACTTGAATTTGACTGTATTCCTCTGTTATCCAGGTGGGCTCCTGACTTCATAAAAATAGACAAAACAAAGAAAACTTTCTGACCCATTTTGGAAACTGGGCACCGTTACTGGATATTAATAAGAATTTTGACTAAAACGTGGCTCGAAATACCTCTGTTATACTGGCAGGCTCCTGATTTCGAAACTTGAATTGTATACCTCCGTTCTTCAGGCGTGCTTCTGACTTCGACTACAACTTAAAATTTAACACCTTCATTTTCCAGGCGGGCTCCTGATTTCAACTACTTAAAGATTTAGCACATCCATTCTCCATGCGAGCTCCTGATTTCAACTAATTAAAAATTTAACACCTCCATTCTTCAGGCGGGCTCCTGATTTCAACTAATTAAAAATTCAATACCTCTATTCTCCAGGCGGGCTCCTGATTTCAACTAATTAAAAATTCAACATCTCTATTCTCCAGGCGGGCTCCTTATTTCAACTACTTAAAAATTTAACACCTCCATTCTCCAGGCGGGCTCCTGATTTCAACTACTTAAAAATTTAATACCTCCATTCTCCAGGCGGGCTCCTGACTTTAACTACTTAAAAATTTAACACCTCCATTCTCCAGGAGGGCTCCTGATGTCAACTACTTAAAAATTTAACACCTCCATTCTCCAGGCGGGCTTCTGATTTCGACTAATTAAAATGTACCACCTTCATTCTCCAGGAGGGCTCCTGATTTCGACTAATTAAAATTTAACACCTCCATTCTCCAGGCGGGCTCCTGATTTTAACTACTTAAAAATTTAACACCTCCATTCTCCAGGCGGGCTCCTTACTGCTAAAATTTGAATTGTATGTCTATATTCTCCAGGCAGACTTGTGACTTCAAATTAGACAAAGAAATTGGCTGAAAACTACACATTGAATTGTATCACCTCTGCTTTTCAGGCGAGCTCCTGCTTGCTAAAATTTGGGTTGCATGCCTCTGTTCTCCAGGAGGGCTCCTGACTACTGAAACTGAATTATATGTCTCTGTTCTCCAGGCTGACTCCTGTCTTCAAAAATTTAAACTGTATGTCTCTGTTCTTCAGGCGGACTCCTGACTACCGAAACTTGAGATGCATGTCTCTATTTTTCAGGCGGACTCCTGACTTCAAAATAGACAAATAAGTTGATTGAAAACTAATAATTGAATTGCATCACCTATGTTCTTCAGGCGGGCTCCTGACTGCTGAAATTTAAACTGTATGCCTCTGTTCTCCAGGCGGGCTCCTGAATACTGAAATTGAAATATATGTCTTTGTTCTTCAGGCGAACTCCTGATTACTGAAACTTGAAATATATGTCTCTATTCTCCAGGCGGACTCCTAACTTCAAAAATTTAAACTGTTTGTCTCGGTTCTTCAGGCGGACTCCTGACTACTGAATTTGAGATGCATGTATCTGTTTTCCAGGCGGACTCCTGACTTCAAAATAGATAAAGAACTTGATCGAACACTAAAATTTTGAATTATATCACCTCTCTTTTTCAAGCGGTCTCCTGATTCCAAACTTGAATTGTATGTCTCTGTTCTTCAGGCAGACTCCTGACTGCTAACTTGAAATGTATTCCTCCATTCTCCAGGCGGGCTCCTGATTTACAAAAATAGACAAAACAACGAAAACTTTCTGCCCTAGTTTGGAAAAACTAGGGCTTGTTACCACATACTAATAAGGACTAAAACTAAAACTTGAATTGTGAAAGGACTGAAATTGTAACTTTAAACCCAAAGACTAAGATGTATTCCTCTATTTTTCAGGTGGGCTCCTGACTTCAACATATCCTTATGCCACTCCTCATGTTCTTGTATTTTAACCATGCCGCACTTGCGATTAAACTTGATTACTGCCTGCTTTTATTTCATGGAGAATTCATCCTGACAAACAATTTTCTGCCCCTGTTTCAATCACCGAAAATTTGTTAGTTTAAAAATGGTGGTTAGTTTATGGCATTCTTGTTGCATCATCCTTCCATTGCCTTGCTTTGTGCTGCCTGACTTCTTCTGAACTGCCTAACTTTCTGACCGACTTTCACATTCCCCAATTTCTGACAACCTGAATGCTTTTGTACTCCCACTATTGTTTCCCCTTTCCAACTCTCTTTGCCTGAACTTTCACATTTACCGCAACATTTCCCAAATATTCTGCCAATGAAATTGCCGGCGACTTCCCCTATTTTACTTTACATCACATTGTTGCTGACATGCTCTGGCCACATTTTGCTTTACCATTTTCGGAAGCTGGTGGTGGGCTTTGAAATTCTTTCCCCTTTTCATTGAACAAAACTGACATTGGAACATTTTAGACAAACAAACCTCCAAAAGAGAATAAAATGCAATAATTTTATAAGTTAAGGATAAGAAGAATCCAAAACTAGATGATTGTTGAAAAGGCAACAGAAAAGAAACTTATCTAACCGGAACAGCTGGCACCAATGATCATGACTGCATTTCGGACTAACCGGCCCAACCGATCCAACTAACCAGCTCTCAGTTGTCATACCTCGTTACCCAGGACTTCCATCATTTGATTACTTTACCCAAACCTTAACCTCGTTTGACCTACGATGCCACGAAACAGTTTTTACCAACAGACTTTTCTCAGTTTGCCATTTCTCAACTCACTTTCACCTTAGGGTGCCCGTTAGGGTTTTCACCACTAAGACTCTCTCATTTTATTTTCTCTCAGCTCCCGTCGTCTTACGGTGCCCGTGAGGGTTTTCACCAATAAGACTCTCATTTTTTATCTTTTGTTGTCTTGCTTGAACCAGAGTATTGCCACTGCCACGAATTACCGCTACATGCTTGACTTGGCATTCCTCAAAAATTTATCAGAAGGTCTTTATTTTGACCGTAATGTAGGCTTTTGGATGGGTTAGAAAGAAGGGGTATAAAAGGTTCAAAAATAATTTCTAATGGGTTAAACTTACAACTTTCGGAATCCAATTTCTCAAGAACATTACAACTTCTGCCCCAGTTCCTTGCTTGGGGACTTTCAGATTTTTATTTTGGTGTGACTGAACCTCGGAGTAAGGCTGCCTACGTACCCTTTCGGGATCAAGTCAAACGTTTTTCACTTTATCGTAATTACCTTTATTGTGATTCTTTCTTTTCTTTTCTTTTCTTTTCTTTTCATTTTTTTCTTTTCTTTTCTTTTCTCTTTTTTTCTTTTCTTTCTTTTCTTTTTTTTCTTTCTTTTTCCTTTTCTTTACTTTACGCTCGGCACCTACGTTTCTTGATTGTGTCATTAATTCCGAAAGAGGGGTATGAACGAAAATAAGTAAGGCTCAATGGGGTGACAAGGGATAAAAGTATTTGGATAGCAGAACAAAACGCCTTCATCATTTCAATCTTTTAAATATGCCAAATACAAATAAATACATTCAGAAATAAAGAAATCATACATAATATCTCTTGACCGCATCGGAATTAATGGCCATTTCTACATATTTTCCTTCTACATCTGTCAAATACAGTGCGTCATTAGACAACACTCTGGTTACTACAAATGGCCCCTGCCAGTTCGGGGTGAATTTTCCTTTTGCTTCAGCCCAATGAGGCAAAATCCGCCTCCGTACTAGCTGTCCGACTTTGAATTTCCTCGGGCGCACTTTCTTGTTATATGCTCTTGCCATTCTTCGTTGGTACAGTTGACCATGACACACTAATGCCAATCTCTTCTCGTTAATCAAACTCATATTCTCAAAGCGGCTTTTCACCCATTCATCATCATCGATCTCAGCCTCTGTAACGATTCGCAAAGACGGAATTTCCACCTCTGCGGGTATTACTGCCTCAGTGCCATACACCAATGAATAAGGAGTTGCCCCCACCGAAGTATGGACGGTGGTGCGATACCCCAACAATGCATAAGGCAATGCCACTGTCTCGAACTTTCCACCAACTTCCGCAATATTTTCTTTATATTCTTACTTGCTGCCTCAACCGCACCATTTGCTTTTGGGCAATAGGGAGTAGAATGCCTATGGGTAATCTTGAATTGCTCACATGTCTCCTTCATCAAATGACTATTGAGGTTTGCCCCATTGTCTGTAATGATCACTTTCGGTACCCCAATCGACAGATAATAGTTGCATGCACAAAATCCACCACAACGTTCTTGGTTACAGACTTGAATGTCTTAGCCTCTACCCATTTGGTAAAATAGTCTATAGCTACCAAAATTAACCTGTGGCCGTTTGATGCTGCCGGTTCGATTGGCCCAATAACATCCATGCCCCATGCGACAAAAGACCATGGCGCGGATATCGTATGTAGTTCTGATAGTAGAGAATGAATCAAATCTCCATGCACTTGGCACTGATGGCATATACGCACAAAATAGATACAATCCCGCTCCATAGTTAGCCAATAATAACCCGCCCGTATGATCTTCTTTCCCAAAACATATCCGCTCATATGCGGTCCACAGACTCCCGAATGTACTTCAGTCATGATAGATGTTGCTTGCCTTGCATCCACGCACCTCAATAACCCAAGATCTGGGGTTCGTTTATATAACACTCCTCCACTGAGGAAAAACCTGCTTTCCAATCGCCGAACCGCTCTTTTCTGATCACAAATGGCCTGTACCGGGTATGCCCCCATTCTGATATATTCTATAATGTTGTGAAACCACGGCTCGCCGTCGAGTTTCTCTTCTACCATATTATATTAAGCATGCTCATCACGGACCTGAATCTGCAACGGGTCCACATAAGCCTTGTCTGGATGATGTAACATTGATGCCAAAGTAGCCAAAGCATCGGCGACTTTATTATGAATCCTTGGAATGTTCCTGAACTCTATAGACTAGAATCGTTGGCAAAGCTCATGCAAACATTGCCGGTACGGTATATGCTTTAGATCCCGTGTTTCCCATTCTCCTTGAATTTGGTGCACCAGTAGGTCCGAGTCGCCCATGACTAAGACTTATCGGACACCCATATCTACAGCCAATCTTAGTCCCAAGATGCACGCCTTATATTTTTCCATGTTTTTCGTACAATAGAAACGAAGCTGAGCGGTAACAGGGTAAGGCTGACCTATTTCAGAAATGAGTACCACTCATATTCCCTCGCCTTTCGTATTTGCAGCCCCATCAAAGAAAAGTTTCCACCCTGGCTTCTCAACTTGTTCCAGTCCTTCAATGTTCATCACCTCGTCATCAGGGAAATAAGTTTTCAAAGGTTCATAATCTTCATCGACTGGGTTTTCAGCCAAATGATCAGCTAATTCCTGTGCTTTCATTGCAGTCCGTGTCACATAGATAATGTCGAACTCTGTAAGCAAGATTTTCCACTTTGCAAGCCTCCCGGTGGGCATAGGCTTCTCAAAAATATACTTCAATGGGTCCAAGCGAGATATGAGGTAAGTTGTGTAGGACGAAAAATAATGTTTCAACTTCTGTGCCACCCAAGTTAAGGCGCAACACGTCCTCTCCAGGTGAGTGTACTTAACCTCGTAAGATATGAACTTCTTGCTGAGGAAATAAATAGCATGCTCCTTCTTTCCCGTAACATCATGTTGTCCTAGTACACAGCCGAATGAATTATCCAAAACCGTTAGATATAGAATCAAGGGCCTCTCTGGTTCTGGCGGGACAAACACGGGTGGGTTCGACAAATACCCCTTTATCTTATCAAAAGCCTCTTGACATTCACCAATCCATTTGACCGCAACATCTTTCTTTAACAGTTTGAAAATCGGCTCACAAGTTGTAGTGAGCTGAGCAATGAATCTACTGATGTAATTCAATCTTCCCTACAAACTCATCATCTTAGTTTTGTTTCTTGGAGGCGACAATTCCTGAATAGCTTTGATCTTTGATGGGTCTAGCTCGATGCCTCGACGACTGACTATAAACCCCAACAACTTCCCAGATGGCACCCTGAAAGCACATTTTGCAGGATTGAGCTTAAGATTGTACCAGCGAAGCCTTTGAAAGAACTTTCTCAAATCATGGACATGGTTAGACTGCTGTTTAGACTTCACGATCACGTCATCCACATATACCTCGATTTCCCTATGTATCATATCATGGAATATTGTTGTCATGGCCCTCATATAGGTTGCCCTGATATTCTTCAGACCAAACCGCATGACCCGATAACATAGGTTCCCCATGGCGTGATGAATGTCGTCTTCTCTACATCTTCCTCATCCATTAATATCTGATGATAACCCGCATAAAAATCCACAAAAGAACCAATCTCATGTTTGGCACAATTGTCGATCAATATGTGGATGTTTGGTAATGGAAAATTGTCTTTTGGACTTTCCAAGTTGAGATCTCGATAATCAACACACACCCTGGTATGCCATCTTTCTGCGGCATAAGCACAATATTGGCTACCTAGGTGGGATACAGTGTAACCCGAATGACCTTTGCATCAAATTGCTTGGTGATCTCTTCTTTAATCTTCACACATATGTCTGTTTTGAACTTTCTCAGTTTCTGCTTAACAGGTAGGAGTGATGGATCGGTAGGCAATTTTTGAGCCACCAAATCAGTACTGAGCCCCGGCATATTATCATAGGACCAAGCAAAAACATCTTTAAATTCCCACAATGCCGCGATTATTTCTTCCTTAAGCTGTGGCTCCAGATGAACACTTATTTTAGTTTTACGGACATTATCTTGGTCCCCTAGGTTAACTGCTTCTGTGTCATTTAAGTTTGGTTTGGATTTTTCCTCAAAGTATTACTGATTTCTTCATAGGCCTCATCATTATCGTATTCCTCTTCATCGTCACATTCAATTTCTTGTATTATTATTCTGAGTTAGGTTGGCTTATAAAACTGGGCCGAGAAGTCCTCATGCATGCCATGTCGTTGATATCAGCATAAAAAGAACTGTACATAAAATAAAAGAAAAATGGAAACAAAATTAGGAAAGGAAAAATGAAAGAAAATTGCATTTCATTAAAACGTAAAGATAAAATGGCTTAGCTCATCCAAATGGATGGAACATAGTCACAAGGATTACAAACCCTGGAATAATCCAGGTGAAAGCAAAAAGGAAAAACAAAGTCCCACTACCGCAACTCCCTCCGAACTTCCAGAGGAGTGTCTTCCCAATTATTGATCCTAGCATGTGGCCCAATGTGCTGAATGTCTGCATTACTGGAACCTTCACCAGCCTCAACCATGTTTACTTCAGCAAATACCCTCTCAAACACTTTGTCCAAATTCCCCTCTGCACCAATCAGTGGACCCGTCGCCTGTGTTGATAACTACTTTTTGGCCCTCAGCCTGACGAAGGACCTAGACAGACGTGGAATTGGTTTGGGAAGAACCCAAGCTTTCTTTTTCAACTTACGAGCCCTTATGACATCTGCTGTTGTTGGCTTGAACCCCAGCCCGAAGGTGTCCAAATTCTTGGGCAAGGAAACGGGCTGAACAATGCCCTGATGCTCAGCCCCTAGACCTTTTCTTGGAATGAACCTATTACCCAGCGTTTCTGATACTACCATAACGGTCGCAGCTGACACCCTGGGACGCGAAATGTTCTTACCCTCAGGCACTCTGTTCACTGGGATCATGTCGAAGACCTGATAGACCTATAGCCCCTTATCATCATCAGTTTCTATAAATGGCACAATGGCATCACTTACAGCACATGTGGGGTCTTCCCCATATAACACAATTTCTTGCATGTCCCAGTTGAATTTGACCATTTGGTGCAATGTGTAAGGAACCACCTTGGCCGCATGGATCCATGGTCATCCCAACAATAGATTATAAGATACTGCGGTGTCCAGCACCTGAAAATCCATAGTGAACTCGACTGGGCCAATAGTTAATTCAAGGATAATGTCCCCCACCGTGTCTGTTCCACCTCCATCGAACCCTCGAACACAAACACTATTTTTGTGGATTCTATCATCATCAATCTTCAACTAGTTCAATGTAGACAATGAGAAAATATTGGCACTAGACCCGCTATCGATCAATGCTCGAGTCACCTTTGGAATCTTCACACTTGACTGTTAAGTAAAGAGCTTTGTTGTGTTCCGTGCTCTCCACGGGCAATTCATCATCAGAAAATGTTATCCTGTTTACCTCGAAGATCCTGTTGGCAATGGTTTCCAGATGGTTGACTGAAAGTTTGTCAGGGATATGAGCTTCATTCAATATTTTCATCAAAGCTCGGCGATGCTCGTTCGAGTGGATCAATAATGATACCAATGAGATCTGAGCCGGAGTTTTTCTCAATTGTTCCACAATAGAATAATCCTGTGCCTTCATATTTTTCATAAATTCTTCCGTCACTGCCTTCTTGACTAGTTCTACATTTTCTTTAGTGCCCTTAGCTTTTCTCAACTCTTCGGGGGCAAAACAGCATCCCGATCGAGTTAAACATTGCGCTTCACAACTCTCTTCCTCAATTTCTTTCCCCTTGTATGTTACTACCACCTTCTCATATTTTCCACGGCACGGCTTTGCTATTGACCATGGGTAATTGGACTACCGGCTTTATGATGGCCGATTCTACGCATGCCCCTTTCACAACAACCACGGGTGCAGGTGATGCCCCTGGTACCACTAACTTGGCTGGATCTGGCTTTTTTGCATCAACAAATGGCCCTTTCCCCATCACCACCAACGGCTTGTCTTTCATCCTTTCCGGCTAAATTGTTGGCTTTATCTCAACTGCCTTTTCTTTCTTCTTGGTTTCAACAGAACGAATCATCATGACCGTCTGCGAGGTCTTTTTAGACTCCGCTCCCTTTTGTATCAGTTCGATCATGTTAGCCTCGTGATGTGCTGGCAACGGGTTTTTATTGATATTTGGCGCCTCCGGAGCCTGTACCTCGATACGGCGATTGTCAATAAGTTCCTCTACCGCATTCTTTAATTTCCAGCACTTCACAGTATCGTGCCCCAGCATCCCTGAGCAATATTCACACCTAACAGAATGGTCCATGTTTTTGGGAGGGGGATTTGGCACTTTGGATTTGATTGGGGTCAACATTCTCAGTTGCTTCAATCTGTGAAAGTGAGTAGCATAAGATTCTCCCAGCGAAGTGAATGTTTTTCTGTTTGGGCCCTTCTCATTTCTAAAAGACTGATTTGGACGAAAGCCAGTTCCTGGTCTATTAGCTCTGGGAGGTGTCTAGGTATTTTGTGGAGGTGGATAGGTATTTTTTGGAGGTGGATAGGTGTTTTGGGAGCCGGCGTATGCCATTGCGGGTGCGCCGGAGACTGGGTGTATGTTTGGGCGTGGTGGACAATAAAGTGTGGTTCAGGTGGTAGATAGTAATATTGTAGCGGGATATATGGGGTATATGGGTAATTTGGGTGATGAGGTATGGGTTGGTTATAGTGAGGCGGAGGGTTGTGAGACCTGGACCAGGTACTAGCTTCAACCGTGGCAACTTCTTCTTTCTTCTTCTTTCCGAGCACACCACCAACGCCGCTTTGGATGACCTGCGTGGTTGCTTCCAATGCAGAATAACTCAAGATTTTGTTGGATTTCAATCCTTCTTCGATCATGGCTCCTATTTTTACCACTTCATTGAATGACTTCCCCGCAGACATCACCAGATGACCAAAATAGGTAGGCTCCAATGTTTGCAAGAAATAATCTACCATCTCGCTCTCCCTCATCGGAGGGTCAACCCTGGCTGCCTGTTCCCTCCAACGGAAACCAAATTCTCTGAAACTTTCTGGAGCTTCTTTTCCAACTTCAACAACGATAGACGATCGGGGACTATCTCAAGGTTGTACTGGAAATGGCCGATGAATGCTTGTGCCAGATCATCCCATGTATACCATCGACCGGTGTCCTGTCTCGTGTACCACTCCAGCGCGAACCCGCTTAGACGTTGACCAAAATAGGCTATCAGCAGTTTATCCTTTCCTCCAGCCCCTCTCATTTTGCTGCAAAACCTCGAAGGTGAGCCACCGGGTCGCCATGTCCCTCATACAAATCGAAATTGGGCATTTTAAAGCTTACGGGTAACTGGATATCAGGAAAAGGGCACAAATCCTTGTAAGCAACACTGACTTGGTTGCCCCAGCCGTGCATGTTCCTAGGGGTGTTCATCGGGCGGATTGGGCGGCTTTTTACTCTTAACGGTTTGGTTTAACGGTTATCGGCTTTTAAACGTATTCATCTGTTAGCCACCCAATAAGATATCGGGCGGATTGGTATCGGGTTAGCTCTTATCGGGCGGTTACCGGGCGGTTTATCGGTTTAATACCTATGGGATAATGACCTGAATTTTGAACATTTTAAGTGATATTTTTATACCAAATATAATATTTTCTTCTGAAAAACTTTTAGGAATTTAACAAAAAACTTCCTTGCTGTCATTCAACAGCCAAGCTAAAACAATTAAATCAAAGCAAAGTTATCAGGAACAGAAGAAGAATTAGAACAAAGAACAGAAGCTAGATATATTATTTCTGAAAAGGCAACACTATTGTTAATATTCAAACATTTCTAGGCTGAAATTACATGTTAATTGTCAAGCAAAACTAAATCATATGCAGGGACTTTTTAACTAAATCATATTTAATATATATAATTATATAAGTAAAAATAAATTTTATATATATATATATATTCTTAACGGGTTAACGGATTATCCGTTAAGAAAATTGAATAATCCGCCCCCAAACCGATAAGCCGTTAATAAAAAAAATTCAATCCGTTCTCCGTCCGTTAAGCCATTACCATTAAGCCATTAAGCTTCGGTTCGATTCGGTTTGCGGTTTCGGATCGGTTTTGAACACCCCTACATGTTCCTGAAGGATTGCTCCAAGCTTTTGACTTTACGAATTACTTCTTCATGTTCAGCATTCTTGATGGTTTTCTCAACTTCTCTTGGGGCCTCAAATTGGGGTATGTAAGGATATGGCTCAGGAGCTTTGAAAATGGGCTCAGGAGGGTAATATTGAGTGTCATGAGCTTGGAACAGTGGCTCACTGGAGGATCTATGTAATGTGGCTGTGGGTGGTGCCACAAAGACTGGAACATGGGCGGAGGAGGATTTTGTTTGGGTGGTGTAACTGGAGGAGCATATGACGTGGTACCATAACCCTGGGTAGGATAGGGTGTTGGACAATACGCTTTACGCTAGAGGGGGGGGTGAATAGCGTTTTAAAAATATTAAGCGTTTTAGTGCGGAATTTAAAAACTTTGCAGAAATTAAAACAAGTGCAGTAGAATAAACTTACACAATGATGTATCCTGGTTGGCCACAAACGTGGTTAGTCCAGTCCCCGAGAGACTCTCTCGTGATTTCCACTAAACTTGTCAAGCTTACGGGTGCTTAACAAACCGTTACAGCTGAGGACACAAGCCTCACCTAGGTGCTCGGGGATCACAATCCCAAAGACTTCAATTGCTCGGGGATACCAATCCCAAAGACTTCAATTGCTCGGGGATAACAATCCCAAAGACTTCAACTGCTCGGGGATAACAATCCCAAAGACTTCAACTGCTCGGGGATAACAATCCCAAAGACTTCAACTGCTCGGGGATAACAATCCCAAAGACTTCAACTGCTCGGGGATAACAATCCCAAAGACTTCAACTGCTCGAGGATAACAATCCCAAAGACTTCAACTGCTCGGGGATAACAATCCCAAAGACTTCAACCGAGGAATCACAAGTTCCTCAACAAACGAGAATCGCAATTCTCTTACAAACACAAAACACACTCACTTTACAAAGCACTCCTTAATGAGTAGATATGAGTAGAAATAGTACGCTCAAGATCACAACAACTTAGCTCAATAGAATGGCTCTTCAAAAGGCTTTATGGATGAATGGAAAATGATGATCAATGTAAGAAAGCTTTTAGCAATGAAAATACTCAAAGTGTATATGTTGTTGTTGTGAAAACACTGAGTTGAAGCTGTATTTATAGGTGAAAAACTCAGTCTTACCGTTGTCTAATTGCCAATTAAGGATTGCTGAAATTACTCAGTGACAATCGATTGTCAAGACTAAACAATCGATTGTTTGCCTATCAGATCAAAAATTCAATCCCAGATTTTACGTCAACAATCGATTACTTCAAATCAATAATCGATTATTTATAACGTTAAGAAATCCTTTCCAATTTTTGGCATAAAACATCGATTGTCCGGAAATCAACAATCGATTATTTTAACAACGTTCAGAAAATCTTTTCCAGATTTTAAGCATAAACATCGATTGTTAAATATCAACAATCGATTACCTGAAGGTAATTGAAAATATATGACAACGGTCAGCTTCAACAATCGATTATCAAATGGAATAATCGATTATTAATTAATTTCAAAACTCTCTGTCTCATATATAATCGATTATCAAAAGCCACAATCGATTATCATTTTATTTAAAATCACTGGGAGACATTTTTCTCATTCTAATCGATTACCATTAGTTCATAATCGATTTTTATGAGTTTTGAAAACTTTGCCTCAGTTAACAATCGATTATCATAAGTACACAATCGATTGTTATGCAGTTTGCAAAAACCTGATGTTAACTGACTTACTCACAATCGATTATCATTAATTCACAATCGATTGTCATGCAGTCTTGGCTTAGAGATACTCGATTATCATAAGTACATAATCGATTATCTTAGCCCAGATTTTTGAGGCATGCTTGGAAAACATTTTAACAAATGTAAATATGCATAGTTTAAAATCATTTGACACTTAATTTAAATATGCATGATTTTGGAAAAATAATTTTAGTAGAGAAGCCATGTTATGAGCCAAGTTGAGGAATCAAGATCACAATTAATATTGACTCAATTATAACATTTCTAAACTTTGTCTTGAGCTTCTTGTAATGCATCCCTTTTGTGCTTGTCCTTAAGTACTGCTATATATCGCTTTTTGCTTTGTTTGACATTCATCAAAACCTACAAAAGAACACACGTTTAGTATATTGCATTTGAAACGTGTTTCCAACAATTTCCCCCTTTTTGATAATGGCAAACATAAGCGGGATATATGCAATAATTATTTTGATAATCCAAGACAAGTGTAAAGTATGCAATTTGATGTTCCCCCTCAATTCATGTTCCCCCTCACTTTAAGCATGAATGAAGTTGAGAGTGATATAGCATACTTCTTGATATCCCGTTTCTTCCCCCTTTTGCCATTAGCAAAAATATATACAAGAGAAGAATATGCAAAAAAAAATATGAAATAAACAAAAGTTTATTTATTGGAAAATAAAGATAACAAAAGTAATCGATTATTGATACAGTAATCGATTGTTTGACGGCGATTTTCCTATAGAATACTTGAGTATTTTGCGTCATGCTTTTATGATCCCCTTTTCTTTAGGGTGATACCTGCAAAAAAATGTTAGACGCCTCCGACGCTCAAGTTAGAAATTATGTAAGAAATAAAATGCAATGCATGACTTAGATCAACGTGGAGTCAAGGATCCCGAGTTCACTACGAATTCGGAAGAAGGACTCTTTATCTAAGGGCTTTGTAAAGATGTCTGCCAATTGGCTTTTTGTTTCAACAAATTCAATTTCGACATCGCCTTTTAGAATGTGATCTCTAATAAAATGATGTCTAATTTCAATGTGTTTTGTTCGCGAGTGAAGAATGGGGTTCTTCGTCAAGCATATGGCACTAGTGTTGTCACATCTAAGAGGAATGTGGTCAAGACGTAGGCCATAGTCCAAGAGTTGTTGTTTCATCCATAGGATTTGAGCGCAACAACTCCCCGCGGCTACATATTCAGCCTCGGTTGTGGACAACGCAACACTAACTTGCTTCTTACTAAACCAAGAAACTAAAGCGCTACCGAGCAAGTGGCAAGTGCCGCTAGTGCTCTTGCGGTCCAATTTGCATCCAGCAAAATCAGAGTCGGAATAGCCAATAAGTTGGCATGAAGAACCTTTGGGGTACCATAGACCCATATTGGTAGTACCGACAAGATACCTTAGAATCCGCTTTACCGCAGTAAGGTGAGACTCTTTCGGACATGATTGATAACGGGCACAGACGCACACGCTAAACATGATGTCCGGACGACTAGCAGTAAGATAAAGAAGAGAGCCAATCATACCTCGGTACTTTTTGATGTCGACTTCCTTACCTTTTTCATCTTTGTCGAGATGATCGGATGTGCTCATGGGAGTTGCCATTTCCTTTGCATTGTTCATATCAAAACGTTTAAGCAGTTCTTTGCAATACTTGCTTTGACAAATGAATGTACCTTCCTTCATTTGTTTTACTTGTAATCCCAAAAAGAATTGTAACTCACCCATCATGGACATCTCAAATTCGCTAGTCATTAAGTTTGAAAATTCCGACCGATCCGATGCCAATAATTTGTCCTTTATTGTTGTCACCGAATACAACGCTTCCTCCTTCTTTGTGCTCTAGTTGAAGGAATTTGGATTCGTCTCCTGTCATGTGTCTGGAGCATCCACTGTCAAGGTACCATAGTACACTTGATCCCTTCAAGCACACCTACAAAGCAAATTAATATTCTTTAGGTACCCATACCATTTTGGGTCCTTGGGGGTTAGGCAAATAACGACCATAATAATATGAAGAATCTCTATGCTTTGTAAAACACATAGGTGCAATATGACCTATACGATTGCAGTAATGACATACTACGTTCGGGTTGTGTTGATGCCTAGGTTGAGCCAACAAAGTTCTAGGCGAATGAAAAAGATTAACACTAGACATATTGTTCCCATTTCTAGTATAATATCTAGATGGTCTAAAGTCATTAGTGCTAGACTTGTTGAAGGACCTAGTGTCATGTCTAGGTGGTCTAAGCTCGTTCCTAGAGTTATTTCTTGGTTGCCGAAAATTACTATTTGTAGGCTTGTTTGCAAGAATCCTAGATTCGGATCTAGGTTGTCTAAAGATATTAGTTCTACCCTTATTTTCATACATTCTAGCATAATGTCTAGGTGGTCTAAAAGAATTTGTTCTAGGCTTGTTTAATACCTTAGAGTTATTTCTAGGTGGAGTAGTGAAGTTTTTGTTTTTATGCCGTTGATATTTCTTAGGCGTTTCTTTTTCAACAACTTTAGGAACTTCTTTACTACGTGTTTCTAATGTTTTCCTAAGTTCTGTGTTTTCTAGTTTTAAGGACTCACAAGCAGTACAAGTAGAGCATTTATCAACACAAGAGGCTTCATGCATAGTCTTGATGACTTGTCTAAGTTCTATACTATCATTTAACAAAAATTGATTTTCATTTGCAAGATTCTCGTTATCACGAGACAGATTTTCAACACCTTTTTGAGCTAAAGAAAGACGTTCTTCAAAGTCCTTGTCTTTTAAAAAGAGTTGTTTTTGAAAATCCTCTTCTTGTAAAGAAAGAGTTCTTTGTAAATCTTTAATAGTCTTAGAAGCATTTACCAACTCATCATGCAGTTTGTTATAAGCAATTTGCATATCGTTAGATGTACTTACCTCGTCTTTTTCGTCTGCCATGAGGCACTGACCAGTTGATTCATCGTTTGTGCTGACCGCTTTTTGAGGCGTGTTTTCGTGCAATTCCTCAAGTTTGTCCCACATTTCCTTAGCAGTTTTATAGTGGGAGATTTTTCGCCAAAGTTCCTAGTTCAAGGCGTTATGTAATATATTCATAGCTTTAGTGTTGTATTCACTTACCTTATCTTTCCCGATTTTTGTCTTCAGTTGATCACTGTGTTTAATAGCTTGCCATAGATACAAATCGTTTGCCATTGTAAAAACTTGCATCCGATATTTCCAGACTGAGTAGTCGTTTTCGTCTAATATTGGAGGCGACATGCTGCATTCTCCTTCACCTATTCCTGCAAAGAAATTTAGAGTAGAAGCCATGGATGGTTCTCTCAAACGGTTAAGTTTTTCAGAGAGTATGGCTCTGATACCAATTGTTGGACAATACGCTTTACGCTAGAGGGGGGGGGTGAATAGCGTTTTAAAAATATTAAGCGTTTTAGTGCGGAATTTAAAAACTTTGCAGAAATTAAAACAAGTGCAGTAGAATAAACTTACACAATGATGTATCCTGGTTGGCCACAAACGTGGTTAGTCCAGTCCCCGAGAGACTCTCTCGAGATTTCCACTAAACTTGTCAAGCTTACGGGTGCTTAACAAACCGTTACAGCTGAGGACACAAGCCTCACCTAGGTGCTCGGGGATCACAATCCCAAAGACTTCAATTGCTCGGGGATACCAATCCCAAAGACTTCAATTGCTCGGGGATAACAATCCCAAAGACTTCAACTGCTCGGGGATAACAATCCCAAAGACTTCAACTGCTCGGGGATAACAATCCCAAAGACTTCAACTGCTCGGGGATAACAATCCCAAAGACTTCAACCGAGGAATCACAAGTTCCTCAACAAACGAGAATCGCAATTCTCTTACAAACACAAAACACACTCACTTTACAAAGCACTCCTTAATGAGTAGATATGAGTAGAAATAGTACGCTCAAGATCACAACAACTTAGCTCAATAGAATGGCTCTTCAAAAGGCTTTATGGATGAATGGAAAATGATGATCAATGTAAGAAAGCTTTTAGCAATGAAAATACTCAAAGTGTATATGTTGTTGTTGTGAAAACACTGAGTTAAAGCTGTATTTATAGGTGAAAAACTCAGTCTTACCGTTGTCTAATTGCCAATTAAGGATTGCTGAAATTACTCAGTGACAATCGATTGTCAAGACTAAACAATCGATTGTTTGCCTATCAGATCAAAAATTCAATCCCAGATTTTACGTCAACAATCGATTACTTCAAATCAATAATTGATTATTTATAACGTTAAGAAATCCTTTCCAATTTTTGGCATAAAACATCGATTGTCCGGAAATCAACAATCGATTATTTTAACAACGTTCAGAAAATCTTTTCCAGATTTTAAGCAAAACATCGATTGTTAAATATCAACAATCGATTACCTGAAGGTAATTGAAAATATATGACAACGGTCAGCTTCAACAATCGATTATCAAATGGAATAATCGATTATTAATTAATTTCAAAACTCTCTGTCTCATATATAATCGATTATCAAAAGCCACAATCGATTATCATTTTATTTAAAATCACTGGGAGACATTTTTCTCATTCTAATCGATTACCATTAGTTCATAATCGATTTTTATGAGTTTTGAAAACTTTGCCTCAGTTAACAATCGATTATCATAAGTACACAATCGATTGTTATGCAGTTTGCAAAAACCTGATGTTAACTGACTTACTCACAATCGATTATCATTAATTCACAATCGATTGTCATGCAGTCTTGGCTTAGAGATACTCGATTATCATAAGTACATAATCGATTATCTTAGCCCAGATTTTTGAGGCATGCTTGGAAAACATTTTAACAAATGTAAATATGCATAGTTTAAAATCATTTGACACTTAATTTAAATATGCATGATTTTGGAAAAATAATTTTAGTAGAGAAGCCATGTTATGAGCCAAGTTGAGGAATCAAGATCACAATTAATATTGACTCAATTATAACATTTCTAAACTTTGTCTTGAGCTTCTTGTAATGCATCCATTTTGTGCTTGTCCTTGAGTACTGCTATATATCGCTTTTTGCTTTGTTTGACATTCATCAAAACCTACAAAAGAACACACGTTTAGTATATTGCATTTGAAACGTGTTTCCAACATAGGGAAAAGCTGAAGATGCGTGGGGAGTGGTGGGCTCTGGAGCCTGAGCTAGGGCTGGAGTATAGGCGGGGTTGGCGGGGTATGATGGTGTCGGGTTCCCCTGAGACCATGCCCGATGCATTTCGGCCATTTGTGCTTTTATTTTCCTCATTTCCTCTTTCATAACACCCACATATATTACTTCGGCTTCATTTGTGGGATCCATAATACTGACATCTGCATATTTTCCTATCATATCTGCTTTATCTTTTGACCGGGTGTTGTACGGATGAGTTGCCAGAATGCCGAATCAACTAACCACCTTTCTGGACTCACACATTTGGACAACAACTTGATTAGTGATTAGGCTTTAACAGATTAGGTAACCGTACATTGGCATGAATGCACCTATATAGTTAACTGTTTCTATTATGCCTTTGCTTGACTGCGTGCGTCATCCCGGATTTTATTATTTCCGTCATAATTTTCTGTTCATTCTCTCTTTTCTCTCTCTTTATTTCTTTTTTTCTTTCATATTTTATCATTTCTTTGGTTTTTCCGCTCTTTATATTTTTTGCTCTCTTTCCTTACTCTCATTTCTCTTTTTCCTTTTTTCCGCTCTTTTCTTTCTTTCTCATTCTCTGTTTCTTTTCTTTTGCGATTACGGTCGAATCCTATGGAGCGTATCGTGACCCCGCACGAGAATGACCAAGCGTAGTTCATGAAAATAAATGCAAGAATAAAGGATGGAAAGTAAAAATTTTGAAATTTTCAATTTTTCATTACTAAAACAAATTATTACAAACTAAACACTTTTGTGGAACAGACACAAACTAAAATGATCACAGACGCAAAGACTACATACTTGACATAAAAAGACACAGGACAATCCAATGGCAGACTCAAAAATAGAAAAACTACAGACACGGACTAAGCATACTCTAAAGCCTCAAACTTAGGTGTCCGCGGGGCGTCATTCGGCCTCGACGTGGACCTGGGTTCCAAATCGTGTTCAAGCTGTTCTAATTCATTCAAAGTTCATTTAACAAAGATCACTACGGCTGGGACAAAGGTAGCATAAATCATATGTTCACATGCCCGGCATCTTCTTAAAATGGCATGTGCAATGGCTCTGATACTGTCTTTGGATCGCTTCGTTTCTATGAGTAGGCGTCTTATCTGATTACTGCATGTTTTTAGGGCCTGAGAATCTTGCAGGTGCTGATCCTGCAACTGTTGCACTTCCATTTCCATCTGGGCCAATAAGTCGTAGCAATGCCCACTTTCCACTTCAAAGTCTTTGGCCTGCTTAACCACCTCTCCCTCGGGGGCAACCACCTTTCTTTTCAAGCCGACCACAATTTTATCGTGATCCCGTTTCAATTGGTTCAAATACTGGCGACGCTCTTCTGTCTTTGTAGCCCATTGTGCCTTAAGCTCTGCCATGACGTTCTCAGTTCTTTCCAACTCGTCTCGACACCCATTGATCTCATTTTCCAAACCTTTTATGCGTCTCTCATCCGACCTACTTCTTTGTTGATTATTGGCGGCTACCTTCATTTGCTGTATTTGAGCCTTGAGCATCTCATTTTCTTGAGCCAGTCTATTCTTTTCACCTTGGTCCGCCGCAGCTTCCACATTGTTCTCAAAGTTAAATTTGCAATCTCTTGCTTCAATTTTCCAATTTTAACCCGATAGTTCTCTTCCTTTGCTAACCAGCCCCATTGTTCTTGTGAATCGTCCGTAAATTTTTGGACATGGGCTCTTATAGCAGGTCTCTGAATCTGGGACCTTTTTCCGAACCAAGCATTGTACTTCGAATCTACTTCTCCCTTAGCTCGTTCTCGAACCATGGTCTTTGACTCGAGAAATCTACATTCATTTCATAGCTTTCGAACTTCCTAACTGGCGCAATACTCGATGAGGAGCATAGGGCTGGATACTGCGGACCCCCATCAAAAGAATATGACATTCTTCGGCCGCCATGTGTATTACCTCGGTATCAGGCAACCATCCAAATGCCCATTCAACTTGATTAGATGTCAATGACCTCAATCATGCAAACCATGCTTCGACACCTTCAGGGAATTCAACGCCCGTCACCCGCTTCTCAAAACCACCGATGTAGTTTTTCCAGTCAACCCGTGATTCATGTATCCTACCCGATGACAGAGATGTTCTTGTATCCATAACTGGAGTAATAGATTGCAACCCTGGAAGAAATTACCTCCCTCCCGACACACAGTTAAGGCTCGGTAGATTTTAGATAACACCAAAGGGACCACAGTACTGTTAGGCTTTTTGATCGCAACGGCGGCCATCCTTACAAGGCCTATCTCTATTTTCGTATCTTTGCGTGGACAAACCACGATTCCCATGAAGGCCGTCAGGAAAGCTAAAGGACGTCTTGCCTCCAACTTGTTTCTGTCCCCATCATGAGTTAGTCCGAGATTCGGTTCTTCAAAACCCCGAGGAGTACCATACCATTGATATAAGAATTGAAGAGCACAATAGCCTTTTGACAAATCCTCATCTTGCACCTTCCGATTAATGTTTAGCAAACTCAAAAACCCATGTGGAGACACTGGTCTAGGTGAAAGCATATATTGCCCCCTCAATTTTCCATCCAAACCTACATAACCCGCAACCTCCTCTAGTTTAGGTGTAAGCTCAAAGTCTGGAAAGAGGAATACATTACGAGTTGGATCCCAGAACGGTATTAAAGCTTCAATGACGTCTGTCCTTGGCTTGATATCTAACAGACTGACGAGGCCTCCCAAAATTCTTTCTACTGTCTTTTTACTATCATCTCCCAAATTATTCCACCACATGTAGAGCTGTAGAGGGACCTCGCTAAAGACTGAGAACGGTTCACTTTGATTTGTGCTCATCCTGCACATTTATTAAGGCGATTAAGCAAAAGAAAAAATTTTATTAGACTCAAAAAAGATAAAATTGTTTATATGCTATTTTGTGTATTTTCAAATTGGAAAATAAAAGACTCGATTTTCAAACACGGCCTTTCAGTACTTCGGAAACGAAGATTTTAAGGTTGTGTAGTCAACCAGTCAAAAATCACAATTGACCAAAAAATGGCCGTTTACGCAAATTCAGCCTTCCGTTGTCCCGTTTGGGAACATTTGGCTATTTTTGACAAAGCGGCCTTACTTGACTTATTTATGACGAAAATCAAAATTTTGGCATTTTTTGGACTACATTTTTGTAAAAGGGAGGTTGGACCAGATGAGGGTTGCCTACTTATCTCACGCCCTGCGAGAATCAAACCATGCGTAGTTCGGGCAGATAAACCGAACTACTAAAAACAGGACTCTTTTTTATTTTTATTTTTTGGCATTTAAAAAAAACACTGCTTTCAAAAACAAAACTTTTATTTTTTCTTTTCTTTTCAACAAACAATAAACAACCTATTTTCGCTTCCGTTGGCAAATAAACTATTTTGAAACAAGAAGAACAAAAATCAAGACTCTTTTTTTCATGACAAAATGAACTATTTTTCATTTTCCATTCTTTCAAACAAGACAGACTCTTTTTGCTTAAAACAACTATTTAAAAACAAAACATTGTTATATTTTTCTCAAAATTTCGGCAGAGTTACGACAGTACTTGGGCATCGGTTTTTCTAAAACAATCAATTAACTCTCCAACTACTATCTTTCTTTTTTTTCTCTTTTTCTTTTTTAATTTTCTAACATTCCGGAGATTCAGAAGCCGGTCAACACTCAAGCTCGAGCAAATAAATGCACAGAAAACAAGTAGGATGCATCAGGATGGTCTTTTCATTTGACGTTGCTAGCCCTAAACGGACCCAGCCCCTGTGTTGAGCCCCCTAAGTCAAAATGCACATGATGCAAATAAGCGTTTCTACCAGGGATCCGGCATGAGGTTAAGTTATTCTAGGTTCAAAACCTGGGTGTTTGTTCTAGACCTGGCTTACCCGAGCGGACAGCTCGAGCCGAGGAGGAGGCGGCAATCCGGGAATACAGAAGCTTCGCCGGCTTTGCGACTTATCCAAACCTCATTCTAAATTGGGATTTGACACTATATAGAAAAGAAGTCGTACACCGTACACCCTTCTTCATGATTCATAAGACTCAGAGAAGAGATGGGTTTCGGCACAGTTTATATACAGTCCACGTAATATCAAAGCGGTAAAAGCAATCAATTAGCATATTAAGCACATATCATGTGAGAAAATTAGATAAAGCCAAACACAACAATTATTCTAAGCTCGAATTCTGAACCCTGAACAAAACGTTCTGGTTCTTTTCCCCAGCAGAGTCGCCAGAGCTGTCACACCTGCTTTTCAATACACCCGCAAGGACGTAAAGGATTTTTTCCATTTAAAGTGATAATATTCGGATCGGGATTATTTATTTCAGATTCGCCACTTGAGATAAGGCTGGTTTTTGGTGTCCTAAGTCACCAATTTTTCTTGAATCCCAAACCAAGGAAAATTTCGACTTCCGATTGGAGTCTGCGAAATAGAAATTCTGAATAAAGAATTCTGTTGACCCGAGGGAAGGTACTAGGCACCCTCGGATCCTGTGGTTCTAGCATGGTCGCTTAAATTTCCATGAATGGACAAAATCTGATTTTAAAAACATGAAACCCCTATGTGACAATTTTATCTTTAATTGCTTTATTAATATAATATTTATTTGATAAAGTGAACGTTGTTTAAAGCGTGTTTTCGGATTGCACCGTATCAAATGAACCCGCAATCCTAGGCACACTCTATTCAACGTATTAGGATTTGGATTTGGGCCGCATAAAATGTCCACCGGTATTTAGGAATGTAATTTATTAAAGCCGCGTCTAATAGAGTCTAACGCGTTGTAATCTTTAGGGAGGGCGGTAAAATTCGCTAAACGGCCCTTCCCGATTATCTAAATATCTTTTAAGCCTTTATTGAGGGCCCCGCAATTTTGTATTTTTCTTGTGTGAGAGCTCATCTCATTTATTTTAAAAGGATAAACCTAAAGGTAACTATATTTTTTATTCATTTGATTTTTGTTTCTAATAAAGAAAGAAGGATCCTAAATGATTATATTAAAATCCGGGCTTTAAGTTCAAGTCCAGGTCCAAACAAAAGGACGCGCCTTTTAGTTTAAAACCCGCTACCTAACTCAAAACCCGAATTTTAAAAATCAATTAAGACCTTAAACTATTAAAAGGGATAGGGCCCAAACGCTGGCCCAAAAGCTGGTCCCAACGAGAAAGATATAGAGAGCAGAAGCAAGCACAAATCGAGCCTCCAAGGCTGCAAACAACTGAACCAGAATAGTGGCCCTAAATTGGTCGTGCCAATGGGCTTGAGAATATCCCCAAAAGTGAGGCCTGTTGGCCTTGGTTGTGGCCATTGGGCTCGGAGTCAGCCCAAACCAAGCGAACTCAAACATATAGAAGAGGGGAAAGGATCAAATCTTAAGAACAACAAGCTAATGGATTATTTTAGGTGTTTATTTCAAATCGTATGAGTGCCGGT
This sequence comes from Nicotiana benthamiana, assembly GCA_034376525.1. NCBI lineage: Eukaryota > Viridiplantae > Streptophyta > Magnoliopsida > Solanales > Solanaceae > Nicotiana > Nicotiana benthamiana. Next base: position 56,196,360 of record CM067340.1, on the reverse strand, counting down.
ATGTTAAACCTTCATTACTAAACTACTGCATCATTAATATAATCTAAAACACTTCATATTTCCAACTACTACTAACATAAATTCCTAATTAACGGCTTCATTCGACTACAAATTATGCCGGAAACCAAACACTTAAAGCTAACCTCATCATTGAGCTATTTCTCAAATACAGTTATGAACATGGCATGGTAAAACAAATTGAAGCTTATCCTGAATTATTAACATGCATTTGCCCACATTTAACACTTAGAATTCAAAGAAACAGTTCAAGATCAGAAGGTTTAACAGTCTGAACGATACTAAATCAATTTCTGTTCATTATTACAAAATTGGTTTTCCATCTAACCAAATCAAGTTCGAAATTTAACTCTATTATCATCAACAACTCATAGCCTATCAAAATCGAGATGTGTACCTGGAAATCGGAATTCAACAACAGAAGTAGGTAGTCAGCAATAGCTTTAGTGCAGTAGAGTGTGAAATTTCAAACAATAACACTTTAGTGAATCAGCAGCAATAATAAGCCCAGGAATGCCAAATATAAACCCAGAAATTTGGAAATCCAACAAAACCACAAACCAACAGAAATAACACCAAACCCAATTCAAAACAGACCCCTAGACCAAGTTATAAGAGAGAACACCAATGAGGAAAATCCAGAATTCACCCACAGTCGATGAAACAGTGTAATTTAGTGGTTTTTTATTTTCTGGATATATTTTTGTTTTGTATTTTTTGTGTTTCTGAATGCAGAGACAAATCTGAAACTAAAATGAAAAGGAAAAATGGATTTCTTGTCGAATTTTCTGAGCTGGAAGTTGAAGACCCTTCTATCAGGCATCTAATGCCCTTTATAGGAGCAAATAGGGCAGCCCTCATATTTTAGGCTTGCACTATCAGTCCCTGATTGTTTACAGCTTTTATCCCTCAATTTTTAACTTGCCAAACAAGTTACTGCCCTAATTCTATTGAAAACTACACTAAAGTCCTATTCTAGAAGCCTCTAGGGTGCTCTATGAGCAAGACAATTCCTACACTACCCTTCCCCTATTTTTAAAATTACAAATCCTAAAGATTCTACCCTTTTCTATCCCTAGAAAGCCCTTGACCAGCCCCTAAAATTATTGCCTTAGTTAACTACACCCAATCCTTAACCCAGTTAAACTAACTAATGTTATCTATCAATATACTAATCAGCAATAACCAAACCACAAACCTAATTACAACTCTGAACTAATCAATACCAATTAATACTAATTGAACTACCAACCAACAAGCAAAATTACAAACTGAAAATCAAACCGAGTCCTTTCCAAAAGAACAAAACAGACAACAATCAACATGAACAAGCTATAATTCTATTTGAAAAGATTAGAAGAAATTTAACCTTTTATACTACTGAACTAAGAAATTTATCAGACATATGAAAATAAACCAATTACTGAAACTAGGGCCTCATCCCAAATCAAACCACATCAACAGAAGAAAGGAAAAACCAAATAAAACTAACGGTTAACATTTGAGCATTCGAACTAACAAAACCAAAATTGAATCAGAATACAAACAAAGAAATAAAAGTCAACCTAGACATTTATAATAATCAATGCAACGAAGTGCGGTTAACTAGATCAAACAAAGCCACGACTCAAACTAATAATTGAAGAAAAGAAAGAGAATAAAACATACTGAAATTTGCTCTTCAAACCGACTAATTTTGGAATCGAGTTTCGATTAATGTTATAGGTTTATTTTGGTCAAAATATCCTATAACATTAATCAAAAACCATCCGGATTTTGAAACCTCAAAACGAATTACTCTTTCACAAAATCTAGATCTGAAATTCGTGCAAGTCTGGAGAGATTCGAGAGCTTTCTACCTGTGATTCAAGGTGAGGAGGTCATGGGGACTATATGGTATCGATTTGGGCTCATTTGGAAGATCTTGAGTTTTGGGCCTGACTTTAAAATCAAGATTCGAGAGACTTGGGTTCGATTCAAGGAAAACCATTATCAGATATGGGACAAGGAGGACGAGGGGAGATTGGGGTGTCAGTTTAGTGAGGTTTGGCATCGACGCCGCCACCGGCGGCCCAGGGATTTGATGGCGGCGGGATTAGGGTTCGTTGTAGGTCTCTTAGAGAGGGGGGAACGAAGGAGATGAGATGGGGAGGGGGGAGTCGTTCGGACACATATATATTAAGAAAACTAGGCAATCTACAGCCGCTCAATCAGAAATGGATGGCCATGATTGACTCAAGGAAACGACGTCGTTTCGATAAGTTTGGGTCTTGGACCGGGTGGGGAAAGGTTTTTGGGCTGGAGTTGGTATGGGGTGTTTAGGCCTGGAATTTGGGAGATCAATTTGAGTCCAAAGTTGGGCAGCCCCCTATTCCTCTTCTTTCTTTTCTTCTTCTTCTTCTTTTTTCAATTCTCTTTAAATAATTCTCTTTTTCATTCCCCATTTTTTTATTTTGTAATTTTTGTTGATTTACAAAGGTTGCACAGAATAAAAATAGAAACTAAACTAAACTAATTAGTGCTTAAAATTACTTTAAAACTATTTTGCGACAGTTAAAATAATTAAAATGCAAAATGAACCATTTTTGCGCTTTTATTTTTTGTTCTAAAAATAAATTAACCCTCAATTAATCCTACAAATATGAAACTATATCCTACATGCGAATTCATATTTTTGAATTTTATATGAACTAACATACACAAATAAAGTTGCAACACTTATCATGAAATGACACTAAAATGCACAAATAATTGTAAAAAATAAAGAAAAAATCATTTTATTTGATTTTTTTGGGAATAATTCGCTTAGGGCAAAAATCACGTGCTCACACTGGTGAGGGGAGGGGAGGGGAGGGAAGGGGGAGAGGGAGCTTACCTGGTCTGGTGGTTGTCGTCGGTGACTTAGAAAATGACGCTAGGAGCAGATAGCAGAGAGAGAGACGTTAGGGAGCAGAGATTGCAATTTCAAGGTTTAATATTATCGCCTCCTTTAGCATTCACATTTATAGTAATTTTTGAAAATAGAGAGCAAGAAGAACAATAAGTGAATTAAATAAAATGAAATTGGGAGATTTTGAGAATAATTATCAAGGGATAATTTTTAAAAGTTTGATGATGATAGAGATAAATTTGGCCAAATAGTATAATGGTAGGGATAAATTTAACCGAATAATATATCGATTATTAAACATAAATAATATGCGAAAGTAGAGGGTATATTTGGCTTTTCTCCGTAAATCATGGGTTTTTTTGTCAATAACCAGAAGCTCCTAAGTTATTTCAATTTGGTTTGACCGTCAAATCGAATGTAAATATCCAAAAACCCACAATTTGGTTTTGACCGTTAAGCCGAGTAGAATATAAATATCCCAAAAATCCACACGCTCCATCTCCCTGTTTGAATATCAAGAAACTAGTTTACCTTGATCAGGAAAGAACACAAAGAGATACTAGAAACTAGTTTACTTTGATCAGGAAAGAACACAAAGAGATAGTAGAAAAAAAAGAGAGAAAAATGTCTGATTCTGTGGCGAGCAATAACCCCATTATGGAAGTGCAAGACTTGAATCAGGAACCCAAAGATAGGCAAGGTAATGTTGATGTAAGAAAGTGGCTTTCCTCTTCATAATCTTCATATGAGGAGGAAATTGACATAATTACAGTGCACAGCACCAAACAGTCTAGAGTTGGCAGAAAAGGGAAGAGAAAGAAACAAAAGATTGGGGAAATTGAGAAAACAAAGTCTGCAGAACAAAAAGTTCTAATCTTGGAGCACCAACAACTGTCTGCAGTTGCTCAGAAAGAAAACATATCTGTGACTGTGGAACAAGAGGAGAAAACCGTGGAGGAACATGGGGGGAACCGTAGAGGAACAAGAGGGAAAAATCGTGGACGAAAAAGGGTTGTCACTGAGCGAACAAAACTTTGAAGCAGATGTGGAAGAGTACCTCTCCGTGACTGTGGAATAAGACGGAAAAGCCTACCAACTATCTTTTTTGGTAACAACAAAATCTAAAGGAGCTATCTTTTCTGGCAGGATATCTGCAGCTTTTGATTTCACTATTGCTTATTGTTTTTTTTGTTTTTGGTTGATTGGTCAACTATTGCTTATTGTAGAGGAGCTTACTCAATAGTACATTGCTTGGGTTTCCTATTGAAGCCCCATAAATGTTTTGCTTGTTTGTTCTTTTTTTGATAATCAGTACGTTGCGTTTGGGAATTGTCTGAATAGCTTTAGTTTGTCACTATTGGTAGAAGGGGGGTTTAAGATGATTTCTGTATTTTTAGTTTTTGATAGATTTTGGTTATAAAGAATTTTGAATCTCGTGAATGCATGGTAGAAAATTGTTGTGATGGCTTATGTTTTGAATTAAGAGTATTTTGTTTATTTGCATTAAGATCCCAGCTTATCTTAACTAGTTTTTTTCCATTGTTTTCGTAATCAGTATGTTACTTTTAGGAATATTCTGAATGGACTTAGTTTGTCACTCCTTAAGGAGCTTGACACCTAATAGTGTTGGTAAAAGAGGAGTAAGTGAAGTTGATTTGGGTACTTTGGAATTTTGATATATTTGCTTTATGAAATGTATGCAATCTTGCATCCTATGAATGCATGGTAGAAACCGTTTTGCCATTGCTTTGGCTGGGGTTATGTTTGTTGTGATGGCTTATGTTATGAGTCTGTTGTTAATTCTTATCAAGATCCCAGCTTATCTTCGCTGAAAGAAAATATTAGTCTTTTTCGTTATTTTTTGAATTATTTGTACTATGTTAGTTTTTGAATTGGATTTAGTATGTGAAGTTGATTTGGATGTATTTGGATTTTGTTAGCTTTTGGTTAATGAAATGTTTCTAATCTTGGATTTCATAATGCTTGGTAGAAAATTCTGTTTTTAATAATGTTACGCCGTATGAGTATGTTGTTTATCCGTATCAAGATTCTGGCTTATCTTCGCTGAAAGTTGTAGCTTGTTTTCACTGCGTTTTGATAATCAGCATGTTACGTTTACGATTTTCCTGAAAGTTTAAAGTGTAAAGAGCTTCATATATGATACTGTTGGTAGAAAGGAGTAAGTGAAGTTGATTTCGATATTTTTGCTTTTGATTTATTTTGGGTAATTGAAATGTATGCATCTAATGAATGCATGGTGGAAAACTGTTTTCATTGCTTATGTTATAAGTATGCTGCCTATTTGCATTAAGATCTCAGTTTATATTTGTTGATAAATGCTACATTTTCTTTTGATGATTGTAAAGGTTTCAGTACTGTTACTTTTAGAAGTAATAAAGTTGATTTGGGTACTTTTGGGTTAATGTTAGTATGAGATCCTGGATCTCATGAAAGCATGGTAGAAAAGTGTTGTTTTTGCTTATGTTATGAGTATGTTGTTTATTTGCATCAGCTTATATCTGTTGAAATATGCTAGTTCCTTTTTATTGCTGCTATGTTTGTCTTTTTAATAGGCTTTTGTTGCATTAGGAATTTGCTGATTGGGTTTAGTTTAACACTCTTTTAATGAGACTGATATGTGATACTGTTGTTAAGGGGACAAGTAAGAGAATTTGATTTGGGTATTTTGGATTTTGATATATATATGGGTTATGAAATGCCTGTAGTTTTGGATCTTTAAAGGCATGATAGAAAACTACTATTAATTAGAATGGTCTTCCCCTTTTATTGAAGTCATGCAGAACCATTTGGATCTATTACCACTTAGTAGCTGTTATGACGTATTTCACACAAACTCTGTTCTGGTGATGGCATAATAAACAACAACTACCCAGTATAGTCCCACAAGGTGGGGTCTGGGGAGGGTAATATATAGACGAGCCTTACCCCTGCCCGAAAGGGTAGAGAGGCTGTTTCCAACTTCTCAGAATGGCCAATGGCATAATACCTTCCATGAATTCCTACTTCTCAGAATGGCCAAATACCATCTCTGTTTAATGCTGTCCTTTGATCTCACTGCTCTGAATAACTACCCTCAGATCTCTTTGATTGCTTGGGAAAAAAAGGGGAATATTAACAAGGTTAAGGGAGCAAGATTGCTTTTGTGTGTTAACTGAACCTAAGTCACTCTGCTTATTACGGAATGAAGGGTGTTTCCTGGAGCCTTTCGAGTTGAAAATACATCTTTAGGCTCATTCCTGATGATCCTAGTCAGCTCGTCTGTGCCTTGGGCCAATAACACTTATGTAGAATATCTTGTGTTGTCGAGTAGGCTAAGTAGAATCTTTCTTTCCTCTAGTGTGTAACTGATTTATAGTGCATAGAGCTTTGCTTTTACACTAGTTGCTACTGGAAAGTTTGCCGTGAATCCTAGTAACGAATCTCCCTTGGAGTCTCCAATGACGCCTCCTATTCCTCCTCCATTACACGTTTGACCCATAACTGCTCCATATGACCAACAACAACAACAACAACCCAGTATAATCCCACATAGTGGAGTCTGGGGAGGGTAGTATGTACGCAGACCTTACCTCTACCCTGGGGTAGAGAGGCTGTTTCCAAATAGACCCCCGGCATCCTTCCCTCCAAGAACTTCCCACCTTGCTCTTGGGGAGACTCGAACTCACAACCTCTCGGTTGGAAGTGGGAGTTGCTTACCATTAGAGCAGCCCCTCTTGTCAAACTGCTCCATATGTATTAAGCTTAAAATAATATGGTTTCTGAGGATGCCATTTAATGTATAAAGGTGGTGGATATTCTGCAGCTTTTTGTATGACGCTGCCTTTGTTTAGCAGTTGGTTAAAAAAATTGCATTTGTATGGAGCTAAATATGCCAAAGCCAAAGGGAATAATGTGGAACTAGGAATGTTCCTGCCCGGTGTGGCTTGTATTATCCTCATTCATGTCTCCTTTTGTCTATCTTCATGTTCACAGCATTGAAAAGGAATGCCATATTGTTTACTCATAGATAAAAATGATTTTGTGGACACGCAAAGAAGCCTCCATTTCTGGTTGTTGCATCTGTGCTTCCTCTGTATGTATTCTTCTGATAAAGGCTGCTCATCTGCAATTACAATCTCACTTTCTGCATTTGATGATCCTCATCTTGTGTCATGTTGAAATTACACTGAGCCTCAGAGAGATCGTTTTTACTAGCTACTGAAATCTCCAGGTTTGAACCATGCATGCTGAGGTAGTTGATTAACGACGACCCAAAAATGGAGCCTTTGTTTATGTCTTCATTGATAGTTGTCCAGGGGAGTAGTTCCAAATCTTTAAGGGCTGTTATAGCTGAGAATGTCATGTTGATTCCTACCAAATATTTAAGGGTTGCTATAGACAAATGGTTAGGTTGAATTATCACTGGTGATTTCAGTATAAAAATTTGTGACCCGAGGGAAGGTACTAGGCACCCTCGGATCCTGTGGTTGTAGCACGGTCGCTTATATTTCCATGAATGGACAAAATCTGATTTTAAAAACATGAAACGCCTATATGCCAATTTTATCTTTAATTGCTTTATTAATATAATATTTATTTGATAAAGTGAACGTTGTTTAAAGCGTGTTTTCGGATTGCACCGTATCAAATGAACCCGCAACGTTTTAGGATTTGGATTTGGACCGCATAATATATACACCCGTATTTAGGAATGTAATTTATTAAAGCCGCGTCTAATAGAGTCTAACGCGTTGTAATCTTTTGGGAGGGCCGTAAAATTCGCTAAACGGCCCTTCCCGATTATCTAAATATCTTTTAAACCTTTATTGAGGGCCCCGCAATTTTGTATTTTTCTTGTGTGAGGCTCGTCTCATTTATTTTAAAAGGATAAACCTAAAGGTAACTATATTTTCTATTCTTTTGATTTTTGTTTCTAATAAAGAAAGAAGGATCCTAAATGATTATATTAAAATCCGGGCTTTAGGTTCAAGTCCGGGTCCAAACAAAAGGACGCGCCTTTTAGTTTAAAACCCGCTACCTAACTCAAAACCCGAATTTTAAAAATCAATTAAGACCTTAAACTATTAAAAGGGATCGGGCCCAAACGCTGGCCCAAAAGCTGGTCCCAACGAGAAAGATATAGAGAGCAGAAGCAAGCACAAATCGAGCCTCCAAGGCTGCAAACAACTGAACCAGAATAGTGGCCCTAACTTGGTCGTGCCAATGGGCTTGAGAATATCCCCAAAAGTGAGGCCTGTTGGCCTCGGTTGTGGCCATTGGGCTCGGAGTCAGCCCAAACCAAGCGAACTCAAACATATAGAAGAGGGGAAAGGATCAAATCTTAAGAACAACAAGCTAATGGATTATTTTAGGTGTTTATTTCAAATCGTATGAGTGCTGGTATGTTAAACCTTCATTCCTAAACTACTGCATCATTAATATAAACTAAAACACTTCATATTTCCAACTACTACTAACATAAATTCCTAATTAACAGCTTCATTCGACTACAAATTATGCCGGAAACCAAACACTTAAAGCTAACCTCATCATTGAGCTATTTCTCAAATACAGTTATGAACATGGCATGGTAAAACAAATTGAAGCTTATCCTGAATTATTAACATGCATTTGCCCACATTTAACACTTAGAATTCAAAGAAATAGTTCAGGATCAGAAGGTTTAACAGTCCGAACGATATTAAATCAACTTCAGTTCATTATTACAAAATCAATTTTCCATCTAACTAAATCAAGTTCGAAATATAACTCTATTATCATCAACAACTCATAGCCTATCAAAATCGAGCTGTGTACCTGGAAATCGGAATTCAACAACAGAAGAAGGTAGTCAGCAATAGCTTTAGTGCAGTAGAGTGTGAAATTTCAAACAATAACACTTTAGTGAATCAGCAGCAATAATAAGCCCAGGAATGCCAATTATAAACCCAGAAATTTGGAAATCCAACAAAACTACAAACAGCAGAAATAACACCAAACCCAATTCAAAACTGACCCCCAGACCAAGTTATAAGAGAGAACACCAAAGAGGAAAATCCAGAATTCACCCACAGTCGATGAAACAGTGTAATTTTTGGTTTTTTATTTTCTGTATATATTTTTTGTTGTGTATTTTTTGTGTTTCTGAATGCAGAGACAAATCTGAAACTAAAATGAAAAGGAAAAATGGATTTCTTGTCGAATTTTCTGAGTTGGAAGTTGAAGACCCTTCTATCAGGCATCTAATGCCCTTTTTATAGGAGCAAATAGGGCAGCCCTCATATTTTAGGCTTGCACTATCAGTCCCTGATTATTTACAGCTTTTAACCCTCAATTTTTAACTTGCCAAACAAGTTACTGCCCTAATTCTATTGAAAACTACACTAAAGTCCTATTCAAGAAGCCTCTAGGGTGCTCTTTGAGCAAGACAATTCCTACACTACCCTTCCCCTATTTTTAAAATTACAAATCCTAAAGATTCTACCCTTTTCTATCCGTAAAAAGCCCTTGACCAGCCCCTAAAATTATTGCCTTAGTTAACTACACCCAATCCTTAACCCAGTTAAACTAACTAATGTTATCTATCAATATACTAATCAGCTATAACCAAACCATAAACCTAATTACAACTCTGAACTAATCAATACCAATTAATACTAATTGAACTGCCAACCAACAAGCAAAATCACAAACTGAAAATCAAACCGAGTCCTTTCCAAAAGAACAAAACAGACAACAATCAACATGAACAAGCTATAATTCCATTTGAAAAGATTAGAAGAAATTTAACCTTTTATACTACTGAACTAAGAAATTTATCAGACATATGAAAATAAACCAATTACTGAAATTAGGGCCTCATCCCAAATCAAACCACATCAACAGAAGAAAGGAAAAACCAAATTAAACTAACGGTTAACATTTGAGCATTCAAACTAACAAAACCAAAATCGAATCAGAATATAAACAAAGAAATAAAAGTCAACCTAGACATTTATAATAATCAATGCAACGAAGTGCTGTTAACTAGATCAAACAAAGCCACGACTCAAACTAAAAATTGAAGAAAAGAAAGAGAATAAAACTTACTGAAATTTGCTCTTCAAACCGACTAATTTTGGAATCGAGTTTCGATTAATGTTATAGGTTTATTTTGGTCAAAATAATCCTATAACATTAATCAAAAACCATCCGAATTTTGAAACCTCTAAACGAGTTACTCTTTCACAAAATCTAAATCTGAAATTCGTCCAAGTCTGGAGAGATTCGAGAGCTTTCTACCTGTGATTCAAGGTGAGGAGGTCATGGGGACTATATGGTATCGATTTGGGCTCATTTGGAAGATCTTGAGTTTTGGGCCTGACTTTAAAATCAAGATTCGCGAGACTTGGGTTCGATTCAAGGAAAACCATTATCAGATATGGGACAAGGAGAACGAGAGGAGATTGGGGTGTCAGTTTAGTGAGGTTTGGCATCGGCGCCGCCAACGGCGGCCCAGGGATTTGATGGCGGCGGGATTAGGGTTCGTTGTAGGTCTTAGAGAGGGGGGAACGAAGTAGATGAGATGGGGGAGGGGGGAGTCGTTCGGACACTTATATAATAAGAAAACTAGGCAATCTACAACCGCTCGATCAGAAATGGATGGCCATGATTGACTCAAGGAAACGACGTCGTTTCGATAAGTTGGGGTCTTGGACCAGGTGGGGAAAGGTTTTTGGGCTGGAGTTGGTATGGGGTGTTTGGGCCTGGAATTTGGGAGATCAATTTGAGTCCAAAGCTGGGCAGCCCCCTATTCCTCTTCTTTCTTTTCTTCTTCTTCTTCTTCTTTTTTCAATTCTCTTTTTTATTCCCCCTTTTTTTATTTTGTAATTTTTGTTGATTTACAAAGGTTGCACAAAATAAAAATAGAAACTAAACTAATTAGTGTTTAAATTACTTTAAAACTATTTTGCGACAGTTAAAATAATTAAAATGCAAAATGAACCATTTTTGCGCTTTTATTTTTTGTTCTAAAAATAAATTAACCCTCAATTAATCCTACAAATATGAAACTATATCCTACATGCGAATTCATATTTTTGAATTTTATATGAACTAACATACACAAATAAAGTTGCAACACTTATCAAGAAATGACACTAAAATGCACAAAAAATTGTAAAAAATAAAGAAGAAATCATTTTATTTGATTTTTTTGGGAATAATTCGCTTAGGGCAAAAATCACGTGCTCACACTGGTGAGGGGAGGGGAGGGGAGGGGAGGGAAGGGAGAGAAGGAGCTTACCTGGTCTGGTGGTTGTCGTCGGTGACTTAGAAAATGACGCTAGGGGCAGATAGCAGAGAGAGACGTTAAGGAGCAGAGATTGCAATTTCAAGGTTTAATATTATCGCCTCCTTTAGCATTCACATTTATAGTAATTTTTGAAAATAGAGAGCAAGAAGAACGATAAGTGACTTAAATAAAATGAAATTGGGAGATTTTAGATTAATTATCAAGGGATAATTTTTAAAGTTTGATGATGATAGAGATAAATTTGGCCAAATAGTATAATGGTAGGGATAAATTTAACCGAATAATATAACGGATATTAAACATAAATAATTTGCGAAAGTAGAGAGTATATTTGGATTTCTCCCTAAATCATGGGTTTTTGTCAATAACCAGAAGCTCCTAAGTTATTTAAATTTGGTTTGACCGTCAAAGCCGAATCGAATGTAAATATCCAAAAACCCACAATTTGGATTTGACCGTTAAGCCGAGTAGAATATAAATATCCCAAAAACCCACACGCTCCATCTCCCTGTTTCAATATCAAGAAACTAGTTTACTTTGATCAGGAAAGAACACAAAGAGATACTAGAAACTAGTTTACTTTGATAAGGAAAGAACACAAAGAGATAGTAGAAAAAAAAGAGAGAAAAATGTCTGATTCTGTGGGGAGAAATAACCCCATTGTGGAAGTGCAAGACTTGAATCAGGAACCCAAAGATAGGCAAGGTAATGTTGATGTAAGAAAGTGGCTTTCCTCTTCATCATCTTCAGATGAGGAGGAAATTGACATAATTACAGTGCACAGCACCAAACAGTCTAGAGTTGGCAGAAAAGGGAAGAGAAAGAAACAAAAGATTGGGAAAATTGAGAAAACAAAGTCTGCAGAACAAAAAGTTTTAATCTTGGAGCACCAACAACTGTCTGCAGTTGCTCAGAAAGAAAACATATCTGTGACTGTGGAACAAGAGGAGAAAACCGTGGAGGAACAAGGGGGGGAAACCGTGGAGGAACAAGAGGGAAAAATCGTGGACGAAAAAGGGTTGACACTGAGTGAACAAAACTTTGCAGCAGATGTGGAAGAGTACCTCTCCGTGACTGTGGAATAAGACGGAAAAGCCTAACAACTATCTTTTTTGGCAACAACAAAATCAAAAGGAGCTATCTTTTCTGGCAAGATTTCTGCAGCTTTTGATTTCACTATTGCTTATTGTTTTTTTTTTTTTTGGTTGATAGGTCAACTATTGCTTATTGTAGAGGAGCTTACTCAATAGTACAGTGCTTGGGTTTCCTATTGAAGCCCCATAAATGTTTTGCTTGTTTGTTCTTTTTTTTATAATCAGTACGTTGCGTTTGGGAATTGTCTGAATAGGTTTAGTTTGTCACTATTGGTAGAAGGGGGGTTTAAGATGATTTCTGTATTTTTGGTTTTTGATAGATTTTGGTTATAAAGAATTTTGAATCTCGTGAATGCATGGTAGAAAATTGTTGCGATGGCTTATGTTTTGACTTAAGAGTATTTTGTTTATTTGCATTAAGATCCCAGCTTATCTTAACTAGTTTTCTTCCATTGTTTTCGTAATCAGTATGTTACTTTTAGGAATATTCTAAATGGATTTAGTTTGTCACTCCTTAAGGAGCTGGACACCTAATAGTATTGGTAAAAGAGGAGTAAGTGAAGTTGATTTGGGTACTTTGGAATTTTGATATATTTGCTTTATGAAATGTATGCAATCTTGCATCCTATGAATGCATGGTAGAAACCTTTTTGTCATTGCTTTGGCTGGGGTTATGTTTGTTGTGATGGCTTATGTTACGAGTCTGTTGTTTATTCATATCAAGATCCCAGCTTATCTTCGCTGAAAGAAAATTTTAGTCTTCTTCGTTATTTTTTGAATTATTTGTACTATGTTAGTTTTTGAATTCGATTTAGTATGTGAAGATGATTTGGATGTATTTGGATTTTGTTAGGTTTTGGTTAATGAAATGTTTCCAATCTTGGATTTCATATTGCTTGGTAGAAAATTTCTGTTTTTAATTATGTTACGCCGTATGAGTATGTTGTTTATCCGTATCAAGATTCTGGTTTATCTTCGCAGAAAGTTGTAGCTTGTTTTCACTGCGTTTTGATAATCAGCATGTTACGTTTACGATTTTCCTGAAAGTTTAAAGTGTAAAGAGCTTCACATATGATACTGTTGGTAGAAAGGAGTAAGTGAAGTTGATTTCGATATTTTTGCTTTTGATTTATTTTGGGTAATTGAAATGTATGCATCTAATGAATGCATGGTGGAAAACTGTTGTCATTGCTTATGTTATAAGTATGCTGCCTATTTGCGTTAAGATCTCAGTTTATATTTGTTGATAAATGCTACGTTTTCTTTTGATGATTGTAAAGGTTTCAGTACTGTTACTTTTAGAAGTAATAAAGTTGATTTGGGTACTTTTGGGTTAATGTTAGTATGAGATCCTGGATCTCATGAAAGCATGGTAGAAAAGTGTTGTTTTTGCTTATGTTATGAGTATGTTGTTTATTTGCATCAGCTTATATCTGTTGAAATATGCTAGTTCCTTTTTATTGCTGCTATGTTTGTCTTTTTAATAGGTTGTTGTTGCATTAGGAATTTGTTGATTGGGTTTAGTTTAACACTCTTTTAGTGAGACTGATATGTGATACTGTTGTTAAGGGGACAAGTAAGAGAATTTGATTTGGGTATTTTGGATTTTGATAGATATATGGGTTATGAAATGCCTGTAGTTTTGGATCTTTAAAGGCATGATAGAAAACTACTATTAATTAGAATGGTCTTCCCCTTTTATTGAAGTCGTGCAGAACCATTTGGATCTATTACCACTTAGTAGCTGTTATGACTTATTTCACACAAACTCTGTTCTCGTGATGGCATAATAAACAACAACTACCCAGTATAGTCCCACAAGGTGGGGTCTGGGGAGGGTAATATGTAGACGAGCCTTACCCCTGCCCGAAAGGGCAGAGAGGCTGTTTCCAACTTCTCAGAACGGCCAATGGCATAATACCTTCCATGAATTCCTACTTCTCAGAATGGCCAAATACCATCTCTGTTTAATGCTGTCCTTTGATCTCACTGCTCTGAATAACTACCCTCAGATCTCTTTGATTGCTTGGGAAAAAAAGGGGAATATTAACAAGGTTAAGGGAGCAAGATTGCTTTTGTGTGTTAACTGAACCTAAGTCACTCTGCTTATTACGGAATGAAGGGTGTTTCCTGGAGCCTTTCGAGTTGAAAATACATCTTTAGGCTCATTCCTGATGATCCTAGTCAGCTCGTCTGTGCCTTGGGCCAATAACACTTATGTAGAATATCTTGTGTTGTCGAGTAGGCTAAGTAGAATCTATCTTTCCTCTAGTGTGTAACTAATTTATAGTGCATAGAGCTTTGCTTTTACACTAGTTGCTACTGGAAAGTTTGCCGTGAATCCTAGTAACGAATATCCTTTGGAGTCTCCAATGACGCCTCCTATTCATCCTCCATTACACGTTTGACCCATAACTGCTCCATATGACCAACAACAACAACAACCCAGTATAATCCCACATAGTGGAGTCTGGAGAGGGTAGTATGTACGGAGACCTTACCTCTACCCTGGGGTAGAGAGGCTGTTTCCAAATAGACCCCCGGCATCCTTCCCTCCAAGAACTTCCCACCTTGCTCTTGGGGAGACTCGAACTCACAACCTCTCGGTTGGAAGTGGGGGTTGCTTACCATTAGAGCAGCCCCTCTTGTCAAACTGCTCCATATGTATTAAGCTTAAAATAATATGGTTTCTGAGGATGCCATTTAATGTATAAAGGTGGTGGATATTCTGCAGCTTTTTGTATGACGCTGCCTTTGTTTAGCAGTTGGTTAAAAAAATTGCATTTGTATGGAGCTAAATATGCCAAAGCCAAAGGGAATAATGTGGAACTAGGAATGTTCC
Organism: Nicotiana benthamiana; assembly: GCA_034376525.1. NCBI lineage: Eukaryota > Viridiplantae > Streptophyta > Magnoliopsida > Solanales > Solanaceae > Nicotiana > Nicotiana benthamiana. The sequence goes on along the minus strand of CM067340.1, from coordinate 56,181,223 downwards.
TGCCCGGTGTGGCTTGTATTATCCTCATTCATGTCTCCTTTTGTCTATCTTCATGTTCACAGCATTGAAAAGGAATGCCATATTGTTTACTCATAGATAAAAATGATTTTGTGGACACGCAAAGAAGCCTCCATTTCTGGTTGTTGCATCTGTGCTTCCTCTGTATGTATTCTTCTGATAAAGGCTGCTCATCTGCAATTACAATCTCACTTTCTGCATTTGATGATCCTCATCTTGTGTCATGTTGAAATTACACTGAGCCTCAGAGAGATCGTTTTTACTAGCTACTGAAATCTCCAGGTTTGAACCATGCATGCTGAGGTAGTTGATTAACGACGACCCAAAATGGAGCCTTTGTTTATGTCTTCATTGATAGTTGTCCAGGGGAGTAGTTCCAAATCTTTAAGGGCTGTTATAGCTGAGAATGTCATGTTGATTCCTACCAAATATTTAAGGGTTGCTATAGACAAATGGTTAGGTTGAATTATCACTGGTGATTTCAGTATAAAAATTTGTGATCTAACAAGTAGACACCATCCATTGGCTTGTAAAAGCACTGCTCCAAAAAGAAAACTAAATTCCAAATCTTTGCAGAAAGTACCTCTTTTGTTCAGCGTTAGGTAATGTGTTATTAAGAAATTTGGAGGAAAAAAATAAAAATATTTGATAACAAGCAAAAGATGGCAATATGCAACATTTTAAAGAATTGAAACCACTTTTATAAGACTTGGATAACAATGTCAACTTTTTTGATTCCAAACAGCATTAAACGACCAAAATACTCCCTTTCATTCGTTTCCGTTCACTTTTACTTGTCACGTTTTGCTTTTCGAAAGTCAATTTGACTAATTTTTAAGCTATATTGCATTACAATTTCTTAATATGTTGAAAGTAAAATTTAGATATTCAAAAACTATATGAAAAGTACTATATTTTGTAATTTTTCTCATATCAATATGGTGAAAAAATAGATTTTAAAATGTTGGTCAAAGTTTATATACTTTTGACTCTCGAAAAGCAAAACATGACAAGTAAAAGTATACGGAGGGAGCATGTTTTACTTTTCAGAATGACTTGGAAGTATAAAGATCAATGAATAAGATATTATGAACTAAGATATCTTCAATCAAATCTCTATTATACATGAGAATGGCAAGCCCTATGGCCCTTCTACTCAGAAATCTCAAACCTTTCTTCCTAATAAATTACTAATGCAATCATAATTATATGTGGCATATCATTTCAAAATTGAGAGAGCAAGAGGATATATGAACTCAGCTAACAAGAAGCTTACACATGACTTTTCCCTTTCATTTACAGATGAATACATACACTCAAAACAGCTATCAACAGCAATGAGAAGATTTCTCACTTCATCCTTGGCAAGTCAAGGGTGATAAGAACTGAGAAGGAAATATGGATGTCATCTAGGTTCTGAAAGTTCCATTGGTTCAACTAGTGACGATTCTTCAACGTAGTTGGAATTTCTTTGTGGAGTATGTTCAAAAGTGCGGTTTCTTGGTGTCTCAAGCTTTTGTGATGCCTCCCATTTTTCAGCCAAACCATCCCCTTCTAACATCCTTAATGCTTCAGATATTTTTGGCCGATGAGATGGGTTGAACTGGGTACATAGTAGGGCAAATTTAACCATCTCTTCCAGCTCAATCCTGTCAAAGTTATTCTTCAGATTTTTATCCACCATAAGGTTCAATTTTCCCTCCTGATGGAGCTTTTTCACCTGCATAACATTAGCAGTAATTAAACGAGGGAGTTCGTTGAAGTATGCTAGTTAGAGGATCCGGTAAACTAGACGCACAAAACACTAGCTAGCCACATTTGAGGTTTGAACCCTATAACTCCACATAATTGAAAAGAAAACAGCTAGAAGAACCAGCTTCTCTTTCTCAAATCTTTGAAGGCAGATTAAAGAAACCCATGGAATAGTCAAGAATTCTTGACGGTATCGAGCTGGAACCACCTGTTCTTCCTGAATATCGCAATTTAAGGCTAAACAATTAAACTTATGGGATTCGACATGATCTTAGCACTAGACTCGATGTACTTTTGAAATTATGGTTCACAATTTAATATTTGTTGTCTTTTAATTTTTCAGGTATGTATATATCTATGTTACGTGTCGAATATATCGGGTTCAGTTGAACCCATTGTTCAAAAGCTCAGCCCACTTTGCATAATGTACTCCCCTTGACTCACAATATACAACAACAACAACAACAACCCAGTATAATCCCACTTAGTGGGGTCTGGGGAGGGTAGTGTGTACGCAGACCTTACCCCTACCCTTGGGTAGAGAGGCTGTTTCCAAATAGACCCCCGGCATCCTTCCCTCCAAGAACTTCCCACCTTGCTCTTGGGGAGACTCGACTCACAAGCTCTCGGTTGGAAGTGGGGGTTGCTTACCTTGACTCACAATACATATTTCAAAAATTACTCAGTAGATCCAGGAGAAAGAAAAAGAGGAGAGACGCACCCAATCAAGCATAACAACACCTTTCTGGTTGGTCCCTCGACCAAAGTCCATGGCTTTCTGGCCTGTAATCAGTTAGCAGCAAGATTCCAAACACAAAAACGTCAGTTTTTTCAGAAGATTGGCCAGTTGACAAATATTCCGGAGCAATGTGGCCAATGGTGCCCCTAACAGCAGTTGTCACATGAGAATCCCGGTGATCCAAGAGCTTTGCCAACCCAAAATCACCAACTACTGCCTCAAATTCCTCATCCAACAAAATATTGGCTGCTTTGACATCACGATGGATAATTCTGGGATCACACTGCTCATGCAAGTAAACTAGCCCTCGTGCTGTACCTTGTGCTATCATTTTCCGCCTTGACCAGTCTAAAACTGGTCTACCATACACACTATCTGCAAATTGAGAAACCACAAACGCATTTTCAATCAAGGCAATATATGCATCAGGACAAGAGGAGTTGCTCTGATGGTAAGCACCCCCACTTCCAACCGAGAGGTTGTGAGTTCGAGTCTCCCCAAGAGCAAGGTGGGAAGTTCTTGGAGAGAAGGATGCCGGGGGTCTATTTGGAAACAGCCTCTCTACCCAAGGGTAGGGGTAAGGTCTGCGTACATACTACCCTCCCCAGACCCCACTAGGTGGGATTATACTGGGTTGTTGTTGTTGTTGTTGCTGTTGTTGCAATATATGCATCAGCTCTTCAACTTATACAAAATTCAGTGAGTTGGAAACTAATAAATAGTAGCTGATAAAGCTCTAGAAAAGCAAAATGTGTTTTCTTCGGCTTTCGAACATGCATAAACATAGAACAATAGTTCCAGCCTGCAGCAAACTGATGATGGATTATACATATAATTTCAGTAGTACAGGATTGGACTGAGGTGAGGGTGGGTCGTAACATCTAAGGTTATACTTAAATTCAAGGCCAGAATCTTGTGAATTCAAATTGCCAATGACAGTGGAAATAGCAGTAGTCACTGGTCTTCACAACAGTCGATGAAAGTGCTATCGGTTGAATTGCTAGAAGTATTTAAATGCCTCAATATATTATCAATCCAAATTGCAAAGAGTTTCCATCATTTACTATTTTTCTTGTAAACTGCCAAAGAAACTAGGGTAACGAACGTGATCATGACAGTCAAAATATAACATATGGTATACGCAAGAGAGTGAAGCTAGAAACATCATGAGAAGAGAAGCCAAAACCGTCACCCACAGGCCACAAGAAACATTAAAAGAAAAGTAAGGTTTAAAATATCTGCAGATATGCTTCTTTCTGTGCTTCAAAATTTTCATCTTAGTTTCCTTTCTCTGTGTGACTAAATATTTTCTTCCATCATGCACCTTTTTGCAAGCAAATTCCACAACTTTAGGAGACCGAATTCTAGTTTAGTTAGAGAAGTCAGCAAGTAAAATAGGACTGGTGATAGCAAGCATCTAAAATGCATGTTAATATGGCAACAATATTAGGAACTACTTTACTCACATCATTCCCTACTTATACCACTTATATGACTTCCTGAAACGGTCCAAAATTTGACATTGCTCTAGTAATGATATTATTCTACACACCTTTTACAACTTCCAAGAATTCAATTTTGTTTAACTATCCAGATTTTAAGATTTGATATGATATTCTCTATAACTAGTTTATACCATTATTTTGAAATTTTCTTCGACTCCAATATAATAAATGAGTGAAATTAGCATTTTAGACTGTGTCCTGTCCATTGTCTGTCATATAAAGTGGAATGGAAGGAGTAGTTAATTAAAAAAACTCCTTCATGAGAATATTTAACTTCAATAAATGGTAACGTTGGACTAATTATCTGAAGGTAATGGTCCAAGTAGTGATTACTAAGTACTAACAATAACACATATTGAAGCAATGAGCTGACCTTTTAATCGTGATGCTACACTCCCGTTTGGCATATAAGGGTAAACAAGAAGCCGTTGACTTTCAGTTGAACAAAACCCCAGAAGACAGAGAAGATTTCGATGGACAGCCAAACTAATCAACTCTACTTCTGTCTGAAATTGGTTTTCACCACCAACAGCACTGTAGTCGTTCAACCTTTTGACAGCCACAACAGTTCCATTGTTTAAGCAGGCTTTATACACAACACCGAATCCTCCCCTTCCCAAAAATATGCTTTGAGCTGAAATGGTCAGTTGCGTTCCACAGTTCCTTAAAGGTGTATCTTTTCAGGTGACCCAAGCATACCTCTGGATAACATTGCTCTGCATTTGAGAGGCTATTGCTCAGATAAAGCTATAGAATTGCTAGGTAGAGACGGATGAAGAAAAAAATTTGGCGAGACAAGAAGAAATAATAGTGCTTTGTTCAGTAACAAGTGATGGAAAATAATTTGGGAAGAACTAATGCCAAGGTTCCAGAACTGGTCCACATATATGCATCAGAGAGTAAAGTTGGAAACAATTGACCAGGCAAGGTGCAAGAAGAGAGTAAAGTTGGAAATTTGTGATGTTATAAGCAGTGAATTCATCTAGTTCAAGGTGAATTTTGTTGACATTTTCTAATGCCATCATTTTCCTTCTACAGAAATATATACGTCAACCTTCACAAGAATATGCAAGTACAATTATCCAATAATCCAAGTACAATTATCCAGATATGTGCTTAGAGAATCTCTCTATCAAATGTCTGGAATCAACAATTAAAGGTAGTCTGCAGTGGTTCAGGAACTAGTCCCAATAACAACAAAATACAAACGAAAAACTTTTGTGAAATTGAAACCTTTTTTTCCTTTTGATAGGTAGAAGTAACTTTAAATAAAAGGGTTTTGCTGCGCCCTCACCGAGAAAATTGACCAGAATTTATGAGTACGCCAAGGGCTTCATAATTTGCTGATAGGGTTCTAAGGTTCTTCACATTCAATAGGTTTATTCAATCTGTGAATCGATCCCAAACATCTATTATTTGACCACTCATGTCCTTTTGACCACTCATGTCCTCTCTAAAACTAGAGAAATGAATTTAAACCACAAACATCTATTACTTGACCACTCATGTCCTCTCTAAAACTAGAGAAATGAATTTAAACCACAAACATCTATTACTGAAAGATGTATCTGCCCTTATGAAGAGATTAAAAAGAATCAAACGACGAACAGGTGATTTTGTAACATGAGCTTAAAAAATATTCACATGATACTAAGCACCGAACAGTCAAAAAATAATGAAAATCTTTCTTGGCTCAACTTATATATCTATGAAGAAAGGCACACTAATAAGTGAAAATTCATGAACTCACAAATAATTTAAATTCTTGAGGTCTCCAAAAGAAATGGGTATTTCGCCTTCAAATTTATTGTTGGAGAGATCAATTGTCTGAAGCTTGTGTAACTTCCCAATCACATCAGGAATAGGATCGGAAATGGCATTGTTTTGCAACAATCTACATGAAAAAGCAAGTACAGTTTACAGAAAGAATGGCTTAGAACGCTAAGAAAATCGTATAGGAATTGACCAAAGGAACCAAGCAACAGCAACTAAGAGAAGCATATAGTCAAGAACTTACACATATTCCAAGTTAGTAAGATTGCCAATTCCAGGTGATAATGTGCCCGATAGACTTTGACTAGGTAGTGCTCTGATGCAAGAGAAAATGTTCATCAATCAATTACAACAACAAGAAACCCAGTGAATTCCAACAAGTGGGGTCTGGGGAGGGTAAGATGTACGCAGCCTAACCCCTACCCTTCCAGGCAGAGACATTGTTTCTGATATGCCCTCGGTCTTTTGATTATACAACAAAATTTCTGCAAAAATACTATTCAACTAAACTACTTACGGAGCAGAAACATAGCCATCAAATGAACAAGTAACCATTCTCCAACTGCAAGGATCTACGGAATTCACATCCCAATTGTCCAGAACATTATAGGGGTCATGTAAAGCCTTCTTAATTTCCGTCAAAGCAACAACTGCACATTCATTATATATAGAAACAGTCACTCTTTTTCAATTATTTCCACTGTAAAGGATTAAACCATAGTTTGAGAGAGGAATTAATTCACACTTAAGCCTAATTAACAAAATAAAAATTTCAGGACAAGTGAGGAATTTCAAGAAAGAAACTAACCTTCATAGTTTATACCAGAAGGAGAAAGTGTAGCAGAAGAACTCTCCATCAATGTAGAAATAAGTAGCAGCCCCACATTCCAAAGTAAAATTCTCAACATTCCTCCCATACTCTTACCAGTACAAATTTCTACAACTTCACCTTCTCAACAAAGTAAAAACAAATGCTCTTTATCAATTTTTCACATAACTTACCTCTTCAACATTGCTTTATCCAAAGCTAACCAAACTTAAACAATCATAGCCATTAAAAAGAAATGCCCTTTATCCAGTTTTAACCCCTCCACCACAAGAACTGAATAAAGCTCAAATACCCAGATGCCAAATTTTTTTTAAAACTCAATTATACCAAAATGGGCACCATTTTGAGTGTATACGAGAATGGGATTTTTCCTTTACTCAATTATATTCTTCTTCTTGGTGAGTTTTTAGCTTAAAGTAGCTTTTTTCCTTTACGCGATATCCTTTTCAATATCAACATCACAATCTCTCTCTATTTATTATGTCGAGTCATTCTTTTTATATATTAATCGGAAACATATGTAGTAGATAGATACTCATAATAGGTCAAAGCCAAACTTAATGCCAAAAAACTCTCAGATAGAGATGTGGACACTTTTAAAAGTAAAGAATATAGAGTAAAAAAAAAACATGTACTTCCCTCTCCAAATTTATATCAATTGTAACCGCCAATTTTACATTTTGGTATGCATTTTGTCATTGAAACTAAAATACACACACAAAATAAAACGGAAGGATTGAGCTATATACGCTAATAGTAAAAAGATCTTTAATTGAAATTATTTTAGAGAATTAATTTTTTTTATCAATTACCGACAAATATCTTGTCTACAAATTTATCTATAATTATTTAATTAACAACTCAGTTATAAAATATTTTTTATACGGTAAGTGCATAATTTTTTTAAAAACCTTCATTACAATTTATGTATATTATTTTTCTTCTTAATTTTTCAGAAAAACGTCATCTTTTTATATCTAATAAATTTTAATTCAGGCATTCATATTTATGGTATTTAATAATACTCTTCTATCGAATGATATGATATATTTAAAATTATAAAATTTAGTATAACCTACACGCGTGTAACTTAAATTACAAGATTTAAAGTCTTCTTTACATTTTAAAATTTATGTTTAGCCAAATTAAGATGAATAAATTGAAATAGAGTGAGTAAATAAAAGTGTCCAAAAAAAAAGAAGTTTGAAAACAAAGGAAAAAAATTGAATTGATTGATCAGAAATTCAGGAAGAACAAGAAGGAAAAGAAACTGCACTACTTAAGCTTTTGGCAGAAGTCACATGCTCGTCCTGTCTATCAATGTTGGCTTTTGGTGTTTTTACTTTTCACCTTGTTTGGACGTAGAAATATAGAGTAAATTTTCATCTAATAGCATGGCTAGTCAGTTTTCATACCAATAATTAAAAAATAGTGTAATAACTATCAAGTCATTAAAAAATACTTCCTTCGTGCACTTTACTCGTTCAATATTAACTTTGCATGTTCCTTAAAAATAATAATTAAAATATATAATTTATCATGATACACATATTAATGAAAGAATTACAAAAAAAATACATATGACTTTACAGCATAATAAAGAGTGGCTCATATTTTTAAGTTTTACCTAACCTAGCCCATATTGTACATATTTTGAAGGGATTTTTTTCTATCTATACCATATACCAAACTTTATTAACAAAAATGTTCATAATTTGGTATTTACCCGTGTATCCACAGTTTCACTACAAAATATATACCAATCCAAAATTAGGCAGATTTTCCCATAAAAAACGCACGAAATTGTAGGCACTAGATCTGCGTGTGATCCTATCACCATTAAATTCGAATTTTGAAACGGAAGAAAATCTCATTGCTGCGTAATTCTCTCCTTCTCCATATATTTTCTACCATTGATAGCGATTAAAAAGCTTGAAATCTTTGAATTCAAATTTGGGTTTTCAAAAACCATTATTTGTTTGAATTGGGTATTTTCGTAATAATTCGAAATATGTTTAGGAGTTTATATATCAATTTTGAAGGGTTTTGGTGAAGATTAGACTTGGTTTTGACTGAATTTCAGATTGAAACTCGTCGAAGAAGAAGAAGACATATTTTCAGAAATTGTAGATAAATTGTAGTTAAATTGTAGAATTGTAGATAAATTGTAGATAAATCGTAGATTAGGAAGACTAAAACTTCTATAAGTCTTCTACAATTATGTCGAAAAATGCCAATTATGCTATAATTGAAATGGAAATTGAGATATTAAAATTCAATGTATTCAGTTTGTAGATATCTTGTAGATAAAATTTCTACAAATAAACTACAAATCAGTTTAAGTATTGTATAAAGTTGTATTATTTTTAATAGTATCTACAAAATTACTATATTTATACTGTTAGAATAAGTGCTTAACGCTAGAGGGGGGTGAATAGCGTTTTATAAAAATTCGCAGGAATAAAAATTAACTCAAATGCGGAAATAAAAGAGTAAGGAAGAAGTGCACCAAATTTATACTGGTTGGCCACAAATGTGGTTACGTCCAGTCTCCCGAGAGACTCTCTCGAGGTTCAACTAATCTTGTTAAGCTTCCGGGTTCTCAACAAACCGTTACAATTTGAGAACTTGAATCACACAAGCCTCAACAACCTTGCTCGAAGATACCGCACTTCAAGACTTCAAGTGAAGGAATAAACGTTCCTTCTTACAACAACAAGGGATTTAGATTTCCCTTCAAGTGTATACAAAACACTTAACACTCACTTAAACAAAACTCTCTTGAAGAGTAGATATGAGTAAATTAATACGCTCAAGAACACAACAATAAATTCAAGAAATTGGCTCTCAAAAGCAATTGAATATGATGAAATGAATGTAAAGAGTATTTGAAAGCTTGTATATGATTTTGCTCAGTTGTGTTGTGTTAAATGAGAGGTTTTGGGGTGTATTTATAGCCCCAAAAACTTTTGTATCCGTTGCTTAATAATTAAACTATATTTTCAAAATCTGATGAGATAATCGATTATTGAAAATAGATAATCGATTATCATTCAAAAAACTTGTCGTTGGAAGGCAACGGATAGTAGAATAATTGATTAACTAAAATCTGATAATCGATTATTTTGGAGATAATCGATTATTTCAATTCTGATAATCGATTATTGAATTTAAAAGACTAGTCGTTGTGAAGCAACGGATATAAGATAATCGATTATACAAAATCAGATAATCGATTATTTTTCAGATAATCGATTATTCTAAGTCTGATAATCGATTATCATGCCTTGCGTAAAAGTCCAGTTTAATTGGAATATTTGATAATCGATTATCTGATACTGGATAATCGATTAACTTCATAAAGATCAATTATAAAACGTTTTACATTGTTTATTTTGAAGACCATGAGTATAGTAAATGTCTTAAACATGAAAAACAATTTTAAAGACCTTTTTGGTTCAAGTAAAACATTTAAAATCATTTTGTTATAAGTGTATCAAAAATATTTATGATATGCATATTTTTATAAAAATGATTTTTGAGAGAAGCCAAGACTTGAAATTTAAAGTTGGATCAAGATCACAATATAAACATGAATATAAACATGACTCATTTATTTTCATTGCTTCTCTTTGTCTTGACTTGATCTTCTCGTTCTTGGTCTTTGATTTTAGTCTGCATTGCTCGATTAAATCAAATCTATAAAATGCAAACACAATTTAGTTAAAATATAAATCAAAGTATATTTCAACAATAACTCACAACTATTTGGCATATATGAATTTTCCATCTACTTCGGTTTGTCATTTATCAAAACCTACAAAGATGAACACAACATTAGTTTTAACAACATAATAATGTGTTCCAACAATTTTTCCCTTTTTGATAATGGCAAACCGATATGGGGATATGCATGACAAATTTAATATAATTAGATTATGCCAAATACTAGATGAGTCATAATTGAGTTCCCCCTCAATTTATACCAACTGTTAAAAAATTCCCCCTTAATTTATGCCAAGTGTTAAAAAAATGATTTTCAAGGATATTAAGAAAATTTATGCATAGCCCATATTTCTTCCCCCCTTTGACATTAACAAAAAGAGAAAAAATAGGATAAAAAGATAATTTCATTAATAAAAAATATGAAAATACACATTAAAAAAAATACAAGATAAATTATGAACTATCGTCTTCTATTTCGACCTCCGTATCCGGAACTTCATTTGTAGCAATGTAGAGATGGAGGGATATTGAAAGAAGAGGCAATGTTCTTGTCGGCACGAGCTCTTTTGGTATTTCTATTTGCCATTTGAATGAGTAATCAAGAGAATTTTTGAAGACTTTTGATACTTTTGAAGAGAAATTTTTTTTTTTTTTTTTTTGTGAAGAGAAGTGTTTGTGAAGTGAGGATTTAGAAAATAGTATATGCCTATTTACAGAGTTGAGAAAATGGACACATTTAATGAAAAAATTTCAGAAATTTAAGGCTTCAAACGGATAGAAAACGGTAAGAAATTTTGAAAATCTGGTAGTTGTTAATCGATTATCAGATATGATAATCGATATCTTGATACAGTTTGAGTTCCGGATGAACAGGTTAATCGATTATCTGTAAGTTAATCGATTATTGTTGAAGACTTAATATAGGTCGAAAAACAGAATGTTTCGATAATCAATTAGCATTTTATAATAATCGATTATTTTAAAAAAAACGTAAAACAGAGTTTAAATGATAATCGATTATTCTAATTCCTTAATCGATTATTTTGATATCAAACCCTTAAAAATGTTCAATATGGCTTAAGGAAACTTCAACTAAGTTCCCCCTGCCTTTAGGGCGATACCTGCAAAAGAAAAATAAACGCCTCCGACGCTCAAGTTAGTAATAATTAAAAAAAATGCAACCTAAATGTATGCATTAGATCAACGTAGAGTCAAGTATTCCAAGTTCATTACGAATACGGAAGAATGACTCTTTATCTAATGGTTTAGTGAAGATGTCGGCCAATTGATGTTTAGTTTCAACGAACTCAATTTCGACATCACCTTTGAGAACGTGGTCTCTTATGAAGTGGTGCCTAATTTCGATGTGTTTCGTTCTTGAGTGATGAATAGGATTCTTCGTCTAGCTTATGGCGCTAGTATTATCACATCGAAGAGGGACATGATCAACACTAAGACCATAATCCGAGAGTTGTTGCTTCATCCAAAGAATTTGTGCACAACAACTCCCCGCGGCTATATACTCAGCCTCGATTGTGGGTAGCGCAACACTAACTTGTTTCTTGCTAAACCAAGAAATTAAGGAGCTACCGAGCAAATGGCAAGTGCCACTAGTGCTCTTTCGGTCTAATCTGCAACCTGCAAAATCAGAATCGGAATAGCCAATAAGTTGGCATGAAGAACCTTTGGGATACCAAAGTCCCACATTCATAGTTCCAACGAGGTACTTCATTATCCATTTTACCGCAGTAAGATGTGACTCTTTTGGACAAGATTGATATCGAGCGCATAAACAAACGCTAAACATGATGTCCGGTCTACTTGCAGTAAGATAAAGAAGAGATCCGATCATACCTCGGTATTTCTTTGTATCTACCTCCTTACCTTTCTCGTCCTTGTTAAGATGGTCGGATTTACTCATTGGAGTAGCCATTGCTTTGGCATTGCTCATTTCAAAATGATTTAGAAACTCCTTGCAATACTTAAATTGACAAATGAAAGTTCCCTCTTTCATTTGTTTCACTTGCAACCCCAAGAAGAAATTTAGCTCACCCATCATTGACATTTCAAATTCACTAGTCATTAATTTAGAAAATTCCTTGCACAAAGAATCGTTAGTGGCACCAAAGATAATATCATCTACATAAATTTGAACTAATAAGATGTCATTGTTTTTATTCTTGATAAAAAGTGTAGTGTCAACTTTCCCCCTTTCGAACTCATTGTCCAAAAGAAACTTGCTTAAGCGTTCGTACCAAGCTCGGGGAGCTTGTTTAAGACCATATAATGCTTTCTTAAGCTTGAATACATGATCGGGAGATTTAAAGTCTTCAAAACCCGGGGGTTGTTCAACATACACTTCCTCTTGAATAAACCCATTGAGGAAGGCACTCTTGACATCCATTTGAAATAATTTAAAATTCATAAATGAAGAAAATGCAAGTAATAAACTAATAGCCTCTAGTCGTGCAACGGGTTCATAAGTTTCTTCATAATCAATTCCTTCTTCTTGATTATATCCTTTTGCAACAAGCTAGCTTTGTTTCTAGTGATTATACCATTTTCATCAAATTTATTTCGAAAAACTCATTTCGTACCAATTATGGTGTGATTATTGGGTCTTGGCACCAATTCCCAAACATCATTACGTTTGAATTGGTTGAGCTCCTCTTGCATTGCCAAGGTCCAATGCTCATCCCCAATTGCTTCGGAAATGGTTGTAGGTTCAATTTGAGAAACGAAAGCCATATGTCCTACAGTGTCTTTAAGAAGGTTTCGAGTACTTACCCCTTTCTCGATGTTGCCAATTACCTTGTCGAGAGGATGGTCTTTAGACGTCCTCCAAGCCTTAGGCATCATCGATTCTTCCTCTTGTGGTGATGCTTCCTCCAACGGTTGTTCCATGAGTTCATCTTGAATCTCTTTTGGATTTTCCTCTTGCACCTTGTCTTGAAGATTTATCTTGTTTAAAGAATCTGCAAGGTGATCACAAAAATCCTTTCTCGCCAAGCGAGCATCATTTTCACAAAATATGACATGAGGGGACTCCTCGACAGTTGAAGTACGATTATCGAACACTCTATATGCTTTACTACGTGATGAGTAACCAAGAAAAATTCCTTCATCAGATTTCGCGTCAAATTTTCCTAAGTTATCTTTTCCGTTGTTGTGAATGAAACATTTACAACCGAAAACTCTAAGATGGGAGAGGTTAGGTTTCCTTTCCTTGTAGAGTTCATAGGGAGTTTTCATGAGTATCAGTCTTATGACAGCTCTGTTTAAAACATAGCATGCGGTACTCACGGCATCCGCCCAAACTTGTTTGGGAATCTTAGCCTCATCGAGCATGGTTCTAGCCATCTCTTCGAGACATCGATTTTTGCGTTCCACCACTCCACTTTGTTGTGGTGTACGTGGAACCGAAAAGGTATGTTCAATACCGAGTTCGCCACAAAAATCCGCAAAGAGATTATGATCGAACTCTCCCCCATGATCACTTCTTATGGAAGTGACGGTTGTGCTCTTTTCATTTTGAACACGTTTAAGAAAACTTTTAAACATTTGAAAGGCCTCACTCTTGTGAGCAAGAAATAACGTCCATGTGAATCTAGAGTAGTCATCAACAATAACAAAAGCATAAAGATTACCACCATGACTTTTAATTCTAGATGGTCCGAAAAGCTCCATGTGTAGAAGTTGTAAAGGTCTAGTGGTTGAAACAACATTTTTGGATTTAAAAGAGGCTTTTGTTTGTTTCCCTTTTTGACATGGTTCACAGATAGTGTCTTTTTCAAATTTTATATTTGGAAGACCAATTACTAAATCTTGTGAAACTAGTTTGAAGATTCATGTTTACATGAGCTACTCTTCGATGCCATAACCACATGTCGTCTTCTTTACTCATAAGGCAATTCACAAAACTTGATGAAGAATTTTCAAGATCAACTATATAAATATTATCAATTCTAATGCCACGAAGAATAACTTTAAAATCACTACGACGGATAACTAAGCATTCTTCGGAATCAAACAATACAAGATTTCCTTGTCACATAATTGACTTATGCTCAAGAGATTATGCTTAAGACCTTTAACTAGTAAGATATGCTTAATGGAGGAGGATTCGTCCTTACCGACCGAGCCGATGCCGATAATTTTTCCTTTGTTATTGTCTCCAAAATAATATTTCCTCCTTCCGTGGGTTTTAGTTGAAGGAATTTTGATGCATCTCCGGTCATATGCTTGGAGCATCCGCTATCAAGGTACCAAAGTACACTTGATCCCTTCAAACACACCTACAAAACAAATCAATGAGATTTTGGTACCAAAGCCATTTTGGGTCCTTGTGCGTTAGGTGCAACGCGGTAGTGTGATTGGTTTGTGGTGAGATGCCTATGCCTAGTAAAACATACGGGAGAGATATGTCCTATTTTATTACAATAATGGCAAATGACATTCGGATTATGCATTCTTCTAGGATGATAATAATTTGGAGGTCTAAATTCATTCACTCTATTTTTAGAAATATAGTTTTGATGCAATTTTCGAAAATCTTGTCTAGGTGGTCTATACATACCAACATTTCTTCTAGCATTGGTTCTAGGATGAGTAGCAACTCTAGGATTATTATTTCTAGGTTGAGTGTATTCATTTATTTTATTTTGCCTAAGTTGAGTCTTAGGTGGTTCAGGAATGGACTCAACTTTTTCTTTTGTTTCGTTTTTAAAACCTATACCGTGCTTAGTGGATTTCAAATTTACAAGCACGTCATTGAGATTTTTGTGTGAAGAATTGAATTTGTGCACAGTGCTTCTAAGACTTTCTACTTCTTCTTTTAGAGATTTGCAAGAAGTACAACCTTTGTTTGAACTTTCGGGTTTGTCGGCGCTTCTTTTGCCGTAAAACTTGTTTTCCTCTTTTAATTTTTCATTATCAGAGTTAGTTTTTCAAAATCCTTTTCTTTTGAAGAAAGTTGTTTTCTTAAATCTTTTATAGTTTTAGAAACGCAAATAAACTCATCATATAATTCATCAAAGGCGTCTTGCATATCTTCTAAAGTGAAAGTATTTTTAGAAGAAGTACATACCTCATTTTGAGCTTCTTCATGTGCCATAAGACACAAGTTTGCGGTCTCCTCTCCTTCTCCATCACTTGATTCGTCTCCGGAGTCGCCTCCCCAAGAGATGTAGGCCCTTTGCTTTTTGACGACCTTCTTCTCCGTTTTGGCATTTGGGCATTTTGGTTTGATGTGCCCAATTTCTCCGCATCCATAGCACTTTAATTGACCTCCTTGTCGCTTACCTTTTCGTTCATACTCCTTTCGCATGAACTTGTGAAATTTCTTAATAACGAGTCCGAACTCGTTATCATCGTCGCTTGAATCCTCATCATTTTGAGGTTGAGCCGTGCTTGCTTTTAGGCGATTCTCCTTTTCCTTTGATCATCTAAAGGAGGGTTAAGAATAGTATATTCATAGGTTTTAAGGTTACCTCTAAGCCCGTCTATTGTGACATTTGTAACTCCGATTGACTCTTGGATAGCGTCGGCTTTGGAACGCCATTCCGGAGTGAGACTTCGAAGAATTTTACGGACAAGCTCCCTATTCGTGAAAGTCTTCTTAAGGGCATGAAGATCATTAATGATTTTTTAAAATCGCTCGGACATGTCATCTATCTTCTCGTTCTCCTTCATATGAAACAATTCATATTCGTGGGTTAGAAAATCTATTTTAGCTTCTCTTACCTGGTCCGTACCTTCGTAGGTGATTTCCAATTTATCCCACATTTGCTTGGCCGTTGTGCAACATGATATTTTTCGATAATCATCGGGATTTACAGCACAGTACATCATGTTGATAGCTTTAGCGTTGTTCTCCACTTTTCTGATGTCGTCCGCATCATATTCATCTTCCAGCTTTGGGACGATTTTATCACCATCCTTATCGGTAGGAATTTGTTCTCCATTTTTGATAATTTTGCAAAGTAGAAAATTATTTGACTGGATGAAGATTCTCATCCTCTCCTTCCAATAGGTATAGTTGGTGCCATCGAAAAGTGGAGGCCTTGTGGTGCATTGTCCTTCACCTAATCCTGCATAAGCACTACGAGTAGAAGCCATTGATAGTTCTCTCAAACGGTTAAGTATTTCAGAGAGTTAGGCTTTGATACCAATTGTTAGAATAAGTGATTAACGCTAGAGGGGGGTGAATAGCGTTTTATAAAAATTCGCCGGAATAAAAATTAACTCAAATGCGGAAATAAAAGAGTAAGGAAGAAGTGCACCAAATTTATACTGGTTGGCCACAAATGTGGTTACGTCCAGTCTCCTGAGAGACTCTCTCGAGGTTCAACTAATCTTGTTAAGCTTCCGGGTGCTCAACAAACCGTTACAATTTGAGAACTTGAATCACACAAGCCTCAACAACCTTGCTCGAAGATACCGCACTTCAATACTTCAAGTGAAGGAATAAAACGTTCATTCTTACAACAACAAGGGATTTAGATTTCCCTTCAAGTGTATACAAAACACTTAACACTCACTTAAACAAAACTCTCTTAAAGAGTAGATATGAGTAAAGTTAATACGCTCAAGAACACAACAATAAATTCAAGAAATTGGCTCTCAAAAGCAATTGATATGATGAAATGAATGTAAAGAGTATTTGAAAGCTTGTATATGATTTTGCTCAGTTGTGTTGTGTTAAATGAGAGGTTTTGGGGTGTATTTATTGCCCCAAAAACTCTTGTATCCGTTGCTTAATAATTAAACAATACTTTCAAAATCTGATGAGATAATCGATTATTGAAAATAGATAATCGATTATCATTCAAAAAACTAGTCGTTGGAAGGCAACGGATAGTAGAATAATCGATTAACTAAAATCTGATAATCGATTATTTTGGAGATAATCTATTATTTCAATTATGATAATCGATTATTGAATTTAAAAGACTAGTCGTTGTGAAGCAACGGATATAAGATAATCGATTATACAAAATCAGATAATCGATTATTTTTTAGATAATCGATTATTCTAAGTATGATAATCGATTATCATGCCTTGCGTAAAAGTCCAGTTTAATTGGAATATTTGATAATCGATTATCTGATACTGGATAATCGATTAACTTCATAAAAATCAATTATAAAACGTTTTTCATTGTTTATTTTGAAGACCATGAGTATAGTAAATGTCTTAAACATGAAAAACAATTTTAAAGACCTTTTTGGTTCAAGTAAAACATCTAATCATTTTGTTATAAGTATATCAAAAATATTTATGATATGCATATTTTTATAAAAATGATTTTTGAGAGAAGCCAAGACTTGAAATTTAAAGTTGGATCAAGATCACAATATAAACATGACTCATTTATTTTCATTACTTCTCTTTGTCTTGACTTGATCTTCTCGTTCTTGGTCTTTGATTTTAGTCTGCATTGCTCGATTAAATCAAATCTATAAAATGCAAAAACAATTTAGTTAAAATATAAATTAAAGTATATTTCAACAATAACTCACAACTATTTGGCATTTATGAATTTTCCATCTACTTCGGTTTGTCATTTATCAAAACCTACAAAGATGAACACAACATTAGTTTTAACAACATAATAATGTGTTCCAACATATACTACAATTAAAATGTTCAAATGCTAACTAAGAATTCATGCTGGGCCGCCGAGCCAGTTTGTTTATCTCTACATTGTTCTCCCGTTACAGTTCATATGCCAATGGATCTTTGGCAAGGAATCTTGAGAACTTATGTTCGCCATTCCAATTGAAGAGTAACAAATTAACAGGTATAAGATAACTAGATAAGGAATCTAGCAATGTCCTTGAGGCTAATGATTCACAATGCAGCAAGTTGTATTCGGCACACTTAAACTAGTGAACTGGCTAACGGGAAAGCCTTGTTCTCAGGTAGAGCTGTACGACATGGCTGTAAAACATAGGCGTGGGGGGTGTGGGAGGAGAGAGAGGTGGGTAAATTAAAATTGGAGAATATATGCTCCTAAAGTCATGCCTAGTATAAATGAAGCAATAATTATACCCTTAATTTGAATGATGCTATATAAACGGTAATTTGGTATGCTTAAATGTAATTAACACAATCTTTAAACAATGAAGGTAATAAGGTTTGGCATATGGTATAGCTATGTAAAAATTCCTATTTTGAAAGCACTAGCAAATTCAAAACTTGTATTCTTACAACTATTGTTTCTAAAAGTTATAAAGTTAAATATATGTTCTCCTAACCATTACTTTCACTCTCTCTTCTTCTCACACCTTCTATATATGCTTCAAGGGGACGTCCGTCATTGCTGCTTCTTACCCTGTGTCACCTGTTTGCAATGTAAGAAAATTGAAGAGCAGACTACTCAAAGCTTTGCTTTCAAAAATATGATTTTTTAAGTTTTTTAGTTGTTTAGATTGGATATTGTTTCAATTGATTGAAAATATCAAAAGAAGTTTCAAAATTAAATTTGAAGTGATTTGGAGTAGATTTGAGCAAGACTTGAGTTAAAATTTAGAAAAGACGCAAGGAAGAAGATGAAGTCAGTTTTTTTGTATAATTATGTATAATCTTATATAATAGTGTATAAACACATCTTATATATTATTATACATCTTTATACAAGTGTCTGTAGACGAACTTCTTTCACGATTTTCAGTTGCAATTCTTATTCAAAACTAGCCCAAATCTCCATTAAATGACTTCAAATTTTATATACAACCTCATCATACTATTTCTAACAAGTCTAGATAACACCCACTCTAAATTTCTCAAAAAACAAAATTCAAAATTTAAACCCACATGTTAAGTTTGTTAAAAATTTAATTTTCATCATCCGAATGGATTTGGTTAGTTGAGTAAATATTTGAGTCACAGTTACTGATTCGAAATTAACTTTAAAGTTTGAGAAATCTTTTTTTTAAAATTAAATAGTAATTTCTAGAACCAATCGGAGTTGTATGTTGAATCTTGGCCTATTATTTTTGGGCTAGTTGGTTGTAAATTGAAATATGAGCTATAAAATTGAAAAGCATGCAGCTCAATTGTTGAGTCCAGAACTTTTTTGATGCTTTTTAAGATAAAAAACACATTTTTAATGCTTAAAAAAATTACATATCTAGGTAATTCGCAATATAATACTGCGAGTTATTTAAATTTTTTTTATCTAATTCGCAAAGATAATACTGCGAATTAAGCTTGCATGTATCTTTGAATTTGTAAAACCATTAGTGTCGTTGACTTTTGTCAACGGATTTTGTCTTTCTCTTTGTCTTTATTCAAAATTACTACTCTATTTCAATTCAAAGTTACTCACTCTATTTCAAAATTACTCACTCTATTTTTTCTTGATTTATAATAAAAAATAAATACAATTCCAAAATTAAAAATTATTATATTATATTGAGATAATATATAAACTATCCATCAAACTTGTCCCAAAAACCATTTACACACACAAACTTTTTGAGCGATCTTTTATCTCATTATTCTAAACTTAAGTGTATTTAATACTCCCCTTAAAAAATTGAATCAATTTTTCGGGTGGCTATGTATTACACGCGCCTAAAGTCCTATTTTTCAGATTTTCCATTTTTTTTTAAATTTTAGTTTTTAAAAAGCCAAAATATTATGTTAAAAAACAAAAAAAACAAAAATATATCTTTTTACAAATTTGTGTTCCCAGTTTCTACAAAACAATTTTTTTTAAAAACTAAAAAAATAAAAATTTATATTTTTAAATATCGAAAATATTTTGTTGAAAATAACTTTTCAGTTTTTAAAAAACAAAAATATTCTGTTAAAAATAATTTTTTTTTTCTGTTTTAAAAAAATCAGTTTTACAAAAAGAAAATCTTTAAAAACTGAAAAAAAATAACATATTTCAAATACAAAAATACATTTTTCGTAAAATCTGAAAAATGTTTTTCAAAAACAAAAAGAATTTGCATAACAAATTGTAAAAACTTAAAAAATGGGGTTTTAACAATTTTTTTTTGTTGTAAAATCTGAAAAATAGTAAAAACTGAAAAAAATAGCTTTAACAAACTATTTTCGTTTATATCTAAGTGGAATAACGGATGGCTTAGAGAGAGAAGCTCCGCCTTCTCTCTACTTTTCTTCATCTCCTACACTGTTCATCGTCTTCTTCTTCTCCATTGCAGCTGCTAAGGTAAGTAAACCTAGCAGAATTAGTTATGGCAAAGAGGAGAGGTCGCCCAAGAAAGGAACTAGTTCCAATTTATGCGAGTGATTTAGTCTTCCAAAATGCAGTTAATACTGTGCAGATGGTAGGTACTACTGTTCCATCGAATCCTCCTGTGGTTACTGTTCCTTTGCCTCAAGTAATACCAGATCCACAACCATCTAGTGTTCCAATGTTACCAGTTGCGATAGTGAAGAGTATAGAGCCTCCAATCAAGGCAGTAGCTGGTCCGAAGGAGCAGGAAAATGGAGTCCAGACCAGCATGCAACAACCAACAACATCAGATCCACCAAAGGCTGTAACAGAGGAAGGTGCAAACCCACCCAAACAGTGGAATAGTCTCTTCCAGAGTAACAGACTTGCTGCAAATGGTATGTCCTTAGAATATATTCCCCCTACGATTGTTAATGGCAAACCAGTTGGTCAATTGGTAAAGGAAGAAGTGGAGGAGGAAGAAGTGAAATGGAAATGTGCTTTGGTAGTATTTGTGTTAGGCAATAGCCCTGGGTATAATGGAATGAAGCGATTTATTAATCTCCACTGGTCACATATTCCTGATCCTGAACTGTTCTATCATGAGGAGGGTTACTTTATTGTTAAATTCAATTCCATTGAAGATGCTAAGGAAATACTGTGTGGAGGTCCATATACTATTGCCAATAGACCAATGATTTTGAAGCAATGGTCTGTGGATTTTGACTTCAAAGCAGCTTTCCCCACTGAAATTCCTTTATGGATAAAGTTTCCTAACTTACCAATGTCTTGTTGGGGCAGCAAGTCCTTAAGCAGGATTGCCAGTGTCCTTGGTAAACCTATATATGCTGATGAGTGCACTACTAAACAGTTTAGAATCTCTTATGCTCGTATGCTCATTGAGGTAAATGTGTCCAAAAAGTTACCTAGTGAAATAGAGATTTTAGATCCAAATGGAAAGAGTTTCATACAGGATGTGATCTATGAGTGGAAACCTTTGTACTGTGAGAAATGTTTGGAGGTTGGACACAACTGTCTAACCAAAGCTACCCAACCTACACAGAAAGGTAAAGTAACACAAGAATGGAGAGTGAAAGCACCAGTTGAAGCAAGCAAAAACAACCAGATGCCTCACAGCCAGAGTCAAGAGATAATTAAGGAGACAATTATCAAACCTACAACTGATGTTGGGGATAGACAGAAGCAAGTTGTTCAAGACTCTCCAGTCTTTAACATAACCAATTTCCCTCCCTTATCTCCTCTTGTTATGTCTAATAGATTTGAAATTGGGTCAGTTAGGTGGGTTGATCATCCCCTAGATGAAGGGGGAACAAGTAAAACTCAATGAAGTGGATCATTTGGAATATTAGAGGTGTAAATAAAAGGTTCAAACAAAAAGAAGCTCAAAACTACTTTATGAATAATAAGTTTGACCTGGTGGGACTAGTAGAAACCAAGGTTAAACAACAGAATGCTAGTAGAATAGCTTGTTTTTTATTGCCAGGAACATGATCACTAATTATAGTGGTGCAGTAAATGGTAGAATTTGGATCCTGTGGGATCCTACAAAAATTGTGGTTTCTGGTTATCTTGAGGAGGCTCAGATAATCCATTGTCAAGTTCAGCACATCACTGGTGAGGTTATCTGCTGGCTCTCAGTAGTGTATGGATTCAATGATTGTGATCAGAGGAGGATGCTATGGAATTCTATCTTGAACTTATCAACTGGTATTACTGATCCATGGCTCATTGCAGGGGATTTCAATGCAATTTTATCCACCAAAGAAAGACAATCCTGCCAACAAGTGAAGCAAAGGGACCTTGTGGATTTCAATAACTGCATTCAACAATCAGGACTAGTGGAGCTGCCTTGGGAAGGAAACTATTTTACCTGGTCTAATCAACAAAGTGGTAATGATAGAGTATGTAGTAGACTGGATAGAATGTTTGGTAATTTTGAATGGCAGATGAAGTGGAACCATGTACACACTGTATATGGTCATCCCCTTATATCTGATCATAACCCTATGCTACTAACTCTTACAACTGATACAGCTACAAGGATAACACCATTCAGATTCTTCAATGCTTGGATCCAGCATAAGGAATTTCATGTTATTATCTCAAAGTACTGGAGTGTCAAGGAGCAGAATACTCTTCAAGGAGTATGGAATAATCTTAAGTCCCTCAAACATCCCTTAAAATCTCTTAATGTTAGAGATTTTAAGAATATTTCTCAAAAGATTGAAAGTAGCAGGAAAGAACTGGAAGATGTGCAGCATCAACTGGCTACTTCTTATTCAGATACACTTCAGCAAAGAGCAAAAGATATGGTACAGCAGCTGGAGAAATGGTCACTAATTGAAGAGTCAGCTTTACAATAAAAGTCAAGAGCTAAGTGGATCAAGCTAGGGGATTCCAACAATAAGTATTTTTCAGCAGTCATGAAAGAGAGGAGCCAATATAAGAAGATTATTGAACTCTCTACAGAAGGAGGCATGAAGATAAATGATCCTGCAGAGTTGAAGAAGGAGATTAGGGATTTCTATCAAGCTCTAATGGGAACTGCAGCCAACACACTTCCAGCAGTGAACAAGATATATATGAGGAATGGACCAAAATTATCTCTATCACAAAGGATGGATCTTGTAGCTGATATAACTGATGCAGAGATAATTGACAGCTTGAAGGGTATTGGAAATGATAAAGCTCCAGGCATTGATGGTTTTAATGCCATGTTCTTCAAACAGTCTTGGCATATCATTGGTAATCAGGTGATGTTAGCAGTCAGGAATTTCTTTCATACTTCCAAAATGCATAGACCAGCTAATTGTGCAACTCTCACTTTGTTACCTAAGGTTCCTAATCCTCAAACAGTGAAGGAGTTTAGGCCTATAGCTTGTTGCTCAGTCTTATTTAAGATTATTTCCAAGCTGTTGGCTAATAGACTCCAAAAAGTTATGAGTAGTATTATATGCAATTCTCAGGCTGGATTTATACCAGGAAGAAGAGTAGCAGATAATGTGATATTAGCTCATGAGCTAATAAAACAGTATTCCAGATCACATATTTCTCCCAGATGTATGATCAAGATTGATCTCCAAAAAGCTTATGATTCAGTGGAATGGTGCAGTCTACAACAGATTATGGAAGAGCTGGATTTCCCTAGCAGATTTATTAGATGGATCATGGAATGTGTTCAAACTGTTAGCTATACTGTTATAGTTAATGGTGAAACAACAAAGCCTTTTCAAGCTGCCAAAGGATTGAGGCAAGGAGATCCAATATCTCCATTTTTATTTGCTATTATAATGGAATATCTTAGTAGATCTCTGGCAGAGTTGAAACATACTACAAGCTTCACATATCATCCAGGGTGTAAGAAGTTAGGAATCACTCATTTGAGTTTTGCATATGACTTGCTATTATTTGTCAAAGGGGAGCCTCAATCAGTAAGTTCTATGTTCTTATTCTTTTCTCAATTTCTTGCTGCTACTGGGCTTAAGGCTAACCTATACAAAAGTGCTGTGTATTTTGGTGGGGTGTCAAATGAGAGTCAACAACAAATTCTTGATCTTCTTGGTTATGTTAAGGGGGATCTTCCTTTCAAATATTTGGGAGTCCCTTTAACTGCCAAAAAGTTATCAGTTGCTCAATGGCAACCTCTGGTTGATAAGATTACTGCAAAAGTTACTTCCTGGACAGCAAGGTACTTATCATATGCAGGCAGATGTCAATTGGTTCAATCAGTTATTCTTGGAGTTCAAGCGTACTGGGCTCAATTATTTATCATGCCATCTAAAGTTGTTAAGCTGCTGGAGACTATATGCAGAACATACATTTGGTCAGGGTCTGTTAACATCACTAAGAAAGCATATGTGGCTTGGGAGAAAATTTGTATGCCTAAGTCTGTTGGAGGACTGAACTTAACAAATATATCAATGTGGAATAGAGCTGCAATAGCTAAACTTGGTTGGGACTTAGCTCATAAAAAAGACTTGTTATGGGTGAAATGGATTCACACTGTCTATGTCAAACAACACCAGTTGGAGAACCTTACTATCCCAGTTAATGCTAGCTGGATGGTAAGGAAAATTGTGGAAGGAGTCAAACTGCTGCAACAACAAAATCTGCTAGGTGACACTGTCTGCTCTATAAGGAAGGTATACTTGCAGCTGCTGGGAGATTCATCTAGAGTTTCATGGAAGAATATGGTAATGCAAAATGCAGCTAGACCTAAAGCTATCTTCAGCTTATGGTTGCTACTGCAGGATCGACTTCCCACCAAAAACAGGCTGTTACAATGGAAGCTGAACATCTCCGGAGTGTGTGTTATGTGCCAGCAAGAATTGGAAACTAGAGATCATTTATTCTGCATTGCTCCTTTGCTTCACAGTTGAGATATCAAATAATGCAATGGCTGAGAACTGATGATTTCACTGGACAAAATTGGATACAATTCTGTCAATGGATCATTATGCAGTCCAAAGGAAAATCTGTCCGAGCCCTCACCTTCAAGATGACTATCACAGAAATGCTATATAGTATATGGTTAGAGAGAAATGCAAGAATTTTTGAAAACATTTATTGTAATAGTGATAAACTCCTAAGTAGCATAGCCTATATTTGTAATGTTCGAGCTCCTCCTAGGCTTAGTTCACATATTCAGCATTTTATGATATAAATGCTGAATATTAGAGTAGCATAGATACTTCATGTTCTAATTTGATAGGCAGTTGAGATTAAACTGTCCTATAATTTTGTAAGGCATCCTTTTGGTGATTAATAAAAATTTTAATTACCAAAAAAAAAACTATTTCCGTTTATTGAATTTTTTTTTCTTCAGTTTTAAAATTTTTTTAAAGATTTTATTTTTGTAAAAACTGAAAAAATAAATTTATTCAAACTACATCGTATCTATCTATATTATTATAAAAATACGAATAATTTATACTAAATGTTGAACGATAAAAATATTTTTGAAATATTAAATGACTTTTATAACCTTTAATATTTATATAATATAAGGATATAATTGTAAATCACCTAAGGTTGGATTTCTTTTCCATTTAAACTACACATATACCAAGCCTAAAAAGTCAAGCGTACAAAATCGATTTTGGGTCAATTTCTTCACCGCCTCCTTCTTCTTGGTAAATACAATTCCAAAGTTTAACTTTTTTCTTTTTGGTTGTTTACAAATAATTAATATGCTTATGATATTCCATAAACTAAAGAGGACAATCATTGTTCTTTTGGGACCGCTTGTTTTCGTAATAGAAAAGTTGAGCCTTACGATAACTGTAGTCAAGAGTTCTCTTAATTTCTTGCATTACACTATTTTTAAAGTATTATCTTTTATAATTAGCAGAACCATTTTTTTAGGAATTACTATTGGTAATTCTGTCATTAAAAAATAATTTTGGTACTTTAACTTCGTTTTGAGGCTTTCTTTGGAGTGCAGGATTATTGCCATAGAGAAGATCACTAATGATTTATGTGGAGAGAATTTCATCCAGAAAATTCAATATGCAAGACAAACATTGATTGATTTACCCATGGCATAAGCGTTGTAGACTCTAAGCTCCAACGTTGACTGACTTTTCCAACATTGATGTAATTCTTCATACTTCTATATTGTTTCTTGTAAATACTATAAATTTTGAATTACCTGCATACAAACCCCAATTGTCACCAAGAGATCAATACTTTCAAGAAAAATGAACAAATAAAGCAAAAGGGTAAACTTTTGTCTACTAATAAAATACACCTCCAATAAGAATGACGCAGTATATCATTTTTTATTGGTATTGAGTAAAATATCCCTCAATATATAAAATGTAGATTACTAAAATATGCTTTTGAATAATGAATAAACAGGTGCAAGGGCAACAAAGTTGAGAAAAGTTCCTTCATACTGTTAAAAGACACGATATGAAACAAGTTTCATGATTCAATCTATTAAGTCTTTTTTTTTTTCTTTTTTTTGTGCGCAAAAGATAAGTACTTTTATATATATAAACTATTGCATACAGAGAGAATTGTTACAGTAGTTAGGTAAGTCGCCTCGCAAACTAGTAGTAATACTACTTCCTACATTTATACTATTTACAAAAGCATGCAGACTACAGTCCTACATAGGCTGGGATACGGTTACATCCAAAAGACCCAGTGTGTCATCCTGTAGACATTTTGTTACAAAAGGAGGTGACACATGATATACATAAAGACCCATTGTAGGGACAAAAAGTTTGGCTGCCTTTGCTAGCTGATCTGCAACCATATTCTGCTATCTGTATGCATGTTTTACCTGTGGATTTCTAAGCTGGAGTAAGAGGTACCTGCAGTCAGTTAGCATATTGGAGTGAGAGGGGATATCAGTTTGCAATAAAGTAATAATATGTTAGCATCCACTTCCACCTGTATAGATGTTAAATTGTAATCTAAGACTAATTTAAGGCCTTCAATTAAAGCACACAACTCCGTTGTAAGTATAGAGGCCTTATGAATACATTGAGCAAAACTAAGGATCCATGCTCCTCTTGAGTTACGGATTACTTTTCCAATACCATTATTATTAGGACCAGTAGCCCCATCAATATTTAATTTATACGAATTGTGTATTGGGGGTTTCCATTTAAGATTAAAGGGCCCTTTTGCCTTAGGTCTATGGTAATATGCTGTAAGATAGGCAAACTTAGTGGCTTGTGTAATTATTGTAAAAATATTAAGCGGATGTGTTAATGAGTTAAAGTTATTATTATTACGAGTTGTCCAAATGTACCATAAACATATAGGGAGGAAAGTATTTGGGTTTATATTATGGGAGAGAGTAACATGTTTTATATGAAGTAAAGCATATAGCCAGTTAAGAGTGTCCGGAATTGGAAGAATATAATTGATAACATTTGTTAGACCTAAATTCTCCCAAACTAATTTTGCATTAGGACACTGAAGAAAAATGTGCCATATGCTTTCTTCAGTAAGCAGTATGCACAACTACTATTTTGTATAATTTCTATATGCGTGAGATAAGCCTTGGTTGGGAGTCGATTATGGCAAATCAACCAAATAAACATCTTAAGCTTTGGTAGTATTGGCAACTTCCATATCCAGTTAAAGTTATGTTTATTGGGAGGATTGAAGGATTTTGCTAGGAGACTGTGGTAGCTAGAATTGGTTGTGAATTTGCCTGATTGTGACAGCCCCCAGTATAGATATTCATGGTTAGTAGGAGTTTGTGGAATGTATATATTATTTATTTATCGTATAATGTTTAGAGGTAGTTCAAAAGGCATTATCCTCCAGTCCCAATTAGCATTCCTAAGGTACGATGATAATGTAATATTTAGTTGGTTTGATGGTAGTGGTCCTTGAATGAGTGATCTAAATGTAGCACCAGGATTAATCCATGGGTCGTTCCAGAAATTTATATGTTGCCCCATACCAATCTTCCATTGAATGACATGCTGGCATGACTTCCAACCTCGTATGATATTTGACCAAATGCGTGAATGCTTGTAGGCACGATTATTATTTAAGTAGTTATTGAGCAGAATCTGAGCCCACATAGTAATAGGAGATTTAAAAACTCTCCAAGCCAGGTTTTCTAGGAGAGCTTCATTTTTAATATGTAGTTTTTGAATTCCCAAACCTTCTGCTTCCTTAGGAGTCGTAACAATATCCCATTTTATGAGGTGTATTTATTTCTTTGTAGATGTTGTGCCCCACAGGAAATTTCTTTGGTATTGATTCATTCTTGTCTGAATAGCTGATGGAATGCTGATATATTGCATAACATGATTTGGTAAAGTGTTTAAAGTAGATTTGATTAGAGTAGCTCTGCCTGCTAGGGTGAGGAAGTTTATTTTCCACCCCGCTAATTTGTTCTTAAAGTTATCAAGTAGAAATTGAAAGTCATGTGCTTTTGGTCTTCCCTGAAACATGGGGAATCCTAAGTATTTGCCAAATGAGTTATCTTCTTTTATGCTAAAGGAATTAGTAACAAAAAGTCTATCGTCATGCTTGCAATTTTTTGAAAAATAGATTTTGGATTTCTCAAAGTTAATTTGTTGCCCAGAATGCGATATAAAATTATTTAGGACATCCACAATAGCATGACATCTTTTGATAGATACCTTAGAGAATAAAATTATGTCATCCGCAAAGAAAAGATGTGAGAGGGATGACGCATTGATTGAAAGTTTAATAGGCTGCCATTGTAGGTATTCAACCTTACTTCGTATGGTGTGGGCTAACATTTCCATGGACATGATAAATAGATAAGGAGATAAGGGATCTCCTTGTCTTATTTCTCTTGTCGGGAAGAAATACGGAGTGCTAGTTCCATTGATAATAATTGATGTCGAGCTAGTAGTAACACAAGACATAATTAGAGAAATCATTGAGTCTGGAATATTAAAATAAAGCAGAGTATTCCTTATAAAGGACCATTCTAAATGATGACTATAAAATATTCATATATTATATACTTAAAAATAAATTATTTTAAATAATATATATATATATATATATATATATATATATATATATATATATATAGATATATATATATAATATGTAAATTATCTGTATTTTCTAATAGTATTTTGCAGAAAATAAAAATATCATGATAAAGAAAATAAAGCAATAAAAAAGAAGCACGAGACATCATTGCAAAAGAAGCATGAGGCATCGTGGCAAAAGAAGCACAAGGCATCATGATAAAAGAAGCATGAGGCAACATGGCACCTTATGATATTTGATTTCTATAAATAATATGTCATATTTGTGTTGAAGAGAGGAAGATCATACGTACCTAGCAAAATAACTTTTCTCTAGATTTAGTCTTTACTTCTTTCTTTATATATTTCACTTTATCTTGTAGTCTTTTGGGAATTTTCTAAGAGTGTTGATATTATGTTAATAATTCCTTTCTTTATGAGATTTAAATACTCCATAATGGAGTAATCTCTTTTGTTGGGATAGTTGATGAAGCTCGATATCGTTATAATATTAATCTCAATTTTACTACATGCTTGACCTGAAACTTTCTAATTATATTTCTATATTGTGCTGGAATGTTAGTTTTAATTAATTATTATCACTTCTATCTATTTATTATCCAAAGTTAGTTGTATGTCAATTTTGTAATTCTCATGAAGCAAAATTAATATATGATATCTATTGGGTAAAATAATAGAGTGAGAGTAATTCTTTTTAAGCTATCATTCCAAGTTTGTAATCTTGCTTACTTCCATTCTAATTCTCACAGAAGAGTTATAGTTGGCAAGATTATTGATTTTTAGTAAAAAGTAATCGCAAGAGGTTTTTACTATCTTATAGCACAATTCAGGCAAGAAAATTATTTCAGTTTAATCGTCAAGAGTCATATATCAATTGATTTACATAATTCTCATGGAGTGTTATTAATTGATTATTTTTTGATGAGCAAATATAATTGTATTAGCAATAAATAGTTATTCCTAAGAAAAATACATGTAGAACCTAAGATTTTATTATTATCACGCTATCGAGTGAATTCAATAATTCCCAACTCTATTTAAATATAAATCTTCCGAAAGTTATTTTGTTTCAACTTAAGCAATTTAGATCTTCAACAAACAAAACTTCATCAATTTGGTTCTCTCAAATAGTAGTAAGAATATTATAAGTTTGTAGCTAGATTTTCCAATCTCTGTGGGTCGATATCTTAAACTATATCAGAATTTGACTAAGCACGAGCAGGAAAATCCTATACACATTGGCCTCGTCAAATTTTTGGCGCCGTTGCCGGGGATTGGCATAAGTCTACTTCAAATTAAATATTTTATTACTAATTTGAGAATTTATTATTATATGTATTGGTATCCTTATTTTTGTTAGTATTATCATCACCTGCTAAATATTTCTATAACTATTACTATTATGTCCATTCTAACATTTTTTTTCGTAGTAATATAAATTTTTTTTCCTTCTTTCTCATTGTTGTAACCATTACCTGATGTTTTTATTATTAATATGTGTAGATATAATTAATGTGTATATCTATAACTCTTATGATGTTGTCAACAACTTCATGTCATAGTACTTTCATCATAATATACTATTTGTACTAACTATCTTTTCCTTTAATATAGATAATTATTATTACTAAGTGTACTATTCACTATTACTACTTTTCTTTTACTATTTTCTTTTAGTGACACTGTTATTGTAGGAATTAAGTTTAATTGTCATTAAAAAAATCTTATTTAAAAAAATTACTTAGTTTATGACCCGCTCTTCTAAAAAAAGAGTTGGCACATTATAATCCTGAAATTGAAAGATCTCTTCATTTACACAGGAAAGAACAAACATCATCTTCTCATAGTATAGCTTGTGAAGGAATGGAAAATCAGGGAGTAGAAAATATCAACCCACGCGAAGTACCACCACCAGTCCAAATAGAGGATCAATTTGATGAAGTGGCGCCAAGACCAGCAAACAGAATCCTAAGGGATTATGCTAGACCTGACCACTTCAACCGTGAATCTAGTGTCAGAAAACCCCTAGTGGCAGCCAACAACTTTGAAATCAGGACTGGCATGATTCAAACGATCCAACAATCTTGTATCTTTACGGAAGATTCAAGTGAAGATCCACATAGTCATCTAATTGATTTTCTAGAACTAGTTAAAACAACTAAGTATAATGGATATCCCCAGAAGCAATTAAGTTAAGGCTATTTCCTTTTTCTTTAAAAGGAGATGCCAAGACTTGGTTGCGAA
This sequence comes from Nicotiana benthamiana, assembly GCA_034376525.1. Classification (NCBI taxonomy): domain Eukaryota; kingdom Viridiplantae; phylum Streptophyta; class Magnoliopsida; order Solanales; family Solanaceae; genus Nicotiana; species Nicotiana benthamiana. The sequence continues at coordinate 56,149,919 of CM067340.1, read as the reverse complement.
GTTTGCCTCAAGGATCAATTACCACATGGGACCAAATAACTCAAAAAATTTTAAATAAGTATTTTTTCCCTGCTAAAACCACAAAGTTAAGACAAGACATATCTAATTTCTTGCAGACTGACACAGAGTCAGTTTATCAAGCTTGGGAAAGGTTAAAAGCAATGTTAATAAAATGTCCACACCACGATATCCTGAACATATGCAGTTGTATTTTTTTTATCACGGGCTAAAACCCTCTTCTAGAAATGTGATAAATGCAGCTGCAAGAGGTTCAGTAATGTGAAAACAACAGAGGAAGCATTGCAATTATTGAATGAAATTTCTGAGAATCCCGTACAATGGCCATCTGAGCGTATAATTATTAAGAAGGCTGCTACAGTAAATCAGTTGATGCTTTAAATACACTAATGCAGCAAATTGTTTCTTTGGCACAAAAGTTTGAAACTTTTCAGGTGAATACACAACAACCAAGCCAATCTGAGGCTTGTAACATGTGTGGAGGGAATCATCAGAACCATGAATGTAAAGCAACCAATCACAATGATGAACTTGTCAATGTCATCGGTTACAAGCAGTATCCTTTTGGAAGTGCAATGGCACAAAAACATCCAGGATTTCAATGGAGCAATCCAAATGGTGCAGAGAACTCTCAAAACTTCCAGAAGCAACAAATACAGGGTCCACCCGGATACCAGAATCCAAACCATGGTCAATCAAACTTTAGACCTTATCAACAAGCAGGGCCCTATCAGCAAAGGTCTCAACAAGCTCATTCAAGTCTTGATGATCTTCTATATACGTATATTAAGGTCACTGATGAAAAGATGGAGAGCCAAAATTCATCCCTCAAAAATCTAGAAATACAGTTGAGCCAATTGGCAGCTCTTGTTTCAGAAAAGATTCAAGGTCCCTTACCAAGCAATACAGAGAAAAATCCAAAAGAGCACCTTAAGGCTACGGTTAGGTAAGGAGCTTGATGAACCATATGCAGACCAATCAGAACAACAGGTAAACAACGGTAAGAATGTTGAAATACCCCCTGAACCATCAAAAGAATGTAGTCAAGAAAAAAGAAGAAAAAAATATTGAAAAATTGACTCCTATCCCTGTGACTATTCCCTTTCCACAAAAACTGAAAAGTGAAAAGCTTGACAACCAATTTGCAAAATTTTTGGAGATTTTAAAACAAACTCACATCGATATTCCTTTTACTGATGCTTTGTTACAAATGCCTTCATATGCCAAATTTTTAAAGGAAATTTTGTCGAGTAAAAGAAAATTAGAAGAAGTTTATGTGGTATTGCTTACGAAAAAATGGAGTGTTATACTTCAAAATAAGCTACCATAAAAACTTGGTGATCCAGGCAGTTTTACAATTCCATGCACTTTGGGAGGAGTATATTTTGAAAAAGCAATTTGTGATTCTGGAGCTTCAATAAATTTGATGCCATTTTCTATCTTTAAAAAGTTATATCTTGGTGAAATAAAAGACACAAGTCTTTCTCTTCAATTTGCAGATCAAAGTACGAAGAAACCTAAGGGAATAATTGAAAATGTACTCGTAAGAGTAGATAATTTATTTTCCCTGTATATTGTATAGTGCTTGAAATGAAAGAATGTCCTAATGAACCAATAATTTTAGGTAGACGATTTCTTGCTACGGGAAGAGAAATTATAGATGTTCATCAAGGACAACTAATTTTGAGAGTTGATAAAGAGAGAGTCATCCTTGATATGCAAAAGATACTAAGATATTCAGGAGATGAAACATCATCTTCATGTTTTTCAATTGACATGATTAGTTATATTACAGATGAATTCAAAGATGATCAATTAATTCCAAATTCAATGGAAAGATGCTTGATCAAATCAGGCACCACACAGGACGATGATCCCACAATCAGAAGAGAAGCTGAAATATTGGACAAAGATTCAGAGGAAGAAGAAATGAAATCCGATGACGTTCAATCAAAAATTGAACTCAAAACTCTCCCTTCTCATTTGAAATATGTATATCTTGAGAAAGAATTATTTCCAGTAATTATTTCATCTTCTCTTACTGTAGAACAAGAAAGTAGTTTGATTAAAGTATTGAAAGCACACAAAGGAGCCTTGGGGTGGACTGTAGAAGATATTAAAGGGATTAGTCTGGCTATTTGTACACAAATAATCCTCATGGAGGATAGCTACAAGCCAATAATACAGCCGCAAAGAAGATTGAATCTAGCAATGCAGGAAGTAGTGAAGAAAGAGATCGTAAAGCTGTTGGCAGCAGGTATTATATACACTATTTTGGATAGCCCGTAGGTATGACAGTTATAAAAAATAAAAATAATGAGCTCATACCTACCAGGATTGTTACATGATGGGGAGTCTGTATTGATTACAGACGTCTCAATGATGCCACTAGAAAAGATCATTTTCCTTTGCCATTTATTGATCAAATTTTAGAAAGAATTGCAGGATATGGTTTTTACTATTTTCTTGATGGTTATTCAGGATATAATCAGATACTAATTGCTCCAGAAGATCAAGATAAGACAACCTTCACATGCCCTCATGGAACATATGCCTATAGGAGAATGCCATTTGGTCAATGCAACGCCCCTACTATATTTCAGTGTTGCATGTCGGCAATTTTTGCTGACATGACTGACAAATTTCTTGAAATTTTTATGGATGATTTTACACTATTTGGCAAAACATATAAGGATTGTCTTAACCACTTGACCTTAGTTCTTAAAAGATGTGAAGAAACAAACTTAGTTCTTAATTGGGAAAAATATCATTTTATGGTTACAGAAGGAATTGATTTAGGACATAAAATCACTGCTAAAGGGATAGAAGTTGATAAGGCAAAATTAATCTTATAGCAGGATTACCCCCTCCCACAACCGTGAAAGGCATTAGGAGCTTTCTAGGTCATGCAGGTTTTTTTACAGACGATTCATAAAAGATTTCTCAAAGATTTTAAAACCACTGACTAAACTCTTGATGAAAGACATTAAGTTTGATTTTTCATGTGAATGTGTGAAAGCGTTTGAAACCCTTAAGGAAAAGTTATCAACTGCATCTTTACTTGTGTCCCCTGATTGGAACCAACCTTTTGAGGTCATGTGTGACGCTAGTGATACAGGGGTTGGAGCGGTTTTAGGCCAAATAAAAGATAGGATATTCCGTCCCGTTTACTATGCTAGTAGGACATTTAGTGAGGCTCAAGTGAATTATGCCATGACAGAAAAAGAGTTACTAGCAATAGTGTTTGCTTTTGATAAATTTCGTTCCTATTTGATCGGAACAAAGGTCATTTTTTTAAGATGGATTTTACTTCTGCAAAAATTTGACCTTGAGATAAAGGACAAGAAAGGGATAGAGAACCAAGTAGTTGACAATTTGTCTAGTTTAGAAAACCCTCCCCTTGAGTTTAATGAGATAAAAGAAGAATTTCCTGATGAACATATTATTTCAGTTAACATAATTGTGACTCAACCACCCTGGTTTGCAGATATTGCGAATTACTTGGTTGGAAAGTGGATACCGCAAGATTTCTCTTATCAGCAAAGAAAAAAGCTTATATCTGATGCAAAGTATTATCTGTGGGATGAACCTTACTTATTCAAAAATTGTGCAGATAATATCATTAGAAGGTGTGTATCTGAAGAAGAGATGGATAAAATTCTATATCACTGTCCTGATGGAGCAAACTAGAGGACATTATGCAGCAAATCGAACAGCTTTTAAAGTTTTAGAAGCCAGATTCTTCTGGCCCACACTCTTCAAAGATGCCCGGGCATATGTAGCACAATGTGACAGGTGTCATAGAACATGTAATATCACCAAAAGAGATGAGATACCACTGCAATCAATACAGGTATGTGATATATTTGATGTTTGGGGAATAGATTTTATGGGTCCTTTTCCTTCTTCTCACTCTTTTGAATATATTCTTGTGGCTGTGGATTATGTGTCAAAATGGGTTGAAGCCATCCCCACAAGAAAGAATGATGCTCGTACAGTGTGCAATTTTCTTAGAAAAAATATTTTTACTAGATTTGGCACACCGCGAGTCATTATTAGTGACCAAGGAACTCATTTTATCAATAGACAATTTTCTGCCTTACTGTCAGAATATAATATGACTCACAACACCGGAGCACCATATCATGCTCAAACTCAAGGGTAAGTTGAGGTTTCCAACCACGAGTTAAAAAGACTTCTTGAAAAAATGGTTGGAATCTCAAGAAAAGAATGGGCTTTAAAATTAGATGATGCACTATGGGCATACCGTACGGCTTTCAAAATGCCAATTGGAACATCTCCGTATAGATTAGTCTTTGGAAAAGCTTGTCATTTGCCTGTAGAATTAGAACATAAAGCTTTTTGGGCATTGAAAGCACTGAACTTTGATTTAACCTCTGCTGGTAAAAAGTGTTTATTCAAGTTAATCAATTGGAAGAACTGAGATTGGGAGCCTATGAAAATGCTAAAATGTTTAAAGAAAAAAATAAAAATATGGCATGACAAGTTGATCCGACCAAAGAGTTTTAAAATTGGAGATCAGGTACTTCTTTACAATAGCCGACTCAGGTTATTCCCAGGAAAATTAAAATCCAGGTGGACAGGTCCTTATAATGTTACATGCGTTACTCCATACGGGACAATATAAATTCAGAAAAATGGAGGAGACAAGTTTAAGGTAAATGGCCACAGGCTAAAATTGTACTTTGGAAGAAACTTTGAACAACATCAATCAGTTACTTTGATAGACTGATGAATTCTGCAATTAATAAGTCGAGCTGACGACGTTAAACTCAGAACTAAGATACAAAACCCGTAGCCATTGAGGGAGAAGCAGTGGAGCCTCATAAGCCCGCATAGAATTGGGCTAATTTAATGTTTAATCAATTGATCTGGTCAATATCCAGGTTATTGTACAACCAGAACATCTCATGAAGGTCTCTACAAAACCAGAGTCACCTGTACAAGATTAACTCCATGGTGATCGGTATGCCTAAGTAACTGGTTGATTAACCATTTAATGAATCAATTCAAAATGTTGGCACAGGTAAATTTGTTGGTTTATATTTAAACCAGGACCAAATGACTAATAAGGTCTTAAATTAGTCGGTCTATTACATATAAAAACATGTGTTGTCACACACTCTTTCAAGTTTTTTCTTCTCTCTCCTATATATATATATATATGTGTGTGTGTGTGTGTGTATGTGTATATATATATATATATATATATATATATATATATATATATCCATCGTTTATTTTATTTTTAATTGTTGTTCTTGTACAATATTAAAATTTTAAAATAAAAGTTTACATATTTTTCAAACATAAATTTTTTCATTTATGCCATATAACTTCTAAGTTTGTAATTTTATTTTTGTGAAGGCAAGAACAAGTATCTCCAAATTTGAGAAAGTGTTGGAATTGAGAAGCATTATGATCTCAACAGGTAGAATCAATAAAATTCTGCTAGAACTTGCCCCAAATGTCTATCAAGGCGAAATTCTAGACAACACTATTTTTAGAATGAAATTAGGCTTTCTTTGACACTCTTTTTAGCCTATCAATTTTTAACCACAAATATTTATATTTTACCTTTTAGCACCCAACTTTGAGCCAAAAGAAAAAAAAAGAAAAAAAGAGGGATAAACCAACTTTTATTGATACACCATATTGGTTTATCTTACAAAAAAATTGATACTACTCCTTCCCGCTATAGTTGATACTTATGGAGTAAATGTTCTATTACACTACTAAAAAAATGAAGAAGAAGAAGAAGAAGAAAAAGAAAACAAGGTGTATATACCTGTAAAATAAATTATTGGTTCAAGAAGCTTGAATTTAAGAAATCTATTGTCACGACCCGGATTTACCCACCATCGGGAGTCGTGATGACGCCTACTGTCGAAGCTAGGCAAGCCAACCTTTATAATCATTTTCACAATTTATATCTAAAACATTTAAATACTAGAATAATTAATTAAAGCATGCGGAAGTCTTTTAATAACAATAATAATAAAACAATATGCGGAAAGTGGCAACCTGTCTCTACCCAGTATCTGGTGTCACTGCTCACGGACAACTACAGAATACTAAAAATAATAGTCTGAAAGAAAATACAACTGGAGTCTATTTGATACAAATATAAGAAACTAGAAAATATAGAGGTGACTCGGGGCCCGCGAACTACCTTAGAGCCTTTGGACTGAAGGATCACTCCCGGTCTAAAGCTGCGGTCCGTAGCCTGGGTCTTGACCTGTGCACAAAAAGGCACAGAAGCGTAGTATCAACACAACCGGCCCTATGTGCTAGTAAGTGCCCGGCCTAACCTCGGAGAGGTAGTGACGAGGCTAAATCGGACCTATCATAACCAACCTGTGCAGATATATGTAATAACAGGAAGAGAGCAAGAATTTAACCAAATAAAGGGGAAGGGGACATGCTGGGGGAGTAACAGTTCAATTATAACTTCTACAATCAAGAGATGAAACTGAATAAATAATAATTAAACAAGAAAGCCAATGAATCAACGGCTGCACGGCATCACCCTTCATGCTTTTACTCTCATTCCTTACCAAAATAGTCAAATGTAATGCACGGCATCACCCTTCATGTTTTTACTCTCATTTCTCACCAGGAATATCAAATACAAGGCACGACATCACCCTTTGTGCTTTTACTCTCAATAAACAGTGCACGACATCACCCTTCGTGCTTTTACTCTCTCTTCCTCTCCCAAACAATGGTCACAGCCAAATGGGAACAAGGAAAATATATATCTATCAAGACAGAATATCCCGGCAAGGGAGAACAATACAACAAGTGATCCCGGCAAGGGAAATACAACTCAACAATATGTCCCGACAAGGGAATACAACTCAACAAATGGTCCCGGCAAGGGGATACAACTCAACAAATGGTCTCGGCAAGGGAATACAACTCAACAAATGGTCCCGGCAAGGGAAAAGTACCAAAAATTCCTTTTTGGTTCATTAAATTCTCAACTTTCACTTCATGGTTCTTGTAACAAGTAATTATAGCAATTGCTCACTTATTTCACAATTAAATAGCAAATATGACATCATGGTCATGCTTGACTCGGGCGCATAGGTAATCGTCACCATACCTATACACCGACCCCACATAGCACATAACAAATAACAATCTAATCCCTATTCCCTCAAGCCAAAGTTAGATCAAACACTTACCTCGAAGGCTTCCAACTCAACTCACGCCTCTAGAATAGATTTACCTTTCGAATTCGCTTCAAAACCGGTCGAATCTAACCACAATTTACACAAATGTATCAACGAATGCTAGTTAAATCAATTTGGATGCATAAGAATGAAATTCCCAAAGTTTTACTCAAAAATTCCCAAAATGCCCCCGGGCCCACGTGGTCAAAACTTGAGGTTCGAACCAAAATCGGGTTATCCGTTTCCCCACGAGCTCATATCTATAACTAGAATGGAAATCGGACCTCAAATCGAGGTCCAAAAGCTCAAATTATAGAAAACCTAAGTTCTACCCCAAATCCCAAATTCCCATTTTCGAAAATCTTTACTTGAAGTTGAAATTATGTTAAAAGATGTTAAAGAGTAGAAAAATTATATTAGAAATCACTTACCAATCATTTTGGAGAAGAAAAGTTGTTTAGAAAATCTCCTCTTAGGTTTTGGGTTTGTGAACTGTGGAAAAATGGCTGAAATTTCGGAATTTATAGGCCTTTCTGGGCCCTGGCGCGGACCGCACATAAATGGCATGCAGCCGCGTGGCCTCAGACTCAGCCATGCGAACCGCACAAAAGTGGTCGCGGCCGCGCGGCACCACGCAGACCGCATAGGAAAGGATCACGGCCGCGCAGCTCCACGCGGACCGCACAGGAAGGGATCGCGGCCGCGCAGCTCCATGCGGACCGCACAGGAAGGGATGCGGCCGCGTGGCCCCCAGGTGGACCACATGGAAATGGTATGCGGCCGCACTGGTGCCTGCAACACTGAACCTGATATTTTCCCTAGGTTTAAACACCCCGGACCACCTCCAAAACACCAGAGCCCTCGGGGCTCCAAACCAAACATGTACACTGACTCGAAAATATTATACGAACTTACTCGTGCGACCAAATCGCCAAAATAGCACCATTTATATAGAATTAAGCCTCAAAATCATAATTTCGCTCTTTAACACTCGAAACAAAAAGTTTCCATTTTCAAGTACGAAATACGTCAAACGACATCCGATTCAAATGAAACTTCACAGATAGTGCTTAACAATTATTTAAGACTTTTACCGGGCGTCGGAACCAAAATACGAGCCGGTACCATTACCTTTTGCTCATTTTTTTTCTAATTCATTTTCCTTAAACAATAACAGGAACCAATTAAACTGAAAAATTGTTTTTCTCGGGTCTGGGATCTCGGGTTTCCGATTCCGGGAATACCCCCGGGACTCAAATTTACTTACGGACCCTCCATGACTGTCACATCACGGGTCCGGGTCTGTTTACCCAAAATGTTGACCAAAGTCAACCATAACAATATTGGAATCAAAATTCATAGTTTTTAACACGGACTTCAAATATTTTCACATAAAAATTTTCCGGCTTCGCGCTCGGACTCCGCACGCAAATTGAGGCAACCCAATAAGAGGTTTTCAAGGCCTCACAAACACAAGGAAAGGGGGAATTACGGTGATGACCCTCTGGGTCGTCACATCTATTGAGCAAAATGTTAACTTAAGTGATATTAATTATGAAATTGGAGATCGAGACCTTTATCCCAATTTCTAGAGTTAATTTCTTGTGTTGAGTTGTACATAGTTACTTTGGTAAAATAATCGGCTCTCATAATAAAGATGGATGGAACAAAGTCACTACAAATATATTCTTTTACCTTACCAACATTAAGCCTATCATTACAAGCCTGAAAAAGTCCTAAAATAATTTTAAAAATTACTGTTGATTCAACATTAGTGGAGATTGACATGAAGGGCAAGCCTATGGACAAAATTTGAGAAACTCGAAATTTTAATCATAATGTTATCAATCTCAAAAGGTTCATCAAAAGAGGAGTTGAAAGTTTTTGGCAAACAAAAGCAGAAGCATAAACAAGGTAAAGATTTGACGACTTGAAAAACTTATAGGTTTTGAATTTTATGTGAAATTTTATTTTTCTTACTTTTCTACTCTACAAGAAACAACAATTATTAATAAAATTACTGCATCGAGGACGAGCAAAAATTCAAGTGTGGGGGAGTTTGATGACTATAAAATATTCATATATTATATACTTAAAAATAAATTATTTTAGATAATATATATATATATATATATATATATATATATATATATATATATATATATATATATATATATATATATATCTATATATATATAAAATATGTCAATTATCTGTATTTTCTAATAGTATTTTGTAGGAAATAAAAATATCATGATAAAGAAAATAAATGAATAAAAAAGAAGCACGAGGCATTATGGTAGAAGAAGCACGAGGCATCGTGGCAAAAGAAGCACAAGGCATCGTGATAAAAAAAGCATGAGGCAATATGACACCTTATGATATTTGATTTCTATAAATAATATGTCATATTTGTGTTGAAGAGAGGAAGATCATACGTATCTAGCAAAATAACTTTTCTCTAGATTTAGTCTTTACTTCTTTCTTTATATATTTCACTTTATCTTGTAGTCCTTTGGGAATTTTCTAAGAGTGTTGATATTATGTTAAGAATGCCTTTCTTTAAGAGATTTAAATACTCCATAATGGAGTAATCTCTTTTGTCGGGATAGTTGATGAAGCTCGATATCGTTATAATATTAATCTCAATTTTACTACATGCTTGACCTGAAACTTTCTAATTATATTTCTATATTGTGCTGGAATGTTAGTTTTAATTAATTATTATCACTTCTATCTATTTATTCTCCAAAGTTAGTTGTATGTCAATTTTGTAATTCTCACGAAGCAAAATTAATATACGATATCTATTGGGTAAAATAATAGAGTGAGAGTAATTCTTTTTAAGCTATCATTCCAAGTCTGTAATCTTGCTTACTTCCATTCTAATTCTCACTAAGGAGTTGTAGTTGGCAAGATTATTGATTTTTAGTAAAAAGTAATCGCAAGAGGTTTTTACTATCTTATAACACAATTCAGGCAAGAAAAATATTTCAGTTTAATCGTCACAAGTCATATATCAATTGATTTGCATAATTCTCACGGAGAGTTATTAATTGATTATTTCTTGGTGAGCAAATATAATTGTATTAGCAATAAACAGTTATTCTTAAGAGAAATACATGTAGAACCTAAGATTTTATTATTATCACGCTATCGAGTGAATTCAATGATTCCCAACTCTATTTAAATATAAATCTTCCGAAAGTTATTTTATTTCAACTTAAGCAATTTAGATCTTCAACAAACAAAACTTCATCAATTTGGTTCTCTCAAATAGTAGTAAGAATATTATAAGTTTGTAGCTAGATTTTCCAATCTCTGTGGGACGATATCTTAAACTACATTAGAATTTGACTAAGCACTAAACGATCAAAAGCTTTTTCCAATTCTAGCTTAAGAATCATCGCTGATGATTTGCCTTTAAGTCTAGCTATGTAATTGAGGGCTTCTTGGACAATTATAGCATTATCAGAAGCTCTTTTGCCCTGTTGAAAGCTAGATTGAGTAGGTTCGATTATTTTATTGACTATAGGTTTCAGTTGACTAGCAATTATCTTTGTCACTAACTTATATAAAGTATTACATAAACTAATAGGACGAAATTGGTTAATAGTAGAAGGATGTTTTACTTTAGGAATTAAACAAATAAGAGTTCTATTTAATTCCTCCGGAATACGATTAGTGCTGAAAATATCTTCACACAACTTAAAGACTTTATGTTTCACGGAGGGCCAGTATATTTGAAAGAAATAAAGGTGTAAGCCATCCGGTCCTGATGCCTTATAGGTCTTAAAATCGAACATTGCATTATGAATATCTTCATGACTAATAGGCTTAGTAATGTTATATAAAACTTGGTAAGCCTGACTTCATTTGTTTGGGCTCCAAGATGAGTTAGAAGTTTGTGATTGTTGAGTAGTGAAAAGGTTTTGATAATAATGAAGGATAAAATTATGAAGTTGACTGTGACCCTCTATCTAATTTCCAACTGAATCTTTTAAGGCCGTTATTTTATTCCTTCGTCTTCTATGTAGGGTGGTCATATGAAAAAATTTAGTATTAGTATCTCCGTCATTAATCCAATTTACCCTAGATTTTAGTTTCCAAAATTCTTCTTCTACACGAAGTAACTGACTATACTCCAAGCTCAGTTTTATTTCTAAATTTTGTAGGAAGATACTAGTTAGGTAATGAATAGACTTCTGAATTCCTCCCAGTCTTGCTAACAGAGTCTTTTTTATCCTTAAAGATATTACCAAACGTTTGTTTATTCCACCTACTTGCTACTGCTTGAAATTTATGAATTGTAGGAATTATCAATTGATCTTCAGACCAAATATTATGGACTAGGCCTTGAAATTTAGGGTGAGAAGTCCACATAGTTTCAAACCGAAAAATATTTTGGCGTACACTAATGGGAGGATCTAGGGTAATTAAAAGCGGACAATGATCGGAGTGTGTACGGGGTAAGTGACTAACTAATGCTTCAGGATATAAGTTTAACAAATCATAGTTAGCCAAAAACCTATCAAGCCTTTCTAGAAGAGTGAAGCCAGGCCTCCGTTTATTTGTCCAAGTATACTTACTACCTTGAAACCCTAAATCAACTAAATTACAATAATTCAAAACATTATCAAATTTATCTGCTATATTATTATTGATGGGGAGTCTCCAAAATTTTCATGAGAGTTAATGATTTCATTAAAATCACCACCAATTAACCAAGGCATAGAGACAGTATCACGCAAATGTATTAAATTTTCCCATAAATCATTACGCAATTGATAATTAGAATGAGCATATATAGCAGACAAAAGCCAAGAAGGTTTATTGAGACTTACCTGAACAACACAGTGAATTTCTTGTTCAGCGAGGCTTAATTCAGTTACATTGATACTCGCCTCATTCCATAACACCAGTAAGCACCAATTAGTCCATTTGCTGGCACTTGTGACATATGAGAAAAACCAAAATCCTGACGTAGTTGACTGTGATCATGCATGTGTGTTTCAAGAAGAATAGCTAACACTGGTCTGTGATTATCAAGAAGGGACCTAAAATGTCGGCGGAACTCAGGATTGTGAGACCCTCTACAATTCCATACTAGAAAATTCATGTAATAGTTAGGAGAGGTTGTCTCCCTCATGGGAGTCTGATCCATCGGAGTGACTTTCTGTGTCATAGTTGGACCTAGACTCAGAGAAGGACTGTTCTGAAGTAGAGTAGGAAGTATGACCATGGCATACTTGCATGATGTCTGGTTTGTTGTTTGACGGAAGTTGAGACTGTATGTGATCATTTATAGTGGGCATTTGAGAATGAATTTTTTCGAAGTGCTCTTCTAGGTTGTAAAGGTGAAGACTGTTTAGCCACCAAAACTCTGTCCTTGTTGTTCTCATTTCTGCTAATATCTCAGCTAGTTCCTGGCTTGTTTGAAGATCTAGTTCGTGAGAAGATTGAGGAGTTGTGCTTTGTGGACTTCCTTGTGGAGTAAGTGTCTCTAATGGGCTGAGAGGACTCGCATATGGGGAGAGAGGGTTGAATGTGTCTAGGGCTTGGAACCGAGGTGCATAAATCTGACCTATATGGTGGGGAGGATAGAAGGGTAGGAGTTGAAAGTTTTGGTTCCCAATTTGAGGTAGTAGTTGAGAGAGGTTGTACTGCCACTGGGCTTGCATGGAGGTAGAAGCTTGGCTGCCTAAGAGGAGTGGAGAGTGGGTCGAGTACCACTGGTTCTGGGTGTATGATTCCATCCCAATCCTCATTCCGTCGGTCACTATCTCTGCTAGGTGAGTAGGGTTTTGGATGAGGAGAACCACTTCTTGGTTTTTCAACTCCATCATGAACAATAATGCATATCCCTGAAGGCCCATTTCGAGCCATGACCGAAGTGTCTGATCCATGGTGATCTGTTGGGATGTGTATATCATTGGAGCTGAGATGTTTGGAATTTAAGGGCCTTGCATGATCAGCCTGGGTAATTGGAAGATGTGGTTGTTCACTTCCATATTTTCTCTGAAGTTCTGGTTCCGAGTGAGGTTTGTGAAGTTTGGTCGTTGCGTCTTTACTCGGAGAGGAGCGAACTAAAGAGTGAGAGGTGTTTGGTATCTCTGCAGAAGCAGAATTAGTGAGAGGCAGTGTAGTAAACAAAGAGGAAGGTGGTATAACGTGTAATGGGGAAGGATAATCACATGGGAGGTAATCATTATGCATGCATGTAACAGTATTTTTTATCTCATCGAGATTTTTTGTGGCATGCAAATTACCCTTGGTATTATTGAGTAAAGGGGTGGACGTGGCTAACTGGGGTGGGGTAAATGGCAAAGCAGGAGGTGATTTTGAGTCTATCTGTGTATGTGTATTGACGGATGGTAATTCCATCCTAGGTGGCTGAAGTGTGAAGGGAGATGTGGCAGAGTGAGGAGAAAGCCCTTCCATTGCTTGCTTGGTGGAGGGTAAGTTCTGATTGGTTGAGAAGGGAGGCAATAAGGAGGGAAAGGTTATAGAAGTGTCCTTCCTTAGGATTGGCTCGACCTGTAATATAGCAGCTGACGAAGCAGCATTAAGGGTCATTGGGCTGGGGTCCAACAAATCAAAGTGAGGCCCAGTGATTCAGCTAAATGGCTAAATGAATTATGTGATGCATGGTTAGGCTTCAATGGCCCAATATTCGATCCATCCGTAAAGCCCAATACTGGTCTCGTAGGGTTAGGAGACATATCTGGTAGCTCATTCGCCGGCAAATTTTCCTTGAGAAGTGTAGAGGTGGTCGTTGTAATTTGAGGCTGACCATATCTTGTGTGTAATTTTCGTGGAAAGTCCACTGTTTTCCATGCATGCTCCATAACTTTAGAAGTAGAGGGTGTAGCTGTTGTTGGATCTTTTAAATTTGGAGTAGGTGTCGAACAAGCTTGTAAGGTATGGCCAAGATGGCCACAGCCTGTACATAGGATGTTCACGCCTTCATAGAGGAGACTTTGTTTGTGACTGCCTATATTGATATAGGATTTTAGAGGTTGTTCAAGAGGCACTTCAATGCATATACGGGCGTATTGGCCTCGTGTGGTTGCAGAGGTGTAGGTATCAATTTTTAAGAGTTGTCCAAGCTTGGAGCCAACTCCTTGTAGTATTTCTGTATCATAAAACTCCGTTGGCAATTTCAGCAGTCTTACCCAGATGTCTGAGTAGGTTAGTTGAGTAGTAGATGCGATAAACTTTGGTTCCCATCGACGGACAGATAAGAAGTGATTTAAAATAAACCACGGACCTCCCTGAAGAGCTTTAAGCATGCTATCTTCTTACTTCAATTTAATAAGAAAGAAGTCTGACCCTAAATCAATTAGTGGGAGGTCTTCAGTAGGTTTCCAGATTTCTTTTTTGTCTTTAAAACCTAGTGTGCAATTCTTCTACCAAATAGTTTAACTATTTCTGAATGTTTCCTAGGTTCATAGAGACGCTCCTTATCAGAGGCTGATATTGGGATGAAGTTTTCATCTTCCTCCTTTTCCCGAGTAATTTTAGCTGTCAAGTCGTGCTTAGGTAGACTAAGTTGATGGCTAGGAAGAGACGATGAGAGGTACTTATTCGTAAGAAGGATTTGTAGGAAGGTGGCAGGTGGTGGAGGTTTATCATATATTTACATAGAGGTTAGTTCTGGTGGTTCTTCAAGGATATGGTGAGGAGAAGTGGTTGGAGTTGTCATATGGAAGATGATTGCAGTTTGAAGAAGAAGATAGTATCAACTATACTAATGGTGTGGTGATCGAAGGGATTTACATGGGGGCTAGCAGAGAGAGAATTTTTAACTCTTTGTCCTTTTATTATTAAGTCTTTTCATATGCACGAATGTCTTCCTTGTCCATTTTTCCAAAATAACTAAAAACACTATAGTGATAGGAAAATGAATTAGCTAAAAATAGCTCTTTTAGTATTTTTTGTATTATAAGTTAGTATGAGATTAACACTTCTATGTTAACGAGTATATTCACAATTTTTATGCTAATAATTAGGCACGCCTATTGTTATACGTGCGAGGCACATACATAGAAATTAGTATTAGTACTATATTAAAAGCATGAAGGCCTTTAGCGAAATATCATTCGTCTTTTTTACTCTTTAAGTATAGAGTTTACACTAGACAAAATTATCATTTAATTATTTTCCTAATATTTAGGAGTTTTAAATTAACTAAATATTTGACATTATATTCCTAATTTTAGGATTTCATAATTGACTAAAATTTTGTGCATTAAGTATTTTCTTATTTTGGACTTCTATTTAATAAGTCCTAAATGCATGCTATAAGCGTGAAAAAATTGAAACAAAAATATTTCCTTCCTGATGGAAAGAAGATTTAGAATACATAACAAATTGCTTCGTTAACTAATAGAAGATTCATCATTTATGTCCTAATTTTAGTGGAAAAGTATTTAACTTTCAACTAATCTATATGATCTATATTTATTATTAACGGAGACAGCAGGAACCTCGAATAATTAATATTGGCATTACAATTAGTGAAAAATAAACGTTAAATAAAATTATAATTATACAATTAATATTTTAAAATTGTTATTTTATTCTTTCTTATTAGCATAAAAACATAACCAGAGCTAATGGATATGACATTAGAGAACTAAATGAATTTGAATGTCTAATTCCTTCTATTATTGAATGAGAATACACGTTATATGTGTTTTTGAAATTTTAATCCAAATTAAGTCCAGATTTCCAATATTTTTTGTATAATATTTGGAAAGTACATTGATTAATAATTAAAATAAATTACTAACAAAGTATTTAAGAATAAAAGACAAAGAGAAAGACAAAATCGGTTGACAAAAGTCATCGACACTAATGGTTTTACAAATAAAGATACAGGCAAGCCTAATTCGCAGTATGATATTGCGAATTAGGTAATTTTCTTTTAATAATCTTCAATATTGTACTGCGAATTACTTAGTTATGTAATTTTCTTTAGCATTAAAAATGTGTTTTTTGTCTAAAAAAGCATTAAAAAGGTTTCGGACTACTCAATTGTTCTTATGTAAAAAAAATTCTCATATTAAAAATTAGTGTATAGTCTTCATGAATTTAAAAAATAATTTGCAATGAGTAGTTAATGATAAGGGTAAAACAGGAAAAATAAATTATTTTCTCTTGATAAGCGAAAAGTGACAAGTAAAATGAAAACTTATTTTTAGAATACTTGACAACTAAAAGTAAATGGATGGAGTAACTATTTAGACAAAAATACTGTAGTTGAACATAGAAAGTTCCAAATAATATGTTAGATTATGGAGGTCCTATATATAAACTTTCAGCATATTATATTGACACTCCATTGTGAAATTCCATCATTATGCCGGAATCTCATATAAAAAAAATTGTACTTTTAACTTATTATGCTGAAATTTTTATGGGTTTTTAAAGGTATTTTCGTCTAGATTTATCCTTACATACAAAAATGAGTAAATTTTGAGTACTTATAAAACTATGGCTATTTTTTAATTATAAATTTTAAATTAGGTCAGAATCTCGACAAAATATCATGGTATAGTCAGTTTTTACACTGATCAATTAAAAATAGCCAGCGTTTACCAAGTCAATAAAAAATAGCCACTATTTTACTGCAACAGAAATCGATCCCGTATAATATACGAGAGTTCTGGTAAATTTGTGTACGAACTCCAGTATATTATACTGGACCGATATACTTTGCTAACTCCTGTATAATATACGGGAGACCGGAACACCAGTGCTCCAAACTCCAGTATATTATACTGGACATTTATACTTGCTGGAACTCCCGTATATTATGCGGGAGTTCCAGCATAATTATACTTCAACTTCCGCATATTATACGGGAGTTCCAGCATAGTTATCCTAGAACTCCAGTAAAATATGCGGGAGTTTAAGCATACTTATGCTGGAACTCCCGTATAATATGCGGGCGTATTTTTCAAATTTTGAATAGTGTTGTCGCTCAAATTTATCTTTACATAAAAAGTGACTAAATTTCGATGACTTTTGAAATTTGGCTATTTTTCAACGACCAGTTATAAATCTGACTATTTTTAAATTTCTCATCTCTGTTAAACGTTTGCCGAAGTAGGCGCACATGGCTAACATGCGCCTAGATTATTCTGATTACGGTTTTAAAACTTTCAAATACTATATATTAATGAGCTGTTTGTTCTTAAGTTCACTTGCATAAATTTCATCTTGTAACTTTCCTACATATATTTGCCACTAATTTTGATACAGTCGTTTATTCAATAATAGTAGAAATGAAGAACACAAATATACATACAACTACATGTTAAAACTCGCTAATCTCTATTACAATTGCTGTAATGTGAAGAAATTTAGAGAGAAGATGGAGCTAAAGAAGGAGAGAGACAACTGTATCTTTTGTTATATGAATGAATGAAAAAATCTGTACAACCGACTATTAAAGAAAAAGAGAATTCTAGAATCGTATGTATACTGTATGTATTTACAATGCGTACAAATACAAATAATTGTAAATACAGTGCTGTTGGGCTGCTGCTATATTATTGGGCACTTGGGCAGTCAGACTTGGGCACCTGACTGCTGCTGTTGGGCTGCTGCTGCTGATTGTTGTTATTGGGCTGCTGATGAAGCCCAATAGGAATGCCAACACCCCCTTCAAGCTGGAAGGGGAACAGACACCCAGCTTGGACAAAAGTGAATGATGAATTAGACCAGTCAGGGGTTTAGTAAAAATGTCAGCAAGTTGAGAAGCAGTAGGCACATGGTGCAGACTGATGAGCCCATCATGAAGCTTGGCTCGAATGAAATGACAATCCACTTCAATGTGTTTAGTCCATTCATGAGAAACAAGTTTTTTTTGCTATGTGGATAGCTGCCTGATTGTCACAGAAGACAGGAACAGCAGAGGAAACATGGACACCAATATCAGCCAATAATCGAGTGAGCCAAGTGATTTCACCAACAACCTTACTAATTGCTTTGTATTCAGCCTCAGCATAAGACAGAGACACCACAGGTTGTTTCTTGGCCTTCCAACCAATCAGTGAACCACCTAGAAGTATGCAGAAACCAGAAATAGAGGAGTGCCTTTAAGGCATCTGAGAGTATGTAATGCTGCTTGCATATGAGAGTAAGAGGGATGTTGAAGGAACTGACTAAGATGCTGCACAGCAAAAGCCAAATCAGGCCTGGTATGGGTAAGAAAATTGAGTTTCCCCACCAGGCTTCTGTATAGTTCAGGAGAGGGAAGAGGATCACCCATATCCAGCTGGAGTTTGACAGTAACATCAAGGGGACAAGTCACAGATGTAACATCAACACAGTTATAAGTGGTGAGAAGATCAGTGATGAATTTCTTTTGGTGAAGTAGTAGCCCATTAGCAGAATAAAGGACTTCAATGCCAAGGAAATAGTTTAGAATATCCAAATCTTTGATTTTAAACTCATCATCCAAAAAAGCTTTCAAGGCAGTTATTTCATCTAAGTCATTACCAGTAAGGATAATGTCATCAACATAAACAGCCAACAAAACAATGGAGGAACCAGATTTCTTGTAAAAAAGAGAATAATCATTGAGGGAAAAGGAGTATCCCCTAGAGCATAAAGCTTGGGACAGCTTGGCATACCACTGTCTAGAAGCCTGCCTCAATCCATATAAGGATTTTTGCAGGAGGCAGACTAAGGGAGAAGAAGAAGAAGAAGCAGAATGGACTATCAGTCCTGGAGGCCATTTCATATAGACTTCTTCATCCAAATCACCATGAAGAAAAGCATTGTTCACATCAAGTTTAAAAAGAGACCAAGACCTTTTAACAACAACAACAATTAAGGACTTGATAGTAGAGAACTTGACAATAGGTGAAAAAGTGTCAGTGAAATCCACACCCTCTACTTGGGTATCACCCCTGACAACCAGCCTGGCTTTATGTCTTTCCACAGAATCATCTGCCCTGTATTTAATTTTATATACCCACTTGCAGCCAATAGGCTTTTTACCAGGAGGAAGTGGAACTACAGACCAGGTATTGTTAGCTGCCAGAGCTTCAAATTCTTTGGTCATTGCATCCTGCCAAGCAGGGATAGAAGCAGTCTGACTATAAGAAGCAGGCTCTACCTATGCATTGTTAACTAAACTGTGACAACAGGTGGAAAAAGAGCTGGTGCTAGACAGAGAAGGAGGGAGGTTACAGATATATTGCTGGAGGTGAGGAGGAGGAACATGAGGCCTAGTTGATCTTCTAGGAATAGATAATACAGGCTCTGAAGATGGAGAAGGAGAAAGGTGGTGGAGAGAAGGGGGAGGAGAAGAGGAAGTTACAGAAGGTGTAAGAGAAGAAGAAGGTGGTGACGTGGTGTAAAATGGAACATCATTGGGAATAGGCCAATCAATAGAGGGGTTGGAAAGAGGAAGAGAAACAGGAGAGGCAGTGTTTGAAAAGGCAAAAGGAAATATATCTTCATGAAATGTTACATCCCTGGAAACGAGACAAAGTTGAGTTTTGAGATTGTACAGTTTGTATCCCTTTTTTCCTAAAGGGTAGCCCAGGAAAATACAAGGGTCAGCTCTTGGCTGAAACTTGTCCCTATTCTGCTTAGGGACTAAAGCAAAGCAAAGACAACCAAATGTTTTAAGGTGACTATAAGAAGGAACTTGTCCAAAAAGCAATTCTAAAGGTGACTTATTATTAAGAAGTTTGGAGGGGAATCTGTTTATAAGATAAGTGGCAGTAAGGACACAGTCACCCCAGAATTTAATAGGCAGTTGGGATTGAAACAGGAGGGCTCTTGAAGTTTCTAGTAGATATCTGTGTTTTCTCTCAACTACACCATTTTGTTGTGGTGTATGAGAGCAAGAGGTTTGGTGAATTATCCCATTTTCAGCAAAAAAGATACTGCCAGAAGCACTAGACCCAAATTAAAGAGCATTATCGCTTCTGACAATTTGTATAACAGAATTAAATTGAGTCTTGATCATGGCAACAAAAGACTTGATAAGGGAGAAGGCATTGCTCTTGGACCCCATCAAATGAGTCCAAGTGGCTCTAGTAAAATCATCAACTATGGTCAAGAAATATTTAGAACCATTATTTGTAGGAGTGGCATAAGGTCCCCAGGTGTCTACATGTATGAGTTGGAAAGCATGTGTTGTTTTAATAGAGCTATCAGGAAAAGGCAATCTGGATTGCCTTGCCAGTGGACATACAGTACAGATGAAGGGTTGTTTGGGTGAAAATTTACATGGTATTTGAGATATATCTCTCATCCTAACAAAAGGTATATGTCCTAGTCTGTTATGCCATAATATCTCCATTTTATTCAATTCAGAATTATATGTACAATGGGAAGAGGAAACAGAATCAGCAGGTAATGGAGAATGGTAATTACAAGGGTCATGAAATTGAGAAGGAGTAGAAGAAGAGGCTTGCACAAGCTTGTAAAGGCCATCATCCAGTTTACCAATTTCCAGTGGCCTCTTCAGAGAAAGGGCCTGTATCAAGCAAGAGAACTTAGTAAATAGAACAATAGAATCTAACTAACAGACAAGTTTGGACACAGAAACCAGATTGTAATGGAAACTGGGAATGTAAAGGACATTATGTTGAGTGAAACAGAGAAATTGTATGGATCCAGTACAAGTAACTTTGACTTTATAACCACTTGGCAAGGTAACTAAATATGGGGTAATCGAAGGTTTGATATCAAAGAGAAGTTTTTTATTAGAAGTCATGTGGTCAGAAGCACCAGAGTCTATAATCCAAATGCAATCACTAACTTTAGTTAACATGCAAACCCCATAAGACACATTCTGTAAACGAGCAGGTGTAGAAAAGTTACCAGCAAAGTTGGCAGATGCCTGTTGTTGTTGAGATTCTGAGAGCTGTGTCTGTTGAAGCAATTGCATGAGCTGTGAGTACTAATCTTTGGTTAGCCCAGGGATCAGAGAATCTGAATCAGAATTTCCATGAGCATTGTCAATGCCTTTCTGAGGCACAACAAGGTTGACAGACCCCTGCATTTCTATGTTTGCTGCAGTCTATTTGTTTCTTGTGAATTTGAAGTCTGGTGGAAATCCATGGAGTTTGTAACACTTGTCAATGATATGCCCAGGCTTTTTGCAATATCTACATACCAGACTGTTCTTGTTTATATCAAAATTGACTCTCTGATTGAATTGTCTAAACTGAGCAGGTGGACCAGGGAGTTTGTTTAACTCCCTATTAATGGACTGAGTGCTAAAAGCACTGGAATTACTTCGAAAAGGAGATGGAGATAATGTGACTTGTCTTTGTCTTTCATCCTGAAGCAAAATATTGTATGCACTGTCCAGTGATGGGGGAGGCTGCAGCATGAGGATGTTGCCTCTGACACCAACATATGTGTCATTAAGCCCCATGAAAAATTGATGTAGTTTATTCTCATCATCCTCATTTTGAAACTCAAGTCTGGCAGCACATGTACAGATGCTGCCCCTTGAGGCACGCATAAAACTCAACTCATCCCACAATTTTTTTAACTTGTTGAAATAGGATGCTATATCTAAGTCACCTTGACTGGTAGATGCTAATTCTTGTTTAATCTCAAAAATTTTGGTGCCATTTACTGTCCCATACCTATTATTAAGTTGAGTCCAAATGCTTTGAGCAGTGTCAGAATACTGAACACTCTCGGCTATCTCTGGTGTAAGAGAATTCGTTAACCAAGAGATAACCATGTTGTTGCACCTATCCCATTGTCTAGAATGTAAGGAATTTTCCGGAGGTTTAGGAATCGAACCATCAACAAACCCTATTTTGTTCCTAGCGGACAGAGAAACGATTATGTTTCTCCTCCATACCCAAAACCAGTCCCTGAAAAGGGATTAGCAGCCAAGGACACTCCGGGAACATCGGAGGACATAAGATATAAAGGACTCGAAGGTTCCGGCACAAAATTAATGGGAGCAGAACCAGAAGTATCACTAATATTCACCATTTTAATGACTCAGAATCCTTACCGAGCCCTAAACTTGACGAACCGTGAACACACAAATGACGAATCCAAAAAATAACAGTCCAAACAGTCCGTTAACATGCAATCGACCTTATCGATGATGTCGACGGAGTAGTGACCTAAAAAAAACGACAAACACGGCTAAAACAGATCAACAAAAAAAACCCCTAGATTTTTGAGATACCGGAAAACCTGGATGAAAAACGACGAGGTTAACATCGGAGAGAAGCTGATGATGAGGAGAGTCGAAAAACCCGCTCTGATACCATGTTAAAACTCGCTAATCTCCATTACAGTTGCTGTAATGTGAAGAAATTTAGAGAGAAGATGGAGCGAAAGAAGGAGAGAGAGAACTGTATCTTCTGTTATATGAATGAATGAAAAAATCTGTACAACCGACTATTAAAGAAAAAGAGAATTCTAGAATCGTATGTATACTGTATGTATTTACAATGTGTACAAATACATATAATTGTAAATACAGTGCTGTTGGACTGCTGCTATATTATTGGGCACTTGGGCAGTCAGACTTGGGCACCTGACTGCTGCTGTTGGGCTGCTGCTGATTGTTGTTATTGGGCTGCTGATGAAGCCCAATAGGAATGCCAACACTACACAAGATATTAAAATTTACTTAAAAAGTTAGAGTAATATAACTTTGTCAAATAAAGTTTAAACTATTACAGAACTATATACCAGAAAGGTAAATAAGATGAAGTATACATGGCGTCTTTAAGATAATTCAATCTATAATGATTGAAAATTTTATAATTACACTTATTCGGTATACATACATTATTGAAGCCATTTTTCTAGGTTGAAGTCTAAAGAACAAGTATCAATTTAATTAAGCTGACTTTTTCATTTCCTATTTTTAGGTAACATGCAACAGTTCATAAGATAATTAGATCTAAATTAAAATATAAACTCAGGTTTAGGTATAATACAACTAAAAGATATATTTTGAATTGATATCTAAATGAGCAGGTATACAATAAGTTTGAATTGCAGCGATTCCATGAAAGTCAAATATTCTTTTTCAAAATCTCTGCATTACACAATTATTATATTTGGGAAATCAGCTGAAGTTCTCTTTACCAACACTTTTTCAAATATTTTTATTATTAAAAATTGTGATGTACAGTTCTTGTGAACGTAATTTTTCAAGCTGTAAATCTCTATGCGCCGAATAACATGCATGGTCATTTATTTTAGAACAAAAATAGGTAAAAATAAATATTTTAGGATATTTAGAATTTCATTCAAGAATTTCATTTGTGAATGAAGTGTCACAAGATTACTTGCTAGAATTCTTGCTCATTTTTCAATAAAAATGTTTGTTGATGTTTATAATGCATTAATTTATTTTTAATATTGTGGAACCCAAAGCTCAAGGGTATTTTTGTCGCTTTGGGAAGACCGAATATTCTCTGGTCTACGCTTGCTGTGCACTGATTGTTTAAACCCTTTGTTTAATAATTAATTATTTATTTATTTTTCTCAATCTTATCAAGTTTATTCTTTCTATAGGCAAAGCGAAATTCCAATTTCAACTCCCAAGATTCTCCTTTCACTCCCCGCCACGAGATTTTTCTTGGCTTTGGAGAATGAGATGCTCAAAAACTGCTTCTTAAATATCGTACATAGTATAATTTACTGTATTGTCGTATGATTTTGTATTGGACAAATTTGGTTCCTTATGTTCTTATGCTATCGACGCACGTCCTTGACATAAAGACCGGCTTAACTGAGGCCGACTCGAGTAAGATCGACCCTAGTAAGTGGACGGACCGAGTGACATGACTCAAGACGACATCGTTTGAAACTCTGACTCTTTCGTACACTGAGACCACCAACCTCTGTACTTTTCTTTGATTATTTCGAGGAAGATCCCTTCATACATAAGGGGGACCTTCCCTTTGTAAAGGCTCATGTGTATTTTGCTATTCAGAATATACAACTCTCTCTCTCTTGTGCAAAGATTGTCACTTGTTCTATTGTTATTACATCTCAAGATATCTACACTATTATCACCCATCTTAGCTACACGATAATCTCTAGTTCATATTACGCTTGATTCCGATTAACCCCTATTATTTTTCGATTGTTCTTGAGCTTACTAAGTATTTATATAACTTTTTAGCCAACCAATTTGGCGCCGTCTGTGGGGATTTCATGAATCAAAGTTGTAGTTTGCTTCTGGAGATCCTTCAAAAACCACTTTCTACAACCTAGAATGGCTGAAAACAACGTAAGAATGAAAGCTATCGTGAATGTTAGAGATGATCTCATGGGCCCTCTCAACTCGGCTGCTAAAGGGGATGCTCTACCACTACTAGAAATACAACGATTTCCCATGGAAGAATCGGTGGGTAATCCGTGAGAAGTTTCAATATTCCCACGAATTTCCCAGCGGAGACGCGCGGTGGGAAATTGGCTGGTGGGAAAATAGTTTTCACCTGCACAATTTCCCACGATTGTCGTGGGAAAGGTATTAAAAAAATAATTTAATTTTCTTAAATTTCCCACCGAATCCGTGGGAAGTATTAAAAATAATTTAAATATTTTTTTTTATTTTACCCATGGAAGCAGTGGGAAATATGCGTTGTTTGGAAATAAACATATGAATATTCCCACGAAAATCAGTGGGAAATATTGAAAAAAAGCCCATAGTCCGTGGGAAATCCGTGGGAAATTTTAAAAATATTTTTGTGACCAAATCTGTTTTTAGAACTATACCACCTGCCAAACAGAAAGTACAACTAACAATACAAGACTAAAACAATTAAGCATTCAACATGCAATCCAATTCATTTCATAAACAACAACTAATCAATCCATTTCATAATTAATCTAAAAGTAAAACAAAAACTAAAAAATCCAACATTCAATATTCAACATCCAAATACCATCCAAGAAAGCTAATAAAAGAAACTACTTCTTAGTTATCCTCAGATGCTGGAGAACGGGGCAGAGGAAATGCACCAGATTCTAAGAGGGAGTCTTAACGCATCGTCCTTTCGCCTCATTTCTTCCTCTCTTCTTCCTCCCTTCGCTTTGCCTCTTCTTCCCTTCGCTTTGCCTCTTTTTCCCTTACAGCCCTTTCTTGAAGATACAACTCCGTCATTTCCGCTACCTTCCTATTTAATTGCTCAAACTCATCTAGATCAACCGAGCAATATGCGAAGAATAAGAACCAGACAATCCAGAAGTGCGACGGCCAAGACTAAACTCTGATCCAAGGCCGTAAACTCTCCCCTTATGCATGCCACCAGCTGCCTTAATCCACATGTCCATGATCTCCTCTTGGGTTGGTTGAATTGGCCTACCTTGATCATCAATCGGCTGGCTTTGAATGAACTCCTCCAAGATTCGTTTGAAATTATCCTGTAAAAAAATTAAAATTATTATAAAAGTAAAATTTTAAAGAAAATTTATGCAAGTATCTTTATTTCTCAAACTTTAAAGTAAAACACACGAAAAGATAATCCATGTGCTGTCCCCAGATGTATAGAAAGGTATGCAAGATTGTACCTTCTGCCAAGTGTGTTGAAATGATCTAGACACCTATATATCGATACTCACTTGTTTTCACATTACTACTAGTAAATCACACAGACAATTCGCTTTGCTTTGGTAGAATTCCAATTCCCAGTCAATTAGATTTCTTCCAAAACTAAAACAAAGCAGCAAAAGGTGACAAACAAGTATAAGGAGGTTTGTCCTACTTAGTTTTTTAGCTTTCGCTTTTACTTTCTCTTTTACTCTTATTTTCCGTGCACATCCCAACTCTTAGCTACATTAATCAATGAGGTTAAGCCGATGACTTTGGGATTTGGCAGGATCAGAAAGTAAGTTGGCATGCAACACCATTTGAAGAGAGACTGGAAAAGGCATTATCACAAGAAACTTCCATTTCACAAAGGTATTCAATCCTTCTCTCTTGGTATAAGTTCTTTTGTTGGTTTGGGAATTGGGATACCGGACCTTTGTTCCATTTGGTTGAGATGCTGCTCGATCTCAGTTGTATGCCAGATGTTCAAAGTGTATGGATTGCTGCAGAAAGTCAACCTAAGACTAACAGAAGGCAAAAAGAAAACAAAGAAAAGGTTTATCAACATGTTGACTTAGCTGGTTATATGGCCAAATGAGTTGCCTTAGTTATCTTATTACTGAACTTGACTATTCTTCATACATATGCCAATAGGAAAAGAAGACTATTAACTTGATATATATCCTCAAAAAGACATTTCCAGACAGAAACTAAAACATTTAGCAGATTTTCCCTAAATATGTATGTAACAAGGCCTCTTTCTTACTACCAAAAGAATCCAGATGCTCTTTCATTACCGCCTGAAGGTCCAATTTAGGTTACTTAGTGATTCAAGATGAGGAATCTGAAACTTATTGCTGTTTTGGACTTTGTAAAAATTATGATGTCAGGGACCTGCCTTTCCCTCAGAACAAGAAGTTGACATGTGCAGGTGGTCTTCTTCTCCCCTCGACTGTCTTGTGTATTCTTTTAGCTGTAGGTGTTATTTCCTTCGTTTGCACTTGGAAGTAACCCCTACTGCTTGAATCTGCTGCTTATTTCTTGAAATACACAACTTAAGGTCAGCTCTTATTAAGTCCTTAATATTATAAATTTATAACACATCAGGATTATACACATCAGGACTTATTTTCTCTTATTTCTCTGTACAAGTGCAATAAGCACAGAATTATACACATCAGGACATAAACAATTATTATTAGAATTTTCCAGATCACTCTCCATGAATTCCAAAATCTCAAGCGCAGAATTGAAATTACCAGCTCGAGTAAACGAGTCGAGCAACAACTTAAATATGGCTGAATTAAGATGATATTGTTACATGAGTGATAGGTACAATTCCACAAGAAGTTGATTCTGTAGCATTTGAAGCAGAAACATCTATTAGAAGAGTCTTGACTGAATTGTACCTATCACTGATGTGACAATATTCTGTAGCATTTGAAGCAGAAACATCTATTCTGTAACAGGACATGATCGACCAATTAATGCTACAGGTAAACAAGCTGCTAATGCAACAGGTTACAAAGCTAATGTTGTGAATGGTGATGGCATGAACAAGTAGGGGTTGAGGCTTTAGAGTGTACAGATGCTACAGCTACTAAGGCACATGAACAAGCAGGGCAGTCCAAAAAAATTGCAGAACCTACTGGTGATATAGGTGTGAACAAACAAGTTGGGCAGATGCTTAGATCTACAGGAAAATCTGGACAGATTTCAACAGATGCAACTAAGGGTTGGCAATAGTTAATCTATTAGTCATCTGCATTCATCAAAGAAGTGGCTATGAGTCATCTGTGCAGTTTACCTTTAATTGGAAAATGCAACTAAGGATCTATGCAGTTAATCTATTACAGATGCAACTAAGGATCTATGCAGTTTACCTTTAATTGGAAAATAAGAAGGAGCATTATCCATGAGTCAGTTAAAGGATTGGCTATGAGTCAGTTTACCTTTAATTGGAAAATGCAACTAAGGCTATGAGTCAGTTAATCTATTACAGATGCCCAAGTAAGTCTAATATAGACTTACTAACTAGTTTTTAAGTCCAAGTTTTTATTTTTATACCTAAATCACAAATATGTTCATCCATAACATTTCCTTACCAATTAATATATCTCTTTAAAACTACATTTATTTTTTAATGACACCCTCTTCAAGTTAACAACCATGGGCACTTAGAAGCGCATCTTAACACCTCTTACTTGTACTAAGCGTTGTCTAAGAAGGCAGAGCATCAAACTAGACCATACCTAGTTTCAGGCTTATAGCCAATAACTACAGTTGCCACAGACTGAGTTCTCTTTTTCCTTTCTTTTATGCTAGATAATTACCTTTGTACTTGAATATGTTTACAAAATATCAGTGCACGCCCAGATTCTTAGCACAGAAGACATCAGTGGGTTTTGCATTCTAGAGCACAGTGAATGCATTTACTCATTTTTGCTGTTATTAGTCTCTTTTAAAGATATTGAGCTGTGTAAACAACAACAACAACAACAACAACTACCCAGTTATCCCAGCAGATGGGGTATGGGGAGGGTAATATGTAGACGAGCCTTACCCCTGCCCGTAAGGGCAGAGAGGCTGTTTCCAAACGACCCTCGGCGTGTAGGATAAAAAGAGGGAAAGCTGCATTACGAAAACAAAGGTAAAATTAGAAACACAAGCAAAACAAAACAAATAATAAAGCATAGGTACTCCTGCAATAATAATGTAAGTACTCATGAAAACATAAGCAACATAAATACAGTCGCATGCAATAATACAATAATAACAAACAGTAACTACCATATTAACAACCATATGGAGACATAAGCTAAAACACTAATCACCTATGGGTAACCCTACTATCCCACACCCAACCCCGAGAGATGCGAAAGAAGGACTCTAGGAGCCCCTAGCCTACAATCCTGATTCTAGACCTCCAAACGCCCCTATCAAGGGTCATGCCATCGGTAACCTGCAATCTGGTCATTTCCTGCCTAATCACCTCTCCCCAATGCTTCTTAGGCCTCCCTCTCCCTCGCCGACCACCAACAATCTCCAGCCGCTCGCAGCTCCTCACTGGGGCATCGAGGGCCCTCCTCCGAACATGCCCGAACCACCTCAGTCGCGCTTCTCGCATCTTCTCGTCCACCGGGGCCACCCCTACCTTCTGTCGAATAACTTCATTCTTGATCTTATCCAGCCTGGTGTGCCCACACATCCACCTAAGCATCCTCATCTCCGCAACCTTCATTCTCTGAACATGCGAGTTCTTCACGGGCCAGCACTCCGCCCCATATAACATCGCAGGCCTAACCACGGCTCTGTAGAATTTCCCCTTGAGTTTGTGCGGAATTTTCTTGTCACACAGGACCCCTGAAGCGAGCCTCCACTTTGACCACCCCGCTCCAATCCGATGGGTGACGTCCCCGTCAATCTCTCCGTCCCCCTGAATCACAGACCCAAGGTATCTAACACTGTCCCTCTTGGCGATGGCCTGATAACCAAGCATCACTTCCCCGCCTACCCCACTCGGCCCGTCGCCAAACTTGCACTCCAGATATTCTGTCTTAGATCTGCTTATTTTGAAACCCTTAGACTCGAGTGTCTGTCTCCATATCTCCAACCTTTCACTAACACCGGCCCTCGTCTCGTCTATCAATATTACATCATCAGCAAAGAGCATACACCAAGGCACATCCCCTTGGATATGTCGGGTTAGAGCATCCATCACTAAGGCGAACAACAGGGGGCTCAGCGCCGATCCTTAGATCTGCTTATTGAGCTGTGTAAAATGAAGCTTAAATAGTCAAATACTCAATTTTCATGGCAGAATTCAATATTTAACACTACGTAACACTGCAGCACAAATATCGAACATCTAGAAACGAAAATTATTTGTATTTCTGTCACATAAAAAAGCTGTAATTTATCTTTTCTTTAAGCAACTGGGACAATCCCTCAACTTTCATGGACATGTACTTTATCTTTTCTTTGTATTTCTTTCACATAACAACAGGGTTAAGATAATTATAACAAAAACCCAAGAAAACCAGGATGCCGAAGCTATTTATATCCGTACTGATCTAACTTTACTATGCACTTCAACACTATATACTTCATCAGCTCAGCTATTTAGATTCCAGTTTCCAATAATAAATAACAACATTATACTAAACAACAACAACTACTACTACTACTCTCATGTTGGCAAAATGATAATCCCTTCGTCCCATTTTATATGATATCCTTTCCTTTTCAATATATTCCAAAAAGAATGATATATTTCTATATGTAAAAAACAATTTTAACTTTAAACTTCCAATTTCACCCTTAATGAGATAATTTATAGCCGCAGAAATGCTTAAGGCTTGTTTTAGACGCAAGTTTCGAAGACTATCTTTCTTCCCTAAACTCCATGATCAGCCAAACAACATCACATAACATGGAGGAGTAAGTGACATTTTTAACCAACATAAAGCGAAATTGACAACAAAAGCTCAATAAATATAATTGCTAGTAAAAAAAATTGACATTGACATTGATATTAAATTAAAACAAATCTTGTCTAGGAGGAAATTAGGGTAGAGTTGGCTAGTGGTAAGATAATGAGAACAACAGGGACAATCACTCTTATTGTGAAGGTGATGGAGAAATCGATCTCAAACAAATTCGGATTTTTCAAGTAATGGAGTAGAGGAACTGCAATTGGGGGGATTTACTTGAGATTTGTATTTTTTGGGAGGATTTTGTGGTGGGAGGGGGAGCAGGCCCATAGAGAAAAGTATTTTGGGGTCTGTGGAACGTAAGCTGCCAACGTTTTGTCCTATCTTCTTTTCTCTTTGTGTTTTTAACCGTTTTGAGTGAACGTTTATTCATTGTATTTTGCAAAAATAAACAAAAATATTAAAAGCAGTGTGCTTATTCCGTTTAACTTTTGGCCGTGTTCGATGCAGACGAATAGAGGGGACAATGGATATTGAAACTCAGTGTTCCAAATTCACGAACAATTGCAGCTATCAAAAGAGTGGCAGACACTACAACTACCTTATTTCCTTCAATTCTTTCAGGACCTAGGTAAGGATCTCTAAGCATGATCAAGCTGAAACATATGACCATCATTCTTACGTAGCTTATTTATTGGTTTCATTTGTTTAATTTGTTCGCGACTTAATGAGTTCTGCAATTGAGAACCATGGTGTAGCTTCCAGTGTAAAGTTTCTATAACAAAAATGTGTAAACATCAAAGGGAAGCAGCTTCAGATGTCACGACTCAACAAAGGTTTTAGAGATAGTGTAGGAAAATAATTTAAAGGTAGAAGACCTTTAAATGTAAGAAGGAAAGAGATTTTATTTAGTTGATAAATGAAGAAATGGAGGTAGTTTGGAAGGTTTAATATATGTAGCTATATGGAGAGAGACTTTTGTAATTCTTCAACTTTTATTACACAAGGGATCACTTTGGTACACACTTGGGCTCACACTTTGCTTCACTCCTTTTGTACATCATACAAATGAGGAGGTCTTCCCCTATTTATAGGCATCAACCTCCATGTTCTACGACATTCTAGAATATTCCATATAAGTATCCTAAACAATATTCATATCTACCTATTCTCATATGTTCTAGAATATTCCACTACTCTAGAATATTCTCACATTCTCTACTATACATAAAAGAGTTTCTATCATCTTCTAGAATGTTCCAGAGAACTCCATAATGTTCTCGAACCTTCTAGAACATTCTAGCTCATTCTAGACTATTTTGGAATAGTCTAGAATATTCTAGTAATATCTAGCTTTGGTTTAATTTATTGTTCACATTGCCTCCCTTAAACCAAAGCCTCGTAGGTAGTCATTCCTAATAACTTTTTCATCTTCAGAAAAGTCTCCATCTTCAATGCCTTAGTGAAAATATCTGCCACCTGTTCACCAGTTCTGCAGTAGCCAATTGGGATCTCATTTTCTCGTACCATCTCTCGAATGAAATGATATTTGATATCAATGTGTTTGCTGCGACCATGAAGTACTGGATTCTTCGCCAACTCGATTGCTGATTGGTTGTCACATAATATCGTGGTTGGACCATCATGTTTGTGTTGAAGAAACCTGAGCATTCTTCTCAACCATACCGCCTGTGTAGCAGCATTTGATGCAGCAATGTACTCGGCTTCAGCAGTGGATAATGCTATCACTGGTTGTTTCTTTGAACTCCAAGAAAACACACCCGAACTAGTGAAGAATGCATAGCCGGAAGTACTTTTTCTCTCGATCGTATCACCAGCCCAATCACTGTCAGTGTATCCAAGAAGTTCAAGTGACTCACCTCTAGGATAGCAGATTCCATCTCCTTGAGTTCCTTTAATGTATCTGTCGACTTCTCCCGTTGGTCTGTACTTTGTTTTGTATACCCGCTTTACTCCAATGGGTTTCTTTCCTCTTGGAAGGTCGGTAAGCTCCCAAGTATCATTCTTCTCAATAGAATGGATTTCCTCCTACATTGCTTTCACCCAACGTTCTTCTTCAATTGCATCCTTGAAATCCACAGGATCGCAATCTGAAAACAAGGCAAAGTTCAAAATATCTTCGTCAGTTAGAGTATCAACATCATTACCGACAACGTAATCCTCCAAATGAGCCGGTAGACGTCGTTGCCTCTGTGATCGACCATGCTGTATTGGTTGTATTTCTGAGGGAGACTGTTGTTGCACAGGTTCATCATGCTCCTCGTTATCAAGATATGATGGTGCTGGAGGTTGAGATGGCTCAACTGCTTTTTTCTTCCAATCCCATGCTCCATGTTCATCAAAGGTGACATCTCTACTGACAATAACCTTTTTGCTGTCTGGATTATATAGCTTGTACCCTTTTGTCTGTCGACTGTAGCCAACAAATATGCTCTTTTCTGCTTTCTCGTTAAGCTTCTTTTGCAGTGGATTGGGTACATGCGCATAGGCAAGACAACCAAATATTCGTAAATGAGAAATATTTGGTTTTCTACCTGTCCATACCTCATAAGGTGTTTTTCCATGGTTGCTTCTCGTAGGGCACCTGTTTAATATGTAAATTGCAGTAGAGACAGCTTCAGCCCAGAATTCTTTAGGCAGCTGTTTTGCTGCCAGCATTGACCGCACCATATCCATCACAGTCCTGTTATTTCTTTCTGCAACTCCATTTTGTTGAGGAGTGTACCTTGCAGTCAACTGATGTTGAATCCCATGCTTCTTCAAAAAATCATCGCACACAGTGTATTCTGTGCCTCGATCTGTTCTCAGAGTCTTTATAAAATGACCACTTTGTTTTTCAACATATGTTTTGAAGCTTTTGAATGTGTCACAGGCTTCAGACTTATTTTTCAGCAAATACACCCATGCTTTTCTACTGAAATCATCAATAAAAGTAATGAAGTACTTACTTTCACCGAGCGAAAGAACTTCCACCGAGCACAAATCAGAATGTATCAGCTGCAATGGGTGTTTTGCTCTCCAAGCTTTGCCTTTGGGAAATGGCTCTCTATGCTTCTTCCCTAAAATGCATGCTTCACACTGTCTTGGAGCAAAGTCAAGTGAAGGCAAACCTGACACCATCTTATTCTTCACAAGATATTGTAAACCGCCGAAATTAAAGTGGCCAAACCTCATGTGCCATAACCAAGTATCATCAAGAGCATTTGAATTATAGCAGGGTAAGTGACCGTAGTTGAAAGTTACTGGAAACATCCGATTTTTGGTCATACTTACCTTGGCTATAATTTCATACTCTTGTCTCTTATAGTGCATATATCATTACTGAAATGCACTTCATATCCATTGTGTTGGAGCTGACCCAAGCTCAACAAATTATGCAGCAGGTTAGGCACGTAGTAAACATCTTTTATGGAGCACTCAAGCCCATTCTCCATGGTGACCGGTATTCTCCCTTTCCCGACAACTTGCATAACTTGATTATTTCCAAATTTAACCGTGGATTTAAAAGACTCGTCCAAATCAGCAAATATCTCCTTCTTACCGCACATATGATTACTACATCCGGAGTCAACGTACCAGACATCATTGTTAGTTTCTTCACTAACAGCAGCCATAAATGCGGAGTATAAAGTGGTTTCACTTTTATCCCCTTCATCCTCAGCTACTCGAGCATGAACTTGTTTATTTTCAGTTCTTTTACTCCAACAATCTTTAGCATAATGACCCAATTTACCGCAGTTATAGCATTTAAGGGGAGGTTTTTGCTGACCTGGATTGTTGTAATTTTCTCTTGGATGGAAATGATGATTACCTCTTCCACGGCCACGATAGTTGCCGGTGCCTCCACGACCTCTGCCTCGGAAACCATGTCCTCTAGTTTCCGCCACATTAGAAGATTCTCCTCTCTCTTTAATTTTAGTATGTGCCTGCAATGCCTTCTCTGCCGGATCTTTCTCCAATGACTCTTCTAATTTCCCATTAATTCTATTCTCATGAAGAATTAATGAGCCCAGAAGCTCTTCGGTACTTAAAGTTGAAAGATCCTTGGTCTCTTGAATTACTGCCACAATATGATCAAACTTCATAGGTAAAGTATTAAGTACCTTTTCAACGAATGTCTCATCGCTGAGGGTATGACCATTGAGCTCCATCTCATTCTTGATCTCCGTAAACCTCGAAAAGTATCCCTCAACTGTCTCTGACTTCTCCATCGTGGCAAGCTCGAACTTCCTTTTTAGCGCCATCAAATTATTCTCTTGGACCTTATCAACACCACGATATGCTTTTGCCAAAATATCCCAAGCCTGTTTTGTTGTTTGGGCTGTGGAAATTTTGCCAAACACCGACATATCGATGGCCTGGTGTATTTGGGACAAGGCCATACTATCACGCCTTATTTCATTCTCTTCGGCACCTTCCTCCAGTTCTTCTCGCGTATATTTTAACAAATTATACGCCTTCAGATGTGTCTCCATCTAAATCCTCCAAAAGTTGTAATTTTGTTTCCCCGTCAACTTGGGAACCATGCACACGATATTCTTTCCTGCCATAGTTAATGAATCACCCTCCTAACGAACCAATGGCTCTGATACCAGATGTAGGAAAACAATTTAAGATAGAAGACCTTTAAATGTAAGAAGGAAAGAGATTTTGTTTAGTTGATAAATGAAGAAATGGAGGTAGTTTGGAAGGTTTAATATATGTAGCTATATGGAGAGAGACTTTTGTAATTCTTCAACTTTTATTACACAAGGGATCACTTTGGTACACACTTGGGCTCACACTTTGCTTCACTCCTTTTGTACATCATACAAATGAGGAGGTCTTCCCCTATTTATAGGCATCAACCTCCATGTTCTACGACATTCTAGAATATTCTATATAAGTATCCTAAACAATATTCATATCTACATATTCTCATATGTTCTAGAATATTCCACTATTCTAGAATATTCTCACATTCTCTACTATACATAAAATAGTTTCTATCATCTTCTAGAATGTTCCAGAGAACTCCATAATGTTCTCGAACCTTCTAGAACATTCTAGCTCATTCTAGACTATTTTAGAATAGTCTAGAATATTCTAGTAATATCTAGCTTTGGTTTAATTTATTGTTCACAGATAGGCTACTCCATAGATATTGATACTCTAATTAATTACAAATATGAAATCATTAAAAAGTTTCCATAACTTTATACATCCACTTCTTTGATGAATGCAGATGACTAATAGACCAATAAGATTATCAGAATGTAACAAGTAGCTCAATCTTTAGTGGCATTTGTACTGCCACAGTGACTTCTTACTATGTCAACTACATTTCAATAACTTCGCTAGCATCACTAATTAAAAGAGCTCTTGATTCTTCCTACTTCTAGCCACCAAAATAGTCTATGATAGGGCAATCAAACCTTTAGATGTTTGGAAGATAATAGAAGCTGAAAGGCAATATTCTTCAAAGGAATCCAAATGTCAATTATGTGAACAAAAGAAGAGTACCCACTGGACCAAATGCCATACACAACAGGTATATATTGTTCCTAATATGCATTAGCACATAAAATAAAGCTTATTAATCTTACATTGGTTGTCTTAGCACGCGGCTCAATCTAAGTCGTTTTTGTTCCATCTCTCAACTTCTTCATGTGGGTTTTCTCAAATACCTCATCATGAGTAACTGGTCTTCATTTAGTATTTTCCTAAAAAAATAAATAATATGCTAAAAATGGTAACTAAGGTAATTGAAAAAAACCTAGGGACAAACCAGTTTAATACAGCAAGCTCAAAAGCAGCAACAAGGAAGAAAAACAAGAAGGTGTAGCAGGTGCATTGACCTCTCAGCAACATTTGAAGGACAAGGATTGTTGAAAACAACAAGCATTTACAAATTGAAGATTTTACAAGTTTGGATAAAAAGGGACAAGAATCAAATTGTTACTACACCTTATTCTAATCAAGAAAAAAAATATTTATAAATCAAGAAAAATATAATATGCACATTACCAATCTTCTTCGATGAACCCCAACACTAATTGAGCCGCCCGTGTGCACCGAGCCACCCTTGTTGGACAAATGGGCTGCCTTTCCTTGTTCACTCTTCTTCTTAAATTCCGGAGAATTCCAATACTCAAGAAGTTTAAGCCATAAATCATCAATAATCCAACTTGGCCTCGTATTACTTTCTCGAGCAGTCCGAAGCAGATCAGGAAACCTATCAGAACATTTCTTAAAGAAAACGGCTAGTACCTCAGCCTCAGAATCGCGTGACCATGCACACTTCAACTGCAAATAAAACATGTTAGAATGAATAAAAGGAGTTGAAAACTAAAGTAAAATATTAATTTTACCCTAAATTCAGCAAACATTGTGTCCCTAATGTTAGTTGGAACTTCTAACCAGAACCTATATGGTACGTGATAAAACGAACACATCGATTCAACTACGGCTTTCGTAGCCCGAGGAGGATAAAAGTTGCATTGAATTTAAATAAGTTAGAAACTATATTTACAAATTAATTAGGAATTAAAAGGATAAATATTTACCCTGCTCCGTCGGACACAATAATCAACCTCCGAAGATCATCATATTTTCCAACATTTGGAGGATCGCGACTTCGTGGAGAAGTCTGTGCAGGAGGCTTATCACTATCGGTGTATTGGAATGTCGAATTACTATTGACTCCAATATGTGGCCTAGAAATACTGGGAGATGAAGACGGAGTGGATCCAGATAAAGGCATGAAAGAGTGGATAGCAGGCTGACTAAATGATGAAAACATGCCAGACGAAGATGATGAGGGTATGCCATGCGAATGTGGAGTGGATTCAGACGAAGGGATGGAAGAGTACCTAACAGGATGACTCAATGATAAGGGCATTCCAGTAGAAGATGATGAATGAATGACTGGAGAAGATGATGATGGTAGGAAAGAATAAGATGATGAGGGTATGCCATGCGAAAATGGAGTGGATTTAGACGAAGGCATGGAAGAGTACCTAGCAGGCTGACTAAATAATGAGGGCATGCTAGAGGAAGATGATGAGTGAATGATTGGGGAAAATGACGATTGAATGCCAGAGGAAGAAAATGAAGGAATGACCTAAGAAGATAACGATGACATGACTGGGTAAGTTGATAATGAGGGTACACCAGGCCTAAGTCCAGGTATGTTTTGGGAAGATGTAGGATTAAAGAAGGGGGTGGATGAGGGAGCCTTATACCCTAGGTGAGGTATAGAGTATAAGAGAGGTGGAAATGATAACGGGCATTTAGGTGGAGGCACATGTGAACTAGCATGTGCGTGTGAGGACAGGTAGTGATACCTAAGTTACCAGAAGCTTTTGTTTTCTTTCTTTGTTTTAACATTCTCCAGTGCATTACCCTCTGGACGATCTTTACCTCGAGGAGCCATCTAATCAATATAAGCGTAAGAAAAAATATGTTAATATGTTTAACAACAAATTTAAATGCATAACATACAAGTTAGTAAAAAGAAGAAACATGTCAATCATAATCGCTTAGTTCATCTTCATCAAAAATTTCATCCTCCTCGCTTGTTTCATTTTCATCATCATATTCTTCCTCCTCAGTTAGTTCATTTTCATCAGCGGAATCTTCCTCTTCATTAGCCATAGATGTTCCAACCTCATGTTGAACTGAAGGATCAACTTCTTCGTACATGCCATCAATATGCAGTTCATCTGCTAATTCATCATCCACAATTAGTTGAACACTCGATATATCATTCTGGTATGCTATATCTAGTGCATCCTCAACTTCTATTCTACCAACTGGCTTAGTTTTTATAACCACCCACCATTCAGTCTTATTTTTACACGACGACGGATAAGGAGCGTAATACACTTGCTTTACATTTAGTGCAATGATAAATGGATCATATCTTGCATACTTCCTCGTGTGATTAACTTCAACTATTTTGTAGTGTTGGTGTACCTTTGTACCTTTATTTGGTGTTGGATCAAACCACTTGCATCGAAAAAGTACCAGCCTTTTGATCGGCCAACCAGCATACTCTATTGCTAAAATTTCCTGGAGTACACCATAATAATCAATATCTCCATCTTGTTCACCATCACCTCCTTTCACCCAAACTCCGATATTAATAGTTTTTTTATTCTTAGACCATTCTTCTATGTGAAACTTGTACCCATTGACAAAGTACTTGGACATAGTTTTGACTTGAGGTTTAGGTCCCCAAGCTATATCAAGTAAAAATGGATCACTTATACCATTGTCTGGATTATGAACCTATATAGAGTTGAAGAAAATTGAGAAGTTAGAAAATACAACTTGTGCAACAATGAAAATCTGGTAATATATTAGTTAACACTTACATAATCTCTAAACAACTCTGAAAACCTTGGATAAACAGCATCTTGGTCAAAGACACTCACAGCATAACTGTCTGACATATTTATAAAGTTTATTAGTTAAAATACGGATAGATCATTCAAGTAGGTCAATAATATAATTTCAAACCTACTTGTAAAGTTGTTGAACTTCAAGACAATTGAGCAATACATGTGTTGTAGCGACTTTTTCTCCATTCCAGTCCAATTTCTTTTTTGATATTTCTTAGAACTTCTACCGGGTTGATTGAATATGGATATAAGTGGTGCCAAAGGATCATTGTCACCTTCATCATGCCGATTTGGCCTATTTCTCAAACATGGCACGTGATGTTCAAAATAATATAAACAGAAATGAGAAGTTTCTTTTACTAGATATGCTTCACATATTGATCCCTCAATCTTGGATTTTTGTTTCACCATCCGTTTACATTTGCCAATAATCCTACATAGCATAATTTCAGATGGGAAGAAGTGTAATCAAAACATATAAAGGGAAAATAATAAATGGTTATTACCTCTCAAATGGATACATCCATCTACATTGAACAAGCCCTCTAAGTCGTGCCTCTCTTACAAGATAAATTGGGAGATGTTCCATTACATTGAAAAAACCACATGGAAAATTTTTTGCAAGTTTGTTTATGATTAAATGGATGTTACTTTCCATGAAAACTAGATTTTCCTCCCTCAATGTATTAGAACATAGGTCTTTGAAAAATAAGCTTATCTCTGTGATGGGTTTCCATATTCTCTCAAGCAATGAGCTAGATGCAATAGGAAGTAATGATTCCATGAAAATGTGACAATCATGGCTTTTTATATACATTAGCTTTCCTTCTTTCATGTCAACACAATTGGATAAGTTTGAAGCATACCCATCGGGCATTCTCAAATTTCGAACCCAATCACAGATCTTTCGTTTGTCATCCATTTTGAATGAATAATTGGCCTTAGGCTTCACCATCCTATTATTTTCTTGTCGTAGTTCTAATTCTCTTCGCCTACAATATTCATATAAGTCCATCCTGGCCTTCAAATTATCTTTTGTCCTGTTCTAGTCATCCATTGCAGTATGAAATAGATTATTAAAGAAGTTCTTTTCAATATGCATGACATCCAAGTTATGTCGAAGAAGATTATGCTTCCAATAAGGTAACTCCCAAAATATGTTGTGTTTAGTCTAATTATGTTCAACACCATAACAAGGTAATTTAAGAAATGGAGACTCTGTTACCTTAGGAAAATTCTTAACCCTCTCCCAAATTTGCTCCCTCGACAAGATTGCTAGTGGCTCATCATAATCAGTTTGATTCTTCATAAATGAACTAGTATTTCTCCTGAACTCATGATCCATTGGAAAAAACCGATGGTGACAATCAAACCATGTAGTCTTACCTCCATGTTTCAAAGTAAATGCTTTTGTGTCTTCCATACAGTAAGGACAAGCTAACTTTCTGGCAGTTGACCATCCAGATAACATTCCATACGCAGGAAAGTCATTAATGGTCCACATCAAAGTAGCACGCAATTTAAAATTTTGTTTAGTTGATATGTCGTATGTTTCAACACCTTCATGCCACAATAACTTTAGCTCATCAATCAAAGGCTGCAAATATACATCAATCAAAGTTTTTAGATTACTTGGACCCGGAACTATGCCAATTAGGAATAAATATGGACTTGTCATACACATCTCTGGAGAAAGATTATACGATGTAATAAAAATAGGCCAACAAGAATATGGTGCAGTAGAGACAGAAAAAGGAGTGAATCCATCTGCATACAAACCCAACCTAACATTTCTTGGTTCATTAGCGAAGTCAGGATACATCCTATCAAAATGCTTCCACGCTTC
The DNA here is from genome assembly GCA_034376525.1 of Nicotiana benthamiana. Taxonomy (NCBI): domain Eukaryota; kingdom Viridiplantae; phylum Streptophyta; class Magnoliopsida; order Solanales; family Solanaceae; genus Nicotiana; species Nicotiana benthamiana. The sequence continues at coordinate 56,109,456 of CM067340.1, read as the reverse complement.
GCCATCTGAAGGATGACACAAAACACCAGGCGCCCTTTTATTTTCATGGTGCCATCACATATGAGGAGCGGAACTCATTGATGCATGCAATCTCTTTAACCTAGGTATAATAGGTAAATAATGCATCCTCTTAATTGGAACTTTCTTTGCTTTGGCATTTGTGACTTTCTTAAAACGAGGTAATCCACAAAATTTGCATGCTTCTAGAGCCGCATCATCTTTATAATATAACATACAACCTTTTCCACTACAATCAATTTTTGTTGAGGAAAGTCCTAACTTGGAAGCTAACTTCTTAGCCATATAGTAATCACCGGGTAAGTTAATGTTCGGGCTAACTTCACGCATAAGCCCAATTATTGCATTCATGGCCGCTTGAGAAATATTCCAATCTAATTTGATAGTTAGTAATCTAACTGCAACTGACAACTCCGAGTGTATTGAGTCTTTATAGAGGGGACGACTAGCCGCCTCTAATAATTCATAAAACTGATTTGCCTCACCATTGGGAGATTCATCAACATTTTGTTGGGATTAAACTCCTGGGAGTATCCCAAAAGCATTCGACACCATTTCATGCATTTGGGAATTATCATAATTTTTCTCAAAGAATGTACTACTCTCAGAACCAGTAAGATTCTGAAAATCAACGTCAGTTAAATTACTGTAGTTCTCTCCATGAACGGTCCACACATAATAATTTTCTCTAAACCCCTTACTGTAAAGGTGAACTTTAACATCCTCCGGTATCAATAACTTTATACATTTGCACTTAGCACAAGGACATCTAATTGTTCCTTCACTACGGAATTTAGGAAGTATTTTTGCATAAGCAATAAATCCTTTAACACCTTCTACAAATTCTACTTTCAACCCCCCACGATTAAGATGATTTATATCATACATCCATCAACGTTCTTGTTCCATCTATTACACAATATGAGATAAGAAAATGTTCATTTAATAAAATAAAGATAAGACTAGAGGACAAAATTGACAATGAAATGAAGGATTCGGTGAGGCTAGCTAGTTTATGAAAAAGACTTAAACAAAAGAGGAAAGCAGCAAATAGTCTGACACACATGAAGGAAGCAAACAAATCAAATTGATCAGTGTCAACTACTTATATTCTTGAGAATTTTCCACATTACTAATAAAAGTTATACGTAAAAGAATCTGATTCAATCAAATGGATGTAGCTACCCATCCCCTTGCCTTCTGAAGGAGTATACATTAATAAAAAGAGACAGTAAAATAAGCTAGTCACGCTAGCTATATGCACAAATTATGAAAAAGTTTTAAAGGTGGGAACACAACTTCCTCCCACCCAAAAAAAAAATAAAGAAAAGATGTGAAAACAGAAAATAAAGTAAACAAATTTAGAGGAAGAAAAAGAGATAGAAGCACAAGTTTGTAAAAATGATTGCTTCCATTTCTTTCTGATATTGTGTTCTTGTTGTACATCCATGTCATTAGTTGTACTAAAGTCGTTACTATTAAAGTTTAATATCATATGGCTTTTGAAATTTGAAATACTCAAAACTACTGCATTTAATATAACGTTTAAGGATTTTGTTCTAAAATTGGCAAGCCGCTTTTTAATAGCTTACCACTTGGGAATCACATTGCAAATTGCCCCTCTTTTAATAGATATAGTTACTAAAATTATGAATTTTTTTCATTCCAAAATTCACCCATATTCGTAGACTTCATATATTTTCTCTATTTTCTCCAAATCTTTGACAACTAATTACAAGTGATGCACTCAATTCTTCAGATGTCTCTCAAATTCCAGCGATTTGAAGGTATTATAAGTTGGTCAAAAAAATGATTATACTTCATATATTATTTGGTATGATTTGTACATAATCTATATCTTGTAGAATTATCTATAAAAATATATTATAAATAATTTATGTAGTGTATATGATTGTCATTGTGAGGTTATATTGCTGTCTTTCATGTATATTAATAAATCAAGCAAGTTCATTCAGAAAAGCCAGCTCTCACAAGCCCTCAACCTAAAGCCAGGGACGGGGATTTTTTCAGTCGAAATCCACTCAACTGCATGTAGCTAACCATCCCCTTTCCTTCTGAAGGTGTATATATTAATAAAAAGAAACTGTTAAAAAAGTTACTCACGCTAGCTATATGCAGTAATTATGAAAAAGTTTCTAACCATTCAAATTTGGAACCAAATCATAAGTTATTGAACCAAATCCTGCAGGTCATACTGGCTAGCTATTTGGACATATTTACATCATCTAGTACTTGAAATATTTCCTTTATGCATCGATATATGATTTATTTTTACTTTTTTCAGAAAATCTTTAATGCAAATCTGCATCTTGCTATGTAATTACAACCTATAATTCTCGGGTTCATTGGTCAAAGATATGTACAAAATCAACTACTCAGGTTATAACATGTTAACTGAGAACTTACTTACCTATTTGTAGATAGGAGATTTGAAGTATATCACTCTGAATGATGGTCGAAAACTTTGCCCTGGCTAGAGTAACACAACAGTGCTGGATCCTGAAAGCTGTAAACCCCTTTCTAGGTGGGTTGATGTCTTCTATTATAATGATTGAAGTTCAGTAAAGTATACATCGAGGTTTGAAGCAGTATAAAATTAAGAGAATAACATTAATTTTTTTGAATAAAAAAAATGATAAACGTATCACTAAAACTGACAAGGGTAAAACGGTTCTACAAACTTTTATCTCAAACAACTAAGTTATCATTATCCAATTACATTCTCCACTTTCGAATCGGAGAAATAGTGGAGAATGTATGGGGTGACCGGAATCATGACGACCCAAGTACCAAACAGGGCAACATTTTTTAAAACAGTCTAAGCTGATACGCTGATTTTTCCAGTAAAGTATACATCGAGATTTAAAACAGTATAAAATCCCTAAAATTCAAAGTTTTTGGGGGAAATCAATACGAAAAAGGGAGGGAGAGAGAGAGAGAGAGAGAGAGAGAGAGAGAGAGAGAGAGAGAGCGAGCGAGCGAGAGAGACTTACCTGAATTGAATCGGAACTTCTACGGCGTGGAGAGACAAAGACAGCGGGGGAAAATACTGAGACTTGAGAGAAAAACCTTAAAAGGTTAAAATAAAAAAGTTTCCACGTTCCGTGGGAAAGCTTTTTCCTAATTATAAAACTAATTAAAAATTCAAAAAATTTGGTACATATTTTATTTATTGCTTAAGTTCCCACGGTCATCTCTGGGAATTTTTTTTAATTTTATATAATTATTATTTTAATAAATTTTTTCATTGAATTAGATAGAAGCAAAAGGCGCGGATTTTTCCGCCAGAACTTTCCCACGAATAGTTAGTGGGAAATTTTATTCATTCGAAAATTTTAATTTTTCCACTGTATTTCGGTGGGAATTGCCACTATTAATTTTTCCGTGGGAAATTTCAGTGGAAAAATGCTATGTTTCTAGTAGTGTAGATGCAACCCCTAGTACCCTGGTGAACGTGGAAAACCCACCTTCCCCTTCTGAAGATTTGGTGGTTCCACGAGAAAAAGAGGCTTCTACATCTACAACTAAAGAAGCACCCCCAGAGGTAAAGAGGTTACTGGAAGAGTGGTTGACAAACGTTCTGAGTAGTTTGGCTGCTAAGCCACCCCAAAATGCTAGATGCACACCAGCAACAGACCATGTTATAGCCGAAGATGAAGTCGAGGTCACACGAACAAACAACATGCCCGTAAATGCTCAAGTCCACGGGGCACACTCACAGCCATCCTCAAAAAGATGGAGGAAATGGAAAAGGAAAATAGGTTGCTTCGCGACTAGATGAAGGAGCACCAAGAAAGAGTGGAAAAGATCCCGGGTGCGCCTAAGCTGCTGCCAAAGCGAGACGTGGGGAGGTTCGTTGAACAACCCTACACAGAAGGAGTTGCACCATAACCCATCCCAAAGACCTTCAAAATTCCCCCCTACTTGAAGGTATATGACGGGACCTCAGATCCCGAGGACCATCTGATTCACTATGTCACGACAGTCAAAGGTAATGATCTATCAAAGGAGCAGGTACCATCCGTACTTCTCAAAAAGTTCGGCGAAATGCTAACAGGAGGGGCCCTAACGTGGTACTCCCAGCTGCCGGCCAAAAGCATCTCCACGTTCGAGGAAATGGTGGATAAATTTGTCACCGCACACGTAGGAGCCAAGAAAGCGGAAGCATGGGTCAATGACATCTTTGTTGTCCGACAGGCCTCGGAAGAAGGGCTTAAAGAGTTCTTAGCTAGGTTCAACATGGTCAGAATGAGCCTACCAAACATGTCTGAAGGCATGGCAGTCGCAGCTTTTCAGAATGGACTCAGCAGGGACGGCTCACGGGTAACCAGGAAACTGCTTAGCCGTCTTATGAAATATCCCCCCATCACCTGGGAAGAAATTTACAATGCCTACTGTGCCGGGGTACGTGGAGACGATGACGACCTTAATGGCCCGACCTGGCGGCTAATAACGGTGAACCCAGAAATCCGAAGAGATCGATGCAACGAGGGACGATGGGAACAAGTCCCACGCCTCAACAGGGAGAGGCACCAACGGTACATCAGATCTTCGCATCCGCTAAGGCACGTGGACGCCTTACAACGACATGTCGCCCCACTAAGGAAAGACAGAGGTATGCCTCCTATACTATCTGCACATAACTTTTGTGTATCTCCTTCAGAAGTAGTGTACACACTGGAGAAGCTGGGCAACAAAGTACAATGGCCAGCGAAGATGAAGTCCGACCCTGCCACTAGAAAATCAAACGCCCTATGTGAGTTCCACCAGGAACGGGGGCACAGAACCGAAGACTGCATAGGTCTCCGATAGGAGGTGGTCCGGATGTTGAACCAAGGATTCATGAAAGAACTGCTCAGCGACGAAGGAAAACTCAACTTCACATGCGGCAGGAACAACCTCACGGCCCGCCAAGGCCACCCTAACCAACACGCACCATCAACATGATCATTGGGGATGGCAATGACTCGGCAATCAACCATGTCAAATTCACTACCACTCACAAACTAAAGCGAACCATTGCTCATGAACTGTATGAAGACTTCGAAGATAGTATCACCTTCGATAAGTCTGATACCGAAGGTTTGTTTTCCCCCCATTATAATGCTTTAGTTATTACTTTACGCATAATAGATACTGACGTTAAAAGGATTATGGTCGACGATGGCAGCGGCGCATGTATCATGCATCCAAGAGTCCTTATACTAATGGGACTCGAGGATAAGATAATTTCACGCTGTATAACAGTAGCTGGTTTTAACAATGCAGTGGAAGAACCTCTGGGGAGGTAACGCTGCCCGTTCTGGCAGGAGGAGTTACGATGGAAACCACTTTTCACGTAATGAACCAAGAAACGGCATACAACGCCATCATCGGACTCCGTGGATACATGCCATGAGGGCAGTCCCCTCCAATTTCCATCAAGTGACCAAATTCTCTACCCCATGGGGGCGTACAACATACGGGGAAAGCCGCGCACCGCCCAAGAGTGTTATAAAATATCTCAAGATTACACGCACACCAAACAGCTCAAAAGGAGCGAGTGCGGGGGCATAGCAATCAGCCCTGTCGGGGACTAAGGTCCACCCGACAGAGGACGCCATCAAAGATGCCGATGACGTTGAGGCTAACAAAGCCACGGTCGAAGATCTCGACCCCGTGTAGCTAAGCAACAGCAACTCTACAAAGATGGCTTATATAGGCCACGACCTTTCAAATCCAAGTAAGTATCATGAATTTCTATCTAACCAAGCAGAGTTGTTTGCTTTTTCCATGCAGATATGCCAGGAATTCCACGAGAAATTGCCTCCCACAAACTGAATGTCGATCCGCTACACCCGCCCGTGCGAAAGGTAAAAAGAAAATTCAATGCTGCCATCAACGAAGCAGTAAGTGAAGAAGTAGACAAGCTGATGGCGAACGGTTCCATTAGGGAGTCCAAGTATCCGGAATGGGTCGCCAATGTTGTAATGGTCAAAAAGAAAAATGGGAAGTGGCAGATGTGCGTGGATTTCACCAACCTAAACAAAGTATGCCCAAAAGATTCGTTCCCACTACCCCACATCGACCAATTAATAGACGCAATGGTAGGGCATGAACTGTTAAGCTTCCTGGACGCGTACTCCTGCTACAATCAAATCATGATGGTCGAGGAAGATCATGAGAAAACAACTTTCATCACTCACCAAGGAACATACTGCTAATGCCCTTCGAGCTCAAGAATGTGGGGGCTACATACCAGAGGCTGGTGACTACGATGTTCAAAGAGCAACTTGGCAAAATGATGGATGTCTATATTGACGACATGCTAGTGATGTCGTCAAAGAAATAGGACCACCTCGATCACTTGAAGGAAACCTTCGAAATATTAAGAAGATACGGTATGAAATTGAATCCTGAAAAATGCGCCTTCGGCGTAACCTCGGGAAAGTTCCTGGGGTTTTTGGTGTCAAAAAGGGGCATCGAAGTCAACCCAGACCAGATTAAGGCCATAGAAGCCATCCCAGAAGTACTAAGCAGCAAAACACAAGTGTAAAAGCTGACGGGTTGAATAGCCGCCCTCTCCAGGTTCATCTCACGCTCCTCCGATAGGTGCCATAAATTCTTCGGTGTATTGAAAAAAGACCAGGGACTACAATAGAACAAAGAATGTGTCGACGCCCTGAGGAGTTTGAAGGCATATCTATCATCGCCACCACTACTAGTCAAAGCCAACCCAGGAGAACCGCTGTTGGTATACTTGGCCGTGTCGGAAGTCGCGGTCAGTATCGTCCTAGTGCGCGAAAATAAAGGTACGCAATCTCCTATTTATTACATTAGATAAAAAACTTTAGTGGACACCGAAACCCGGTACCCACACCTTGAGAGGTTGGCATTGGCACTCGTAGTAGCTTCACGAAAGCTACGACCCTATTTCCAGTTCCACCCCATAAGGGTAGTAACAACCTTCCCGATAAGGAGTGTCTTACATAAGCCCGAACTCCCAGGCCGGCTCGCCAGATGGGCCGTTGAGCTCAACGAGCATGATATCACGTACCTTCCAAGGACCTCCATTAAGTCGCAAGTCGTAGCCGACTTTATTGCCGACTTCAGTGCGGAAGTCCTGCCAAAGGCGGAACTCGAGGCACAACACGCATCCTCCAAAGACAACCAATGGGTCCTTTATATGGATAGCGCCGCCAATGCATCGGGATCGGGACTGGGACTTGTTCTTGAGGTCCCTACGGGTAAAACAATTCTCCAGTCCATAAGATGCCCGAAAATGACTAACAATGAGGCTGAGTATGAGGCTGCTATTGCAGGCATGAAACTGTCCACCAAGTATGGTGCTCGCCGAATCCTCCTCCACTGTGACTCCTAACTTGTGGTAAACCAGGTCACTGGGACTTATCAAATCAAAGAGCAAAAGCTACAAAAGTACCAAAAAGAAATCTGCAAGTTGATGGCTACATTTGAAGAATGCCGCTACGAACAAATTCCCAGAGCACGGAACATCGAAGCGGACGGCCTGGCAAAGTTGGCTGCAGCCACCAAAAACATCGACAAAGAAAGTGTGGTCATGCTCCTCGACTCGGCCATTGATCACACTGAGGTACTTTCTTTAAACCTAACTTGGGATTGGTGCAATCAGTTCATATCTTTTCTGCAGGACGGGACATTACCCCCCAATAAAAAAGAGGCGAAGAAACTTCGTGTACAGGCCACCCGATACTGCATGATCAACAATGACCTTTACATGAGGACGTTTGGTGCCCCCTATCCAAGTGCCTAGGGCCACACCAAATGAGGCTGGTACTCGAAGAAATGCACGAAGGCCATTGCGGCTCTCACACTGGCAACTGTGCCTTTGTGCGATGCATCATACGTGTCGACTACTACTGGCCCACCATGAAAAAAAAGGCAGCTGAATATGTCCGCCGATGCGAACAATGCCAAAAGTACGCCCCAATGATACACTAACCAGGAGAACCACTCCATTCTGTCACTTCCCCCTGGCCATTCATCAAATAGCGAATGGATATAGTCTGCCCACTACCCGCAGGACGAGGAAAGGTACGATTTATACTTGTTTTAACTGACTATTTCTCCAAGTGGGTGGAAGCAGGAGTGTACGCACAAATATGCGAACAAGAAGTCATCGCCTTCATATGGAAGAACATCATATGCCGCTTCGACATCCCTAAAGAAATCAGCTGCGACAACGGGCGTCAGTTCATCGGTCAAAAAACAATCGAGTTCTTCAAGAAATGGCGCATCAAAAAGATACTATCCACACCATACCACCCCGCTGCCAATGGCCAAGTGGATTCATCCAACAAAACAATTCTAAACATACTGAAAAAGAAGCTTGAAGGCGCCAAGGGGCTATGGCCCGAACTATTGCCTGAAGTCTTGTGGGCACATTGAACTACACCCGAGTCGAGCACCGGGGAAACCCCGTACTCACTAGTATATGGAACCGACACGATCATACCTGTCGAAGTAGGCGAACCCAGCCTAAGGTATTTGCACACCAGTGGAACAGAAAATGACACCAGCAGACTTCAAGATCTTGATGGAGCCGAAGAAAGAAGGGAAATGGCCCACATCAAGATGATAGTCCAAAAAGAACAAGTCGAAAGATATTACAACAAAAGGGAAAAAATAAGGCCACTCAAAGTAGGAGACTACGTCCTCAAGGCCAAGACGTTGGCCTCCAAAGACCCAAATGAAAGAAAACTGGGCACAAACTGGGAAGGACCCTACAAGATCACAGCAGCAGCCGAGAAAGGAGCATTCCAGCTAGAGACAATGGAAGGAAAAATGCTCTAGAGCAACTGGAACGTCGCTTACCTCAAACATTTGCACTTCTAATAGGCGTCCCTAAGTCTTACTCTTTTTTCCTTACCCGGGTTTTGTCCCAATTGGGTTTTCTCGGGAAGGTTTTTAACGAGGTGACAAAGGGAACACCTGGAGATGTTTGCAGTAATGGTGTATCATATCAGCCTCTTAGTGTACTCTCCAAGCCCGACATGATACAGGCACTGGATTAGTGCCATCTCCAATGTATGAAAAGGCTACGACCATCTCCAAATATAATGAAAAGGCTACGACCATCTCCAAAGTATGAAAAGGCTACGGCCATCTCCAAATGTATGAAAAGGCTACGGCCATCTCCAAATGCATGAAAAGGCTACGGCCATCTCCAAATGTATGAAAAGGCTACGACCATCTCCAATGCACGAAAAGGCTAAGGTCGTCAAATTTTACATGGCTAAGGCCATCATTTTTACACGGCTAAGACCGTCGAATTTTACATGGCTACGACCATTATTTTTACACGGCTAAGATCGTCGAATTTTACATGGCTACAACCATCATTTTTACACGGCTAAGGCCGTCGAATTTTACATGGCTACGACCATCATTTTTATACAGCTAAGGCCGTCGAATTTTACATGGCTAAGGCCATTGTTTTTACACGGCTAAGGCCGTCGAATTTTAAATGGCTAAGGCCGTAATGTTTACACGGCAAAGGCCGTCGAATTTTACATGGCTATGGCCATCGTTGTTACAGGCTACGACCGTCGAATTTTACATGGCTACGACCATAATTTTTACACGGCTAAGGCCGTCGAATTTTACATGGCTACGACCATCATTTTTACATGGATAATGCCGTCGAATTTTACATGGCTAAGGCCATTGTTTTTACATGGCTAAGGCCGTCGAATTTTACATGGCTACGACCATCATTTTTACACGGCTAAGGCGTCGAATTTTACATGGCTGCGGCCATCATTTTTACACGGCTAAGGCCGCCGAATTTTACATGGCTACGACCATCATTTTTACACGGCCAAGGCCACAAAAACTCTTACATGGCTAAGGCCATCGTTTTACACGGTTAAGGCCGTAAAATCCTACACGGTTAAGGCCGCTGTCGAACACGGATTAAGGCCGTCAGATCTTACATAGCTAAAAGTGGTCACCACTGAATGACCCACTTGGTTTCAACCACGGAAAAAAATACAACAAGGTTCTAGAAAACAGAAAAAGATTAACCATGGAAAAAGTCATATGTCTTTATCTTCAAAAGGGTCAACACCCATAATACCAAAATCGGTATTTACAAACATATTTACAATAAATCCTAAAGGCCTCTGCCACTCTGATCATCCTGCCCCGCCTGGTCTTCGTGTGGCCTGCTTTCATTCCCAGGAGGATACGTCTTGGAAATCCAAGAGCTGGACTCCAAATAGTTTACATCTGCAGAGTTACCCCCCTCCCGCGCCAGTGATTCGAGACTATTGCCGGCCACTTCACTTGTAGCTCTAACCAACTGGTGTCGACTCTCAACTTCCGCCTCAGATGCTCGCCCAGCCGCCAAAAATTCTTCAAGTACGACCAGTCGGGCCTCCGCATACACACACATCTCGTGTTCCTCACGAGATGTATCGGCCTGTGCAAGAGCCCGCTTGAGGTCCTCAACCTCGGCCTTCTTTGCATCATGTTCCGCTATTAAGGCCGCAACCCGAGTGCGCAATTCCACTGCCTCCTCTGCCACTACATAGCCGAGCTGTAATTCTTCATCCTTAGATTGAATAAGGATCTCTATCTCCGCAGCCCGAGAAACAACGGCCATGAGGTGCTCGTCAACTTTCTCCAGCTCAGCCACCCTCTTCTTCAACTGCGCCTCAGACTGCACGAGGCCCTCACGGAACACCCTAAAGTTAGGGTCGTGTTTATACATACGACCAAGGTTCGGTGCACCTCACGCGTCCTGTTATACTTCTACACCAACTTATTGTACTTGGCCACTTTCTTCTTCAGACGTCGACCCCTCTCTATCTCCAAGATAAGAGTCTGGAAAAAGCCAAAAAGTAAGTGCAAGGAAAATCACCCTCCACAAATACAAAAAAAATCAATGAAGTCAAAAGACATACCTGCAAGGCCACACCCACCACTCTTCGGGCCAAGTCCTCATCACTAGTCTCCGCCAAGGCCGCGCTCTCGGCACTCGCACATAAAAGTGTCATACTAGTGGCCGCCTCCTTGCAATTTTCCAACAAATTATAATGACTGGGAATCACTATGCGACGGGAAGACTGGTCAGCCACCATCTCTACTTGGTCTACGAACCCGCCTTCTCCGCCCGCATCCTCGATGGCAATTTCCGGGCTCTCCACATCCACACATTCACCCCTATCTCCGCGGCCGCCCGCGATCTACCATCCCGAGCATGTGCTGGGCGGAGGTCAGTAACTGCCTCCCTTCTGAGAGCAGACCTCCCCGAGCGAATGGCTTTAGCCATGAAGACCGGCCTGGACTCACTGCAGGGTGGCTTAACCTTCTCTGTCTGTGTGGCCACCCCCTTGCCAGAACGAATCCGGCATTTCTTCATTTCCAACGACTCTTCTTCTTCAAGGCTCCCCTCTGTGGGATGCAAGTCGGGCTCAGATGGTGTCACTTCGATAGTGGGCGTCCTTACGGGGGCAACCTTGGGAACGGTCCTAGGCACAGCCGCCGGCCTCGGGAGCCGCCGCTGGTGCGGTCTCTTGCATTGAAGGGGGAGAAGCACTACCCCTAGACGTACTTACGAGGAGCATATCCTCCCCGTCAGAATCAGACGCTACCCTAGAAGGGCCAGCCACAGTTTTCTTCTTCTTCTTCTTCTGCGCCTTCTTCGAAGCGTCCAGACCTACCAAAACATGCATGAGTTGAGCAAGGAAAAATAAGGGGAGTCTACAAGCCAGAACGGAAAGGAAAAAATAAGCAAGGTTGTTACCTATCGGGCCATAGAGCCTGAGGAAATCTGGCCAGGTGCGTCATTCCTCCGCAAACGGTATTAATGCTCTTACCCACGACCTCATGTCATTAATCCGTCAAGGAGTGCGAGCTCTCACTACATGAAGCTAAAAAGAAGTCTACTATGGTTAAGCCAACAAAATAAGAGTGCCATAAAAACTGCATACAGAAACGCTTACATGCTATGTTCCATGCCTCTGGTAACCCTTCGGGGTTAGACGCCAGATGCTCAGTACGAACGTAGAAACATTTCTTCCAAAATTTACAACTGGCCTTGTCGTCGCTTGCACCATAAAACTCTTCTTACCCCGACATACCAACTGGAGCATGGTACCCTCTCATGCAGCTCATGTTGAACATGTGCAAGAGGTGGTGAACGGAGACCTCTTTCCCAGCCTTAGCCGCGTAGGTGGTAAGAAACCTACACAGCTTCAGTGCGTACGGGGTAAGTTGGTTCGGATATTCCCTATACCAACGGCAAAGCTCCTCCGCCAGAGGATTGAGCAGGATTCTGTACCCATTCCGAAAAGCGTACTCATAAAATGTGTTATATCCAGGCTTGTGCATATTAGCATAGTCCGTCCCAGCGGGAGCCATCTCAACGTAATCAGGAATATTGTGTTAGGATTTATGCCCGTCACTAGAGGGGGTGAATAGTGCGGCACAAGAATATTGATAAATATTGCGGAATTAAAATTTGCAAGAATAAAATAAATTCGGTAATTAAAATAGCAAGGAAAGAACACACCGAATTTATCCTGGTTCACCACAACTTGTGGTTAGTCCAGTCCCCGAGAGACTCTCTCGAGATTCCACTAACTCCGTTAAGCTTTCGGGTGCCTAACAAACCATTACACTTGCTCGTAGATGTACACTCTACAAGACTTCAACTTGCTCGAGGATACCGCACCTCAAGACTTCAACCTTGCTCGTGGATACATCACCACAAGACTTCACACACTAAGACTTAGGGTACTTAGCGAACCCGACAATCAATGAGAAGATATGTTCTTCTCAAACACCTTTCTCTTTTACAACAAGAACTCTCTCAAAAGAGTAGATAAAGAGATACAAATTTAGCTCTATGAACAACTCAAAGTTGTCTCTCAAATGGCTCAACAAAAGCTCTAAAATGATGCTCAAATAATGTCAATATGTATATCAATATTGGGAGGTGTTGTGTTTTTAAAATCAGCTCAAAAGACCTCTTTTTATAGGTGAAAAATGGTGTATGTCCGTTGCTTAATTGGCAATCAATCATGATGATTTTGTGCCCAGATAATCGATTATTCACAATCTGATAATCGATTATTCTCCAACGTTCAGAAGCTGATTTTCTGCTGAATAATCGATTATCAGATACGGCATAATCGATTATTCTGAGGCAGTGTTCATACGCCTGGCAACGGTTATAACATAATCGATTATGCACTTTGTATAATCGATTATTTGTGGCAGTGTTCAAACACTTTGGCCACTGTTATAACATAATCGATTATGCACTTTGTATAATCGATTATTCTGAGGCAGATTTGAAACTTACTTCAAAAACCATTTTGGTTAAGATGAAAACTTTAACATCATTTTGTTTGAAGTATTTAAAATATGTTTATGATAAATATGATTTAATAAAATATGTTTATGATAAATATGATTTAATAAAATGATTTTATGCATATTTATGATGACCTATGTTGAGCCAAAAGACGAGATAACTTAAGCGTTCCTCTTACATTTGTTCTACCTAACGACCTACGCCTTGGGTCTTCGGTCTTGAACATTTGAGCTCGTCTTTGGCTTTTCCATTGCAATCCGTTCATCAATATGCTTCTCGGCATTCAAGCTTGATTGTTTGTCATATAATATCTTTGTTTGACACTTGACTTCATTGTTTGTCATTCATCAAAACCTACAACTGAAAATCATGCTCATACAACCAAAGCGCACATATCATAGATAGAGTGATTTTCTACAATTTCCTCCTTTTTGATAATGACAAACAACAGGAGATATGCATATCGAATTCCCCCTAACTTCATGCTATATCTCAACATACAATTCATGCAAACAATTCAATATAATTCCCCCTTAATTAAAGCATACTAGAATGTGAAGACATTCCCCCTTATTCGATGCATATCGCCTAAATTCTTCCCCCTTTTGGCATTAGCAAAAAGGGTATACCAATTGTTATTAAAACTATTGACGATACCAATTGTTAAAAGAAATCATATCAATATTAAATAATACCAAATGTTAGTAAAAACATGCCAATCATAATAACGGTCATTTTTCGCAAATATACCAACTATTATTTAAGCTAAAAATATTCATCAAAACATGAGTCAATCATTTAACATAAAAATGGTTGATACCAATTTGTTATTCAAAATAACACTTATCAAAACATGAATTAATAATTAATATCAATCGTTAGCACATATCAACTATTACGTTTTTATCAAGAATACGATAACTAACCGATGTTCCCCCTCGATGCAGTAAGGTTTCGTGCTTGGTGCATCTACTACAATATTGTAGCCTTCAAGCATACCTGCAAAAGTACCTAAAAATAGGTTTTCGGTACCCAATTTCTTTTGGGTCCTTGGGGGTTAGGCAAATAATAATTATAATCAAAATATGAATCTCTATGTTTAGCAAAACATACGGGTGCAATGTGTCCTATGCGGTTACAATAATGACATATGACATTAGGATTGTGCATATGTCTAGGTTGAGCCAAATGCGTTCTAGGTGATCTAAAGTTGTTATTCCTAGAAGCGTTGAAATTCCTAGAATAATTTCTAGGTGGTCTAAAATTATTCATTCTAGACTCATTAATAAAATTCCTAGAATTGTGTCTAGGTGGTCTAAAATGATTAGTTTTAGACTTATTAACAAAAATCCTAGAGTCGTTTCTAGGTGGTTTACCCTTATTTCTATCGTCCTTTTTAATTACCTCACTTGTTCTAGAATCATTTACACTACATTTTTCTAGTGTATCTCTGAGTTCTACATTCTCCATTTTTAAAGAACTGCAAGAAGAACAATTTGAACTTTGAACAATTAAAGAGGCTTCATTCATCTCCTTGATTTTATTTTTGAAATCAACAATGTCATTTTCCAAAAAATTATTTTCTTCTTTTAGCTTTTCATTTTCACAAGTCAATTTTTCAAAATCTTTTTCTTTTAAAGAAGGTTGTTTTTCAAAATCTTTTTCTTGCAAAGAAAGTGTTCTCCCAAAATCTTTTTCTTGCAAAGAAAGTGTTCTCCCAAAATCTTTTTCTTGCAAAGAAAGTGTTTTTCAATTCTTTTATCGTTTTTGAAGCTTTAACAAATTCACTATATAATTCATCATAAGCATTTTGCAATTCTTCTAACGAGCAAGAGTTAGAAATACTTACCTCTTCTTCTTCGTTGGCCATGAGGCATAATGCGGCAGTTTCATCGCGCGAGCTGTCCGAATCCCGTGTCACGCGTCTATGATGTTTCTTCTTTTTCTTGTCCTTGGGTTTTGGACAATGTGATTTGGTGTGGCCAATTTTTCCACAATTTTGACATGAAGGACTTGGTTCTTCCTTCTTTATTTCCTTCTTCATAAACTTATAAAACTTTTCAATTATATCATTAGAAGTAATATCATCATCGTTTTCCGAATCACTTACCTCTTCTCTTTTAAAGGATGAGGCTTTGAAGGCAATATTCGAATTGCTTCTAAGATAAGGATTAAGAATTGTGCTTTCATAAGTTTCGAGGTTACCTCTTAGTCCATCGATTGTGATATCCGTGAATCCTATAGATTCTTGGATTGCATTGGCTTTGGAACGCCATTCGGGAGTGAGAATCCGTAGGACTTTTCAAACAAGATCTTTGTTCGTGTAGACTTTCCCGAGAGCATGAAGATCGTTGACGATTCTTGAAAATCGTTCGAACATAATACCAATGGGTTCATTCTCCCTCATTCTAAAAATTTCATATTCATGCTTTAGAAAATCAATTTTAGATTCTCGGACTTGAGACGTACCTTCGTAAGTGATCTCGAGTTTATCCCACATTTCCTTTGCGGTTGTGCAACAAGAGATTTTCCGATAGTCGTCCGGATTCACCGCACAAAATAGTAAGTTGACGGCCTTTGCGTTTCTTTCAACCTTCTTGATGTCCTCGGCATCATATTCATCTTCCTCCTTAGGAACTATGATTTCCCCAACTTTCTTTGTTGGCATTTGTTCACCTTTCTTGATGATTTTCCATTATCGAAAGTTGTGTGATTGGATGAATATTCTCATCCGCTCTTTCCAGTATGTATAATTTCTTCCATCAAAAAATGGAGGCCTCTCGGTGGGGTGTCCTTCGCTCATTATTCCTGCGTTCAATATTCTCAGCAAAAAAATATTATCGCTCTCAACCGGTTAAGGCTTTCAGAGAGTTAGGCTCTGATACCAATTGTTAGGATTTATGCCCGTCACTAGAGGTGGGTGAATAGTGCGGCACAAGAATATTGATAAATATTGCGGAATTAAAATTTGCAAGAATAAAATAAATTCGGTAATTAAAATTTCAAGGAAAGAACACACCGAATTTATCCTGGTTCACCACAACTTGTGGTTAGTCCAGTCCCCGAGAGACTCTCTCGAGATTCCACTAACTCCGTTAAGCTTTTGGGTGCCTAACAAACCGTTACACTTGCTCGTAGATGTACACTCTACAAGACTTCAACTTGCTCGAGGATACCGCACCTCAAGACTTCAACCTTGCTCGTGGATACCGCACCACAAGACTTCACACACTAAGACTTAGGGTACTTAGCGAACCCGACAATTAATGAGAAGATATGTTCTTCTCAAACACCTTTCTCTTTTACAACAAGAACTCTCTCAAAAGAGTAGATAAAGAGATACAAATTTAGCTCTATGAACAACTCAAAGTTGTCTCTCAAATGGCTCAACAAAAGCTCTAAAATGATGCTCAAATAATGTCAATATGTATATCAATATTGGGAGGTGTTGTGTTTTTAAAATCAGCTCAAAAGACCTCTTTTTATAGGTGAAAAATGGTGTATGTCCGTTGCTTAATTGGCAATCAATCATGCTGATTTTGTGCCCAGATAATCGATTATTCACAATCTGATAATCGATTATTCTCCAACGTTCAGAAGCTGATTTTCTGCTGAATAATCGATTATCAGATACGGCATAATCAATTATTCTGAGGCAGTGTTCATACGCCTGGCAACGGTTATAACATAATCGATTATGCACTTTGTATAATCGATTATTCTGTGGCAGTGTTCAAACACTTTGGCCACTGTCATAACATAATCGATTATGCACTTTGTATAATCGATTATTCTGAAGAAGATTTGAAAACTTACTTCAAAAACCATTTTGGTTAAGATGAAAACTTTAACATCATTTTGTTTGAAGTATTTAAAATATGTTTATGATAAATATGATTTAATAAAATATGTTTATGATAAATATGATTTAATAAAATGATTTTATGCATATTTATGATGACCTATGTTGAGCCAAAAGACGAGATAACTTAAGCATTGCTCTTACATTTGTTCTACCTAACGACCTACGCCTTGGGTCTTCGGTCTTGAACATTTGAGCTCGTCTTTGGCTTTTCCATTGCAATCCGTTCATCAATATGCTTCTCGGCATTCAAGCTTGATTGTTTGTCATATAATATCGTTGTTTGACACTTGACTTCATTGTTTGTCATTCATCAAAACCTACACCTGAAAATCATGCTCATACAACCAAAGCGCACATATCATAGATAGAGTGATTTTCTACATATTGTACGACTTCCTGAGAGCAGCCAAGTGAGAGGACGTTTAACTCGCTAAACTCCCAAGGAGGGAGTTTGCATTTGTTGTTAAAATCCTTCTATGTGACCATGTCCTGCGGAAGCATGTTGGACGTTGATAGAGGAACAAGGACCTCCTCGGCTTCTCCTTCCCCATCGTCTGAGGATGATGAAACCCTAGAAAGGGCATCACCCTTGGTCTTTTCGCTATCGTGGCGACGCTTAACCATGATGAAGGTTGTGGAAGAAAGGCGCTTCAGGGACACAGGGTTCAATTCCTGGGAACAAAAATATTAAGAAGATCGACGAGTACAAGAAAAAGACGAGAATAAGATTGGGGAAATACTCTCTGAAAAGGTTCGAAAGTTGAAATGGGTTCAAGTTCTCCTCTACTTATAAGGAAAGGCACACGGAAATTGAAAAGGCACGATTCGAAAACAGGTGGGGGAAACCAAAACGTCACATCATATCCTGAGATGCCTCGGGAGAAAAAGTAATGATCATGCACGTGATCGATGATGTCATTCTACGTGATCGATGATGTCATTCTAAAATGGAGCCCTAAAAGGAGGTTATATGTCAACGGCATAATCCCTGCACATATGATCACGCTCTTTTTTCACAGTATCTACGGGTACGACCAAATTTCTAGAAAGGTCGAACATGTATGTCCATTCATTGAAGACGTCTCTCGGCTATGTCCCCAACAAACGGAGGGGCTATCTGTATTGGGCAAATTTGGCTCCCTACATTCTTGTGCTATCTACGCACGTCCTTGACATAGAGACCGGCCTAACTAAGGCCGACTCTAGTAAGGTCGACCCCAGTAAGTGGATGGACCGAGTGACATGAATCAAGACGACGTCATTTGAAGCTCTGACTCTTTCGTACACTGAGACCACTAACCTCTGTACTTTTCTTTGATTATTTCGAGGAAGGTCCCTTCATATATAAAGGGGACCTTCCATTTGTAAAGGCTCATGTATTTTGCTATTCAGAATATACAGTTCTCTTTCTCTCTCTCTCTTGTACAAAGATAGTCACTTGTTCTATTGTTATTACATCTCAAGATATCTACACTATTGTCATCCATCTTAGCTACACGATATTCTCTAGTTCATATTACGCTTGATTCTGATTAACCCCTATTATTTTTCGATTGTTCTTGAGCGTAATAAGTATTTCCATAACTTTTTAGCCAAACAGATTTATCATTAATGTAAATGTCACGATTAAACTTGAATTTATGTAGTTGTTAACCTTAAAATTCGAGTAACAATTAAATTTCATTATAGTTTTAAGGATATGTGATTTAATTCAACGCCAATTGATAAACAAGAGATTAAATAGATAAATTAAAGAGTAAATTAAGTAGATCAAACAAGTATGTAGGCTAAGTCTCGACCTCCACTTGTGACGGTATCGAGGTATGATTATGGGAATAAATGATAAAATAACTCTAAAGAACAGTAGGCAAAATAGCAAGAGAATAATATGCATATATTTTCTTATCAGTGAACAGTGGTCTACAAATGAATAAGATCCCCCTTTATATACTAAGAGAGTCCTAAATAAACTATACTTCTAATTACAGTAGGAAATCATATTTGACAGCTATCTAACCACCGAAGATCAATCCATTCTGAAATTCTCTTTTGGACGAATTAGGCTTCATATAGGTTTAGGTTAGTCCCCCTAGAAATTACATAATTCACCCTGGGTTGTTGGCTCCCGTAAGCCCGTTCGCGATCCCGGATTGGATAGCGTATCTGATCGCGGATTTGAAAATTGTTCTGTTCGCGGCCGCAGAGCTGACACTTGCTCTTCTTTCTCCTTTTCGACCGTGCTATATTCCGATTGGCCTTTCACGCTCCTTATTGACTCCAAAACACTCTTTAGCTTCCTCCTAGCTCGGGGTGGCTCCTGCAAAATGTAAAACTCTTAATTAGAGTATTTTGTTATCTTTTACATTCAAACATTTATAAAGTGCGATAAAATTAGTGTAAATAGTTTTTAATTTGCATAATTATCGTCTACTATCAACCGTATACAGATAGTCTCTTCGTTTCTTTGAGTGAATTGACAAGAAATGACTTGAAGCTCGATTTTCTAGAAAC
This sequence comes from Nicotiana benthamiana, assembly GCA_034376525.1. Classification (NCBI taxonomy): domain Eukaryota; kingdom Viridiplantae; phylum Streptophyta; class Magnoliopsida; order Solanales; family Solanaceae; genus Nicotiana; species Nicotiana benthamiana. Next base: position 56,089,699 of record CM067340.1, on the reverse strand, counting down.
CTCAAAAATAAAATCATCCCCATGACGTAGATGTTTGGCCGGTCGGTGATAAAGTGCCTGCGGAACCGGCCCTTCACGAGATTGTTCACGTCCCTTCTGTTATAAATAATGACTTCAAAGTCAAGAATCCCTCATTGATCCTCGGCTGATGTGAACACGTGTTCATATATATTTGCTCGATAACGGAGAAATACCTCGAGGTTATGAAGAGAGATTGTAGCTGGGGAGCCGAGGTCGTGGTACAGATCCCTGCTCCCGAAGAGAGTATCACCACTTATGTGGAGGGTTTCCTAAGTGTCTACACTTACCCCTTCACACCAGGTTCCATCGATAGTCATCATTAATTTCTACAAGAGGTACCAGGTCACTCTCGGCGAGATTCACCCCTAATTCTAGTGCATGGTGATCATCCTCTATTTCTTTCCTAGCAAGGCCATGGGGGCTGGAGTTCACCCTCAACCATCTCAATCGATTATATCAACCTCGACTTTTCTGAGGGATCCAACGCTTGGCAACCAAGGCCTTTTTTGTGAGTAATGATAAGGATAAAGATCAGGGTTGGATGAGCCGGTTCGTACGAGTGAGGACCTGCGACATCATCCCAAAGGAGAAAGGTGGAACCCCGAATGCAAGTGATATTTTTACCCATTAGCCTTCGTACTCTGTTTCTGCTTTATGTGATACCTTCATCTATTTCGCAGCAGTCGCTTGGATGCCTACCGACCTTGAAGACTGGGTCTGGAGATTAGCCTCTACTTCCTCTCATGCCGAGCACTGTTGGCGTGACTTGGCGAGGTGGAGATGGGAAGCCAAACATCATGGTAAGTTCATCGTGTAAGCTTTTGATGCCTTCCCATTTGCCGGAGATTCCTCTTCACTAATACCTGATTCTCCTTCATGAAGGCATTGGAGATGTCTCTGAATGAGGTGGGGAAGAGACCGAGTCCCCAATTCTGAAATCGAGGAAAGATAATAAGGGGAAGAGGGTCTCGGAGCCCGAGGACCCCCAAGCTAAAAAGGCTCCAGCTCGAAGACACATGAGAAATCTCATTCCTGTGGATATAGAATCGGTCCACCAGCTGGATGAAGAAGAAGATGAGGGTGACGTCTCGGCACTGGTGGTTTGAGCCATTAACCCGGTCGAGGCTGCCAAGCCCTCCGAGCCGGAGACCCTGCCTCGTGATGAGGAGGCTTCGAAAAAACGATTTAGGCAAAACCCCTGAATTGCCCGAGCTCGAAATTGTTCCCCAGGCATCATTTTCCGGTGTTTGATAGCAAATTAAGGAAAATAACTTCTCAAGAGTATTCATAAATAATTTAGATACAATAAACATGAAGTCATAAACTTTCGAACCAACAATCTTTCGAGCTCACAAATTTCATAAAACTAAAATTTGAAAAAAAAACACTTTTTTGAAGAGAGGAGGTAGGGTTGGGGTTGGGCTGGTGGGTGGGTATGGGGTGAATTGGTAAGGATAGGGAATAGGGTGGGGTGGATTGAATAAGGAGTTTTAGAAAATATTTTCCCTCATCTTGAAAAAAAGACTAAAGAAAGAAAAAGGTTGAAACTTCACAAGGCATAAACATGTAAAACGGCGAAGTTGTTTTTTATTTTTTTTTATCTTAACTTTTTGGCGATACACTTGGTATAGTGTTAGTTTATAAATTCATGACCATTTAGAAAATAATAAAAACAATAATAAGCAAAGGATTTGTATGATTTTGATGCCTCGTTGAGGAAAATGATAATCTGAATCTCTTTTTGGAAATACTGATGCATACACCAACATCAATAAAATGCTAGACATGTCAATTAGACAAGTACAATAAAATATTTCTCAAAGTCCGAAATCGAAATGATAATATTTTAAACTCAAAGTATTCTTTTAATATTAAAAAAAACTTACATTTTTACATATTTCGCAATAAATTATTGCGAATTAGGTTAACAGAAAAAATTCCGTTAACCTAATTCGTTTTTTTCGTTAACCTAATTCGCAGTAATTTACTGCGAATTGATTAAATTTTTTTAAAAATACAATATTCACGTTAAAACGAGGCATCTATATTTCGCAATAAATTACTGCGATTTAGGCTAATTCGCAGTATTTTACTGCGAAATAGCCATTAAATTATACAGGTCGTCCTCCTCTTTCAACGACAGTCCACCATTTTTATAAAAACCAAAACCTTTCTGGTCCCCCCACCCCCACCCCCACCCCACCCCCACCCACGCACATCGTTATATATAAAAAAAATTTCGGCCCCACCCGGACTAAATAACAATGAGTGTAGGTCCCACACACTGTTGGTTGATTTCGATTGCATATTCCGGGTTCAAAATTTGAATTCCAAAAATTTATATCGAGGTATTTCTATTTACTTTATGACGAAACTCGTATATTTATGCATATTAGTATTGTTTAGTAGTTTACATGTGAATTTATGGTATCTTTGTGTTCTTTAATATACCCGAATTGATTTATTTGATACCCGAATTTATGTATTATATTTTATTTATAAACCTGAAAGCATATTATTTTTTGTTATAAATATAAAGCCTTGTATTGTAGTAAAATATAGTGACGTTTAGCGTAGTAAAATATAGTGACTTGTAGCGTAGTAAAATATAGCCTTTTAGCGAAATAAAATATAGCCTTTTAGCGTAGTAAAAATGTAGAGCTTTTTAGAGCCTTGTACCATAGTAAAATATAGAGCCTTGTAGCGTAGTAAGGATAACTCGGTGCTACGGGGCCTATAAAATAAAGCTTTGAACCCATACATAATTATTCTCTGCAAATCAGAAATTTATAATTAGCTAAGAAAATTGTAAAAATGTTGAAATTGAGAATTGTAATAATTAACGATAACTCGGTGCTACCGGGCCAAAAAATGAAATCTGAACCCATAAATAATTATTATTTCCAATTGCAAAAAAAATGAAGTCTGGAACCCATATATAATTATTCTCTCCAATAATAATTATAATTTTTAATTTAAATCTGTAAGGTAAGAAAATTCTAAAAATGTTGAACCCATACATAATGCGGTGATACCGGACTGTTTAAATCAAGTCTGGAGCACCTAGATGACTATTTTATCCAATATTAATCATAATTAATTATTTAATTTATTAAAGTAACACAAATAGTACATCACAACCACAAACATTGAAAACCAAAAATAAAAACAACCAGTATAACTAACGAAATAAGTTGACAAAGGAAACATGAAGATTGACTAACGAAAATACTTATCATGTCATTCTTTAGGAACGACCGGGTAGTATTCTCTCCTTCATAAAAAACTTCTTTTCTTCTTTTTCTCTTTTCCCACCTCCTCTATTTTCGCCTTCAATTCTTCAATTTCTTGCTTGGATTGGCGCGCTTTATCCCACTGCCCCGTACACACTCCATGAAGATAGTACAACTTATCTCTGTAGTATTCCTGGTCACATGGTTTATCAATCCATACCTTAAAGTTGCAGATAGGTACGTCGGGCTGCCTATAAAATTTGTTCAAAAAACCACAATAGCGTCGGCCAGCTTCTTCCCAATCACTAAACATCATGGTCTTAACTCCACATTCGCAATTTAGGGCACAAATGGGGCGGTGCGACATTTCTTGCAGAAAACTTTTGGTATATCGAATTGCTTGATGATAGGTTATTGTTTAGTGTTGAAAATAACTTGAAGGCGCTTTTTATTTATAGGGAATAAGTCCCAACAATACGTAGTATTATAGTACAAATTCCATGCACATTTTTCGGGGAAAAAATAGTTTTTTTTCTGCATGAGTTTGGACCTTTTTAAAATGACATGACAACTCAACAATACGTAGTATTATACTACGAATTCCTTGCACATTTTTCGGGGAAAAACAACTTTTTTCTACATGGGTTTGAACCTTTTTCAAAATGACATGACAACTCAATAATACGTAGTATTATACTACGAATTCCTTGCACATCTTTTGGGGTAAAATAGCTTTTTTCTACATGGGTTTGAACCTTTTCAAAATGACATAACAACTCAACAATACGTAGTATTATACTACGAATTCCTTGCGAACCATGACAGTGACAGGCAGTCCATGGGCAGATTTCAGCAAGCCGTTGAATGACTCCGACACATTTGTAGTCAACGCTCCCCATCGCCTGCCGCCATCAGCATGTAATGTCCACATGTGAAGCTCATGCCCCATCAACCAAGTGTAGGCTCTTGGTTCTATCTGTCGGATCGCTTCCATGCGCCTACTGAATTTGCATTGCTGGTGCTCAGTTGCAGCCATCCACATTAAGTCATACAAGGTTTTGTTAGAAAAGTACTTCTGAAAATTGGCCTTCAGGTGCCATACACAGTAACGGTGATATGCATATTGTTCCTGCCATGTAGGCAAGTGACGCACAGAACTTAAAATACCACCATGCCGATCAGATATTAGACAAATACCTGAACGCTGTTTGACAACGTGCTCCTTCAAGTGGTTTAAAAAAAGGGTCCACGTCTCTTCCCTTTCGTTCGCACATATGGCAAAGGATAATGGAAATATTTGCCCGTTGGCATCTACAGCAACTGCAATCAAAAGCTTAATATCATACTTTGCATAGACATGGGTATCGTCTATGGAAATAACATGACGATAATGCACAAAACCATCAATTGCCGATTTAAATGACCAGAACACATAGTTGAAAATATATTCGGGTCTGTCCGGACTCCGCTCACACCTCCATTCAACAACAGTACCACGGTTGAAGTGTTGCAATACGGCCATGTACCTGTGCAGATTTGAAAAGACTTATCCCAGTCGCCATAAATAAGTTCAAAGGCACGTTTGCGACCGAGATATGCCTTTCTTTTGGTTACAGTACAACCATACTCCTTACGGATGGTTGTGATACACTCTTTTACCGTGAACCTAATGGACACTTCCAAATATGGAACAAAGACAAGAGAAATCAAGTCGACATCCAAGTTGAAGTGATTCTCATTGTATGTGTTCATTTCACATCTGTGCTCGCTAATAAATTTACCCACTTTTCACATACCTGATCTCTTCTTGGTGGCACGCAACATCCAGTGACAACCCATAAAAAATCTACGGCATATAGCCTTCCATTTATCCGTAATTGTCTCAACTACAGTCATCTCACGGCACTCTTTTATGCTGTAGATTTTTACAGCCCTAATTAGGCAAGCTTTATGGGGGAAATACATGCCCTTAGTCAAAATAGATGGCCTGGACTCATCCCACATTTGTGATCGAAATTCATCATCTTCTCTTGTGAGGGCATCCACATTCGGCATGCTTGGCAAATTATCAAGGTAGGGGATATTCCGCTCATGAAATAGAACGTGGGACTCGTACACTCTAGGTCGCACGGGAGGTGGAGGAACATGCTCCCTCGCAGGTTCAGGTTCAACATTCACTTCCTCCTCCTCATCACTAACCTCAAAAGGGAAGGGTGTGTCATCCCCAGACTCATCTGCATTATTGTCGTAGTCACTATCATCTTCCCGACTCTGCGCATCAGCGAAATCATTAGTGAATGCGTCGTCTATGGGAAGTTGTGTAAGGTTAGGAGCTTCAAGAAGCTGGGTTTCAATACACAAAAAGAACAACAAGATAAGTTACCTAATACTCCGGAAAAATATTTTAGATATAGCTATATCACTTTACTTGCAAGTCGTATTGTCTTGACAATTCTTGTTGGTGATGACTCTCGGATGGACTACCGTGGTCCAACACTCCAGAACTAGGAATATTCCAACTAGGGGTCGGCTCATAACTCGTAAAATTCATATCCGGACGGTACCCCCTATGAAAAATATGACCGTTAATACAAATCAAATTCAAATGTAAAATAAACAACGCAAAACCATAGCAAAATTGAAGTTTACCAGTCCTCTTGTTGATTATATAAACTCGATAAATTATTTTGTGTCTGCTCATTCGCCGGTGGTGACAAGTTTAAATCAATGCAAGCTCTTTCTTCACTAATCTATCCGGCAAAAATTGCTCCAGAATAACCACCCGATGACTAGGGGCTATCCATGCTACGCACGCCCTCTTCCACCTTAACGTACATTTCTAGTAATTTTATTACGATAAATTCCCTGTATTCCTCCGGAATCCGCAAAAAATCTCTAAGAGTATCATCATCATCGATGTTATGCTCCGAATAATAAGCAAACCCATGCGGAGTCACTGAATACGGAAATCTACCGCTTACTTTGAAGTTAACCGAATGCCTCATCTCACTCATTTTTTACGTAACAATGATACCAATGTATCGTACTCCATATTAAGCGGTAATTTAACGTGACACTGTGGAGGTGAACTGTACCTCACAGAGTTATTCTCCAGCACAACCTCACCACCCCAATATAGAGAAACCATTATCTTTTGCACTTCAGACATTGTAAAAAAGACTGATAAAAAGAAGAGAGAAGTTTATTGAATGAATGTTCATGAAAATCAAACGCCTATAAATAAGGCTAGTCAGAGTGAATTTTCAAATGAATTCGCAATAAAATACTGCGTTTTATAATTTTGAATTATTATTGTTGTGTCAGTTAAAATAATTATGTGGGGCCAAAAAAAGGAACAATTCACAGTAAATTACTGCGAATTGCTAATTCGCAGTAATTTACTGCGAATTGTTCCTTTTGTTTTTTGGCCTGGAACAGGTAATTAATAAAAATAAAAATAAAAATAAAAATAAAATATAATTCGCAGTAATCTATTGCGAATTGTATTTTTTTTTAAAAATTTAATTAATTTACAGTAAATTACTGCGAATTAGGTTAACGGAATTTTTTCCATTAACCTAATTCACAGTAATTTACTGCAAAATATGTAAAAATATAACTTTTTTAACATTAAAAGGCACTTTAAATCCAAAATATTATCGTTCCGGTTTCGGACTCCAATTTTTTCACTGGTGTTAAAGAAGAAATTTGTTATGTTTTCAACGTTTGTTACCAAATCATTGATGCGACTTGTGATATTACCTTTTGGAAACAGCAAAAAGTAGGAAATAAAATGATTCCATAGCACATGTAAGATTAAAGTGGACAGCTCCAAATTGTGAAATTTGGCGAACTTACTACATCTCTTTTTATAAATTTAACTTTAGATAAAAACTATTTTCATCATCAGATACAAATTGATTCGCAACACCTTATGTCAAATTAAATGATGCGCAAAACAAATTATGTTTTCTAGGGCCAACAAACGGATAAATTAGTTTGCATCCCTTTTAGGATTTGTATTTAGCTCAATTTAAGCAAGCAACTATACCGAGAAAATTATGAATTGAAAATACTTTTCAAAATTCGAAAAATATTCTAACATAATATATTGGAGTTCCAGTATGCTCTAGTATATTATACTGTAGTTCCGGCATAATATACTGGAGTCCCAGCCTAATATACCGGTTCAGCATAATATGCTGGAAGTTCATACATAAGTGCTTCAATTTCTAGTGGAACTTTCCGCGTGTTGGAGTTCCAACATAATATGATGGAAGTTCATACACAGGAGCACCAATCTCCAGTATATTATGTTGAAACTTTAATGTTGCAGCAAAATGATGGCTATTTTTAATGACTTTGCAAACACTTGCTATTTTTCAATTACTAGTCCGAAAATTGATTAGTCTATGCTATTTTACCTTGGTCCAATGGGCAATAGGTTGTGTGGTTCGAAGGATTCTTTTCTTCTAGGGCTTTATTTGGGCCGACAGCTATTGCCTTCAGATTCTAGTTGAAACTTGCGGAGAAAACTTCATTTGTATCCACTAGGGCCAAAGTTATATATCACCCGATAGCCATAAAATAACCCCTTACATGTCATTGCCTAAAAACAATAACAAAGGCTAGCAACTGAAAAAACTGAAACTATACTCTCAACGCAAACGAAAAGGAAAGTTATCCTAATCGATTTTGTTTTCTAAATTCACGCATTCGGTATGAGATCTTCAACCTCCTAACACAATAAAAGTCACCCAATTATTCACATTCTGAAAAAAAATTCTAGAGTTTATAAAGATTAAACCCAGAGAAGAGCTCTAAAAAATTCACGGTGAAATTTAAAGTTTTTGCACAATTGCTGCCTACAATCAGTTTAATAGAGTTGAGATTTCGTTCTTAAATTGTGAAATTGATACAAAATCGGCAAACTCAACTAATATCTATGGAGATTGTGAATGTTGGAACTACGATTCAAATTTTGATTCCGATTTTACTTCAACACAGTGGTGAATATATAAGTGAGTGTAAATTTGTTAATTTCCTTCTTAATGATATGTTGATCAATTCAGACTGTAGCTATGATTATTTTATTGATGAGATATGCAAGCCATTGGGTAGAGATGCAATTACAAGTGCGATGGAGATAAAATATACAATGAAGGATGGCTATATAGCAATTCCAATATACAATGATATGAGTGTGTGCTTGTATATGGAGATGAAAAGAAAAATCTAGATATCACTGAATATCCATTATGCATAACATTGAAAACTGTATATTCAAGTGCTGAATACTCATATTCAAGTTCATACTTGGGTGGCAACTTACTCGCAACAACTTCAGCTGGTTTACAATGTCAGAAGTAGAAGAAGTACACGTAACTAATATTGTTGAGATGATGGATAATCATGTAAAAGAAGACAAAATTGAGATATTGACGGGAAATTGTATAATAGACAATCCACAACATGAAGAAATTGTAGAAAGTCAGTTGTATTGGGACAAAGATACAATTATTAGTGTAATAAAACACTATGCAATACGAGAAAAATATCAATTTATAATGGATAGATCATCTACAACAAGGTATGAGTTTTACTTATGAGATTGCACTTCTCTGTAATTTTATGTATACTGCTTGTATAAAAAATGTATAATTATTTCATAGTGAGATTGCATATGTATACTGCTTGTTTATTTGAGACACAATTGTAAAACTCTGAAGAAATGCATCATCATAACACTATATTTTTAATAGGTATTGGCTTACATGCGTGGATGAAAGTTGCAAATGGAGTTTGGAGTCTTAGATCTTCAAGTCTACACAAATCAAATGTATTCAAGGTTGGACGGTTCAATGATGTTCACACTTTCTAGAAATGAGTAGAGTATTTTCACATCGTCATACTACTTCGTTAGCTATTGAAAAAATGATATGCAACAAATATTCCAATCCAAAAATAATATACATTCCGTAAAACATCATGAGCGATATAAAATGACAGTATGGGATTGATATGAGTTACGTAAAAGCTTATATAACAAAAGAAATGGCTCTTGAACTACTAAGAGGGTTACCACGTGAATCTAATGGAAAACTTATGTGTCACTTGTATATGATAAATATGACAAATCCTAGTTCTGTCATAATGTTACATAAATCAGAGGACATGCGCTTCATGTATGTTTTTGTCGCACTAAATGCATCAATCATAGGATGTAAATATTGTTACCCTGTTGTAGTGGTTGATGGGACATTCCTCAAATTATCACACAGAGGAAAAATATTAACAGCAAGCGCACAAGATGCGACAAGTGAATATATTGCACACTCGTATAATAATTATATATGTTATAGATAGTTCTTCTCCGTGTATATCAAAAATATCATGTGGATGCATTCTTATTTTCTTAACCAGGTAAAATTTGTTCTCTAGCATACGCTGTTGTGGATTCTGAAAATGATGCTTCATAGGAATGGTTTTTTGAAATGTTTAGATAGGCTTTTGGGGAAAGGGAAAGAATGTGCATCGTATTCGATCGTCATGCAAGCATATTGAGGGGCGCTTCGATTGTGTATCTAGAGGTATCTCACTGTGTATGCATCTTTCATCTTTGAAATAACTATGATGACCCGGCCAGTCGTCTCATAATTTATTGCTCTATTTCCCCTATTTCCGCTTCTTATTGATTTTTCTATCAGTTCTATATGTGAGCGGGTTGGTTGGCTCGTGTTCGGAAAGGATCTGGTAAGGTTTGAGACACTAAGTCTTTTTTGAGGAAGCTTAAGTTGGAAAAGTCAACTGGATATTGACTTATGAGTTAGAGGGCTCAGATGTGAGTTCTGATGGTTCGTATAGATTTGGGAGGTGATTTGGGACTTAGGAGCGTGATCGAAATGCGTTTTGAAGGTCCGGAGTAGATTTAGGCTTCAATGGCAATATTGGATTTTTGGCATTTTCCGGTTGATAGGTGAGATTTTGATATATGGACGGAATGGAATTCTGATAGTTCCAATAGTTCCGTTGTATCATTTGGGATGTATGTGTAAACTTTCAGGTCATTCGGACATTGTTTGGTTTGGTTTTTGATCAAAAATAAAATTTAAAAGATTTTAGAAACTTAGGCTTGAATCCGATGTGTTTGTTTGATACGATGTTGTTTGAGGTATTTTAAAGATTGGTATAAGTTCTAATAAGTTTATGGGGTATGTTTGTTCTTTTGGTTGAGGTCCCGGTAGCCTCGGGGTAATTTAGAATGGTTGACAGAGAGTTTGAAATTTTTGGTGAAGCTGCAGATTTTCTGCTTCTGTTGTTTCCGCACCTGCGGATTGGGGACCGCATGTGGGATGCCGCAGATGCGAAGAAGAAGGTTGCGGAATAGGAAAGGGTCTGGGAAGACTGGAGCCGCAGAAGAAGTTGAGGAGCCGCACGTGCGATGGCGCAGGTGCGGGCAATGCATCGCAGATGCGATTTTGGGTGACTTAAGTGAAAACTGCAGAAGCGGTTCAAGGACCGAAAATCCGGTACTGCAGAAGTGAGATTTTGGCTGCAGATGCGAAATCCATGGGCCAGAAGGTATAAATTGTTTCCTTCGTGATTTTTGAGTTGTTCCACCATTTCTAAGTCGGATTTGGAGCTCTTTGGACGATTTTGAAGAAGGATTTCAAGGGAACTTCATTGAGGTAAGGATTTTGGACCTAAAACTCATTCCTGTGGTATTATTTCACGGATCAGAGCTTTAATTAGTGGAATTTAAGGGTTAAAATTTGGGACACTAGGGCTTGGTATTTGAGACCTAAACTTGAGGATTTGAGGGGCCATGTTGTGGTCGGATTTTGGTACATTTGATATGTATGAACTCATGGGGAAATAAGGAATTCATAGATATGAATTTTATCAAATTTTGAGACAGGGCCTGGGGGGTCGGGTTTTGGTAATTTCGAGATTTGTGTTGTAAATTAATTATTTTTGCTTAGGCGTTGTTCCTTTAGAATATTTTGATATCGCTATTCTAATTTAGGATAGATTTGACGCGAGCGGAGGCCGATTCGAGGGGCAAAGGCGTTATGGTCTAGAGTTGGACCAAATTGAGATGAGTAATGATTGTAAATGATGTCCTGAGGGCATGAAACCTGGATTTGCACATCGTTGTGCTATATTCATGTGACACACACGCTAGATGGTGAGCGTGGGGTCGTGCACTATTGGGAATTGTGACTTAGTCCGTCCCTAATAATTATTTTACCGTGTATTGACTGAAAACTATTTGCTATCATTATGTTTTGGGCTGAATTCTATATTTGGGCCTCGTGCCAACTATTTGAACCCTTAGGGGATATTTATTGATATTTCCTCACTATTTTGACTTTATACTTGAACTCAATCATGCTATATTCTACTGTTTTCATAACTCAGCCATGTTTACTCTGCTTTAACACTTAAAATGATATTTCAAATGATATTTTGGGCTGAACATCATGTTTTACAGTTGCCCGAGTGGCTTTCGAGATTCTGACTGACTAAGGTCGAGGGCCTATGTTGTGAGGAAATACCTAATTAGGATTATGATGCCGAGGACCTGAGATTTGTACGCCACGAGGTGGCTTGTTAATATGAGGCCGAGGGTCTAGTGATGATTCCACAAGATGGCTTGATATTGCGCTTGCACCGTAAGGGGAACCTCTAGGAGTCTGCAAACCTCCACTGAGAGCGAGTACCCATTATGATATGAGATATAACCCAAAGGGCTGGTTTTATTTCTTAGATATTTCCCGAGGGGAGGATATGGTGACATTGTTCCCGAGGGGCGATCCTTTATGTGTTTATCTTTCCTATTTGCCTGTCATTTGCTTGCTTAATTGTTAAAAAGACATTTTATGAAGTTTAAATTGAACTCAGTGATTTTACACATCTGTACTGCTTCACTATTTTTATTGCCTTTTAATTCTTCCTTATATCCGGTTATATGCCTTACGTGATTTCTTACTTCTCAGCCTTTATTTATGATTATTACTCACTCAGTTGGAGTACTCACTTTACTCCCTACACCTCATGTGTAGATTCAGGTATTGTTGATCCTGCTTGCGACGGTTGAGAGCTCCTGGCAGATTTCGGAGACCACGAGGTAGCTGCTCGGCGTCCGCAGCCCCGTGCTTCTCCCCCTTTATCTCATTTCTTTCTCTTTCAGTGATTCTGTAATAGTTTTGTAGATACTTCAGACCTGTAGTATATTTATAGATGCTCATGACTGGCGACACCCCCAGTATCGGGTTGTGTTGGGTTTTATTTCCTCAAACTATTATGTTCACTGCTTATTATTTTGGGATTTCAGTATGTTTAATACTTAATTTTTATTGTTTTAATTGCTTAAAATTGAATGGGAAAGTGTCGGCTGGCCTTGTCTTCACGAGAGGCACCATCACGACCAGGTCCGGGTTTAGGGTCATGACAAGTTGGTATCAGTGCCTACGTTTCATAAGTCTCACAAGTCATGAGCAGGTTAAGTAGAGTTTCGCAGATCGATACGGAGACATTTGTATTTATCCTCGGGAGGCTGTAGAAACTTTAGGAAAAACTTCATATTCTTGAAATTCTTGTCGTGTGAATCTGTTGATCCGGATACTAAACTTCTGTTATTCTATTCTCTCAGAGATGGTGAGGACGCGCGCTACCGGTTAAGATGAACGAACACCAGTACCACCAGTTGTGGACACTAGAGGCAGAGGACACGGTCGTGGTCGCGGTAAGGGCAGAGGTGTGGCCCGCACAACAGCTAGGGCAGCACATGCAGATCCACCAAGCCGCTCCAGTTCAGGATCAGGTCCCAGTGTGGACGCTCCAGTAGTACCAGCTTAGGAACCAGCCATGCCCATTATGATCTCGGGTCTTTAGGAGGCCTTGGCTTCGATTCTATTAGTTTGCACTGGCCTAGCACAGGCGGTTTTAGTCACTACAACCATAGATACTTCTCAGGTTGGGGGAGGCACTCAGACTCCCACCGCTCGCATCCCTGAGCAAGTCGTGCAGGGACTTCATACATCAGGGGCGCATCCAGCCCAGCCGATTACAGCTGATCAGGGCTATGTAGTTCCTGCCATGCCAGAGGACGAGCAACGTAAGTTGGAGAGGTTTGGTAGACTTCATCCTCAGACCTTTAGCGGTGCAGAGAGAGAGGATGCCTAGGGTTTCTTGGATAAGTGTTAGAGGATGCTTCGTACAATGGGTATTCTAGAGGCCAGCGGGGGTCGCTTTTAGTACTTATCAGTTTTCTGGAGCTACCTTTGCTTGGTGGGAGGTTTTCTAGAGGCGTTGCTTGTTGGTACAGCAACCCTTACCTGGCAGCAATTCTCTATTTTCTTTCAGAGAAGAATGTGTCGTAGTCTCTTAGAGAGGAGTTGTGCCAGCAGTTTGAGTGGTTGCGCCAGGGAGAGATGACTGTGACGTTGTATGAGATGAGGTTCTCTGAGTTAGCACGCCGTGCGATTTGGTTGGTTTCGACAGATAGAGTGATGATTAGGAGGTTTGTTGATGTCCTCACTTATTAGCTTTGTATTCTCATGACTAGGGAGAGGGTGACTAATGCTACCTTCGAGGAGGTTCTAGACGTTGCTCGGGAGATTGAGTCTATTCGTCGCCAGGAGCGAGAAGAGACGGAGGACAAGACGCCTCGAAGATCTGGTAGTTATAGTGGTCCTCCTTCGATAGGTCAATTTTAGCACGGCAGAGGCCATCCATTCAGGTATGCTCAGTGATAATAGGCGATATAGTTGCTATTTATACCATAATTACTCATGCTTTTTTGTTTTCTTGTAATGTAAAGTGCTATTAAAATGCTTGGATTAATGCTATTTGGTTTTGAAGGGAATACAAGATTTGAAAAAGCATAAATGAAGTGTTTATAGGCAAGAACGTAACGGATTTCCCCACTCCTGAAGCACCCGAACTCAAAAGAGCAATTTAGAGAAGTGAAACGAAGATAACGATGCACTCCAGGGATTCCCGCAATCCGAGCAGCGGTTTTCCACAGACCTCACCACGGTCGAGGAGCTTCTGTCAACAGCCAAGAAATGAGGGACTAAAGTGTAAAATCGGAAAAGCTTTTGTAAAAAACCCTATATTTTATAAGGAACTCGCCCACTTGAACGGGGGGGGGGGGGGGGGGCAAGTTTTGGAGCTTATTTGTGGAGAAAAAACAAGCTTGGGAAATCATCCAACAATATTAGTGTTCTTTTTCTCTTTTATTTTCTTGCAAGTTATGATTATGAATCTTTTCTAGTTTATTCCCCCATTTTCATGAGTAGCTAAATACCTTAATCTAAGGTTTTGGTGGAACCCGTTGGGAATAACTCGGTTGTTTGATTAATATAATTTGGTTTGGTTGTTAATCTCTATTTGTTTTGATTGTGGTTAGTTGAAAAGGAACCTCAATTATCTATTCCTATTTAGTATGTATCTACTTGAGAGAGAGTGTGCATATTTAGGTGATTGTATGAACAACATCACTCCCGGAGTATAGACGAGAGTCATAACCGAGAGTTTAGAGGTTGTCTTAGAGATAACGATACTTCAGATGCAATCTAAGTGAAATATATTGTGAAATTAGCTAGCGTAACTTGAGAGAGTGCGTCTAGTAGATTGTCATAGTTACTTGAGAAAAACCTATGATATATTGAGTGTTCATGATTGATAGAGATAACCAAATTATAGTTATAAGATTTATGCATCCAAGGAAATCAACAACGGGGGAAACCATTGCCTTGTATCTTATTCCAACTGCTTACAAATCAAGTTAGTTAATTTTCTGATTTTACCTTCAATCTTTAATTGTTAGAAAAATCAACCATTGTGAATCATAAAGTTTGGAAAAAGTGATTGTGTGAATTGAGTAAATCCGACAAGGGTGATTGATAGGTTAATTCTCTGAGGTTCTACTCCGGGTTTCAATACTCAGATTATATTTGCAATGCCTGCATAGTCTTTTTTGAGACTCGTTTGAGCGTGATCAAATTTTGGCGCCGTTGCCGGGGAATTAACAGTGTTATCAATTACCATTGAAAGAAATACAAAGATTATAAGTGTAATCAGTTTCTCTACACCAATCTATTCATTGAAATTCTAAAGTTCGAAATCTTGTGGGAAGCAGGTGTATGCCTAGAAATTCTTCAAGGACTGGAGAACTACTTGAAGGACTCTCAGACCTAGAGAAGACATTTCAGGTATTGAATCGTGCTAAAAAAAGACTTCAACACTCCCAACAAACAACCAAACTCGATATTGACATGGCTGAAATTCAGGACAATGTCAACGGAAACGTCAGGAATGAGCAAGATGAATTAAACGTCAGTCAAATGGCACCTCTTGTGCCCGAGGCTGCACTATAATGACTGGGCATAGCCCAAATATGACAATCTGGTCACTGCCATAGCTGTGCCCGCAATTCAAGCGAAGACATTCCAGATCACCAACAATATGTTGCATCTACTATAGAATAAGGGATTATTCTTCGAGTCTAGCATTAAAGACCCGCAGCAACACTTGAAGAATTTTATGTCAATTGGCATGACTCAAAGACAGCCTAATGCAAACCCGGAAGCTACCAAACTGCTACTGTTCCCATTCTCAATAACCGGGGCAGCTCAGACTTGGCTAAATTCGCTCCCTGTCAACTCCATTATCACTTGGGAGGAATTAGTCAAGCAGTTCCTGAACAAGTTCTATCCGCCCAACAAGTCTGCACAACAAATTGATGACATATTGCAGTATAGGCAACATTCCACAGAATCCTTGCAAGAAACCTGCGAGAGATTTAAAAGGATGCTGGTGAAGTGCCCTCATCATGGCATTCCAGATTAGATGCTCGGTCAGAGATTTTACATGGGTCTAGCTGACAACTTGAAAGCTAATGTGGTTGTTTCAGTTGGAGGTGCTTTCTAAAGCAAACCTTTACTGAGTGCAAAATTCTGCTTGACAAGATGTCACAAAATGCAGGGTGGATGACTAGAGGTACAACACTGGCACCCATAATGCATTCAGTCCCACTTGATCCCAATAATGCGCAGGAAGAGAACATGGCCACACTCCTGACCGGATGAGCTTACTAACAAAGAAGATTGATGAGATGGGTACAAAACAGGTGCATATCGTTGACACAACAAATGGTGGACTATGTACATCGTGTATTACTCTGTCCTATGTGTGTTCATCGAGTGGAAAAGGTGAAACTCATGAGTACGGGAAGATATGAACTATGTCAACAACTATGGGGGTCAGAGATAAGGAGCACCGCAGTGGAGACCGCAGCAAAACCAGCAGTACAGGCCTGCTATGCAGCAGCCTGGAGTATGCACCCTCAAAACTAGTTATTGCCAATGACTTATCACAAACCACATGGCTATCCACAACAGAATCAGCAACAATTGGTTTATCAACCACCCCTTCAGCAGCAAGATAACAACATGGTTGAGATTAGAAGTATGCTTCCACAACTCATTGGGAAGAATAATAAAGTGCAGGAAAAATTGGCAGTGCATGATTCAGCAATCAAGAACATTGAAACGCAGCTGGGTCAGCTGTCCACGGCTCTAAAACAACCATCCTCCAGGAATCTTGCTTGCAGATACAAACATAAATCCCAATGAGCAAAACCCAAATTAGCTGATGGCAGTCAGTCTCAGGAATGGTAGATATTTAGATAGAGAGCAAGAAATTATGCAGGCCAGTAAGAATACTACACCAGCCACCCCGGTTCAATTAGAGGTAGAATAACCAACAGAACTCACTGAAGTAGTGGTTGAGCAGATCCAGGACAAAAAAAGGAAAGAAAAGGTGAATGAGAAAGTTGTAGAATAGGTGGCACCTCTTGTGATAGAAAATACTCATAAAGATAAGCTAGTGAACAATGCACAACGGGTTCTACCTACACCCTTCCCTCAGAGACTAGTCAAGCAACAGAAGGCATATCAATACAAAAAGTTCAAGGAGATACTGCAAAAAATTTAGCTGAATATTCCTTTGGTGGATGCTCTGAGGGAGATGCCCGGTTATGCCAAGATGATGAAAGATCTCATGTCGCGGAAGTTCGATTTTCAGGATCTATCCACTGTGACACTCACAGACTTGTAGCGTCGTGGTGGCAAAATCGATGGCTCAAAAGATGTCTGATCCAGGTAGTTTTACTATCCCTTGCATAATTGGAAGTTATTCCTTTGCAAAGGCATTGTGTGAATTGGGAGCTAGCATAAATTTGATGATGTTGGTTGTGTACACTAAACTGGGCATCGGCATAGCTAGGCCGGCTTCCATGCTACTACAGCTGGCTGATCGCACTGTGAAGAGACCAACAGGTATTCTCAATGATGTGCTAGTGCAAGTAGGAAAGTTTGTGTTCCATGTAGACTTTGTGATACTGGATTGTCAAGTGGATGAGGAGACCTAGTGAATATGCTAATTGCTCTTTAGTGGAGGTAGTAGATGTCACTCTACAAGAAGATGATAGTGCCCTGACAGTTAATGATCCATTGGAGGCATGTATGACAAAGAGATGGATGGTGAAGGGTTAGTTCAATGGGTCAGGTCACTGGAAGGCCGAGGATTTTGGTCAAGGGAACCTTAGTTCGAATCCCTTGAGCTAGAAAAAAGGGCCACTCCTCCAGCAAAGCCATCAATAGAAGAACCACCCAAACTGGAGTTGAAGCTACTACTAGGCCACCTCAGGTATGCATTTTTAAGGCTGAACTCTACCTTGCCTGTTATTATATCATCCTTTTGCTAAATGTGCAGGTAAAACAACTCTTATAGGTGTTGCAAGATAACAAGACTTCCATTGGTTGGACCATGGCAGACATAAAGGGTATCAACCCAGCCTTCTGCATGCATAAGATTCTCCTGGAAGAGGGGCACAGACCTTCTAGGGAACACCAATGAAGGATAAACCCTAACATGAAAGAGGTTATGAAGAAAGAGGTCATCAAATGGTTAGATGCGGGAATCATTTTCCCCATCTTTGATAGTAATTGGGTCAACCATGTCCAATGTGTTACGAAAAATGGGGGATGACTGTTGTAAAAATGACAATAATGAGTTGATCTCAACTCGTACAGTCACAGGGTGGCGAATTTGTATGTATTACCGAAAATTGAACACTGCCACCCGAAAGGACCATTTTTCCTTGCCCTTCATTGACCAAATGTTGGATAGGCTGGCCGGAAGATCCCACTTTTGTTTCTTAGATGGTTATTCGGGGTACAATCAAATATCTATAGCCCACGAATATATAGAAAAAACATCTTTCACCTGTCCATATGGCATCTTTGCCTTTCGGAGAATGCCCTTTGGGCTTTGCAATGCACCAGCGACTTTTCAACGGTGCATGCTAGCCATATTCATAGATATGGTGAAGGATATATGGAAGTGTTTATGGATGATTTATCTGTGGTAGGAGATTTATTTGAAGACTATTTTCAAACCGAAGTAGAGTGCTCAAAAAGTGTGTGGAGACAAATTTAGTGTTAAACTGGGAGAAGTGCCATATTATGGTAAAAGAAGGGATAGTCTTAGGACATCAAATGTCCAAGAAAGGAATTGAGGTCTACCATGCTAAGGTTGATGTGACTGAGAAACTACCACCATCCACTTCAGTCAAGGCGGTGATAAGTTTTCTGGGACACGCTGGATTCTACCGGTGTTTCATAAAAGATTTTTCTAAAATTGCTAACCCACTATGCAAACTCCTTAAAAAGGATCAGTCCTTTGTGTTTTCTAATGATTGCAGGTTGAAATTTGAGGAGTTGAAGAAGAAGATGATAAATGCCCCATCATTGTTGCTCCCAACTAGGAGCAACCATTTAAGCTCATGTGCGATGCCAGTGACTATTCCAAAGGAGCAGTCTTGGGGCAGCGAAAGGATAAGCTAATGCACCTGATCTACTATGCAAGAAAAATGCTAAGTGCTGCACAACTCAACTACACAGTGACGGAGAAAGAGATGTTGGCAGTTGTATTTGCAATTGACAAGTTCCGATTATATGTGATTGGTTCTAAGGTAATTGTATATACTGACCATGCAGCTCTCAGGTACCTGATTGAGAAAAAAGAGTCTAAGCCACACCTGATTCATTGGGTGCTACTGTTGCAAGAATTTGACCTCACGATTCGTGACTGTAAGGGCACAGAAAATCAAGTCACTGATCATCTATCATGACTTAAAGGGGCTGAAAAGTCAGTCGAGGTCGAAGAGATTCTGGAAACCTTTCCAGATGAGCAGCTGTAGCCAGTTCTGAAGAAGCGCCATGGTATGCAGATTTTGCAAACTACCTGGCCTGTGGCATTGTTCCTTATGATCTCTCCTCTGTCGAAAAGAAGAATTTTATCGTGACTGCGCATGTATTTATAGGACGAGCCTTACTTGTTTAAAATCTATGTTGATAATATGATCCAAAGGTGTGTCCCCGAGATAGAACAATCATCTATTTTGAAGTCTTGTCAAGCATCTGCATATGGAGGACACTTTGGAGGAGTCAGAACAGCTGCAGAGGAATTAAAGGCCTGGTTCTTTCGGCCAATAGTGTTCAAAGATGCGTACCTATGGGTAAAGGGCTGAAATGAATGCCAGCGAATGGGAAACATATCTCGCAGGCATGAAATGCCGATGAATCCAATCCAACGAGTTGAGGTGTTCGACGTTTGGGGTATTGATTTCATGGGCCTTTTCGTCAGCTCCTATGGCAATAACTATATACTTGTTGTGGTGGATTACGTCTCCAAATGGGTGGAAGCTGCACCGCTCCCCACGAATGATTCGAGAGTGGTGGTAGGATTCTTGAAGAAGAATATGTTCACCATATTCGAGACTCCGAGAGCCATCATCAGTGACGAGGGAACACACTTTTGCAATCATGTCCTTGAAACGTTATTGACCAAATATAATGTGCACCATAAGGTAGCAACCCCATATCACCCTCAAATTAGTGGACAGGTAGAAGTCTCTAACCGTGAGATCAAGAGTGTGCTCAAACAGTAAATGCCATAAGAACTAATTGGGCGAAAAGGCTTGACGTTGCACTTTGGGCCTATATGACTGCATTCAAAACACCTATTGGTATGTCACCATACAACTTGGTATATGGGAAGGCGTATCATCTACATATGGAACTAGAACATCGAGCGTGGTGGCATTGAAGCAATTAATAATGAACACTGATGAAGCTGGACAAGCTAGATTGACACAATTGCATGAGTTGGGGGAGTTCAAATATCATGCATTTGAAAGCACTAGGCTATATAAGGAAAGGTTAAAGAGATTGCATGACAAAATTATTGTGGACCGAAGTTTCAAACCCGGAGACAAAGTATTTTTGTACAATTCAAGGTTGAGATTGTTCCCAGTAAGCTTAAGTCCCGATAGTCAGGATTATTCAGAGTCGTGCAGATGTTTGCAAGTGGATATGTTGAGATTGAATCACAAGATGGGACAAACAAGTTCAACGTCAATGGTCAAAGGTTAAAACATTACCTTGGGATGACGGAAGAAAAAAGAGAAATAATAGTGACCAATCTCAAAGAGTCTCAATACATGACGGAAGAGTAAGGGAATCCGTTAATTGCGTCGTGCCGCGACATTAGATCAGGCCCTGCGTGAGGGGCAACCCACAATTAGCCACCATGTTAGGCTTACACTCATACATGTTTCTCCCCATTGACAAGTAGTATGAGTACTTCACGAAAAAGACAAAACACATGGTCCTCCAGAGCTAGGGCCCAGTCCAGTGCTGAAGATTTTGATAGCTCGCGATTTGTCTCTAAAGCCGCCGAGACGAGGTACAATGGAAAGCTGACCAGACAGTTACTACATGAGGTTCACATCCATAAGAATGCTTTAGTGGAGGATTTCCCCCCATGTTTGAGGAGCTCCGGAGGTGTCTCTTAGACATCTTCTTTGAGACCCACGAAGAAGCTAATATTCAGCTTGCGAGGGAATTTTATTCTAACCTGCCCGAGCATAAGAGCAACTTTGTGCCTGTGCGCAACACCCTGATAAATGCATCAAAAGAAGTCATCCACAGGGTGTATCGCATTCTAGAATTCACAGGCACCGATCATTGTCTTCTGACCAGTCGCCCAGAAGATGATTGGGATAGATTTATGCCAGTCATTGCTATAACTAGCAAACAACCAAGATGGGTGACACAACCTACAACTTTGCATTCGCAATCTCTGAATTGGGAGCCCAAATTTTGGCTAACGGTAATCAACAATATGTTGTTACCTTCCGGAAACACAACGAATGTCAATGGTCCACGGGCGGCGATGAACTACTGTTTCATGACCCACCAAGGATTTGATATAGCTTGAGTCCTCATGGAAGAGATGTTCATCCGATCGCTAGAAATTGGCAAAGGCGTCTATTTCCCTTCACTTATCACACAGCTTTGCCGCCATGCTAAGGTTCATGAGGACCCCAGAGTTCATGGAAAATTGAAGATAAAGAAACCATTCCTCGCAAGTAAAATTAGCCAAGAGGGAAGGGTCCAATAGATCACTGCAATGACTCGTCTAATGAGTCTGGGTCTGAGGATGACTCTGATGATGCCAATGCTCCTGAGATCACAACACTCACTACAACGGACGTGGTAGGTCCATCATAGCCTCGCCGAAGCACTCGTTTGTCTGCACTGGAGCAGGAAATGAATGGACTGAGGACCTCTGTAGCTCACTTGGGTACACGCATTGAAGCGGTTGAAGACAGACAAGTGAAGCCAGAGAAGAAGTTCATGGGCTGGTTCAGAGCAATGTGTCGTGCATGCGGCGTGAACCAAGCCAATGTTTCAGACCAGGAGTGACCACTCAAGGAAGTTTCTTTACCTCACTGTTTTTATACTGTAACCATGGGGACATGTCTTATGATTAATTGTGGGGTGGGGGAATTTCTCGTTATCTGTTGTCATTGTGAATATTAATTATTTTGTTTGTTTGTGTTTTGTGTTGCTTTGTATATTGTGTTAGCTGTTTAGAAATAGAGTAGCAGTTAGTGTATTTTAGGAAATTATATATAGAAGCGACTTGGCCCGACAATGGATCTCTGTCGGCGGGGTTCTTGAGGGACCAAGTCGAGAAAAAAAAGGACTCTTCCTAATGACGAATTATTTAGACAATTTTCTTGAGGGAAGTTAGTCTATAGAAAACACAAAAAAGAGACTTTTTTAGGTAGTGTAGTAATTCCCCCTTGGTTTTTCTTTGGGCCATAGTTCTTTTCCAAGGGTTTATCTTGAACCGGGTATAGATAGATTTTCTTATGTTTTTAACTTAGGACTAATGGGCACCGAACTAAATTTGAATGATCCTTAGCGTTCTTACACTTGAACATGATAAACACTAGAATGTAGCATCTAATTTCAAGAGTCGAATCCTGCCTTACGTGCCTTAAAAATTGTACACTTGCACTTAACTTGAACACTCGAAAGAGAACGTCTTGATAAACTGATCCGAAGCGAGTCATGTGCCAATTGAGTGTGAGTATTGCTTGTGTTCCATGTTATACATTTGATGCCTAGAACTTACCCTGTGTGTTTGCAAAGAGAAATAGAAGCTTCATTCAGTTTTAGAAGTGATATAGGCATTTCTTTGTTGATCCAGACATAAAAAGTGAACCCACCTGAATGCATTGCATCTTAGTTAACCCCGTTGACCCTATAAGCCTGTTTTTTTGGCAACCACGAGGTGAACTTTAATCACGTGTTTGAATAGCCTGCTGTTTGAACCAATCTTCCTTCCGGTCACTAAGAACTAGAATGGTATTGAAATTATACAAGAACAAAAAGTGTGGGGTGGTGGTCTAGTTTTGAAGTGGAAACCATGGAAATAGAGAAAAAGGTGTAGAATGTGAAGTATAAAAGAAAAGCACCACGAAAATAATATATATATATATATATATATATATATATATATATATATATATATATATATATATATATATATATATATATATATATATATATATATATATATATATATATTATCAATAAGTGGTAGCTTGTGTAAAGTGCACCTAATGTATGGGGATGTTTAGATAAAAATGGCGGAGTGTTGGCTTACGATCTGATGAGCATAAAAGTTCAATGTAAATGTATTAAAAAGTGCTTAGGGAAGCTAGTCACTATAACCAAATGTATCATACCCGCCCTTAGCCTACATTACAACTGAATAAAGTCCTATTGATCTTAGAATGAGTGATGCTCGATTAGTCGAGTACTACACTAAGGGCAAGCCTATGGTGCATCTTTGTTGCATGTGAATGTTTCTTTCAGAGAGTGAGTGAATTCTTTCTAATTGAGTTCCTAATTGTTAACACCATCATTATACATATGGAACTACTCTCTTCTATGATGTGAGAGCATGTGATTCACAAAGGAAAAGTGTGTCTTGACTATTGTGTAGAGTGGTTCGAGTGAGTGCGAGTGTTGCAGGGCATAATGTTCTTGACTCTCGAGGTAAAAGCTTCTCACCCCTAGAAGCAACAATTGAGAAAATGTTCTTGGTATGAGTCATTAAGGAGAAGCATAGGGACTGATTGTATATGGAGTGTGGTGAATTGCTCGAGGACTAGCAATATTATAAGTGTGGGGTGTTGATAATAGGCGATATAATTTCTATTTATACCATAATTACACATGCTTTGTTGTTGTCTTGTAATGTAAAGTGCTATTAAAATGCTTGGATTAATGCTATTTGGTTTCGTAGGGAATACAAGATTTGAGGAAGCATAAATGAAGTGTTTATAGGCAAGAACGTAATGGATTTCCGCACTCATGAAGCACCCAAACTCAAAAGAGCAATAGAGAGAAGTGAAACGAAGATGATGATGCACTCCAGGGATTCCCGCAGTCCGAGCCGCAGTCCGCAACGTGATTTGCCACATACCTCATCGTGGTTGGAGCCGCGGCCGCGGAGCTTCTGTCAACAGCCAAGAAATGAGGGATTAAAGTGTAAAATCGAGAAAGCTTTTGTAAAATAAACCCTATATTTTGTAAGGAATTTTCCTGTTTGAACGGGGGAGGGGACGAGTTTTGGAGCTCCTTTGTGAAGAATAAACAAGCTTGGGAAATCATCCAACAACATTAGTGTTCTTTTTCTCTTTTATTTTCTTGCAAGTTATGATTATGAATCTTCTCTTAGTTTATTCCCCCATTGTCATGAGTAGCTAAATACCTTAATCTAAGGTTTTGGTAGAACCCGTTTGGGATAACTTGGTTGTTTGATTAATATAATTTGGTTTGGTTGTTACTCTCTATTTGTTCATACGTGTTTTGATTGTGGTTAGTTTAAAAGGGCCCTCAATTATCCATTCCTATTTAGTATGTGTTTACTTGAGAGAGAGTGCATATTTAGGTGATTGTATGAACAACATCACTCCTGGAGTATAGACGAGAGTCATAACCGAGGGTTTAGAGATTGGCTTAGAGATAATGATACTTCGGATGCAATCTTAGTGAACTGTATTGTGAAATTAGCTAGCGTAACTTGAGAAAGTGCGTCTAGTAGATTGTCATAGTTACTAGAGAAAGACCTATGATAGCTTGAGTGTTCATGATTGATAGAGATAACCAAATTGTAGTTATAAGATTTATGCATCCAAGGAAATCAACAACGGGGGAAACCATTGCTTTAGACCTCATTCCAACTGCTTACAAATCAAGTTTAGTTAATTTCCTGATTTTACCTTCAATCTTTAATTGTTAGAAAAATCAACCATTGTGAATCAAAAATTTTGGGAAAGTGATTGTGTGAATTGAGTAAATCCGACAAGGGTGATTGATAGGTTAATTCTCTGAGGTTCGACTCTGGGCTTCAATACTCAGATTATATTTGCAACTCCCGTGTAGTCTTTTGTAAGACTCGTTTGAGCGTGATCACTCAGCCAACTCGCCTAGGTTATTGTGGGGCATTATCGGGTCATGGTTCTCATAGTTCTCATCAGGCCCAGTCATCATTTAGTGCCCTTCCAGCTCAGAGTTTGTCCCGTGCTCCATCCGTTCATGGCTCTTCTATGCCAGGTGAATCTGGTAGTCATTTAGGTGCTAGGGGTTCCCTTCAGTCCCCTTCTCCAACACCCAAGAGTTGCTATGAGTGTGGAGAGATGGGTCATATGTGGAGGCAATGTCCTCGTCATCTTGCGGGTTCATCTCAGTAGAGGGCTCGGTCATCGGCTTCAGTGCCAGTTACTTCATCACCACCCACCCACCCAGCTAGGGGTAGAGGTTAGTCATCTAGGGGTCGCCCTAGAAGGGTAGGTCGCTCAGGTGGCGGTCAGGCCCGTTTCTATGTACTTCCAGGTAGACTCGATATTATTGCTTCTGATGCTATTATTACATCTATTGTTTCAGTATGTGACAGAGATGCCTCTGTATTATTTGATCCTGATTCCACCTTTTCTTATATGTCATCATACTTTACTCGTTATTTAGGTAGGACCTGTGAGTCTCTTGCTTCACCTGTTCATGTATCTACCCTAATGGGCGATACTGTTATTGTAGACTATGTGTACCGATAGTGTATGGTGACTATAAGGGGTCTGGAGACCCGAGTGGATCTTTTATTATTGTTTATGGATTGGCTATCTCTATGTCATTCTATTCTGGACTGTCATGCCAAGACAGTCATATTGGCTACACCGAGTGTGCCACGGATTGAGTGGCGATGTTTGACTGATTATGTTCCCAGTAGGGTAATCTCATTCTTGAAGTCCTAGCGTATGGTTGGGAAGGGTTGCCTTTCGTATCTAGCCTTTGTGAGGGATGTCGGTGTTGAAACTCCCAATATTGATTCTATTCCAGTTGTGAGGGATTTTCCCGATATGTTTCCTGCAGATTTTTCAAGCATGCCACCAGACACGGATATTGATTTTGGTATTGACCTGGTGCAGGGCACTCATCCCATTTCTGTTCCGCGGTATCGTATGGCACCAGTAGAGTTGAATGAGTTAAAGGAGCAGCTTCAGGAACTCCTTGATAAGGGGTTCATTCGGCCTAGTGTGACACCTTGGGGTGCACCGGTTCTATTTATGAAGAAGAAGGATGGCACTATTAGGATGTGCATTGATTATAGGCAATAGAACAAAGTAAAAGTTAAGAACAAGTATCTTTTGCCTCACATTGATGATTTATTTGACCAGCGTCAGGGAGTGAGGGTGGTCTCCAAGATTGATCTCCATTCGAATTATCACTAGTTAAAGATCAGGGACTTGGATATTCTTAAGACAGCTTTTAGGATCCGATATGGTCATAATGAGTTCTTGGTGATGTCTTTTGGGGTGACCAATGCCCCAATAGCGTTCATGCATTTGATGAACAGCGTGTTCCAGCCTTATCTCGACTTATTTGTCATAGTATTCATTAATGATATTCTGGTGTATTCGCATAGTTAGGAGGAGCGTGCGGAGCATTCGAGAGTTGTGTTGCAGAAATTGAGAGAGGAGAACCTTGATGCAAAATTCTCCAAGTGTCAGCTTTGGCTCAGTTCAGTAGATTTCTTGGGGCACGTATTATCCATCGAGGGTATTCATGTTGATCCGAAGAAGATAGAGACAGTTCAGAGTTGGCCCAGACCATCCTCAGCCATAGAGATTCGCAGCTTTCTTGTTTGGAAGGCTATTATTGCCAGTTTGTTCAGGGATTCTCGTCTATCACATCACCCTTGACCAAGTTGACTCAGAAGGGTGCTTCATTTGTGTGGTTGGATGAGTTTGAGGAGAGCTTTCAGAAGCTCAAGACAACTTTGACCACAACTCAAGTGTTAGTTTTGCGATCATCTTCAGGTTCATATACCGTGTATTATGATGTTTTAAGAATTGGTATTGGTTGTATGTTGATGCAGGAGGGTAGAATTGTTACTTTTTCTTCTCATCAGTTGAATTCCCATGAGAAGAACTACCTCGTTCATGATTTGGAGTTGGATGCCATTATGCACGCGTTGAAGATTTGGAGGCATTACTTATATGGTGTGTCTTGTGATGTGCTTACTGATCATCGTAGACTCCAACACTTGTTCAACTAGTAGGATCTTAATTTGAGACCACGGAGGTGGTTGGAGTTGCTTAAGGAATATGATATCACTATATTGGACCATCTAGGAAAGACCAATGTGGTGCCCGATGCTTTAAGCAGAAAGGCAGTGAGTATGGGGAGTTTGGCATATATTCCAGTTGGGGAGAGACTTCTTGTAGTTAATGTTCAGGCCAACCAATCGGTTCGTAAGGTTAGATATTTTGGAGCCCAGTCGAGTATTGGCTTGTGTGGTTTCTCGGTCTTCGTTATATGATCGCATCAGAGAATGCCAGTATAATGATCTACATTTGCTTGTCCTTAAGGACAGAGTTCAGCACGATGATGCTAGAGATGTGACCATTGGTGATGATGGGGTGTTGAGTATGTAGGACCGGATATGTGTGCCCAATGTAGATGGGCTTCGAGAATTGATTCTAGAGAAGCCCCATAGCTTGCGGTATTCCATTCATCCGGGTGCCGCAGAGATGTATCAGGATTTGAGGCAGCATTTTTGGTGGAGGAGAATGAAGAAATACATTGTGGGATTTGTAGCTTGGTATCTCAATTGTCAGCAGGTGAAATAAGCATCAGAGACCGGGTGGCTTGCTTCAGCAGATGGATATTCCAGAATGGAAGTGGGAGAGGATCACTATGGACTTTAAAGTTGGACATCCACAGACTTTGAAGAAGTTTGATGCTATTTGGGTGATTGTGGATCGGCTGACCAAGTCCACGCACTTCTTTCCTGTATGTACTACCTATTCTCCATATCGGTAGGCAAAGATCTATATCTGGGAGATTGTTCATTTGCATGGTGTCCCAGTTTCCATCATTTCAGATATGGGCACTCAGTTCACTTTGCAGTTTTGGAGGTTTGTGCAGTGAGAGTTGGGTACTCAGGATGAGTTGAGCATAAATTTTCACCCTCAGACAGACAGGCAGTCCGAGCGCACTATTCAGATATTGGAGGAAATTTTGCGTGCTTGTGTCATTTATTTTGGAGGGTCATGGGATCAGTTTCTACCACTTACAGAGTTTGCTTACAAAAACAACTACCATTCGAGTATTCAGATGGATCCATATGAGGCTTTGTATGGGAGGCGGTGTAGATCTCAAGTTGGTTGGTTTGAGTCGGGTGAGGATATGCTATTAAGGTCAGACTTGGTATAGTATTCTTTAGAAAAGGTGCAGGTAATTCAGGAGAGGCTTCATACAACACAGTCAAGGCAAAAGAGTTATGCTAACAGGAAGGTTCAGGATATGTCCTACATGGTTGGTGAGAAGGTTCTGTTCAAGGTTTCGCCCATGAAGGGTATTATGAGATTTGGAAAGAAGGATAAATTTATTCATCGGTTCATTGGGCCTTTTGAGGTGCTTTGGAGGATGGGGAAGGTGGCTTATGAGCTTGCTTTTCCCCACAACTTGTCGCGTGTGCATCCGATATTTCATGTTTTCATGCTCCGAAAGTATATTGGGGATCCGTCTCATGTTATGGATTTCAGTATGGTTCAGTTAGATGGTGATTTGACTTATGATATGGAGCCAAAAGCTATTTTGGAGCATCAGGTTTGAAACTGAGGTCAAAGGATATAACTTCAATGAAAATGTTGTGGAGAGGTCAGCCCGTGGAGGAGGCTACCTGGGAGACCGAGCAAGAGATGCAGAGCATATATCCTTGCCTGTTTGAGACATCAGGTATGTTTCTTGACTCATTCGAGGACGGATGTTTGTTTAAGGGGGGGGATGTGACGATCCGGCCAGT
Source organism: Nicotiana benthamiana (assembly GCA_034376525.1). Lineage (NCBI taxonomy): Eukaryota > Viridiplantae > Streptophyta > Magnoliopsida > Solanales > Solanaceae > Nicotiana > Nicotiana benthamiana. The sequence goes on along the minus strand of CM067340.1, from coordinate 56,060,642 downwards.
CGTCTCATGAGTTACCACTCTATTTCCCCCATTTCGTCTTCTTATTTCTTTGCCTATCGGTTCTATATGTGATCGAGTTGGTTGGCTCGGGTTCGGAAAGGATCTGTTAATGTTTGAGACACTTAGTCTCTTTTGAGGAAGCTTAAGTTGAAAAAGTCAACCGGATGTTGACTTATGAGTTATAGGGCTCGGATGTGAGTTCCAATGGTATGGATAGATTTGGGAGGTGATTTGGGACGTAAGAGAGTGATCGGAATGTGTTTGGAGGTCAGGTGTAGAGTTAGGCTTGAATTGGTGAAATTAGATTTTTGGCATTTTCCAGTTGATAGGTGAGATTTCAATATAAGGGTCGGAATGGAATGCCTAGAGTTGCAGCAATTCCGTTGTGTCATTTGGGATGTGTGTGCAAAATTTCATGTCATTCGGACGTGGTTTGGTGGGGTTTTTGATCAAAAGCAAAATTTAGAAGATTTTGGAAACTTAGGTTTGAATACGATGTGTTTTGGTTGATTCAATGTTGTTTGAGGTATTTTGAAGATTGGTATAAGTTTGAATGAGGTTATAGGATATTTGTGTACCTTTGGTTGAGGTCCTGGGAGCCTCGGAGTGATTTAGGATGGTTGACGAAGAGATTGGAATTTTTGGTGAAGCTACAAATTTTTTGCTTATGTTGTTTCTGCACCTGCGGATTGGGGACCGCAGGTGAGATGCCGCAGATGTGAAGAAGAAGGCCGCAGCAGCGGAAAGGGCCTGGGAAGACTGGATCCGCAGAAGCAGTTGAGGAGCTGCACCTACGATGGCGCAGGTGCGGGCAATGCATCGTAGATGCAATTTTGGGTGACTTAAGTGAAAACCGTAAAAGCGGTTCAAGGACCTCAAATGCGGTACCGTAGAAGTACGATTTGGCCGTGATGCGAAATCCCTGAGCCAGAAGATATAAATTGTTTCCTTTACGATTTTTGAGCTATTCCACCATTTCTAAGTCGGTTTTGGAGCTTTTTGGACGATTTTGAAGAAGTATTTCAAGGGAACTTCATTGAGGTAAGGATTTTAGACCTAAAACTCGTTCCTATGGTATTATTTCATGGATTAGAGCTATAACTAATGGAATTTAAGGATTAAAATTGGGGAAACTACGACTTGGTATTGGAGATCTAGACTTGAGGATTTGAGGACCATTTATGGTCAGATTTTGGTACCTTTGATATGTATGAACTCGTGGGGAGATAAGGAATCTATAGATGTGAATTTTATCAAATTTTGAGACGTGGTCCGGGGGATCGGGTTTGTAAATTAATTATTTTCGCTTGGGCTTTGTTCCCTTAGCATATTTTGACGTTGTGATTCTTATTTTGGATAGATTCGATGCGAGTGGATGCCGATTCGAGGGACAAAGGCATCGTGGGCTAAAGTTCGACCGGATTGAGGTGAATAATGATTGTAAATGATGTCCTTAGGGTATGAAAACCCGGATTTGCACATCGTTATGCTATATTGAGGTGACACACACGCTAGATGACGAGCGTGGGGTTGTGCACTATTGGGGATTGTGACTTAGTCTATCCCGAATGACTATTTTATCGCGTATTTGACTAAAACATATTTGCTATCATTATATTTTGGGTTGAATGCCATATTTGGGCCTTGTGCCAACTATTTGAACCCTTAGGGGATTTTTATTGATAATTCCTCACTATTTTGACTTTATACTTGAACTCAGTCATGCTATATTCTACTGTTTTCATAACCCAGCCATGTTTACACTGCTTTAACACTTAAAATGATATTTTGAGTTAAGCATCATGTTTTGTTGTTGCTCGAGTGACTTTTGAGATTCTGACCGACTAAGGCTGGGGGCTTATGTTGTGAGAAAATACCTAATTAGGATTATGAGGCCGAGGGCCTGAGATTTGTACGCCACGAGGTGGCTTTTTGATATAAGGCTGAGGGCCTAGTGATGATACCACGAGATAGCTTGATATTGTGCTTGGACTGTAAGGGGCACCTTCAGGAGTCTACAAATCTCCAGTGAGCGCGGGTACCCATTGTGATGTGAGATATAACCCGAGGGGCTGGTTTTGTTTCTGAGATATTGCCCAAGGGGAGTATTTGTTGACATTGTGTCCGAGGAGCGATCCTTTATGTGTTTATTTTTTCTATTTGTCTGTTATTTTCTTGCTTAATTATTAAAATAACATTTTATGAAGTTTAAACTGAACCTAGTGATTTTACACATTTGTACTGCTTCACTATTTTTATTGGCTTTTACTTCTTCCTTATAGCCTGTTATATGCCTTACGTGATTTCTTACTTCTCAAACTTTATTTATGATTATTACTCACTGAGTTGGAATACTTATTTTACTCCGTGCACCCCGTGTACAGATTCAGGCGCTGCTCATCCTACTTGCGAGGGTTGAGAGCTCCCGACAGATTTCAGAGTCCACGAGGTAGTCGTTCGGTGTCCGCAGCCCCGTGCTTCTCCCCCTTTGTCTCATCTCTTTCTCTTTTAGTGATTCTGTAATAGTTTTGTTGACACTTCAGACCTGTAGTATATAATAGATGCTCCTAACTGGTGACACCCCGGTATCGGGCTGTGTTTGATTTTATTTCCGCAAATTGTTATGTTCACTTCTTATAATTTTGGGATTTTATCATATTTAAGACTTAATACATATTTTTTTAATTGCTTAAAATTAAATGGGAAAGTGTCGGCTGACCTTGTCTTCACGAGAAGCGCCATCACGATCGGGTCCGAGTTTAGGATCATAACAATAACATAAAAAGCAGTTCAAGAAGAACCATGATCGGCTGAGGGAAGTATTTTTTGCAATGGCCAAAGCATAAAAAAATAAAGATTTTAATTGCTTCATGCAAGATATGGACATTGATAAGAGGGTAAAGGGTTACATGTTCCAAGTTGGTCATGAAATATGGTCCATAATGCATTCCACTGTTAATAGATCCATGGTGATGACTTCAAATATTGCTGAGTCACTCAATGCAAGAAACAGAGAGGCAAGAGAGTTACCAATCATGAGTTTGCTAGATTATATGATGAATTTGGTTATGAAATGGAATAATACAAATAGAATGACTGCAATGGCCTAGGAAAAAAATATCATGAAGTAATGAAGGAAAATAGTTGTTTGTCACAGAAGATGACGATAAATATTCTTTTAACATGTCTTAGTTCATACACCTGAAAAACATACTTTGACAAAAATGCATTAATACTTGTCATATCCCTATTTTCGTTTTACTAATGATATCTATTTAAATTTAGGTAAGGCCTTCAACCGATTATGTATAAGTAGTATGGATGTTGAACAAAGACGGAATATAGTATGCATGCAAAAAAGAGAATGCTTGTGCAAACAATTTCAAGTGGATGAGATTCCTTGTCCACATGCTATAACAGTATTGGACTACACACATATCCAAATATTGTTGCCTATTACACCAAGGAATACTTCAAGAAGACATATGAAGTCCTAGTTAATCCACTTCCAGATGAAACTACATGGACTTCCAATAGAGGTGTTAGATAATGTGGTCCTACCACCGATAGTGAAGGGAAAACCAGGAAGACCGATGAAGTCGCGATGCATGGGACTTTATGAATATATCTATATTGAAACTGTTATATGTGGACTATGTGGAAAATAAGGACACAACAAAGAGCATGCAGGAATGCTCAAGACAACTTTTGTAATATTTTTCCTTCTAAATGTTACAATTATAATATTGAAAAAATAATGAGATCTGCAATGAGATTCTCTCTCATGTATGAATTAAGGTTCTACTTTTTGTCATAATGAAAGTATTTGTAGAAGTTTTATTCTAAATACTATTATGGATGTCGCTATATAAAAAATATATAAAACAGATGATAATATACAAAAGTATACAAAAAAGACTGTCACTATACAAAATAAAATATACAAAATAGACTGTCACTATACAATTTATATGTAATATGTTTTTCTTATACAAAAAATATCTAAAAAGGACTGTCATTATACAAAAATATACAAAATAGAAATGTATATTTATACAAAAAAATAGACCGTCACTATTATATATACAATTTACATAGACTGTGACTATATAAAATAATATATAGATAGATATCACTATACAAAATATATACAAAATAAACTGCTGCTATACAAAAAATATACAAAATAGATGTCACTATACCAAACATATACAAAGGACTGTTATTATACAAAACTATACAAAATAGACTATCGCTATACAATTTATATACAGTTAGCCACCCCAAAAACTTCCTATAACGACTTAGCAACACCAGCTAAATTTGCAAAATTTGTAAAAAATGCAAAACATGTCGAAACAGATTAAATTGTATAAATTACAAAACTAAAACTGCAGAAAAGTCAAAACTATACAAAATCTAAAATGTTTATAATTTCACTATTAATTAAAAACTACACAACAAGTCGCAATTAAAAGTAATATTCAACATTAGCATTTCAAACATATTATTCAAAAACATCTCAAACAAAAAGCATGAAACGTGATATAAGTATGCAAGTGTATCCAATCATAGACAATATTAGAACCAAACTACTTCCATCTTAAAACTACATGTGAATTTTCTGTTAAACTATCCCAAACTACTTCACTTGCCTTCAACTTCCCCTTTTTCTTGCTATCCTTCAAAGTCTCGTCATAAACGGCATGCGTCTTGCCCTTTTTCTTGTTATCATTTAAAGACTTGTCATCAACAACGGAATGCGACTTACTTTTTTTCTTGTTATCCTTTTTTGTCTGATCCTTCAATCTACTCGTAGACTCATCATCGCTATCTGCATGTCCTCTTTGTTTCTTCACTCTATAATCTCATAGCGATATACCATATCGCTTCCGTATACCATCAATATCAATAGCTTTAAGAATACTGATGCCTTGAATGATGTACTCAGCAAATGCAGCAACATAAACACCGCAATCAGTACATACAAGGTAGCACATACACATTGAATAAGTTAGGATATTCAAATAGGAATTCATGTACAAAAAACAAATAAGAATAAGAAATATTCAATAATGATTTACGTATTATCTTGCATTGGCAACCCATCAACGACATGAATCTCAAAGGGATCATTGGTGGGAATTCCTATAGGATTCTCCTTTGTGTCTGAAAAACCAATATGATGAAGGAAATATGGGAGCAACACTGAGTATGGCTCAACTGATCTCCGAACTGCACTATTCTGCCGCGCGCTACTCATGGAATCGTATACATAAATGCGCAGATCTTTGAATAATAATCTCGCTAATATCCCGTGCCACTTATCAGACAGATTTATAGGGGAAAAAACTTTGTCAACAATATACCAAGGAACATTACATCTTAAAAAATACCCAAGTATATACTCAACAATTGGATCTATTTCAGTAATCAAATTCATGTCTCAAATTTTCTCTAAAAACTCCTTGTACAAATTCGAAATCAAGCAGTTAAACCAACAGTCTGCAGTTGTGAATATTACTGGAACACCAATACCGTACTTCCCTTTCTTTCTCAAATAGTAAAGAATTACATCAGTATGCTAAAATATGAAGAATATACACACATAGCCAGAAAATTACAGTATGATAAAACTAAAAATGTATATCACCAGTTTATATTTTAAGTTAAAGCATTGACTTACTGAATCACACAATGGTAGGCCGGGATATGCAAATGTGAAGGATCATTTTTTTTTCTCCAATATCATCAACTCCAAACTCAAAGATTTTATTTAGCTTATTGCTAGCTTATGTATAAACACCGTCCCTGATGAATCATGATAAAAAGATATGGTTCATAACATGAAACACTAAAATAAACAAGAAAAAAAAGAAAAAACTGGAACATAAAATTTACGGAGCATTAGTCCTTAAGTCTCTACTGATTAAAGTGTTCCACTTACACAATACTCTGAAATCAACAGGATTATTAACATTTTCTTAAAAAGGATCTTTTATAGTCAACATGGGCTTCTTTGACTTAGTTGGCTTCTTTTGAACAACTTGGATGGTGCCACCAGAGTCAGACGTGTTCGTGAATAGTGACTTCATGACCCTTGTTGGTTTCCTTTCTCTAGGGTTCATTTCAGGTGTGTCATGATCAACAGCAACTATACGATCTTCCTGCATAGTAGCAATATTTTTTCTCCACTCCTAAACAATCATCATGTACAATATTTTGATTGAAATACTTTTTTGTAGTTATTTGAGGCTCAGCATCACTACTCCAACTATTATCCTCACCAACTCCCTCACAACTATTTTTACCAAGTTGCACAGAATCATCTACCAAACTTTCCATATTAGCAGTATTTTTGTCACAAAACTTCTGGGTGATTGCAGTGATTATGCTCGACATCCTCAATCCAGGCTTCGTCATCACCAACTCCTTCACTATTCTTACCATCTTCTATTGAATCCTTCACTACACCTTCCATAACATCAACAGTTTGCTCTTAACTTATCTCATTATCAATATTTTTCTTTACAACTTCTTCAATGCCAATATTTTTCTCCATAACTTTCTCACTGCAAAAATTATTCTCTGCAACTTCCTTATCATGATGGTCATCATCTTTTCCATTACCCTGTTCAGAAAAAATATACAAAAGTTGTAAAATTATAGTAATAGGTAAAAGTAACAAATAAGTATAGTCATACGAATACCTTTGAAGTATCGCGTTCACCTAGAGTTTTAAAAACCTTTTCAAATGAGAAAATCATTAAATACTCCAAAGATAAAACCTTGTCGTTTACTATAAAAGAATAAAGTGAAACCGAATATCAATTAAATTGTCAGAACTGTTCAAAGACAAAATAGAACTGTATCATATTGATTTCACTTCTCAAAGGTTTCCGTTCTTTCTCGCTTAATTCAAGTTACTGAGCTATGGATCCCGATTTTTATTGTTGATAGATTGTGGTTCCGGCTTATTTTTGAAGTGCTTCTTAGCATTTGTTTTAACTTCAGCCGCGATTCCAGATTCAATATGAATCTCATTTTTTATCATCACAAACCGGGACAAAGTCATGCTATTGAAGCCTTGTTTTTCATCATTTGTTGGTGAAATATTATCAAACACCAACTATAAATAAATAAATAAATAAAAGTTAGCAATTATAAATTTTTAAAAAAAAATAAAAGACAACTTATGTATCAGAAATGTATAATTTATGTATTAGAAATGCATAAGTTATGTATCCAAAATGTATAGTTTATGTATGAGAAATGTATATTTTTTACCTGCTCCTGACTTAAAAGAAATAATTTATCCTCAATCGCTTAAGGGTCACCTTCTTCTTTACATACCAGTTAAGTTTGCGTGGTGCAAGATCTCCAATTTGGTAAGCGAGATTTTTGCGAGTATATGAGAAGCATTCATAAAACCAACACTGAAATGCCAAAGGCAAACTACCATATCGGTACATCTCTCGCGTGCTACGAACCTTAACGTTCATTGACTCAAACGTAGCATTAAAACCACTTTTCCCCAAGGGAAAGTCTTAAAATCACTAGATTCAACCAATAAAAAATCATTCTTTGTTATCAAATCATCATTCGTAATAGAAAATAGGAAACTGCGAATGAAATACAATAGTGCAATCTTTAATGCATCCTCATCAGATTTTCACATTTTTTTAAGAAACAATCAGTTAATAATTTCTTACACACTTTCGGCATGCTTGAAAAGTACAATTCCATCAACTGACTCGACTGGATAGATTCATAATCCTTATTGGGATTACCATTACACTTTAAACCTGTAATAATATAAAACTCTGCAAGTCCAAAGCGCAACTTAGTACTATTTACTTTAACCCATAACTCATTATCTTTAGGTGACACTACTTTACTAAGTAATAGTGAATGGATAAGTTGGTTCTGTATAAAAAATTCGAGAAAGTTCACAAAATAACCAAAACATGTTCTTCTAAACATCTCAATCTGCTGATCATCCAAACTATCTTTCAAATGTTTCACTATACTGCAGTTTGTATGCACACTGATATGGGTACTATAATGATCACCCAAAGGAACATAGTAATCCCAAAGTTGCAAACAACACAAAAATATAAATATATATAAGCTTTATAACAATCACAAATACGCACTTTAGACATTACTTATACACTATGTGAATATATGATACACTTTATATACAAAAATTGTTCATTACTTATTGACTTTATATAAATTATATACAATAAAAAAAGAATGATATATTTTATATAAAAATCTCAAACATAACTGCTATATTGGATAAATTTCTACATTCTAAAATAAACTAAGCTCACACAAGTCAAAGTTATATCCTTTGAAAATATTTTCAAATCAGATGAGCTAGAACATTTTTTGATCAACATGAATTTTTCTCTTTTTTGACGGAACTCATTCCCATCCCTTTTAGCCTTACTTTTAGAATCTTTACCCTTATCCTTTACAACATCCTTCACCACTATTTTAATCTTTCTTTTTGAACTTGTAGCTTACGCTGAGTAATTTGTGACCTCGTTACTCTATTGTTGGGAGTCCTGCTACGAAAACGAGTCATTCTATCAACATGGGTACTTTGCATTCCTTCAATAGGGGTATTTTGCATTCCTTCAATAGATTTAGGGGTTGCATGCCCCAAATCGCACCCAAATTTGGGTAAATCTTTAAAATCATCATCATCATTACTAATGAAATTAGGGTTATATTTTACTAATTTACCAGCTAATTTCAGAGAATTGGAGATGCCTTCAACTTCCTATTTTTTTTCTTTTAAAGAATTCTTTTACTCCGTTATAGAGTCGAAAACCTACTGAAATTTTGACTTACATTGAGAGCAAGAGTAAAAATGGAGAACCTGTGTTTGAGAAGAAAGGTGTTTTGAGAGAGCCAAGTGCATTAGGAAAATAACGGAACTAGTTAAAAAGCGTGGGTGATTTATGAATTATGGTTTATTAGATGTAATAAGTTTGGGTCGGAGGGACATTTCGAGTCCAAAGAGAAAAATATGGGCTATTAAAATTTTGAAAGGCTATACAGGTTAGTTTTCTCAAACTTGCGCGCACCACATAATATGTATTTTGAGATTGATACTGAAATTTATTTACTTACCTATTTATTTGAATCTGTTGTTGATTGTGATAATTGAGGATAAGCTGTTACCAGGGATTAAGAATATAAGAAGTAAATAATATAATTTTAGGTCAAACTTCAAACATTGATATTCTATTTATCTTTTGAAAATAAAATTTATATATAATTTAAAACTAAATAATAAATTTTAACAAACCAAATTAAAATACTTGAGAAAGCATAATATAGAAAATATTTTTCTCAGAATAAGCAACTCAAGGGGAAAATCTGTCTCAGTCCTTTTAGGTGTGCACAAGTCCCATTCATACAAGTTGCCAAGTTGAGCCTTGTTTTTGTTGACTTGAAACTTTGGGGCAGTCTTTCTTGTTATTGCAACATCCTACTAAATTGTTAATACAAGTTGAAAAACTGTGTTGTGCACTTTTTCAAGATCGTCAAGAAAGTAATCACTTGTAAAAATATGGTCTTAACGCTTCGATCATAAGTAATTCTTTATGGTCAACTATGCACCCTGAACTCTCAAATGGAAACATGATGAATTGACTCAATTAGTGAATTATATTTATTTACGCTAAATAGGTCAAGAGTATATAGTTATACTTGGTTGAATAAAATTTTTCACTTTCGACCAAAAAAGACAAATAGGTCAAGTACTCAAATCAAATTATTGAAAAAAAAAGTGTTCTGAATACAATTTAGTGTCCAAGAGATCAATTTCAAATTGCATATTAAAATGCTTCCAATGCATGCCATTTACTAAGCTTAGGAGCCGTTTTGGGCCAATAAACAAACAAAATAAAGAAAAAAATTGAAATAGTTTTCCACCAAACTACTTAAACTAAAAAAAGTCAGCAGATGTATAATATACATGAACTCATAAATAATATGTATATAATCGAGTATAGCCACCATATAATACAAGGATCTTTAAATAAATAGCTGGTTATCTTTATTGTTATTTTTTCTTGCCATATGCATAGTGTATACATTGATTATATTAATTATACACATATAATATATAAATTGTACATATTATACCTCCACCAGTAATTTTTAGTTTAAACAATTTGGTGGGAGGCTATTTAGGTTAATTCTTCTATAATATATGTGTACTGGTTTGGAAAAGTAAACAATGAATCCAACCGGCCATTGTATAAAGATCCTACGCAATGGTACGAGAAACAAATCTAAAGCGGGGGATTTGCAGTCGTGTACTATATTTGTGCCACCTTTTAACATGCATTTTATCTTTAATATTATTGAGTTGGCAGCCAACTGACAAAAAAATCATAATAATATGACAATTATACCCCTGTCAAAATATATAAAATCTGCATCACGTATTAGTCGTGTGATCTGTGACCTCATTCGTGAAAAAGATCTCCTCCTAGCAAATTTATCAAAAACCCAAAAACTTGAACTAGATTCATCTTCAGAATCACACTTGCATGAAGTTGCTTGACCGATATAACATGAAATTTTCACTTATAGATCTTCAAAAACTTTTTAAAACTCAATTTTAATGCGTGAAGGATGTAGAAAAAAGTTGTTTCACATTGAAGAATGAAGTTATTTCACATTGAAGTTAAAACTTCATGTTAATGTAGCATCATGTTGTTTCATATTGAAGCTAAAACTTCTTGCTGATGTACGTTAAAATTAGTTAGTTCATTTGCTAAAACTTTATATCAATATATACTAAAAATTTGTCTTGCAATATATGAAATAGGTACAAGTTAAAAAGAAAAGAAGCAATCAAATAGAATGTCCATGTAACTTTTACCATGTGAAGCTCATTAGGCCCACTTCCAGATATGAAGCTCCTCGACTACATTGGCCCATTTGGCAAAATTAGCTAATCCAAAAGCCCCAAAAAGTAGGTGTCATTGTTGGAACTTCTCCATTGTTTTTATTTTTTGGTTAACAATCTTTTTTGGTTTCGGCGTACTCACAGAAGGCATCTAACTGCAACTCCAATCCCTTTATTTTACTTCTCTGATTTTGTTTCTTTATTTCTTTTAATTTCTTATAATATTTTTAGACAAGAGGAATTGCTTTGATGGTAAGCAATTCAGTCTCCCCAAAAGTAAGGTGGGAAGCTCTTGAAGGAAAGGATGTCGGACGTCTATTTGAAAACAGCCTCTCTAACTCAGGGTAGGGGTAAGATCTGCGTACATACTACCCTTCCCAAACCTCAGTAAGTGAGATTATAACGGGTTATTGTTGTTGTTGTTATTATAATATCTTTAAATGGACTAAAACCAGAAGCACCTAAACTAGGAGACAAGAATGAAGCAAGAAGTAGCGATTAAGGATTCAACTACTATGCTACTTAATTTATAGGGAAAAGGGCCAAAATTATACCTTTATTATTGAAATTAGTCACGTTAATACACCAATCTATTTTACGACTAAAATTATTCCTAAATCTAACGGATTTCCTACGTGACAACCGGGACCCCCAAAATAATATGCCAACTAGGCTTTTTTTTTACTCGCCCACCATTTTAATAACCCGCCCCACTTTGTAATAACCCGCCCCAAAAATTCATCATCCTCATCCTTTCTCTGTAAATAAAATTTCTTCATAACCCACCAAAAACTTCCGCTGTAAATTTCTTATTCTCTCTATTTTTTCATTTTTCAATATCCCATATATACGTACATTGTTTCTATTTGTATCTCTTGCCGGATAATGCCAGATACGTCTGTTATTCAAAAATTTTCGGCGGTCGGTTTTCTCATCGGAAACTTCACGGCGGGAAGAAAAGAGTGGTGGAGCAGTGTGGTGGTTGTCATGGCAAAAGCCGCCGACAACTGTATCTCCATGTGTGATTGAGGAACACAATATTCTTCTACTTAAAATTAAAGGGAATCGCCTAAAAATTATAGTCATCGGATTAATTTTCAAAAAATGACACTGATAAAACATGACATATTTATTCTTCAACAAGTGAACTTTCCCACATATGATTCTAATAATCTATTTTATGTCATATATTGGTAAAAGAAGGTGGTGGACTGGTGAATCAGTAGTTGTTTATTCATATTTCTGATCTTCAACTCTTAACAAGAAGAGGGTCAACGAGAAGGGAAGGTTCCAAGAAATGAATATGGGTCAAACAAATAGGCATGGGTCAAAAAAATGAGCATGGGCCTCTACAATTCGGGTTGGTATTTGCTTAGTTAACACATTAAATGAAGGGTCTGACTGCCACGTAGGAAATCTGTTAGAATTCAGGGATGATTTTGCATACTTTGCTAACGGCATGAACAATTTTACATACTTTGTTAACTGTATGGACAATTTTAGATCGAAATTAGAAACAGGTATAAACGTGGCTAATTTTCAATAGTGGGGTACATTTTGGCCCTTTTCCTAATTTATAACCAATAATCTAATTACTTTTTTAGCAAAATTAGTCATATCCCAACTAACAAAAAGTGGAGCCGTTGTTGGTGACTTGCCATAATGGTCAAATGCTGCTCTTTAATCAATTAACCAATGGTTGGCAGCAACAATTTTTAAATTAAATAAAAAAAGAAAGAACTAAAAATCAACCGCAGCATAGAAAATAAAAAATAATAATTTTGTCCATGCGTCAAATTTTCACAACTTCACAGCAAATTTTCGATTTTCCAATGACATAGCTCGCTGCAAATCGGGCAACCCAATAACAGAACAAGTAAACACCACTCTCTCCGATCTGTTACTGTCGCCAGCCGCCGCATTATTCATGCTCCACCACCGTAATCCGCCGCCGTTCTTGAACTCCCAACCCACTATCTCCTCCGCCATCTCCGACGACTTGTACATGTATGCATAATCTCCAGCTAAACACACACTAACTGAAGAAACTCCAAAAGTTTCACTTTTCAGCTTCTTAATTAACGCCGGCGGCATTTCCCCCATTTTCTCACACTCAAAATTCTCTGAGTTCACTTTCCAAATTTTAACTCCAATGACATTTTCAGCGTCTCCGATCATGCCAATGAGTATCAGACGTCCATTGGAGAATCCGATGATCGAGTGGAAAATTCGTGGGTCGGGCCTTAGCTCGTAAGGTCCGGACCAATTCTTAGTTTTCGGGTCGAAGCAGTGACTGACGCCAGTGAATTTCTCGGTGACAATGAGTTTATCGCCGGTGGTGGCGATTGACAGCCACGTGGAAGCCGCAGAGTCTTTGAGTATAGCGGGCATAGACTCACACGTTTCCCACGTTTGAGTCTCCATGTTGTAGATTTCCACGGCTAAAGGATCGTCCTCAAAATCGCATGTACCACCGGCTATAACGATGGAGCCGGCTACGTGAGCCACTATAGGATCGGTCCGCCACACGCGCGGTGCATCCACGTGATGCCACGTGACATTCATCGGGTCAAATGAGAAAGAGAGCTTTGAGGGTGAAAGCACGTAGAGCAAATTGGAATGGGATGATCGGAGGGCGGAGACGTACTTAATGGACGGTTGAGATATGTCAAGCCACACGTGTGAGCGGGGGTCATAAGCGTGTACAGAAATGTCATAGGGTGAGCGAGTGCATTGGGTGTGGATAATGAGCCACGGCTTTGGTTTGTTGAAGCATCGAAGAGAAGAAGTGATAGCTCGGCTCCATGATTTTGACACGCACGAAGCAGGAACCAAGTCGACTAGTGGCAGGTGCGAAAGAATAACCTCTAAGACATCTCCATGAATAGGGGCTTCATCATCAAGAACAATGGCCATTTTTTTGATAGTTTGAAGTAATTGAATATCTTATAAATGAAAAGTTTGATGCAATAATGGTTTATATTGAAGAAAAGAATGGGTTGAGGTTGGTATTTATACAGGGGAAGTGGATAATAGTTGGTGAGAGGTATTTTGGATATTTGGTTCATTATAGCAATATTGATGCACGCCCCACTAGTGGTTGTAAAATGTTGACTCACCAAGAACGATGAACTATGTCAACTTCAAAAGAGTCATTTTAGTTTTTTTTCCACACCATTTTGAATTCTACTAGTTGGTGGCACATCTCTTTTAGTAGTTGTTTATGAGTCTTCAATATAAAATGTATATGTCACCGCGAGAAGGATATTTCGTCAAAAACCAGTGGATTCTTCGTAAATGGAGGCGCTAGGGATTTGGGCGATGGGTGCTTTTGGCCCACCCTGTAAATTTTTCGATTTTACTATTTGTTTATCCAATTATTCCTTTAGATGTAATTTGTATAGTTTTTTTTAAGCCATTTGGTGTCGGAAATTACTGACTCGATGAATCCAAATTTATACTATAGATGGTCCTTTATGGAGTTTAGCGTTATTTTTTTCACATTTTCAAAACTTGAATACAAGATCAATGGTTATAACCAAATAAACCTTTACCATTTAATCAGATTTCTCCACAGTAAACATAGTACATTGCATTATCGTATCATTCCAATCAATTTATTTCGATTGTTGACTTTGAATATTAATGAAGACTAGTGATTTTCGGTGCACGAAATATTTCAATTTTTCATGCAGGATTTGGTAGAGGGCCGCATTCAAAAAAATGTGATGTAAATAGCCTATTCTAATATAATCATTAACGGTTGAGTCAACGGGTCGGTATTGTTACATATAAATAATAGAAATAATTTTACCGTTGCTCTAATTAGGGGTGTACATAGGCCGGGTTGATTTGGTTTTTACAATTGCCAAACCAAATCAATTGTGTCGGGTTATTAAATCTAAAGATCAAACTAAACCAATAAAACTCAGGTTTTTCAATGTCGGTTTTTCTCGGGTTTTCGGGTTATTCAGGGTTTTTCGATTTTTTTCTCGGTAAAATCTTTGTAGAACAAAACATATAACGTATGCTCAAAATATTTCTTTATTCCTAGTAAGATACAACTATATAAAGTATTTTTCAAGAAAATAATACAAAATATGTGTGGCATGACATTATCCTAAAATATTCAACAATAAAGACAACAAAATTATGTAATATAAATATTGCTAATTAAAAAGCCATAATATAAATAAACATAATCTAAAAGCACTAAGTCTTGCTAAAATAAATAGACTAATAAGGGAGTATTAATTACATGACTAAAAGCTAAAGCAAAATAAAATGGGTTATACATTTTTTATCTAAATTATTGCAAAACAAAAAAATAGACATTCAATACATTCTCATTCGTAATATTGAATTGAATGTCTTTTGTTAGTATTAATATTGATTGTCGACATTATGTAATTTACTAATATTAATGGCTATAAAACTTATTGGAGCATTCAAAAGTTCTAAGTCCAACCTTGAAATAATACCTTAAAAGATAAAATTATGAATTTTTTTAAGAAATATTTATAAATTACATTACAATAAGTATATTTATATATTAATATCCTGTTTGAAAAGTCACCTAGGAATTGGATTTGGATGTAATTGGGTGTAATACACAGTTTGGCATGTTTGTTTGGCCAAGTAATTACTTGCTCATATGGAGGATTATGTTTATGTAAGATCGTGTAGTACCAAACAATGCGAAACTCTAGCTGCTGTAGGAAATATTAGTGCCATAAATGGCCTAATGTTTGGCAAAAGTAATGCATGTATAAACAATATCTATAGGAAGGAGACAACCCTCCCTACTTAGCCTTATATATATAATAGTTACTTTCTCTTTCAAAAAAGAATTACTTGGTCAGCGTGGAATTGGGTGTAATTGGAGGGGTGTAATTACCCGCCCCAATTCTCAAGGTTGAGATGAGAATTGGTGGTAATTACACTATGTAATTACAAGGTTGCTTTTTAGTTTCATTTTTTTTATTTAAATTTTAAATTTTAGTTTTATTTTTTAATTTCTTTTAAAATTTAAAAATATATTTTTCTTTGTAAATTATTTATCTTTTATGTGTCTTTCTTTACTTTTTTTATTTCATGTAATTGCTTATATTTTATTTTATTATTCTATTTAAAACTACACCTCATAATATTATAAATAATGAATCATTAACAAACTTATCATACAATGGCTGATGCAATTAAAGTGAAATTTTATTGTTGAATTTGGTTATAAACTTATGTTTTCTAATCTAAAGTTATAGTGAAACTTATTATTATTATGTTGGATTTTGACATGTGCTTAGCAATATTTTTTGGATTTTGGAATTGTGTTATATTTATGGTTCAAATTTACTTGTTTTAATAATATAGGCTCACGTCGCATATTATTTATTTTTTAATTAAAATTGATGGATCAGTTTGGTCAAATATTTGAATATGTTATGGCATTATATTTATAAATATTAATTTTTTTATCAAATATGAATTCCATGATGTTCATATAAAAAACCGTATATTTTTAGTTTTTGTAAGTATCTAAACTAAATATTATTAATTTTAATATATATATATATATATATATATATATATATATATATATATATATATATATATATATATATATATATATATATATATATTATTTTGACAATATTAATTATAAATATATAATTAGTCATTAATTTATATTCACAAAAAATATACATCTTAAATACCAAATACAATATTATTTATACTTAAAAAATTTATAGCCATATATTTATTATATTATCTTTTTAGTTTTGATAATTATTTAATTTAAAATTTAATCTAAACGTGTAATTACACTTGTGCAACCAAACAGTAAACTTGTAATTACACTATGACAAACAAATAGGTCGTCTTAATTTCACAACTAGGTAATTATTGGGTTGTGTAGTTACTACCCTAGTAATTACACCAATTCGAATTACAGGGTGGCTTTCCAAACAGACTCTAAAAATATCTAAAATTTCTATATATGTAATGTTAGGTTGGTTTGGTTTCGTTTTGACTTTCTTTAGTTAAAACCAAGCCAAACCAATTGTCGTAGGTTTTTTTTCCCAACACCAAACCAAGTCAAACCAAACCATAGTTGGATTTTTTTTCTCGATTTGACTCGGATTATCTAATTGGTGCGGTTTATCAATTTTTTTGTACACCCCTAGTTCTAATGCTTTCATTCGAAGAAGATTGAAGTGGAGCGTATAAATTAAAAAGAAAGAATTACAATAAAATACACATAACTTCACATCATAACAAAAAATGGTCCATATATTTAAGCTTTACCCAACCTAGCCCGTAATGTATATATTTTGAAAATACTAGCTCTTGCAAATTCAAAATTTGTGTTCTTACAACCATTGCTTCTAAAAGCTATGAAGTTAAATATGTGTTCTCACAACCATTGCTTTGACTCTCTCTTCTCCTCATATTTTTTACATATGCTTCAAGGGGCTGTCCGCCATTACTGCTTCTCTCCATATATCACCTGGTTGAAATATAAGAAAATTGAAGAGTAGAAGTCAATCATTAAAGGCCATTCAAAGTTTTGATTTAGAAAATATAATTTCTTGTAATTTTTAATTGTTTGAATTGGATATTATTTCAATTGATTGAAAATATCAAAAGGAGTTCAAAGTTTAAATTTGAAGTGATTTGGAGTAGAATTGAGCAAGATTTGAGTTAAATTTCAGAAAAAATGAAAGGAAGAAGACGAAGTCAGTTTTTTGTATAACCTTGTATAATAGTGTATATGGGTGTATAAACACATCTTATACACTATTATACACCTTTATACAAACGTATGTAGAGGAACTTCTTCGACGATTTTCAGTTACAATTCTTGTTCAAAACCAGTCCAAATCTCCATTAAATGACTTCAAATTTTATATACAACCTTATTATAATATTTCTAACAAATGTAAATAACACCCACTCCAAATTTCTTACAAAATCAAATTCGAAATTTAAACCCACTTATTTAAACTTGTTAAAAATCTAATTTTCACCACCTGCATGGATTTAATTTGTTAAACTAATATTTGAGTCACAGTTATTGATTCGAAAATTAACTTAAAAGCTTAAGCAATCTTTTTAAAAAATTAAATAGTTATTTTGATAACCTATTGGAGTTGAATATTGAATCTTAGCCTATTATTTTTGAGTTAGTTAATTATGAATTAAAATTTAGACAATAAAATTAAAAATTAAAATATCCAACTGTTCTTATGTGAAATTCTCCCAATAAAAAATCAAATGTTGTTGGTCTTGCTGAAATTGAAAGCAAGATGACGAAATTTTAGAAATATACAATGATACGGAGATCGATGAAATACATAATGTAGTCGTAGAAACGTAATTACTTGTCTTTGTTTAAGAGGTCAAAGTCATACTCGTAATATTTCTGATGCCTCTTCTCGCGGCTTCGTTTGGCCTTAATTTTTGTCAAAATAAATTTAAATTTTGTTTTTAAAATTTATATTTGGCTATAAATTTTATTTATATTTTGGTCAAATCACAATCGTAAATTTTAAATCTCAAAGTCAGCTATTGAGCTGAATTTGGGCCAAAATCCCAAAACTTGAAAATTATATATATTTTTTTCCAAAATAAAGCTGGAAAATATGACTTGGAAACGTATGCTCAAACATACTTTCATTTTCAAATCAAACTTCACTCAAAATCAGATTTTTTAAAATAAAGTTGAGATCTATGGCCAAACGCTAATGTAATATCCAGTGGGGTCCCTTAATCTGAAACTACACCTTATATTTGAAAGGGAAATTTGTGCCACCTACCATCTACTTATAAAAAATGTACTACTCCCTCCGTTCACTTTACTTGATATGTATGTTAAAAAATTTTTAATTTTATTTGTCACTTTACGACGAGACGGGTTGCTCTGATGGTAAGCAACCCCCACTTCCAACCGAGAGGTTGTGAGTTCGAGTCTCCCCAAGAGCAACGTGGGAAGTTCTTAGATGAAGGATGTCAACGGTCTATTTGGAAACAGCCTCTCTACCAAGAGTAGGGATTAGGTCTGCATACACACTACCCTCCCCAGACCCCACTAAGTGGGATTATACTGGGTTATTGTTGTTGTTATATGTCACTTTACACATATCAAGAGAAAATAACTTTTTTTTTTCCTTTTATACCTATAATATTTATTATTCATTTTAATTTATTTTCTCAAATCCAATAAAATATGCATTAATTAATATAAGTATCACGATAAATTATGAACTTCATTTATTATTTTTTAAAAAACGTTTTGTCAAATAAAAGTAATATATTTTCCATCGGTATCGAATGGATATATCAGTTATCTATTGCCCAGCGGCCAGCAGGGCCAGAAAAGTCGCTGGTCTAATTAATCTGAATCTTAATTTGACAACAGTGTTATGAAATAGAAGATTCTTACACTTCTATTTAAGGTGAATGTCTTTAATGTACTTAATTAGAGAGATTTTAGAGTCCTAATATTGGTACCAAGATCTTCCTCCTCCCTATAAATAGAGGTGCTCTCTACCATTGTAATTCACCCCTCTCAACTCAATAAGAAGAACTCTCTCTACTCTTCTCTCTATTGCTATTGTTCTTGTTCTATTGTTCTTGTCTTTTGCTTTAGTTTATAACACGTTATCAGCACGAGACTCTACCGCCTCAAGTACCATTCTCGAAAATCCAAGGTATTTTCCCTCTTCCTAATTTAATTTCGAGTATGTCTGACATTATGAAAAGAAAGTTCGTTGCCCTTGAAATTTCGGGCAAGAACTATATGACATGGGTGTTGGATGCTGAAATCCACCTAGATGCTATGGGTCTCGGAGACACCCTCAAAGATAAAGAAAAAGCATCCACCCAAGATTGTGCGAAGGCCTTGATTTTCTTGCGCCACCACCTTGACGAAGGTTTGAAGATTGAATATCTCACCGTCAAGGATCCACTCGTTTTGTGGAACAGCTTAAAGGAGAGATATGACAACCTGAAGTTGGTCACTCTGCCACAAGCACGATATGATTGGGCCCATTTGAGGCTACAGGACTTTAAGTCCGTTTCTGAATATAATTCTGCTATGTTCAGAATTACTTCTAAACTGAAGCTATGTGGAGATAACATCTCCGATTACGATATGCTTGAGAAAACGTTTACAACGTTTCATGCCTCCAATATGCTACTGCAGCAACAGTACCGAGAGAAAGGCTTTACGAAGTACTCTGAACTGATTTCTCTCTTACTAGTGGCTGAGCGAAATAATAATCTGCTCATGAGAAATCACGAAAATAGACCAACTGGGTCTACACCACTGCCTGAAGCAGATATGGTGCACTCGCATTATGCCAAACATAAAAGGGACCATGATCACGGTCATAAACGGGGTCAAAGCCAAGGACGTGGACAAGGAAGAAATTCCAAAGAAGTCCGTCACCCCCCAAAGAGAGATAACCACCGAAAGCAGAAACGGGGTCCAGAAGATCCTAAGGTAAATAGTTCAGAAACTATATGTTATCGTTGCGGTGGAAATGGGCACTGGTCTAGGACTTGCCGTATACCAAGACACTTGGTTGACCTTTATCAAGCATCTCGAAAGAGAAAAGGCCCTGAAACAAATTTTGTCTATAACGACAATGAGGATATCACCCACCTGGATGTGGCAGACTTCTTTGAGCAACCCGATGGAAAAATAGACCACCTAATCGGCGATGGATCCGTGATGAAAGAAGATGGAGTTATTTGATTTTGTTCTACTTATTTGTATTAGTTAGTGAATAAACTAATAGTCATTAGCATTAGCTCGTATTAGTTAGTTCATAAAGCAATGTTAGCAGTAGTTCTTTAGAATATCTTCAATATGCTCAAATATCAATAAAACTTTTATTTTCCAGTGGGGGTAATCGACTAGCCTGAAAAACTAGTCGATTATCAACTATTTTCGCATTAAAGTTGAAAAACAATTGATCAACAATCGATTGTCGTTGACTAACAATCGATTGTCTTAAAACAGTGAGGTCTGGAAATTTTCAAAAATCATCCACAATCGATTGTCTTTCTCTAACAATCGATTGTCTTGAAACAGTGAGGTCTGGAATTTTTCAAAAATAACCAACAATCGATTGTCTATGCCTAACAATCGATTGTCTTAAGACAGTGTGATCCGAAGTTTTTCAAAAATAACAAATAATCGATTGTGTGTGTTTAACAATCGATTGTCTATGTTCAAACAATCGATTGTGTGTGTTTAATAATCGATTGTCTTATGAGAAACGCTGAAATTTTCAAACTGCAAAGGAATTGATTATGGATAACATATCTGATTTTGTTAGCCAACTGTTAGTAGCAGATTTTGAAAATATTATGTGACACAAAAGAATTGAACTTGTTTATTCTTATGTTCGTGTATTTCTTTTGTATGTTAAACTATGGGATAGCAAATATGGATATCTCACAAAGCGAACTTGGACCAACGTCCAATTGTAAAAGTATTTGCCTAGTTGATTCATGTACTACACATACAATACTCAAAGAAAAGAAGAGTAATTGTGTAAGGCAAACATTACTACAATCTATGGAAGTAGTAAATTGATTGAAGGCTCCGGAAGAGCAATTGTAACTCTGCCCAAAGGCATGACGTTAATCATAGAGAATGCAATGTTCTCCTCCAAGTCTAAAAGGAACTTGTTGAGTTTTAAAGATATCATTCAAAATGGATATCATATTGAGACAATAGATGAGAATAATCTTGAACTCTTCATGAAAACAAGGCTGCCCGCTTCGACTTGGGTTCACGCCATTTTGCATGCAACAATACTAGTTTGTCGGCTGCCCACTTCAGTTTGGGGTCACGCCATTTTGCATGAAGCAATGCTAGTTCGTCGGCTGCCCACTTCGGTTTGGGATCACGCCATGTTGCATGCAGCAATGCTAGTTCGTCTCTGACTAACGAATTAACACAAATATTCCCCATTGCAATTGGTTTTGGGTCATGAACCCAATATATCCCATTTAAGAAGCTTTGGATGCGCAGTATATGTGCCTGTAGCACCGCCATCCCGCACCGAAATGGGTTTGCAAAGGAGGTTAGGAATATATGTTGAGTTTGACGCGTCCTCCATTATTCGCTACCTCGAAACATTGACAGGAGATTTGTTCACTGCACTATTTGCAGACTGTCAATTTGATGAGACACTTTTCCCAAAATTAGGGGGAGAAGTTGGTGAAACCAAACGGGAAATTTTGTGGAAAAATGCATCATTATCTCATCTTGATCCACATACCTATATTTGAAAGAAAGAGGCACAAAAGATTATCCATTTGCAAAGAATAGCAAATCAAATGCCTGAAGCATTTATAGATTTGAAAAGGATAACAAAATCACATATCCTCGAAGTGAATGTGATTCACAAATACATATTCAATGTTGGAAGAATATGAACATGAAATTGGTATTGAATATACCACACTCACTCCTAGAAGGAGGCTTGAGATGATACCACCCTCACCCCTAGAAGGAGGTTTGAGATGATATATGGCATGAATGATCGTTGGTCGCGTACCTATTGTACGCCAAAGTATTTTGGAAATATGACCATTAAAGGACAACGATAATGCAAGAAACATATCTTGCATATAAGTTTGACATGACCATAATGGTATAACTTTCTCTTTAAGAAAGATATTCACCACACGGATGTTGATGAACCTGTGGTAGTACAAAGTTAATTGAGAGCTCTCGAAGAGCCAATTATTACTATGTTGGAGAAACACAATTGAGTATTGTGCTGTAGTAAGTCTCAAAGAAACTTATCCAGTTTCCAAAAGTACACGCGAAGGCGATTGATGATATTGAGACTATAAATAAAGGAAGGCTTTGATTCTCCTATTACTACAACTTGTAGCGGGGTAATTTGTATATGAAAAGCTACCCGCTTTGTTCTCCAGTTTGTACTACACAAAAGAAAGAATGCCACAATAAAGTGGATATCTATTGGTATAAAACCCATGTCATAATAAACCCGAAGTTTATTGATAAGTGCACATGTCATGGTGTAAATTTGAAGTTTACCAATATTGATAATTTATTCAGTTGACATTCGTGTTAGCCATCTCATTTGAAGTATGATGTGCAAATTCACATAGGTGAATATCAAAGAACTAGAAGTTCTTGTTCTCAGTAATGAACTGACCAACTAAAGAGTTCGGGTTGAAGCCCCTTGATTCTGGAAATATCAAAGGTGAATATGGGCCCATTCACCTGCCATGTATACCACATATGATGCATCTATGAAATGGTTACATGCGCAATTGTTGTTGACCCGCAGCCTGGCCGGTGCTTGTGAGGTAAAACACTCAGTAATCTAACTTCGAGCATAGTTTCCAGATTCTCTACTCAAGAAAGTTCATCTTGATAAGTTGGTTTATATCAAAGTTGGTTCAGCAAGATAATTATTGAGTGCTTCCACTTAATAGCTAAACTGTTCCTTATGAGAACGAAATTGTATATATCAGTTTGATATAAGTTGTATACGAGAGTATATTCTCCCCTCACAAGTGGTTCAGGGTCAGGAACCAAATAATTTCATCTTATTATTAAGGTGCTGTGTATATTGACATAATGCACAAAGATGATTTTCCAAAGTTGAGGAAACATGTTAGCTTTACTAACATGAGGGGGAGACATGATAAACATTTGAGAAAGTGTTACATGGGATGAATTTTCATTTGTATATGTATATCCCCGAATATCATGATATGAACCTGTAGTTCATAAAAAGGAAATGCAATTGCAACATATTGCAAAGCATGCTATACGCATTTGCTGACTCAAAGAAAGCAACTAAATGGAAGAGATACAATTCAAGAAGAATTGATTCCATATGAAAGACATGTAGTTTTGAACCTATAGTTCATATGCTTGAAAGTATAAAGGCAAAGGTATGTATAGTCAGTTTTCGATATCTTATTTGTTTAGTATCACTAATGAAAGCTTGATATGCAGCTAAAGTTTATTATGTGACTTACATGACTTAACTTGAAAGATTTAAGTTGCTTGAAGCATATGCAATCCTTGGTCCTGAAGTACCACATCCTTAGTACAATTTGTGTACATATGTATCTTGCCATAACTATAAGCATGATGGCATTGAGAATGCATCTATGGAGATATTGAAGAGCTATTCCACGACATTATATGAAGATGTTCATATCTATCAAGAGTGATGATTTCAAGGTGCGGAATATTTATTCAAGTCAATATGGTTGATTTATTCATCAAGCATCTACCAAAGATCGTTTTGAAGATGATGCACAAGATTGGAATGCAAATGCTCAAGGATATAAATTGATGTACTCATTAGGGGGAGTCAATGCGCGTTGCACTCTTTTTCCCTTACAAGGTTTTGTCCCACTGGGTTTTCCTTGGAAGGTTTTTAACGAGGCAACCAATAGGCGCATATTCAAACATGTGTACTCTTTTTCCTTACTTTAATTTTTTCCCATTGGGTTTTGGTTTTAAGGTTTTATGAGGCACATCATTGAATAGACATTCAAGGGGGAGTGTTATGAAATAGAAGATTCTTACACTTCTATTTAAGGTGAATGTCTTTAATGTACTTAATTAGAGAGATTTTAGAGTCCTATTATTGGTAGCAAGATCTTCCTCCTCCCTATAAATAGAGGTGCTCTCTACCATTGTAATTCACCCCTCTCAACTCAATAAGAAGAACTCTCTCTACTCTTCTCTCTATTGCTATTGTTCTTGTTCTATTGTTCTTGTCTTTTGCTTTAGTTTATAACAAACAGAAAGTTTTTTTGACATATGTACAATCTTATTAATTATTCTCATTAAATTGAAGCTTTCGGAGATGTAGTAGTATGCTATTGCCCTTTATGTGACGTAGTTTGAATTGATAAGAATTTTAAGAATATTTTATTTTTTTGAATTTTAATATTTAAATATATCCTAATATTTGTATAATTATAAAATTTTGAAACATGTAAATTTTGAATATAACATAACATTTTTGTATGGGGATGGGGTAAGGGGATGGGACGGGAGGCAGGGGAGGTAGAGGAGGCAAGGAAGCTTATAGGTTGAGAATCGAGTCATGGAACAAAGGTTCGCTAACGAGTAAGACTATAGAGTTGGCGAAGATCCTTCAGAAGAGGAAGATTAATATAGCATGTGTCCAGGAGACAAGGTGGGTCGGATCGAGGGCGAGAAACGCGAATGAGTATAAGTTGTGGTACTCTGGAGTCCAAATGGGTAAGAATGAAATGGGTATCCTGGTAGACAACCATCTTAGAGTCAATGGTAGAGGTCAAGCGGGTGAATGATAGACTAATGACTATCAAATTGGTGGTGAGTGAGTGTACTTTAAATGTCGTTAGCGCGTACGCGCCGCAAGTAGGCTTGGATGAGGAGATTAAGAGGCGCTTTTGGGAGGGGTTGGATGAAATTGCTCGTAGTATCCCGCCTTCCGTAAGGTTATTCATAGGAGGAGATTTCAATAGTCATATTGGGTCGTCTGCAGATGGTTATACTAAGGTGGATGACAGCCTTGGTTTCGGGGAGCGGAACGGAGGGGGACAAGGCATTCGACCTAGTGATTGCGAACTCAAGATTTCTGAAGCGGGAGGAGCATTTGGTTACTTTCCAAAGTTCGGTGGCGAAGATTCAGATTGACTATCTCCTCCTCAGGAGATGCGACAGAAGGTTGTGCAAGGATAATAAAGTTATCCCGCGTGAGACCCTTGCAACGCAACATATGCTTTTGGTGATGGACATTGAAATTATGATAAGGAGGAGGAAGAGGTCAGTACGAGGCTGCCCGAGGATTAGGTGGGGCGCCTTGACTAAGGATAAAACACAGGAGTTGGAAGGAAGGTCAGCGGCAATGGGAGCTTTGAATAGTAGTGGAGACGCAAACACTATGTGGTCGACGATGGCAGACTGTATAAGGAAGGTAGCGAGAGAGGTGTTAGGGATATCTTCGAGCCACACCGGTGGAAACAAAGGAGACTGATGGTGAGAATGCAGTTGTCCAAGGTAAAGTGAAAGCGAAAAAAGGCTGCTTATCTGCGGTTAGTAGGGAGTATTGGCGAGAAGGAGAAGAGAGCGAACAGTGAGAGATATACGCTAGCTAAGAAGGAGGCGAAAATGACAGTAACAGAGGATAAGACGACAACGTTTGCTCGTTTGTATGAAGAACTAGGGAACAAAGTCGGGGAGAAGAAGTTATTCCAACTTGCTAATGTCAAAGAGAGGACGAATCTGGATATGTACCAAGTGAGGTGCATAAAAGATGAGAACGACAAAGTTTTGATGGGGGATGACCAGATTAAGAGGAGATGACAGACCTACTTTTGTAAACTTCTAAATGAAGAAGGAGATCATGATATTGTACTAGGTGAATTGAAGAATGCCAACAGCCTCCATGAATTAAGTTATTGCAAGGACATTGAGGTCGATGATGTCATAGAGGCAATGCGTAATATGAGGAAAGGCAGAACTACCGGGCCAAACGAAATTCCGGTTGAACTTTGGAGATGTGTGGGTAGAGTAGACTTGGAATGGCTTACTGGATTGTTTAATGTTATATTAAAGACTAATAAGATGCCTGAAGAGTGCAGGTGGAGTACAATAGTTCCTTTGTATAAGAACAATGGCGATATCTAGAGTTGTAACAATTATAGGAGTATCAAATTACTAAGCCATACCATGAAAATCTGGGAGAGAGTGGTAGAAATGAGAGTGCGAAAGATGGTGTCTATTTCGGACAACCAGTTCGGGTTCATGTCGGAGCAATTTACCACAGAATCTATCCGCCTTATTAGGAGGACGATGGAACAATACAGGGATAAGAAAAAGGATCTTCACATGGTGTTTATCGATCTAGAGAAAGCATACGACAAGGTACCTAGGGAGGTATTATAGAGTTGTTTAGAGGTTAAAGGGGTCCCGATTACCTATATTAGGGTGATTAAAGACATGTATGATGGAGTTCGGTGTTCAGTCCTTTTTTATTTGCCCTGGTGATAGATACCATAACG
This sequence comes from Nicotiana benthamiana, assembly GCA_034376525.1. Lineage (NCBI taxonomy): Eukaryota > Viridiplantae > Streptophyta > Magnoliopsida > Solanales > Solanaceae > Nicotiana > Nicotiana benthamiana. The sequence goes on along the minus strand of CM067340.1, from coordinate 56,033,632 downwards.
CATCTTATTCAAGGGGAGGTGCCATGGTGTATGCTATTTGCTGATGACATAGTTCTAATTGACGAGATACGACGCGGTGTCAACGAGAGGCTAGAGGTTTGGAGACATGCCATGAGTCTAAAAGCTTCAGGTTGAGCAGGACGAAGACATAATACCTCTAGTACAAGTTTGGGGCCGAGCCAACGGAAGTGAGAGTGGAAGTAAGGCTTGACTCTCAAGTCATCCCTAAGAGGAATAGTTTCAAGTACCTTGGGTCAGTTATTTAGGGGACCGAGGAGATTGACGAGGATGTCACACACCGTATAGGGGTGGGGTGGATGAAGTGGAGGTTAGCGATGGGAGTCTTGTGTGACAAGAAAGTGCCACCGTTACTAAAAGGTAAGTTTTATAGAGAGTGATTAGGCCTGCCATATTGTATGGGACCGAGTGTTGGCCGGTTAAGAACTCACATATCCAAAAGATGAAAGTAGAAGAGATGTGGATGTTGAGGTAGATGTGCAGGCATACAAGGATGGAAAATATTAGGAATGAAGATATTAGAGAGACGGTGAGCGCGACCCCCATGGAGGACAAGATACGGGAAGCAAGACTCAGATGGTTTGGGCACATTCAAATGAGGAGCGCTGATGCACCAGTGAGAATGTGTGAGCGACTAGCTGTGGTGGGAACGAGGAGAGGAAGAGAGAGACCTAAGAAGTATTGGGGAGACGTGATCATGTAGGACATGACGCGACTTAGAATTGCTAAAGACATGGCCCTTGACAGGGAATTATGGAGGTCGAGCATTAAGGTGGTATGTTAGGGGAAGTTGTGGATATTTCTAGAGCGTCATAGAGTGAGACTAGCCAATTAGGAGTTAGGCTTAGGATTCTACTGATCAGCTACTGATGTAGGGCTTTATCTGTTGGATATTAGTATACCTTTCATCCTTTTCTTTTTCTTTTTCTTTTTCGTATTTTCTGTATTTCTTATATTGCTGTTATTTTGTTATTTTATGTATTTACGTTATTTTAGGTTATGTTATTATGAGCTAGTTGATAGTACTAATATATCATCTCTTGTTGCTTTCTTGAGCCGATGGTTTCCTTGAAACAGCCTATATGCCCCTCGGGAAAGGGGTAAGGTCTACGTACATATTACCCTCCCCAGATCCCACTTGTGAAATTATACTGGGTTGTTGTTGTTGTTATTATTGTTTTATAAGTTGGTATGTGTATAAGTATGTATATACATACACAGGAGAGGTAACTGTAATATCATAAACCATATGGGAAGTTAGTTTTACATAGCCAAATCTAAGGGATCTCTTAAACTAATCCATTTTGGACACAATTTCAGAGTTTCCTTAGATTTGGCTATGTAAAACTAACTTCCCATATGGTTTATGATATTACAGTTAACTCTCGTATTTCGATTTCCTTATTTCAATTCTTTTAAGCTATTTATCATTAACAAAAAATAATTATACTTACCAATTTACCCTTTCTTACACTCTTTTAATTAACTAATTAAATTACTTTGCAAAAGCAAAAAATAAAATAAAATTAAAAACCAGCTCACTTTCTCTTTTCCTCTCTTCTCTGCAAGACTTTTTTTTTTCTCATCAACTTCAATGACATCAATGTTCGTATATAGGCTCATGTAAATTGGAATCATTTTTTCCGGTCACATTACGTTTATTAAGAAAAGATATATATATATATATATTTGGTTACACCTATGATATTTAATAAAATATGTATCAATTAATTTGAGGATCATGGTAAACTATATATTCCATTTATTATGGGCGTAAAAAATTAAAACGTATCAAATAAAATGAACGGAGATAGTATTTAATTAGAAAATTCACTGGAATTTAACCAAATACATGAGTCATTGTCTAATTGGTATATTTTCCATGTGCATTGATGTCGATGAAGACTCACTGAAGTTGATGAGTTCTTTTTCTTTTTCTTTTTCTTTTTCTTTTCGTAGAGGTATAGGAAAGAAACGTGTCTGGCAGTCGGGGGTAATATTTTTAATTATTTAATCAAAAGAGTGTAAGGAAGGGCAAACTGGTAAGTTTGTAATTATTTTTATTCATGATTAATGGCTTAAGAAAATCGTACCAAAATAAAATCAAATTAGGGGAAATAACTGTAATATCATAAATCACAAGGAAAGTTAGTGTTACCAAACCAAACTTAAGGGGAAATCTCTCTCAAAAAAAAGTAAAAATTTCAGTTGAAGTCTTATTTACTTGAAGCAAGTTACAATATCTAAATTAAGACAATAAAGTTTGAGAGTTCAGTTAAAGAACTTAAATAGAGAACAAATCCTGATCACAAATTAGAATTGGTCCCCTGTACTCAAACGGCTTTGGTTGAGATGTCAAATTCTAATGTAAATTATTCTGTTTTTCTTTTTTATTATGACGATTTTCTTTAAAAATGTGTTTAGGTTGAGATGAACCTCTAAGTTGTCTCCATGCCAAGTCTATAAGACGACACTAATCGCATAAAGGTTGTTATATGTCGCCCAAAACATATCTTAGGAATCATATAAAATATAAAATAAAAAGAGCTTGACAAAAGAAGAAAAGAGGCTACACGATTCATTATAGAGATCGAAGTAGCAATATAATGATTGCAATTTTATTTGTATTACTAACTAGTACTCTTGCGACTCCAATTTATATGCTACAGTTTAAATTTTAAGAATCCAATATAGAATATTTTATTTTAAAAATTATATATTTAAAAAATACTATAAATTATAATAATTAGAATTTTTAAAAAAGTTCAAAAAATAAATAAAAGAATTCCAATAAAATATTTTTTTGACTCTGGAAACTAAAATTGCATCACATAAATTGGAAGACGGAGAGTACAAGTTTTCAATCCCCATTATGTACCATCTCTTCAACTTCTATCATGAAGTATCTAGAACGGTGCCACCTCATACGAATTTAAAGAAAATAAAATTAAATATATAGGAGTAATAAAGGGGGAAAAATATCTAAGTAGGGGCGGAGTTATAATGCTTCTTATGGGTTGGGAAGATGGTTCAGATTCTATATTTATAATAAAAATTTATTTAGTATATTTAAATAATTTAACTTATTTAAAAGTTAATAAACTGCTTGTTTTAAAATTCATCACTTATAAATTTAAAATTCTGACTCTGGCTCTCTATACAATTGTATGGATCAGAATTAGACTCGCGATCAGTAGTGTATCTAAATATTTATTAAACTCATTTGGGTTAATAAAATGTATAACTATCGACCGACCAAAGTATTCCAAGGTTATTCAACCTAACTAGCAAGCAGTGAGGCCACGGCCTATTCGTCGTTCACAGACGTCCTCTCGATGTAGCCACGACCGCCTGTTGCCAGCTTCCAGGATCCACAACTATAAATATTAAGAGAAAGAACCCTAAAAGGAGCCTTTTTCTTATTCTCCACATCTACTTCTAAGAGAAGAGAATATACATTATTGTAAGGCTCTGAACCTCTTCATGGAAAGGCAGACCAAACCGATATCATTAATAAAAGATCTCCATCCTCCCTCATTTTAACCAATAATTATAGTCTCTTATGTTTTATTCATTTGGTCTCTTGATTTATTACGATCCGCTATGATTAGCCCTGCTTTAATTTTAATTGATTTATGCTTATAAAATATATGAGAACTTTGAGCTAAACAACGATAATACAAACTATTACCAATTATTGGGAGTGGATGCAACAAATACTTAATGAGGAAACTGAAAGTGATGTGGCCAACTAAAATGGAGGACATATCAATATATCGTAGTTTCTCACATGGAGTAAAGGGTCAGATTTAAATTCGAGATGTTAAAATGTGGGTGCGGCAAAGGGGAGCATCACAAAAACCAGATATATATCACATGACACTTTCCCTACAATAACAATGACTTTTGAAACGTTTTTCTCCATTGATTCAAATATCAGGATTTCTTTTTTAATTTTTTGACCACAGTGTTAATTTGAACAAGTACAAGCATGGTGCCACTTGTCATGGAATAATTGAGTCTCTTTTAATTGTTTAGGTACTAGTATTTCGAGCGTGTATTATAGTGTGTAGACTACACACAGTAAGGGGCTGAATGTGCAATCTAGTTTATGAAACTCAATATTTGTTAATAAGAAAGTTGTCACGCCGACATTTCTGCAATTTCCATAATTTCATTAGTGTTATATTCATCCTTGTCCATGGCCCAAGCCTTCCCTGCCAGAGCACCGTCCTATCAAGGTGAAGGTTACAAGTTTTATTTCTATCCACTTCGACGAATTCAATAAATATATTAATTTATTTTTTTGGTTTTTGTGAAAAGAAATTTAACTGTAAAGAAAGTTTAGAATAGTCTTAAAGATAGAATATTATGCAAAATAGGCATGCATCTAATGCTCTCTCCATTTATGTTTAATCACCTAATCTCTAAAATTCACTAGTTCAATTAACTCAAATTCACGTAGAACTCGATAAAGTGATAAGCACTCATACTAGGAGTTTCTTCACTATCAGCGCAAATTCGAGACCTCTAGTTAAATGTGACGAGATGATCCCATCTTCATACTTGAAACAAATCTAAAATTTAAATTAGATGTGTTTGTTTGGCTAAAAAGTTATGCAAGTACTTAGGTAACTCTAAAACAATCAAAAATAATATGGATTAATCGGAATCAAGAGTAATATGAACTAGAGAGCCTAGAGTGACCAAGATCTCTGATTATAGTTTGAGTAATTTGTGATACAAGAAGTAAACTTTGCACAAGAGAGAGAGAGAAAGAAAGTCAGATCGAGAGAGAGTTGTATATTTTCAATAGTAAAATACACATGAGTCTTTACAAAGGGGAGGCCCCCTTTATATACTAAGAAACCTTCCTCGAAATACTCAAAGAAAAGTACAAGGGTTGATGACCTCAGTGTACGAGTGTCAGAGCTTGAAATGACATCACTGTGATTCATGTCACTCGGTCCGTCTACTGTCTGAGGCCGGTCTTCCTCGAGTCGACCATACTTAGGTCGCTTTCTTCACCGAGAACGTGTGTAGATAGTGTAGGGACATAAGGAACAAAATTTGCCCAATACAGGTAGTCCCTTCATTTGTTGGAGACGCAGTCGAGAGGCGTCTTCAATGAACGGACATACATGCTCGACACTTCTGGAAATTTGGCCGTTCCTGCGGATACCCATGTAAAAGGCGTGCCCATATGTGAAGAGGTTAAGCCGTTGACACATTACTTCCTTTTTGGGGTTCCTTTTTAAGATGTCGTCATCCATCACGTGCGTGATCATTACTCATGCTCCCGAGACAATTCAGGTTATGACATGACGTTTGGGTTTCGTGCGCCAGTTTTTGAGTCATGCCTTTTTGATTTCCGTGTACCCTTTCTTACAAATAGAGGGGAAGTTGAACTTGATTCATCTTTCGAACATTTTCTGAGAGTATTTTCCCAATCTTTTTCTTATCTTTTTTTGGTGCTTGTTGTTCTTTCTTTTTTGAAACTCCCGTTCTTAGGAATCGAACTCGCGAGCAAGGGCGCCTTTTTCTTATAACTTTAGCTATGGCTAAACGTCGTCATGATGACACCAGGACTAAGGGCGATTCTCCTTCTAGGGCTTCGTCATCCTCAGATGATGGGGATGCCGAAAAAGATTTTGTTCCACTATCAACGGCCAACTTGCTTCCCCTGGATATGGATAAAAGGAGGGACTTCAAGAACAAGTGTAAACTCCCTCCCCGGGAGCACATTGACTTGATACCGTCTCACTTGGCCGTGTTGGAAACACGTTCTCAATGCGATATACTAAACGTGTATTCTTTTGTAGGTTTTGATGAATGACAAACAAAGCACAAATTGATATATGACGGAGTTCAAGTACAAGAACACAAATGTTGAGATTGAAGCCCAAGACGTTGTTTTTTAATTGTTATTATTGAGTTATTCTTAAATGTGATCTTGATCCTATAACTTGACTCCATAACATGGCTTCTCTCATAAAACTATTTTCCAAAATCATGCATACTTATTTCTGTATCAAATGATTTCAAATGATGCATATTTACATTAGACAAAATATTTTCTAAACATGCCTCAAAAATCTGGGCTAAAATAATTGATTATGTACTTATGATAATCGATTGTTTCTGAGCCAAGACTGCATGACAATCGATTATGAATTAATGGTAATCGATTGTGAGTAAGACAGTGAACATCAGGTTTTTCCAAATCTGCATGATAATCGATTGTGATCAAATGCCAATCGATTGTTTTTGAGGTAAAGTTTTTCAATACTCAAAATAATCGATTATGAACTAATGGTGATCGATTATGTTGAGACAATGTCTTTCAGTGATTTTAAATTTAATTAAGTAATCGATTATGTCTTTGAATAATCGATTATCACTGAGACAGTAAGTTTCATGATTTTCAGAAAATAACAAGTAATCGATTATGGCTTTAAATAATCGATTATCACTGAGACAGTAAGTTTCATGATTTTCAGAAAATAACAAATAATCGATTGTTGCAAAAGACAATCGATTGTTGAAGCTGACCGTTGTCAAATGATTTTCAAATACCTCAAAGTAATCGATTATTGGTTTTCATATAATCGATGTTTTGCTTAAAATCTGGAAATGATTTTTAGAACGTTGCTGAGGTAATCGATTATAGATTTTATATAATCGATGTTTTGCTTAAAATCCGGAAATGATTTTTAGAACGTTGCCAATATAATCGATTATGGATTTGGTGTAATCGATTATCTGTTTTTGAATTTTGCCAGTAATCGATTATAGATTATGTATAATCGATTGTGAAGCGTTAAATCTGGGATTGATTTTTGATCTGACTGGCAGATAATCGATTGTTCGGTCTTGACAATCGATTATCACTGAGTAAATTCAGCAATTCTTAATTGGCAATTAGACAACGGTAAGACCAAGTTTTGCACCTATAAATACAGCTTCAACTCAGTGTTTTAAACACAACAACATACACTAACTGATCATTACATTACTTTAAGCTTTCATTCAATTGTTCATCATTTTCTACTCATTTCATAAAGCTTTTGAGAGCCATATTATTGTTCAAAGTTGTTGTGATCTTGAGCGTATTACTTTACTCATATCTACTCATCAAGGAGTACCTTTGTTAAGTGAGTGTTCAAGTATTTCAAATACTTGTAAGAGAATTTTGATTCTCTTGTGTTGAGGAACTTGTGCTTCCTCTGTTGAAGTCTTTGGGATTGTATCCCCGAGCAAGTGAAGTCTTTGAGGTGAGGAACCTCCGAGCAAGTGAAGTCTTTGAGGTGAGGAACCTCCGAGCAAGTGAAGTCTTTGAGATTGTATCTCCGAGCAACTGTAAAGGTTTGTTAAGCACCCGTAAGCTTAACAAGTTAGTAGAAAATCTCGAGAGAGTCTCTCGGGGACTGGACTAACCACTGTTGTGGCCAACCAGGATATATCCTTGTGTAAGTTATTTTTATTGCACTTATTTACTTCCTGTAAAATTTAAATTCTGCAAGAAAACTCTAAATTTCATTAAAACGCTATTCACCCCCCTCTAGCGTAGAGCGTTATTTCTAACAATTGGTATCAGAGCGCAACTCTCTGAAAAACTTAACAGTTTGAGAGAACCATCCATGGCTTCTACTCTAGATTTTTTTGCAGGAATAGGTGAAGGTGAATGTGACACGTCGCCTCCAAAATTGGGTGAAAACAACTACTCAGTTTGGAAAGAACGAATGAGAGTTTTTACGATAGCAAACGACCTCTATCTATGGCAAATCATCAAGCATGGAAATCAAATGACGACAAAAGTTTGGAAAGCCAAGGTAAGTGAATATAACACTAATGCGATAAATATGTTGTATAAATCCTTGAACCAGGAAATCTGGCGAAAAATCTCCCACTACAAAACTGCTAAGGAAATGTGGGATAAGCTTGAAGAAATTCATGAAAGAACATCTCAAGTGGAAAAATGCTCAAATGATGAATCAAATATCAGATGTCTGATGGCCGACAAAGGAAACAACGAAGAAGAGGTAAGTATCTCTAATTCTCACTCGTTCAAAGAATTACAAAATGCATATGAAGATTTGTATGGTGAATTTGGTAATGCTGTCAAAATGATTAGAGATTTGAAGAAATCACTTTCCCAGCAAGAATTAGATTTTCAGAAAAATCTCTCTTTAAAAGAAAAAGATTTTGAAGAACGTCTCTTATTGAAAGAAAAAGAGTTCAAAAATCAACTTTCTTTAAAACAAAAAGCTTTTGAAAATCTGTCTCTTGATAACGAGAATCTTGTAAAAGAAAATCAGTTTTTGCAAAATGATAGTGTAGAACTTAGACAAGTCATTAAGACTATGCATGAAGCTTCTTATATTGATAAATGCTCTACTTGTACTTCCTGCGACTCTTTGAAGTTAGAAAACGCAGAACTTAGGAAAACTTTAGAATCACTTAGTGTAAACATTCCTAAGACTGTTGAGGAAAAGGAAACGCCTAAGAATAATCAACGGCATAAAAGCAAAAATCACATTAGGAATTTTACTGCTCCACCTAGAAATAACTCTAGGACTGTAAACGAGTCTAGGACAAATTCCTTTAGACCACCTAGACACTACGCTAGGATGTATGAAAACAAGTCTAGGGCTAATAATTCTAGAACACCTAGATACAATTCTAGAAATTGGTACAATGAGTCTAGAGTTAACCACTTTAGATCACCTAGAAAGAATTCTAGGATGTCTGTTAACGAATCTAGGATAAATCACCCTAGAAATGATTCTAGAAATTTCAACGCTTCTAGGAATGACTATAGATCACCCAGAACGTATTTTGCTCCACCTATACACATGCACAATCCGAACGCAACATGTCATTACTGCAATCGTATAGGTCACATTGCACCGATGTGTTTCGCAAAGCATAGAGACTTCTCGTATGACTATAATCATTATTTGTCTAACCCCCAAGGACCCAAGATGGCATGGGTACCTAAAGAATATTAAATTGTTTTGTAGGTGTGCTTGAAGGGATCAAGTGTACTATGGTACCTTGATAGTGGATGCTCCAAACATATGACGGGAGATGAATCCAAATTCCTTCAACTAGAACACAAAGAAGGAGGAAACGTCATTTTCGGCGACAACAATAAAGGAAAAATAATCGGCATCGGATCGGTTGGTAAGGACGAAAACTCCTCTATTAAACATATATTGCTTGTGAAAGGATTAAAGCATAATCTCTTGAGCACAAGCCAATTATGTGACAAGGGAAATCTTGCTCTATTTGATTCGGATGAATGTCTTGTGTTTAGACGTAGTGACTTCAAGATCATACTGCGTGGTTTTAGAGTTGATAATATCTATATGGTTGATCTTGCAAACTCCTCTCCCAAATATGTTGATTGCTTAATGAGCAAAGAGGATAATACTTGGTTGTGGCATCGTAGATTAGCACACATGAACATGCATCTTTTAAATAAATTGCTTTCTCAAAACTTAGTAGTTGGTCTTCCTAATTTAAAGTTTGAAAATGATTCTATGTGTGATTCGTGTCAAAAAGGGAAGCAAACCAAAGCATCTTTTAAATCCAAAAATATTGTTTCAACTTCTAGACCTTTACAATTACTTCATATGGATTTATTTGGACCTTCTCGTATTGAAAGTCTAGGAAGAAATAAATATGCTTTTGTAATTGTTGATGACTTTTCTAGATTTACATGGACGTTATTTCTTGCAAATAAAAGCGATGCTTTTCAAAATTTCAAGTATTTTCTTAAACGTGTTCAAAACGAAAAGGAATCTACCGTCACTTCAATTAGAAGTGATCATGGGGGAGAGTTTGATCACAATCTCTTTGCGGATTTGTGTGACGAACTCGGAATCGAGCATACCTTTTCCGCTCCACGTACACCACAACAAAATGGGGTGGTGGAAAGGAAAAATAGGTGTCTCGAAGAGATGGCAAGAACCATGCTCGACGAAGCTAAGATTCCCAAACATTTTTGGGCGGACGCCGTGAGTACCGCTTGCTATGTTTTAAATAGAGTAGCAATTCGACCGATACTCTTGAAAACCCCATATGAACTGTATAAGGGTAGAAAACCCAATATTTCCCACTTACGTGTCTTTGGTTGTAAATGTTATGTTCATAATAACGGCAAAGACCAATTAGGTAAATTTGATGCAAAATCGGATGAAGCTATTTTTATTGGTTATTCCTCACGTAGTAAAGCATATAGGGTCTTTAACAAAAGAACCCAAATTGTGGAGGAATCCCCACATGTTGTGTTTTCCGAAGATAATGCTCGCTTGGCGAGAAAGGATTGTGGTTTTGATCTTGCAGATATCTTGAGTAATTTGAAAAACAAAATACATGAAGAACTGCCAAAGGAAAACAATGATGGAATTATAGAACAATCAACGGAAGAAGCTCCACAATTGGAAAGTGAAACAAAAGAACAAAAGGAATGGAGGACGATCAAAGATCACCCTCTTGATCAAGTAATCGGCGATGTTGGAGGAGAGGTAAGTACTCGAAACTCCCTTAAAAACACCTTAGAACTTACTGCTTTTGTTTCTCAAATTGAACCCAAAACCATCTCTGAAGCAATTGGGGATGAATTTTGGACCTTGGCAATGCAAGAGGAGCTTAACCAATTCGAACGAAATGACGTTTGGGTTTTGGTGCCAAGACCCGAAGATCATACCATAATTGGTACGAAATGGGTTTTTCGCAACAAACTAGATGAAAATGGTATAATCACTAGAAACAAAGCTAGGCTTGTGGCTCAAGGCTACAATCAAGAAGAAGGTATTGATTATGAGGAGACTTATGCTCCAGTAGCTAGATTAGAAGCTATTCGCTTATTGCTTGCTTTCGCTTCCTCTATGAATTTTGTCTTATATCAAATGGATGTGAAAAGTGCGTTTTTAAATGGTTTTATTGAAGAAGAAGTTTATGTCAAACAACCCCCTGGTTTTGAAAACTTTAAATTTCCCGATCATGTTTTCAAACTCAAAAAGGCTCTCTATGGTTTAAAACAAGCTCCCCGAGCTTGGTATGATAGGTTGAGTAAATTTCTTTTGAAAAATGATTTCATTAGGGGAAAAGTTGACACAACACTCTTTGTCAAACACAAAAACAATGCTATTTTATTAGTTCAAATTTATGTAGATGACATTATATTTGGTGCCACTAACAATGCTTTATGCAAGGAATTTTCCAATCTAATGACTAGCGAATTTGAGATGTCTATGATGGGCGAATTAACCTTCTTTTTGGGACTACAAGTAAAACAAATGAAGGAAGGTACATTCATTTGCCAAGCCAAATATTGCAAAGAATTGCTTAAACGCTTTGATATGAACAATGCAAAAGAAATGGCAACTCCCATGAGCACATCCGATCACCTAGACAAAGATGAAAAAGGTAAGGAAGTCGACACCAAAAAGTATCGAGGTATGATTGGCTCTCTACTTTATCTTACTGCTAGTCGTCCGGACATCATGTTTAGCGTGTGCTTATGCGCCCGTTATCAATCATGTCCGAAGGAGTCTCACCTTTCGGCGGTAAAACGAATTTTTCGGTATCTTGTTGGTACCTCAAATGTGGGTCTATGGTACCCCAAAGGCTCTTCATGCCAACTCATTGGCTATACCGATTCTGATTTTGCTGGATGCAAATTGGACCGCAAGAGCACTAGTGGCACTTGCCATTTGCTCGGTAGCTCTCTCGTTTCTTGGTTTAGCAAGAAACAAGTAAGTGTTGCGTTGTCCACAACCGAGGCTGAATATGTAGCCGCGGGGAGTTGTTGCGCTCAAATCCTATGGATGAAACAACAACTTTTGGACTATGGCCTAAGACTTGATCACATTCCTCTTAGATGTGATAACACTAGTGCCATATGCTTGACGAAGAACCCCGTTCTTCATTCGCGAACTAAACACATTGAAGTTAGACATCATTTTATTAGAGATCACGTTCTCAAAGGCGATGTCGAAATTGAATTTGTTGAAACTAAAAGCCAATTGGCAGACATCTTTACAAAGTCTTTGGATAAAGAGTCCTTCTTCCGAATTCGAAATGAACTCGGGATCCTTGACTCCACATTGATCTAAGTCATGCATTGCATTTCTTCTCCTACACTTTCTGACTTGAGCGTCGGAGGCGTCTAACTTCTTTTTGCAGGTATCGCCCTACAGAAAAAGAAGATTTTATTTGGGCAAACCGCAAATGATCGGACATATAATCGATTGTCACCCCTTTAATTTTCAATAAATAAACTTTGTTTTATTTCGTCTTTGTGTATCTTTCCTTACTATTTTTTTGCTAATGGCAAAAGGGGGAAGATAGGGATAACGGGTATGCACTACCTCTACCTCTACATTGCTTAAATGCTTATAAGCTTAAATTGAGGGGGAATTCTTAAATTAAGGGGGAACAAGACAAATATGCATACTTGTTACTTGTCTTGAATCGTCAATATTATTTGTCAAAATTGCATATCCCGCTTAATGTTTGCCATTATCAAAAAGGGGGAAATTGTTGGAAACACGTTCTCAATGCGATATACTAAACGTGTATTCTTTTGTAGGTTTTGATGAATGACAAACAAAGCACAAATTGATATATGACGGAGTTCAAGTACAAGAACACAAATGTTGAGATTGAAGCCCAAGACGTTGTTTTTTAATTGTTATTATTGAGTTATTCTTAAATGTGATCTTGATCCTATAACTTGACTCCATAACATGGCTTCTCTCATAAAACTATTTTCCAAAATCATGCATACTTATTTCTGTATCAAATGATTTCAAATGATGCATATTTACATTAGACAAAATGTTTTCTAAACATGCCTCAAAAATCTGGGCTAAAATAATCGATTATGTACTTATGATAATCGATTGTTTCTGAGCCAAGACTGCATGACAATCGATTATGAATTAATGGTAATCGATTGTGAGTAAGACAGTGAACATCAGGTTTTTCCAAATCTGCATGATAATCAATTGTGATCAAATGCCAATCGATTGTTTTTGAGGTAAAGTTTTTCAATACTCAAAATAATCGATTATGAACTAATGGTGATCGATTATGTTGAGACAATGTCTTTCAGTGATTTTAAATTTAATTAAGTAATCGATTATGTCTTTGAATAATCGATTATCACTGAGACAGTAAGTTTCATGATTTTCAGAAAATAACAAGTAATCGATTATGGCTTTAAATAATCGATTATCACTGAGACAGTAAGTTTCATGATTTTCAGAAAATAACAAATAATCGATTGTTGCAAAGGACAATCGATTGTTGAAGCTGACCGTTGTCAAATGATTTTCAAATACCTCAAAGTAATCGATTATTGGTTTTCATATAATCGATGTTTTGCTTAAAATCTGGAAATGATTTTTAGAACGTTGCTGAGGTAATCGATTATAGATTTTATATAATCGATGTTTTGCTTAAAATCCGGAAATGATTTTTAGAACGTTGCCAATATAATCGATTATGGATTTGGTGTAATCGATTATCTGTTTTTGAATTTTGCCAGTAATCGATTATAGATTATGTATAATCGATTGTGAAGCGTTAAATCTGGGATTGATTTTTGATCTGACTGGCAGATAATCGATTGTTCGGTCTTGACAATCGATTATCACTGAGTAAATTCAGCAATTCTTAATTGGCAATTAGACAACGGTAAGACCAAGTTTTGCACCTATAAATACAGCTTCAACTCAGTGTTTTAAACACAACAACATACACTAACTGATCATTACATTGCTTTAAGCTTTCATTCAATTGTTCATCATTTTCTACTCATTTCATAAAGCTTTTGAGAGCCATATTATTGTTCAAAGTTGTTGTGATCTTGAGCGTATTACTTTACTCATATCTACTCATCAAGGAGTACCTTTGTTAAGTGAGTGTTCAAGTATTTCAAATACTTGTAAGAGAATTTTGATTCTCTTGTGTTGAGGAACTTGTGCTTCCTCTGTTGAAGTCTTTGGGATTGTATCCCCGAGCAAGTGAAGTCTTTGGGATTGTATCCCCGAGCAAGTGAAGTCTTTGGGATTGTATCCCCGAGCAAGTGAAGTCTTTGAGGTGAGGAACCTCCGAGCAAGTGAAGTCTTTGAGGTGAGGAACCTCCGAGCAAGTGAAGTCTTTGAGGTGAGGAACCTCCGAGCAAGTGAAGTCTTTGAGGTGAGGAACCTCCGAGCAAGTGAAGTCTTTGAGGTGAGGAACCTCCGAGCAAGTGAAGTCTTTGAGATTGTATCTCCGAGCAACTGTAAAGGTTTGTTAAGCACCCGTAAGCTTAACAAGTTAGTAGAAAATCTCGAGAGAGTCTCTCGGGACTGGACTAACCACTGTTGTGGCCAACCAGGATATATCCTTGTGTAAGTTATTTTTATTGCACTTATTTACTTCCTGTAAAATTTAAATTCCGCAAGAAAACTCTAAATTTCATTAAAACACTATTCACCCCCCCTCTAGCGTAGAGCGTTATTTCTAACAGGCCGCTCTTAGGAAATCATATAATATTCCTGATCATGTTGAGATGGTCCCTTCTGGGCTAGACCATGCTAATGTGCACATGCCCGGGTACTGTGTGTTTTACGAGTTCGCCTTTCAAATCGGGTATAGTCTCCCACTTTACCCCTTGGCGGAAGAGCTCTGTCGGTTGTTCGGGGCGTGCCCGGCCCAGCCTACTCTGTACGCGTTGAAGGCATGTAGGGTGCGTACCATCTACACGGAGAAGGCTGGGAAATAGGTTACTATTCATCACCTCCTACAAATGTTCATTGCAATCTTTATGAGAGGCTCGATGCTCCAGTTAAGGAGTCGGAGAAAGAAGAGCTTTGTGTCACAGGTGGACGACAAGGACAATGTCAAATTTTGGACGAGATTTTTCTATGTGCGTACCGAGAACCTTGTGTCCAACCCTGAAGGGTTTCCTGAGGTGTGGAGCGATTCATGTAAGTATTACTGTGCGTAAAGTTTACTAAGGCAACCTTACCTTGCTGGGTTTCTTCGTCGTAAATTTCCCTTTGCTTTCATAGAGTGACAGCTCGCCCTCCTCGTAGGGTCGACGACATTAGGTCGTGGGTGCAAGCGTTGATTCCATTTGTAGAAGAATTCCGTTCCTGGTCTGAATTCCTGAGGCTCTATGGACCGACAGGTAACGACCTTACCCAATGTTTCCTTTTGTTATGGTTTGGGGGTTCCCAATAATTTTCTTGCCCGTCTCATGCATTCTTTGGCAGGTCGGGACGCCTCTAAAAAGGCGCAGAAGAAGAAGAAGAAGACCGTGGCCGCCCCTACTAGGGCGGTATCTGACCTTGAAGAGGATATGATCCTTTTTGGTACGTATAGGGGCTGTGCTTTGCCCCCTTCAATACAAGAAGTCTCATTAGAAGCGGCTCCGGAGATAGCACCTGAGATCGTACTGGGGGTCGTACCTGAAACAATGCCTATGGAGATACAAGAGGCTGTTCCTGAGGCCGTTCCTGGGGTTTCCCCCATGGGACGTCCACTACCGAACCGAATCCATCTCAGCCCGCTCTGCATCCCATGGAGGGAGATCATGAAGAAGAGGAGACATTGAAGATGAGGCAGCGTCATATTCTTATCGGCAAGGCTGTGGCTACTCAGACGGGGAAGGTTAAGCCATCCTGACTTGAATCTAGGCCGGTCTTTATGGCAGAGGCCATCCGCTCAGGGAGGTCCTCTCTTAGGAGGGAGGCCATGGAGAGAAGGAGTGAAAGCGTGGACGTGGCAGGCCCGAGGGTCGCCACGCAGGACGTGGGTAGAGGAGGTGGGTCCTTGGACCAGGTGGAGATGGTGGTTGGCCAGTCCTCTCGTCACATTGTGATTCCAAGACACTATAACTTGTTTTAGAATTGTGAGAAGGCGTCAACCAGTATGACACTCTTGTGTGCCGGTGCTGAGCGTGCAACCCTAGCGGAACTTAGTGACAAGGTCTTGGCCCAAAGGGTGGCGGGTGCGGCCTTACAGGTATGTCTTTGTCTTGATCAATGATCTTTATTTTGCGTTAGTGGAGGGTGATTTTCCTCGTACTTACTTGGTTTCTTTTCCAGAATCTTGTCCTAGAGGAGGAGAGGGGTCGACGCCAGAAGGAGAAGGTGGCCAAGTACAACAGGCTGGTGCAGAAGTATAACAGGACGCTCGAGGTGCACCAGACCTTGGCAGATATGTATAAGCAAGACCCTAACTTCAGGGTGGTCTGTGAGGGCCTCGTGGAGTCCAAGGAGCAGCTAAAGAAAAGGTTGGCTGAGCTGGCGAAAGTTGATGAACAACAAATGGCTGCTGTTGCTCAGGCCGCGGAGATGGAGGTACTTATTCAGGCTAAGGACGAAGAATTGCAGCTCGCCCGCGTGGTGGTGGAGGAGGCAACGGAATTATGCACTTGGGTGTTGGCCTTAATGGCGGAACTTGATTCCACGAAGGCCGAGGTTGAGGATTACAAACGAGCCCTTGCACATGCCGACACGCCTCGTGAAACACACGAGATGTGTGTGTATGCGGAGGCCAGGCTGGTCGTGCTCGAGGAATTTTTGGTGGCTGGTCGAGCATTTGAGGCAGAAGTTGAGAGCCAATGCCAGTTAGTTAGAGCCGCTCGTAAAGCAGCCGGTTATAGTCCTGAATCGCCGGTCCGGGAGGGGGGGGCAACTCTGCAGACATTAATTGCTTGGAATTCAGCTCTTGGATTTCCAAAGCATACCCTCCTAGGAATGAGGACGGGCCACCTGAAGGCTAGGCTGGGCAAGGTAAGTAGTGGACTTTTGGATCCTTATAAATATGCCTGTAAATATTGATTTTTGTATCATGGGTGTTTGACCCTTTTGATAAAGACATATGATATTTGTTGTAGGTAATCTTTTCTATTCTTTTTGGCACGTTGTTGTATTTTTTACCGTAGCTGTGTGGAACTCGATGGCTTTAGCCGTGTAGAAATGATGGCCATAGCCTTTTATAATTCGACAGCCCTAGCCGTGTAGAAATTATTGGCCTTAGCCTTATAAAATTCGATGACCTTAGTTGTTTAAACATGATGGCCTTAGCCATGTAAAGGATGATGGCCGTAGCTGTATAAAAATGATGGCCTTTGCCAGTTAAAAACGATGGCCATAGCCATGTAAAATAATGGCCGTAGCCTGATGGCCTTAGCCATATAAAAAGATGGCAGTAGCCGAATAAAAACGGTGGCCATAGCCATGTAAAATAATAGCCGTAGCTTGATGGCCTTAGCCATATAAAATGATAGCCATAGACTTATAAAAACGATGGCCATAGCCATGTAAAATAATGGTTGTAGCCTGATGGCCTTAGCCATATAAAATAATGGCCGTAGCCTTATAAAAATGATGGCCATAGCCATGTAAAATAATGGCTGTAGCCTGATGGCCTTAGCCATATAAATTGATGGTCGTAGCCTTATAAAGACGATGACCATAGCCATGTAAACTAATAGCCGTAGCCTGATGGCCTTAGCCATATAACATGATGGCCGTAGCCTTATAAAAACGATGGCCATAGCCATGTAAAATAATGGCCGTAGCTTGATGGCCTTAGCCATATAAAATGATGGCCGTAGCCTTATAAAAACGATGGTCATAGCCATGTAATATAATGGCCGTAGCTTGATGGCCTTAGCCATATAAAATGATAGCCGTAGTCTTATAAAAACGATGGCCATAGCCATGTAAAATAATGGCTGTAGCCTGATGGCCTTAGCCATATAAAATGATGGATGTAGCCTTATAAAAATGATGGCCATAGCCATGTAAAATAATGGCCGTAGCCTGATGGGCTTAGCCATATAAAATGATGATCGTAGCCTCATAAAGACGATAGCCATAGCCATGTAAAATAATGGCCATAGCCTGATGGCCTTAGCCATATAAAATGATGATGGCCGTAGCCTTATAAAAACGATGGCCATAGCCATGTAAAATAATGGCCGTAGCCTGATGGCCTTAGCCATATAAAATGATGGTCGTAGCCTTATAAAAACGATGGTCATAGCCATGTAAAATAATGGCTGTAGCTTGATGGCCTTAGCCATATAAAATGATGGCCGTAGCCTTATAAAAACGATGGCCATAGACATGTGAAATAATGGTCGTAGCCTGATGGCCTTAGCCCTATAAAAACGATGGCGATAGCCATGTATAATAATGGTCGTAGCCTTTTTCTTAATTTGGAGATGGCCGTAGCCTTTTCATTCATTTGGAGATGGCCGTAGCATTTTCATTCATTTGGAGATGGCCGTAGCCTTTTCATTTATTTGGAGATGGCCGTAGCCTTTCTATACATCTGGAGATGGCCATAGCCTTTCTATACATCTGGAGATGACACTAATCCAGTCCCTATATCATGTCGGGCTTGGATAGTACATGGAGAGGCGGACATGATGCACTTGTGCTGCAAACAACTCCAGGTGACCCCATTGCCGCCTCGTTAAAAATCTTCCTAAGAAAACCCAATTGGGACAAAACCCGGGTAAGGGAAAAATAGCACGACTCCGGTGACACCTTTTTAGAAGTGGAATTGTTTGAGGTGAGCGACGTTCCAGTTGTTCTGGAGTGTCTTTCCTTCCATTGTCTCTAGATGGAATGCTCCTTTCCCGGCCGCCGTCGTGATTTTGTAGGGTCCGTCCCAATTTGTGCCCAATTTACCTTCACTTAGGTCTTTTGAGTCCATAGTCTTGGCTTTGAGGGTGTAGTCCCCTATTTGAGTGGCTTATTTTTGCCCTCTTGTTGTAATATATTTTGACTTGTAACCATGTTGATGTGGGCCATTTCTCTTCTTTCTTCGGTTTCATCAAGATCTTGGAGTCAGCTGATGTCATTTTCTGTTCCGCTGGTGTGTGAATACCTTAGGCTGGGTTCGCCCACTTCAATAGGTATGACCGCGTCAGTTCCATAAACCAGTGAGTATGGGGTTTCCCCGGTGCTGGACTTGGGTGTGGTTCTATGCGCCCACAAGACTTCAGGTAGTAGTTCCAGCCATAGCCCCTTTGCATCTTCGAGCTTCTTTTTGAGTATTTTTAGAATTGTATTATCGGAGGACTCCGCTTGACCATTGGCGGCAGGGTGATATGGCGTGGACAGTATCCATTTGATGCGCTATATTTCGAAGAACTCGATAATTTTTGGACAAATGAACTGGCGCCCCTTATCGCAGCTGATTTCTTTGGGGATGCCGAAATATCATATGATGTTCCTCCATATGAAGGTGATGACTTCATGTTCGCGTATTTGCGCGTATGCACCTGCTTCCACCCACTTGGAGAGATAGTCAGTTAAAACAAGTAAGAATTATACCTTTCCTCATCCTTAGGGTAGCGGGCCGACTATATCCATTCCCCACTTAATGAATGGCCAGGAGGAGGTGACGGAATAGAGGGGTTCTCCTGGTTGGTGTATCATTGGGGCGAACATTTGGCATTGCTTGCATCGGCGGACATTCTCAGCTGCCTCTTTCTTCATGGTTGGACACTAGTAGCCGGCACGTATGATGCACCTCACGAGGGCGCGGTTGCCAATGTGGGCGCCACAATGGCCTTCGTGTACTTCTTCGAGTACCAGTCTTGTTTGTTGCGGCCCTAAGCACTTGGATAAGGGTCCACCGAACGTCCTTTTATAAAGGTCGTTGTTGATCATGCAGTATCGGGCGGCCTGTATGTGAAGCTTTTTCGCCTCTTTTTTATCGGGGGAGGGGGGGAGGGGTTGTATCCCATCTTGCAAATAAGATATGAACTAGTTGCGCCAGTCCCAAGTCAGGTTTAAGGAAAGTACCTCGGTGTGATCAATAACTGAGTGGAGGAGTGTGACCACACTTTCTTTGTTGATGTTTTTGGTGGCGGCAGCCAACTTTGCCAAGCCATCCGCTTCAACATTCCACGCTCTGGGAATTTGTTCGATGCGGCATTCGTCGAATGTAGTCATCAGTTTGTGGATTTCTGACTGGTACTTTTGTAACCTCTGTTCTCTGATTTGATAAGTCCCAGTGATCTGGTTTACCACAAGTTGGGAGTCGCAGTGGAGGAGAATTTAGCGAGCCCCATACTTGGTGGCTAGTTTCATACCTTCAATAACGTCCTCGTACTCGGCCTCGTTGTTAGTCATTTCCGGGCATCGTATGGAACGGAGAATTGTTTCACCTGTGGGGACCTCAAGAACAAGTCCCAGTCCCGATCCCGATACATTGGCGGCGCCATCTATATAAAGGACCCATAGGTCGTTTTTGGAGGATGCACGTTGTGCTTCGAGTTCTGCCTATGGCAGGACTTCCGCGCTGAAGTTGGTGATAAAGTCAGCTAAGACTTACGACTTTATGGCGGTCCTTGGGAGGTACGTAATATCATGCTCGATGAGCTCGACGACCCATCTGGCGAGTCGCCCTGAGAGTTCGAGTTTGTGTAGGACGCTCCTTAGAGGGAATGTTGTTACTACCCTTATGGGATGGCACTGGAAATATGGTTGTAGCTTTCGTGAAGCTACTACGAGTGCTAATGCTAGTCTCTAAAGGTGGGGGTACCGGGTTTCGGCGTCCATTAAAGTTTTGCTAATATAATAAATAGGAGATTGCGTACCTTTATTTTCGCGCACCAGGACGACGCTGACTTCGACTTATGATACGGCCAAATATATCAAAAATGGCTCGCCTGGGTTGGCTTTCACCAGTAGGAGTGGTGATGATAAGTATGCTTTCAGGTTCTTCAGGGCTTCTACACATTCTTCGTTCCACTGTAGTCCCTGGTCTTTCTTCAATACACCAAAGAACTTGTGGCACCTGTCGGAGGAGCGTGAGATGAACCTGGAGAGGGAGGCTATCCGGCCCGTCAAGTTTTGCACCTACTTTTTTCTGCTTAGCGTTTCTGGGATGGCTTCTATGGCCTTGATCTGGTCAAGGTTGACTTCGATACCCCTTTGTGATACCAAAAATCCCAGGAACTTTCCCGAGGCTACTCCAAAAGCGTAGTTTTCGGGATTCAGTTTCATACCGTACCTCCTTAATATTTTGAGGTGGTCTTCCTTTTTTGATGACTTGACCAACATGTCGTCGATGTAGACTTCCATTGTTTTTCCGAGTTGTTCTTTGAACATTGCCGTCACCAGCCTTTGGTAAGTGGCACCTGTGTTCTTGAGCCCGAAGGGCATTACCTTATAATAATATATCCCCTGGTGAGTGATGAAAGTTGTCTTCTCCTGATCCTCCTCGGACATCATGATCTGATTGTAGCCGGAATACACATCAAGGAAGCTTAGCAGCTCATGTACTGTCGTTGCGTCTATCAACTAGTCGATGTGGAGTAGCGGGAATGAGTCTTTTGGACATGCTTTGTTTAGATTGGTGAAATCTACACACATCCACCACTTTCCGTTTTTATTTTTGACCATTACGATGTTGGCGACCCATTCCGGGTACTTGGACTCCCTGATGGAGCCATTAGCCAGCAGCTTGTCTACTTCTTCACTCACCGCTTTGTTGATGGCGGCGTTGAATTTTCTTCTTGCCTCCCACACGGGCGGGTGTAATAGGTCGACGTTAAGTTTGTGGGAGGCAATTTCTCGTATTCCTGGCATATATGCATGGGAAAAATTGAATAGGTCCGCATGGTTAGATAAAAGTTCACGGTACTAACCTGGATTTGATAGGTCGTGGCCTATGTAAGCTTTCTTTGCGGGGTCGCTGTTGTTTCACTAGACGGGGTCGAGGTTCTCGACCGTAGCCTTGCTAGCCTCAATATCATCGGGATCTTTTATGGCGTTGTCTGTCGGGTGGACCTGAGTCCCCGACATGGCTGATTGCTATGCTTCAGCACTTGCTCCTTTGAGTTGTTTGGTGTGCGTGTAATCCTGAGCTATTTTATAGCATTCTTGGGCGGTGCGCGGCTCGCCCCGTATGCTGTGCACTCCCCATGGGGTTGGGAATTTGATTACTTGATAGAAGCTGGATGGGACGGCCCTCATGGAATGTATCCATGGGTGTCCGATAATGGCGTTGTATGCCGTTTCGTGATTCATTACGTGGAAGGTGGTTTCCATAGTAACTCCCCTGCCAGAACGGGCAGCGTCACCTCGCCTGAGGTTCTTTCCGCTGCATTATTAAAGCCCGTTAGTGTTATGCAGTGTGAAATTATCTTATCCTCGAGTCCATGAGTGCAAGACTCTTGGATGAATCATACATGCATCGCTCCCATCGTCGACCATGAGTCGTTTAACATCAGTATCTACTATACGTAAAGTAATAACTAAGGCATCATAAAGAGGAAAACACAAACCGTTGGCATCAGACTTAACGAAGGTGATACTATCTTCGAAGTCGTCATACCGTTCATGAGCAATGGTTCGCTTTAACTTGTGAGTGGTTGTGAATTTGACGTGATTGATCGCTGAGTCATTTTCGTCCCCAATGATCATGTTGATGGTATGTGTTAGTGAGGGAGGCCTTGGCGGGCCATGGGGTTGTTCCTGCCCGCGTGTGAAGTTGAGTCTCCCTTTATCGCTGAGCAGTTCTTTCAAGAACACTTGGTTTAGCATTCGGACCACCTCATGTCAGAGACCTATGCAGTCTTCCGTTCTATGTCCCTGTTCCTGGTGGAACTCGCATAGGGCGTTTGATTTTCTTGTGGCGGGGTCGGATTTCATCATTGCTGGACATTGCACTTTGTTGCCTAGTTTTTTTCCAGTGCGCACACTACTTCTGAAGGAGATACACAAAAGTTATGTGCAGATAATGAAGGGGGCATACCTCTGTCGTTCCTTAGTGGGGAGACATGTCATTGTAAGGCGTCCGCATTCCTTGGTGGTGGTGGATGAAAGGATCTAATGTATGATTGGTGTCTTTCTCTGTTGAGGCGCGGGACTTGATCCTGCCATCCCTCGCTGCGCTGGTCCATCCGAATTTTTGGGTGAACCGTCGTCAATCGCCGGGTTGGGCCGTTAAGGTCGTCTTCATATCCACGTACCTCGGCGCAGTAGGTGTTGTGTATCTCTTCCCAGGTGGTGGGGGGATATTTCAAGAGACGACTGAGTAGTTTCTTGGTTGCCTTTGAGCCGTCTCTGCTGAGCCGGTTCTGAAAGGCTGCAGCTGCCATGCCTTCGGACACATTTGGTAGGCTCATTCTAACCCTGTTGAACCTAGCTAGGAACTCCCTGAGTCCCTCTCCTGGGGCCTGTCGTACAGCAAAAATGTCGTTGACCCGTGCTTCCGCCTTCCTTGCTCCTGCGTGGGCGGTGGCGAATTTATACGCCATCTCCTCGAATGTGGAGATGCTTTTGGCCGGTAGCTGTGAGTACCATGTAGGGCCCCTCTTGTTAGTGTTTCGCCGAACTTCTTCAGAAGTACGAATTGTACCTGCTCTTTTGACAGATCATTGCCTTTGACAGCTGTGACATAGTGAATCAGGTGGTCCTCGGGATTTGTGGTTCTTTCATATATCTTCAAGTGGGGGGGGGGGGCATTTTGAAGGTCTTCGGGATGGGGTATGGTGCAACTCCTTCTGTGTAGGGCTGTTCAACGAACCTCCCAACGTCTCGCTTTGGTAGTAACATACGCGCACCTGGGATTTTGTCCACCTTTTCTTGGTGATCCTTCATCTGGTCGCGAAGCGACCTATATTTGTTTTCCATTTCTTCCATCTTTTACAGGATGGCTGTGAGTGTGCCGCCATTAGCTTGAGCATCGTCGGTCACGTTGTTCGTTCTCGTGACCTCGAGTTCATCTGCGGCTGCAACGTGATATGTTGCTGGGGTGAATCTATCATTTTGAGGCGGCTTCTTAGCTAGACTGCTCACTCTTCCAGTAACCTCTTTACCTCCGGGGGTGCTTCTTTGGTTGTAGATGTTGAATCCTCTCTTTCTCGTGGAACCACTAGATCTTCTGACGAGGAAGGTAGGTTTTCCACGCTTACCAAGGTACTGGGGTTTGCATGTAGGGCTCCTTCAGCAGCTGCATTGATAGTGCCTGTGAGATATGTTCTTACACCCTAGATAGCTTTCATTCTTGCGTTGTTCACATCCATTTTAGGTTGTAGAGAGTGGTTTTTCGAAGGATCTCTAGAAGCAAACTACAGCTTTGATTCTCGAAATCCCCACAGATGGCGCCAAATTGGTTGGCTAAAAAGTTATGCAAGTACTTAGGTAGCTCTAAAACAATAAAAAATAATATGGATTAATCGAAAGAGTAATATGAACTAGAGAGCCTAGAGTGACGAAGATCTGTGATTACAGTATGAGTAATTCGTGATACAAGAACAATAAGACAAGAAGTAAACTTTGCACAAGAGAGAGAGAGAGAGAGAGAAAGTCAGATAGAGAGAGAGTTGTATATTTTCAATAGTAAAATACACATGAGTCTTTACAAAAGAGAGGTCCCCTTTATATACTAAGGGACCTTCCTCGAAATACTCAAAGAAAATTACAAGGGTTAGTGGCCTCAGTGTACGAGTGTCAGAGCTTGAAACGACGTCGCTGTGAGTCATGTCACTCGGTCCGTCTACTGTCTGAGGCCGGCCTTCCTCGAGTCGACCATACTTAGGCCGCTTTCTTCACCGAGGACGTGTGTAGATAGTGTAGGGACGTAAGGAACCAGTTTTTCCCAATGCAATGTTTAAACTTTTAGGTTCTTGTCACCGAACTCATTACACAAAGTTACATATTCAAAGTCTAATCAAATTTAATATTTTCTACCTATTGTATAAGGTCGAAACCGGCCTCATCAATTATGTGACCAACCGAGATTGAAACGTGACGAGTCAAAGCTCGAGCCTAGGTTATATCGAACCAAAGGCGAAGTTAAATCGTTGAGCTCGTGACTCCAGGACCAAACCAGATCGAGGGAACTTTATCGAGCTAAGTAACAGAAGACAGAAATATCCGGAATCGGTTGGAAAAATACAACAGAAATCTCGGTATGTATCGAGGAGAGGCAGATTAATTAGCAAATCAGGAGATTGGTTACTTTTTATAGAATTGTATCAACAGTATGACTCCCCTACTATATAAAGTGAGGTTTGATCATTTGTAAAATACATTGTAATACGCAGCAATAGGCAATATACTATTATTTCTAGCTCTTATCTTCTTGTTATTCTGTTCTAACATCAATTGAGGCATTTTCTTTGCTCGAGGGTGATCAAACTTAAAGGCCAATGCTGTTTAATTTGAATAGTTTTATTTATTTTCTTATTATTAATTTCAGTATTAATCTGATCACATATTCTTAAAACCGTATATAAATTTAATTGTTAGCCATTTATGAGGATACACACCTATATGTTTTAAATGCATATCAAGAGATGTCAAACTCCATTGAACTATAAGGGCAAGGCCGAAGGATAGAAAATTTGCTAGGGTTTAGGCACTGGTCTCTCAAAACGTGTTGATTGTTTCTTTTGCCCCTTGCCCCCCCCCCCCCCCAACAAACCCCCAAGAAAACCCCCTTATTCTACGGTGATACTATTCTTCCCCTTTGGATCCTTTGTAAATATGTTCACGTCTATGTTTGGAGCTTGAATCAGTCATAGACGGAAAAGGTCAATATTTCAGAATAATATCCTAAATCTGGACATATTAGGTTCACCAACACCAACCAATCAAGAAAAAAAAAGATTAATTTACCTACTTAATTTTGCCAAGAATCCACTACAAAATTTCACAACTGAATTTTATGTTTCACATCATAGGTGAACACGGTTCATCTAAAGGTCTATATTTTACTACAATTACTCTATATTAACAAGGTTACATTTAAAACGTCTCGATCCATTATTTAAAATTTGGGGTATCTATCACTAAAAGTTTTTAGATTGTCTTACTTACATATAAATCCTTAATAATACTAGAAAACTTCCGTCAAACTTTAGACTTAAAGTAATTGCACCAACATGTTACTCAGCATTATTTCCAAACTAATTGAACTTCTCATGTTCTCTTTCATGCTTTATTTTACGGTTAGTTTGCATGAATTTAGAAAAAAAGAAAGACAAAAAAAAGTTTGCATGAATTTCAAGCTGTAGATTATAAAATAATATCATTTAATGTGATTTTAGATTTATTATGTTTGTGCTCAAGTAACTAGATAAACGATAATAAAGAAGTTTTAATTGACAAAAACTCAAAAAGGCTATCAGGTTTGAAATAAGCTCCTCACCGCACTTACGTCAACATCGAAAATTAGCTCTTGTGTTGTGTAGTAGTATCAGTTGGACAATATTCATTAAGTTTATGGTTGTAACTACCCCACTGAAAAATAAGAAGGGTTATTGACTAATACCACCAAGATTCCAAGAAGCTGCCACTTGTCAAGTCATTTTCAAAGCAATATTATTAAGTTTTTGGTTTAATTTATTTTATTAGCAAAACTTTTAAACTAGAATATCGTCAGAGATGTAAACATCTTCCTTTTGCTTTAATTATTACTCCTATTTACAATAAAATAATTGTTTTGTTTCTTTTATGGGCAGGCTAAGACTGTTTCTTTTAACTCCTTACGCTTCAAATTTTCGCTATATTATCTGCAACCTACCCAGATGATTTTGTTTTTAAAAATGTCTTTCACGAAAGTATTAACATACGCAAGATTTTTAAGAAAATGCTATTGACATTTACGTTGAAAATTAAATAAATAACTGTAACACTATCGTATTATTTATCGATCATGTAAGTTGACCCTTGGTTAAGTTGAAGCTAATACTATTATTTTATCAAAGTAAAACAATAAACAAATACTTGTAACGTTTATTAATCATCTAATTAATATGGAAGGGCCTGGGCCCATGGATTAAGTTGAATTTTATATTAAAAAAGGTCAAGGGTTCTATTATGTTCGACACCTAATTTGAGGGTTTATCACCCAAGAGGCAATTGAGGCACCGGCTAGGAGACATTCTTTGTTAAATGATTATATATATATATATATATATATATATATATATATATATATATATATATATATATATATATATAATAGAAAGAAAAAAGGAAAGGAAGAAAGGGACGAACATAAGGTGGCAAGCTCTTTTAGTTATACTTCATCTGTTTTAATTTCTTTAGTCCATGCAAAAAAAAAATAACGTCTTTTTTTGAAAATAATTTATATTATACTATATATATATATATATATATATTTTATTTTACATTACAAGTTCAAAAATTCTTTAATTTATCTTAAATTTTGTATCAATCAAATAAGTTTATCGTAAATTGGAATTGAGGGAATAAGTTATACTAACATAACGTGACAGTAAAGTCGGTAAATGAAAGGGACCAAACGAAATAAAATCTTGCCATTTCGGTGCTAGTATTTTTTAAATTTTATTTTAATCACTTTTTCTGGGTAATGCTCCTTCCTTTCTTGTTTTATGCCTCATGTTTTCACAAATGTCACAATCTCACCTACTACACTTATTTAAACGACAAACTTGAAAGTGGATAAGACATAAGAGTAGGTAACATTACTCGCTTTATAGTTTTTTCTTCACAAATGCACACAGGTACAGCCACAATATTGGCAGAGTAACTGACGATAAGGCTATAGATATTACTAAGTAGCACGCATTTCGAAAGCATTGGGTTGGTTTTTCTTTTCAAAAAATATTAAAATTGAAAAAATATTTATGAAAAATGAAATTGTACTGGGCATAAACTTTTTTATAAATTTTTTCTTTGTGAAATTAAAAATATTTGAGTAGATGTTAACTAGCACTAGACCTGTCAAAATGGATCACTCCAGTCCAGTCCAGGCCACCTGAACGGGTCTAAAAATGGTAGTCCAATCCAGCACTAAGAGGGGCGAGAGCTAGGGCGGGCCAGCCTTTTAAATTTTTTTAAGAATAAAGAATTTTCTTAAATCATTAAATATTTTTCTGTTTGCTTAGAGCGTAAACAAACTTGATATATGACGAGGAATCTCGTAATTGAAATGTAAATTCTCTATATATCTCTAACTCTTCTTTTTAAAGTTACATGAATATTTTCTTAATCCTTTACTTTAATTTTCTTCAAATTCAAGGGTTGCTTTAATAAATTTAAATGTTGAGATTTTCTAATTTAGGTTTAATCTCATTTGCTGGTTTCATCATCATAGTCAAAATTTTTAAAATTTCTGAAATTTGCTAGTGGTCAATTTTTTTTGTGTATTCAAAATTGATCTTTTTCTATGCTAAAAAGTAGTTTAAATATTAATAGTATATTAAAGTAATTCAAAATGATCATTGGCCACTTAAAGTAATATCTTCTTTTGAAAAATAATTATTATTGGCCAACTAAAACTTTTCCAATTCGTTATTAATTAAGCAAAAGAAAAATTAATATTGTCATATTATATGCATGCCAAAAATTCAAATTCTAGTCGATATGAAAGGGAAAATGAGCAATCTAGGGCTGGTAAATGAGGATTATAGTTAATAGTTTTTATATAGTTTTTACTTTTTAAATATTAAATATTAAATATTTAATAGTTAATTAATTTATTAATTTTTAGCCCACGGGCCAGCCTAGACCAGCCTCGGTCAAGCCTTAAATGCTAGCAGGCTGACTTGGCCGGGCTTATAAACCTCAGTTTTAAATGGACACAAAAATTTCTAATCCAGCCCTAATTAAGTAGCGGGTTGGGTTGGGCTGGGCTCACGGGCTAAGCCGATTTTGACGGCTCTAACTAGCACACATTTGGACAATATTGGCTTCTTTTTTTTAAAAAAAAAATATTTAAAATTAAAAACTGAAATTTTACTTGGGCATAAATTTTCTTGAAATTTTTGTGCGTGAATATTAAAGACATTTGAGTCAAATCAATTCTATTTCATTAACACTTCAAGTATTGAAACTTAATATTTACAAATATATATGATCAACAAAATATTTAGACATATTAAAGTTCAATATCTGAAATACTAAAATAATACAAGACCATTATGCATGCCTTTGTCCATTTGCTAACATCTTTCAATTGGAATTGCACTATATGGAATCTGAAATGTCACTATTAATCAACCACTACCATTCTCATTTCATCGAACTTTAATCCAAACTGGCTTACCAAATTCGAATGGGCAGAATTTGCAACCTACAGAGATGATCCTTCGATTAAGTAAATAAATTTATGAGAAGTTAGTGTTGTATTGGTCAAAACTTGATCTCATGATAATGAATGAGATCAACACGTTTATTAAAGCTTATTCATGATTAATAAATGGTACGACAATTTATTAACAAGATTATCGGGCAGTTACCTAATGTGACAACTAAGGCCACGGCCTGACCGTCCTTAAGAGGGCGTCTCCTCTATGTGGTCCCAACTCTCCTAGCTATAAATGCTAAGAGAAAGAACCCTAAAAGGGGAATTGCTTCTTCTTTTTCTTCTTCTTCTTCACATCTCCTTCTAAAAGAAGAGAGAATACATCATTGTAAGGCTCTGGACCTCTCCATGGAGAGGCAGACCAAACCAACGTCATTAGTAAAAGATCTTCATCCTCCTCCCTTTAATCTATAACTATTGTATCTTATATTTTATTCCTTGATCTTTGGATTTATTATGATATGTTATGATTGGCCCTTCATTTATTTTGATTGTTTTATGCTTCTAAAGTAAATGAAAACTTTGAGCTAAACAATTTGGCGTCGTTTGTGGGGATGTCATAGCAGAATCACGTAGTTTATCCTTAAACCGAAAAAGGAAAATGAACAACCCAGCTCGAACGAGCCCAAGCGGCATTTCGGATCATAGGAAGTCAAAAACCTCGAGATGACCTTGCTTCCATATCCCCGCGTCTCCGAGCAATGGGAAGAACAAGAAGAAGAAGAAGCAGGTCCCCCATCCATATGAGGAAAATAGGCCTAAGGTACCTCACCCCCTTTCCACACGGGATCTTGCCAAAAGGGAGGACAACACGAAAGTGTCTCTCTAACTGGGATCTGTAATGGGGTGATCCACGCGAGCCAGTCAAAAAGACCACAAGTGTAAGTTGGGCAAGATCTAAAACTAGAAGCAAATCCTAACCCCCAGCACGAAGCGGATTATGTGGGAAAAATCACAAAGGTTCAACTACGGTTGAATGTCAGCCCAGACTATGCGGCTTAACCATAAACTTCAACTACGGTCGAACTAGGACTCAGGCTATGTGCCTTCGACTTCAAATATTACAAAAGTTCAACTACGGTTGAACGGCAGTTCAAGCTATGCGCCTTCAGTTCATGCTATGTGACTTCAGGTCAGGCTATGCGGCTTCGACTCAGGCTACGCGCCTTCAAATATCACAGCTTCAACTGCGCTTGAACGGCAGTTCAGGCTATGCGCCTTAAGTTCAGGCTATGTGCCTTCAGTTCAGGCTATGCGCCTTCGACTCAGGCTACGCGCCTTCAAATATCACAATGTTTCAACTACGGTTGAACGGCAGTTGAGGCTATGCGCCTTCAGCTCAGGCTATGTGCCTTCAGTTCAGGCTATGCGCCTTCAACTCAGGCTACGCGCCTTCAAATATCACAATGTTCCAACTACGGCTGAACGGCAGTTCAGGCTATGCGCCTTCGACCTAGGCTACGCGCCTTCGACCCAGGCTACGCGCCTTCAGATATTACAATGGTTCAACTACGGTTGAATGACAATTCAGGCTACGCGCCTTCAAATATTACAAGAGTTCAACTACGGTTGAACGTCAATTCAGGCTATGTGCCTTCACCCAAAAAGTTCAACTACGATCGAACTGGGACTCAGGCTATGTGCCTTCGACTTCAAATATTACAAAAGTTCAACTACGGTTGAACGACAATTCAAACTACGCGCCATCAAATGTTAGAAAAGTTCAAGTACGGTTGAATGTCAATTCAGGCTATGCGACTTCACCCAAAAAGTTCAACTACGGTCGAACTGGGACTCAGGCTATGTGCCTTTGACTTCAAATGTTACAAAAGTTCAACTACGGTTGAACGGCAACTCAGGATACGCGCCTTCAAAGATTACAAAAGTTTAACTACGGTTGAATGATAACTCAGGCTATACGCCTTCAGATATTACTAAGGTTCAACTATGGTTGAACGTCAATTCAGGCTACATGCCTTTGACTCAGGCTACGCACATTCAAAACTTACAAAAGTTCAACTACGGTTGAACGACAACCCAGGCTATGCGCCTTCAAATATCATAAGGGTCCAACTGCGAATTGGACCAGAACTCAGGCCAAGTACCTCCACCA
Organism: Nicotiana benthamiana; assembly: GCA_034376525.1. Taxonomy (NCBI): domain Eukaryota; kingdom Viridiplantae; phylum Streptophyta; class Magnoliopsida; order Solanales; family Solanaceae; genus Nicotiana; species Nicotiana benthamiana. The sequence goes on along the minus strand of CM067340.1, from coordinate 56,002,383 downwards.
TTACGAATTACAAAAGATTTCAATTATGAGTTGAACCAGGACTCAGGCTACACGCCTCCGCCACAAAAGCCACAAACTCAACCATGGACGAATCAAAGACAAGGACACATGTCCACGAGGCCATGAGCCGGGCCGTGATCAGGCGAGGACAAACGCCTCCAAATGCCCAACCACGAACGAACTTCGGGTCGGGCCTAGCGCCCTCGCCATTCAAGTAAGTACGACTAACTAGAAACTAAAGTATTAGCCCGCATAAAGTTCGGCCCAAGTCAAAACTACTAGGCTGCATTTTTTGTTACCCCGGCCAGTAGTTCTACTAAGCCCGAACTGGGACTAAGGCTATGTGCCGCCACTGCCCAAATGCGGCTACAACCTACTCCCAACAAGTGGAGGAAGGTAACGACCAAAAGCGTCTATCTATGGCCAAGTCCATCTACACCAACTTTCCTTAAGGCAAGGAATCAATTCGACAATGGTCGAAATCACCTAACCGGTTGAGACATGCTCACTAGAAAAACTCTAAGGCAAGGCCCTTCCAAACAAGCACAAAAAAAAGGAATAAGGTGTATTTAATTCAAAACAAACAGAAGGGAAGAAAGCCACATATATTCAACATATTTACACGAGGTTAACCCCAATAACATTGGCCCAAGGCCGGCAAAGAGAAAAAGAGAACAAAAATTAAACAAACATTACAAATTTTTTTATTTGTTCACTCGGCGCCCCCAACGCCCCTTCACCATTATCAGCGCCCTCGGCACCATCATTGCCCCAGGGCGTAGACGGGTCAAACCGGAGTCGAGGCGGGCTTCAAGAGCCTTCTGGTGTGCCTCCTCATAAGTGGCCTCAGACACGACGCCGGCTTCCACAACCGCATGTACACATCGAGCTGGGCCTTGGCATACGTCCAAAGCTCACGAGCAAGACCAAAAGAACTGGCCTGGTCCCTCAGGTGCTGGTTCTTAGCCTCCAAGGCCGCAATGCAGTCCTTTGCAGCACGAGCTTCCCGCTCACAAACGGCAATACGCCCCTCCAACGACCGCTCTCGAAAGGTAGCGGCGGCCCTCTCTAATCCACGCTCCCTTTCTTGGGCACGGTTGGTCGCCTACAGTGTTTCAACCCTCGCCGGGGCGCCTTCTGCCTGCTCCCTTGAAGTGGCGACCTCAGTCTCTAGGGCATCCACTTTGCTAGTAAAAGCTTCAGCGGCCTCTCCTGCCGCAACCAGATTTTGGTGCTCCCTCTCAGCACCCACCCTTCTCTCAACATCCATCCCCTCGTTCGCTTGGTGGAGCCGTCCCTCAAGAGCGGTTACCCTGATGAGGGTCTGTTGCATGTGAAGCTCCCTCCGCGCTAGCTCTTCTACCAGCTCCCGGTTCAACGGCTCGTTCTATATACGTTCACGCAAGCCACAACACCGGTCACGGTAGCGGCGGTACTTCTCCAATAACGACACTAAAATCGCCGAGCGGACGTTAGCCCGCCTGATGCTCTCCACCTCCAGCAAAAATGTATACATCAAACAGAGCGACAGTTAATATAAGAAAACATGCTAAGAACGTAAGCAAACCAAAGTTTTATACATACATTTATACTCAGGGTGGCCACCTCGCTCATCAACCCGACGTCCGAGATGCCCCTCAGGGATGCGTTCTCCGCTTCCGAGCACAGAACCCCAAACACCGTCACCAGGTTCTCCTCCTCGAGTAGTAGGTTTAGGTCGTTAGGGAACTCCAAATAACGGTAATCCCCTTCGGCCTGCACCGCTAGGCGGGTATAACCCTCCTGAAAAAGATGGACGTCCTCGGGATCCATATCAGACTCCGAATCGCCCCCCTCTCCTGAGGCGCCCCTTCCTTCCAAAACCCTGGAAGTCGAGGCCTCTGCCGCTCGAGATGTCGAAGCGCCCGTATTCGCCAAAATGTCAGTGCCTGCATTCTCCACTAAAACAGTTACCGAGGAACAACCTTCCCTCTCAGCAACAGGAATAGAAACTTGAATCGCCAAAGCGATTGTGTCACCTTGGCCTAAGCTAACCGGGGCAACCCCCACTGAGCACTCGCCCTCTAGGGAAAGGTCCGCTGCGCCCTCCTCTTTCGCCGATGGCGAAGAGTCTAAACTAGTCAGCACCGGAAGAGCCGGGGTGAACGCCACCTGCGCTGAACCAGCGACCTCCTATCTTCTTCCTCATCTTCATTTGGTGATTGCTCTGCCCTGGAACGAACAACCTCTGGAGACTCCTCAACTCAGGGCACGGGCCGTACCGGAGAGTGTGCAGCCAAAGACTCCACTGAAGTCGCCCTTGGAACCGAATGAGGCGCCGGCATTATAATTATTCGGGTAGTCGCCCCCGGACTGCGTAAAGCAAGCTGAGCAGCCCTCCCGCGCCGTGGCCGTTCTGACCAGCCAAAGAAGAAGGGTTAGGCCAAAGAAATTAAGGACTACTAATAGAGAACAATAAACACTAAACCAGATTCTTACTAGCAGCCGGCCTACGACCATGAACCTCCCAGAAAGACGCCCATGTGCGAATCCCCATTGTAACAGGGAGCACGGCCTCGACCCACTCGCGGATGCCAGAAAATGGAACCGGTGGCATACCTCCCGCTACGGCACAAAAAGAAGACCATTACGTACAAACATAAAGCAGAACATTTAGCCAAAACAAATCAAAGCTAGCGTAAGAGAAACTTACGTGCATGGTTCCACTCCTCTGGGAAGCCAGTAGCGCAAGCCACCAGGTGCACGCTCCTGATATAGAAGAAATGCTCGTAGGGACGGGTAGCTACTTCGTTATCGAGCTCTGCCGTTAAGCCGTCGGCCCCACAAGGGACCAACAGAATCATGGTGCCACGTACCCTCTGAGGGGCGTATAGAGTTAGCACGTGCCCAATTGTAATCTCCCTCCGTGCCAGCTCCGCATATTTGATCAGCATCGCCAATAATTTGTACTAAGAAGGGACGAGATGACCAAGGCACACCCTGTAATAGCGACAAAAGTCCACTACCAGTATGGGAAGAGGAAGACTAAATCCCATCTTGAAAGGGTAGGCGTATAAAACGCAGTACCTCGATGATTGACGTGTACTCTATCGCCGCTCCTGGCCAGGATGATATCAGCGAAGTGAGGAATATCACATTGCTCTTTCAGGTTACCAATGCCAACTTCCCGCATTTGAGGAGCTTCATCCACTTGATTTCCCCCCGGGGTCGGTAAATCGGTCGCGGGGCCGCCGAGCAGGGAAAGAATGTCCATCACCGATGAGAAGTTGGGAACCGATCAACATGCGGCGAATCGGTGGTTCCCACCACCATAGATGGGCCCTCAGCCGCCGCAACCGCCACCGGAGCTATATCAGAACGAGAATTGCTCGCCATTATCAGTATAGCGAGAGAGAAAGGGCAAAATTCACCAGAAAAACAAGAGTATACGAAGGCCCAATGAAATTGACGGAGAATGAATTAACGAGGAATAAAAGACCAGATAATCTGAAAACAAGAAAGGCTATCTCTCTCATAATTCCACTTAGACAAGTATCGGAAAAGTGAGAACTGAACGATACAACCCCTTATTTATAGATGAAGCATAAATGACCTTCATGAATCCCAAAGGTCACCATTAACTACCTGACCAACCGCAAAACAGTTTAGGCCTACAGTAACGGGCACCATTATGACAGATACCACTGAACGGTCATTCAACCGTCAATCAGCGCGTTCCCCATGAAGTGGATTTGACGACCTCGAAGTACCATGGGCACGTCCCATGCGTCACAATGCATATAATGTCCCCCTCATACGCGGAAAGCATGATCATATTCTCTCCAAGCACGTGTAAATGACTACGGCTATCTCTAAAGTAATAATGGCTGCGGCTATCTCCAAAAGATAAAAGGCTACAGCCATCTGTAAAGTAAAAATGGCTACGGCCATCTCCAAAAGATAAAAGGCTACGACCATCTCTAAAGTAAAAATGGCTACAACCATCTCCAAAAGATAAATGGCGACGACCATCTCCAAAAGATAAAAGGCTACGACCACCTCTAAAGTAAAACTGGCTACGGCTATCTCCAAAAGATAAATGGCTACGACCACCTCCAAAGTAAAAATGGCTACGACCACCTCTGAAGAATAAGGGGCTACGATCACCCCAAATGCATAAACGGACACGGTTATCGGCAGAATCCGTTCATCGAGCTCGGCCTGGGCACCACCTCAATAAGCGGTGGGTATATCTGTATGGGTCAAAACTTGACCTCATGATAATGAATGAGATCAACGCGTTTATTAAAGCCTATTCATGATTAATAAATGGTACAACCATTTATTAACAAGATTATCGGGCAGTTACCTAATGTGACAACTAAGGCCACGGCCTGGCCATCCTTACGAGGGCGTCCCCTCTATGTGGTCCCAACCACTTGGCCAGCTGGCAGATCTCCTAGCTATAAATACTAAGAGAAAGAACCCTAAAAGAGGAATTGCTTCTTCTTCTTCACATTTCCTTCTAAAAGAAGAGAGAATACATCATTGTAAGGCTCTGAACCTCTCCATGGAGAGGCAGACCAAACCAATGTCATTAATAAAAGATCTTCATCCTCCTCCCTTTAATCTATAACTGTTGTCTCTTATATTTTATTCCTTTGATCTTTGGATTTATTATGATCTGCTATGATTGGCCCTCCATTTATTTTGATTTTTTATGCTTCTAAAGTAAATGAAAACCTTGAGCAAAATAAGTGTCATTAATGAGGGCAACGGGGAAATACATACAACAACAACTCAATATAATTCACTTAGTGGGGGTGTGGGAAGGGTATTGTGTATGCTGACCTTACCCTACCTTGGGGTAGAGAGACTATCTCCAAATAAACCCCGGACATCCTTCCCTCCAAGAACTTCCCATCTTTCTCTTGGAGATACTCGAATTCACAACCTCTCGGTTGGAAGTGAAAGTTTCTTACCGTTGGAACGGGAAAATACGTAAATGAAGAAAAGGAAAGAAACATGGAATCAGATTGCAAAATACTTTGTGGGAAAAAATTTAGAGATGGGTATTTTTGTCATTTTGATATTTTATCCCAGAATTAATAATTTTAAATTATTATTTTATATTGAGGGTGGTATTATAATACTATAGCTAATTAAAATAATACCATAATCGTGATATAAAGAATTCCAGAATCAAAACTTCAATCAAACAAGTAAAATTTACCCTTACCTTACTCTAATTTAATTAATGCTATATAGAGATTAATATAGTGAAAGTAAAAGTATTAAGAAATTGAGATTAAAGAATGAGTAATGACAATTTAATCCAATTATCATTTTAATAAAAAATCACAAGTAAATGGGATGAGACGAAGTATTTCTGTTACAGAAAATTATGAGTTAACTAGTACATAATCCCACACAATACAAATAGAGAAGAAAAATAAAACAAGGATTTAACAAGGATCGGCTAAGCCTAGTCTTCGGGGCGAAGCAAAGTTTTTCCATTATGAACGAGAAGAAAAATACATATAATCTATAAAATTCCTAACTACAATCCCTATATATAGATCAAGTAGTCCTAAACTAATAAAAGAAATATTATCTCAATTTAAAAGGATAATATATTTTTCTTTCCCAAATCTATTAAAACAATGAGTTTCTACGCCTATCTTATGAGTTTCGAAAAATACTAGAAAATCTAATATAATTAGCATTTCATAAAAGCCAAGACACAATTAACAAATTGTTTCCTTAGTTTGAAATTCTCTTCATTAACATGAATGTCTTTCTGCCTTGCCCTCAACTCTCGCAAGTGTTAAGCAAAGTTTTTCATTATGAATAAGAAGAAAAATACATATAATCTATGAAATCCCTAACTACAACCTTTATATATAGATCAAGTAGTCCTAAACTAATAAAAGAAATATTATCTCAATCTACAAGGATAATATATTTTTCTTTAAATTATATTTAAACAATGAGTTTCTAAGCCTATATTATGAGTTTACAAAAAAAAAAAAAAATCTAGTATAATTATCATTTCATAAAAGTCACGACACAATTAACAAATTTTTTCCTTAGTTTGAATTGTCTTCATCAACAGGAACGTCTTTCTGCCTCGCCCTTAACTCTCGCAAGGGTTCTATCTATTGTTGCACACATCAACCAAGTTTAAGCATTGTTAAGAAACTCAATCTCTTCAAAACACCAATCTATTGATCTGCTTCTACTCTCCAAATAAATTAAATCCCAAGGATTTACATATCCAAAAAGATTACAATCAGCTATATTTTCAAACTTATATGGTCGATTAATCACTCCCTTCTCTCTGCCTGTTGCTATGCTATACGATTGTTGTTGCACAGGTGCATCAACATTATTATCTTGATTAATATGTTGCAACTCCTCCATTTTCTCTACTTTAGAGCCATTAGACTGAGCGAGTGGAGATTTAATTTTTAGTTTTATGCGATAACTGATACCATGATCTATTTCTGGTATTGCCTTCTCCCTCTGACTGTCCAGTAAGGCAGATTCATTGATTCACGTCCCTATTGATAATTAATCTAGAAGTGTTTTGATTTGTGCACAATAACTTGTAACCTTTCTCTCTAGTTTCATACCCTAAAAATATGTATTTCTTTGTTCTTGGCTCAAGTTTGCCATCCCTCACATGAGCATAAGCTGGACAATCAAATATTCTTAAATTTGATTAATCAACAGATGAACATGTAATGATCCGACCGAGCGTCTTTGGAATTTACGCGTCGATTCTCTATTAACTGTTTCCCCTAGGTTCATTTCTACTATTTTGGTTTGCCGGGACGTTCGACATTGAGTTTCAGAGTGTTTTGGGACACTTAATCCCTAAATAAGAGATTAAGTGTTGGAAAGTGGTACGTAGTCGAAACATTGTGAAGACGACCTCGGAATGAAAATATGATGGTTGCGTTAGGTTCGTTAGGTGATTTCTGGGTTGACAGCGTGTTTTGAATGTATTTTGGAAGTCCATAGCTCATTTACGCTTGAAATGCCGAAGTTTGAATTTTTAATGTTTTCGGTCTGGTAGTGAGTTTTTGATCCGAGGGTCGGAATGGGATTTCGGAATTTGCAGTAGCTTTGTGATATTATTTGGGATGTGTGTGCGCAAAAGTTCAGGTTGTTCAAACATGTTTTGGTTATATTTTTTATCGAAAGCATGTTTTGACGAAATTTGAAGTTCTTAGGCTTAAATCATGGATTAATTCAATTTTTCAGTGTGTTTTTATGTGTTTTATGGGTTGGTGCAAGTTTGAATGATATTATGGGGCGTGTCCGTGGGTTTGGTTGAGGTCTCGCGGGCCTCGGGTGTGTTTCAGTTGCTCAACGGGGCATTTTTGGTGTTGGAAAAGTGTTGCAACAGCTGAACATTTCTGGTTCTGATATTTTTGCTTCTGCGGAACTCCAGAAGCGGCTGGGTCATCGCATAAGCGGGTTTGGGCATACCCCTTAGGAACCGCAGAAGCGGTAGAAATTTCGCAGAAGCGGAGCCGCTCCTGCGAGATGAGAGCCGCAGAAGTGGAGTTTCAGATTTTTAATAAAGTCGCAGAGGCGGAGCCGCTCCTGCAAGATGAGAGCCGCAAAAGTTGAATTTTAGATTTTTAAAGAAGTTTTAGAAGCGGACAATGTTCCGTATAAGCCTTGACCACAGAATCGGTAATCACTGGTCAGAAATAGGGAATCCGAGGGTTAAGTTTCAAAAGTTGGAAAAATCAAAATTGAGCTCGGGAAAGGACGATTCTGAGTGGATTTTAAAGAGAAGATCATTGGGTAACATTTTCTTAATCCTGTTAGTTGTATTCCATCGATATATAGTTAAATCCATCATCTTATTTCGAATTTAGGATCAAAATTGGGTAAAACTTCTTAGACCAAACTATTGAGTATTGAGTGGGCATTTGACCTTCGATTCGGAAGATTTTTATATGGCTAGACTCGTGAGGGTACGAGGGTTGTGAAAATGTAGAAATTATTCGATTCCAAGACGTTGGCTTGAGGGGTGTTTTGGTCATTTTACATATTTTCACGCCTTAGCTTTAAATTTAAGAGTGAGATCAGTTTCTTGAAATATTATTTACGATATATGTAATTGAATTGGATAGATTTGGGCCAGCTGGAGTCGGATACTCGTGGAAAAGGCTTGGTTTATAGTTGATTTTGTGTCGGTTCGAGGTAAGTGGCTTGTCTAACCTTGTGTGGGGGATCTTTCTCCTTAGGACATGATATTTGATATTTGAATGCCTCGTGCGTGAGGTGACAATCGCATATTTGAACTAATTGTTGAAACTACGCTTCTACTTGAAGTATTTAAATTGAGATTTCCTGCTTACTTGTTCATTTTAAGTTGTAAGTTTAACCTTTGCTAGCTTTGAGAAGCATGTTTAGTTGACTTACTTGCTTATTTGTTCTAAACTGTATTATTTGCACTTCGTGAAGCATGTTAGGCTAGAATTTACTACTACTTGTTCTGACTTTAGCATTTATTATGAGATTATGAGTTGTTATTGTGTGTTTAAATTTGGGATGACGGGACGGCATCCCGAGAGATCCCCTGTACGTGTTATGTTCTGGACTGAGAGTGCGGATACCAAAAGATCCCTAGCATAGATGTTATATATATTGTTGATAACCAATCTTTTTCTACGTATTTTCATACTGAAAATACTTTCAAAATAGAATGTATATGCATATATAAGCATCCTCAAATGTTATGGTATTTTTCCAAATTTTTAAAGATTATAAAAACAAATTTATGGCCTATTTGGCACTATAAAATCCAATAATTATTCCCAAGACGTGTCATTTTGGTGAATAATTTATTTTATTCTCACACTTACACAAAATCTAATTTACATGGGTTTTAACATAATTTTACAAGCCCATCTGGCATTTTAAACCTAAAATTGCATGAAACTGTAATTTTCGCACATTTCTCGATTTAATAGCATTTTTAATCACAAAATTATTCCTAATATTTTAAATTAATACATACATATTTTTTATTAAATTAGTATTTTTAATTTGATTTTAAACTATAAATTAGTTTATTCAAAATTTGGCTATAAACATATTTAAATTAGTATAAATTCAAATTAGAAAAGTTGGCTATTTAACTTATAGCCTCTTTTGATTTCAATTATAACCCAATTTCAATCTCAATCTACCCCCTAATTAAACGACCCAATTCCATTTCCTACCCGGCCCAAACCCAATTAAATAAACCCGCCCGTGCCCCATTTTAAATCGTGACCGTTGATTGTTTTAATCAACGTTCCACGTTTGCCCTTTCCTTTTATAACCCAATCTACCACTAACCCTAACTCATTTCCCACAGACCGCCGACCCTGAAACCCCCTCGTCCCCAAATCCTCTCAACTCCTCTCCAACACCCTAGCCCCTTTTCCACCGGTTTCCACCTTATCTCGCCGGAAAACATGGCCTCCCAAGCCTTGGGAGGCCTGTACTCACCCCCCACTTGCCCTTATACTCCTGTTACGTGAAGTTCCAAGGTCCAACCTTGAAGACCCTGTCTTAGAATCCCTCCGATTCAGGTTATATGGCTTTCTCCTCCTCATCTCCAGCGTATCCTAGCCTTGCGAGATCAACTCCAACTCGGACCAGCCATTTCCAGACCTTTCTCATTTTTATAGGATTTCTCTGAAACCCTAAGCCATTTTCGAGGTTTTATTGTTTCTATCTAGATCTACCTTAAATCCGTGCTGTTTCTGAGATTTTCAAAGTTGTTCTTACATCTTTTCCGATTTTTGCTTTCAAAACGGCTCGTCTTCTCGAACCTAGGGTTTTCTTGATTTTTTATATTTGTGCTACTGTGATTTCTTACATTATTTCGCCTTACTGTAACTCCTAAATGTTTTCACCATGATTTCTGCGTATTTTCTTTACTGTAATTTCCTCCTAGGGTTTCTAGTGATTTCTTTTACCGTGTTTGCTTCCATGAAATGTCTGTGTTCTTTGGATTTTCCTGAGTTTATTTTGCCTAATTTTCTATGCTTCGTCTTTGCATGTAGGCTGTGGGGGAAAACCCCTAAATTTTGGGGGTTTTAAACCATTTGTGTACGATTGTTTTGATTCTTGTGTTGTTTCCTCTTTGATTTCAAAATCCTAATCTCTAAATGCGTCTCATGTTCTCTGATTCTTGCTAAGCTTTGCAAGACCCTCTGATTTCTCGCATAGCTGTGTTATTCTATTTTGATTGCATGACCACTCTGTGTGTTTAATTTTAGCGTCTGCATGTTTAAGCTTATGCATTTTTTATGTCAGACCTTTTCTTTTCAATATAACCCTAATTTTTGGGGATTGATTTTACACCACTATTATGTGAGCCTATTTGAATTTTTCCTTGTCTAATTTGGACTAGTTTTCTGACTTAATTCAGTATTGAGTTCGAATCCTTAATACTTTAATTTACTATGTGTTAATTGATTTTATTCTTACCTTATTTATCTAAACCGTGTACTTTTAAAACTCCCCTTATGTATTTACCCTTTTACTATACAATGTATTCTTGATTTTCTTTCCTTAGATAAAAAAATCTACAAACTCCTATTCAGATTAGAACTCCTTAATTAAAGAAGTTCTCTTCTCCTGATTGATTATGATTGATATTGAACTATTGTTTACTTGCCGGTTTCAACAATAAATACCTCACTCTTTTTATTTAAAAAACAGATGAACAATTGAGTTAAAAAAAAACACACACACACACTTAAAGCTCTCTCTTCTTTACTCTTACTTGTGCTACTGTTCTGGCTAGCCGGCTGAAAGCCAAGGCTAGACTTTGGAATCTCTCTTGCTTTCCTCAAGTGTATGCTGAAGATTCACTGGTTGTTTTCTTGCTTTGTTTGTTCTGCTGTTTGAAAGTTGCAACTGGTATGTCTCTATAAGTTAAACATTCTCCACAACTATGTCTTTAATTCTCCTTTTTTGCATGTCCCTCACTATATGTTCAGCTTTCTCGCACTATGTAATTGTGTTTTAGTCTGTTATGTTCATTCTTCATGTTTTTTGCACCTTTAAGTTCTGTTACTTGATGTTTTTCTATACATGATTTTCCATGTGAACCCCTTCTCTTTGACCCCTTTATGTGTGAGACTATTCTAGGTTAGGATAGCATCCCATTGCTATCCATGACCTGGGACCAGGTTATGTTGGACCTTCACCCATATCAGTCCCATTCCTTTCTCCCTTCCTATATGTGTTGAGCCTTGACTAGGGTCTGGAAGTGTCCTAATCACCACCCAGGCCCATGTCTGACTTCTAAAGTTTGCTCTTTATCTGTTTAAACTCAAGTGGAGGGTCAGGGGTGTGCCTGTCTTACCCATGGTTGAGTATGACCACCCTTTGCTTTGTTTTTTGCTAGTCCCTTCACTTCACACTCATTCTTAGTTCTTTAAGTTCTGCCCCCCTTTGGTAAGCCCTTCTTTGGGACCTTAGAGTTCCCTCTGAACTTGGATGCCTAAGGGATGGTAATTTTACACAATGCAGTACTCTGTTACAACATTCAATCTTTAGATTGTAAGCATTGCCTGAGTTCCTGAAAGCCGTTGGAACTTTGAAAGACTCTAAGAGAAGGCCTTAGAATCTGGAATCCGGATTTGGTGAAACACATGTGTTGTATATTGGAGGTTGCATTGAGCCTCCTCGGGTCTGGCTTTAGTTTTGATGTACTTATTTCAGTCTTTTTCTTTCCAGTTTTGTAATAACTATGTAATAAAACTCGGGGAAAGTGTTAATAAAGGGTGTGGGATGGGTTTATTTTGTTTGCATAAGTCAACGAGTAGAAATCATGTCGATGAGATCTTTTATGCTTTAATAATCTAGATACTATGCCTATAAGATTCTAATATTGTATGTCATTTAGAAATCATGCCTACGTTAGGATTTATGCCCGTCACTAGAAGGGGGGGGGGGTGAACAGTGCGGCACGAGAATATTGATAAATATTGCGGAATAAAAATTGCAGGAGTATAGTAAATGCGGAAATTAAAAGATTAAGGAAAGGACACACCGAATTTATCCTGGTTCACCACAACGTGTGGTTAGTCCAGTCCCCGAGAGACTCTCTCGAGATTTCACTAACTCCGTTAAGCTTACGGGTGCCTAACAAACCGTTACACTTGCTCGTAGATGTACACTGTATAAGACTTCAACTTGCTCGAGGCTACCGCACCTAAAGACTTCACCTTGCTCGTGGATACCGCACCACAAGACTTCACACACTAAGATTGAGGGTACTTAGCAAACCCGACAATCAATGAGAAGATATGGTCTTCTCAAACACCTTTCTCTTATACAACAAGAACTCTCTCAAAAGAGTAGATAAAGAGATACAATATTAGCTCTATGAACAACTCAAAGTTGTCTCTCAAATGGCTCAACAAAAGCTCTATAATGATGCACAAATGATATCAATATGTATATGAATAATGAGAGGTGTTGTGTGTTACAATTCAGCTCAAAAGACCTCTATTTATAGGTGGTAGAAGTAGTATGTCCGTTGCTTAATTGGCAATCAATTATGCTGATTTTATTCCAAGATAATCGATTATCAGATTTGGATAGTCGATTATCAGCTTACCGTTACAAAATCGGAAGCTGATTTTATGCAGGATAATCGATTATTGTGATATGCATAATCGATTATGTTGTTACAGTGTTCAAAAACTGGCAACGGACACAAGATAATCGATTATGCAATTCTGATAATCGATTATCCTACTCTGCGAAAATTTCCAATAAATGGAATTTCCCAGAATAATCGATTATCACTTTTGCATAATCGATTATTCACACTTTACTTCAAAAACCATTTTGGTTAAAATGAAAACGTTAAAATCATTTTGTTTGAAGTATTTGAAATATGTTTATGATAAATATGATTTGATAAAATCATTTTATGCATATTTATGATGACCTATGTTGAGCCAAAAGACGAGGTAACTTAAGCGTTGCTCATACATTGGTTTTACGTAACGACCTACGCCTTGGGTCTTCGGTCTTGAACTTTTGAGCTCGTCTTTGGCTTTTCCATGCAATCCGTTCATCAATATGCTTCTCGGCATTCAATCTTGATTGTTTGTCATATAATAACTTTGTTCGACACTTGACTTCATTGTTTGTCATTCATCGACTTCGTTGTTTGTCATTCATCAAAACCTATACCTGAAAATCATGCTAATACAACCAAAGCACTCATATCATGGATAGAATTATTTTCTACAATTTTCCCTTTTTGATAATGACAAACAACAGGAGATATGCATATCGGATTCCCCCTAAATTCATGCTATATCTCAACATACAATTCATGCAAACAATTCCCCTTAATGATAATTCCCCCTCAAATAAGGCATGCTATAACGTAGATACATTCCCCCTTATTTGATGCATATCGCCTAAACTTTTCCCCCTTTTGGCATTAGCAAAAAGAAGAGTATACAAAGGCTACTTTCCCCTTTCGACACTTCCCCTTTTTGGGTATATCAATTGTTAGTGTCAAGAATAAAATGGGAAATACAATGAGGAATATACATTGAGGATATTTTAAAAAGTCATACCAACATGAAATAATACCAAATGTTAGTAAAAACATAACAACCATAATCACGGTTATTTTTCGCAAATCATATTACTTAAGAACATATCAACAATTATTCAAACCAAAAATAATATTCATCAAAACATGAATCAATTATCATTTTTAACAAAAATAATTGATACCAATTGTTATTCAAGATAAGAGTTATCAAAACATGAATCAACAAAAATAATTAATATCAATTGTTAACAAAGATATATTAATTGTTACCACATGTCAGCTATTACGTTTTTATCAAAAATATGATAACTAACCGAAATTCCCCCTCGATCCAATAAGGTTTCGTGCTTGGTGCATCTACTACGATATTGTAGTCTTCAAGCACACCTGCAAACGTACCTAAAAATAGGTTTTCGGTACCCAGGCACTTTTGGGTCCTTGGGGGTTAGGCAAATAATAATCATAGTCAAAAGATAAATCTCTATGTTTTGCAAAACATACGGGTGCTATGTGTCCTACCCGGTTGCAATAATGACATATAACATTCGGGTTGTGCATATGTCTTGGTTGAGCCAAAAACGTTCTAGGTGATCTAAAGTCGTTATTCCTAGAAGCGTTGAAATTTCTAGAGTCATTTCTAGGCGGTCTAAAATGATTCATTTTAGACTTATTACCAAAATTCCTAGAGTTGTTTCTAGGTGGTCTAAACTGATTAATTTTAGACTCATTAGTGAAGTTCCTAGAGTTATTTCTAGGTGGCCTAACTTCATTTCTATCATCCCTTTTAATATTCTTCTTAATTGTTTTAGGATTATCAATACTACATTTTTCTAGTGTGTTCCTAAGTTCTATGTTCTCTATTTTCAAAGAACTACAAGATGAACAATTAGAACTTTGATCAATTGAAGAATCTTCATGCATCTCCTTAATTTTATTTCTAAGATCAATATTGTCATTTTCCAAAAAATTATTTTTCTCTTCTAATACTTTAATTTTCGTCTTTGCCTCTTTGGAGATTTTTGAAGACTTTTTCAATTCATCATATAATTCTTGAAAAGCTTCTTGTAATTCTTCATAAGAATAAGAGTTAGAATTACTTACCTCTTCTTCCTCGTTGGCCATGAGGCATAATGCGGCAGTTTCATCGCCCGAGCTGTCCGAATCCCTTGTCACACGCCTTTGGTGTTTGTTCTTCTTCTTGTCCTTGGATTTTGGACAATGTGATTTGGTGTGGCCAAGTTTTCCACAATTTTGGCATGAAGGACTTGGTTCTTCCTTCTTTATTTCCTTCTTCATAAACTTATAAAACTTTTCAATTTTATCATTGGAAATAATATCATCATCGCTTTCCGAATCACTTACCTCTACCTTTTTTGAAAATGAGGCTTTGAAGGCAATATTCGAACTTTTACTTCTAAGATAGGGATTAAGAATTGTGCTTTCATAAGTTTCGAGGTTACCTCTTAGTCCATCAATTGTGTCATCCGTGATTCCTATCGACTCTTGGATGGCATTGGCTTTGGAACGCCATTCGGAAGTGAGACTCCGTAGGATTTTTTGAACAAGATCTTTGTTCGTGTACACTTTCCCGAGAGCATGAAGATCGTTGACGATTTTTGAGAATCGTTCGAACATAATGCCGATGGGTTCATTCTCCCTCATTCTAAAGAATTCATATTCATGTGTTAGAAAATCAACTTTAGATTCTCGGACTTGAGGCGTACCTTCATAAGTGATCTCGAGTTTATCCCACATCTCCTTGGCGGTTGTGCAGCAAGAAATCTTCCGATAGTCATCCGGATTCACCGCACAATATAATAGGTTGACGGCCTTTGCGTTATTTTCAACTTTCTTGATGTCCTCGGCATCATATTCATCTTCCTCCTTTGGAACCGTGGTTTCCCCAACTTTCTTTGTTGGCATTTGTTCAACGTTCTTGATGATTTGCCACAAGCGAAAGTTATTTGATTGGATGAAGATTCTCATCCTCTCTTTCCAATATGTGTAATTTGTTTCGTCAAATAGTGGAGGCCTATATGTGGAGTGTCCTTCGCTCATCATTCCTGCGTTCAATATTCTCAACAAAAAATATATATTGTTCTCTCAACCGGTTAAGGCTTTCAGAGAGTTAGGCTCTGATACCAATTGTTAGGATTTATGCCCGTCATTAGGGGGGGGGGGTGAATAGTGCGGCACGAGAATATTGATAAATATTGCGGAATTAAAATTGCAGGAGTAAAGTAAATGCGGAAATTAAAAGATTAAGGAAAGGACACACCGAATTTATCCTGGTTCACCACAACGTGTGATTAGTCCAGTCCCCGAGACACTCTCTCGAGATTCCACTAACTCCGTTAAGCTTACGGGTGCCTAACAAACCGTACACTTGCTCGTAGATGTACACTCTACAAGACTTCAACTTGCTCGAGGATACCGCACCTAAAGACTTCACCTTGCTCGTGGATACCGCACCACAAGACTTCACACACTAAGATTGAGGGTACTTAGCAAACCCGACAATCAATGAGAAGATATGGTCTTCTCAAACACCTTTCTCTTTTACAACAAGAACTCTCTCAAAAGAGTAGATAAAGAGATACAATATTAGCTCTATGAACAACTCAAAGTTGTCTCTCAAGTGGCTCAACAAAAGCTCTATAATGATGCACAAATGATATCGATATGTATATGAATAATGAGAGGTGTTGTGTGTTACAATTCATCTCAAAAGACCTCTATTTATAGGTGGTAGAAGTAGTATGTCCGTTGCTTGATTGGCAATCAATTATGCTGATTTTATGCCAAGATAATCGATTATCAGATTTGGATTATCAGCTTACCGTTACAAAATCGGAAGCTGATTTTATGCAGGATAATCGATTATTATGATATGCATAATCGATTATGTTGTTACAGTGTTCAAAAACTGGCAACGGACACAAGATAATCGATTATGCAATTCTGATAATCGATTATCCTACTCTGCAGAAATTTCCAATAAATGGAATTTCCCAGAATAATCGATTATCACTTTTGCATAATCGATTATTCACACCTTACTTCAAAAACCATTTTGGTTAAAATGAAAACGTTAAAATCATTTTGTTTGAAGTATTTGAAATATGTTTATGATAAATATGATTTGATAAAATGATTTTATGCATATTTATGATGACCTATGTTGAGTCAAAAGACGAGATAACTTAAGCGTTGCTCTTACATTGGTTCTACCTAACGACCTACGCCTTGGGTCTTCGGTCTTGAACTTTTGAGCTCGTCTTTGGCTTTTCCATGCAATCCGTTCATCAATATGCTTCTCGGCATTCAATCTTGATTGCTTGTCGTATAATAACTTTGTTCGACACTTGACTTCATTGTTTTGTCATTCATCAAAATCTATACCTGAAAATCATGCTAATACAACCAAAGCACACATATCATGGATAGAATGATTTTCTACAGCCTATAGGATCTTTCATGCTTCAGTCATCTAGTAACTATGCTATAGGACTTTAATATTGCAAATCATCTAGACACTATGCCTATATGATTTTGATATTACAAACCATTTAGAGATCACGTGTGTAGGACTTGGCATTGTAAGCACATAGAAATCATGCCTATAGGAAACGCATAAAACACTAGGCAAACAGTAGGTTAATTAATTACTTATTTCCTTAATATTCTAAAAGCAGTAACGAATCAGATGAAATCAGGTATAGATATCCTGCCTATAGGATTCCGTCTTAACTTGTCTAATTCGTTTTAAACAATAGTAGTCCGTTCACTAGCCTTCAATGTACTAATATGATGTTTTCAATAAAACTTTTATAAACCAGTATGCTTTTAAATTTTTCAAATATGCATCTTTTCCTAAACAGTTTCTTTTAAACGTTCTGCCTAAATATTTTACTCAGTCTCTAGTTTCTTTTTTAGAGAAATTCCTGCCTCTATAAAATCTTTCGTCACTCTTCTGCATTTTTTCTACTCAAACGGTTTGCTGATTTCAAATCTATTTATTGCTGTCTTTACTTTCTTTTGAAACTTTTCTGCATTAAGACCTCAAAAACTAACAAAACAGACCCGAGGGGCTCGATGCAAACTTTTATCCAACATTAGGAGTTAAACTGGTTCGTCCACCTCTTAATTTCTTTAATGACCAAATCAGTATGTGCAAGTCATTTAAAACTAATTGCTATTGTGATCTAAGGGGTTTTGTATGAGCCTTTGAATGTTTGCTTCGTACCCCACTTATTTGCTATTTATTTTGATTGACGCCCTAGTATTTTATCCCTTTAAAACTCCATATATGCCTCTATCCTATTTCTTCCTTTTTAAGATTAGAAGTCGAAATACCCCTGGACTGATAGGTCGGGATGGGTATTAGCATGCAGTAAGTAAACGAGACCAATCGTGTTTAAGTACCTTAAAGGGGTGGGAAGGGTAGAATATGGAGATGATGACAGTGCGCTAATATCTCGTGTGAGAATGATTGTTGGGTATTGCACCGAATGATCCATATTATAGTTAAACCTAGGACCCCTTTTCTTTGATTTATTTAAATTAATATTTTCTTCAAACTAAGTTCCTTTCACTGGTGCCCTTCTTCTTTCAAAATTATCGACTTGTTGATATTTTTTATGTGAAAACTTTTCTTGTCTATTCCTACTCTTCTTAAAGTCACAACTAAGCAAGGCCGGAAACCACACTAGTGGATCTTGAGGGGTGCCTAACACCTTCCCCTCGAGATTATCAAGCCCTTACCCAAACTCTAGTTTTCTTTCAAATCTTTCTTTTTTTCTCTAAAAAGTGTCCTAATGCACTATAATCATTAGGTGGTGACTCTCCAAACTCCATAACCCAAATCCCCCCAAAGGGGGATAAAAGAGTCATTCCACCCATAATGTCATAAAACCGATTTCTTTCCTGAAGAAAAGGTGGAGTTGAAAGCATGGCGACTCCGCTGGGGATTCTTTTAGACTTTTACCATTACTTGCTTTTGTGACATTATCGCTTACTTAATCACATTTATTTTTGTCCTTGGTTATTTTATCACGATTACTAACTTGGCTTTTCATTTCTTTTCTTTCCTTTAATTGCCTTCTTTATTTCTTTATTCAATACTGTTGTAATTTCGAGCAATCATTGTAATCATTTATCTTATGAACGTGAAAATACGTGTAATTTGTTTTATTATTGTAACTGCATTCCTCAACATCATATTCCACTCGTGCCAAAATAAATCCTATAGCAACGCTTATAATAAGTTGTTGTGCCTTTATGATATTATAAACCCCCTAAATGTGGCAAACACATATTTGCGGCGAAACCAGTCGATCAATGGTGTAGTCGACGGTTCCCTGCCTTTCTCTCTTAAGTTGTCCGCTCAAGGGTACCTTGTCTAGCACTTCAAAAGTAGAAACTTTATTCCATTAAACTGTTCATGCATCATGGTCAACCCTAGCCGAGTCAGTTATGTTGCTCGCATAATGAGTCATTAAGATAGCCTAAACCAAAGTCCATCGGGTTTCCTCGAAACCCAAAGAGACTCCTTCATGTTGTGTGCATTTTTTTGGAGAACTAACTGCCTTTATGCTAATTATTTATTTAAATAGTCGAGTCTGGCGGGGGTAAGGACCTAACCCTTTATTTTGCAGAAAATGAATGACAAAGTTCCCGACTTCGGCATGGTCAACACACCCTTACTTTTGCAGACCTGGTGGAGGAACCTTCTATCAAGTAACTAAATCAACAAGTGGAAAGAGAGAGTCACCAAGGCTAGTGAGAAATTGGAATACCTGGAATACAGCCTGCTGGAGTTGGAGGGAAAAGTGAGAAAAAGAGTCACCGACTGTCGAAATGCTGAGAGATGCTAAGGATGACGTCTAGCAATGGCATTTTTACTGGAAAATCTGCACGAGCTGGAGGATTTAATCAATGAGAACTTCAACCTGAAGAAGGTCCTTCTGGGACCAAGTAGTTAGGCCATTTTTATTCTACTGCTTTCATAATGTAATAAGGCCACTGGACATTAGTGATATTTTTATTATGCAGTTGTTTTAAGACTCGTCTTGCTTTTATCAATAAAATAAGGGATTTAGCATTATAAGTTCTCCAAATTTCATTTGTCAGTAGGCCGACCTCGGGCACAATGAGGCACCATAATTAGGAAAATACTTATACTATTGCAAAATGTATTTAAATATCGCAATATTATTTCTCAAAACCCGTACTAACTTATTGCCTTTTTGTTTTTTCTTTTATTATTATTCCCCTTCCTAAAGGTTAGTTCATGCATTCTGGCACTATCAGCATACTCAACAAGATCCAAGGTTCCTCCACCTCCTCCTCCCCCAAGTCCTACCAGAAACAGGAAGAAAGGCAAAATGGGAGATACAAGCACTAGAAAGGAACTTGAGGAAACTTCTTAGAATGCTGAAATCACCAAAGAGACTGCTTCTCATCTTGAGCAAACTTTGCTAAGATTCCGAGAGGAATTGGACCAAGTTAGAAACTTGACAAGCCTATCAATCACTCTTGCCGCTCCTGATGTTAACACCCAAAACCCTGAACCACCACAAAACACCCCACAACCCCCAATGCAATCCACTCATAACACCCCACTGCTCATTCTTGAACCACAAAACGCCACAAAAGACCATAACATTCCTATCTTTGTGGACACTATACCGCACTATAGTCAACCAATCGCAAGTGCAGCCGAGTAAGATGACAAGAGTTCCCTCATTAAGAATTTGGCCGTTGAGATCAAGAAGTTGACTAGCCGGGTTCAAGGTTTCGAAGGTAACAAAGGTGTCGAGGGGTTAAATTAAAAAGATCTCTATGTTCAGCCAGATGTCGAGCTCTTGGAGGGGTACAAACCTCCCAAGTTTGAGATGTTTGATGGTACGAGAGATCCCAGGGTCCACTTGAGAATGTATTGTGACAAATTGGTAGGAGTCGAAAGAGATGAGAAAATCCGCATGAGATGTTCATGAGGAGTTTGAAGGGAGATGCTTTATCATGGTATATCAGCCAGGATGCAAAGAAGTGGACTAGTTGGGTGAATATGGCATCTGACTTTATGAACCGGTTTAGGTTCAACAATGAGAACGCACCAGAGGTGTTCTATATCCAGAATCTCAAGAAGAAGCCCATAGAGACCTTTCGCAAGTATGATACTCGTTGGAGGTCAGAAGCTACTAAGGTCAGACCGTTCTTAGAGGAAGCACAAATGAACAGGTTCTTCGTCCGTGCTCAAGATCCGCAGTACTATGAAAGGCTGATGCTAATAGAGGGCCAAAAGTTCTCCGACATCATCAAGTTGGGAGAAAGGATCGAAGAAGGTATAAAAATGGTATGGTCACTAACCTCGAGGCATTGCAGGCTACCAACAAGGCTTTACAGTCTGGTAGCTCATGGAAGAAAAAGGATGTAAATTTCGAATGGTTGCGCAAAGGTAAAATTCCCCTATGAAGTACCAAACCTATCCCTCAGATCCACTCACATAACAATCTACCCTAAACTACCAAGCACCATCACCCACTTACCAAATCCCACCACCTACTTACCAATCACCTCCGCCACCTACGTATCAACCCACTTCACCCAGATATTCCCAACCCGCACCCGTATACTAAGCATACAACGCCCAAACTTCTCACTACCAACCTGCCAAAACTTTCCTCGACCTAGACCAATTGCGACCGTAAACCTTCTAGACATATACCGCCATAGTCGAGCCAATTGACAACCTATATTAAAAAATCAAAGCAGCCAGTTACGTTACCCCTATCCCAGCCGTAACTCCAAAAAACCCCTCACAGTAGATCAACCCAAACAATACTTGCGCATACCATTTCCGGATGAAAGGCCATACCATCGACGAGTGTCACTCATTGAAAGACAAGATTCAGAACCTGATCATTATTGAAAAGGAGCCCCCTCCTAATGTCCGCAACAACCCTCTTCCTGACCACAAGGGTGGAGGCATCCACATGACCAAGATCGAAGATGATTGGGACCCCAAGTTTCAATCGGTTTGATAGTTGAAGGAGATAAGCCTAGGAAGCCAAGAGTTACTCTCAATTCCATTGTTTTCAGATTCAGCCCTCTGAGGGCGATGTGGTAAATGTGTCTGTGCCGCTCGATTCTGAAGCACCTTCTACAAAGGCGCCAAAACCACTTGAGGTTGAGTTCGATGTTCCAAAGGCACCTGCACCATTTGAAGTTACTGTGTTACCTCCCAGGTTACCAATTCCAGTTTCCATGACAGATGTGACCCCGTTCAAGACAAATACTATACCTTGGGATTACACCGCTGAGGCTAGAAGGAAAGGAAAGACATATACTGGAAAGCAATTGCCGCATAAGGCATGACTAGGACAGGCAGGGTATACACCCCGAAACATTTAGCTGAATCTAGCAAGCAAGCCTCCAGGAGGGCTGTTGAAACTAGACCCGATGACCTTTGGAGGAAAGTACAGGCCAAAGAGTACTCAGTCGTTGAGAAGTTGAATAAGACGCCAGCAGAGATTTTTATTCTGGTTCTTCTGCAAAGCTCTGAGGCACATAAAAATGCCTTAATGAAAATATTGAGTGAAGCTCATGTTCCCAGCAACATAGCAGGAGGCGAAATGGAAAACATGGAGGGCAGGTACTGGAAAGCCATAAGATCACCTTCCACAAGGATGAGTTACCACTGGAAGGGCTCGGTCACAAAAAAGCATTACACATTACTGCGCAATGCGAGGATCACTTTATCACCAGGAGTTTAGTCGACGGGGGATCCAGCCTCAACATTTGTCCATTGATCACTCTCAGGATATTGGGCAAAGGATTGCACGAGATGAAAGACGGAGCTATCAGTGTCAAAGGTTTTGATGGATCTCATAGGTCTACCATTGGAGAAATTAGGACCCACCTGGTTCGATGTTGAGTTCCAAGTCATTGACATGCCAGCATCCTACAATTTGTTGCTGGGATGACCCTGGATCCACGCCGCTGGGACTGTGGCCTCAACTTTGCATCAAGCTGTAAAATTTGAATGGAATAATCAGGAGGTAATCATCCATGGTGATGATAGCAACCCTATATACAGTCGCCAAGTCATCCTGATGATCGGAGGAAGAAGGAGAATAGGTGAAGAAACATATCATCACATTGAGAAAGTAAACGCCATAGCAAAGACAAGTAGTGGTATAGCAAAATTGAGAGCATTCTGAATCGGAGCGGATATGGGTCTTGGCAAGAATCTCCAAGGCATCGCCAAGCCTATCAAGTTGAAGAATCATGGTACCACTTTTTTCCTGGGTTATGAATATACTTGGGAGGAGTTCAACCATTGGTTGCCACCATGGCGCGGTCCCTACTACCCACTGGAGAACCCTCTTCCTCGGTTAGAGAAGACCTTTCAGCTAGCTAATGTCATATATGGACCAGAGGAAGATGACATACTGGCAACAATGAAGAACCTATTTATGGAGGATGATATGGATTGTTGTGTTATCTTCGAGGAGGAAGGGGAGGAAGGCCTTTCCATTCAAGCTCTGAACCAAGGGGTACACCTCACCAATTGGTCAATCAGGACTACCAGTCCCGAAGAGCCTCGGGGTAGCAAGGCTAAACGATGCATATGCATCGCATTTTACTTTTAGTTGATTTTACTTTTCCTCATTGTCTTTACTTTTGAAAAGAGCTCCGATGTTTCAAACAGTTATGAATTTAATCAAAAGCATTTTCCATGTTTATCTTTATATCTCGCCCTCATTTTCTCTACCATTTACTTTATTTTACACAGCATTGCTATTACATATCTTGATGATGAACCAACGAATGTAACTTGTAACGAGACAATGCGACAAATAGACATAGATTCAGAAGAGGACGAAATACCAGAAGAAGTTGTCAGAGAGGTCGAGAATTTTGAGAACAGGCCTAAGTCCAACTTGGACGAAACTGAGGTTGTTAATCTGGGAGACTCGGAAAATGTCAAAGAAATACGTATCAGCGTACACTTATCACCATCAGAAAAGAAAGAGTACACTGAGTTTTAGAAAAATATGAGGATATATTCGCCTGGTCGTGTGATCATATGACCGGTCTCAGTACATCCATTGTGGCTCACAAGTTGCCGACAAATCCGGCATGCCCTTAGGTAAAGCAAAAACTCAAAAAGTTCAAGCTAGACATGAGTTTGAAAATAAAAAAAGAGGTTACCAAACAAGTCAAAGCCAGGGTTCTCAGAGTGGTAGAATATCCAACATGGTTAGCCAACATCGTGCTAGTACCAAGAAGGATAGGAAGGTTAGAGTCTGTGTAGACTATCGGGATCTCAGTCGGGCCAGTCCTAAGGACGATTTCCCTTTACCAAATGTACACATATTGATTGATAACTGTGCCAAACATGAGTTGCAGTGGTTCGTCGAGTTTTTTGCTGGATACCACGAGATATGGATGGATGAAGAAGATGCTGTTGGAAACACGTTCTCAATGCAATATACTAAAACGTGTGTTCTTTTGTATAGGTTTTGATGAATGACAAACGAAGCGAAAATTGATATATGACGAAGTTCAAGAAACAAGCGCACAATTGATATACAACGAGATTCAAGCTCAAGACAAAGTTTTATAGTTTAATTGAGTCATTCTTTATTGTGATCTTGATCCTACAACTTGACTCGTAACATGGCTTCTCTCATAAAACTATTTTCCAAAATCATGCATGTTTAATTTAATGTCAAATCATGCATATTTACAGTAGTCAAAATAATTTTTAGACATGCCTTAAAAATCTGGACTAAGATAATTGATTATGTACTCATGATAATCGATTGTTTTAAGCCAAGACTGCATGACAATCGATTGTGAACTAATGACAATCGATTGTGAGTAAGACAGTGAGCATCAGGTTTTTCAAACCTGCATGACAATCGATTGTGAACAAATGACAATCGATTGTGACTGAGGCAGTGTCCATCAAAGTTTTTCAAAACTCAGAATACTCGATTATGAACTAATGGTAATCGATTATGTTGAGACAGTGTCTTCCAGTGATTTTCAAATTTATTAAATAATCGATTGTTACATTGGACAATCGATTGTCAAAGAGACAGTGTCTAAAATGTTTTTCAAAAACTGATAAGTAATCGATTGTTGACTTTGTGCAATCGATTGTGAAGCTGACCGTTGTCGTAAAGTTTTCAAATACCGTCAGGTAATCGATTATTGATTCTGTATAATCGATTGTTTTGATTAAAATCCGGAAAAGATTTTTTGAACGTTATTGGGTAATAAATTATTGATTTTGTATAATCGATTGTTTTGATTAAAATTCGAAAAAGATTTTTTGAACGTTGCTGAGTAATCGATTGTTGATTCTGGACAATCGATTGTTTGTGGTAAAATCTAGAAAGGATTTTTTGAACGTTGCCAGTAATCGATTATGGATTGAAAGTAATCGATTATCAAGCGTAAAATCTGGGATTGAATTTTGATCTGACTGACAGACAATCGATTGTTGGGGTTTGACAATCGATTGTCAGTGAGTAAAATCAGCAACTCTTAATTGGCAATTAGGCAACGGTAATGCCAAGTTTTTCAACTATAAATACAACTTCATTTCAGTGTTTTAAACACAACAACATACTACAACTGATCATTACATTGCTATAAGCTTGCATACTCTTGTTTATCATTTTATATTCAATTTCATAAAGCTTTTGAGAGCCATATTCTTGTCCAAAGTTGTTGTGATCTAGAGCTTACTTCTTTTACTCATATCTACTCATTAAGAAGTATTTTGTTTGAGTGTTTAGTGTTTTATACACTTGTAAGAGAATTGTAATTCTCTTGTTGTAAGGAACTTGTGTTTCCTTGGTTGAAGTCTTGGAGTGTTGTATCTCCGAGCAAAGGTGTTAAGGCTTGTGTCCTTAAGTTGTAAAGGTTTGTTGAGCACCCGTAAGCTTAACAAGTTAGTGGAAAATCTTGAGAGAGTCTCTCGGGGACTGGACTAGCCACGTGTTGTGGTGAACCAGAATATATCGGTGCGTTCTTTCCTTTTTGTTTATTTAACGCACTTATTTATTTCCTGCAAATTTTAATTTCCGCAAGTTTACGCTAAATTTTATTATAACGCTATTCACCCCCCCCCTCTAGCGTTAAGGTATTTACTAACAATTGGTATCAGAGCCTCTCTGAAAACTTAACAGTTTGAGAGAACCATCCATGGCTTCTACTCGTGATTCTTTTGCAGGAATTGATGAAGGACAATGCTCCACACAACCACCTCTATTCAACGGTACAAATTACACGTACTGGAAGGAGAGGATGAAGATCTTCGTTCAGTCCAACAGCTTTCACCTTTGGAAGGTGATAATGAAGGGAAACCAAATTCCAACAAAGAAGGTGGAAAACGAATGGGTTCCCAAGTCCGAGGATGAGTATGACGCGGATGACATCCGAAAGGTTCAAAATAATGCTAAAGCAATTTATTTATTATATTGTGCTGTTAATGCTGACGATTATAGGAAAATATCGTGTTGCACAACGGCAAAGGAGATGTGGGACAAGCTAGAAGTTACGTACGAAGGTACGGACCAGTTAAGGGAAGCAAAAATTGATTTCCTAACCCATTCTTATGAATTATTTCACATGAAGGAAGGTGAAAAGGTGGACGAAATGTTTGAGCGATTTTCAATAATCATAAATGACCTACATGCTCTCAAGAAAACATTCACGGATAGAGAGCTCGTGCGAAAAATTCTTAGAAGTCTCACACCGGCATGGAGATCAAAGGCCGATGCAATTCAAGAATCCATTGGCGTTTCAAACGTCACCATCGACGCACTAAGAGGTAACCTTAAGACCTATGAATCTACTATTCTTAACCCTTTTGTTGATGATCAAAGGAGGCAAAGAATAGCTCTAAAGGCGAGCACAAGCCAACCGCAAATTGATGAGGAAGGAGACAACGAGTTTGGACTCATTATCAAAAGATTTCAAAAGTTCATGCGCAAGGAGTATGAACGCAAGGGCAAAAAGCAAGGCGAACAAATCAAGTGCTATGAATGTGGTGAAACCGGGCACATCAAATCAAATTGCCCAAACATCAAAAAGGAGAAGAAACCTTTTAAAAAGCAACGTGCATACATTTCTTGGGGAGGCGAATCCGGAGATGAGTCAAGCAAAGGAGAAGAAGGCGAAGCAGCAAATCTTTGCCTTATGGCACAAGAAGACAACAAAGATGAGGTATGTCAAATCTCGTCTAAAAACTTCTTTACTCTTGAAGAAATGCGAACTGCTTTTGATGAATTATATACTGAATTTATTAAGGCTTCAAAAACTGTTAAGGGCATAAAAGAAAATGCTTCATTAAAAGAAAAGGATTTTCAAAAACAGCTTTCTTTGAAAGAAAAGGATTTAGAAAAACTGGTTTTAGAAAATGAAAAGCTGAAAGAGGAAAACAAGTTTTTTGGAAAAAGAAGCGCCGATAAGCCCGAAAATTCTACTAAAAATTATTCTTCTTGCTTGCATCTCAAAAATGAGGTAGATAGACTCAAAGGTACCTTAGACAAGTTTAATTCTTCCCACAAGAATTTGAATGAGGTCCTTGTAAATTTGAAATCAACCAAGCATGGCATAGGATTTAAGAATGAGGTTAAAGAAAAGGTTGAAGCCAAACCCCAACCACCTAAGGCTCAACCTAGGACTAATAAAACAAATACTTATCCTAGAAATAGCAATCCTAGAACCAATATGCATGCTACACAAAATGTTGACCATTTTAGGAGACCCAGAAATGACTTACCACCTAGAAATAGTTACCCTAGAAATGATGCATATTTTAGGCCAAATGTTGAACCTTTGAGAAGACCTAGAAATGGCCTTCAACCGAGAAACAATCACTCCAGAAATGCTGCCCATCCTAGAGCTCATAGTAGGAGAAATAATTCTCATGAAATGCGAAATAGTCATAGTGTTCAAAATAGAGTAAGAAATTTTCATCCGTCTAGTTACTATGAACCTAGAAGGATGCATAACCCAAATGTGACTTGTCATTATTGTAGGCGTATTGGTCATATTGCTCCTGCATGCTTTACACGCCATAGACATATTACTCAATTGCATCATTATAATATGCCTAACCCCCAAGGACCCAAGATGGCATGGGTACCTAAAGAACATTAATTTGTTTTGTAGGTGTGCTTGAAGGGATCAAGTGTACTATGGTACCTTGATAGTGGATGCTCCAAGTATATGACGGGAGATGAATCCAAATTCCTTCAATTAGAGCACAAAGAAGGAGGAAGTGTTATCTTCGGTGATAACAATAAAGGAAAGATCATCGGCATCGGCTCGGTCGGTAAGGATGAAAAATCCTCTATTAAGCATATATTACTTGTTAAAGGATTAAAGCATAATCTCTTGAGCATAAGCCAATTGTGTGACAAGTGAAATCTTGCTTTATTTGATTCGGATGAATGCTTAGTGTTCAGACGTAGTGATTTCAAAATTATCCTCCGTGGTTTTAGAGTGGATAATATTTATATGGTTGATCTTGCTAATTCCTCACCCGATTATGTTGTTTGTCGAATGAGTAAAGAGGATAATACTTGGCTATGGCATCGTAGAGTAGCACATATCAATATGCATCTTTTGAACAAATTGATTTCTCAAAACTTAGTTGTTGGTCTTCCCAATTTAAAATTTGAAAATGACTCTATTTGTGACTCGTGTCAAAAGGGGAAGCAAACAAAAGCATCTTTCAAATCTAAAAACATTGTTTCAACTTCTAGACCATTGCAATTGCTTCATATGGATTTATTTGGTTCCTCTCGCATTGAAAGTCTAGGAAGAAATAAATATGCTTTTGTGATTGTTGATGATTACTCGAGATTTACTTGGACTTTATTTCTTGCAAATAAAAGTGATGCTTTTCAAAATTTTAAATATTTTCTTAAACGTGTTCAAAATGAGTAAGAATCAGCCGTCACTTCAATTAGAAGTGATCATGGGGGAGAGTTTGATCACAATCTCTTTGCGGACTTTTGTGACGAACTCGGAATCGAGCATACCTTTTCCGCTCCACGTACACCACAACAAAATGGGGTGGTGGAAAGGAAAAATAGGTGTCTGGAAGAGATGGCTAGAACCATGCTCGACGAAGCTAAGATACCCAAACATTTTTGGGCAGACGCCGTGAGTACCGCTTGCTATGTTCTAAATAGAGTAGTAATTCGGCCGATACTCATGAAAACCCCCTATGAACTTTATAAGGGTAGAAAACCAAATATTTCCCATAATAGAGTTTTTGGTTGCAAATGTTTTGTTCATAACAATGGAAAAGACCAATTGGGTAAATTTGATGCTAAGTTGGATGAAGGTATTTTCATTGGATATTCCTCACGTAGTAAAGCATATAGGGTCTTTAATAAAAGAACCCAAATTGTGGAGGAATCCCCTCATGTTGTATTTTCCGAAAATAATGCTCGCTTGGCGAGAAAGGATTCCGGTTTTGATCTTGCAGGTATCTTAGATAGCTTGAAAGACAAAATACAAGAGGAACCACCCAAGGAAAATAAAGATGAAACTGAGGAACAACCAACGGAAGAAGCGCCACAATTGGAAAAAGAAACAAAAGTGCCAAATGAGTGGAGGACGATCAAAGATCACCCTCTTGAACAGGTAATTGGAGACGTCGGAGGAAAGGTAAGTACCCGAAACTCTCTTATGAACACTTTAGGACACACTTCTTAAGAGCTAACGCTCTCACTTGGCAACACTAGTTTAAGTTATTACTTCTTTACAAATTACTAACTTGAGCGTCGGAGACGTTTAATTCTATTTTGCAGGTATCGCCTTAAAAGATAGGGGGAATTATAAAGTTTTGGCACAGAACAATCGATTGTTCCAAGCAAATAATCGATTATTTTACCGTGCTGAACATCGTTTAGCAGTATCACTAATCGATTGTTTATGGTTTATGCTCATTATGCAGCTTTGTTTAATAATTGATTCCTGAAATTGCATAATCGATTTCTGTCTCAGCCATTCAGCAATTCTTGTCCAAAACAATCGATTATTTCACATACATAATCGATTATTTCATGTCAGTAACTCAAAAGTTTGTGCCCGTTTGGTCCCGTAATCGATTACCACATTTGACAATCGATTATTTCATGTCAGAAATTTAAACTCTTGTTACCGTTTGGCTCCTCAATCGATTTGTGTCAGTTCCAAGTCAGGTCATAACTCTTCAACAATCGATTATTGCATCTCAACAATCGATTGTCTAACGGTCAGTGAATTTATTTTACCGTTTCTGACTGATTTGGCTTTAAATTCTCAGTAGATTTCTTCCATAAATGATAAGCCACTCTCCCCTCTATAAATAGGCTTCATATATGTTCATATTCATTCACTCAAACATCAATTTTAGCTTTCAAAATATCAAATTCTCTCTAATCCTTTGAAAAATCCAGCAGCTTTCATTAAAAATGTCGGGCCGTCACTCAAAATGTTCCCGTTCTGCTAGGCACGGCGCATCCGCCTCTGCTGCCCCTCCTCGTCCGAACTATCCCTATCAAGATGGTTCCGTTCTATATTTTAATTCCGTCATCGAGCTTACTCGATTCTTAACCAAATTTGAAAAGCGCGACATTCTTCCACCCCGCTTTTCAACCCACAAGTATCTTGAATCATTTGGGCCTGCTGCAAATATGCTCAAAAATTCTCAACTTCTTGACTTTTTACTCCTTACCCATCCTTATATCAATACTACATTGGTTCAAGCATTTTATTCCAACCTCCATGAGGATGATGATGGTGAGCTTGTCACCAACATTAATGGTGTTCAAATTCTTCTTTCCGATGAAAATCTTCATACCATTGCCCGTCTTCCTCATAATGGTGAAGACATTTTTTGGTATACCGGAGAGGCCGGAGCTCTTTTTGATGAATCAACCCTCTTACACTAAATCGGTCTTACTTCTTATGATCCAAATCTTTCTTCCCGTCGTCCTACAATTACGGGAATGGATCCCAATTTTCGATTGATTTTCTATTTCATCACCCGAGTCCTCAAGCCTCGTAAGCATAACCATACTACCATTTCCCAAGAGGACACCAAGCTCATGCATGCCATAGTTACCGGAGCTAACATCAATTGGTGTCGGCTTATCAAAATTCACATGCGTGACGCTATCGGAGATGATAGGCCTCTACCTTATGCTCTCCTCATCATGAACTTTCTTGAAGCCACCGGATTCGTCACTGGAAATGGTCCCCTCAAAAAGAGTACCAAAAAAGTGGGAAATTTCGGAATCCTCCTTTCATCATGACGGTGATCATTTAGCGCCTGCTCCTCCTCCAACCCGTCGTGCTCCTCCGCCTCAAGAGCCTTCCCTCCAATTCATTTCCCACTAAATTGCTTCATTGACCTCTTCTTTCGGTCCATTAACTCACGAGATCCATGGATATTTTGACCACGTTCATTATCCATATGCGGGTCTTGTTCCGTATTAAGCAGCGCCGGATGATGAATGAATAATTGTTTTTTTTAAGTTTGTTGTTGTATTGTCTTCCCTGTTGCTGTAATTTTTTTTCTTTCCAATAAATAAACAAGGTTTATTTCATCTTTGGCATCTTATTATTATTTTTGCTAATGGCAAAAGGGGGAAGATAACGGGTATGATGCACTCTCAAGTTATAAGCTTAAATTGAGGGGGAATTCTCAAATTGAGTGGGAACAAATGCATACTTGTTGCATGTATATACTTGTCTTGAATCGTCATTATAAATTGCTTGTCTTGCATATCCCGCTTAATGTTTTCCATTATCAAAAAGGGGAAAATTGTTGGAAACACGTTCTCAATGCAATATACTAAAACGTGTGTTCTTTTGTATAGGTTTTGATGAATGACAAACAAAGCGAAAATTGATATATGACGAAGTTCAAGAAACAAACGCACAATTGATATACAACGAGATTCAAGCTCAAGACAAAGTTTTATAGTTTAATTGAGTCATTTTTAATTGTGATCTTGATCCTACAACTTGACACGTAACATGGCTTCTCTCATAAAACTATTTTCCAAAATCATGCATATTTAATTTAATGTCAAATCATGCATATTTACAGTAGTCAAAATAATTTTTAGACATGCCTTAAAAATCTGGACTAAGATAATCGATTATGTACTTATGATAATCGATTGTTTTAAGCCAAGACTGCATGACAATCGATTGTGAACTAATGACAATCGATTGTGAGTAAGACAGTGAGCATCAGGTTTTTCAAACCTGCATGACAATCGATTGTGAACAAATGACAATCGATTGTGACTGAGGCAGTGTCCATCAAAGTTTTTCAAAACTCAGAATACTCGATTATGAACTAATGGTAATCGACTATGTTGAGACAGTGTCTTCCAGTGATTTTCAAATTTATTAAATAATCGATTGTTACATTGGACAATCGATTGTCAAAGAGACAGTGTCTAAAATGTTTTTCAAAAACTGATAAGTAATCGATTGTTGACTTTGTGCAATCGATTGTGAAGCTGACCGTTGTCGTAAAGTTTTCAAATACCGTCAGGTAATCGATTATTGATTCTGTATAATCGATTGTTTTGATTAAAATCCGGAAAAGATTTTTTGAACGTTATTGGGTAATTGATTATTGATTTTGTATAATCGATTGTTTTGATTAAAATCCGGAAAAGATTTTTTGAACGTTGCTGAGTAATCGATTGTTGATTCTGGACAATCGATTGTTTGTGGTAAAATCTGGAAAGGATTTTTTGAACGTTGCCAGTAATCGATTATGGATTGAAAGTAATCGATTATCAAGCGTAAAATCTGGGATTGAATTTTGATCTGACTGGCAGACAATTGATTGTTGGGGTTTGACAATCGATTGTCAGTGAGTAAAATCAGCAACTCTTAATTGGCAATTAGGCAACGGTAATGCCAAGTTTTTCAATTATAAATATAGCTTCATTTCAGTGTTTTTAACACAACAACATACTACAACTGATCATTACATTGCTATAAGCTTGCATACTCTTGTTTATCATTTTATATTCAATTTCATAAAGCTTTTGAGAGCCATATTCTTGTACAAAGTTGTTTTGATCTAGAGCTTACTTCTTTTACTCATATCTACTCATTAAGGAGTATTTTGTTTGAGTGTTTAGTGTTTTATACACTTGTAAGAGAATTGTAATTCTCTTGTTGTAAGGAACTTGTGTTTCCTTGGTTGAAGTCTTGGAGTGTTGTATCTCCGAGCAAAGGTGTTAAGGCTTGTGTCCTTAAGTTGTATAGGTTTGTTGAGCACCTGTAAGCTTAACAAGTTAGTGGAAAATCTCGAGAGAGTCTCTCGGGGACTGGACTAGCCACGTGTTGTGGTGAACCAGAATATATCGGTGCGTTCTTTCCTTTTTGTTTATTTAACGCACTTATTTATTTCCTGCAAATTTTAATTTCCGCAAGTTTACGCTAAATTTTATTATAATGCTATTCACCCCCCTCTAGCGTTACTAACAGATGCAGACAAAACGGCATTCATCACGCCATGGGGAATGTACTGTTATAAAATGATTCCATTTGGTTTAAAGAATGCTGGTGCTACCTACACAAGAGCCATGACCACCATCTTTCATGACATGATACATAAAGAGATCGAGGTATATGTGGACGACGTCATCATTAAATACAAGAAAGCTGCAGATCACATGGATGATTTAAGAAAATTCTTCAATAGACTGACGAGAGACAATTTGACCCGTCAAAGGTCAAGTCCATTCAAGAGTTTCCACCGCCAAAGAACAAGAAGGATGTGAT
This sequence comes from Nicotiana benthamiana, assembly GCA_034376525.1. Taxonomy (NCBI): domain Eukaryota; kingdom Viridiplantae; phylum Streptophyta; class Magnoliopsida; order Solanales; family Solanaceae; genus Nicotiana; species Nicotiana benthamiana. Next base: position 55,968,953 of record CM067340.1, on the reverse strand, counting down.
GAGTTTTGTGTTAAGACTCAACTATATCAGCCGATTCATAGCTCAGTCCACTGTCATTTTTGAACCCATCTTCAAGATGCTAAAGAAGGATTCCGCCACTAAATGGACTGAGGATTGTCAAAAGGCTTTTGACAGAATCAAGGAATACTGGTCAACGCCGCCAGTCTTAGTTCCACCTGAGCCAGGGAGACCTCTATTGGTTTATCTTGCAGTATTGGACAGAGCATTTGGGTGTGTTTGTGGACAACAGAATGAAACAGGAAGAAAGGAGCAAGCCATCTACTACCTCATCAAGAAGTTTACCCCGTACGAGGCTAGTTATTCCTTATTAGAACACACGTGTTGTGCTCTAACCTAGGTAGCTCTGAAACGGAGGCCCTACTTCCGCGCTTATGCCACTTATCTCATATCCAAGATAGATCCACTGAAATAAATCTTTCAGAAGCCCATGCCTACTGGCAAGCTCGCCAAGTGGCAAATACTGTTAATTGAGTTCGACATTGTTTATGTTACCCAAAAGGCAGTCAAAGGACAAGCTCTAGCTGATTACCTCATCAAGAATTATGTAGGAGGAGAATACAAACCTCTAAAGACATATTTTCCTGATGAAGATATAACTTTCATAGGAGAAGACATTGCAGAATCCTATAGTGGTTAGAGGATGTTCTTCGACGGAGCCGCAAATTTCAAAGGAGTTGGTATAGGAGTAGTCTTGGTATCAGAAACCGATCAGCATTACCCAGTATCCCCAAAGCTCAGATTCCCCTGCACCAATAACATGGCCGAGTATGAAGCCTGCTGCTTAGGGCTCAAACTGGAAATTGACATGAACATTTAGAAACTATTTGTGATCGGAGACTCGAACCTACTCATACATCAGGTTCGAGAATAATGGGAAACCAAGTATTCCAAAATACTCCTCTATCTGCATAATGTACAGGAGTTGAGGAAAAGATTCAGAAAGACGGAATTCCAGCATGTTCCCAGAATACAGAATGAGTTCGCCAATGCCTTAGCCACTTTATCGTCTATGATCCTGCATCCGAATACAAACTTTATTGATCCCATCCGAGGTTATGATTCATGACCAACGAGCCTATTGTGCTCATGTCAACAAAGAAGCTGACGAGAAACTTTGGTTCCATGATATCAGAGTATACTTGACAACAGGAGAGTACCCAGAGCTTGCCAATGCTACTCAGAAATGCACACTCCGGAGGTTGTCCAACAACTTCTTTCAAAGCAAAGGAATCCTGTATAGGAGGACTCCCGATCTGGGATTATTAAGCAGTGTCGAGGCAGGAGAAGCAACCAAACTATTAGAGGAAGTGCACACAAGAACCTGCAGACCGTATATGAATGGTTTCGTTTTGGCAAAGAAGATACTCCGAATAGGGTATTTTTGGATGACTATGGAAACGGACTACATCCAGTATGTCCGGAAATGCCACCGTTGTCAGATACATGCAGATATGAGAAAAGTACCTCCAAACGAGCTTACTGTAACAAGCTCACCATGGCCGTTTGCCGTTTTGGGAATGGATGTCACTGGCCAATTGAACCAGCCGCGTCAAATGGGCACAGTTTCATCCTAGTGGCAATTGATTACATTACCAAATGGGTTGAAGCAACATCCTACAGTGTAGTGCATAAGAAGGTTGTAGCAGATTCCGTTCGAGATCGAATGGTTTGTCGGTTCGGGGTGTCGGGATAAATAATCACCGACAACGATATCAATCTCAATAGTGACCCGATGAAGGCAATGTGTGATACATTCAAGATGAAATACAAGAACTTTATGGCTTACAGACCTCAGATGTATACAGCTGTAGAAGCAGCCAATAAGAACATCAAAAAGATACTAAGGAAGATGACAAGAAGTGGCATGAGAAGTTGTCGTTCGCCCTACTGGGTTATCGTACCATGGTCCGCACGTCAACTGGGTCCACTCCCTACATCTTGGTTTATGGTACAGAGGCAGTCATCCCCGCCGAGGTAGAAATACCCTCCCTGAGGGTCATACAAGAAGCAAAGTTAGATGATGTAGAATGGGTCAAGAGTCGCTACGAGCAATTAGCCCTTGTAGACGGAAATAAAATGAATGTTGTCTGTCGCAGTCAATTATAAAAGAACAAACTGCCCAGAGCCTTCAACAAGAGAGTCAAGACAAGGAAGTTCACGGCAGGACAACTAGTATTGAAGAACATATTTCCGCTTCAAGACGAAGCCAAAGGGAAATTATATTCTAATTGGCAAGGTCCGTACATGGTTCATCCGGTTCTAACTGTAGGATCCCTCAATCTCGCAGAAATGGACGGAGAAGTCTAGCCAAATCCAATAAACTCAGACGCAGTAAAAAGATACTACATTTAACCATACGCTTTTTCTTCTGTGATGTAATTTGAACTACGCTTGACCTGACTTCCGTTTAATAGGGGATACGTGGGCAGCCTTATAGGTTCAGTCACATTTTAATCAAAATTCCATCTTCCCCCTGCAATTGGAAATGGGGCATAATTTTGAGGAGGATCCTCAAAATTCCGAAGTAGGTTTTCAACCTTTTCATTAGAACCAACCCAATAAACTGGGGAGAAGTGTGAGCAAGCAAGGTCGCTGTGTCTTGAACCACGTTGGAGTTGTTGGTTCATCCAAAATAAAGTATATATATATATATATATATATATATATATATATATATATATATATATATATATAATTTGCATTTACTAGGTCATGCACAAATATCATTTGTATCACCATCGTTTAGCAATGATACTCCCGTGATATGCGATGCCAAGAGCTAGAGGATACGAACTAACCTCCCCTCTACAAAATTCAATTTTTCTTTGGATGCAGGAATTCAGGCCACGAATCAAAGAACATTCGCTTTTTAGAATCGAAACCCTCAAAAGGGTCACTATCCATGCCCAACATTCCCAGTAGTCCTAGTATCACAAACCATCTATCAGCTAAGAAAACTTACTACTATTTGTTCTTTTACATTTCTGCATTGCATAAGGCCATTCTCTGCCTTTCGAGGTTAAGCTCTACCTTAATATTGCATAGGCTATTTATCTACCTTTCGAGACTAAGTTCTGTCTCCATCTGCATCGCATAAGGCTACTCTCTGCCTTTCGAGGTTAAGCTCTACCTCTAAATTGCATAAGGCTATTATTTGCCTTTCGAGACTAAACTCTATCTCCATCCGCCATTTTGCACAAGGCTACTCTCTACCTTCCGCATGTTAAACTCTACCTCCATATTGCATGAGGCTACTATCTGTCTTTCGAGACTAAGCTCTATTTTCATCTACATTTTTGCACAAGGCTACTCTCTTCCTTCCGAGGTTAAGCTCTACCTCCATATTGCATAAGGCTACTATCTGCCATTCGACAGTAAGCTCTGTCTCCATCTGCATTTTTCATAAGGCTATTCTCTACCTTCCGAGGTTAAGATCTACCTCCATATTGCATAAGGCTGCTATCTGCCTTTAGAGACTAAGCTCTGTCCTCATCTGCACTTTGCATAAGGCTACTCTCTACCTTCCGAGGTTAAGCTCTACCTGCATGTTGCATAAGGCTATTTATCTGCCTTTCGAGACTAAGTTCTATCTCCATTGCATAGCATGAAGCTAACTATATGCCTTCCGAGACTAAGCATTGTTTCCGCCCTGCATGGCTGAAATATCACCGCTTTATTTGACTGGATGAAATATCGCCGCTTTATTTTTCGACTGGCTGAAACATTGCCACCTGCATTTTAAATTCTCGCTCTGGCTGAAAGATCGCCACCCTTTGCATTTATCTAGCTGAAATATCACCAGCTTTTGCATTCATTTGGCTGAAAGATCGCCACCCTTTGCATTTATATGGCTGAAAGATCGCCACCCTTTGCATTCATTTGGCTGAAAGATTTCCACTTTCTCATGGGCTGAAAGATCATCAACTTGATCAAAGGAATCATAGTTTGGAGGCACCATCTGCATAGCCCAAGCACGTCATATCATGGCCTGCGAACCCTTACTTTTATGTTCTTTATGGCCCAGGACATCATAGTCTGAGGACGTCATCCTAATCGTTCGAAGACAGCATTCATGGTCCAATGGGAACTTGCATCACGTCTAAATTATGCAATATATATGCACATTACCCATTTGCAGGTACTCCGATTGGCTTACGACGGTCTCAGCAGGAGCGATCCCGCTCCAGTTCTCCACAACCTGTCCTATTCCAAGCACCCTCTCAGATCTAACCACCGCGTCCGTCTTTTCGAATGTCCATCGGCATATTCTGTCAATGGTTCCTGAACTACGTACGGCCTGATTTCTGTAAAACCAGGGATATAAAGGCAGCTTAGAAACCAGAGAGCGGTCTGTATCCTTTTACAATTGCCGTCTCCGGTCAAAATTGGCCATCATATCTTTACCCAACAACTCCTTCGTCCTCCTCGGGTAAAGAAGGGCAGTTGTTGATACTTAATTTTTCCCTATGTAATTTTTTTCCTCAAAATACTTTCCAAATAGCATGTGTATGCATATATAAGTATCCTCAAAGGTAACATGATTTTTTTTACATAATTTTACAAGTCCATTTGGTATTTTTAAACTAAAATTACATAAAATTTCAATTTTAGCCTATTTCTCGATTTAATAGCATTTTTAATCAAAAAAATTCAGTATTTTTAAATTAATACTTAATATTGTTTGTTTATTAAATCAATATTTTTAATTTGATTTTAAACAGCTTTTACTATTTTTTATAAAATCAAAATTGGAAAATTAGCAATTTAGATTATAGCCTCTTTTGCTTTCGATTATAACCGAATTTCAATCCCAATCTACCCCCTAATTAAACGACCCAATTCCATTTCCTACCCGACCCAAACCCAATTAAATAAACCTACCTGAACCCCATTTAAATCGTGACCGTTGATTGTTTTAATCAACAGTCCACGTTTGCCCTTTCCTTTTTTAGCCCAATCTACCCCTAACCCTAAATCATTTCCCACAGACACCGGACCCTGAAACCCCTTCGACCCCAAATCCTATCAACTCCTCTCTGAAACGGTAGCCCCTTTTCCACTGGTTTCCATCTTATCTTGCCGGAAACCATGGCCTCCCAAGCCCTGGGGGGCATGTACTCACCCCCCACGTGCCCTTATACTCCTGTTACTTGAAGTTCCAAGGTCCAACCTTGAAGACCTTGGCTCAGAATCCCTCCGATTCAGGTTCTATGTCCATCTCCGGCTCTTCTCCGGTGTATCCTAGCCTTGCGAGATCATCTCCGACTCGGTCCAGCCCTTTCCAGGCCTTTCTCATTTTTCTAGGGTTTCTCTGAAACCCTAAGCCATTTTCAAGGTTTCCTTGTTTCTCTCTAGATATACGTTAAATCCGTGCTATTTCTGAGATTTTCAAAGTTTTTCTTACATATTTTCCGATTTTTTCTTTCAAAACGGTTAGTCTTCTAGAACCTATTTCCTCGATTTTTTATATTTGTTCTACTGTTATTTCTTACATTATTTTTCCTTACTGTAACTCCTTTAATGTTTTCACCATGATTTATGTGTATTTTCTTTACTGTATTTTCCTCCTTGGGTTCCTAGTAATTTCTTTTACTCTGTTTGCTTCAATGAAATATCTGTGTTCTTTGGGTTTTCCTGAGTTCATTTTTTCTGATTTTCTATGCTTCGTCTTTGCATGTAAGCTTTGGGGGAAAAACCTTAATTTTGGGGGTTTTCAACCATTTGTGTACGATTGTTTTGATTCTTGTGTTGTTTCCTCTCTGATTTCAAAAACCCTAATCTCTATATTCGTCTCATGGTCTTTGATTCCTGCTAAGCTTTGCAAGACCCTCTGATTTCTCGCATAGCTGTGTTCTTCTATTTTGATTGCATGACACTTCTGTGTGTTTAGTTTTAGCCTCTGCATGTTTAAGCTTATGCATCCTTTATAATAAGACCTTCTACTCTCAAAATAGCCCTAATTTTTGGGGATTGATTCCAGACCACCATTATGTGAGCCTATTTGAATTTTTCCTTGTCTAGTTTTGACTAGTTTTCTGACTTAATTTAGTATTGAGTTTGAATACTTAATTCCTTAATTTACTATGTGTTAATTGATTTTATTCTTACCTTATTTATCGAAACCGTATACTTTTAAAACTTCCCGTATGTATTTACCATTTTACTACACAATTTATTCTTGATTTTCTTTCCTTAGATAAAAAAAATCTACCCCTCTTATTCAGATTTGAACTCCTTAATTAATGGAGTTCACTTCTCCTGATTGATTATGAGTGATACTGAACTATTTCTTGCCTTATTTACCTGTCTGTTTCCAACTATATATACCTCACTACTTTTCTTTAAAACAGATGAACAATTGAGTTCAAAAAATACACACACACACTCAAATCTCTCTCTTCTTTACTCTTATTTGTGATACTGTTCTTGCTAGCTGGCTGAGAGCCAAGGCTAGACTTTGGAATCTCTCCTGCTTTCCTAAAGTGTTTGCTGAAGATTCTCTTGCTGTTTTCTTGCTTTGTTTGTTATGCTGCTTGAAAGTTTCAACTGGTATGTATCCATAAGTTAAACATTCTCTACAACTATGTGTTTAATTCTCCTTTTTTGCATGTCCTCACTATATGTTCAGCTTTCTCGCACTATGTAATTGTGTTTTAGTCTGTTATGTTCATTCTTCATGTTTTCTGCACCTTTAAGTTCTGTTACTTGATGTTTTTCTATACATGCTTTTCCATGTGAACCCCTTCCCTTTGACCCCTTTATGTGTGAGTACTGTTCTAGGTTAGGATAGCATCCCATTGCTATCTATGACCTGGGACTAGGTTCTTTTGGACCTTTACTCAAATAAGTCCCATTCCCTTCTCTCTCCTTTATGTGTTGAGCCTTGACTAGGGTCTGGAAGTGTCCTAATCACCACCCAGGCCCCTGTGTGACTTCTAATGTCTGCTATTTATCTGTTTAAAACCAAGTGGAGGGTCAGGGGTGTGCCAGTCATACCCATGGCTTGGTATGACCATCCTTTGCTTTGGTTTCCTCTAGTCCCCTCACTTTACACTCATTCTAAGTTCATTAATTTCTGCCCCCCTTTGGTAAGCCCTGCTTTTGGACCTTAAAGTTCCCTCTGAACTTGGATGCCTAAGGGCTGGTAATTCCATACAGTGCACTATTCTGTTACAACATTCAATCTGTAGAGTGTAAGCATTGCCTGGGTTCCTGAAAGCCCTTGGATCTTTGAAACACTATGAGAGAAGGCCTTGGAATCTGGAATCCAGATTTGGTTAAACACATGTGTTGGATATTGGAGGTTCTATGAGCCTCCTCGGGTCTGGCTTTAGTTTTGATGTACTTATTTCAATCCTTTTCTTTCCAGTTTTGTAATAACTATGTAATAAAACTCGGGGAAAATATTAGTAAAAGGTGTAGGATGGGTTTATATTGCTTGCATAAGTCAATGGGTAGAAATCATGTCTATAAGATCTTTTATGCTTTAATCATCTAGATACTATGCCTATTAGATTCTAGTATTGCATGTCATTTAGAAATCATGCCTATAGGATCTTTCATGCTTCAATCATCTAGTAACCATGCCTACAAGACTTTAATATTGCAAATCATCTAGACATCATGCCTGTAGGATTTTGATATTGCAAATCATTTAGAGATCACATCTGTAGGACTTTGCATTTTAAGCACATAGAAACCATGCATATAGGAAACGCATAAACCACTAGGAAAACAGTAGGTTAGTTAATTACTCATTTCCTTAATGTTCTAAAAGCAGTAATGGATTAGCTAAAATTAGGTATAGATATCCTACCTATAGGATTCCTTCTCAACTTGTCTAATTCATTTTAAACAATAATAGTCCATTAACTGGCCTTTAATGTCATAATATGATGTTTTCAATAAAACTCTTATAAACTAGTATGCTTTTAAATTTTTCAAATTTGCATCTTTTCGTAAACAATTTCTTTTAAACGTTCTACCTAAATGTTTTACTCAGTCCCTGAGATTGTCTTTTAAATAATCTTGTAACTTACTCTTTTCTTAAGACATTCCTGCCTCTAAACAATATTTCGTCACTCTCTGCATTTTTCTACTCAAGTGGTCTACTGATTTCAAATTCATTTACAAATTTATTGCAGTCTTTACTTTCTTTTGAAACTTTTCTACATTAAGACCTCAATAACTAACAAAACAGACCCGAGAGGCTCGATGGAGACTTTTATCCAACTTTTAGAGTTAAACTGGTTCGCCCTCCTCTTAATTTCATTAAAGACCAAATTAGTACGTGCAAGTCATGCTAAACTAATTGCTGTTGTGATCTACGGGATTTTGTATGAGCCTTTGAGTGTTTGCTTCGTACCACACTTATTTTCTATTTGTTTTGATTGACGCCCTAGCATTTTATCCCTTTAAAACTCCATATATGCCCCTATCCCATTACTTCCCTTTTAGGATTAGAAGTCCAAATACCCCCGGTCTGATAGGTCGGTACGAGTAGTATCATGCAATAAGTAAACGAGACCAATTGTGCTTAAGTACCTTAACGAGGTGGGAAGGGTAGAATATGGAGATGATGATGGTGTGCTAATATCTCGTGTGAGAATGATTGCTGGGTGTTGCTCCGAATGATCCATATTAAAGTTAGACCTAGGACACCTTTTCTTTGCTTTAATAAATTAATGTTTTCTTCAAACTAAGGTCTCTTTTAACTTGTGCCCTTATTCTTTCAAAATTATCGACTTGTTTATATTTCCTATGTGCAAACTTTTCTTGTCTACTCATACTCTTCTTAAAGTCACAACTAAGCAAGGGCGGGAACCACACTAGTGGATCTTGAGGGACGCCTAACACCTTTCCCTCGAGATAATCTCAAGCCCTTACCCAAAGTCTAGTTTTCTTTCAAATCTTTCTTCTTTTCTCTAAAAAGTGTCCTAATGCACTATAATCATTAGGTGGCGACTCTCCAAACTCCATAGCCCAAATTCCCCAAAAGGGGGATAAAAGAGTCATTCCACCCATAATGTCGTAAACCCGATTTCTTTCCTTAAGAAAAGGGGGCGTCGACATATATATATATATATATATATATATATATATATATATATATATATATATATATATGGAGGATACAAATAGATCCTCGGGATACTAAGATATCCAATGTGTATAAGATGAGGATACCAAGAGATCTTGGGGATACCAAGAGATCCCTCGTGTATAAGATGAGGATACCAAGAGATCCTCGGTATACCAAGAGATCCCGGTTATTTTCTATGTTGCGAGCAATATTTCTTTGATTTGTCTTGGTTCTTTTTTTATTACTGCTTCTACTTAGTTATCCTGTTTAGATCCTTGCTGTAGACTTTAATTAAATTGTTTCTGTTATGTTATTATTCATTATGTTTTATGTCAGTAGGTCCCTGACCTCCCTCGTCACTACCTAACCGAGGTTAAGCTCCGCACTTACTGAGTACCACCGTGGTGTACTCACGCCTCTTCTACGCATGTTTTTCATTTGCAGGTCCAGGTACCTCCACTCAGGCGCACTATCCGTGAGGTAGGTACAACTACAGAGATTTCGAGGTAGATCTGCCATATTCGCAGATTGAGGAGTCTCCCTCTTTATTCTATCTTTAGTATTCAGCTTTCTTTTCCTTCTATTGTCTAGACATTCTGGAGTTAGACCAGTATGTTGTGCTTCCATTAGCGTGTGTTGCACGTGAGTTTCCAGGTTTTGGGATATCGTTTAGAATTTGTTGCTTTTAAGTTATATATGCCAAGCGGTATTTATATTCAGTTTTCTCTTAGCCGTTGATTTTAGATTCTTATTTCTGCAAGTTATTTAAATTACCGTATTGTTAGGCTTACCTAGTCGTAGGGACTAGCTGCCTTCATGATAATGTTCGCGGAGGACGAACTGGTGTCGTGACAAGTTGGTATCAGAGCTCTAGGTTCATAGGAGTCACAGGACACATGCCGGTTTATTAGAGTCTCGCTGATCCGTACGGAGATGTCTGTAGTTATCTACGAGAGGCTATGTAACTATTTAGGAAAAGAATCTTTGCTTCATTGAATTCCCTGTCGTGCTATATTTTGACATCAATTCTAATATTTTGTCTTCTATGCTATCACAGATGGTGAGGACACATGCTACTCGGGATGATGAGGTACCCGCGTCGCCTATTGCAGCCGTCAGAGGTAGGGGCCGGGTAGAGGCCATGGATGTGCATCAGATCCAACCGGAATTCAGGCCCCTGAAACGCCTACAACTGCTACTACTCCAGCTTTTCAGGAGACATTAGCTCAGTTCATGTCTATGTACACTACCTTGGCTCAGGCGGGATTGCTTTCCCTCGCTGCAGCCATATCCCAGGCTGGGGGAGGGCCCCTAACTCCCACAGCCCACACTCGTGAGCAGAGAGTGCATATGAAGCAGGTTCTAGAGATCATTCCTCTACCGCCTCCAGTGCCAGTTCAGCCCGAGGATGGGTCAGTTATTTCAGAGGACGAGCAGCTAAGGCTTGAGAGGTTTAAGAAATACAAGCCTCCTATCTTCAGCGGTTTAGCATCGGAGGATGCCTTGGGTTTTCTAGAGGTGTGCCACCGTATTCTTTGCACTATAGGTTTAGTAGAGTCCAACGGGGTTTCCTTTACTGCTTTTCAGCTTCAGGGAGCCGCCTATGATTAGTGGCGCAATTATGAGATAGACAGTTTGCGCGAGGCTTCTTCACAGTCTTGGACCCAATTCTCGGACATGTTTCTGAGAGAGTTTGTTCCCCAGAGCCTCAGAAATGCATGGCGCATAGCTTTTGAGCATTTGCGCCAGGGTGCTACGACAGTTTCAGAGTATGCCAACTGTTATACCAGATTTGCTAGGCATGCACCAGCCTTGGTTGCCACTGTCTGTGAAAGAGTTCGCCGGTTCATTGAGGGCCTTATTCCACCCATCAGATCTAGCATGGCTCGAGAGTTGGAGATGGACATTCTTTATCAGCATGTAGTGAGCACTGCTAGAAGGATCTAGGGTATGCTTACTAGAGAGCGAGAGGAGAGGGAGGCCAAGAGGTCTCGAGAGTCGGGCCACTACTTTGGTACGCATACCCCAGCAGCAGGTCGACATGGTAAGGATTATATGTGTCGCCCCATTCATTTAGCTCCTCTGTTAGCCAGCAGTGCTCCAACACCTCTTAGACCCAGGAGCCTTACTATGCACCTCTGATTTCTAGCGCGCCTCCTGGACTAGGTGCTTTAAGAGGTAAGTCCAGTAGACCTGGCCCTAGTCAGTCACAGCCTCCACGTCCCTCCCAGAGCTTGTTTTAAGTATGGTGACACTCTTCATGTGGTGAGGGATTTCCCTAGACTTTGGAAGAGTGCACCTCCACAGACTGCTCAGTAACATCGTGCTCGTCAGAGTTCTTAGGCCATGATCACAACTCTAGTTGCTACCCCATCTGCCCAGCCAACTAGGGGAGGAGGTCAGGGAGGTAGGGGTCGTCCTCGAGAGAGAGGCCAAGCCAGGTATTATTCTATTCTTGCTTGTACCGAGGATGTTGCCTCCAATTTCTCATTACAGATATTATACTGGTTTGTCACAGATACGCAATGGTTCTATTATATCTAGGCTCTACCTACTCTTATGTGTCTTCTTATTTTGCTCCACATTTGGGTGTAGCCCGACATTCCTTGAGTTTCTCTATTTATGTTTCTACTCATGTGGGAGACTCTCTTGTTGTGGACCGCATTTATCAGTCGTGTTTGGTTACTATTCGTGGTTATGAGATGAGAGCAAATTTATTGTTACTCGGTATGGTTGAGTTTTATATTATTTTGGGCATGGACTGGTTCTCGCTCCTACATACTATTCTTGATTGTCACGCCAAGACCATGACACTAGCTATGCCAGGTATTCCACAAATTGAGTGGAGTGGTACTTTAGATAACACTCCCAGTGGAGTTATCTCTTTCCTTAGAGCTCAGCATTTGGTTGAGAAGGGGTGTGTGACGTATTTAGCCTATGTGAGAGATATCAGTGTTGATACCCATTATGTTAATTCGGTCCCAATGGTACGGGATTATCCTGATGTGTTTCCAGTTAATCTTCCGGGTATGCCACCTGATAGAGACATTGATTTCGGTATTGACTTGTTGTCGGGAACTCAGCCCATTGTTTTCCCCCGTATAGTATGGCTCCTCCTGAGTTGAAGAAGTTGAAGGATCAATTACATGAATTGCTCGATAAGGGTTTTATTCGACCCATTATTTCACTGTGGGGTGCTCTTATCTTGTTTGTGAAGAAAAAGGATGGTTCTATGCGCATGTGTATGAATTATCGTCAGTTGAACAAGGTTATTGTGAAGAATCGTTATCCTTTTGCCTCGTATTGATGATCTATTTGAGCAGCATCAGGGCGCACATGTGTTTCCTAAGATTGATTTGCGCTCAGGTTACCACCAGTTGAAGATTCGGGAGCCAGATATCTCGAAGACTTCCTTCAGGACTCGGTATCGTCATTACGAGTTTCTTGTTATGTCGTATGGGCTGACCAATGTCCTAGTAGCTTTTATGCATTTGATGCACGATGTATTCAGGCCCTATCTCGACTCGTTCATCTTTTTTTTCAAAGATGATATTCTTGTATTATCCCGGAGTCGGGAAGATCATGAGCAGTACTTGAGAACCGTGCTTCAGACCTTGAGAAAGAAGCATTTATATGCAAAGTTCTTAAAAGTTGGGTTTTTGAGTTCTGTGGCATTTTTTGGCCATGTGGTATCGAGTGAGGGCATTCAGGTGGATCCGAAGAAGGTGGAGGCCGTGCAGAGTTGGCCTAGCCCCTCCTCAGCCACAAATATTCGTAGTTACCTTGGCTTGGCGGGTTATTACCGTCGTTTTGTAGAGGGGTTTTCATCGATTCCAGCCGCTATGACTAGATTGGTCCAGAAGGGTGCTCCATTTCAGTGGGCATATGAGTGTGAGGTGAGCTTTCAGAAGCTCAAGATAGCTTTGACTACAGCCCCTATTTTAATATAGCTTACTGGTTCGGGATCGTATACAGTTCATTGTGATGCCTCATGGGTTGGCCTTTAAACGGTGTTGATGCAGGATGGTAGGTTGATTTCCTACGTGTCCAGACAGTTGAAGATACATGAGAAGAATTACCCTGTCCACGATGGTCATCACCGTAATTCTCCCTTTTTTTCTATTTTTAAGGCCTTGCAAACCTCGCTTTTAGTCGCCTCGATTTGCATGCATAGTCCAGGTGCAAAACCGGACAGTTTTTATGTTAAAATATGTGAACTATGTGAAACATTTGGAGAATATTGATATTAATATTCATAAAGTTGACTTTGGTCAACATTTTGGGTAAACGGAGCCGGACCCGTAATGTGACGGTCCCGGGAGGTCTGTAGAAAAACATGGGACTCGGGCGTATTTTCAGAATTGAAATCCGAGGTCCCGAGCCCGAGTAAAGAATTTTTTGAAAGAAATTATTTGTCAGAAAATGATATGAAATTTTGAAAAGAAAATGAGTTAGAAAATATAAGTATCGGGCTCGTATTTTTGTTCCGACATCCGGTACAAGTCTTAAGTATGTGTTAAGCACTATCTATAAAGTTTGGTTGAAAACGGACCTCGTTTGACGTGTTTTGGATTAAAAATGGGAAATTTGAAGTTTATGAAAGTTGAAAGAAGAATTTTGTATTTTGAGACTTGATTCATAGATTTCGATGTTATTTTGGCGATTTGATCGCTTGAGCAAGTTCGTAGGATGTTATTGAGTTAGTGTGTTTGTTTGGTTGGGAGCCCCTAGGGCACAAGAGTGATTCGGGGTGGTTTTACACTCAGAAAAATTACAGAAAGTGAGTTCAGCTGTTGCAGGCAGGTTCTTCATCGCATTCGCGACTTCATCACTGCGTTTGCGAAGCTTCCCCAATTTCCTTCATTGCGTTCACACCGTTCCTCCGCGTTCGCATTGAGTGAAGTGACCCTGGGGGGCTCAACATTCTTTTCTCTTTGCGTTCATGACCTGTACCCTCGCGTTCGCGTAGCACCCTGAGCTCCTTCATTGCGTTCGCATGTAGTCCCACGCATTCGCGTAGAACAACTTACAAGACCCCCACCAGTTTCCTCTTCGCGTTTGCATCACCTCTTTGCGAACACGATGCTTCCGTCTTCCCCTTCATCGCGAACGCGACCTAAGTGTCGCGAACGCGTAGTGTTATTTCCTTAAGTGATTTTAAAGCTTAAAAATAGAACCCATTTCAGGATTTAGCCATTATTTCACATGGACTCCCTTCTTTATAACTCAATAGACGAATTTCAAGTTTCTCTTTCTCCATAACTCTTTGGGTAAGTGATATTAACTTCATTTTCTCCAAATTCCTTAATCTAATCACTAATTTCCTATACCTAAGTCATGAATTCAAGATAGAAACAGAGGGGTTTTGGGTAGATTATGGCCTTGGGGATTTTGGGTGATTCAAACTCAATTTGAGGTCGAATCTTAAAACAAATTATATATTTGATCTCATGGGGTTATGGGTTATGGATTTTGGTCCGAGCCTCGAGTTTGGACCATGTGGGCCCGAGTCAGATTTTGGTATTTTTGGAAGAATGATAGGAAATTCATTTCTAGGCTATGGAATTGTGTCTTTGAGCCATTATTGATAATATTGAACTAAATTATTCCTAGATATCATTTTTTCGAATTTGGATTCTAGAGGAAAGGCGGTGGTAGAGATTTGGTCGCTATTTTCTTACCAAGGTAAGCGTTTGATCTAACTCTGGCTTGAGGAAATATGATTAGGATGTTAATTGCTATGTGCTGAATGTGGAGTACGGTGTATAGGCATGGTGACGATTATGTATGCACCAGAGTCTAGCATGACCGTGAGTTGTAATTGATTTTATTTCAAAGGACTGACACAACTGTCTTGATTAATTGATAAATTCCATATAAAGTGTTAGTTGAGAAGGAAATGAGTTAAAGGAGAATGTGTTGAAATGATTCCCTTTCCGGGACGAGTAGACTATTATTATTGTATTCTCCTTTCCCGGGATATTTAAGTTGTTAGTAATATTCCTTTGTCGGGAATCCTTGTCTTGTTGTTACTTTCCTCGCACTTGAGTTGCGATTGTTGTTGGGTGAATTTTTGGTATCAAACATTGAGGATCGGGTTGCACACCGCAACAGTGTTAAACATTGAGGATTGGGTTGCACTCCGCAACAGTGTTAAATATTGAGGATCGAGTTGCACGTCGCAATGGTAGTAAATATTGAGGATTGGGTTGCACGCCGTAATGGTGTAAGATGATGAGTATCGGGGTACACGCCGCAACGGAATATGGATTAAGCATACTAGATACGTATGTAGAGTATCCTATGTTATTCTTCTTTGGTTGTTGTTGTTATGTACAGACCGCAGCAGTAGTACATTTGGGAGCTATCTTCAGTCCAGGGACTCTCGAGGTGGCCTAATTGGCGTTCGCAGGCTGAAGTCCCTTTCCTTGTTTTTTGTTTGTTCATCTTGTATCAGACAAACACTATGTATTTCCTTTCAAGATATTGTTTCTAGTGTTCTGTAGTAGTTCATGAGTAGTGATACCAGATACTGGGTAGAGGTGTATTTTGAACCTTTCGTATTTCTGTTTTTAGTTATTCAAACATTTAAAAGTCTTCCACTTCCACTTTAATTATTGTTTCAGTTTATTATAATTGTTTAAATGAAATTAGTAGAAATGTTGTAATGTTTTGCTTGCCTAGCTCCAATAGTAGGCGCCATCACGTCTCCCAATGGTGGGAAATTTGGGTCGTGACAAGTTGGTGTCAGAGCTCTAGGTTACATAGGTCTCACCACTCACGGACAAACTCGGTAGAGTCTGAGGGATCGATACAGAGATATCTGTATTTATCTCCCAAAGGCTACGGAGTTAGGAAAAAATTTAACTTTGTCCATTGTTGTCGTGCTAATCTGTTTCCCAAATACTAATTGTCATTCTACTTTGTTCTTTCGGAGATGGCGAGAACACGTGCTTTTTGTTCTACCGCCTCACCGAGCTTAACGCCCTGTGGACTTTTTTGCGAAGGCCTAACTTGACAGCAGCCCAAGCCCGCTGTAGCGACTCCTACCAGGGACATAGGGTGAGGCCGAGGCCATACTAGAGGCCGAGGCCGAGACAAAGCTCATCCCCGAGTAGCAGACCTAGAGGTGGAGCCTCATGTCGACTACGATGAGGAGGTTCTAGCACTAGCAGCTCCGGTGGGTGCAGCTTAGGTCCCAAAGGGTTTCATAGCCACTCCAGTAGTCCAGGACGCCTTGGTCTGACTGGTAGGCTTTATGTAGAGCGTCTCTAAAGCGGGCTTGCTTCCCTTAGCACCAGCCACATCTCAGGCTGGAGGAGCAGTTCAGACCCCGACTACGCGTACTTCGGAGCAGGCAGCTCCTCAGCCTCAGGTTCTAGCAGTTCAGCTAGCTGTTGCAGCCCAGCCGGGTATTCCAGCTCTGACCGGCGATAGTGCAACTATGTCCGCGGATGCTTTGTGGAGGCTTGATAGGTTCACCAAGCTCTTCAACACCACCTTCACTGGTGCTTCTACAGAGGACCCCCAAAACTTCTTATTCAGCTGCCATGAGGTTCTCACGACTATGGGTGTTATGGAGACCAATGGGGTTGACTTCATCACTTTTTAGCTTGCAGGATCCGCCATGATTTGGTGGAGGGACTATTGTTTATCTAGGCCAGTAGGGTCGCCATTATTGACTTGGGATCAGTTTGCAGAGTTGCTCTTGGAGAAGTTTCCTACTGGTGACTGATCGAGATGCTCTACGCAGGCAGTTTGAGCGTCTTCATCAGGTTACTCTGACGGTCGCACAGTATGAGTCTCATTTTATTGACTTGGCACGCCATGCTATTGTATACCCCCCATTGAGAGGGAGTGGGTGTGGAGAGTTATTGATGGGTTGATTCAGCGTGTCCAGCTTCAGATGGCTATGGGAGCCGTTAGTGATATATCTTTTCAGGAGGCGCCCGATGTGGCCCGTAGGATAGAGATGGAACTTGCACGAGGAGGTGGTCAGGGGTCAGATACTTCATTCTGGTAGGTTCAGTGGTACCTCGTCTGGAGGTAGGGATTCATATGGTAGAGGCCACCCTCAGAGGCCCTTTCAGTCAGCACTTCAGGTTTCACATAGTACCACATGCGGTAGCGGTCCTCAACAGCACTATTCTGATAAGAAAACTATCAGTGTACCACCACTTCAGAGCCTTCGAGGAGGTCATTCAGGATGGTAGGGTCAGTCCTAATTTTCTCAGTTTATGCATTTTGGCGGGTGCTATGAGTGTGGAGATTTTAGTCATATCAGGAGATATTGACTGAGGTTGAGAGGTGCTCGATTGCAGCAGCGGGGTCTCTGTCCTATGATTCAGGCTGCAGGTGATCCACAGGCTGCCCACCCAACTAGAGGCAGGGGTAAAGGCCATAGAGGTGGAGGTAGGGAGCATAGAGGTGGAGCTCAGACCGCTAGAGGCCGGGGTAAGCTAGTGGCCGCTCGTCCCAAAGACATAGTGCAGGGAGGTAGGGTCCAGCCCCGTTGTTATGTTTTGACAGCCAGGCCAGAAGCTGTGTCATAAGATGCTATGATTATATGTACTATTCTAGTCTGTTATTGGGATGCTTCTGTGCTATTCGAGCCCTGATCTACGTATTCATATGTGTCGTCCTATTTTGCACCCTATTTGGTTGCGCCTAGCAATGCCTTGGGTATTCCTGTATATGTGTCTACACTGGTAGGTGATTTTATAGTGGTCGGTCGAGTGCATCATTTGTGCGTGGTAGTATTTGAGGATCTTGAGGCCCGTGTCGACTTATTGATCTTAGATATGGTGGAGTTTGACTTTATTTTGGGGATGGATTGGTTGTCCCTGTATCATGCTATTTTGGATTGTCACACCAAGACCGTGACCTTGGCTTTTCCAGACTTACCCCGACTTGAGTGGAGAGGGACCCCAGGTCATGCCACCCGCATTGTTATTTCATATGTTAAGGATCGACGCATGGTCAAGATGGGGTGTCTAGCATATCTGGCGTATGTTCGTGACTCCAACATAGAGATTCCATCTATTGATTCTGTTCCTATTGTTTGGGAGTTCCCCGAGTTTTTCCCTTCAGACCTGCCGGGTATGTCGCCTGACAAGGATATTGATTTCTATATTGATTTGGCTCCGAGCATTTAGCCTATTTCCATTCTGCCGTATCGCATGGCCTTGTCAGAGTTTAAATAGTTAAAGGGCAGCTTCAAGACTTGCTTGATAAGGGTTTCATTAGACCTAGTGTATCGCCTTGGGGTGTGCCGGTGTTATTTGTGAAGAAAAAGGATGAGTCGATGAGGATATCCATTGATTACCAGCAGTTAAACAAGGTGACGATAAAGAACAAGTATCCACTGCCGAGGATCGACGATTTATTCGACCAACTTCAGGGAGCTAGGGTGTTCTCAAAGATAGATTTGAGATCTGGTTATCATCTGCTGAGGATTAGGGCGTCTGATGTCACTAAGACAACATTTCGTACACGGTATGGGAATTATGAGTTTTTGGTCATGTCATTTGGGTTGACCAATTACCCAGAAGCATTTATGGAGTTGATGAACCGAGTGTAGGCCCCATTTGGATTTGTTTGTGATTGTTTTCATTCACGACATTTTGATATACTCCCGCAGTCAGGAGGAGCATGCCTAGCACCTCAGAGTGGTTCTTCAGACTCTGAGGGATAGTCAGCCAAGTTCTGGAGGTGCGAGATTTGGTTAAGTTTTGTTGCATTCCTAGTTCACGTTGTTTCAGCAGAGGGTATTCAAGTAGACTCGAAGAAGATTGAGATAGTCAAGAACTGGCCTCGACCGGCATTAGCTACAGAGATCAGGAGTTTCTTAGGGTTTGCAGGTTACTACCATCAGTTCGTGGAGGGGTTTTCATCCATTGCAGTCCCGATGACCAGATGGACCTAAAAGGGTGCCCAGTCCAAGTGGTCAGATGAGTACGAGGCGAGCTTCCAGAAACTCAAGACAACTTTGACTACGACACCAGTATTGGTTTTACCCACGGGATCAGGGCCTTATACTGCTTATTATGATGCTTCCTATATTGGGCTTGGAGCAGTATTAATGCATAATGGTAGAGTTATAGCATATGCTTCAAGCCAGTTGGAGATCCACAAGAAGAATTATCCAGTTCATGACCTAAAGTTGGCAGCCATTGCTCATGCCTTGAAGATTTGGAGGCATTATCTATATGGTGTGACATGTGAGGTGTACATGGATCACAAGATCTTTTAGTACTTGTACAAACAGAAGGAGTTGAATTTGAGGCAGAGGAGGTGATTGGAGTTGTTGAAATACTGATGTTTCTATCTCATACCACCCGGGGAAGGCCAAAGGTCGTGGACGAAGCATTGAGTAGGAAGTCCGCCAGCATTGGTAGTCTTGCCTCTATTCCGGTCAGCCATAAACCGCTTGCTTTGGTTGTTCAGGCCTTGTCCAATCAATTTGTGAGGTTGGATATTTATGAGCCTAGTAGGGTGTTAGCTTGCACGGTCCCTCGTTCGTCATTGATGGAGCATATCCGTGAACAGTAGTTTGTGATCCCTATATGTGTCCTGACAGACACGCTCCAGCGTGGAAGTGCCAAAAAAATAACTTTGTGAGATGATGGTGTGTTGAGATTGCAGGGGCGAGTTTGTGTGCCCAATGTTGATGGTATTCAGGAGTTGATCTTAGCGGAGGCCCATAGTTCTCAGTCTTCTATTCATCTGGGTGCTGCGAAGATATATCAGGATTTGAGACACCACTATTGGTGGCACAGAATGAAGAAAGACATTGTTGCCTATGTGGCTCGTTGTTTGAACTATCTGCAGGTTAAGTACGAGCATCAGAGGCTCGGTGGATTATTTCAGAGGATTGAGCATCCCGAGTGGAAGTGGGAGAAGATTACCATCAGTTTCGTTATTGGCCTTCCGATGACTCGGATGAAGTTTGATGCTATATGGGTCATTGTTGATAGGCTGACCAAGTGAGCGCATTTTATTCCGGTTGCCACCACCTATTCGTCCGAGAGATTAGCTGCGATTTATATCAGGGAGATCGTTCGCCTTCATGGGGTGCCTATGTCTATCATTTCAGACCGAGGCTCGCAGTTTACCTCGTGTTTCTAGAGAGCGTTGTAGCAGGAGTTAGGCACCCAGGTACAGTTGAGTACAACATTTCATTTTCAAATGGACAATCAGTCCAAGAGGACTATTTAGATTCTTGAGGATGTGCTCCGAGCCTGCGTTATTGATTTTGGAGGCTCGTGAGACCTGTTCGTGCCTTTAGCAGAGTTTGCCTACAACAACAGCTACTAGTCCAGCATTCAGATGGCTCCATATGAGGCATTGTATAGTAGGTGGTATCGGTCCGCATTCGGATAGTTTGAGCCGGGAGAGGCCCGATTATTGGGTACAAATCTAGTTCAGGAGGCCTTGGATAAGGTCAAGATCATTCAGGACAGGCATCGGTCAGCTCAGTCTAGGCAGAAGATTTATGCAGATCGCAAGGTCAGATATGTTGCTTTCATGGTTGGTGAGCGAGTATTGCTCTGTGTGTCGCATATGAAGGGCGTGATGAGATTCGGGAAGAAGGGCAAGCTTAGCCCTAGGTTCATTGTCCCATTTAAGATTCTTGAGCGAGTGAGAGAGGTGGCTTATAGACTTGCCCTGCCGCGTAGCTTGTCAGCCGTGCATCCAGTTTTTCATGTATCTATACTTCAGAGGTATCACGACAATCAGCCCCTGTATTAGATTTCAGCACTGTCCAGTTGGACAATGATGCATTATATGAGGAGCCGGTGGCTATTTTAGACCGACAGTTTCGATAGTTGAGGTCAAAGAGTTTTCCTTCAGTGCGTGTTCAGTGGAGAGGTCAGCCTCCTGAGGCATCGACGTGGGAGTCCGAATCTAATATGTAGAGACGTTATCCTCATCTATTCCCCAACTCAAGTACTTCTTTGTTTGTCTATTTGAGACGAACGATTGTTTTAGAGGCGGAGGATCTGACGATCCAAAGGGTCATCACCGTAATTCTCCCTTTTCTGTGTTTTCGAGGCCTTGTAAACCTTGCATTTAGTTTCCTCAATTTGCGTTCACAGTCCGGGAACGAAGCCGGAAGGTTTTTATGTTAAAATATGTAAATTCTGTGAAACATTTGAAGAAGTTTGATATTAATATTGATAAAGTTTACTTTGGTTAACATTTTGGGTAAATGGACCTGGACCCGTGATATCATTTGGGCTGACCAATGCCCCAGTAGCTTTTGTGCATGTGATGCACAGTGTATTCAAGCCCTATCTCGACTCGTTCATCATTGTTTCCATAGACTATATTCTTGTATACTCCCGGAGTGAGTAAGATCATGAGAACCACCTGAGAACCGTGCTTCAGACCTTGAGAAAAAAGAAATTATATGAAAAGTTCTCAAAAGGTGAGATTTAGTTGAGTTCTGTGGCATTTTTGGGCCGCATGTATCGAGTGAGGGCATTTGGGTAGATCCAAAGAAGGTGGAGGCCATGCAGAGCTGGCCTAGACCCTCCTATGCCACAGAGATTTGCAGTTGCCTTGCCTTAGTGGGTTATTACCGTCATTTTGCGGAGGGGTTTTCATCAATTGCAACCCTTATGACTAGATTGACCCAGAAGGGTGCTCCATTTCTGTGGAGATGAGTGTGAGGCGAGCTTTCAGAAGCTCAAGACAGCTTTGACTACAGCCCCTATTTTGATATTGCCAAATGGTTCGGGATCTTATATAGTTTATTGTGATGCATCACGGGTTGGCCTTGGAATGATTTTGATGCAGGATGGTAGGTTTATTGCCTACGCGTCTAGATAATTGAAGGGTCATCATCGTAATTCTCCCTTTTTTTGTATTTTCAAGGCCATGTAACCTTGTGTTTAGTTGCCTCGTGCACAGTTAGAATGCGAAGCCGGAAAGATTTTATGTTAAAATATGTGAACTCTATGAAACATTTGAAGAATTTTGATATTAATATTAATAAAGTTGACTTTGGTCAACAGTTGGGTAAACGGACCCGGACCCTTGATGTGATGGTCCTGGAAGATCCGTCGAAAAATATAGAACTCAAGCATATTCCTGGAATTGAAATCCGAGGTCCCGAGCCCAAGTAAAGAATTTTTGAAAGAAATTATGTTATTAGAAAATGATATGAAATTTTAAAAATAAAATGAGTTAGAAAATATTGGTATCGGGCTCATATTTTAGTTTCGATGCCCGGTACAAGTCTTAAATATATGTTAAACAGTATCTGTAAGGTTTGGTTGAAAATAGACGTTGTTTGATGTGTTTCGGACTAAAACTGGGAAATTTGAAGTTTATGAAAGTTGAAAGAAGAATTTTGTGTTTTGAGGCTTGATTCATAGATTTTGATGTTATATTGGCAATTTGATTACTCGAGCAAATTCGTAGGATGTTATTGACTTATTGCGTGTGTTTGGCTGGGAGCTCCATGGGCTCGGGAGTGATTTGGGGTGGTTTTACACTTCGTAAAATTACAGAAATTGAGTTCAGCTGTTGCAGACAGGTTCTTCATTGCATTTACGGCTTCTTCACCGCGTTCGCGAAGCTTCCCCAATTTCATTCATCGCGTCATAGCCTTTCTCCGCGTTCGCATAGAGTCAAGTGACCCTTGGGGGCTCAGCCTTGTTTTCTCTTCGCGTTCGTGACCTGTACCCTTGCGTTCGTGTAGCACCATGATCTCCTTCATCGCATTCGCGTGTAGTCCCACGCGTTCGCGTAGAACAACCCACATGACCCCCACCAGTTTCCTTTTCGCATTCGCATCACCTCACTGCGAACACGATGATTCCGGCTTCCCCTTCATCGCGAACGCAAACTAAGTGTCGCGAATGCGACCTAATTATTTAATTCAGTTATTTTAAAGCTTAAAAACAGAACCCATTTCGGGATTTAGCCATTATTTCACACTGACTCCCTTCTCCAAAAATCCATAGACGAATTTCAAGCTTCTCTTTCTCCATTGCTCTTTGGGTAAGTGATCTTAACTTCGTTTTCTCCTAATTCCTTTATCTAATCTCTAATATCCTAGCCCTAAATCATGAATTCAAGGTAGAAAATGGGGGTTTTGGGTAGAGTTTGGGCTTTGGTGATTTTGGGCGATTCAAACTCAATTAGGGGTCGAATCTTAAAACAAATTATATATTTGAACTCGTGGGATTATGGGTGAATGGATTTTGGTCCAAGCCTCAAGTTTGGACCGTGTGGGCCCGGGGTCGGATTTTGGTATTTTTGGAAGAATGATAGGAGATTCATTCTAGGCTATGGAATTGTGTCTTTGAGCCATTATTGATAATATTAAGCTAAATTATGCCTAGATATCATTGTTTTGGAGTTGGTTTCCAGAGGAAAGGCGATGGTAGAGATTTGATCGCTATTTTCACACCGAGGTTAGTGTTTGATCTAACTATGGATTGAGGGAATATGATTATGATGTTAATTGCTATGTTCTAAATGTGGAGTATGGTGAATAGGCATGGTGACGGTTATCTATGCACCGGGGTCTAGCATGACCGTGAGTTGTAATTGATTTTATTTCGAAAGATGTGACACAACTGTCTTGCTTAATTGATAAATTCCATATAAAGTGTTAGTTGAGAAGGAAATGAGTTAAAAGAGAATGTGTTGAAATGATTCCCTTGCCGGGACGAGTAGACTATTATTATTGTATTCTCCCTTGCCGGGATATTTGAGATGTTACTGATATTCCCTTGTCGAGACTCCTTATCTTGTTGTTACTTCCCTCGCACTTGAGTTGCGATTGTTGTTGGGTGAATATTTGGTATCAAACATTGAGGAACGGTTGCATGCCGCAAGGGTTTTAAATATTCAGGATCAGGTTGCACGGCGCAACAATGTTAAATATTGAGGATAAGATTGTACAACGGTAGTAAATATTGACTATCAGGTTGTACACTGCAACGGAATATGGATTAAGCGTACTAGCTCTGTATGTAGAGTATCCTGTGTTATTGTTCTTTGGTTGTTGTTGTTCTATTTCACTTTCTTATCCGATAACTGTATATTTAACTGTCTTACCCCATAGAATGCTCCCCTCCCTCTTAACTATTAGATAGAGTGTGTTTCCTACTATTGTATATATATCTGCACAGGTTATTTGCTGTAGGTCATGTATAGCCTCGTCATTACTTCGCCAAGATTAGGCCAGGCACTTACCAGCACATTTGTGCACAGATCAGGACACAACTTACGGACCACAGGAGTGGGACTTCAGGGAGCTATCTTCAGTGCAGGGACTCTCGAGGTAGCCTAGTTGGCGTTCGTAGGCCGAAGTCACTTTCCTTGTTTTTTGTTTGTTCATCTTATATCAGACAAACACTATGTATTTCCTTTCCAGGAATTGTTTGTAGTATTATGTAGTAGTTCGTGAGTAGTGACACCAGATACTGGTTAGAGGTGTATTTTAAACCTTTTGTATTTCTGTTTCAGTAATTCAGGTATTTAAATGTCTTCCACTTTAATTATTGTTTCAGTTTATTATAATTGTTCAAATGAAATCAGTATAAATGTTGTAATGTTTGACTTGCCTAGCTCCGATAGTAGGCGCCATCACGACTCCCGATGCTGGGAAATCCAGGTCGTGACAATGACCTTGAGTTAGTTGCAATTGTTCATGCCTTGAAGATCTGGCGTCATTATTTGTATGATGTGCCTTGTGAGATTTGAACTGAACATCAGAGTTTGCAACACTTGTTCAAGCAAAAAGATCTAAGCTTGCGCCAGAGGAGATGGTTGGATTTGATAAAGGATTATGATATTACTATTCTTTATCAGCTAGGCAAGGCCAATGTGGTAGCCAATGCCTTGAGTCGTCCGGCGAAGAGTTTGGTGAGTTTGGCATATTTACCAACTTTAGAGAGGCCTATGGAGATGGATGTTCATGCCTAGCCTGCCAGTTTGTGAGATTATATCTTTCGGAGCCCAGTTGGGTTCTAGCTTGTGTGGTTTCTTGATCTTCATTGTTTGATCGTATCAGGGAGAGGCAATATGATGAACCTCATTTACTTGTCCTCAGGGACACAGTTCAGCCTGGTGATGCCAGGGATGTGACCATTAGAGATGACGGGGTATTGAGGATGCAGGGTCGGATCTGTGTACCCAATGATGATGATATTCGGGAGTATATTGGCAGAGGCTCATAGTTCACGATATTCCATCCATCCGGGTGTCACGAAGATGTACCAGGACTTGAGACAGCACTATTGGCGAAGACGGATGAATAAGGACATAGAGGGTTTTGTAGCTATATGCCTTAACTGTCAGCAGGTGAAGGCTGAGCACCAGAGACTGGGTGGGTTGCTTCAGCAGATGGGGATTACGAAGTGGAAATAAGAGACAATCACCATGGATTTTGTAGTTGGACTCTCTTAGACTGCGAAAGAAATTTAATTCCATTTGAGTTGTTGTAGATCGGCTGACCAAGTCCGGGCACTTCATTCTAGTGTGTACTACTTATTCATCAGATCGATTAGTAGAGATTTATATCAGGGAGATTGTTCGTCTGCATGGCATTCCTGTTTCTATTATTTTGGATAGAGGTACTCAATTTACATCATGGTTCTGGAGAGCCATTCAGCATGAGTTGGGTACTCGGGTGATGATGAGCAAAACATTTCATCCCCAGACAGACGAACAGTTCGAGCGCACCATTCAGATTCTTTAATCTATGCTCCGTGCATGCATGGTTGAGTTTGGAGGGTCTTGGGATCATTTCTTGCCATTGGCAGAGTTCGCTTACAGTAATAGTTATCAATCCAGCATTCAGATGGCGCCATATGAGGCTTTATATGGTAGGAGGTTTTATATGGTTGGTGAGCGGGTTCTGCTTTGGGTTTCACCTATGAAAGGCATCATGAGATTTGGGAAGAAAGGGAAGTTTAGACCGGGATTTATTGTTCATTTTGAGATATTGAGGCGAGTTGGGGAAGTTCTTATGAGCTTGCCTTACCTCCCAGTTTAGCTGGGGTTCATTCGATATTTCTTGTTTTGATGTTCCGGAGGTATCACAATGATCGGTCGCACGTGTTGGATTTCACTTTATTCTAGTTGGACAAGGATCTATCCTATGTTGAGAAGCCAGTGGCTATATTGGGCAGGCATGCCAAAAAGTTGAGGTCAAAGAACATTGCTTCAGTAAAGGTTCAGTGGTAGGGTTAGCCGACCGAGGAGGCGACTTGGTAGACTGAGCCGGATATACGCAGCCGATACCCTCGTCTTTTCACTACTTCAAGTATGTTCTCTATGCTCTTTCGAGGACAAATGAATGTTTAGTTGTAGGAGGATGTAACGACCCGGCCTATCATTTTTTGAATTTACACCCCGATTTCCCAATAATTGTTTCCCCTAAGTTCATTTCTGCTATTTGGATTTGTCGGGATATTTGGTATTGAGTTTTGGAGAGTTTTGGGACACCTAGTCCCTAAGCGAGAGCTTAAGTGTTGGAAAGTGGACCGTAGTCAGAGCAGTGTGAAGACGACCTCTGAATGGAAATCTGATTGTTCCGCTAGCTCCATTATGGGATTTTAGGGTTGAGGGCGTGTTCAGAATGTAATTTGGAAGTCTGTAGCTCATTAAAGATTAAAATGCCGAAGATTGAATTTTTAAAGTTTCCGGTACGATAGTGAGGTTTTGATCCAAGGGTCGGAATGGGATTCCGAAAATCGCAGTAGCTTCATCATATCATTTGGGAAATGTGCAAAATTTTAGGTCATTTGTACGTATTTTGGATAGGTTTTTGATAGAAAGCGCGTTTTGATGATATTTGAAGTTCATAGGCTTAAATCATGGATTAATTTGAGTTCAGGTGTTGTTTTAGGTGTTTTAAGGGTTGGTGCAAGTTTGAATGATGTTATGGGACGTGTCAGAGGGTTTCGTTGAGGTCCTGGGGGCCTTGGGTGTAATTTGGATGCTCAATGGGGCATTTTTGGTGTTGAAAAAGTGTTACAGCAGCTGAACATTTCTGGTTCTGATATTTTTGCTTCTGTAGCTTGGGAAGCACAGAAGCGGCTGGGTCATCGCATAAGCGGGTTTGGGCATACCCCTCAAGAACCGCAAAAGCGGTAGAAATTTGCAGAATCGGAGCAGCTCATGCAAACGAAAGTCGCTGAAGCGGAATTTTGGATTTATAAAGATGTCGCAAAAGCATCCAATTTTCCTTGTATGCGAGATCGCAGAAGCAGTTCCTTGACTGCAAAAGCGGTAATCACTGGTCAGAAACATGGAGTTCGTGGGTTAAGTTTCAAACGTTGGAAAAATCAAATTTGAGCTCGGGAGAGGGTGATTCTGAGTGGATTTTGAAGAGAAGATCATTGGAGAATATTTTATTAATCCTTTTTGGTTGTATTCCTTTGTTAAATCCATCATCTAATTTCGAATTTAAGGTCTAAATTGGGGAAAACTTCTTAGACCAAACTACTGAGTTTTGAGTGGGCATTTGACCTCTGATTTGGAGATTTTTATATGGTTAGACTCGTGAGGGTACGAGGGTTTTGAAAATATAGAAATTATTCTATTCCGAGACGTTGGCCTGAGGGGAGTTTTGGTGATTTTACCCATTTTCGCGCCTTAGCTTTAAATTTAATAGTGGAATCAGTTGCTTGTAATGTTATTTATGATATGTAATTGAATTGGATATATTTGGGACATTTGGAGTTGGATACTCATGGAAAAGGCTTGGTTTTTAATTGATTTTGTGTCGGTTCGAAGTAAGTGGCTTGTCTAACCATGTGTGGGCGACCTTTCTCCTTAGGACATAATATTTTATATTTGAATGCCTCGTGCGTGAGTTGACGAGCGCAAACTTAAGCTAATTGTTGAAAAATCCGTTTCTACTTGAAATATTTAAATTGAGATTTCCTGTTTACTTGTTCATTTTAAATTGTAAGTTTAACATGTGCTAGCTTAGAGAAGCATGTTTAGTTGACTTACTTGCTCATTTGTTTAAACTGTATTATTTGTACTCCGTGAAGCATGTTAGGCTAGAATTACTTGTTCTGAATTTAGCAATTATTTTAAGATTATAAGTTTTTATTGTGTGTTTTTTGGGATGTCGGGACGACATCCCGAGAGATCCCGTGTACGTATTATGTTCTGGATTGAGAGTGCAGGATACCAAGAGATCCCTGGTACAGATGTTATATATGTATATCGAGGATACCAAGAGATCCTCGGGATACCAAGAGATCCCCCGTGTATAAGATGAGGATACCAAGCGATCCTTGGGATATCAAGAGATCCTTGGGATATCAAGAGATCCCTCGTGTATATGATGAGGATACCAAGAGATCCTCGGGATACCAAGAGATCCTCGGTTATTATCCATGTTGCGAGCAGTATTCCCTTGATTTGTCTTGTTTCTGCCTTTATTACTGCTTCTACTTAGTTATCCTGTTTAGATCCTCATTCTAGACTTTATTTAAATTGTTTCGGTTATCTTATTATTTATTATATTTTATCTCAGTAGGGCCTTGACCTTCCTCGTCACTACCCGATCGAGGTTAGGCTTGGCACTTACTAAGTACCATTGTGGTGTATTCAAGCCTCTTCTGTGCATGTTTTGCATGTGCACATCCAGGTGCCTCCACTCAAGCGGACTATCTGTAAGGCAGGGAGAGCTACGGAGACTTCGAGGTAGATCTGCCGCGTCCGCAGACCGAAGAGTCTCCCTCTTTATTCTATCTTTAGTATTTAGCTTTATTTTCCTTCTGTTATTTAGACATTCTGGAGTTAGAGCAGTATGTTTCTTTTCCATTAGCTTGTGTTTCCCGTGAGTTTTCAGATTTTGGCATATCGTTTAGATTTTGGTGCTACTGAGTTATATATTCCAAGCGGCATTTATATTTAGGTTTTTCTTAGCTGTTGATTTTAAATTCTTATTTCCGCAAGTTATTTAATTCTCCATATTGTTAGGCTTACCTAGTCGTAGGGACTAGATGCTGTCACGATAATGTTCACGGAGGGCGAATTGGGGTCGTGACAGAACCAAACCATACCTAAAAGGAATTTGAACTTAATAGCTGTAAATGGAGATCTATTGACCAAGTAACAAGTTGTATTGATTTCTTCAGCCCAAAAATCCTTACTAACATAGGAGTGTGGAAGCATGCTTCATGCCTTATCACAAAGCAGTCTGTTTATACGTTATGAAATATCTTTCTGTTGTGGTATTCCAACATAAGTGCAATGTGTCACTATGCCCTCTCTGCTGCATAAATCGTTAAAACTCTGAATTGCAAAATTTCAATCCATTGTCAGTCTAAAGATGCTTAGTCTTTTTCTTTCTGCCATCATCCTCGATTTAATAAACATAGAAAATTCCTCATTTTTTGTTTTTAGAAAATACACTCAAACTAGTAGTCATCAATTAGAGTCATAAAATACTTGGTACCAATCTTTGAGGGATCTTTTTTTGGACTCTCCAAGTCTTAATATATATGATCTAACTTATTTCTAGTCTTGTTCTTGCTTTCTTGCTGAATTTCACCCTTGTTGTTTTACCTCCACACAATTCTCCCAAAAATGTAAAACTTGATTTTTGTATCCATTCAACAAATTATCTTTGCTCAACAAATATAATCTCTTTATATGACCAAGTCGTAAACGCCACAATTGAGATTGATCAAGATCATTCTTTTCCAAAGCTACACTAGCTTCCTCTTCGACTATACTGACTTGGAGATAATACAATCTAGATACAGTTTATCCGTTACGAGTGCCATTGAGCCTTTATACACATAAATTTTTACATTCTCAAATTGAATTTGAAATCCTTCATCATCCAAAGTCGAAAGAGAAATAATATTCCTTTCATCTTAGGAACATACCAACACTCAATATTTCCAATAATTCTATCTAACATTCTCAATTTGATGTTACCAATCTTCTTTACCGGTAATGGATTATCATCTCCCACGTAGATAGTCACATTTGCCTACTTGAAGTTGTAAATCAATTCTTGTACGGATACATGTGGAAAGTTGCACCGGAATCAAGAATCTAGGAATTCTGCCGTGGCTAAAACTCACGATGCACACTTCCCCTAGATTGTCATTATCATTTGAAGTGTTGCATGTGTTATCAATATTCGTAGAATCATCTAATTTCTACTTACACCTTTTCTCTTTTAACTTAGTAAAAGCTCTCCTATAGTGACCTTATTCACGCACTCATGGAAGTTATACTTTCTTGCTCTGGACTTCAATCTGGCAGTATATTATTTTCTATTGAAGTCTTTCTGTTGTGTTCTTCGTTTACTCACAAGACCCTCACCCTCAGTTCTGCAGTATAGAGAGTTCATTTTTAATTTTTTAGGTTTTAATACTTTAATAATATCTTTATGAGAAATACTATCTTTCCCCGATAGCAATGTAGTAAAACTACCTCTCTTATGTTGTGCTTTTGCGACCGCAAAATTTGTGAAAGTTCCCACTGATAGGAAAAGATTTTAGAGGACCTTTCATTTAGCACTAAGATTGACTCCTGCAAGTGTGGTCTACAGAGGAAATTTGTGGCCTCACAAGAGCTTCTATGGTCCGTATTTCTTATCTACGGCCACATAAAGAAAAAGTATGGTCTGTATTACTTGCCTTCTAGACACAACCTTATCCACCATTTTACATCTAACACTTATCTTTGTAGCACACTTTAAATAAAGCTAAAAACAATAAATAAAATCTAACTAAAAGAGAAAAAGGAAAAGAACATAGGTTGCCTCCCAAGTACCGCCTTATTTAATGTCGTGGCACGATACAATATCATAGAATCCTCAATTGAAGTAAATAGCCACCACCACATGGATTCTCCAATATTTCTCAAGTAATGATTCACCCAGTGACCATTGACTTAAAATATTTTATTGTTTTTATTCTTTAAGTACAATGCACCGAAAGGCGCCATACCAACAATTTCAAATAGACCACTCCAATTTGACTTGATCTTCTCGGAAAACATCTTCAACCTTGAGTTGAACAACAACACTAGATCACCGACCTTGAACTCCTTGTTACAAATATACTTGTCATGAAGATATTTCATCTTTTCTTTGTTAAAGTGTGTAATCCTCAAGTTAGCGGCTATATTCAAATCAAGATTCAATTTCTTCAAGGCCCACATTGCCTTGTGCTCTAGTTCCACAGGAAGATGACAAGCTTTCCCAAATACCAAACAGTATCGGGACATTCTGATAGGCATTTTGTAAGTTGTCCTACACGCCCATAGAGCATCATCAAGCTTCTTGGACCAATCTGTCGTATTTGCATTAACCATCTTGGACAAAATACTCTTTATCTCCTGATTGAAGACTTTTAGTTGACCACTAGCTTGAGGGTGATAGGGAGTTCTCACCTTGTGAGTAACACCATACTTTCTAAGTAAAATGTCGAATGCCTTGTTGCAAAAATGTGACCCCCATCACTTATGATTTCTTGCTGAATACCAAACCTTGTAAGCATATTCCTTTTCAAGAACACCACAACATTTCTATCCTCATTGTTGGGTAAAGAAAAATCCTCAACCCATTTAGACACATATTGCGACCAAAATTTAGGTGTTTCCACAAGAAATCACAAAAGATACCATACCTAAACATAAAAAATATTAATCTCCAAGATAGTTGTTAGAGGCCTTTCATATTTTTTGAAATTCCACCGGCCCGTTGATATTCTTCACATTTTTTGCCAACTCATTTGCATCCTTGTAGAGAGGAGGAAAATAGAAATTACAACTTAGGACTTTAGTTGCCGTTCTCACTTGACATGATGACCATCTTATGCCGAAGAATGACAATCCCCAAGAATATCACCTTGCTCTTATTTATGATACGCACCTTCAAATCACTCCATTCGTGCAAATTCGTAAAAGGTATGGTTTATCCCAATTGTGGTCTTGAAAATCCCTCTTGATCTTCTTCTTTTGGTTTGAAGAGAAATCGTCCAGAATGGTACCACTTGCAAGAAAATTTTCCAAATCCGCGAACCATGGTTCCTCATTCATTAGAAAGTGCCAGAAGTTGTTCATCACAGAAAGAGTCATTGATTTCAAGGCCATCATGTGTCCTCGTCCTCTTCAAAACTAGACAAGCGGTCCGCCACTTGATTTTCACTACCTTTCTTGGGTAGGATGTCAATATAAAATTCTTGCAACAAAATCACCCATCTCATTAACCGAGCTTTAGATTCTTTCTTGCTCATAAGATAGCTAAGTGCTGCATTTTCTATGTGGAAAATAACTTTGGCACCCATCAAGTACGGGCGAAACTTCTAAATAGCAGACACATTAGAAAAGAGATATTTCTCCATAATGATGTAATTGACTTTAGCACTATTCATGGTCTTACTAGCATAGTAAACTAGGTGAAAAACCTTCTTGACATGTTGCACTAAAACAGCCTCAACCGGTACATCACTTGCATCACACATGAACTCGAATGGTAAACTCCAATTTGGAGGGGTAATGATAGGAGTAGTTGTAAACGTGAGCTTCAATTGTTCAAAGGCTCTCATACAATCATCATTGAAACAAAACATAGCATCCTTCTCAAGGAGCTTGCATAATGGATTCACCACTTAAGAGAAATTTTAATAAATTGCTTGTAGAAACCCGCATGGACAAAAACACACCCTTCACCGAGGTGTGGGGGGGGGGGGGAAGCTTAGAAATAATTTATATCTTTGGCTTGTACACTTACATACCATTCTTTAAAATTTTCCAAGGATAATGCCTTCCGCAACCATGAATTGACTTTTATCCCAATTGAGTACCAAATTTATCTCCTCACATCTAGCCAACACTCTGACCAAATTTTCAAGATAATAATCAAAATAATCTCTTACCACCGAAATTCATCCATGAAGACCTCAAGGTAGTCTTCCACCATGTTCGTGAATATAGCCATCCTACACTAAAAGTCGCCAGTGTATTGCACAAACCAAAAAGCATTAGTTTGAAAGCAAAGGTACCATATGGACATGTAAAAGTGGTTTTCTCTTGATCTTCCGGAGCAATAAAAATATGGTTTTATCCCGAGTATCCATCAAGAATATAGTAGAAAGCACGGTCGGCCAACCTATCAAGCATTTGATCCATGAAAAGAAGAGGAAAATGATACCTCCTTATGACTGAGTTGAGCTTGCGATTATCCATAAAAACTCTCCAACCGGTGACTGTTATTGTAGGAATCAACTCATTATTATCATTGGTATCAACCGTCATACCCTCATTCTTTGGGACACATTGAACCGGAGAAATCCATAAACTATCGAAAATAGGGGTAGAAAAGCCCGACATCTAATCACTTGATAATGTTTTTTTTACCACCTCTTGCATAACTTCATTAAGTCTTATTTGATGTTCAATGCACGGTTTGGCACCATCCTCCAACGTGATCTTATGCATTCAAAATGCAGGGTTCATACCCTGAATGTTTGCCAAATATACCCAATAGCTTTTTTCCTTTTTCACAACACCGCCAATGTGGAATCAACCTGCACATTAGTTAAATAAGAGGAAAGAATAACCAGTAAAGTAGAGCAAATTCCAAGAAATTCATACCAAAGGTGAGGTGGCAATGGTTTTAGGTCCAAAGTAGGTGGCTCTTCAATAGAAGAATTTGGAGGAAGAATCTTCCTATTCTCAAGATCTAAATATAACTTCTGGGGTGCATAGTTGTATGACCTTATTTCTTGCAAAGAGTTCACACATTCCTTGAAATCATCCATCTTATCATCATCCAATTTGAACAAAACAACTTTCAACGTATTACCAACATTGATTGTAACACTTGTGTCATTAATAATAATATCAATAACCAAGTCCACAAAACAATAAACTTCATTTCTATTTGTCTGACGCATAGACTTGCACACATGGAATACCACTTGTTCAGCACCAAATTGAAAAGTGAGTGCTCCAGCTTTTACATCAAAAAGGGCTTTACCCATGTAAAGGAAAGGCCTCCTAAGAATAATTGACAGTTCTTATTCAACCTCGCAGTCTAGAATAACAAAGTCCGCTGGAATAATAAACTTATCTACTCGGACCAACACATCCTCAACCACTCCCAATGGCCTCTTAATGGTACGTTCAGCCATTTGCAATCTCATAGATATGTGTCTTGGTTTCCAATTATCAATGTTTTAAACATCGAGTGGAGAATCAAATTGATACTCGTCCCAAGATCAAAAAAGAGCTTTAGCAAAATCGGCACTCTCAATAGTGCAAGGAATCGTGAAAGCGCTGGGATCCTCCGAATTAGGAACCATGGATATGAACGATCAATTCCTTGATGAATGACCTTGATAGTTTCAAAATTCATCGACCTGTTCTTGATAACAGGATCTTTCATAAACTTGGCATAACCGGGCATTTATTCTGAAGCTTCTACCAATGACAAATTTATGGAGAGACCTTTCATCATTTGAATAGAATTCTTGAATTGATTTTCACCATTTTCCTTGGATAGTTTTTGAGGTTAAGAAGGTGGAGACTATGGAAAGGGCGCCTTAGATTTTTCACTACCGGCTACAGTATGTCAACAATGTGTTCCCTAGACGGGTTCACCTCTTCTTGGGTCTCCTCCATACTATCATCAATATCACCCCAAACTTCATCTCGTACTTGAACATTATTTCTTGGTATTTTATACTCTTGGATCACTTGGTCATCATCCACAAGTTGCTTTTCATTTGAGGTGGGAGCATTCCCGCCTCTTCCACTTCTTGTGATAACAGCCATGGCATATCCCGTGGTTTTACCACCCTTTAGATTGTACTACCATGTCACTTGAAAATTCACCCTTTGGATGGGTATTAAGAGCTTGAGAGATTTATCCCATTTGAACTTCAAGATTACGGATTAATGTAGTATGTGAGGCAAGTTGGGCATTTGAGTCCGCATTCTTCTCCATCATTTGCTTGAACATGTACTCAATATGATCCATATTATTGTTTGAAGAACTCGAACCCTGGGAAGGATAAGGAGGTGGGTTGCTTGGTTATTGGTACATTGGTGGCCTTTGAAAACCCGATCCTCGATTTCCATGTTTGTTGCCTCCGCAATTCCCTTTGTTGTTTTTATTGTTATGTTAACTTCCTTGATTGTTAGAACCCCAGTTTCTTTGGTTAGTTTGAGAACTCCATTTATTTTGATTGGATCCTTGAAAACCGTTCTATTTCCCTTAGTAATTGTTTACAAATTGTACCTCTTCTTCTTGATCTCGATAAGAATCATATTGGTCAAACCTACGATCATCTTATGTATAATTCTCCACACATGATTGAAATTGTGGACCTTTAGTCCTCCTTTATTGGCCAAAACATTTACTCCCTCCGTAGCATGAACTTTCTTAGGAGCTTGTGTTTGATGAAGTAGGGACTTCGCAAGTTGAGTCATGGTTATGGTCAATTCGGCAATAGCTTGCCCATGGTCTTCCAACTCTTTATGTAGATGGATCATGTTGGGATCATATTGGGGAACATTAGTTTGGGATTTCCAAGCTGAAGAAGTTTCCGTCATCTCATCAATCATCTCACTTGCCTCCGCATAAGGTATTGTCATAAAATTTCCTACGATCAATTAATTGACCATACATTAATTCATAGTACTAATACCATGGTGAAAGTTTGTTGGACCAGGTTGTTGGTAATATCCTTGTTCTGGTCACCGTTGTTCAATATCGATACCAAATTTCTTGCAAAGTTTCATTGGTCTCCTGCTTAAAAGCCAATTTCATACTGAAGAAAAGTCATATGCTTGGGAGAGGAAAAAATTTGAAATAAACTTCACCACAAATTCATCCCAAGTATGGATAGGATGATTCGGCAAACATTCCGACCAATCTAAAGCCATACCTCTTAGTGAGAAGGGAAAAAGACGTAGCCTTAAAACTTATTTCGAAACATTTGTTTGTTTGCTCCCCCATCACGTATCCATAAACCTTTTAAATGCTTGTAAGCATTTTGATTCGGCGCTTCGGTGAAATAACCTCGTTCCTTGAGCAATGTAAGCATCATATTAATAATTTAAAAATTTCTCACCCTAATAGGATGGGGGACTATGGCACTTGCATAACCTTCATTGGGAAAAATATGATATTACGCCGCTTGTGGCTATGGTGGTGGTAGAGGTGTGAGAGGTGGAGGCACATTGTGAGCACAACCTCTACGATTTTGTTGTGGAGCTTGAGGAATTTTATCAAGTTGCTCCTCATTGCCATCCACCTCTCCCAATGGTATGTTTCCAAGTTTGTCGTTCGCTATTTGGAACATACGATCACTTTAACAATTTAGAAGCACGAATGTAAAAGAACATATTTTAAGAAAAAAACTCAAGTATATAGCTAACACTGTAAAGCTCTAAAAAAATTTATCACATCCA
Organism: Nicotiana benthamiana; assembly: GCA_034376525.1. Taxonomy (NCBI): domain Eukaryota; kingdom Viridiplantae; phylum Streptophyta; class Magnoliopsida; order Solanales; family Solanaceae; genus Nicotiana; species Nicotiana benthamiana. The sequence continues at coordinate 55,932,424 of CM067340.1, read as the reverse complement.
ATTCACACTCAAATAGCAAGTATGAAATGGTCATTGCAATTATAAAATATAATACGAGTGAAGATAGAATTTCACAGTGAATTTAGATCGATGCTAAGGTAAATACTCAAGAAGAGAACATGAAATTACTAAATTAGACTTTCAAACAACTGTGGGTAAATGTTATCTAAGTTGACAGCTAAGAAATTAAACCAAATAATAGCAACTGTAGAATGAAATGTTTTTGGTGTTTTAATCAATTAAGGGAAAACCTAAGGATTTACCCTTCACCTAGGTGTAAACCTTATGGGCATAATAAATTAATGCTTGATTGGTATATCGGTGAGTGTTATGTCTCTCAATTCCCAAGTACCACTTAATACCTCTCAGTCAAAGAGTGATTATGCACAATTTGGCTTTCTCAAGATCAAACGGGTAGCATTCTAAGCAATTGATCGAGTCCAAGTGGGATTATCCCTATCTATAGTTCAAATCATTAAATCAAACTAGTCAAAACCTCTAGCTCAATTTCTTGTTAGCCAAGTTTTCCTAGACTAGGTTCCTCTTTCTCAAGTAAGAACTAGGCCAAATAGGCATGAACCAACATTTGCAACCATTAATTCTAGATATAAAGTAGAAACAAGGCTAAATAACAAGCACCCAATTATTAACAAGCACTAATATTAATAATTCATAAATTTTACTCACTAGCGTTGGATTACAACCCTAGATAAAATCTTGCTACTCATACCTGAAGACATAGAAAATGAAATAGTAGAAGTAATTGAAAACATAAAACTAAAATAAAAGATAAAAGTAATGTGTCTTCTCTAATTTTGATCACCAATTTCCCGAAATGGTAAACTCCAACCACTACAGCTGCTACAAATCTAAAATTTTCCCTAAAAAGCATTTCTCGTCTATTTATAGTGTCCAAAAGTTCACTGATAAAAATTCCTTTTCAAATGTTTTGTGGCCGCACAATTTGGTGTGAGGAACACACTTTATTCTTTTGCTCTTGCAATGGGAGGGATTTTACGGCTGCATATTAAGTTCAGTGGCCGCACATTTTGGATGTGGACCACATTCTAAGGAGGCTTACTTGATCTTTTGCAACTTCAATAAACTTCCCAAGCTTGTCAATGCGAACTACTTTGGTCGCCTCTTAAATCTATTGTCCGGGCCGTGCTTTTACTAAAATTATCTGAGGCTACAAGGTTAAGTCTGCTATCGTACTTGCATTTCTATGGCCCGCATTTTCATCTACGACCGCAAAATAAGTTATGTGGATCACACAATCCTTTACATTTTGTCCTCTTTGACTTGTTAAGCTGTAACACTCCTGTTTGAGTCAGATTTCTTTGTTGAGCTTAAATCCTTGAACACGCCTGCAATTCACATATTTTCAATAGATTTGGAAACTAAAATCACTATTTATGAACTAATAGCTTATTCAAGAAGTTACTAATAAGTGATTATAATCCATACTTATCACCACCACCTAGTCGATTAGCTTTAGTACAGTCTTTGTTCAGTGCACTCCCAGCTCAAGGCTTTTATCGCACTCTATCGGTTTAGGGTTCATTAGTATATGGCACTTTCAGCTGCTATTCTGATTCTTGGGGTCTAACTCAAGCCCAACAGTCATTCCCAATTTGTGGATGCTACGAGTATAGAGAGTTTGGTCATGTTGGGAAGTATTGCCCTTATTTTTGTAAACATACGATGCAGTAGGGAGGCTAGACTACGACTCCTGCACCAGTTACTACACCACCCGCTCAGCCAGCACTAGGTGGAGGTCATACGAGATGAGGTTTCTCTAAAGGGGGAGGTCTGTCAAGTGGTGGATAGGCCAGTCGTTATGCATTTCCCGCCAGGAAGAAGACGTTGCTTCTGGTGCTGTAATCACAGGTATTGTTTTAGTGTGCCAGAGAGATCCTTCATTGTTATTTGACCATGGTTCCACTTATTCTTATGCGTCATCCTATTTTTCTTGTAATTTAGATATGCCTCGTGATTCTTTAGATATGATGGGTAATTCTATTATGGTGGACCATGTATATCGCTCTTGTGTTGTTACCATTTAGGGTTATGAGACTAGAGTTGACATTTTATTGCTTAGCATGGTAGATTTTGGGGTGATTTTAGATATGGATTAGCTATCTCCATACCATACTATTCTCAATTATCACGCTAAGACTGTGCCATGGCGATGCTGGGGTAGTCTAGGTTGGAGAGGAGAGGTTCACTTGGTCACACTCCTAGTAGAGTAATTTCATACTTGAAGGCCCGACGGATGATTGAGAAGGGGTGTTTGATAAACTTGGAATTTGAGGGATATTAGTACTGATACTCCTACTATTAAGTCAGTTATAGTGGTGAGGGAGTTTTTAGATATTTTCTTGAAAACCTACCAGGCATGCCACCTGACAAGGATATTAATTTTCTTATGGATTTGGTGCTGGGCACTCAGCCCATATCTATTCTACCATATCACATGGCACCAGTATAGTTGAAGGAATTGGAGGAGAAACTTACTTGATAAGGGTTTCAACAGGCCTAGTGTATCACCTTAGAGTGCACCGATACGATTTGTGAAGAAGAAAGATGGTTATATGAGGATGTGCATTGACTAAAGGCAGTTGAACAAGGTTACTATCAATAGCAAGTACCCACTACCATGTATTGATGACTTATTTGATCTTCTTCAGGGTGCTAGGGTATTCTCGAAGATTGACTTGAGAATGGGGTACCATCAGTTGAAGATTAGGGCTTCAGATATTCCTAAGATGACTATCAAGATCTGTTATGGCCATTATGAATTCTTAGTGATATCCTTTGAGCTGACCAATTCCCAAGTAGCTTTCATGCACTTGATGAACAACGTATTTCAACCCTATCTGGATTCCTTCATTATTTTGTTTAATAATGATCTATTAGTGTGTTCTCACAGCCGGAAGGATCATGAGCATCATTTGAGGATCATGCTCTAGACTTCGAGGGATAAGAAGCTAGATGCTAAATTCTCTAAGTACGAGTTTTTGTTAGACTCGATGGCATTGTAGCTCAATGAATTATTGAGAAGGGGTGTTTGGGGTATCTTGCTTTTTTGAGGGATGTTAGTGCCAATTCTCCTACTGTTGAGTAAGTTCCAATAGTGAGGGAGTTTCTAAATATGTTCTCTATTGACCTATTGGTCATGCCACCTGATAGGTATATTTAATCTTGGTATTAATTTGGTGTCGGACACTCAGCACATATCTATTCCACTATATTGCATGGCTGCAGATGAGTTGAAAAGGTTGAATGAGCAGTTGCAAGAGTTGTTGGGTAAGGGGTTTATCAGGCTGAGCGTTTCTCTTGGGGTGCACCAATGTTATTTGTGAAGAAGAAGGATTATATATTGATTACAGGCAGTTGAACAATATTACCATTTACAATAAGTATCCACTACCCCGCATCAATATGTTTTTGATTACCTTCAGGGTTCTAGGGTCTTCTCGAAGATTGAGTTGAGATTGGATTATCACCAGTTGAAGATCATGGATTCATTCATTTCTAAGATAGCTTTCATGACTCATTATAGGCATTATGAGTTTTTGGTGATATCTTTGGTTTGACTAATGCCTGGACAACTTTCATGCACTTGACAACAAATGTGTTTCAGTATTATTTGGATTCTTTTGTTATTGTATTCATTGATGACATCTTGGCATATTCCCATAGTAGGGATGAGCACGAGCAGCATTGAGGATTGTGCTTAAGATTATGAGGAAAGGAAGTTGTAAGCTAAGTTCTCTAATTGTGAGTTTTGGTTGGATTCAATGAAATTCTTGGGCCACGTGGTGTCTAGTGATTGGATCAAGGTGGATCTGAAGAAGATTGAGGTAGTTTAGAGTTAGCCCATACCTTCTACGCCAACTAAGATTAGGAGGTTTTTAGGTTTGGCTGGGTATTATCTTCGCTTTGTGGAGAGGTTCTCATATATTGCAGCTATTGACCAAGCTGAATCTGAAGGGAACTCCAGATGGTCGGACGAGCGTGAGGAGAACTTTCAAAATCTCAAGACTACTTTAACTATGACTCTAGTTTTGGTATTTCCCTTCGGATCGGGGATGTATAGTGTTTATTATGATGCTTCGTGCATTGGCCTTGGTTGTGTTGATGTGGGATGGTGGGATGATTGCATATGCTTTGCACCAATTGAAACCCCATGAGAAGAACTATTTGTTCCATGACTTGGAGTCACTATCTATTGTCCACGTGCTCAAGATTTTGAGCCGTTATTTATATGGTGTGTCTTTTGAGGTTTACACTGATTAGCGGAGTCTTCAACTGTTATTTAAATAGAAGGATCTGAATTTGAGGTAGCAGAGATTGTTGGAGTGTTGGAACGATTATGATATGACTATTTTGTATTATCTGAGGAAGTCTCATGTGGTAGTACACGCCTTGAGTAGGAAGGCAGAGAGTATGGGGAGTTTGGCATTTATTCTACCTAGGAGAGGCCTTTAGCTATGAATAACCAAGAGTTAACAAAATAGATTGATGATATTGGATATTTTTAAGCCGATTAGAGTCCTTTCTTTTGTTGTTTCATAGTCGTTCTTAGTTGAGCGCATTAAGTCTCGCTAGTGTGATGATTCATCTTTCCTTTTCCTTAAGGACACTATGAATTTAGGTGGTGCTAAGGAGGTGACTATTGTTAATGATGGTGTATTGTGACTTTAGGGTCGGATCTGTGTTCCTAATGTTGATCGATAGGGAGAGTTGATTCTTGAGGAGGCTCAAATTTTGCGGTATTCTATCCATCCAAGTGAAACAAGATGTATCATGATTTGAAGCAACATTATTGGAGGAGAAAGATGAAGAAGGATATTGTTGGGCATGTTTTACAGTGTTTGAACTATCAAGAAGTCATATATGAGCATCAGAAACCTTGTGGCTTTCTTCAAAAGATTGATATACCGAAGTGGAAGTGGGAGCACATTACTATGGACTTTGTGGTAGGGTTTCCATGGGCTTTGAGGAAGTTTGATACCATTGGGGTCATTGTTGATAGGTTGACCAAGTCAGCATATTTCATTCTAGTTAAGACTTTCTACACTTTAGAAAAGTTGGCTAAGATCTATATTAGAGAGACTGTTTGCTTTCATGTTGTACCTGTTTCTATCATCTCGGATCATGACACTCAGTTCACTATGAATTTTTGGAGCATGTTACATTTCACCCTTAGATGGATGGGCAGTCTGAGAGGACTATTCGGATCTTGAAAGATATGTGGAGAGCATGTTTTAGTAATTCCGGAGGCTAGTGAGACAGTTTCTACCCTTAACGGAGCTTGCCTATAATAACATTCACCAATATAGTATTCAGATGGCTCTATATGATGCATTATATAGGAGGTGGTGTCTATCTCTGGTTGGTTGGTTTGAGCGTGGTGAGGCAAGATTATTGGGCAGAGATTTGGTTCAAGAATCATGAGAAAAAGTAAAGTTGATTCAAGAGTGACTTCGTACAGTGCCGTCCAGGCAGAAAAGTTATGCTGATAGGAAGGCTCGTGATGTGGCTTTCATGGATGGTGATAAGGTTCTTCATAGAGTTTCACCTATTAAAGGCATGATGACATTTTTGAAGTAGGGAAAGTTGACTCCTCGGTACATTGGCCCATTTGACATCTTGGAGAGAGTTGGTGATGTGGATTACAAACTTTCTTCCCAGATTGTGGGGAGTTCATCTGAATTTTATATTTTCATGATTTTGAAGTATCATAAATATCACTCACATGTGTTGGATTTCATCTCAATGTAGTTGGATGAGAAGTTGGCTATTGAGGAAGTGTCAATGGTCATTTTGGATAGTCATGTTTGGAAGTTGAGGTATAAATATATTACATAGATGATGGTTTAAGAGAGGTCAACATGTCAAGGAGGTAACTTTCGAGATCGAGAGTGATATATGGAGTAGATACCCTCACCTTTTTTGCATTTAAGATATAATTCTAAACTTGTTCGAGGATGAACGTTTGTTTAACAAGGGGGGAATTAATGACCCAGTCGATTGTTTTTATGTATTTGAGCCTCTTTTTCCCAATTTAATATTTTTTGTATTCTTGTTTGCTATTTTGTGACTTGCATGGATGATTGGCCTGGTTTCGTGGAGGTTTGGGAGTGAATTGGAATACTTACTTCTATTGTTGGAAGCTTAAGTTGTAAAACGTTGATCAATGTTTGACGTTTATGTAATGGACCTTGGATTAATAATTTGATAGTTATAATAGGTTTGCATGGCAATTTTGGACTTAGGCATATGTTCAGATTTTAATTTGGAGGTTCCTAAGTTGTTTTGGCTCTATTTGTCGAATTTGGCAATCTAAAGGTTTGGAGAGTTCCTAAGTTTGATCGGAAGTTAATTTTCATGATATCACATTTGAATTGTTGTTCTGAAACTTGAATAGGTTCATTTTATCATTTGAAACTTGTGTTCAATGTTTGGATGTAATCTGGACTGGTTAGGCTTTGAATCAGACACTTGGTTGGAAGTTTGAAAGTTCTTGAACTTAAGAAAAGTTCAACTTGTATTTTGATCTTTGATTTGTTAATGTGATGTCATTTTATGTATTTTGAGGCATTAGATATTTTAGGATAGTATTTATGGACCTTTAGGTATGATTGGACGAAGTTTGGGATGGCCCGGATAAGTTTCGGATCACCCAGTGCACGTTTGAAGTTGGTTGATGTGCCAGTGTCTCATGTTCATCGCATCTGCATGGGGAGCATTGCGTTCGTGATGAAGGATTTTGGATTGGAGGAGTTTGTTGTTCGTGATCGCACCTAGAGGGTCGCTTTCGCAAAGACTCGTGGCAGCAGAGCTACGAGTTCGCGCTGATGAGGTTGTGTTCATGAAGGAGAAGCGGGGAGCTGGAGGATTTGCCTTCGCGAAGGCCAGCCCATATTCGTGAAGGGAAGGCATATTATATATCACATTCACGAGGTAAGTCTACTAACCCAAAGGGTTGTTTTTAGACAGAAGCTTCTTGTGCTTTGTGAATGTGAGACACATGTTGCGTTCGCGAAGGGTATCCCTTGGCAGAATAATTAAGTGTTGTATATAGAGATTTTAGCCCACTCTCTCACATTTTGAACCCTAGACTTCGATAGGAGTGATTTTACTTGGAGATTTTCAAACAAGAGTTTGGTCTCATTTTTTTATGTTATTTCAAGAATGTACATGGATTATTAATACCTAAAATATGGAATTTTGTGAAAAAGTTTGGGATTTTTTCTACAATTTAAATGAGTGAAAATTGAGGCTTTGAGAGTTGATTTAGATTTAGTTTTGAAATCTAAACATATATTTAAACTCGCGATGTTATGGGTAGTCGAGATCTATCTCTTGACTGTGATTTTGATTGATTCTAATGGCTTTGTTTGACGTCATTAATTTTTTTTTTGTTAGATTTGAACTAGTTGGATGTAATTTCCAAGGGGAAGGAGGTCATAGCATATTGATTTTTTCCGTTTGGGGTAAGTATCTTGCCTAATATTGTGTGAGGGAATACACTTAGGATGTGACTTTATTTGGCCAATTTGAATGTAAAAGTAATGTATATGTGAGGTGACATGTGTATATACGTGTGCTAGGTATTATTTAGACCGGATAAGACTTAGGCTTTTATTATTCCTTATTTTGACTATGTACTTCTTATGAGTCATGTTTTGATCGTTTATATGACTACGTGAGTTTCTCAAATTAGAGTAGAGACAGGTGTAGGTGTTGATTCTCCATTTGAGCATGATACTTGTTATTGTTTGCCGTATCCGCCTAAGATGAGCCATAATTGTACCCTTCGCACATGCATATACTTTAGCTTTCTATTTGCCACAGTTGAGGAGTATGTGGTTTGATATCCATGTTCATATACATGTATTTTTATATATATATTTTTTGCAATATAGGCTGACTTGGTAGCATGTGTGTTGTCAGTGAGGTGATTATGTTATAACACGTGAATTGTTTGTGCAACGCATGGAGTTGTTATGATTATTAGCACATGAATCGTCTACACAACACCTCAGTTGTCCGCGCTGTTGTTATGATTATGTCATTTGAATTGGCTATGCAGCATGTGAATAAGGATACCCCATAGGCTCTCCCTCACGTGGATTATGAAAAGTGATAACTGTTTTGGGTTTTTGCATAATTTTTCTATATGTTGTTTTACTTGGTGGATTGCAACACAGTATATATCTTCTCTACATGTTGAACTGTGCGTCTTGACGTTTTACACATGTATATCTTTTCTACATGCACTGTTGGCCTTAGTACTCTACCCTTCGCTTTTGATACACATATATATATTCATAACTATACAGGTTTGATTAGTTAGCATCATTGGCCACTCTCGCCACTATCTTAGTGAGGTTAGTCATGATACTTGATGAGTACAATAAGTCGATTGTACTCATACTATACTCTGCACTTAATTGCATAGATCTGAAAGTTGCACCCATCTAAGCTTTTGGAGACTGTAACTTCTATTAGTAGAGCTACATCATGATTATATTCTGTGACATCTCCTTCTATCATTTCATTATTGTATTTGATTCAGACAACGTATTGTATTTGCATACTTGTACTCATATGTTAGAGCTCATGAATCAGTATTACCAATTTTTGGGGAATTAAGTACTATCTCGATTTCTATTTATGGTTATTTGGCTTCAGATTTGCTTATTTTGTAATTTATTATTATGTTTCAGTGTTGTCTATTTTTGGCTTATCTAGCAAGTGGGTTACCATCGCGTCCGATGGTAGTTTTAGGCCGTGACATTATTTTGGGAAAGTAAAAGGTGGAAAGCCATTGATCTGGAGTTGATCAATGGTGGAGATCTCATCACGATAATTTGAGGGATTAACAGCTTGGTTTCCTCAATGCATAAGTATCCCTTGGGAAGTTATATATTGTCGGTACTAGTGTATTCTCTAACACTATGCTACACGTGTAACTATGTATCGATCTAAATTGTTACTCCCACTTTTCAATTTATGTATTTTAGTTTGACTGTGCATTAAGTTTAAGAAAGTAAGGACGACTTTTAAATCTTATTGTCTCAAACTAAAGATGTGTATAATGTGCCAAAATATCTTTGCATCATGTTTGACTCAAAAGTAATCGATATACTTTGTAAGCTAAAAAATAATCAAAAATAATTGAGGGTAAATCGTAACCAAATATAATATGGCCTACATGTTATGTGGACGATATTGTTGTTAAGATCTGGAAGATAAAAAGATGATATTACCTTAAGAGAGAAGCAACCATTAGAGATAGGGACAGAGATAGAGAGAGAGAGAGAAGTTGTATGTTTCGAGAATAATAATGACCCCTTTACAATGTTAGGACCTCCTTTATATAATAGGAGACCCTCTTTGAGATAACTAAAAAGGCATAAAAGTAGGTAACACCTTCTGAGTAAAGTTATTGAGTGTTTAAGTGACGTCACCTTTGTCAATACGTCCAGGTCATGTCCTCATTTTAGTCAACGTATGCTCGAGGACGTACTCATCAGTGTAGAGACATCTATGGTCAAATTTGACCCTATACAGTTAGTCCTTCCATTCGTTGGAGGCGCATTTGATGAGCGTCTCCAATGGACGGAATTGCAAACCTCGTCTTTTGGAGAATTTAACCTCGCACTCGGGAAGCAACATGAACGATGTGATTTTCCCAACGTTCTTGATCCGTTGGTGTGTGATTTCCTTTTTAGAATGATGTCATCGCCCGCATGCATCATTATTACTTTTTTTCCCGAGGTGGTTTAGGAGGTGATACGACGTTTTGGTTTCCTGCGCCCATTTTGGTCGTGCCTTTTCGATTTTGCACACAATTTTTACCCTATAAATAAGGGGAAGGTTCAAACTGATTCATCTTTTGAACCCTTGGAAATATTTTTCCGCTTTCTTCATTGCCTTTCTCTCTGATAACTGATATTTTTGTGTGAGACTTCTTTATCTTTCTGAAGCCTTTTTCTCACAATAAGCACTTTCTTTCTCAAATGAAACATCATGGTAAAACGCCAAAGCAGTAAGAAGAGAAAGGATGTCGCCCCATCTAGGGTTCCGCCTTCTTCTGGCGGCAAAGAGGAGGAGGCAGAAAAGGCTCTCGTTCCCCTCTCTGTGGAAAATGTGCTTCCCAAAGAAATGCACATTCGACGGGACTTTCAGATGAGAAATCCATCTCTCCCTTGGGAACATGGTGAGTTATTGCAGCCGCATTTGGACAATCTCCCATCGGCTCATAACGTTCCGAGCCACGTGGAAATGGTTCCAGCTCGAATGGATTACGCCAACGTGCATAGACCCCAATATTGTACTTTATATGAGTACCGGTTCTTAATAGGTTATAGCATACCGATTTATCCTTTTGCTGAGGAGCTTTGCTGCTTTTTGACATATGCCTAGCACAACTTACTCCCTACACTTTGAAGGTGTGTAGGACTTTGAGCACATATGCGAACAGGGCTGGGTGTGAAATCTATATCCACCATATATTATAATTATTCAGCACTGGTTACTTGAACGGTACCATGTTGCAACTAAAGAGTCGTGGTTCGAAGGGTTTGGTGTGAAGGATAAAGACAAGGCCAATCACAACTTCTGGCTCAGGTATTTCTATATCAGAAAAGATCATCTGGTATCGAACCCTAATGGGTTCCCCGAAAGGTGGAACTCTGAACGTATGTATCCTTGTATGTGGAATTCTTAGTTGTACAGTGTTTTAGCGGTTTGGTTGTTATGACTTCTTCTCTATTTTTTTGTAGTGCGGGCTTCTCCGCCCTAGCCCGTAGAAGACATTAAATCGTAGGTGGAGAAATTAATACCTTATGCATAGGAGTGTCGTACCTGGGCCACGTGTCATCAATAATACGGCCCATTAGGTAATTCTTTGGCTTTGAGTCGGATACTTCCTTAGGTTTTGTTACCTGAATTACTCATATTGGCAGGTCACAACATCCCTAAGAAGAGAGCAGTCATTGTTACTTCGCCTAGATCGGAAGCTGATTCTGAGGGTGAAGATATACAGTGCAGCTCGTTCCATGATGGTGTTCCTGTGGTCCCTCAACAGGAGGCTACGCACGTCGCAGCGTTCACAAGTGAAACACTTCCTTTTGTACCGCCTTCGCAGCCGGTGGAGGAGACCTTGAATGGTGAGGAGCTGCTGGAGAGGAAAAGGCAGCAATTGATAATGGGTAACGAGATAGCTACTGAAGATGAGAGGCATAGAGAGCCCCATCAAGATCCAAGGCCATTTTTCATGGCCGAGGCCATGGCTTTCAGGGAGGTTGGCTCCTCTAAGGAGAACTGCCACCGCCGCTAGCTCAGTCTGCATTCTAGAGGGCGGTTCATCGTCTGCAGTTGGAGAAGAGGGCCTTGATGTTGAGAGGACCGGCCCTGAAGCTGCTCCTGGGGATGTAACGGGCGATCCAGCCCCCGTGCAGATGATGGCAGGTAGGTATAACCGCCGAATCGTGATCCCGAGAGGGTATAATCTACTAGAGAGCAGTGAGCAGTCCACAGAGGAGATGACCTTACTATGTGCGGATCTAGAGCGTGAGACACTGAAGGGTGTTAGTGACAGGAATCAGTCTCGAAGGGCCGCTGGCGCAGCCTTGCAGGTAGTTTTCAATTTTTTTTTAAGCCTGGTAGGTTGGAATCCTTAGTGTTAGGTAAGCGCATTGTTCTTGATTGTGCCATGTTTTATTCGCTCTTTCAATGTCGTTGTTCTGGGTTTTTATGCTTTTTAAAAACACCTGGCCTGTTGAATTTGAAATTTTTTTTGACCAAGCCAAACAATATATTGCTAGTGTCCCTCTGACTCCCTTCCAACCAGTTAGGTCCCTGTGATGTTAGTTACGAAACTCGGGTTTTGGCCCATATTATAGCATTTACTTTGCTTCCCGGTACTGGTTCCTTTTCAACCTTCTCTTAAAGCGTCACCTTCTTCGTATATTTCCATGTGACTAAACTCAAAATCAAGTTTTCCTCCTGAGTTATTAATTTCATGATCGAGAGTGTGGAAGATCCCACCAGTCTACCCTATGTCATGACAATCACATACATTCTGAAAAACTCATCAAATTTCCTTGTACAACTATCCCTTCATTACTGTTTCGAAGTCTTACAATTATAGAACCTTTGCTAATATGGGATATGTGAGTGTAAAGGGTTCCTCGGTTAAGAAGCACGATAGTGAAGCAAAGCATGCTCCTATAGAGCCCAAACCTTCACCCTTTGTTACTCATCCCAATCCTGGCAATCCTGATCATGGTGACAAGCTTCGTTCCATTGACTCTCAACTCTCTGAAATCAAAAATCTTCTCATAGCCACTAAGTCTACTCTTGGTGACATTCATGCCATCTCCAAGGAAATAGGGTCTGATGTGTCCAAAACTAGAGTTGTTGTTCTCAGAGTTAGGGAGAATGTTGTCAAAGCCTTCAGGGAAATTCATGACATGTTGGATGGAGGGAGCATCTCAACCAATGCTAGCTTTGAACAATTGAAGAAGGCCATATGCAACACCTTTACTTATTTTTTGCACCACTAATATAGTTGTTTAAGACAATATTTTTTGCTGTGCTGGTTGTGGCTATTTTCTCAGCCATTGGATAATTTATTTTTTACTGTGCTATTTTTTGGTTTGTTTTCTCAACCATTGGATAATTTCTATAACTCTACTATTTAATACTATATATTCTGTTTATTTCTTGGCTTGTTCCCTCTTTGCTAATTTCAAACAGGGGAGAAGAGCATATGATGTATCTGTACAGGTTCAGTTGCCCATTGGCAGACATCGACTCTAACCATGATCTAGTCAACTGCATGAACTGAGGGGGGGTATCATGGACCAGTCAACTACATACATTAAGGAGGAGTAAAACAAAGGGAAGTCAACTGGTGTTTACACCTATATATTATTTTGTTATCATCAAAAAAGGGGAGATTGTTAGATCTAGTTTTAATGATACAAAGAGTATATCTGTGCAGGAAATAATAGAAGAACAAGGAATCAAGAAGATACTACAAGATCGCTGAAGTCAATATTGATGCATAAGGAAAGAAAACAATCAATAAAGATTAAGAATAAATCAGCAAATCTAGATACCTAAGGAAATAAATCAATCAGTAAATCAATCAGCAAGGATTACAGACAGTTGCGATGGAAAGAATCAAGCAAGCCAAAACTTAAGGCATTAATCAAGGCAGCATATCTGGAAGATCAAAGATCCTGTAAAGATTGCTAAGCGGCTAATTTCTAAAGGACCAACAATCAAGGAGTAAATCTTCATCATAAAAAACTGTTGAAGGAAGGATATCTAGGAAGAGCAACGGCTAGCTATCTTATTCTTGGAAAAAATCAGGCTCTTTCTAATGATCAAATCTCTTGGGTTGTCAAGTCTCATCAACAATCAATCTTAACCAAAGATTTTATACCCGTCTTTAAACCTTAGATAAACATACTTTGATCGAACAAAAAACTCCTCTCGTTGTTCTACTGCAAACAAATATTGTAGTTCTCTAAGATCTGTTGTGTAACAAGTCAGAGAAAAAGGAGAGTAGAACATTAGTGATGCATTGTATTAAAAAGAAACGAGTGTTATAGCAACTGATTTATCAATTCATTTCCATTGTACTCGGAGAAACATATTTACTAAAGAGAACTCCCTTGCAACCCAAGAGAACTGGACTATGTTTCATATTGAACCGGAATCAGTATAAAATTTCGGTGTCTTTAATTCATACACTTATTTTTTGTATCTTACTTTCTGTTATTATAACGGTTAGGTCATTACATCTAGTCGACTAATTGACAAACTAGTCAACTAATAAGAGATTAATTTTAAAGATATACAATTCACTCCCCCTCTTGTACTTTCAATAATCACTTTTATAGAGTTTCTAGATAAAGCTCCACGGTAATGATTATTTTTCAATTACTTTTATTTGTCCATTCCCTCGCAACTTTCACCAAAACTAAGACATAACTCTACTCTATTAATATTCTCTTCAACTGTGTTATTCTTATTCTTGTTACTTTGATTTGATACTGCAATAGCTATATGCCTGTTAGCTCCAGTTATGATTTGGTCAGTAAAAATTAGTCACACTTAATATATTTTTCCCATATATAACTGAGAAGTACTTATCGCTTTCTCATTTTTCAACATTGTTTCCTTTTGCATGAGAATTGCCATCGCATCTTTTTTTTTTCTCACCCTCCAAGTACTTTTATTATAATCAAATTCATTTTTCCTAAATACTTTTCTCAGTATACCTTTTGCTTCGTTTAATATATGGATGATCAAACTATTAGGAAATGTTATTGTTAATGAAAGAAAAGGCAAAATTGGAAAAATAGGGAATTGATGACTCAATGATGACACTGGTATAAGTTTGCTTGAGGAACAACCATTTTTCTTTTTCTTTTTAGCGAGGGACAAAGTTCTGTTGTAAAAGGAAATCATTTCAACCATATATATATAGATGCATAATATCCTCACCCATTCTTACTAAGAAACTAAAAGAAACCTCAAAAATAGAAGAAAGGATGAAAAGTGAGGAAGAAAGAGATGTAGAAATAGAAACAGCTTCCGAAATGAAGGGAACTAAAAAGGAACAAGAGGGATCCACTAAAGAAGATCATTATCCTTCTCCCTCCCTTTTTTCGGAAGAAAGGTGGAATCCGAACAAAATCGATGAAACGGAAGAAATCCGAGTGAACGGAAAGGACAAAAAAATAAAGGATAAATTTCACTCTCACCTTACAGAGACAGACTATAATTGTAATTGTGAATCAATATATATATATATATATATATATATATATATATATATATATATATATATATATATATATATATATATATATATATATATATATATATATATATATATATATATATATATATATATATATTATTTATAAGTGTATCTGAAGAAGACGAAGAATTGGTGCACGATGTGTTGGGTTTTTTAGGTAAAGTGTGAACAAAAAATGGAGAAAAAATATATGTTTGTTATAAATAGAATCCTATTTAAGGTGAATGTCTATATTTAGAGAGATTCTAGGGTTCACTACTTGGTGGCTAAGTCACCACCTCCCTATAAATATAGGGGTTCTATTCTATTGTAAACCATCCCAAAGTATCAATAAGAATACTTCTCTCTCTACTTTTCTCTCTATTGTTCTTGTTCTTATATTATTTCATAACACGTTATCAGCACGAGTCTCTAACCAATTGAATTTAATATTCAGCAATTATCGCTCTCAGAATCTCGAGTTACAATCAGATTCATCCACTCTAATTCGTGTTCCGTCGTTTGGATTTTTTTATTTGAGTGAAACGAGATTTGTGATATTTTGGTTTCTGAAATTCTTCAATTTTTTTTCTTTCTCGTTGTTTACTTTTGTTTTCTTTTTGAAGGTGAATTTCCAAGCAAAAGAGTGTAATAACGATTGCTACTGCTCCATATGAGAATTTCTATATGGAAAAATAGAAGAGATGGTATCATCATAAAATAATGCAACGGGATGGAAACTCAAGAGGTATATTTGATATCACAACATTTATTGGTATACCTTAAAGGTAAGTAACTTACTTTTCCCATCTAAATTCTTGAAATTCTAAGATTTGATTTCATATACAAACATAGACAACAAAGTTTGATTATAACTCTAATGGAGTTTGTAAGGAATTATAACCACATGAAGTGGTAAAATTTCTATGCCTTGCCATGATCAAATTCATGTATGATTGTGGGCAAAGAATTAAAAAAATCCGTCCAATTGAATTTGCTCCATTCTCTTTAGAGAATGTGGTAGCAGTATGTGATAAGTCTGAAAGAAGACAAAATCCGTCAAATTGAATTTGCTCCATTCCCTTTAGAGAATGTGATAGCAGTATGTGATAAGTCTGAAAGAAGACAAAATTATTACCGTAAAGGTATCAATGGATGTGGACGTGACAATAGACGGAATTATAATCGTCATCATTGTGATAATGAGAATAATAAAGATTCTCAAAATAATCTTTCACTTTATGAAAGTAATATTTGACATGAGATTGTATATAACACATACAGATGATTATAATCCATTCCCTGAAGTGAATGTGATAATTGTAATAAAGCCCGTAAATATGAACACGCTCTTGATGTAATTTTGTTTCATATCTGACATTATAAAAAGAAAGTTCGTTGCCCTTGAAATTTCGGGCAAGAACTATATGACATGGGTGTTGGATGCTGAAATCCATTTGGATGCAATGGGTCCTGGAGACGCCATTAAAGACAGAAATAATGCATCCACCCAAGACTATGCTAAGGCCTTGATTTTCTTGCGCCATCACCTTGATGAAGGTTTGAAACTGTGCTAAGGCGTTGATTTTCTCGCGCCATCACCTTGATGAAGGTTTGAAAATAGAACATATCACAGTCAAAGATCCACCTATCTTGTGGAATGGCTTAAAGGAGAGATATGACAACCTGAAGTTGGTCACTCTGCCACAAGCACGATGCGATGAGAATCCAAAAGCAAATAGTTCATAAACTATTTATTATCGTTGCGGTGGAAAAGGGCACTGGGCGAAAATTTGCCGTGTACCAAGATATTTGGTTGAGCTTTATCAAGCATCTCTAAAGAGTAAATGCCCTGAAACCAATTCTGTCTCTGACGACAATTTTGACATCACCCACTTGGATGTGGCAGACTTCTTTGAGCACCCTAAGGGGAAAATAGACCACTTAATTGGTGATGGATCTGTGATGAAGGAAGATGGAATTGTTTGATTTTATTTTACTTATTTGTATTAGTTAGTGAATAAACTAATAGTCATTAGTATCAGCTCGTATTAGTTAGCTTATGATATAATGTTAGTTTAGTTCTTTAGAATGTTTCAATATGCTTAAATTTCAAAGATATTTTTATTTTCCAGTAGAGTTAATCGACTAACCTAACAGTTAGTCGATTATCTAATATTTCGCATTAAAACTGGATTTTTCCGCAAGGCAAGATAGTCGACTATCTGATTTAGATAGTCGACTAACCTGATGACTGTTTACTAAGATAGTCGACTATCTGATTTAGATAGTCGACTATCTGATTTAGATAGTCGACTAACCTGATGACTGTTTACTAAGTTAGTCGACTATCAACTTAGTTAGTCGACTAACTAATATTTCGCATTAAAACTGGACTTTTCCGCAAGGTAAGATAGTCGACTATCTGATTTAGATAGTCGACTAACCTGATGATCGCTTCCCAAGTTAGTCGACTATTAACTAAGTTAATCGACTAACCTCAGCAGATTTTGAAAATATTGTTTAATTATGAAGCAACGGATTAAATTTGTTTATTCTCATGTTCGTATATCTCTTTTGATTAATTGATTCATGTACCACACATACGATATTCAAAGAGAAGAAATATTACTCTCATTTAAGTATGTGTAAGGCAGATGTTACTACAATTTCTGGCAGTAGTAAATTGATTAAAGGCTCCGGAAGAGCAACTATAACTCTGCCTAAAGGAACAACATTTTAGAGAATGCAATGTTCTCCTCCAAGTCTAAAAGGAACTTGTTGAGTTTTAAAGATATCATTCAAAATGGATATCATATTGAGACAATAGATGATAACAATCTTGAATTCCTCATTTACTCATGAAAACGAGGCTGCCCACTTTGGTTTGGGGTCACGTCATATTGCATGCAACAATGCTAGTTCGTCTCAGAACGACGAGTTATCACAAATATTCCCCGTTGCAATGAGTTTTGGGTCATGAACCTAATATATCCCACTTAAGAATTTTTGGATGTGCAGTATATGTGCCTGTAGCACTGCCATATTGCACCAAAATGGGTCTGCAAAGAAGTTTAGGAATATATGTTGAGTTTGAATCGCTCTCCATTATTCGCTACCTCGAAACATTGACAGGGGATTTGTTCACTGCACGATGTGCAGACTGTCAATTCGATGAGACACTTTTCCCAAAATTAGGGGGAGAAGTTAGTGAAACCAAACGGGAAATTTTGTGGAAAAATGCATCATTATCTCATCTTGATCCACATACCTCTATTTGTGAAAAAGAGGTGCAAAATATTATCCATTTGCAAAGAATAGCAAATCGAATGCCAAACACATTTACAGATTTGAAAAGGATAACAAAATCACATATCCCCGCAATGAATGTGACAACATCTGATTCACGAATACATATTCATTATTGGAAGAATATGAACATGAAATTGGTATTGAATATACCACACTCACCCCTAGAAGGAGGTTTGAGATGATATATGAAAATAATGTCATTGTTATGGCATGAATAGTCATTGGTCACGTACCTATTGTACGCCAAAATAATTTGTCAATGTGATTATCAAAGGACAATAATAATGCAAGAAACATATCTTGCATATAATTTTGACATGACCATAATGGTATAACTTTCTCTTTAAAAGAGATATTCACCACATGGATGTTGATGAATTTGTGGTAGTACAAAATCAATTGAGAGCTCTAGAAGAGCCAATTATTACTATGTTGGAGAAACACAATTGATTACCAGTAAGGTATTATGTTGTAGTAAGTCTCAAAGAAACTTATTCAGTTTCCAAAGTATATGCGAAAGCGATTGATTATATTGAGACTATAAATAAAGGAAAGATTTGATATCTTCTATTACTATAACTTGTAGCGGGATAATCTGTATGTGAAAAACTACCCGCTTTATTCTCCAGTTTGTACTACACAAGAATACCACAATAAAGTGGACGTTTATTGATATAAAAACCCATATCATAATAAACTTGAAGTTTATTAATAATTGCACATGTCATGGTGTAAATTTGAAGTTTATCAATATTGATAATTTATTCAGTTGGCATTCGGGTTAGCCATATCATTTTAAGTATGATGTGCAGTAATAGAGAATTCACATGGGTAAATATTAATGAACTAGAAAGTTCTTTACGAATTCTCTTGTATTACTTGTTCTCATTAATTAATTAACCAACTAAAGAGTTCGGGTTGAATCCCATAAATTCTGGAAATATCAAAGGTGAATATGGGCCCATTCACCTGCCATGTATACCACATATGATGCATCTATGATATGGTTACATGTGCGATTGTTATTAACCCGCAGCCTGGCCGGTGTTGCGAGGTAAATTGCTCAGTAATATAACTTCAAGCATAATTTCCAGATTTTCTATTCAAGATAGTTCATCTTGATAAGTTGGTTTATATCATAGTTGGTTTAGCAAGATAATTATTGAGTGCCTCCACTTAATAGCTAAACTGTTTCTTATGAGAACAAAGTTATATATATCAGTTTGATATACGTTGTGTACGAGAGTATATTATATTCTCCCCCCACAAGTGGTTCAGGGTCAGGAACCAAATAATTTCATCTTATTATTATTGATGTGCGGTGTATATTTTCATTAACACCATAATGCACAAAGATGGACTCTCAAAGTTGAGGAAACAAGTTAGCTTTTCTAACATGAGGGGGAGACATGATAAACACTTGAGAAAAGGTTACATGGGATGAATTATCATTTGTATATATAGATCCTCGAATATTATAATATGAACCTGAAGTTCATAAAAGGATAATTAAATTGCAACATATTGCAAAGCATGCTATACGCATTTGCTGACCCAAAGAAAGTAACTATATCCTCACTGCAAATGCTCATATTAAGTCCCAGAAGGACAAAGTCCTTGATACGCTTAAAGCGTATAGACAAATCGGTTTCAAAATAACTTCTTAATAAAGAAGATGAGCAAATGATCAAAGTGATCATAATGGGAAGGCAAGTGATCTAGAAGATCACAAGACATAACACTTCATAAAATCTCATGAGAGATTCAGGTACCTGAATATATGAGTAAAGAGATCTCCATGTTATGTCTTTATGAAAATTTACTGGAACCGATATAAAATGTTCGTCGACGACATCTATGATAGCGTTAAATATCGGTGAGGATCTTATGTTTGTCGAATACAAACAAAATATTGGCTAAATGGAAGAGATACAATTCAAGCAGAATTGATTCCATATGAAAGACATGTAGTTTTGGACATGTAGTTCAAATACTTGAAAGTATAAAGTCAATGATTGAAGTTGCTTGAAGCATATACAATTCTTGGTCCTGAAGTACCACATCCTAAGTGCAACTTGTGTACATATGTATCTTGCTATAACTATAAGCATGATGGCATCGAGAATACCTCTATGGAGATATTGAAGAGTCATTCCACGACATTATATGAAGATGTTCATATCTATCAAGAATGATAATTTCAAGGTGCGGAATATTTATTCAAATCAATATGGCTGATTTATTTATCAAATCTCTACAAAAGATCGTTTTGAAGATGGTGCACAAGATTGGAATGCAAATGCTCAAGGATGTGATTTGATGCTCTTTTCAGGGGGAGTTAATGAGCGTTGCACTCTTTTTCCCTTACAAGGTTTTGTCCCACTGGGTTTTCCTTGCAAGGTTTTTAACGAGGCAACCAATAGGCGCATATTCAAACATGTGTACTCTTTTTCCTTTTCTATAATTTTTTCCCATTGGGTTTTGTTTTAGTTAAGGTTTTAACGAGGCACATTATTGAATAGATATTCAAGGGGGAGTGTTATAAATAGAATCCTATTTAAGGTGAATGTCTATATTTAGAGAGATTCTAGGGTTTACTACTTGGTGGCTAAGTCACCACCTCCCTATAAATATAGGGGTTCTATTCTATTGTAAATCATCCCAAAGTATCAATAAGAATACTCCTCTCTCTACTTTTCTCTCTATTGTTCTTGTTCTTATATTATTTCATAACAATGTTTGAAAATAATTTAGTTTCAACAGAAATAGTATTATAGGATGGAAATTAGGATTTTGAATAAAATTACTTATTGGCATGTAACCGTTTTCATAATTTAAGGTCCAAAAAAAAAATTTAATGCATAATTATACTTATATATATATATATATATATGTATATATATATAGAGAGAATTATAATCTCATCTGTAGATATGAAGGATTGGATTAGATAATGAATCCTTTTCTATTTACTGAATACAATTTAGGTAATCCAGTAAGATAAAATTAAGGGAAAAGCCCCATATATGTCTATAGACTACTGTAGATAATATTGGAGTTATAATTCATACGGAATATCTTTCAAAGAAATATTTATGTCTTTCACTCGCAAGAACGTAAAATAGAATTTCATAATAGACAAAATGAATTGTTAAGGAGATTAATATATGCAAAAAGCAGATATGAATATCTAAAATATTATGATAAAACTGATCATTAGTGTAATAGTGTTTCTAAATATCAAACAAACTTAATGATTTATTTTAAAAAAATATGAAAGATGACGAGAGCATAGATCTATCAAGTATTCTATAGTAGCGTAAAAGAATTTACGCTAAAGCAGAGAAAATATAAAACACACGAGTACTGAATATGCTGAAAATAATTTAGTTTCAACAGAAATAGTATAATAGGTTGGAGATTAGGATTTTAAATTTAATTACTTGTTGGCATGTAACTGTTTTTATAATTTCAAGGCCCAAGAAAAAATTTAATGCATAATTATTTTAAAACTTAATTTATAAATTTATTCGATACGGTTCAGTATTTTTTGTTTATTTTCATAAATAAAAAGTCTACCCTAATTATTAGTATGATTATAGATTTATATAAAATCTTTCGATTCGGTACGATACAAATCAATTTTTAAATATCTATTGATACTCCTACCTGAAGCACCGCTTCACCAGCCTTACCCTCTAGCCTCACCGGCCTTACCCTCTAACCGGCACATGAGTCCACCGCCACCGCATCATCATCTCCTTTCATTTTATTGTGGTCAAGTTTATTTATTTTTTCTTCTTTTAACTGTGAAGATTGGAGTAATTCTAGGAAATTAAACAGAATCCTCTGACCTATTTCCTTGTGTAAACATCACAACCAACACAAACTAGTAGTAATTCACATCTTCCTGATGGAAAATTAAATATCACTAAAATTCTACCAAAATATCAGATTTCTGTTTTTTTCCAAGCCAAACCATGACAAAATGTCAAGAAAAAAAATTGTAATTCGATAAGCAATAACTGGAAACATAAAATAGAAAATTAACCAAGAAAAATCACATGTTTTTTAGAAAATCCAATTATATCTTTTTTTTCCACCAAAATTAATCCATCTCTATGCTTATATTACAACAATAATACTCAAGAAAAAGAATTAAACAAAAAAAAATGGTTGTTCGATGAAACAACTGTAACTTGTCGATAAAATTCAGACTTGGTCAGTAATACTCCGCCAGTGTTCTTCAGCCCGTGCTTCAGATAATGTTATAAACTTAATCTCTTCAGTTGTACACGAAACCTTAAATGCTCGAAACATATTTTTCAATTCAAGAAACCCTAATAATAAAAAAAAAGAGTTAGGGGTATCAGAATTAAGGCAAATAATAGAGCTAACATTATGTATACTATATCTGAGCCTTTAATATGATTCCCTGAATGCAAATTCCCAAACATTTTTATCAAAAATCTTAAAAACATAGCTGAGAATGTTCCACTCAAAAGTGCCATTAATATTCTCCATACGAACATTGATGCATAATAACAAGCCCCGTGTCTTTTCCTTTGATCATCTTCCATCTCTTGATTTTGTGATGAAATTAAAAAAATAAGATTGCTATCGTTGTGTTGAAATCCTGAACAAAACCCTAGAAAGCACGAAAAAAGGAGAAAGACAAAAGAAGTTGGGGGAGAGCTGGATGGAAGACAGAAGTTACATAAGCATTTATATAGTAGTAAAGTTTATTTGATGATTACGTAATCCTATTTGGATCCAAATTTGGAATCCTAAGAATGGTAAAACTGTTGTTGTTATTATTTGTAGGATCGACATGGATATAAGTATGCTACTTTTCTAACAGCTCCGATTTGCTTGTGGATATACTTCTTTACAAGTTGCACCCTTAGGGTCGTTTGGTTGGAAATACATTATTTCAGGATAAATTATTTAGATATTTGTTATATAGATATTAGTTATTTTACTCTTTCATAAAGATAAAAAAAATATTACAATTTCAAGATTAGTTATATTGCAAGTTTATCCCAACTAAACATAGAATAATTTATCTCAATTTAATCCCCGGATTAATTAATCCTAATGGTCTTTTGGTTGGAAAATAAGTTATCTCATGATTAATTATCCCGGGATTAGTTATCCTACCCTCCCATGGGGATAAAAAACACTGCAATCTCGCGATTAGTTATATCACGATTTTATTCCAACCAAACGTGAGATAAACTTATCTCAAATTTAATCCTGAGATTATGTATCTCTTATCCTCATACCAAACGGGCCCTTTTATACACTCTTTTGCGATTTACGCCTAATCCTTTTTTTTGTTGAAATAACTAGTTTTAATGTATGTGTGTTGCATGTGTGTGGCGCGTCAAATAATAAATATATTTATATGTAAGAAGAACAAATTATTGAAGAATAACAATTTTTATCAAAACAAATTAAATATTTTCTTAAGGAAACAATTTGTAGAAGATGATTAAAATATTAACTAATTTCAAATTTTATATATTAAGACTTCAGACATGATTCAAATAATATATATTTGTAAGCACGTGATTTTTGCCCTACATGAAATACTTCTAGAAAATCCAAGAAAAAATGATTTTTTCTTGCTTATTTACCATTTTTAGGAATCCTTATATATAAGTTTTGCATGTAGTCACTTGATTGACTAATGATTTGAGCCAAGCATGAGGATTGTGGTAATATTATTAATTTGAGAATTTAGGTCAGGAGGGCACTTTGATTATTAGGTTATGAACGGAGGAGGTTGCTCCGGTTATGACGGTTGTTCTTATGTCTTATGAGGAAAAGTGAGTTACGATGTACCTTTAAAAGTTTATTAGCCAAGTTGGTGCAATCAGAAATCATGAGATTAGTGGATTGATTTATATGTAAACATGGCTTTGTATCAGGCCAGTTGTGTATGTTTCGGCGAGCGTTCCTTATGGAGGAACAATCGGGATATTGTTTTGTCGTCAGCTATTCCATGTAATGATGTATTGCACCGTATGAGTTGTGAGATGGCTTGGTCTATTCTTATGTGTTATGGTTCCACATGGCGATGATGTTATGTGAACATAATGGCTCTTGAGATTCAGATCTTGTATCGCACCTCAGTTGTGCTTGAGTTTTGTAGCCTATAAAGCTATGTATTTTCTCAGGGATGGTATTATGTACTTAGTGTGCTTTCGATCGAAATTCGATATATTTATTGTAATGAGCAGATTTAGCTCGAAGTGCATCTCCTTGTATGAGTTCTATGTGTGGATCGGGTGGCACGCCGCCAAGGGTATGTTATTAGGAACGTGTTGCACGCCTCAACAATGTGATGTTCAGTACAGTTTTCCCCTATTTGCCTTTATGTGTTATGTTTTCCATTTTTCGAGGGAAGCACGTTCTAGCTGTGAGCCTGCGTCGCATGTATGATTCACGAGCGGTGTGTCCGTTTGGCATGTAGCCCCCGTCGCATGTATGATTCGCGAGCGTAGTTAGTTCTCCTTTTCAGAGTTCGTTTTCCTTTTGTATCGCATCCTAATTGGTAGCCTATTGGCACATTGTGACATCATGTGGGACTCAGAATGGAGATTGGCATAGAATATTTTTACTAGGGTTTCATATACTTTAGGCGGAGGAATAGAGAGGAACTTAACCCACCCTTCATGAACAAAGAGGCTTTTGACCTTGCGATTGAGGGCTTCCCATGTCGTCAAGGTCGACAACCCTTCCATGAGAAAAGAAGCTAAAATAAGACGAACACCATTTATAATATAAAAATTATGTCAACAAGAACATGCAACAAAACTAAAGTAATGGATCAAATAAATGCCACCGACACTCCAATGGTATAAAACAAAACACATCATCATGGCTAATTATGTTTTCCATTAATTTGAACTTTATTCCCTTGATTTTAAATATAATCATTCTTTAAATGTAGTAGAGAAAATAATAGGGTAAGGGACTTAGGGTAAAGGAAAGGGTATAGATTAGGGAAAATAATATTGTATCACCGCTTTCAAAATAGTAGCATAATATATTTACATTCTGTATGTTATATTAATATACACAAATAGGTAATTACTCATTTAACAAGTATCTACAGTCTAGGAGTGTGCATTCGATTAATCGATTCGATTTTGACCCTTATCGATAATTACTTATCGATTATCGATTTATACATATGCTTATCGTTATCGTTTCAATAAGATTTCAACTTTTTCGATTTCGATAATAAATAATCGATTCGATTTATCAACCGATTCAAATGCACACCCCTACTCATGGCCCTCACAAAACTAGTTAGATTTTATAGAAAATTTAAGGTGTGCCATTTTCATTAAATAACCTATGGCCCTCATGTAATTAATACTAACTCTTTACGAAATTGAGGCGTGCCATCAATTGAATTTTTTATGACCCTCGCAAACTTTGTTATTAATTTGAACCTTCGTAATTGCTTTAGGCGCTTTCTTTAAATTGACTTTCTTTTAATTACTAATCTCGGGTGCACGTTTCATGTGACTCAATTTCAATTCTTAACAACGTTAAATAGAATGTGTCGCGAATCGCTGGTGCATTTCATGTGGCGTGGTTCAAGGCATGTTTTTAATCACGTTTAATCTTCCTTAAAAGCATTTAAAAATAATTAAAATAGAATGTGTCACAAACCGCGGGTGCATTTCATGTGGCGTGGTTCAAGGCATGTTTCATATCACGTTGAATCTTCCTAAAAAGAATTTAAAAATAATTTAAAGTGGTTAATAAGTTAAAAATGCAATATTTTGGATACTAGGACAATTTTAATAGTTTGAGCGAGCGTGCTAGAACCACGGAACCCAGAAATGCCTAACACATTTTCTTGTCGGGATGTTTAATCTTGTTGTGTATTCCCTTCCCCGATTAGTGATCGATGATTGGGTGAGGAAGAGCTATTATGAACAAAGGGTCTTTCCGTGCCATGTTTTGATAATTATGCACGAAGGGTCTTTCCGTGCAATGTTTCTTGATTATTTGAGCACGAAGGGTCATTCCGTGCCATGATATGAGAGTTATGTGAGAAAAAACACGAAGGGTGATGTCGTGCTATATATTTGACAGTTTTGGTGAGAAATGAAAGTAAAAGAACGAAGGTTGGTGTCATGCAGTTGTTGATTTACTGGCTCTCTTTTATTGATGTTAATTATTCAATTTCTATTTCTTTGTTCGTTTGTCTTATATCTAATTGTTACACCCCACAACATGTGTCATCCCTATTATCTGTTTAAATTTTGTATATCTTTCCATTATTGCACACGTATCTGTAAAGGTTACTTGTGGTAGGTCTGGTCTACCCTCGTCACTACCTTGCAGGGGTTAGGCCAGCCACCTACCAGCACAGGGGATCGGTTGTGCTGATGCTACACTTCTATGCCTTTTTTATGCACAGATTTGGGAAAAACTTACGGGCTTCAGCAGCAGTATATTGGGAGCTTACCTTCAGTCCAGCAACTCCTAGGTAGTTCACTAGCGTGCGTGGGCCCTGAGTCTCATCTATTTCATTTTTGTTTGTTTTCATTGTATCGAAACAAACTTCTTATGTATTTGCTTTCAGACTCTTATTTGTATTATTTTATAGTAGTCATGAGCATTGTGACACTAAATCTTGGGTAGAGGATGATGTTAATGTTTCCGCATCTCTTTCGTTTAATTTTAAATTGAGACTTCCGCCAATTTTTTTGCTATTTTCACTATCTTATTGAATAAAAGTTGAAATATGTATGTTTATGTTGGCTTGCCTAGCTCCGACAGTAGGCGATATCACGACTCCCGATGGTAGGAAATACAGGTCGTAAAAGGTACACTCCAGTACCCACTGCGGAGTGCATCCAGCTCCACTTATTTAACGTCGATGATGCTCGCTAGGTGTATGCAGACTCTGTAGGGGCTCGTAAAGCCCAAACACTATATCAGCCATATCGTGGCAGCAAACACTCTCTCGGCTCCCGATGGTAGGAAATACAGGTCGTAAAAGGTACACTCCAGTACCCACTGCGGAGTGCATCCAGCTCCACTTATTTAACGTCGATGATGCTCGCTAGGTGTATACAGACTCTGTAGGGGCTCGTACAGCCCAAACGCTATATCAGCCATATCGTGGCATCAAACACTCTCTCGGCCTCAATATCAATATATTATCGCTGCGGCGTGCAGCCCGATCCATATCAAGGTAAACAACCTCACTATCAGGTCCTCGACCCATCTCAGTCAAATAAATTCACAACCAATCGGGCATGACATACGATAGGGATCTCACCCCTTATATCCTTTTCCATTTAATATTCAAGTATAAAACACAATTATTATGTTATTTTTAACAGTTAAAAACATGACTGAGAATATATTTTATGCACTCAAGTGAGGAAAACACATAAGGATCATCTAAGGATTCTACAGGTCGACACAAGGCTCCAATCACGGCAATAAGCCCAATTCACAATGATAAAGTATGTGCCTGAATCGCTAATATAGAATAAATTAACACTCGGGATGGACCAAGTCTCAATTAATCAACCCCGCACGCATTGTGGAATGCGTTTCACACCTCAATATGGCGTTACGATGTAAAGGTTTGGGATTTCAAACCCTTTACATCTATTACTCACCTCTAGCCGGCCAAAGACTAGCTTGCAATGCCCTTTCCTCTCGAGTCGACCTCCTCACGCGTCGAATCTGGCCAAAACCACAACGAATACATTACAATAGGCTAATGGAATATAACCCAATAGAAAAGACTTTAAAAATATCAAAAATCACGAAATTGGCAAAACCCGAGCCCCTGGCCCACTTTTCAAAATCCAGATAATTCTACATCAATACAATCCTTATCTCGCCACGAGCCTATACATATTAAATTCACAAGAATCAGAGTTTATTTGACCCCCCAAATACTTAGTTAAAACTCTCCTAAGTTTCAAGACCTAACCTCCATTTTTAACCTTTAATTCCTTGGGTTTTCAGTGTTAATCTATGTTTATACACAATAATATCATAATCTAAGTTCAAGAATCCATACCTAATGATAGCCCTCGAACCCCTCTTCAAAAATCTCCCAAACTCTCATTAGTCTGATGTCCAAAATATTTTTTCTCTTTCAAAATCATTAAAACACTATTCACTTAAACCCAACCAGATTTCCGCTTTTGCGGTTGGGATACCGCACCTACGGCTCCCGATTTTGCGTCCAAATTGCCCCTTCTACGGCTTAACTTAAATCTCCAGGGACTGCTTCTGCGATCCATAACCGCTTCTACGGGATGCCTTCCGCTTCTGTGGAAATTGCCAAGCCCTCAAGGACCGCTTCTGCAACCTCCTCGCCTTATCTGCTGAACCGCCTCTGTGGTCCCTTTTCCGTAGATGCATAAATGACAAAACCAGCAAGTCTTAAGCGTGTATCAAACTACAAACTCTCCGTTAACCATCCCAACTCATCCCGAGGCCCCTGGGACCTCAACAAAAAGCACAGACATGTTCTATTACCTTATTCAAACTTGCTCGAATCATCAAATCACTATTGTTAACATCAAAATCATCAAATTTCATCAAATCGAAGCCTAAGTTAAATCAAAACTCACATTCAATCAAAAACCCGACCTAAACACCTCTGAATCAACTGAAAGTTTTCACACACATCCCAAATCACCTAACAAAGCTACTGCAACTCTCAGAATTTCATTCCGACCCTCGGATCAAAATCTTGCATACCAACCGAATTTTGCCAAAATGCTAACTTCGCCAATTCAAGCCAAATTCTTTACCGAACCTCCAAAATTACTTTCGATTAATCTCCTAAGCCTAAAATCATCCCCCGATGCTAATAGAATTGTCCAAAATCACATATGAGCCCTCTAACTCACAAATCAACTCCCGGTTGACTTTTCTCAATTAACCTTTCCTTAAAGAGATTAATTGCTCCATTTCCTACCAAATCCAATCCGAGTCAACTCAAACTCACCCAACACATGTAATAAATCATGAAGAAGAAATAAACGGGAAAACGGGAAAGAAACACATGAGACTACGGGTCGGGTCGTCACATCTTTAGGCTATGTTATGTCCTTTTTTGAATACTATACCTCTTTCCCATCATACTTTGCAGGTTTGTATGACCTAGTGAACTTCGTGAATCATATTAGAAATTACGTGTAATTATTATTTTATGGCATATATGTCTAATAAGAGTTGTGGTAGCACACTTCACACTTGCATACACCTTAGCATGCTACTTTTCATTCGTCTATGAGTATGTGGTTTGATATCCATTAGCATTCTACTTTTCATCAGTCCATGAGTATGTGATTTGACATCCATTGTTTGTATACATGTATTTTTATATATGTTTTCTATATTTGGATTGTCAACATGTGAGTAGTCCGTGCAGGTTGAGCAATCATAGCGCTCTTGCGATTGTCATATTATAGTATGTGAGTTGTCCGTGCAGCATGTGATAAGGATCCATCTCCCTAGGATCGTCCTCTGATGTTTCTCTCTTGATGACGTACACGCGTTCTGACAAAATTGATCAATGTTTCATTTTTATGTATCTTCTCTATATGCAAGTACCATGGATGTATACATGATCTTATCGCGTATCTTATATATATGCAAATACGATGGATGTATACATGATTTTATCGCACATCTGTTAGTTCTCGAATACATACATGCCTCTCTATGCATATCTTCTTTATATGTTACTTTGATCAAAGAATAACATCACGGTACATATCTTCGCTATATGTTAACATGTGCATCTTGACTTGTATGTAATGTTGATTATTCATTGTGGTGAGATGCATATCATCTATATATGTTGAGCTATTAAATTGTTACAATTCTTGCGCACATCTTCTTTATGTGCATTGACTAGTTGTATCTATTATTTATACTTAGTTTCTATCACGACCCAAACCCAGATCCGGTCGTGATGGAACCTCTCGTGAGGACAACATCAGCCAACTAAATAATTTCATCTTCTTAGAACACTTAAACAGTTCATAAGCAGCTTAAATATAATTTAATGATATAATTGGTGGAAGTACAATCCAACACAGCCCTAACCGGGGTGTCACAAGTCACGAGCATCTATTAGAGTATAAATACAACTACAAGGTCATAAATATATAAAATAGGACATATGAACGGAAAGGGAGAAAAGTGGTGCTGCGAACACTAGCAGCCACCTCACTAAACTCCGATAACTCTACCTCTGATCAGCCACAACCCGCTATCGGGTGTATCAATACTTGTGTTTGCACACAACGTACAGGGATTAAAGTGAGTACTCCAACTAAGTGAGTAATAAAGTTAAATAACAACTGAAAAGTAAGAAATCACATAAAGCAAATCAACATGTTGTATAGAAGCAGTGTAAAACCTTTTGAGAAAAAGCAATGAAGCTGTGAAATCTTTACACATCTTATCTCAGTGTAGACCACTTTTGAAAATGACTTTTTCAACAGTTACGCAAATGAATACAAAACAGTTAATACCGATAAGCACAGAAAATCTTCCCTTCGGGCACAAATACCACAGTATAACAAGTAAAATGACAAGTAAATATAAAAGATGAACACATAAAGGTTCGCTTCTCAGGCACAACTAAGAACAGTACCATCCCCGCTGGCTCACTCTCTGAACGTTATCAGCTCCTCGGGCTCACTCTCAGAATAATCTCAGCCTCTCAGGCTCACTCTCAGAATACAATGTCTACCCGCGCTCAATGGGGGTGTACAGACTCTGAGAGGGGCCCCTTACGGCCCAAGCGCAATATCAAGCCATCTCGTGGTATCAAATCTCGGCTCTCGGCCGCACATCACTCAAGCCACCTCATGGCATATATATGTATGTTAGGCCGTTTGCCTCATATCACTCAATGTATCCTCACATCTGGCCCTCGACCGCACTCAGTCTGAAAATAATCACAAGCCCATGGGGCATTAGTAAAGTAGTAGTTCTCAGCCTAGAACATCACGTAAATGTATCATTTATGTCTCAAAACTGAGTAAAAGTGGTTGAATTGTAAAATAGTTTAAAACAACAGGACTGAGTGCAAGTAATAAGTCAATACAGTGAGGAAATAGTGAAAATAATCCACGAAGGGTTCAAATAGTTGTCACGAAACCCAAAAATGGCAATCAACCCAAGTCATGATGTTAACAAATAAGTTTCAGTCAAATACGCGGTAAAACATCAATCAGGACGGACAAAGTCACGATCCCCAATAGTAAACGACACCATGCTCACCATCGGTCGCGTTTCTCAACTCAATATAGAACTACGATGTGCAATCTAGGGATTCAAACCTTCAAAATATCATTAACAATCATTACTCACCTCGAACCGGTAAAATCTCTAGCCTGCTATGCCTTTGCCCCTAAATTTGGCCTCCACGCACGTCGAATCTATGCATAATCAGAACGAATACATCACATGCGCTAAGGGGAAAAACCCCAAGCGAAACAATCAATATCGGTCACAAATCCCAAAATTTCCAAAATTCGAGCCCCGTGCACACTTCTCAAAACTTAGAAAGTTCTACATCAACTGGTTCCTTATCCTCCCACGAGTTCATACATTTCAAAATTTCTCAAATCCGGCCCCACATGGTCCTCCAAATCCCTAGTCAAAGATTCAAAATCCCAAGCCATAGTTCTTCCATTTTTAGCTTAAGTTTCCATGAATTCCTAGGTATATTTCACAACAGAATTGAGTTTTAGGTCCAAAATTCATACCTCCAAACGTTTCTCCTTGAATCCCTCTTTAATTTCCTTCAAAAAGCTCTCAAAATGATCAACAATGGGGGAAATGAGCCCCAAATTCGCGGATAAAATCACTTAAAACATTCAGCCCAGCTTTGCCCGTTCATTTATCACGATTGGGGCACAAGTCTCTCGAGCGCGATGAGAAAATTTCCAAGACCTCAACAATACACTACGGGAAACTTGACACAGACCCTGCAAATGCGATGCTTCCGCTCCCCACACCTACGCGAACGCGACACCCCTTATGCCACACGATAAATAACATACCTTAGACCCATCTGACTCACACTCTTCTCCGCGATTACGTACCAACACTCGTGAATGCGAAACCCATCTCACGATAGCAATGGCTAATTCCTGACCTTCCTCCCTTCCTTCTTCACAAATGCAAGGCTCCTCACGTGAATGCGAAGAGATAATCTCTACAACATCTGAACTCCCAAAATATGCAACATTAAAATACAAAAATGGTTCGATTGACCACCTGAAACTTACCCGAGGCCTGCGGGACCTAAACCAAAAGCACCAACACAACGTAGAACCTTATTCAAACATAATCCAATCATCAAATTACCTGGAACTCATCGAATTCAAGCCTAAGTTTCTAAAAACATCTGAAATACGCTTTCGATCAAAAACCCAACCATGCCACATCCGACTGACTTGAAGTTTTACACACAAATCCCATCTATTCCGAACCACGGATCAAATCTCACCTATCCGCCGAAAATCACAAAAATATCAACCTAGCCAATTGAAGCCTAATTCTACCCCGGACCTCAAAAATCAATTCCGATCACGCTCCTAATTCATAAATAACCTCCCGAAGCTAACCGAAACATCGGAACCCACTTCCAAGCCCTCTAGAACATAAGTCAACATTCGATTAAGTTTTTCAACTCAAACCTTCTTAAAA
The DNA here is from genome assembly GCA_034376525.1 of Nicotiana benthamiana. NCBI lineage: Eukaryota > Viridiplantae > Streptophyta > Magnoliopsida > Solanales > Solanaceae > Nicotiana > Nicotiana benthamiana. Next base: position 55,899,537 of record CM067340.1, on the reverse strand, counting down.
GAGACGAAGTGTCTCATTTCTTACTAAATCCTCTCTGAAATCAAACTAATCAACTTGATCATAGGAAATACGGATAACGAAGCATAAAGAAGAAGAAATGGGGGAAACGAAGCGGTAACTCATGAGACGACTAACCGGGTCGTCACATCCTCCCCAACTTAAACGAACGTTCGTCCTCAAACGTACCCAGAGTTGTTCTAGAAGCAAACCAATTGCTGAATAACTTTACCATGCATATACTCGGGGGTGATCCCACATCACCCTATCACATATAGGTCCGATAACGCAATGAAACTGAAATTACACAATCCAATCTAGCCCATAAACCATAGAACCACATTTACACTTCCGAAACAATCAATACGATCAAAACCTCACACCTATACTCTGGAAAGGCCTGAACCAGCTGTAATAACCCATGCCTAAAACCTCAGGTGCAATTACATGATAGACCACATAACTCAAACGCTCGTAGCAATAACCTATATTCACACTAGCTGTATACAACGCCCAAATACCGATAGAAAACCTCTTATCACTAAAGTTTCATTCCAATGCATTTATATATACTGCAAATGATAACTAAAACACGTAGTAAGCCATCACCATTTCTCATATCAAACATTCATAAAGCCACTTCCCTTTTGGCTACTAGCATAGCAGATTCCCGGGCCGAACCTCGATATTGTCCTTCTAACAAGCTGAAATCAAATATGTTCGTATTCATTAATGATCCCAACGATCTCCTCGAGTCCAACACGCCACTCTAGTGCCATGACACATCAGTAGAGGCCTAAGCCACAACTACCATAATACGCGCACCAATAAGCTACGGTCCGAACACACTCCATTCATGAAAATAACCCAAACAAAAGAGTTGCCCCAAAAGCTCACCGGTACCATCACAATGCAAGGCTGAGAATACCGTCTTACATCATAGAAATATGGCACATGAATCTAACCCGCAATGACATATCTCCACAGAGCTTCGCTGAAATGCTTGATCCTAACAAACACCACTCAACATAAAACACCTCAAGTCACTATGCTCGCGAAAGCGACAACCATGCACAAATTTGATGTCTGGAACCAAAGAAAATCATTACACCCACAATGAAGCAAATAACATATACCACTCAAAGACGATAGGACATAAACGATACGCCATTCACCGGAAAACGCCCAAATACTCTTCCCGCTTGACTTCCACTATGACACCCCTAAATAAACCGCACAATATGCACCTATAATCATTAATAATAACACCTCGCAACACAAAAAGGCAACTCATAGATCTCCACGGCTCACCAATAAGCTTAACAACAGTCGAATCAACACATCCCTAAATAATGCAATTCGGAGCCAACCAAGCTGACTCAAGATAGAACATGCATCCATATCGACTTACCCACAAACTCTTTATCAAGGTAATCCTAAAGTTGTTCCCTCTACTCCTTAACTATGCCAGTGCCACACGATATGGTGTTAGGCACCAAATCAATACCAAAATCAATAACCTTGCCCGGCGACATGCCCGGCCACAAGAAACATATTCGAAGAATCCCTCATCACCGGAACTTAATTAATGGTAGAAGCCTCTGCACTGAAATCCATCAAGAATGCCCAAATAAGAAAGGCAATCCTTCCTAGCCGTCCGCTAGGTTTACAAAATATAAAGCCACTCTATTAGGAAATAATCGACGCACCTCGCCACTCGATCCGTGGTAATTCCGGCATAGCCCATAGCACAATAGTCCAGAATAACCCAACATGGAAACAAACCCAATAGAGCTTCCAAATCTAACATACCAAACGACAAAAGATCTTCTCGGGTCTCCAAACCCCAATAGTCACTAATCAGTCGATACACACAATCTACAACCACAACATAGCCTGAAATGAGGGCTTCCGCCCTCCAACTCCATATAGAACACGAATCACCATAGCTGATCCCAGTTCCGCCGTCTGACCCAAATATCCAATCATCTCATCAGAGATACTCTAAAATTCTTCTGTTCCACCAAGAAACTCTAATATCAGTAGTCGATCTAGCCTGAAAGTGTCGCAATACTACTGAAGTTCTATCAACTTAACCACATTGCCCTTTTTCTGAGACACATACTCTCGTCAAATCACTTCCAGTTAGAAATACCACTTTTTAATTATAACCCACTGCCTAAGAGTTTTATGAACTTCCTTTCAGAACTGAATTTTAACCTTACGCACGCAAGTCTCGATCCTCTACAACAGACTGTATATACCATACCCTCATAGGATAACATGAGAACTTCATCTCCTTTCCGAGCCATAGAAATCTATGTACTAAACTAGTCAAGAACTTTCCATTGGTCCCATCTAGAAGAAAAATCACTATGCATCCCATGCTCTGCACGCCTATAGAAAATATACATCTCCAAATCGCGATAAAAACTATCAAGAACTCTCCGAGTTACCCTTGCACCAATCAGACCAGCTAGGACTGAATCCTTCTAACTCGACCAATCTAAGCAAGCCATCAAAACCTAAGAGTGTTGCTGCAAAATACCTGTATGAACTCATTACCTCGAACACACACAAGGAACTAATCATATCCTTACCATACCGGTCTGATTTACTATTGAGCTATACCGTCTATCCGAGTTTCCTTCTAATTTACCTTCAACTTGATACTTCCTCTTGATATAACATCACAATTTCTCAACCCAGACTTAGCACACTGAACCCAAGCATAAAGTCACACTGTCTAAGGGTCATAAGTCGCTGAATACTCTCTTAAAGGTCCTTAAAAGCACCACCTTCAAAATACTTTCTTTGAAAAGACTTCCTACAAATCTAAATCTGTTACCCTTACCTTACTTACTGATACATAGAATACCACAATATATAGAACATACCACAAGTCTTGACATCTTCCAATGAAAACTCAGTTTCTAACCACATATGCAACTTTAAGATACCCAACTGTTATAGGCAAAATATTGAACACATTAGGACCATTCTCACAAGTCATCCACTCTGCTCAAACTGAAATTAGCCTGATCAAACAAAAAGAACCACCCGTGCCTCATTAGTACTCCCACACCACGGAAGGTGACATCATTCCATTACAACCAAGAAACTTCCAACTCTAAGCACCGAGCATCTTTTACTAACAATAACTCCAAACATTTCGTGATTCTCTTACCCTATGAAGTATAATGTAACATTTTTCAAAAAAATTCCTTTACTCGAGCCATTGTCGGCCTCAATATCTGCAAGCCATAACTGATTCACCTGCACGCCTCAAACTGGAACCAACATATCACCTTACCGTACATTCAACTACTCACAGCAGACTCCCCCACTTGGCTTGAAGCGATAGATCAAAATACACTCAATAACTCATACACTTATACTCTATTGATGCTACAATAGCATAGTGAGATTAAACTCCAATCCTTTGTAAGCTTGTGAAAACATAGATCATCTAGTACTTTAAATCTTCAGAAAATCTTGCGCTCATTCTCGCAACAGTTAAACCCACTCTATTAAGCGACCCAAAATTCAAATTTCAACACATACATTTCACTTGCACATGAGATCTTCAAACATTCACAAAAGAGTCACACAACCCCAGAACTCTTCGCAAGAGATAACCACCTGCTTTGCCTTCAATTAACATTTCTATATACCTTCCACCGTTATAAATTATACACAGTGACCTAGTCTTCCTGAGTATGAACTCATACTACAACATGCAATTTACCACACTCTCAACTAGAAAACATGGAAAGATCATTCATACGCCCATAACTTGGGGCTATACCTCGAATCAAGATGGAATTCCAGCACCTAATAGTTCTTTTATCCTCCAGCATGCCTTCCTCGTCACTTCCAAGTCATATAGATACATCTCGCAGAACTAACATACTAATATATCCAACCGTCACTCCCACTAATAGGGGCACTACCGAACATATAAGTTAAAAAATAGTGGCTCACACAATCAGCACCTTGATGCTCAAGCCATAGGCAAAGATTCGGCCTCAAGTCCCCCACACTGGCCCAACAACAAACTCACAGAGATCACATCTCGCCCCTTGATCAGGGAATTACAAATCATCAAGGCACATATGATACTGAGCGCACATACGCACATGCGAAAGCGTGGAAGGAATTCCAAAAGTTACTTTTCAAGCTGAATCAAGGACGTACGATAAGAATTCAAGATTGCAAAGTTTTCCTAAAGGTTTTTCAGCCGCTCGATGATAAATACGTACATCTCAGTACTGATCCGTGAGACTCTATTAAACCTGCTCATGACTCATGAGACCTATGTAAGCTAGCTCTAATACCAACTTTTCATGACCCAAACCCTGACCCGATCATGATGGCACCTCTCGTGAGGGCAAGGCCATCCAACTAAACATTTTTGTCTTCTTAGAACAGTTAAACAGTGCATACGCAACTTAAATATAATTTAATGATATAATTCGCGAAAGTACAACCCGAAATATCTCTAACCGGGGTGTCACAAGTCATGAGCATCTATTAGAGTATAATTACAACTACAAAGTTTTAAATATGCAAAACAGGACAGATGAACGAAAAGGGAGAAAAGCAGTGCTGCGAATGCTGGCAACCACCTCGCTAAACTCCGATAACTCTGCCTCCGATCAGCCAAAACCCACTACCGGGTGTATAAATACCTGCATCTGCACACAAGGTTCATGGAGTAAAGTAAGTACTCCAACTTAGTGACTAATAAAGGTAAATAACTATTGAGCAGTAAGAAATCACGTAAAGCAAATCAACATGTTGTATAGAAGCAGGTAAAACCTTTGGAGAAAAAGCAATGAAGCTGTGAAATCTTTAGAAACATCTCAGCTCAGTTTAAACATCTTTTGAAAATGACTTTTTCAACATCTACACAAATGAATGCAAAACAGTTAGTGCCAATAAGCACAGAAAATCTGCCCCTCGGGCACAAATACCACAGTATAACAAGTAAAATAACAAGTAAATATAAAATATGAACACATAGAGGTTCGCCCGTCGGGCAAAACTAGAAACTCTACCAGCCCCTCGGGCACACTCTCATAATAATATCAGCCCCTCTGGCTCACTCCCAGAACCATATTAGCCTTTCGGGCTCACTCTCATAACACAATGGGTATCCGCGCTCACTAGGGGTGTACAGACTCCGAGAGGGGCCTCTTGCGATCCAAGCGCAATATCAAGTCATCTCATAGCATCAAATCTCGGCTCTCGGCCTAGCATCACTCAATCCACCTCGTAGCGTATATATGTATCTCAGGCCCTCAGCCTCATATCACTCTATGTATCCAAGATTCTGGCCCGCGGCCGCACTCAGTCCGATAAAATAGTGGTTGAATTTTAGAATAGTTAAAAATAGCATGACTGAGTTCAAGTAATAAGTCAATACAGTGAGAAAATAGTGATAAAATCTCCGTAGTGTTCAAATAGTTCGCACGAAGCCCAAATATGGCAATCAGCCTAAGTTATGATTTTAAAAAAATAAGTTTCAGCCAAATACATGATAAAATCATCAATCGGGACGGACCAAGTCACGATCCCTAATAGTAAACAATCCCACACTCATCATCGAGCGCGTGTGTCACCTCAATATAGCACTACAATGTGAAATCTGGGGTTTCAAACCCTCAAAATATCATTTACAATCATTACTCACCTCGAACCGGGGAAATCTCTAGCTCATGACGCCTTTGCCCCTCAATTTGTCCTCCACGCGCGTCGAATCTGCATAATCAAAACGAATACATCACAATATGCAAAGGGAACAAAGCCCAAGCGAAACAATCAATATCAGTCACAAATCCCGAAATTTCCAAAATCTTAGCCCCGTGCACACTTCTCAAAACAAAGAAATCTTTACATCAACGGGTTCCTTATCCTCCCACGAGTTCATGAATATCAAAATTTCTCAAATCCGGACCCAAATGGTCCTCCAAATCCCCAAAAATCCAAAGCCCTAGTTCTTCCATTTTTAGCTTAAGTTTTCATAAATTCCTAGGGAGATTTCACAATAGAATTGAGTTTTAAGTCCAAAATTCTTACCTCCAAACGTTTATCCTTGAATCCCTCTTTAATTTCCTTCAAAAAGCTCTCAAAATGATCAACAATGGGGGAAATGAGCCCCAAATTCGCGGATAAAATGACTTAAAACATTCTCCCTAGCTTTGCCCGTTCCTTTATCATGATTGGGGCACAAGTCTCGCGAGCGCGATGAGAAAATTCCCAAGACCTCAATAATACACTACGCGAACGCGACACAGACCCTACAAACGCGATGCTTCTGCTTCCCACACCTACGCGAACGCGACACCCCTTATGCGAACGCGATGAATAAAATACAATAGACCCATCTGACTCACACTCTTCTTCGCAATCGCATGACAACACTCGCGAATACGATGAACTGATCCTCAGCTCCGCGAACGCGAAGCCCATCTCGTGATCGCGAAGGATAGTTCCTAACCTTCCTCCCTTCCTTCTTTACGAATACGAGGCTCCTCATGTGAATGCAAAGATATAATCTCTGCAACATCTGAACTCCCAAATTATACAAGTTTCAAACAAATTTGGTCCGATTGACAACCCGAAACTCACCCGAGGCCCCCCGCGACCTCAACCAAAAGCACCAACACAACCTAGAACATTTTTCAAACTTGTTCCAATCATCAAAACACCTCAACCAACATCAAATTACCCAGAACTTATTGAATTAAAGCCTAAGTTTCTATAAACTTCGGTAATACGCTTTCGATAAAAAATCCAACCAAACCACATTCGAATGACCTGAAATTTGGCACACACATCCCAAATAACATAACGAAGCTATTGCAACCCTCGAAATTCCATTCTGCTCCTGGATCAAAATCTCACCTATCAGCCGGAAATCACAAAAATATCAACTTCGCCAATTCAAGCCTAATTCTATTCCAGACCTCCAAAACCAATTCCGATCACGCTCATAAGTCATAAATCATCTCCCAAAGCTAACCAAACCAACAAAGTTCACATCCTATCCCTCTAACATATAAGTCAATATCCAGTTTACTTTTCCAATTTAAACCTTCTTTAAAGAGACCAAGTGTCTCATATCTTACCAAATTCTCTCTGAACGCAAACTAATAAACTTGATCACATAAAATACGGATAATGAAGCATAAAGAAATAAAAATAGGGGAAACAAAGCGGTAACTTATGAGACGACTAGTCGTGTCGTCACAGTTTTAGTATTGTTACTGTGTACTTGCATATTTATGAACTGGAGAGGTTGTGCAGATTGAGTAACTTCCTTCCTCTGCTCAGTGGATCATTGAAATAATGAAAAGTGGCTTCATTACAAAATCAAAAAAAAATGTAAAAAAAATCAAAACCTAGGTTACTTACATAATCAACTTGTGTATTGTCCTCCCTTGAGACATGAGAGAAGATAACATAGAAGCTGCTCAGAACTATACAATATTGTTAACCTCAACCTTAATACACCATGGTACTTGCCATATCCAATCCAATATCTTCTTGATCACTAATGAATCTACCTTCATGATCACAGGACACAATTGATGTGCAACACATAAGCTAATCCTTCCTTAATAGCTTTGATCTCGGCTGTTATTGGTGGTATCCTCCGGCTCCATAGCTTTAGCATACATCAAATCTCTATCACTATTTCAAACACAAAACCTGCGAAGCTAGGACCTTGTTTTTCTCATGAGGCCATTTTATTACACTTATACCATCCCACAAAAAGGCAAATCCAGACCACCCTCTTGCAACTGATTATAGGGCAGTAACCTTCATCTTTATCAATCAGCCAAGAGCACCTCAATGTTCCCAAATAGTACATATTATTATTATTGGTATCATGCATCACTCTCTTGTAAGAGATAAATTCCCCATGTTTAACTATATTTCTCCGCTCCATATCACCCATAATATCATGGCAGGTGTAGCTTGATATAATAGTTTTAGTTTGGGATAATATTCAACATACTCTCATAGCTTGATGGATCGGAGTTGGATTTTTGATGAATTCCAACAGTTGAACATAAGTATTTTCATACCCTCTTTGTAAGTGATTGGGAAGAAATAAATGGGATATTGTCTCTTTATATTGAGGTTGAACAAAACATCAACACCTAGAGGGAACAGCAGTTCCAATTCTCCATAGCATGTCATTAGTAGGCAATTTAAATTTTCACAATCTCCACATGAAGATTAAGATCTTAAATGGAATCCCTTTCGCCCGACTCTAAACCCAGACCTGGTCGTGATGACGTTTCTTGTGAAGATAAGGCCAGTGGACACAATAACCAATTCATTTTAAGCAATTAAAATAACATAATTTGAGTCTTTAATATGATTAAATCCCAAATAAATAGTGAAACACTACAATTTGCGAAATAGGCACAGCCCCACTTCGGGGTATCACCAGTCATGAACTTCTGTTATAAAGCTACAAGCCTGAAAGAGTTTGCACAATCTATTCCATAACTAGGACAAGGGAAATAAAATAGGAGGGAGAAACACTAGGTTGTGAATGCCTGAGCAGCTACTTAGTGGACTCTGAATAGCCTACTGAGCAATCAACCCTCATTGGCTGGACTTGAAACTCTTAAATCTGCACACATGGTACAGGGAATAAAGTGATTACTCCAACTCAGTGAGTAATAACAATAAATGAAGACTGAGCGATAAGAAATCACGTAAAGAACACAACAATATGCTATAAGGAAGCAAAGTAAAACCAAATAAACACAATAAAATAGTGAAATGTTATAAAACAACGTGATTCAGAAGAATTAAAACACATTTTCAATAGTTAAACAAGTGAATGAAAAGCAACTAGAAAAGATAAATACATGAAATCCGCCCCTCGGGCACAATGTCAACAGAATCAGCCCATCGGGAAATAACATTGAACAACAATGGGTATCTGCGCTCATTGGGGGTGTATAAACTCTGGGAGGGGGCCCTTATGGCCCAAGCGTAGTATCAGGCCATCTCGTGGCATAATCAATTGGATCTCGGTCTCATATCAAGCCACCTTGTGGTATACAACTCAGAACCCGGCTTCATAATCATAATCAGTACAACACAACTGCGGCGTGCAACCCGATCCCATAATAATCCTCATGACATAGGACATCAACCCTACTCAGTAAGAAATCTCTAAAATCCACTCAGCATAGTAAAACATGATATTCAATCCAATATATCATTTAAAGTATGAAAACAGAGAAAACACGACTGAGTTATAAAAAAAGTAGAATATAGCATGACTGAGTACAGATATAAAATCAAAATAGTAAGGAAATAGCAGTAAAATCCCCTAAGGGTCCAAACAGTAGTCACGAGGCCCAAATATGGCATTCAGCCCAAAACATGATGATAGAAACTAGTTTTCAATCAAATACGTGGTAAAATAATTATTCGGGATGAACTAAGTCACAATCCCCAATGGTGCACGATCCCAAGCTCGTCATCTAACATGTGTGTCACCTCAATATAGAATAACGATGTGAAATTCGGGATTTCATACACTCAGGATAATATCTACAATAATTACTCACCTCTATCTGGTCCAAACTCTAGCCCGCGGTGCCTTTACCCCTCGAATTGGGCCTCCACTCGTGTCGAGTCTATCACAAATAAGAATAACCACGTCAAAATATGCTAAGGGAATGAAGCCCATGCAAAAATAATTAATTTCAACATAAATCTCGAAATTAACCAAAACCAAACCCCCTTGCCCACATCTCGGTATTCGATAAAATATATATCGAGAGATTTCTTATCTCCCCACGAGTTCATACATATCAAAACTCCCAAAATCCGACCACAGATGGCCCCTCAAATCCTCAAGTCAAGGTCTCCAATATCAACCCCTAATCCCCAATTTTTAACCCTTAATTTCCATAAATATTAGGCTAAATCAGTGAAATAATGCCATAGGATCGATTATTAGGTTCAAAAACTTACCTCCAGATGTTATCTCTAGAATCCCTCTTCAAAATCTGCCAAAACGCTCCGAACCCGACTTGAAATTTTGAAAACAACTCAAAAATCGCGAAGGAATTCTTTTATACCTTCTGGCCCAGGGTTTTCGCACGTGTGGCCCATCCATCTTGGTTGTATCTACAGCTCCCTCTGCGCTTCTGCGAGCCCGCACCTGCGGTCCCCTAACAGCAAGTGCGGTTATGACAACAGAGTTAGCTTCATCTGCTACATCCAACTTCCAAACTTTTCGCCACCATACGAAATCACCCGAGGCCCCCCCGAGACCTCAACCAAAGGCACAACCAAGTCCTATACAATTATCCAAACTTATACAAATCTTCAAAATACCTCAAACAACATCGAATCAACCAAAATACATCGGATTCAAGCCTAAGGTTCTAAAAATCCCCCGAATTATGCTTTTGTTAAAAAAATGTCTACCAAACCACGTTTGACATGACCTGAAATTTTGCACACACATCCTAAATGACAAGATGGATTTGCTGCAACTCCTGGAATTTCATTCCGAACCCTATATCAAAATGTCATCTATCAAGTGGAAATCGCCACAATTCCAATTTTACCAATTCAAGCCTAAATATACTTCGGACCTCCAAAGCACATTCTGATCACACTCCTAAGTCCTAAATCTCCTTCCGAAGCTGTCTGAACCATCATAACTCAAATCCGAACCCTTTAACATGTAAGTCAATATCCGATTGACTTTTTCAATTTAAGTTTTCACAAAAGAGACTAAGTGTCTCAAACCTTACCAAAACCTCTCAGAACCCGATCCAACCAACCCGATCACACATAGAACCAATAAACAAAGCAATAAGAAGCATAAATGGGGAATACGGACCAATAACTCATGAAACGACCGGCTACAGCCCACATTAGCTTGTAATAATATTTAACAGGATCTCTATGTCTATTAATACCCCCCAACCACCGACTGTTGAATTTAAGCATATACACAAAGTCGGCGCATTAAAATATTAATAGGAACTTACTTTAAGCCATGGTTGTTCAAGTAATATGGGTAATTGCCATAGAAGAACCTTGACAGAAAGCCCAGAGTCTTCTAGCCTGTGCCTATCTTAGGATGCTAGACTAATGGAGTCAAGGCGTATTTATAGGTAGGATAGGGACTCTTTGGCAAATACTTTAACCCTAGGGACTCCTCCTTAAATTATTATTACCCTAGGACTCCTTATATGAATTGTTTCTTTTCGTCACAGAAACTACCATATATGCATAACTATAGAATATTATCTGATATATTACTTCCTTTGGGAGACAAGGTAAATAATTTATAAAAATATATGTGGGTCATGCTAGAAGTCTCTAAAAGAAACGTTAAATATCTAACATTCTCCCAATTTTCCCACATATCAAAATGAGATAATCCTTTATGAAAGATAAACATAATAATATGGCCGTAGACTTTATCACTCAACTAAAAGTTATGCAGCAATCACTTTAACTAGAATATTTTATCACATGAATTATGGCGGTTATGCTTTTAAACAAACACTTCGTTTCATGTATTATAATGCACGATACATTCTAACAAAGTGTAAAATAACTTTATGAATGAAATTAATATAAGTCATTAAGTCTGCAACTTTATTGATCAAATGATCACAAATAATACATGAAAAATCAAAGTGTGCACTGTCATATATATTAAAATAAACATAATATCTAGACAAACTGTTAGAGAACAAAGCAAGGCTAAATTGAGCTACTAAGACCCATATGGGTTACCTGATCCTTGAAAATATTAGCCACCAGAAAGTAGTACTAACATGCTCAAGACTCACATCTTGCTTCTTCACATAGTCTCTAACCATCAAGTACATTATATTGATGTGCTTGCTTCAGTTGCCACTTTTATTATTCTTAGAAAAGAACATTATAACTGAATTGTCACAGAAGATTCTCAATGGCCATCAAATAGAATCGACAATCCTAAGGACAGAAATAAAGCTTGTCAACCATTACACATGTGATGTAGCTTCATAACATACTATAAATTCAGCTTCCATTGTGGATGTTGCAATAATAGTCTAATTGACACTTCTCCAAGATACAGCACCTCCCGAAAGTAGGAAAATGTATCCTAAAGTAGATTTACCGGTGTCTTTGCATCCACCCGTATCAGAGTCTGAATATCCAATCACCTCCAATCAGTCAGAGTATTTGTATGTGAGCTTAAAATCTTTGGTTCGTTACAAATATCTCAAAATCCGTTTACCCTCTTTTCAATGGTCAAGACAAGTGTTACTTTCATATATGCTAAACATTCCTATTGCAAAAGCAATATCATGTCTATTATAGACCTGTGCATACATACGGCTCCCAATAAGCAAAACATATGGAATGTCTTTCATTTGCTCCTTTTCCAATGCATTTTGTGAACACTAATTAAATGAGAATTTGTCACCTTTAATTATGGGTGCTGTTATAGGTGTATAGTTCTTCATCTCGAATCTCTCTTGAATTCTTTCAATGTAGGCCCTTTGATATAGTTCAAGTAATATTTGGGATCTATCTTTGTGAATCTTTATGTCAATGACATAAGAGGCTTTACCCATATCCTTCATCTCAAAATTCTGGATAAGGAACTGGTTAGTCTCGTGCAACAATCCAAATCACTACATGCAAGCAAAATGTCATCCATATATAGGACTAAAAAAGTATTTGCTCCCACTTATATTAAGGTATATTCATTGATCAATGATATTCTCCATAATCCAAATGAAGAAACAACATTATAAAATTTAATATACCATTGGCGGGAAGCATGCTTTAGCCAATAAAATAATTTATTCAACTTGCAAACAAGGTGGCTTTTGTCCTTATCAAAACAACCTTTAGGCTAATGCATGTGTACCTCCTCTTCAAGATCTCCATTCGGAAAAGTTGTTTTCACATCCATTTGATGTAACTCTAAATCAAAATGAGCTACTAATGTCACTATTATTCTTAATGAATCCTTCTTTAATACTAGAGAAAATATATCATGGTAATCAATGCCTTCCCTTTTAGTAAAACTCGTGGCTATATGTCTAATTTTATATCGTTCGATAATATCAAATGAGTCTCTTTTAGTTTTAAAGACCCATTTGGAACTTATAATAGAGGATCCCTTTGGTAATTCGACGAGATCCCAGACTTAATTTTTAGCCATAAATTCTAACTCTTCTTCCATCGCATCATACCAAAGTTTGGATTTTTTTCCACGCACGGCTTGTGAAAACGAGCATCGACCATCTTTTAGTACAATATCATAGTCAGACTCTTGGAGATATACAACATAGTCACCAAAAATAGTTGTTTTTCGAACTCTTGAATATTTTCTTACTCCCACTATTTCAGACACTTCTTCAGTGGATTCAGATAAAACGGGTTGATCTTCACGTGGCTCCACAAGTAGTGGTGGATCATGAACTTGTTCTTATTTGGATAATTCATGAGTATTCTTCTAATGAACATTAAAGTTCCCATATATACACGTACCACGGGTGGTTCCCTTATTTCTTCCAATTCTACTTTTTGAGTCAAACTGCTCCCACTTTCTTTATGTTCCTTAAGAAATTTAGCATTTCTAGCCTAAAATATTTTAGGAGAATGATAAGGACAATAAAACCTAATTCCCCTAGAGTGTACTGCAAAGCCTATAAAATAACCACGTATTGATCTTTCATCCAAATTCTTTAGTTGTGAGTTACAAACTCTCACTTCAGTCGGACATCCCCAAACATGTAAGTGATTTAAACTCTATTTTCATCCTTTCCATAACTCGAAAGATGTCTTGGAGACAACCTTGGATGGAACCCTAATTTAAACGTATACAGCAGTTTCTAAGGCTTCACTCCATAAGGATAAAGGTAAACTTGATTTTATAATCATGCTTTTTACCATGTCCATTAATATCTGGTTCCTTCTTTCCGCCACACCATTTTGTTGTGGTGTTCCTGGAATGGTATATTGATCGATTATACCTTCACTTTCAAGGAACTCACCAAATGGACCCTTAACTTGTCCCTTATCTGTGTACCTGCCATAATATTCTCCATTCCTATTAGATCTTACAATTTTGATTTGTGCACCAGTTTATTTCTCAACTTATGTTATGTAAATTTTAAAAGCATCAAATGCTTCTAATTTGCTAAATAGAAAATAGAGATACATATATCTTGAATAGTCATCAATAAATGAGATAAAATATCTCTCACCATTCAAGTAAGGGGTAAGAAAAGGTCTACATATGTCTGTATGTATGATCTCAAGCAATTTAAACTCCTTTTGGCATATTTAGTTAATTGGTTTATCTACTTACCTTTTATGCAGTCCATACAATTCGCCAAATCAAAAAATCAAGAGCTTCTAGAACTCCATGGATAACCAACCTCTTGACTCTTTCAACGGAGATGTGTCCCAATCTTTTGTACCAAAGACTTGATGTGTTTTCATTGATAAAACACACTTAGCGAAAACTTCTTTGTCATGCAATGTTAAAATATTGCATTCAAATGTGGGGTCTAGCTCAAGTTTATATAAATTTCCATTTAAATTTCAAAAACCTGTAACTTTATTATCTTTCAAAAGTTTTATAGAAGGGTAATGAAAATTCAAATCATATCCACGAATAGATAGTCTTGAAAGAGAAATGAAATTTCTAGAATATTCTGAAATATAAAAAGTATTTTCTAAATCTAAGTAAAAGTCATCCTTCAAAATGATACTATAAATCCCCACGCCTTCCACACGTGAACATGTCCTATTGCCATATTAGATGTATTGTTGACTTCCTATCAGTTTCCTCTGAGTTAGAAAGCCATGCATGATTTTGGCAATGTGAATTGTAGCACGTGAATCATTCCACCATGTATTATCAGAAATTTTAGTAAAATTAGATTCATAATATACAAAGGTAAAATTACCTTTTGTCTCAGGTCATTTCTTGTATTTCAGGCAATCCTTCTTCCAGTGTCCCTTCTTCTTACAGAAGCAGCAAGGATCTTTGCCAAATGTGCTTTTCTTTTTCATAGGAAAACCTTTTTCGCTTCTTTGTATTTCTCTTACCATGAATCACCATATTAACACTTTTCAGGAGTCTCATGCTTCAGCCTATTTTTTTCTTGAACTTACATGGTCAAAAGTTTGTTGATTGACTATTTATCCTTATCTATGTTGTAAGAAATCTTAAACGGGCTATATTCCATCAAAAGTGAGTTTGGGATGAAATGCACAAGAAATGGTTTAGACATATCAACCTCAAGGGACTTGAGTTTAGCAGCAATGGCTCTCATCTCCATAATATGCTCATGGACTGTACGACTTCTGTTGAAAGTCATTCTTGCGAGCCTCTTCATAAGAGTGTTGGCCAATGCCTTGTCAGATATTATGAATTGTTCATCAATTTCCTTCATGTAAGCTTTGACCTTATTGTTATTAGCGATAGAACACCTATGTTTTAGATTATGTGGGCTTTAATGAGAATTCAACTTAAGCGATTAGATTGCTCTAACTGCTCATAATTAGCCTTCACTACTAGCATACTTGATTCTGTGGGAATAGGCAGTTCTTCCACACAGAGTGCCATGTTCAGATTCCGAGCACCATAAAGTGAGAAGCACTTCTCTTTCCATTAAGCATAATTATTATCAGAAAGCATTGGAATTCTAGCATTCTCATAGAAATAGCGATAGTAAAAGCTGTAAAGATTGCAAAATAAGGATACACATACGTAAGCTATAAAGTACAATCCATCAAAGGTGAATCGCGTAAAATACTGATTCTAAGTAAATTCTAGACCCTCCTGTGGGCAGAGATTGCAACCCATGCATAGAATTTACTTTGCTTTATTTGACTAGTAAACCAAAATACATAAAAATTAATTCGTACACGTGGGCATAAGATAATTTTCAACTTAATGGTTTACTATTTCATTCTAATTAATCTTACCAAAATGATTACCTCCTATAAGGCCGAACTACCATTTTAATAAGATAACTAGACTAAATACATGTCATCATAAACTTTAACCACTAAACTTTATGTGATTAAATAACTCAATTTTTTATATTAAATATTAAAGATGATGTAGCCACTATTAATACATCACATAAAAGAAAATTCAAAACTGACATCTTACTATAATTAACTTAAACTATCATTGTAAGAAAAATGTTGATTTATTAAAATAGGCATATCAGATATAAGCTTAACACTATATTACCCCAAGGTTAATTCTTGTAATTAGGACATTACTAAAACCGCTTCAATCGAGCGAGATTATTAATATATACAAAATCATCTAATGATAGAAAACAGAAACAAATGGCATGACTTTAAAACTTAAATCAATACATACTGTTACTCATATTATTGTATAAAACTATAGAATCCTTGTTGAACTACAAATCCCATAAAGCACTAAAAAAAATATAGCTTAAATTGAAACAACCAGAGAATTAGAACCAAGAGATCATGGATAAATTTATTGTTACACCTTACGATGATGTTACATCTTGCAGTATTATATTAAGATAATGTTACGCATCGCAATAATATATTGTTATGATAATGTTACGTTTTGCAATATTATATTACGATAATGTTATATCATGCAGTAATATACGTCGAATTTATTGTAAGATAATTGATAGCAGTTCAGGGAAGATTATAGGACATTATAATTGTTATTTTATTTCAAACAAGTGACGAGTAAATTCCTGAAGGTGAGAGGTTAAATAAATCAAAGAAAATAAATTTTGTCGAAGTTTGGCATTTTGAAATAAAATATGAGCCGAGCTAAAATACCCGATATTTATAAACTAGTATCATATAAGGTATTCCCGCCATGATAGTAAATGTATAAGATGTGTTAAAAGTAAGTAGTATTTTATATAATTTAAAATAATTTTTAATTTTATAAATAATTGATTAATTATCGAATATTGCGATACCACCTAATTAGTTATTGAATAAAGTTTAAATTTAACAACAAAGGAATTACGTGGCAGCAATATATGTTGTATTGCATGACTCTTAAGTCATTTACAGTAAGGTGGCAAGTTTTAAAGCATTCATTCAAGAGGTTCAGAAAGGAACACTTTCAAATCTGAATATCCAAACTTTCTACTTCTACTGCTATTTCAAGTTCTGAACGGTGATGTTGCTAAAATTTGATGCAAGGAGTATCCATTACTAATTACTATTTGAAGGAAAAAGAATTCTCGTTCATGATTCAAGAATAGTTCTCGAGAATTAACTGAAGAGAGTGATATATATTTATGCTCTAGGTATGTTAAGGCTATTTTTTTTTTGTCATAATCGATATTGTTACGATCCTAGTTCACCAATTGTGAATTTGTCATGATGGCACCTAGTCTCTGCGACTAGGTAAGCCTTACACGTTGCGGAATTAATAATTTCTACGAAAAAGAACCATAGAATACTGAATAACATAAAGAAATGTTTGGAGTTTCCACCTGGCACAATACACTGAAATACCAAATGCTATAAATAACTCCCAAAATTCGGAATCCCACGGGCTACACAGGCTATAGAAGAACATACGATGCTCTAATCACCAGAATAGATCAATACAAGAAGTACGGAATAGCTACTAGCTAACTATAGATAGAATGAGAGGGAGATTCTTTGGATCTGCGGATGCTGCAGATGCATACCTCAAGTCTCTGTGTATAGTTCCTGGATCACTGATAGTGCGCTTAAACATGATAACAATAACCAACAGTGTAAGGCAGAAAATAATCATAATAAACAACTATAAAAATAGGATAGAAGCTGCAAGTCAATGACAATTAAGCTAAGTAAGGAAAATAACACAACAAGGTATCACTCGATATCAGGATGCCATATGGACCTCCTAGGATACCATCCTATAGCCTCTTTTTCCTCAACTATCCAGTGGATCTCCCGGGAAACTAACCCGTAGTCCATCGCATTTGAATATATGGAGGATCATCCGGGAATAGAACCCGTAATCCATCATACCAATGTCTGGAGGTACTTCGGGGAATTGAACCCGTAGTCTATCATATCAATTTCTGGAGGATCTCTTGGGAATCGAACCCATAGTCCATCATACAAATATATGGCGGATCTCCCGGGATCGAACCCGTAGTCCATCATATCAATTTCTGGAGGATCTCCCGGGAATTAAACCCATAGTCAAACATATCAATTTCTGGATGATCTCCCGTGAATCGAACCCGTAGTCCATCATATCAATTTAAATGCGTAACTACAACCACGAATTTACAGGAAAAATCAAATATGGAACAACAGCAATTAGGTATGACTAACCTAGCATGTTTCACGTAGTATAATTTAGGTAAATAAGCAGTTAACCAATTAATTCTATCTAATCATGCTTTTCTAATTAACGCAGATTAATCTTGCGTTTGAAATGAGTCAAAAAATGGTAAAACATAGTTTAAACAACTCAAGTAAAGTAGATTTTTAAACAATTAGCACAAGTACACGCTCATCACCTCGCGTACAAGGTTTTTGAATCATCGGATATGAATTCGCAAGGGGAGAGGTCCCCCACACAAGGTTATACAAGCCACTTACCTCGAACCGGTACAAAAATCACTATGAAACGATGCTCTTTCCACGATAATCCGACTCTGAGTAACCCAAATCTATTCAAACCAATTACATATTGTAAGCAACATCGCAAGTAACTAATTCCACTTTAAAATTAAAGCTAAGGCGCGAAAAATAGGTAAATTACCAAAACTCCCCTCAAGCCAACGTCTCGGAGACAAATAATTTTAAAATTTTCAGAAACCTAGTACTCTCACGAGTCTAACCATATAAAAATCTCCCAAATCGGAGGTCAAATGCCCCCTCAAATCCTTACAATTAGGTCTAAGAACTTTACCCCAATTTTCATTCAAATCCAAAATTAAAGGTTAAATTTGAGGTTTGATTAGTGGGTATTAATCATAAGGGAGTAAGGAATCGTTACCCAATGGTTGCCTCTGAAAAGCCCTCAAAACAGCTCGCCAAACCGAGCTCTCTTGCTTAAGGTTTTGTAAAAATGGAAGAAACCTCATTTTGAAATATTAAAAACTGCCTAAGGGTTTTGTTTAATGCGAATGCAGAGGAAGTCTTGCGTTCTCGGAGAGGAAATTAATAGGCTGGGAAAAATGACCTTCGCGAATGCAAAGGTGAGAATGCAAATGCGAAGAGACTGGGGCTGGGCCCTATGCGAACGCGATGAAGAAACAGGTGAGGCTACGTGATCGCGGGTCTCCAATCGCGAACGCATTGAAAAAATTCGACACCTTCCAGAATTACCCTGCGTGAATGCCTAGAGTGGGATATGAACGCGATGAGAAGGAAGGCCAAGCTATGGGAACGCGGTACCTCCTACGCGAACGCGTAGAAGGAAATCTGACCTCCAATTTTCTGCTGCAATTCCAAAACTCCAATTGCTCCGTTGAGCATCTGAAACACACCTGAGGCCCCCGGGGCCTCAACGAAACCCATGGACATATCCCCCATAACATCATTACAAATTGTAGCAATCCTTAAACCACATAAAACAACTGAGGAAAGTTGAATTAACCAATGATTCAAGCCTAAGAACCTCAAGTTCATCCAAAACGCACTTTCGATTCAAAATCTAATCCACACCCGTCCAATTGACCTGAAACTTTGCACCCACGTCCCAAATGACATGACGGTGCTTCAGCAAATTCCGAAATCCTATTCTGGCCCTCAGATCAATTTCACTATTGGACCGGAAATCTCCAAATTCTAACTTTTGGTATTTCTAACCTAAATGAGCTACAGACATCCAAAATACATTACGAAAACGCTCCCAATCACGAAATCACCTAACGGAGCTAACGGAACCATCGGATTCCCATTTTGAGGTCGTCTTCACACTGTTCCAATTACGGACCATTTTCCAACACCTAAGCCTTATTTAGGGACTAAGTGTCCCAAAAAACTCTCAATTCTAACACCGAATGTCCCGACAAACCAAAATAGCAGAAATAAACTTAGGGGAAACAGTTAATGGGGGAATGAGGCTTAAATTACAAAGACGACCGGCCGGGTCATCACATTCTCCTATACTTAATCATTCGTTCGTCCTCAAACGAGCATAGAGAACATACCTGAAGTAGCAAATAGATCTGGGTATCGGCTGCGCATATCCGCTCGGTCTCCCAAGTCGCTTCCTTGGTCGGCTAAAGCCTCCAGTGAACCTTTACTGAAGCTATATCCTTTGAACTGAGCTTCCGGACCTTCCTGTCTAATATTGACACTAGCTCCTCTACATAGGACAAGTCATTGTCTAAGTGGACTGAAGTGAACCCCAACACGTGAGACGGGTCACCGTGATACCTCTGAAGCATAGAGACATGAAATACCGGATGAACCCCGGCCAAACTGGGAGTTAAACCAAGCTCCCAAATCTCAAAAGGGCCAATGAACCTCAGACTCAACTTTCCTATCTTTCCAAACCTCATGACGCCTTTCATAGGCCCAAAGCAGAACCCGCTCACCAAACATAAAGGAAACATCACAAACCATCCAGTCCGCGTAACTCTTTTGTCTGGACTGCGCGGTACGGAGTCTATGATGAATCACCTTAACCTTCTTGACCGCATCCTAGACCAAATCAGTGCCTAAAAGCTTGGCCTCACCCGGCTCGAACCAACCCACCGGGGATCTACATCTCCTACCATATAAGGCCTCATACGGCGCTATCTAAATGTTGGATTGATAACTGTTGTTGTACGAAAACTCAACCAATGGAAAGAAATGATCCCATGACCCTCTGAACTCAATCACGCACGCACAGAGCATATCCTCTAGAATCTGAATGGTGCGCTCGGACTCTCCGTCCATCTTTGGGTGAAAAGTTGTGCTCATAGTCACCTGGGTACCCAACTCCTGCTGACGCAAAATCTTCAAGGCATGAACAATAGCAGCTAACTCAAGGTCATGGACAGGATAGTTATTTTCATGTACCTTCAATTGTCTGGACGCGTAGGCAATCACCCTACTGTCCTGCATCAACATCGCTCCAAGTCCGACTCGCGAGGCATAAATTAAACTACATAGGACCCCGAACCTGTAGACAAAATTAAAATAGGGGCTAAAGTCAAGGCCGTCTTGAGCTTCTGAAAGCTCACTTCAGACTCGTCTGTCCATTGAAAGAGAGCAACATTCTGGGTCAATCTAGTCATAGGGGCTGCAATCGATGAAAACCCATCCACAAAACGATGGTAATACCCCGCCATGCCAAGAAAACTGTGGATCTCTATAGCTAAGGAGGGCTTGGACCAACTCTGCATGGCCTCCACCTTCTTCGGATCTACCTGAATGCCCTCAGTCGATACCACGTGGCCTATGAATGCCACAGAACTCAACCAAAACTCATATTTTGAGAACTTTGCATTTAATTTCTTTTCTCTCAGGCTGTGAAGCACTATCCTGGGGTGCTGCTCAGGATCTTCCCGACTCCGGGAGTATACAAGAATATCATCTATGAAAGCAATGACAAAAGAGTCGAGATAGGGCCTGAATACACTGTGCATCAAACGCATAAAAGCTACTGGGGCGTTGGTCAACCCTAATGACATGACAAGGAACTCGTAATGACCATACAGAGTCTTGAGAGCAGTCTTTGGTATATCCAGCTTCCCAATCTTTAGCTGGTGATAACCTGAGCGCAAATCAATCTTAGAAAACACTTGTGCGCCCTGAAGCTGGTCAAATAGATCATCGATACGAGGAAAGGATATTGGTTCTTCACTATAACTTTGTTCAACTGATGTAATCGATACACATGCACTTAGAACCATCCTTTTTCTTTACGAACAAGATAGTAGCATCCCACGGTGAAACATTGGGTCGAATAGAACCCTCATCAAGCAATTCCTGTAACTAATCCTTCAACTTATTCAACTCAGGATGAGCCATATGGTAAGGAGGAATGGATATGAGAGGAATGCCCAACAACAAATCAATACCAAGCTAAATGTCATGATCGGGCAGCATGCCCGGAAAATCAGCTAGAAACACATCGGGGAAATCTCGTACCACTGAGACAGAGTCAATAGAAGGGGTATTAGCACTAACATCTCTCACATAAGCTAAATACGCATTGCACCCCTTCTTAACCATATTCTGAGCTTTAAGAAAAGATATAACTCTACTGGGAGTGTGATCAAAAGTACCACTCCACTTAATACGCGGAATACCTGGCATAGCCAGTGTCACTGTCTTAGCGTGACAATCAAGAATAGCATACTGGGGCAACAACCAGTCCATGCCCAAGATAATATCGAAATCAACTACATCAAGTAATAAAAGATCTGACCTGGTCTCAAAATAACGAATAGTAACCAAACATGATCAATATACGCGATCAACAACAGGGTAATCTCCCACGAGAGTAGAAACATAAACAGGAGAGCTCAAGTCTCTCGGGTTGTACCCAAATGCGGGGCAAAATAAGATGACACATAAGAATAAGTAGAGCCTGGATCGAATAGAACCGATGCCTATATGTGACTAACCAATATAATACATGTGATAACAGAATCGGAGGTGACAGCCGTGTCACGATCAGGAATAGCATAAAATCTAGCCCAGCCTCTCCCTCGGGGGCAACCTCTATCTCCCCGATCCGCGCCCCTGGCTGGCTGGGCAGGTGGAGTGGCAGCTGGATCTGGAGCGATGGCCTGCTGACCCTGTTGAGCATGCTGAGGCTGTGGAGTCTGAGAAGGCACACCCCTCCCATGTCTGGGGCACTCCCTAACTATGTGGCTGGTATCCCCGTACTAATAACAAGCTCTGGGCCTTTTAATGAGATTTTTGGGATATGGGGCCAAACCCTCTTCTCTCTTTCGCCCATCTACCTCCCGTAGTGGTCCTTGCTTTTAATAAAGCAGAACGGGGCAAATTTCTCGTACTTTCTCAGTGTGCCCCCCTTTTTCGAGCGCCAAGGACACGGAACCCAAAACCAGCTACCCAAGCCAAGGTACTCGCCCTTTGGAAAGGTTCTTTAATGTGAATTGCGAACAACCCACAAGGGTGGTATGATTGAAACATAGTTTGAATAGGGGCACAAGTCTAGAGCTATGGTATGGAAAATAGATGACTGATTGGGCCCACCCCCGCTAGACTGACCTCTGGAGGTACCCCACGTAGGAGGCACACTATAAAGTAGAGGTGCATAATAAGGCTCCTGAGATCTAGGAGGAGCTGGAGTACTATTGAATGAAGGAAGAGCTGAGTGAACTAGGAGACCCGTATAGCCCCTACCATGACATCTTACTACTGATGTACGGGTACCAAAGTTAATGACCCAACTCTCGAGACCTCTTGGCCTCTCTCTCTCTGGCGTGCATACCCTCTATTCTCCTGGCTGTGCTCACTACCTGCTGATAGGGTATATCCATCTCCAACTCTCAAGCCATGCTAGACCTGATAGGAGGAATAAGACCCTCAATAAACCGGCGAACCCTCTTTCGAAAAGTAGCCACTAAAGCAGGTGCATGTCTGGCTAACCTAGTATAACGGATGGCATACTCACAGAATGTCATAGGTCCCTAGCGCAAATGCTCAAACTCAGCATGCCATGCATCTCAGAGGCTCTGGGAAACAAACTCCCTCTAAAACATATCTGAAAACTGAGTCCAAGTCAGGGAGGCAACCTCGCCCAGACTATCTAATCCAAAGGTCCGCCACCAATCATAGGCCGCTCCCCGAAGTTGGAAAGCTTCAAAAGAAACACCGCTCGAGGAAGTAATACCCATGGTGTGAAAGATGCGATGACAATCCTCCAATATCCCCAAAGCATCATCCATAGTTGGTCCGCTGAAAATAGGAGGGTCATACTTTTTGAATCTCTCCAGTCTACGCTGCTCATCCTCCGAAGCAGGTGCCCCATCTCCGGGCTAAACCGGTACTGCAGGTTGGACGAGGATGATATTTGGAATTTCTCCCATATGCACCCTCTGCTCCGGAGTGCAGGCTGCGGGAGTCTGGGCTCCTCCCAAAGCCTGGGACGTGGCTGCAGGGAGGGGAAGCAACCCTGCTTGTGACAGCGTCATATGCATTCTCATAAACCGTGTCAATGCCTCCTGAACAGCTGGAGTAGTGGTGGTTGTGGGCGTGTCAGGTGCCTGAGTCCTGGTTGGATCCACTAGTGGTACCTCGGCTGCCACTCGCGCAGGTGCTCTGGCTGCACCACGCGCACGTCGACGACCCATGCCCTGGCCCCTACCTCTGGCGGATGCAGGAGAGGGTGCGGGTGCCTGATCGTCCTAGGTCGTGCGTTTCATCACCATCAGTAAGAGAATAGAAACAGAAGTTTAGAGTCGGTGTCAAAAAAATAGCACGACGGGGAATTCAATGAAGTGAAGATTTTTCCTAAACAGTTACATAGCCTCTCGTAGATAAGTACAGATGTCTCTTTGTCAATCAGCGGGAGACTAATAAACCGGCCAGTGTCCTGTGACTCCTATGAACCTAGGGCTCTGATACCAACTTGTCAAGACCCTAGTTCACCAATTGTGAACCTGTCATGTTGGCACCTAGTCTTTGCGACTAGGTAAGCCTAACACGTTGCGGAATTCACAATTTCTACAAAAACTAACCATAGAATACCAAATAGCATAAAGAAATGTTTGCAGTTGTCGCGTGGCACAATACACTGAAATACCAAATGCTATAAATAACTCCCAAAACCCGGAATCCCACGGGCTACACAGGCTATAGAAGGACATACGATGCTCTAATCACCAGAAATACAAGAAGTACGAATAGCTACTAGCTAACTATAGGTAGAAAGAGAGGGAGACTCTTCGGATCTACGGACGCGGCATATGCTTACCCCAAGTCCCCGGGTATAGCTCCTGGATAAGTGATAGTGCGCTCTACCAGAAGTACCTGCATCTGCACATGAAAAACATGCGCAGAAGAGGCATGAGTACATGACAGTGTTACTCAGTAAGTGTCTAGAGTAACATCGATTGAGTAGTGACGAGGAAGATTAGGGCCCTACTGGCAATAAACATGATAACAATAATGAACAGTGTAAGGCAGAGAATAATCAGAAAACAAAACAACAATAAAAATAAGATAGAAGCTGGAAGTCAATGACAATTAAGCTAAGTAAGGAAAATAACACAACAAGGTATCACTCGATATCAGGGTGCCATATGGACCTCCCAGGATACCGTCCTGTAGCCCCTTTTTCCTCAACTGTCCAGTAGATCTCCTGGAATCTAACCCATAGTCCATCGCATTTGAATATCTGCAGGATCTCCCGGTAATCGAACCCATAGTCCATCATACCAATGTCTTGAGGATCTCCTGAGAATCGAACCCGCAGTCCATCATATCAATTTCTGGAGGATCTCCTAGGAATCGAACCCGTAGTCCATCACACCAATATCTGGAGGATCTCCCTGGAATCGAACCCGTAGTCCATCATATCAATTTCTGGAGGATCTCCCGAGAATTAAACTCGTAGTCCATCATATCAATGTCTAGAGGATCTCCCGAGAATCGAACCTGTATTCCATCATATCAATTTAAATGCGCAACCACAACCAAAAATTTAAAGGAAAAATTAAATATGGAACAACATCAATTCGGTATGAATAACCTAGCATGCTTCACGTAGTACAATTTAGGCAAATAAGCAATTAAGCAATTTATTTTATTTAATCATGCTTTTCTAATTAACGCATATTAATCTTGCGTTCTAAATCAGTCAAATAAATTGAGAAACGCAGTTTAAAAAACTCCAGTAAAGTGGATTTTTACACAATTAACACAAGTACACGCTCTTCAACTCGCGTACAATGCTTTTAAATCAGTAGATAAGAAGTACTAAGGGGAGATCTCCCCTACATAAGGTTAGACAAGTCACTTACCTCAAACCGGTATCCGACTCCGAGTTGCCCAAATCTATTTAAACCAATTACATATTATTAGTAACATCACAAGTAAATAATTTCACTATAACAATTAAAGCTAAGGCGCAAAAATAGGTAAAATGACCAAAACGACCCTTAGGCCAACTTCTCGGAATCGAATAATTTTCATATTTTCGGAAACCTCGTACTGTCACGAGTCTAACCATATAAAAATCTCCAAATAGGAGGTCAATTCCCCCCAAATCCTCACAATTAGGTCTAAGAACTTTACCCCAATTTTCATTCAAAATACAAAATTAAAGGTTGAATTTTAGGTTAGATTAGTGGGTATTAATCATAAGGGAGTAAGGAATCATTACCAAAATCATTGCCTCTGAAAAGACCTCACAAAATCTCCAAAACCGCGCTATCTACCTTGAGTTTTTGTAATAATGGAAGAAACCTCATTTTGAAATATTAAAAACTGCCCAGGGTTTTGTTCATCGCGAACAAAGAGGAAGTCACATTCGCGGAGAGCAAATTCATAGGCTGGGAAAAATGACCTTCGCATACGTGAAGAGACTGGAGTTGGGCCTTATGCAAACGCGACAGCCATGATGTGAACGCAATGAAGAAATAGGTGAAGCTACGCGATCGCAGGTCTCCAATCGCGAACGCATTGAAGTAATTCGACACTTTCCAGAATTACCCTACGCGAACACGTAGAGTGGGATGCAAACGTAATGACAAGGAAGGCCAAGCTATGCGAACGCGGTACCTCCTACGCGAATGCCTAAAAGGAAATCTGACCTGCTATTTTCTGCTACAATTCCAAAACTAATTGCTCCGTTGATCATCAAAAACACACCCGAGGCCCCTGGGGCCTCAACCAAACCCACTGACATATCCCATAAACTCGTTCATGCTTGTACAAATCCTTAAACCACCTAAAACAACGCCGGAACTTCGAATTAACCAATGATTCACGCCTTAAAACCTCAAGTTCATCCCAAACACGCTTTCGATCCAAAACCTAATCCACACTAGTCCGATTGACCTGAAACTTTGCACGCACGCCCCAAATGACATGATGGTGCTTCGAAAACTTCCAAAATCCCGTTCTGACCCTCAGATTAAAATTTCACTATCGAACCAGAAATCTCCAAATTCTAACTTTCGGCATTTCTAGCCTAAATGAGCTACGAACATCCAAAATACATTCCGAACACGCTCCCAACCCCGAAATCACGTAACGAAGCTAACGGAACCATCGAATTCCCATTCTGAGATCATTTTCATACTGTTCCGAATACGGACAATTTTCGAACACTTAAGCTCTCATTTAGGGACGAAGTGTCCCAAAACACTCCGAATTCTAACACCGAACGTTCCGGAAAACCAAAATAGCAGAAATGAACGTAGGGCAAACAGTTAATAGGGGAACGAGGCTTATATTTCAAAGACGACCAGCCGGGTCGTCACAGATACGACACAAACAAAATGTGCAAATGCATAATTTGTATACAGACTGTATTCATAGAAATTTTAGAAATGCTTATGTTCTTCATTTTACATGTGTCACATTATTCTATCCTCTGTTCATGGGTCTTATTAAAATACGTAAGTGGAAAATTTTGCTTCATGGCGCTAAAAGTATTTCATGATTTACATAGTTATCCAGACTTACAGGTTGAGTCAATTACTCTTTATTTCTTCCATGTCAATTATGTGCTTATTTATGTGCCTTACATACTCTGCACATTATTTGTACTAACGTTCCTTTTTCCTAGGGGCGCTGTGTTTCATGCCCGTAGGTCCCGATAGATAGGTCGAGAGCCCTCCAAATAGGCTATCCGCTCATCGAAAGATGTTGGTATGCTCTATTTACTTAGAATTTTCTTGTTTTGTTGGTATGATTTAGACATGTATTGTTTGGTATGGCGGAAATCTGTCTCGACCTTTATAAAAATTTCATATTCTTAGAATCTTGTAGACATATGTCATGTATGTACGATATTGTATGGCTGTGTCGGCCAATATTCAAGGTACGAGTAGTTATTTTGGGCTTGTAGGCCGGTATGTCTTATGTATAGATTGGTATTATATGTTGTCTTTCCTATTTTATGGCAGCCTCTTAGGCTCAGTTATTCATAGTATGACATGAAAAGATACGTTATGTTGGTACTCGGTTAAGTAAGGTACCTGGTACCCGTCGCGGTCCATCGGTTTGGGTCATGACAAAAGTGGTATCAGAGCAGTTCAGTCCTAGGGAGTCTACAAGCTGTATCAAGTATAGTCTTGTTTATGGATATGTCGTGCACCACAGCTATAAACAAGAGGCTACATGACATTTAGGATTGTCGCTCTTTTTTCTTACTCTAGATCGTGTGGTAGATCTCACTTGTAAGAATTTAAATTCTTAAACTCTATCTTATTCGTAATACAATGATACCTACCTCTAAAAAGATAGTTGGAAAGAGGGATAGCTGTGGACGAGCCGAGTCAAAGGAATTCGATTTTCCTGTGATGACTGTGATAAGTAAATATGAGGTCTTTAGCAGATTATGGGTGTAAAAGTTATAAGCTTCCTAATATGAAACCTTATGGAAAGAATGACTATCCACTTTTATGGTGAGGATGATAACAGTAGAGTGTTACAGGACCTATAGTCAAATGAAGAAAAAGATGAAAGGTGACGGGACTTAGATAACAAAATAGTATATGCCATACAGTTACATCCTCATTTAGAAAAATAAGTTCGCAACTCTAATGTGATTAATAAAAGGAAAAGTTAGACCGTAGAGTAATAGAAATTAGTATGGACTGCTGAACAAGATAAACTAAACATGAACAAGGAACTAAGTGATTTGGTAATAGTCAGCATCACGAAAATTTCATATTGCATTCTAGAAATAATAGAATAGACAGTAGAAGAAGATCCCTGATGAATTTGGAGAACGATCATTCAGGGAGACGCTTTCGTAAATCAAGCAAGGTGAGCAAAGTTAAGCTTAAGAGACTGTATGTGCCAGTTACACTAAGTGTTCACCTTTGCGAGCATGGGACTTTTTTATCCTTGGTCCACAAGGATTACCGCAAGTCGAGTAAGGGTCATTGATAATGTGAAAGAATGCCAAAGTTGAAAAGGAAAAATACCTATAGGTAGGTCATCATAGCTCCAAGTATTAGTGTTCCCCTAAAGGGGAAATATGGAATAATAAAGGAAGATTGCGATAAATAAATAAGAAATGGATTAGGTTGCACTTATCCAAAAGGATGTACAGGTTCCTGCACGGGATGTTACTTATAGATAAGGGGCCAGTAAGTAAGGCAAGTTAAGACAAAGAAATAACCAACAAAAAAAAAAGATTACGCAAAATATGGATATGAGAATAGGACAACGAATAATTTGTTGTTGATTCACGAAGATCCTAGTCATGACTAGACAAGAGGTTACATGCAAATCAATAGATCGTGAAAGATAAACAGAGTCAACCCCAACATAGGGAATTCATCCTCACAGTATGACATTATAATATCTGAAATAGAATCATATGGGGAAGTTAAAAAGGTACCGTACGAGTGCTACAAAAATAAAGAGAGTGCCACTGGGAAGACAGTAAAAATATTAGTTCAGAAGCAACCACAAGCTCCGGGGCATAGAGGTATGTAACTACGAATAAGTATAGGCAACGAAGGACATCAGAAGGTTCGTCGAGTATACAATGTAATAAGCCCATAGCTTTACAAGAGTCAGAGGGTGCTCCCTAATTACTACAATGGAAGACTAGCTGTGGAAATAAGGAAGAAGGCTTCAACCTAAATATAGTAACTCGAAGGAGAAACGGTAATTTAAATGCAGTCTCACAAAAAAAAAGTATGCCCTAAAAAAGAAAGTGGCACCTACCGCGGCTAATGAACGAGGAGAAAGATCAAAGGTAATATTCGAGACTATATGAGTTGCACAAAATTCTGGCATGTGTGAGAACTAGGACGAGTCAAGTATGCAAGCAACAAGGGGCAGAAAGACCAGGAAAAGTAATTGCACATGTTTAAAGAAAGTTGAGATAGAATGAAATGAATTATTCGATCAACGATCTAGAGTTAGTACATTGTGCGTACATTCAAGATTTTGGAGCATTATCCATGCAGCATATAGGGTCGGATGCACGCTTATCGAAGCGGCGCCACGCGATACCACTTCGTCAAATTTTTTTGACTATATATATATATATTAGTAGTATACGGAAATGGATAAGTAGGAAAAAAAGACACTGCTTGACATAAATTGTGTCTTGGTGTGGTTGTTATGTTCTTGATTTTGCTCTACGGGGTCAAAGGTTCAAACCTCAACTAGCACAGTTTTCTTTTGCAAATATTTGAGAGAGCCGTTTTGGTTAAAAATTTTGATAAAGTGGAATTGAACGCAGTAAATTTTTATCTTAAGACTCAACAAAACCGATGGGCTAAGGCTATTTGTTGTCAAAAAGTAAGATAATCAACCGAATTCTACTATAAATTTTGACACCGCTTACAAAAATTCCTGTGTACGCCCCTAGCAGCAAATTTGTTGATAATCATACACGCATAGAAGATTCTGGTATATGTTAAAACAAATAAGTGACCCCAGGGCATAGATAAAGGATTGAATGTTAGAATATTGTATCATAGATACTCAGAATATTGTATCATAGATATTTCATAACACCCATGAAAGGCTAAGGTAATAACTAATACCAGAGGAAACTAAAGAATTACATCATCAAGTAAATCAGGAGTCTAATTATTTCACCTAGAAAAGTAATAGAAGTTGTGCTTGAGAACATGACAGAATCACTCTTAATATCATATGTTAAAGAGAAATAACACAACAACCATAATCTATAATAGCTCTACAAGGAAGCCAGATAGAATAAGTACTAGCCTCCTAAGAAATTAGTACGAAGCTCCCACCGGATTGTGTATGTACTAGAGGTGTGATTATTATAATATAGCTTCAAGTTATGGATGTGAATTATACCTAGGTGCAAGGGAAATCATGAAATAGATAGATGATACGATGCGAGATTTTAAGATCAGTAAGGTAAAGGTGAATAACATATGGGATACTCAAAGGAAGAAGATCGTGAAAAGTTCATACTATATATATATATATATATATATATATATATATATATATATATATATATATATATATATATATATATTGTGATGACCTGGCTCGTTGTCACGTGAGTTACTGCCCCGTTTTCATCATTTTATGCTCCTACATGTTTCGTTATTTGTATTCGGCGTGTTGGAATTAAACCATATTGGTTTTGATAAGAAATGAGATACTTTGACTCTTTAAGGAAACCTTCTTTTTGAAAAAGTCAACTGGATGTTGAATTATGGGTTAGAGAGCTCGGATGTGACTTTTGGTGATTCGGTTAGGTTGGGATCATTTGTGACTTAGGAGCGTGATCGCAAGTGGTTTTGGAGGGCCGGTGAAAAAATAAGCTTGAATTGGCGAAGTTAGTGTTTTGGCGATTTCCGGTTGAAAGGTGAGATTTTGATCCGAGATTCGGAATGGAATTTCCATTTCTAGAGTTGTAGTAGCTTCATTAGGTGATTTGGGATGTGTGTGCACAATTTTAGATGATTCGGAAGTGTTTTGGTCATGCTTTTGATCAAATGCGTATTTTGGTAGTTTAAGAAGAACTTAGGCTTGAATCCGTCGAGAAATGATGATTTTAGTGTTGTTGGATATGTTTTGATGATTGGAGCGAGTTTGACTTAGGTGTTATAATGTGTTGGTACTTTTGGTTGAGGCCCCGGGGGCCTTGGGGTGATTCTGGTTGGCTAACGGGATGAAATTTGGAGTTTAAGGGCTGCTGATATATTTGGTATCTGGTTCTGCGGAAATGAACCGCGGAAGCGGTTACGCAGAAGCGTATGGGGAGTCGTCGAAGCAAAGTTTGTCCTTTTGGAGATTTCCGCAAAGAGCGGACGATTTTCCGCATAAGCGTCTTACGCAGAAGCGATTAGTGACCGAAAAAGCGATCCATGGCATAGTGGTGTAGTTCCGCAGAAGCGGAACCATTACCGCACAAGCGAGTGCGCAGAAGCGGTATGGTTGTCGCAGAAGTGAAAAGGCCTGTACAGAGGTATTAAAGTTCTATCTTTGGAAAACTTTTGAAAGAACCTAATATTTGCACTTCGGACTTGGAGGTTTTTGTGCGATTTTGGTGAGGTAATCAATGGACTTCATTGAGGTAAAGAATTCTAAGCCTAATACATAAATCTAATGTGGCATTACACGAATTAAGGGTGAAAAATCAAGGAATTTGGGATCAAAATGGAGATTAGGGCTTGAACTTAAGAGAAGGAAGAATGGGTAATTTAGGGGTCAATTGGACTCCAATTATGGAGATTTGTTTTACATGTATAGATTCGTGATGAGATAAGGAATCCGATGATGATAAATTTTCTAACTTTCGAGAAGTGGGCACGGGGCTCGGGTTTTGCAAATTTCGATATTTTTCGAGTCTTTTTGATTGGGTTATATTCCCTTAGCGTATCCTAACGTATTCGTTGTGGTTTTGGCCAGATTAGACGCGCGACGAGGTAGATTTGAGAGGAAAAGGCATAGCGAGCTAGACGCCGGCTATAGGTAAGTAATGATTTTAAATGATGTCATGAAGGTTCAAAACCTCAAATTTGCACAACGTAGTTCTATGTTGAGATGAGACACGCATCGTATGACGAGCGCGAGGTCATTTACTATTGGGAATTGTGACTTGATCCGTCCCGGGTTGATATTTTACCGGATATTTCATAAAGACTTGTTGTTTTTCACTATGACTTGGGCTTATTTCCATACTTGGGCTTCTTGCCAACTATTTGAAACCATTTGTGAAATTACATCACTGTTTCCTCACTAATTTAAGCATTATTTGAACTCGGTCCATTTGAATTATATTGTTTCATGAACTCAGCTATATGTTTACTCAAATTCGAGATATAAATGATATTTGAATTGGTATTTGAGCTGAGCATTATTATTTTACTGTTGCCCAAGGGCTTATGATTATTTTCTGGAATGATTGAGAGCAAGAGCCATATGTGAGGATATGATGAGTGATGTGAGCAGGCTTTCCGGCCTTGAGTGATATGTACAGGCTTTCAGGCCTTATGATGATACAACGCTTGGGCTGTAGGAGCCCCTCCGGAGTCTGCACCCCCACGGTGAGTGCAGGTACCCATGTGATTTTAAACAGTGGTAATAATGACACTGTATGATGTAACTTGAAACAGTGGTAACAATGGCGCTCTATGAGGTAAATTTGTGAAACAGTGGTAACAATGGCACTGTATGATGCTAATTGGTCAAGTAATAATGGCTGACCAGGAAATGGAACTCGATGGGCTAGTTGTTGATTATTTCTTACTTGTTGCACATGTTGTCTTAAACTGCTTTTTGAAAAGGGAATTTTTCTGATACTTCTCAGTTTTTATTTCCTGACTGATTTTACTGCTTAAGATAGCGTTTCCTTGTGCATTTATGAGATTTCTAGCTTTCACTCATTATTTATTTTTATAACTCACTGGTCGGAGTACTTACATTACTCCATGTACCGTGTGTGCAAATTCAGACAAAGCTGAGTTCGTTTCTGATCGTTGATTTCCTTCCAGACCAGGCGGACTAGCAGTGAAGAGGTAGCTATTGACGTACGCAGCCCTATTTCTCCGTTATCTCCTGTTTTTTACTTTATCCTCAGACTTTGTTATTAGATCTTAGACTTTGTAGAATTCTAGTAAACTCTGTAGTAGCTCGTCACTTGTGACACCCCGATTGCTCGCTGAGTCGGGATGGTTCCTTGTTTTTATTGTTATGTTTCTACACTTATGATAATGCTAGTTCTATTTTAACCTATAAATGCTAGTAAATATTAACAAGAATAGTTGTTTATTATGTTTGCTGGCCTGGTCTTCACGAGAGACGCCATCGCGATCGGGTTCGGAGTCGTGGCACACACACACACACACACACACACACACACACACACACACACACACACACACACACACACACACACATATATATATATATATATATAGGCTATAAGCACGAGGATCCAATAACAGGGAATGATAGAGCCATTGTCGGCGGCATGTCTTCCAGCCTATGGTTTCAAAAAGCTAGAGACGATGTGATATCTCGCTTAACATTACCGAATAACATAAGAAAATCTATGGTGCAAGCAAGTTGAACGAAAGTTGCGAGTAGTATAAATGGATATGTGTAGGTAGCAAGGTAAAGTATAGTAGAGTAACAAAGTTTAAAAAAAGTATTGTGAGCACTTAATTTTTGCCCTACATGAAGATAACTCCTAAAAATAGACCAAAATAATTTTTAATTGATATTTAGGAGTTTTTGTTGATTTATTTTCATTTCATATATTTTTAATATTTTTAAAATTATAGAAAAATCATAATAAATTATCACATTTTAAGTTCATGTCATCTAGGTTCAATTTGCATTTAGGAATTAACTACTTTGAGTTAATTGCATTATTAAGGGAAAAATCATTAAAAAAATGATCAATTTTGAATATTTAGATTTTAGTCTTTAAAATTAGCATTTTTTAGTTTTATGTTAATTAGTTATTTTAATATTAAAAATAAATAATGAATTTTAGTTTTTAAAAAATAGATTAATTTAGAATTTTAATTAATTAAAAGAAAAAGAAAAAAGGAGAAAATGAAATTAGGAAAAATATATTTAGATCTTGTTTCTTTTAAAACTAGTTACTTTAGCCCGAACTTGAGCCCGGGCCCAATTCTAAAAATTGAAGCTTGCAAGAGTATCTGAAATCAGAAGAAATAATTATTATCTTACTTTGGACTTCTATTTTAACTTTTAAAAATATATATTCCTATACGTTCTTGAAGTCCAACTGAGCCTTAGCAAGTTAATCCTGTTTGACATGCCAATTCTTTTTGTTTGTTTTCTAGTTTTTATTCGAGAGAATTTAGCAAGTAAAATGTTAGATGTTCAATTTTTAATTTGGTAATTAGTTCTGCTAATGAAAAAGTAAGATATTTATAGTGTGATATCGTAAAGATGAGTTGCTTAGACATTGATAGTAAAAAGACGGCAACTACATTTTGTAAATTACTGTACATATCGAAAATTAGACTGATATTTTTCATCTAATGAGATGACATTGGTACAAACAAAAAAGTAGATATATAAAATTTTATCTAGTAATTTTATCTGGTAGATGGTTCACACTGCAATAATGTTTGTCATTTGATAAATAAATTTTGGTCTAAAGTATTTAGAAATATGACGTTTAGCTCTCTTCCTAAAACATTTACAGCTAAACAATGCCATCTTTCAAGAGTATTTAGTTAAGTTTTCAAACTTATGAACGCGATATACATGATCATAAATTAGTCAGGAGCTACATAGTAAATCTTACTTGATAAGTTATCTTTGTTTTTTCAGTGACACTTTTAATTTTTAAAAAATTAAAGTAACGTCAACAGTATTATATTGCTACACCTATATTATAATCAGAAACTAATGAAGTTCCTCACAATTAATAATATCATGTAAAATAAAACATCGAAAAGTTCTATCGCAATGTTTGTGGACGTTTATACAAAGTTGAATTCCAAAAATTAAAATTTTACTCTTGTTTCCTTTAATGTTATACTCTTTCATTTTTACTTTGTATCAAAAGAATGACATCTTTTGCATACAGATTTCTTTAGTTATATACTTTAATTTCATGAAGTTTATATCTGGTAAGATATCTTATTTTTATGTTTGATAAGAATATAAAACAATATCAAAGTATTCCATCCGTTTTATAATATTTTTGTTGAAGCAAAGCTTAATCCAAATTAAGCATGGATTCGTAAATATATATTATGTATCTTTTGAAAAACTAACGTCAATCTAATATG
Source organism: Nicotiana benthamiana (assembly GCA_034376525.1). Lineage (NCBI taxonomy): Eukaryota > Viridiplantae > Streptophyta > Magnoliopsida > Solanales > Solanaceae > Nicotiana > Nicotiana benthamiana. The sequence goes on along the minus strand of CM067340.1, from coordinate 55,863,613 downwards.
ATTTTTACCATATCTTAAGCTCAGGACAAAATCGATACTTCATATAAACATCCTTTGTTTGAAAAGTTAAGGACTAAATGCTATAAAGGATATGACAAAGCAACGTGCCTGCAACTAGGGGTGTACAAAGAAAATCGATAAATCCTACCAACTCGATAATCCGAGTCAAACCGAGAAAAAAAACCCGACTATGGTTTGGTTTGACTTTGTTTGGTATTGGAAAAAAAAACACGACCATAATTGGTTTGGTTTGGTTTTAACTAAAGAAAGTCAAACCGAAACCAAACCAACCCGACATTACATATATAGCAATTTTAGATATATTTAATATATAAATATACTTATTGTAATGTAATTTATAAATATTTCTTAAAAAAATTCATAATTTTATCTTTTAAGGTATTATTTCAAGGTTTGATTTAGAACTTTTGAATGCTCCAATAAGTTTTATAGTCATTAATATTAGTAAATTAAATAATTCTAGCAATCAATACTTAGCATTCAATTCAATATTACGAACGGGAATGTAGTATGTCTATTTTTTTATTTTGCAATAAATTAGATAAAAATACATAACATATTTTTATTTTTCTTTAGCTTTTAGGCATATAATTAATACTCCCTCATTAGTCTATCTAGTTTAGCATGAATTAATGCTTTTAGATTATGCTTATTTTTATTATGACTTTTTAATTAGCAATATTTATAGTACATAATTTTATTATTTTTTGTTGTTGAATATTTTATCATGAGTTATGAGTCATGACAATATTTTATCATGAGTCATGACATATCTCATATTTTATATTATTTTCTTGAAAAATATTTTATATAGTTGTATCTTACTAGGATTAAAGAAATATTTTAAGCATACGCTATATATTTTGTTCTACGAAAATTTTACCGGAAAAAAATTCGAAAAAACCCGAATAACCCGAAAACCCGAAAAAATCCGAGAAAAACCGATATTGAAAAACCCGAATTTATTGGTTTGGTTTGGTCTTTAGATTTAATAACCCGACACAATTGGTTTGGTTTGGTAATTGTAAAATTCAAACCAACCCGGTCTATGTACACCCCTACCTGCAACTATTAAAAACAATTGCAATGGAATCCATTGGTATTGCAGTAATTACGAATATGTCCTTATGATGTTAACAGTAGTAAGTTAGTGACACAATTATATTCTGCCCATAAAAGAAGTTAGATTTACAAATATATCATTGGTCGACAATCTTCTCTCTTCTGTATAATTGAAATGGAAATACTTGGTATGGGCCAATTGCTAAACAAAAGGTCCAATTTTCCTCTTTTTTCCCCAACCCAATACCATACCCAACGCCCTCTTAGTCCAAATTCTATTTTCATTGAAAAGCAAGACCTAGAGGGTGTTTGGCTAAAAGTATTTTTCAATATCTAAGATTTGTTAGTTCCTCTAAATCAGCTAAGCCAAACTTACTCCTACACGTAAGATAGAGATCAGATTTTTTCGAGGCTAGCGCAGCTTTTACCTGTCCCTACTATCTCGACTATCTTCCTCATTTTTTCTCACTCGGCACAAGAACCAAAAACCAGACCACTCCCGTTTAGGAAAACCCAGGAGCGGCGCACCACTGTGCCTCTTGAATAGAAAAAGAACGAGCATCTCAAAAGAACTGAAATTTCTAAAAGAAGATAGACGAAAAATTAATTTCGAAATTTAACTTCTCCTTTTCTGGTTTGTACGAGCGTCGATTTCATAGATGTTGTCTGTTGATTTTGAATCTATTGCGGCTGAACTTCATCCTCGGAGTTTTTCGGCCTTCATTTGATTTCTGAATTTTGTCCCTTCCTATGTAGAGGTGTGACGTGCAGCTACTGCAATATTATGCACTGCCTCCTTGGTTAACTAGAATTACAGAGAGAATAAATGAGAAATCAGGTTTATTTCCTTCATCAATTAATCACGTGCTTATCAATGAATACCTTCCCAACCAAGGAATATCTGAACTTGTATAAGCTGCTTTGCTCATTTCATTTGCTGCTTATTCTTCTTTTTCTTCCTCCTTTTCCCATTTCCGTTTTTATCTCAAATATCTGTTCGCGTCTTGCCCTCTTTGTTTTGTAGCACCTACTTCCTTACAAAGTTTGAGCATTTTGACATGAAACTGTTATATAAAGTCAGTGTGCGTACCATGTTAATTCTGGTTAGGAGGTCCATATTGCAACTGTTAGCTCATGTAACATTGTGGGTATTTAAGTCATATGCTCATAAGCTAATAAAGTAGGATAATAACTATAGTAGTGAATAAGGATTAAATTTCTTGGTTTACGTAACATTAAATTAGTTTTGCTGACAAGAGCACTTGCACTGTAGCCGCATCAAGATAGACCAGTTTAATATCCTGTAATGGCAATTATTTCTATTGGATTACGAAATTATCGTGATTATGGGTACGGTTCTTGTGACATTGTCACAATACGTAATTCTCAAATTTTTGAGGTACAGTTCATGTAACCAGATTATAACAATTTCAAATAATTAAATCCTTTGAAATAATTTTAAGCCTGTCATGCCAAATAAAACACTTAAGCTCATGGCTAGGGGTGTGCATTCGATTTATCGATTCGATTTTGACTCTTATCGATAATTACTTATCGATTATTGATTTGTACATATGCTTATCGTTATCGTTTCAATAAGGTTCGATTTTATCGATTTCGATTTATCGATTTTGGGGGCATATCGATTCGGTTATCGATTACACCAGAATTCCTTACTTAGAATTTTTGGTTCGCAGACTTCAAAATTGAAAGTCGAATTTCCTCGATTTGGGATTTAAAATAAACTGATGACTTGGGACACTAAATAAATTATTCCAAGTGGCGACTCTAAAAATAAATAAATAATCTCATTTCGAGTAATGTCATTTTAATTGGAAAAACTCCCTTCTATACCCTCGGGGCGTAAAATAAGGAGGTGTGTCAAACATGAGTAAGGATGAGGAAAGGCAAATGAAAAGGTGACGAGAATGGATAAGTCATCGGGATTAAGTCCATGAAAACAAGAGAGATAATAATCTCTCTAAGTTATTGAAAGTTCAGTATAGCCTGAATGAATCAAAGGAGACTAAGATTAATAGCATTTAGAAGGAATGAAATACTAACATAGTAATAAAATGAGGGTATAATTGTGACAGATAAAAGCTGACATTTTGGCCTTCGTGATTTGAAGAAGAAAAAAGAGAAGGAGAAAATGTTAGGAACCCAGTTCACCCTCCGTGAATATTGTGGTGATGGCACCTAATCCCTACGACTAGGTAAGCCTAAGAATGCAGAAAATTAAATATGTTACAGAAGCAAGAATTTAAAATCAATGGCTAAAGAAAAATTGAATATAAACGCTGCTTGGCATATACAACTCAATATCACCAAAAAATATAAACAATATACTAAGACCTGAAATCTCACGGGCAATACAGGCTATAGAAATTTATCATACTTCTCTAACTCCAGAATGTCTAAACAACTGAGAGAAAAAGGAAAGCTATCTGCTACAGTTGGAATAAGATAGAGACTCATGGTATGTGGATGTAGTAGATGTACCTTGAAGTCTCTGCTAGATCTATCCGCCTTGGGGATAGTACACCTAGGTGGAGGTACCTGGAACTGCACATGAAAAACATGTGTAGAAGGGGCATGAGTACACCACAGCAGTACTCAGTAAGTGTCAAGCCTAACCTCTATCGGGTAGTGACGAGGAAGGTCAGGCCCTACTGAGATAAAACATTATAATTGATAGGATAAGCAAAACAGTATAGATAAAGTCTGCAACGAGAATCTAAACCGGTAAAATAAGGAAAAAAATACTAGAAAGCAGAAGTAAAACAATATAAGAAATACTGCTCACAAATAGAAAAATAGCCGAGGATCTCTTGGTATCCTCATCATTTACACTAGGGATCTCTTGGTATCCTCAATAGGTAAGCCGAGGATCTCTTGGTATCCTCAATTTATAGAAATACAAGTGCCAGGGATTTCTTGGTATCCCGTACCCTCAATCCAAAACATATCAAGTACAAGGGGATCTCCCGGGATGTCGTCCCGTAGTCCCAAATTTAAAACACACAATGACAACTCAAATGTTAGGATAAATGCTAAACTCAGAACAAGTAATAGTAAATTCTAGCATAACATGCTTCACGGAGTGCAAACAAGACAGTAAGTAAATAGGCAAATAAGTCAACTAAACATGCTTCTCTAACTAACACAGGGTAACTTGCAATTAGAATAAGCAGTAAGCAAAAAATCTCAATTTAAATACATTAAGTAAAAATGAATTTTCAACAATTTGCTCAAGTACGCGTTCGTCACCTCACGTACGAGGCATTCAAATATCAAATATCATGTCCTAAGGGGATAGGGTCCCCCACAAGGTTAGACAAGTCACTAACCTCAAACCGGCTCAACAATCAACTAGGAACCACGCCTTTGCCACGAGTATCCGACTCCAAAAGACCCAAATCTATTCAAGTCAATTACATATCGTCAATAACATTGCAAGCAACTCATTCCACTATTAACTTTATAGCTAAGGCGCGAAAATAGATAAAATAACCAAAACTCCCCTTAGGCCAACATCTCGGAATCAGTTATTTTTTATATTTTCAGAACCCTCGTATGCTCACAAGTCTAACCATATAAAAATCTCCCAAATTGGAGATCAAATACTCACTCAAAACCCAATAATTGTGTCCAAGAAGTTTTCCCCAATTTTGATTCCGAATTCGAAATTAGATGATGGATTTAACTATATATTAATGGAATACAACTAAAAAGGACTAAGGAAACGTTACCTAATGATATTCTCTTTGAAATTCATTCAGAATCTCCCTCTTCCGAGCTCTCAATTGATTTTTCTAACTTTTGAAACTCAATCCTCGAAATTCCCTTTTCTGAACAGTGGTTTCTACTTCTGCGGTCAAGGGACCGCTTAGGCGGAACTTTGGCCGCTTCTGTGATTTATTTTAAATTCCAAATTACCGCTTTTGTGGTTCCAATCTCGTAGGAACGGATCTGCTTCTGCAGAAATCCTACCACTTCTGCGGTTCCTGACGGACCAGCCCAACTCGCTTCTGCGATGATCCAACGCTTCTACTGTTTCCAAGCCGCAGAAGCGAAAATACCAGAAGCCAAAATTCTTCAGCTGCTGCAACTATTTCTCAACACCAAAAATGCCTCGTTCAGCATCTGACACACACCTGAGGCCCTCGGGACCTCAACCAAACCCACGGACACATCCCATAACAACATTCAAACTTGCACCAATATTAAAAAAACATAAAACAACATCGGAAATTTTGAATTAATCAATAACTTAAGCCTAAGAACTTCATATTTCATCAAAACATACTTTCGATCAAAAACCTAACCAAAACACATTCGATTGACCTGAAATTTGGCACACGCATCCCAAATGACATGACGAGTCTACTGCAACTTCCGGAATCCTATTCTGACCCTCAGATCAAAAACTCACTATCGGACCAGAAACTTCAATAATTCAAAATTCAGCATTTCAAGCCTAAATGAGCTACGGACATCCACAGTTCGGACACGCTTCCAACCCCGAAATCACCTCCGGAACCATCAATTTTCCATTCCGAGATCATCTTCATACTGTTCCGACTATGGACCACTTTTCAATACTTAAGCTCTCATTTAGGGACTAATTATCCCGAAGCTCTCGTAAACCTAATAACGAACGTCCCGGCAAACCAAAATAGCAGAAATGAACTTAGAGGGAGCACTTAATAGGGGATCAAGGCGTTAATTTCAAAAATAACCGGCGGGGTCGTTACATCCTCCTACACTTAAATATTCGTTCATCCTCGAACAAGCATAGAGAACATACCTGATGTAGTGAAAATATGAGGGTATCGGGTGCGCATATCCAACTCGGTCTCCCAAGTAGCCTCCTTGCTCGGCTTACCCCGCCACTAAAAGTTTAACGAAGCAATGTTCTTTGACCTCAACATTTTGACATGCCTGTCCAATATAGCCACTGGCTCCTCAATAGGAAACGTCTTTGTCCAACTGTACTAAAGTGAAATCCAACACGTGATACAGATTACCGTGATACCTCCGGAGCATCGAACATGAAATGCTGGATGAACCCGGTCAAACTGGGAGGTAAGGCAAGCTCAAAAACAACCTCCCCAAGTAGTTGAAGTAGGTCTACGCTAGTTCTAAAGTGCCACAATCTTGTTAGGATCTATCTCAATGCATTTGGAAGATACAAAATCACCAAAAATGGCAATCGAGTCCAAATAGAACTCACACTTCGAAAACTTATAATATAACTGATGATCCCTCAAAGTTTGAAGTACGATCTAGAGATGTTGCTCATGCTCCTCTATACTACGGGTGTTATCCAAAATATTGTCGATGAATACAATCGCAAAAAAAAATACATATAGGGCTGGAACACCTAGTTCATCAAATTTATAAAGGTTGCTGGGACTTTTGTCATGCCAAATAACATCACCAAAAACTCGTAGCGATCATACCAAGTTCAAAAAGCTATCATAGGGACATTCAATGCCCTAATCTTCATTTGATGGCAGCCTGATCTCTAGTCAATCTTGGAAAACACATTAGCACTCTAAACCTGATCAAATAAGTCATCAATCATCGGTAATAAATACTTGTTCTTGATAGTGACTTTATTCAATTGTCGATAATCTATACTACTTATTCTTTGGAGTAGCTAGCTCGAATATCTTCGTTAGATTGTTCGCCTTCATGGTGTGCCCATGTCTATTATCCGATTGGGGCACATAGTTTCCATCATATTTGGAGGGCAATGCAGAGAGAGTTAGGCATATAGGTCAAGCTGAATACAGCATTTCATCCCCGGATGGATGGGCAATCTGAGCGCACTATTCAAATATTGGAGGACATGTTATATGCCTGAGTCATTGATTTTTGAGGTTCACGGGATTAGTTTCTTCCATTAGCATAGTTTTCCTTACAGAAACAGTTATCAATCAAGTATCAAGATGGCTCCTTATAAGGCCTTATATGGGAGGCCATGTTGTTCTCTGGTTGGTTGATTTGAGCTTGGGGAGGGTAAATTGTTGAGCACTGATTTGGTCTATGATGCTTTGGAGAAGGTGAAGTTAATTTAGGAGCGGCTTTGTATAGCACTATCTATGCAGAAACGTTATGCTGACAAGAAGACTCGTGATGTAGCATATATGGTGGGTGAGAAAGTTCTACTTAGAGTTTTGGCCATGAAGGGTGTGATGAGTTTTGGAAATAAGGGAAAATTACGCCCTATATATATTGGCCCTTTCGAGGTGCTTGAGAGGATTGAAGAGGTGACCTATAGACTTGTCTTGCTACCTAGTCTATCAGGGGTTCACCAAGTATTTCATGTTTTGATGCTCTGAAAGTCTTATGCTGATCCTTTCACATCTTTTGGACTTCAACACGATGCATTTGGATGGGGATTTGACTTATGATGTAGAGTTGGTGGCCATTTTGGATCGGTAGGTTTGAAAGTTGAGGTTGAAGAATATAGCATCAGTGAAAGTTCATTAGAGGGGTCAGTCAGTCGAGGAGGCTACTTAGGACACCGATCAGGAGATACGGAGTAGATATCTTTACCTTTTTGGGACTCCAGATATTTGTTTAAGAGAGGGAGAATGTAACGACTACGCCGATCATTTTAAGTATTTTATCTATATTCCCCTATTTATTGCCTCTTCTATGTTCATTTTGGTTACATGACTTGCTAGGGTGATTGCTTTGGTTTCAAGGAGGTTTTGGAGAGAATTGGGACACTTAGTCCCAAAGTTTGAAGCTTAAGTTGTAAGAGTTGACCAGAGATTGACTTTTGTGTAGACAACCCCGGAATAGTATGAGTTCTGATGATTTTGGACTACGACGTATGCCCGTATATGAATTTGGAGGTTCGTAGGTTGATATTGTAATTTTTGCGAAAAGTAGGAACCAATTGAAGGTTTTGAAGGTTGATAGGTTTGATCAAGAGTTGACGTTTTTTATACTGAATTCAAATTTTGGTTCCAAAAGTTTGAATTGGACTGTAGTATCATTTGGGACTTCCATGCAAAATTTGAGTTCATTCGGAGTTGATTTGATATGGTTCCGCGTGGGTTTTGGAAGTTAAAAGTTCATTAGTTCATTAGGTTTGAATTGGGGTGCGATTTATGCGTTTGATTTTTTTATGTGATTTGAGGCCTCAAGTAGGTTCGTTTTATGCTTTAGAACTGGTTTGTGTGATTGAATGAAGTCTCGGAGGCCTCTGATGTGTTTCAATTTGAGTTCGTTTCACTTGTGGACTTAGTGGTATTGTTGAAGGGTCATACATCTAGTGTTTTTGCATGTGCGATGGGCTTGGCCGTAGGTAGGGCTTATATTGCAGAAGCAAAGGAGAAGCTGGCAGAGGAAGTTCGCAGATGCATACCATTGGGTGCGAGTGCAGTTTCGCAAGCGTAGATGCGCGAGAGCTTCCATAGAAGCGGAGTCGTAGATTCAGCTACGGGTCTGCATAAGCAGATGGTTGGGGAATTAATTATTTTTGCATTTGCGATGGAATTTTCAAGGATGTAGCGTCACATGTGAGATTATTTGTGCCACATATGCGATTTTGCTGGATAGAATACATTATCGAAGGGTTTAATCTTTTCCTATTTTTTGATTTGTGGAGCTCGGTTGGAGGCAATTTTTGAAGGGTTTTTTCATCACAATTGAAGGGTTAACTTATATCTACTTAATTTTGGTATTAGTGTTTGATTACCCTTTGATTATTACACCTAATTTATGGAAATTTTAGGTGGGATTTAAGGATTTTCGGACTATGATTTTGAAGAGTGAAATTTGATGATTTGAAAGTTGTTTTGAGGTCAGAATTGGGTGAAATTTGTATGGTTGGACTCGTAGTTGAATGGTTGTTCGGAATTTATGAATTTGGTAAGGTTTCGGGGTGCGAACCCGAGGTTGAATTTATGGCTTTGGTTGAAGATCTTAGCTTTATCGTTTAGAATCAATTTTTATGGCTTTTATTGATTATGTTAAGTTATTGGCTAGATTCGAGCCGTCCGGAGGTTGACTCATGCAGGAAAGGCTTATTAGAAGATTGATTTGGGTTTGAGGTAAGTATCTTACCTAAACTTGGTTGAGGCACTAGTTGCCTTAGTTATTTGTGATAGCTATGCGCTATGGGTAGCGTACATGTATAGGTATTAAGCCCATGTGCGTGTGTTGGGATATTATACATGCTCGGGGTAGTACTTAGGCTATGATGTGCCTTGATTTAATTTGTAAGCTTCATGTTGTGATGTTCCTCCTATTTGTATCCCTTTGTGAGATATATGTACTATATTTGCAGTTACGTTGTGGTTATTCTCCTGATTGAACCTTATAATTGCTACTTTCGTGATGAAATTGCCGGATTTAGCTATAATATCACACTTTGTACATGCATACACTTTAGAATTTATTTATACTAGTCCAAGTGTATGAAACTTGATATTCATTGATCATGTACATGTATTCCTATATACATGCTTTATGTATGATGTGATCTGGACTGGTAGCTTGTGACCACGCTGGGCGAGTTGTGATATTGATCCTGTGAACAGGCCAGGTGGAGTTTGATATTCCGCATGTGACCACACAGAGAGGATTGTGATATTGATATGTGACCGCGCCGGGCGGATTGTGATATTGAACATGTGACCACACCGGGCTAATTATGATTATTGGTATGTGAGTTGTCTGTACAGTTGATATTATTGGCACGTAGTTATCCGTGTCTGTAGTACTTGAGTTATCCTTGCAGATGTAGCTATTGATATTATTAGCATGTGAGTTGTTCGTAAAGCATGTGAGTTATCCGTACAGCGTGTGAATATGGATCAATCCCCTAGGGTCACCCTCTCATGTTCCTTCTTGATGGTGTACACGAATTATTGAAGAAAACTGATTAGTGGTATAGTACAATTATGGAAATTCTGAAGAAAAGTTGGCTGGTATTTAATTTGGTTATTGCATTTTATCTTTACTTGTAATTTCCTTGGTTTTTCACCTGATTTATTTGCATATCATCTTTATATATTGAATCGTTGACTGAGTAGAGTGCGTCAATATATCATGTGCACCAAGATGGTTCTTTCTATGATTTATGACTTATTCATGATTATTGTTCTATTCTTGTTGGATTAATAAATTGTACAGGTGAATGGCAAGTATCATTTGTAATTCTTACTTCTATTATCTCGTTAAGGTTAGTTATGATATTTGCTAAGTATATGCGGTCAGTTGTACCCATACCACTCTGCACTTAATTGTACAAATTCATGTGTCAAACCGAGTTGTGGTTGGCGGTGAGGTGTCAACGGGAGCATTTTGGAGATACAAGGTAGAGTTGCATCCCGGCCGCAATCTTGGCGTCTCTTTTCCTTTTTGTACTACTATTTCTATTCAAACAGCATTATTATTTTGTATTCAAGACTTGTACTTTTGATTAGAGCTCATGACACTGTATTACCAATTTTGGGGGTTATTGTATTTTGATACAATTATTCATGTTGTTGGCATTAGACTTGTGTTATTCATTTGTTATTTCTGTTATTATATTTCGTTGTCGTTATGTTGGTTTGCCTATCAAGTGAGTTAGGCTCTATCACAACTAGTGTGTGATTTTGGGGTGTGACAAAAATTAACTTTAAACATAAGTTATGATAACGGTATTATATCATATTTATATTAGTATTGTATCAGGTATTATTGTATATATTAATATATCATATACATTTCATATACAAAGCTAATACAATTATCATACAATTATGATGCGATTCAAAAAATGTCTTCTTATTTGAGTTTAAATCTAAAATTTCACCTAAAAACCAACTGTAAACTTAACTAATCGCCTTCAAAATTGAGATATATATTTCAAAGAATATCCTCAATCGTTTGCAAAAAATATCCAATCTAAATAAATCACAAATTCGTAAACCCAAATATCGATTTCAATGTTCCAATTTTTTTAATGGTAGTCAATAGTTAACCCCCCGCTGCTACAAATTTAGATATAATGTCGATGGAATTGTCAATTGTTGAAGCTTTTTAATGTCTGTTGATGGAAATAATTTAAAGAAACATATATGGTACTAATTTAGAGAGATATTCACTTGATTTATGTGAAAGCGAGAGGCTTTGGTTGATTGTAGAGAATGATTTTAAAATCTTTTGAAGTTGGGAGAAAATCGTGCGTGTATGAGCCCAACTAATTTGGCAAACGCGGGGAATAAGAACGAATGAGGGTTACAATTATAATTAATCCCTAAATTTTAGGGATCCTTTTTTATCACGGTTCTGCATACAAATAGTAAATATAAATACATTTTATAATTTTTAAGAAACCTAAAGAAAAGTAGTAAATATGTTTGTAATATAGTATCGCTAGGTAAAAATTTAGTTATCCTTTCAATCCCATAACCCACTACTTAACCTCCGCCTGACCCATTACCTAGGTAAATTAATGAGAAATTTTCTCAAACCACTATTGTTTAGTGGTTATTAGCTAGCTATAGCTATCATTTACTAAATTACTTCCTATAGCTATGTTTTCGGTTGTTATAGAGTCTATTTGATGTACTTAAGCTACGGCACTCATGAATACAGTAGCAAAACTTGACGTGAAACAGGGGATTCCAGCTAAGCAACGGTTGTATTCGACTGTATTCGCGAGCTGTATTTGTAAATATAGTAACGTAAACTGCGTAAAAAATGATCTTGTTTAAAATGGTAAGTGAATCAATTAACGCGATACACTCCTAATATAATTCAACTAACTCAATTAGAACACACACAATTTGTATTTCACGTTAAAGAAAAGATTTTTCAGTCAAAAAAGACCACAATATAGAGCAATCTCTAGATTTTCATTCCCTCCTTTTTCTATTGCTATCGTTCTGTAGATTTTTAATACATGCACTCATTTTGGATGAATACATATATTTAGAATACATAACATATTCATAAGTACAACAGTGGAAGTCTTGTAAATACATCTAAAAACAAACAGTAAAGTCACTGTAATAGCTATTTATTAGTAAAATACATATGTGTATTGAAATATATAACACATTCAAAAGTACAACAATGAAAGTCATCTAAATACATCAAAATATATCTAAATACATTTCAATACATCTAAAACATGCATTGAAAGTGTTGATTCTTTCGAAATTTTCTAAAATTAGACTTGTTTCGATGTGTCATTGCGTGTTATTGTTCTCTTTTCCAAAACTGTATTTGCTGTTGAACTTGCAAATACATGTTCCGTTTGAGTGATTTGCAAATCAAAAGATAGCCCTTCGAAATTGAGTGCTTTGGTCGGTATACCTCGGATAACCCTCTTGTAAGGAGTTGAATAAGCCATTGAAGAAGAAAATGCGAGTTTTCTGTAAAAGGATAACAATAGTGATTGTTTCTACCAAAAAAATACAAATATACAGAATAATACCAGCGAAAAACTAATAAATTTAATACTTACCACAACTTTTTTGGGCAAACAATTTTAAATATTGAGAAGGAAAATAGAGATGAATCAGTTGATAATGAAGGTTGTATTCGTGGGGAAGATACTGGGTTGGGAGAGAGATAATGGAGAGACAACATGAGTTTAACAAAATTGTATACAATACCAGTATTACTGGGAGAGAGAATAGAAAGTATGAGAGAGAGAAATATTTCACAACGAATTTAATGGCTTAACAGTAGGAAGTGACTATAAATAGATGATTTGCTATAAAACATAAATAATAGCTATATGATATAATTTTTATAAAACGTATTTATTTATAATAAATAAAGTGAAAAAAATTGCTACAGGATGTAAACATTCCTAAATTAAATCAGCTGACCGCTTTCTTCTTTCGTGCTGCCCGCGGAGATAGAGCGGTGAAAAGGGAAACATTATTAACATTATTTTCAAGGCATTTTTTCTTATCTATATCATATATGAAACCTTATTACCAAAAATGTGCATAATTGCTAAATTACCCGCAGAGTCCATATTTTTCTACAGTTTTTATACCAATCTTTAAAAGCTAATTAATAGCAGTTGTATCTTCCTATTTATGCAAGCTAAATTTTAGGAGAAGAATATTCTGAACAAATTTGGCATGAGTATTCTGAACTTGAAAACGGAAAGGACATTTATGTTCTTCATCTTCATCTTCATCTATTCTTTGATATATTTTCTACCATTGATAGCCATTAAAAAGCTTGAAAGTTTTGAATTCAAATTTGTATTTTCAAAAATCATTATTTGTTTGGATTGGAGTTGTTGTAAATAATCGGAATATATTTAGGAGTTTATATCTCAATTTTGAGGGGTTTTGGTGAAGATTAGATTTGGTTTTGACTGAATTTCAGATTGAAATTCGAAATTCGAAGAAGAAGAAGAAGAAGAAGAAGAAGAAGAAGACATATTTCCAGAAATTCTAGATAAGTTGTAGTTAAATTGTAGTATTGTAGATAAATTGTAGATAAATTATAGATTGAGAAGAGTAAAAGTTTTACAAATCTTCTACAATTATGTCGAAAATGCCAATTATGCTACAATTGAAATGGGAATTGGGATATTAAAATTCAAAGTATCCATTTTGAAGATATCTTGTAGATAAATTGTAGATTATTTGTATTATGATTGTAGATGCATTATTTTCTTTTTTCACAAATCCAAAACGACTAAAGCTTCTGCAAAATCTTCTACAAAAAACAGTCTACAATTTATCTATAATTTTTCTAATTTTTCTATAATTTATCTACAATTTCTGGAAATATGCCTTCTTCTTCGAGTTTCAATCGACTGTGTTAACCAGTAACCTTCAGCCACAATCCAAAAAAAAGAAGAGGTCAATGAAAATAACAATACATTGATTTTTTGTATGTGTAAATAGAGAATTGGTAAATAAGAAGTAATTTGAATATACGATTGCTAAGTTAAGGTTTCTGTGGAAGTAAATAAGAACTAATCTGAAGATTATTGATGCTACTATCCATTTCCAAAGGGGGGAGGGGGGATGGGTAAAGGTAAATGTGGGAAGATATGGTCCTAAATTAGCGCCTAATATAAATGCACCTTTAATAATAACCCTAATTTGAATTATGGTATATAAATAATAATTTGGTATACTGAAATGTAATTAAGAAAAATCTTAAACATTAAGAGTAATAAGATTTCATATATAGTATAGAAAAGTAAAAATCTCTATTTTCAAATACCTAGTCCAAATGTATGTGGTTTACAGAGACGGCCCATCAGATAAATTTGTTTATAGGAATGGTGAGTTTTTATGTAATACAAATAATACACATGGCAGACTAAGCCATTTTAACGAAGGATATTTTTAAGGTATTTTTCAGACGATAGGGACATTTTTGCTCTTTCCTGTACTTTAAGGGGATTTTGGTTGGGGTTTAGATTTGTTTTTGTACAAAATTATCACTAATTTATACTATTTTCCTATTCCTCGTAAATGATAAATGATGAGTGCTTCCTCCGGTCCACAATAAGCAGCCAATTTGTTTTTTTATTTTGATTCAAAATAAGTTTTCTTAGAAGTATAAAACAAGGCATTCTATTTCTAATACTCAAATCGAAAGGCTAGTCTTTCTTTTCTACATTCTATATGCCCAGTTTCTTCTGAGAAGTTCATTTATATAATTAAAAAAGAATTCAATTTGTTTTTACAAAATACCCTTATGTACATATTCATAAAAAGTTTTCTTACTCCTCACATCAAATATTTAATTAAGGGTAGTTTAGTCATACTAAGTATTTTTGTATAGAATTTAATATTTCTTAATGGACGTGCCAAAAGCAAATTGGTCACTTATTATGGACAGGAAGTAATACTCACATAAGTTATGAGTAAATCTATTTACTATTTTATACGGGTACAATATAAACTAAGAACGGAGAGCAATACATGGATTAAAATTACTAAAATGACAAATTAAACTGACCCACAAAATTGTAAAGGAAATTTTATTTTACTTAAAAAGTAGAGATAATATGCGATGTATACCAATATGTATTACATCAAACTAAATATTGAATAGGAGATAATCCCTACACTATAATAGTACATATTACTAATCCCTGCATTATAACCTCTACATAACTTGTCTCTAAGACAAACAACCCTTAGAAAGTACGAGACAGTCCGTATACTCAGTGGTACTTTAACACACTTATGTAGAAGCCTAACTTGTAATCTTAGCATATGAAGCAGTTGTTAAGAATGCTCTATAAACGTATTATGCCCAATGCATACTGAACCATACCACAAAAGAACTCTGGATCCATTAACTAAACCACAGCTGGTAACAGAATATTGCCCAAAGTCCAGAAAAGTTTTCTCTGAGTGTGTTATGGTGAAAGAACTATCGCGTCCAAGAATATGAATGACTTTTTGGTACATGTTATTTTGGAAACGAAAGATCAAACACATGCCTCCCACCACAATACCCTTTTCTTCACCTCCGATCACAGTAGCTCAACGGGAAGTTCTCTTATGGTAAGTGCAAAGTTTCAAAACCACAAGTCCTAAGATATAGTACTCTTGGCTAAGTGCAAAACAGACGCCCCGCACTCCCTAACAGTTAAAAAGAAGTGAGTAGAAGGTGCATGGAAGAAGGGTGCTGCAGCTGAAGGCAGCAATTAGAAGGAGGTTTCTGATCATTGCGAATGGATGTGCTACTGAGAGTATCACACAAGAAGATGCGCATGGGTTACGCTGGAAAGTAACCCTCTAAAAAGCATTCTTGACACAACCAACCTTACCAAGAAACACCTTCATATCTAGGATTAGATGGTTTGACAACTTTAAATTTGATTCCTACAAGAAGAAACTACTTTAAATTAGGTGCTACAAAGAAGACTTGAGCCCTTCAACTTCGTACCTTCCCTAATATGCCTTCACGTACATATCACTGTTTGTAGATTTATAGTACCTTTTCTCCTAATTCTCGATTTTCATTGCAGCTCAAATCACCATCCTCTATCAGGACTCACATAAACTCCGCCCAACAGAGAGAAATGCAAACAGGAACTCACCCCAAAAAAAAAGAGAAAAGAAAGGGAACCACAAGGCTTTAATCATTAACAAATGCTATGTTATAAGAAAGCTAGTCTTTGTTATACAAATTTATGAAAATATACCTAAAACAGACAGCAATTACATATATTCGACCATCGTCTTACAGCCATTACAAAAAGCCCTATGAAGATGCAAAATGATTTTAAGGAGATGTTCATAACCACACTGACTTGAGAAGAAAAAAAATAACTAGATAAAAACCCGCCTGCATCCAGGATCAACCCGCAATAACAAATCTGCATCATTTAGGCCTGTAAAAAGAGGTGGTGAGAAAATAATCAGAGGCAACCTATGATTCCCCTTACCCCACCCAAAAAAATAAAGCAGCATATATTCCAACAGCATTATAAATATGATATAACTACCTTGTTAGCGATGTTGTTAGAAAGCCAATCAAGTCCCTCATAAAGCCCCTCTCCAGATGTTGCACAAGTGCTCTGGATGTACCTGACACAGCAAAGAACCAATTTAGGAAGTCTTCAAAAGTATGCAAATGAGTTACAAGCACTAGCAAAGCGCTTACCAGTGACGCTGCCTAAGGGAGTGCAGTCCAAGCTTATCAGTTATTTCAGCAGCATTCATTGCATTAGGAAGATCTTGTTTGTTAGCAAAAACTAGCAGCACAGCATCCCGAAGTTCATCCTGGGACAAAAAGTAAATGACAAAATGTAAACCACAGGTCACTCAAGAAAGTTTAACTCAAATTATGAGATCTCCAAGTTCATCTTGCTCAATCTAATAAATAATGAGAAGAAGCAATGACTGCAAAACCAGAAGACAGATAACAATGGCAACTATGAGCTGTACGCAGCAAGAAAATTTCAAAGTAGGTGGTTTTCTCATAGATTGCAACCTCCCATACTGCCCCTTGCCTATTTTGTCTGTGTTCTTGAAAAGAACAAAAATAAAAACGAATGTAACATGCACACAATGGGTGACGCAAAGCACCATGAGACAAACTTCATCTTCTCTGATATTTGCTTAAATGGGAAGTTGAAGGAAAATTTCTCTCTTCCCAAACCCATTCTTCCAATTCCGGATATCTTATAGAATCATTACCAACTTATTAGCGGTGAATCTGAAATGTGAAATACGAGAAAGAAACAACTTGATGAACCACTTCAATTACTATTTCATTTCACCAACAAACACATCTTAAAAAGTAAGAAACAAGGTCGATGAACTTTTAGTTCAATTATCATTACTTTCACCAACAATGACACTAAAAAGTAATGAATCAAAGAAAAGGCAAAACAGCCTGGGGAATATTGGGTAGTGAATCATTCAAACATTAACAATGCCAAATCACTGAAACAGCACCTTTGGTTCATTTGAACTTAAGAGAATTGAATTTGATTAGACGCAATCTAATATTGTAAAAACTATTTAGCATTTTTTACCCACCTGAGGGGTGGGACCAATAGTGGTTTCCGACTTTCTCACCTTGGTTACTCGAACCCCAACCTTATGGTTGGAGTAAAGGGATCTATTACTAAGCAAGCCTACATTGGCTTTAATCCTTCTTTAAATTTGTATCAAAGTCATCATCTTTTCTCTGCTAATATTGGAATTTACTTGTATTGGTACTCTACTTTCTTGATAAGGATATGGGTACTCGACTATAATGAAAAAATGATATTCACAGAGAATTCTGTCAAAGAGGATCCAAGTACATTTCATTCAATCATACTTAAACTCAAAACAAGCACATAACTTCAAGCTCCACAGCAAAAGAACCTTTTAGAGCCAGATGTTTACTTTCTGGAAACAATAATAACCATGAACACAGTGTGGGCAAGGATCATTACCTCATTCAACATCCTATGCAATTCATCTCTTGCTTCTACGACACGGTCTCTATCATTACTATCAACCACAAAGATGAGACCCTGAGTGTTCTGGAAGTAGTGCCTCCACAATGGACGGATCTACCAAAATGAAACACAAAAGAAATTAGAACTACTAGAGACCAAAATCTTCAGTCCATGTGAAAGACTAACGCTACCAGCAAATTAAAAAAAAAAAAAAAAATGCATCATACAGAAGAAGAGGCAATGCTTATTTTTTGCTTATAGTATAAACAAAGGCCAAATAAACGCAGAACTTACTGCCTTTGGGGAAAGAAGAAGAGATTATACCTTGTCCTGACCCCCGACATCCCAAACAGTGAAGCTGATGTTCTTGTACTCAACAGTCTCCACATTGAAACCTGAAATTGCCGATTATTACAGATAGCTCATACAAGCAGTAAAGTATTATTTGCATATCAGCGTACACTTTCTATAAGATGACAAGCATCTCTCGGTGCAAATTATGTTTTCAATAGAAAAACAGACACTATTATTTAAATGTTAGCATCGTAAAAATTATCATATAGAGTAAATTAACAATCATTATGAGTCTGCATGACAAACTGTCACTGATAAACTTTCAGATGTTTTACAGCACCAGTTAGTTGCTAAGAATACAGAACAACCAAAGCAGAGAGAGGCGGACGATAGGAAGGATAGGTTATTACAAACTAAACACTTGCAGCAAACAACAGCAGGAAGAAGGATTTGTACTACTGCCTACATTCATTCATGTTATTTATTTACTTAATCAAAATAATAAGTTGGTTAATCTTTCGAGAGTCACATAAGTGATATAAGAGAGGGCAGTTCAAGTGGAAATCTCCCTCCACCCCCAACTTTGAGATTGGGGGTTCGAGTCACCACAAATCCAAGGGAGAGGGGTCGGGGTGGGAAGATGTGGTTTACCAATAAAAAAAAGGTTGCACAACATAAGTCGACCCCTAACAATAAGATCTAGCACTAATCGATACAAATCATGCAACAGACCCAATAACATCCTCGACCAGAGACCAACTCAAAGTAATAAAGTAAATATTATGCCTAACAACTGCATATGGGAAACAGGCAAAAGGCGTACACAGAGATCATTATGGAAAGAACTTTGCTGTATGCAGTGATCTACATACCAATGGTGGGAATGGTAGTGACGATCTCTCCCAGCTTCAACTTGTACAATATGGTAGTCTTACCAGCTGCATCAAGACCAACCATTAGAATGCGCATTTCCTTCTTGGCAAAAAGCCGACTGAAGAGCTTGGTGAATGTCAGCCCCATTTCACTTCCTTGTTGATGATCCCTATACACCATAATATTACACAATCAAATCATGATTGCCTTCAAAATTCAGATTCATATGCTGATTCATACCAAGTTAGAGCTATTCTATATACGGATCTGAATGACAAGGAAAAATGATCACATTGACACGGCCAAAGTAAACTTTTTAAAAGCTCAAACTTAATTTTCACGATTCAAACCCTATACATTATAATTTTCAAGCTGCAGTGACTCAATTTTCAAATCAAGCACAGAAACACACAAGAAAATGCATCAGTGGCTGTGAACCTCTAATTCTGAGATAGGTGACCTCATATCACAGAAGCACCAATCGCGTACAAAAAATGTAGCAAAAAAATCTCTGACAAAATTGAATCTTAACATTAAATTGAGCAGATTATAGCGTAAAATCAATCAGAACTTTCTCAAATCCATACAAAACGATTTTTCCTTTAGGCCAAATTAAAACGATGACTCAATATTCAGATCATAAAAAATACAAATTCACACAAAAAAAATGAAAGAAGAAAACGAATCAACAGGTACGAACCGCTAAATCTGAGATCAATAACGTCAAATCACACAAATATCAGCTGCCTACAACAAATAACAAATGGCCCCAAATTCTCGAAATATTTAAATTTTCTATCATCAGATTGAATACATTAGAGCCTAAAATCAACTGCGAACAGTCTCAAATCCAAAACACGATTTTAACAGCGAATTTATCGATAAAATTAAAAATAAACAAAAAATTGTAACTATAAAAGCATGAAACTGAACAGAAGAATGAACCTAAGGTTGATGAAATACGAAGATCTACCTGAAAAGACCGTTTGGAGGAGGGATCTAATGAGAGGAGAAACCTGAGATTAACGCTGGAAAATATGTAGAGAGCGGAAAGGAATTTGATTGCAATAAATAAAGGAAAGGAGATCTTTTTTATGGTACCAAAATGGCATTTCGGATTAAATGAAATGACGAGAATGCCACTCTATTCTAATGGTAGGTGCGTTTTGCACCGTCAGTCTGTTTCATGTACGTTGGCAAGTGCAAACAGATACTGACGCGTTTTAATGCTTAATTTCTCGTTAACAAAAGGGATTGTTAATTTAATTAGTTATTATGTTTAGTTTTGAATTTTGGTTTGTTACAGTAACAATTTTTACATGAGAAATAGTTTAGTCCCATTTCAGCATTTTCTATGTGATATTATACATTTTAGTTCTTTATTGGAGTTACAAGTTATACCGTGTGATTCCGAATTAATCATGATAATGGTTAAATCAAAAAATACATTGTAGTAATTCTTTCTCATAAGACTATATATTCGATGTTTTAAATATTACAAATATTTAATACGTATTGTAATCTAATCGGTATTTTGGTTTTAATGTGTCACAATCCTTCCTTTTATGTTGTATCTCTTAACTCATATAGGTTGCAATCGACTTTGGAATGACTTAATGTAATTACAACTAGGGGGTATAAAGAAAATCGACAAATCACATCAACACGATTTTTCGAGTCAAATCTAGAAAGAAAACCCTACTATGGTTTAATTTGATTTGGTTTGGTGTTGGAAAAAACCCCGACCATAATTGGTTTGGTTTGGTTTAGTTTTAACTAAAGAAAGTCAAACCAAACCAAACCAAACCAACCCGATATTACATATATAGAAATTTTAGATATATTTAATATATAAATATACTTATTCTGATGTAATTTATAATGATTTCTAAAAAAAATTCATAATTTTATCTTTTAAGGTATTATTTCAAGGTTGGACTTAGAATTTTTGAATGCTCCAATAAGTTTTATAGCCATTAATATTGTAAAAACTACACGGAGCGCCCTATTTGGTCACATCCATTTAACCTATGCCCATTTTTTAAAAACATTTAACTTGTCGTCACTTTTTAAATAGCTTTAGCCCCTTTCTCCTCTTCCTTCTCCTCTTTTATTTTCTTTTCTTCTTTTTTCTTCTGCTGCTATTTTCTATCTGACCTACTAGTCTAATACTCTAGAGAAAAGATAATCTGGTGGTGCAATATGCTAAAAGGTGCAATAGGTTGACTTTGCTTACAAAATCTCATGCTGAATTAAATGATTTTCATGTGACATTTCGTGGTTGCTACCGTTTGTGAAGGCGAGATATTGCATCAGAACCTTGTTTTCTATCTAGCTTTTACTTCGGAATGATGAACTTCAGGTTTGTATATTATGTCAGCATACCATTGAAAGGAAAAAGGAACTGAGACTGGGCCATAGTAATTGCAGTAAAAGAATCAAGTAAAAATTATGTAGAAGAGTGTTATTTCGGGTAGTAAACATACAATGAACTAAATAACTTTAGCTCTATAGGTGATGTTCTCCTGTTACAAAGACAAAAACTTCGCCAGTTATAAAATTAAAAATTCAATTCTAGAGCTGAAGTTTTTATCTTTGTAACTGGGAAACTTTGCCATAATTGTTGGTTTAATTATGGAAATTATACCACTTTGGGCAGTTCTTGCTATAGGTGCAATCTTAAACTTTTTTGGTTATTTCATGATATGGTTGGCCGTAACGGGGCGAATTTCAAAGCCCCATTTGGCAAATGTGTTTGTATATATGCATTGGTGCAAATTCACAGTCAATTACAAATACTGGTGCAACTGTTACATGTATCAAGAATTTCTTTAGTAGTCGAGGCATCGTGTTAGGACTTCTAAAATGTGCAATTAGCCTAAGTGGCGCGATTATGACACAATTGTACCCGCTCTAGAGCTGAAGTTTTTATTTTATAACTGGCATAAAGCTGAAGTTTCCTGGTTACAAAATAAAAAGTTAAGCTCTAGAGCTGAATTTCAGGTCCGTCTACTTAAATGCTAAAGTTTTGCGTTATTGCCTTTGCTACTTCAGCCCCGTATGCTGAAATTATGCGAAAAAGCGGGTACGTTTGCAATTTTTTTGTAAAACGGGCACAAGTTAAAACGTGACACAAAAGGAGGGTATAAATGCAAAAGCCCCATTAATATTAGCAAATTAAATAATGCTATCAAAAGCTCAAACCAAAATCAAATCAATACCAATACTAACAAAAGACATTCAATTCAATATTACGAAAGAGAATTTATTGAATATCTAATTTTTGTTTTGCAATAATTTAGATAAAAATGCATAACCTATTTTTATTTTTCTTTAGCTAGCGTTTAGTCATGTAATTAATACTTCCTTATTAGTCTATTTATTTTAGCATGACTTAGTACTTTTAGATTATGTTTATTTTTATTATGACTTTTTAATTAACAATATTTATATTACTGTTAAGAATAGAATTCTATTTAGACTTTAGAGTGAATGTCTATCTTGTAGAGAGTTTTACTTTGAGGGTAAGTCATTTTTCATCCTATAAATAGAGGGGTCTTACCCCATTGTAAATCACCCCAAAATTCAATAAGAATTTTCTTTCTCTCTCTCTCTTTCTCTGCAATATTAATCTTCTTCTTTTATTGTTTATAACACGTTATCAACACGAGACTCTAACCAATTGAGTAGAAGCTTTGGAATTGAGCATAATGATTGTTAATCGTTCTATGAACTTCCTTCAAGATTAATTATGGATTTAAGGAAAGTATTTTACTTTTCTCTTTCAAATTCTTGTAATTCTATAATTTAATTTTAAATACAAGTAAAGACGATAAATTTTGATTGCAACTCTAATGGAGTTTGAAAGATATTATAACCACCCAACGTGATAAATTTTCTATGTCTTGCCATGTTCAAATTCATGTATGATTGTGGGCAAAGAATTAAAAATCCGTCTCATTGAATTTGCTCCATTCTCATTCCCTACAGAGAATGTGATAGCAGTATGTGATAAGTCTGAAAGAAGACAAAATTATTACTGTAAAGGTATCAATGGATGTGGACGTGGCAATAGACGAAATTATAATCATCATCATTGTGATAATGAGAATAATAAGGATTCTCAAAATAATCATTCACTCTATGAAAGTAATATTTGTCATCAATTTGACAATGTCAGATTTTATAAAGCACATATAGATAATTATGGTCCATTCATGATGTGAGTGTGACAACATCTAATTATGAATACATATTCATTCTTGGAAGAATGTGAATGTGCTAGTGGTAGTAATATACCACACTCGCCTCTAGAAGGAGGTTTGAGAAGATATAAGAAAATAATATCATTATTATGGCATGAATTGTCATTGATCATGTACCTATTGTACGCCAAAATATTTTGGCAATGTAATTATTAAAGGACAACAATAATGCAAGAAACATATCTTGCATATAATTTTGACCAAGACCATAATGGTATAACTTTATCTTTAAAAGAGATATTCACCATATGGATGTTCACGAATATGTGGTAGTACCAAATTGATTAAGAACTCTGCAAGAGCAAATTATACTATTTTGGAGAAACACCATTGATTATCAATAAGATATTGTGTTGTAGTAAGTCTCAAAGAAACTTATTCAGTTTCCAAAGCATATGCGAAAGCGGTTGATTATATTGAGACAATAAATAAAGGAAAGATTTGATATCTTCTATTACTACAACTTTGTAGCGGGATAATCTGTATATGAAAAGCTACCCGCTTTATTCCTCAGTTTGTACTACACAAACAAAAGAATGTCACAATAAAGTGGATGTTTATTGATATAAAAACTCATATCATAATAAACATGGAGTTTATTGATAATTGCACATGTCATGGTGTAAACATGAACTTATCAATATTGATAATTTATTCAGTTGGTATAATCATTTTAGCCATATCAATTATGATGTGCAAAAATAATAGAAAATTCACATGGGTAAATATTAAAGAACTAGAAAGTTCTTTACGAATTCTCTTATATTGCTTGTTGTCATTAATTAATTGACCAACTAAAGTTGGGATTGAATCCCATGAATTCTGGAAATATCAAAGGTGAATATGGGCCCATTCACCTGCCATGTATACCACATAAGATGCATCTATGAGATGATTACATGTGCGATTATTATTAACCAGCAACATGGCCGGTGCTTGCGAGGTAACTTGCTAAGTAATTTAATTTCGAGCATAATTTTCAGATTTTCTTTTCAAGAAGTTCATCTTGATAAGTTGGTTTAGCAAAATAATTTATTGAATGCCTCAACTTAATAGCTAAACTATTGCTTATGAGAACAAAGTTATCTATATAAGTTTGATATATATTATATACGAGAGTATATTATATTCTTTCCTCACAAGTGGTTCAGGGTCAGGAACCAAATAATTCCATCTCAATATTATTGATGTGCGGTGTATATTTTGATTAACACCACAAAACACAAATATGGGTTCTCAAAATTGAGAAAATAAGTTAGTTTTCTAACATGAGGGGGAGACATGATAAACAGTTGAGAAAAAGTTACGTGGAATGAATTATTATTTGTATATCTAGATCCTCGATTACGATAATATGAACTTTAAGCTCATAAAAAGATAATTCATTTGCAACGTATTGCAAAGCATGCCATACACATTTGCTGACCCAAAGAAAGGAACTATATTCTCATTGCAAATGCTCATATAAGTCCTAGAAGGACAAAATCTATGGTACGCTTAAAGCGTATAGACAAATCAGTTTCAAATAGAACTTCTTGATAAAGAAGATGAGCAAATGATCAAAGTAATCATAATAAATTAGGCAAGTGATCTAGAAGGTCACGTGACATAACACTTCATAAAATCTCATGAGAGATTCAGGTACCTGAATATATGAATGAAAAGATCTATATATTATGTCTTTATGAAAATTTATTGGAACTGATATAAAATGTTTGTCGATGACATCTATCATAGCGCTAAGTATAGATGAGGATCTTAGGTCTATCGAACATAGACACAAAAGTATTGGCCAAATGGAAGAGATACAATTCAAGTAGAATTGATTCCATATGAAAGACATGTAGTTTTGGACATGCAGTTCAAATACTTGAAAGTATAAAGTCAATGGTATGTGCAATCAGTTTTGGATATCTTATGTCTATGCAAGACATAAAAACTTGATATGCACTAAAGCCTCTTTAGATGGCTTATATGACTTAACTTATATGACAATCCTTGAAGGACTTAAACCGCTTAAAGCATATATAATTTTTGGTCTTGAAGTACCACATGCTAAGTGCAATTTGTGCACATTTGTATCTTGCTATAACTATAAGCATGATAATGTGATAGCGAGGGTACCTCTATGGAGATATTGAAGATCCATTCCATGATATTTGTGAAGACATTATATATCTATCACGAGTTATGATTTCAAGGTGCAAATATTCATTATAGTTAATATGGCCGATTTATTTATCAAATCTCTACCAACGATCTCTTGAAGATGGTGCACAAGATTGGAATGCTTAGGCTCAAGGATGTGAATTGATGCTCTCTTCAGGGGGAGTTAATGCGTGTTGTATTCTTTTTCCCTTACAATATTTTGTCCCACTAGGTTTTCCTTGCAAGGTTTTTAACGAGGCAACTAATAGGTGTATTTCTAAATATGTGTACTCTTTTTCCTTTTCTAGAATTTTTTTCCCATTGGGTTTTATTTTAGTTAAGGTTTTAACGAGGCACATTATTTATTGAGTAGACATTCAAGGGGGAGTGTTAAGAATAGAATTCTATTTAGAGTGAATGTCTATCTTGTAGAGAGTTTTACTTTGAGGTTAAGTTATTTTTCCTCCTATAAATAGAGGGGCTCTTACCCCATTGTAAATCACCCCAAAATTCAATAAGAATTTTCTCTCTCTCTCTTTGCAATATTGCTCTTCTTCTTTTATTGTTTTATAACAATTACATAATTTTATTGTCTTTATTGTTGAATATTTTAGGATAATGCCATGACACATCTCAAATTTTGTATTAATTTCTTGAAAAATACTTTATATAGTTGTATCTTCCTACGATTAAAGAAATATTGAGCATACATTATATGTTTTGTTCTATGAAGATTTTACCGGAAAAAAAAACGAAAACCCCGAATATAACCCAAAAACTCGAGAAAAATCGAAATTAAAAAACCCGAGTTTTACTGGTATGGTTTGGTCTTTAGATTTAATAACCCGGTATAATTAATTTGATTTGGTAATTGTAAAATCCGAATCAACCCGGCCTATGTACACCGCCTAATTACAACCACCTAAACACTTGATTATTGGCATGTTTATTTGAGCAGTATAACCTTTAGAAACCCTTACTATTTGTGTATTTCGTTTAGTTTGAAATTTACTAAATAGACAGTGGATTTTTTCCTTGGGATTGAGATTTGATAGGTAGGGCTAAGGCTCACTAATTAAGAAAATACTTTTGGTTCATGAAAAGTAAGGTATTGTACTAAGCAAATGAAAACTAAGAAAGAGAAATTTCCCTAGTCAGCTTTCTTTGCTACAAAGGTTTTGAATCAGTCGACATCAACTGTATTTCTTATGTAGTACTAATTGTTTATGTTATCATTCTCTTCTAGTAAAAAGATGTCATTAAAATAATACTCCTATACATAATTTGTATTTTAGAGGAAAACGGTACCGTTTTCCGCCGGCATTGACAAGTGGAATAACTTTCCATTCTCCCTCATCCGAAGCTTCTATGGAAAAGTATA
This sequence comes from Nicotiana benthamiana, assembly GCA_034376525.1. Lineage (NCBI taxonomy): Eukaryota > Viridiplantae > Streptophyta > Magnoliopsida > Solanales > Solanaceae > Nicotiana > Nicotiana benthamiana. Next base: position 55,836,654 of record CM067340.1, on the reverse strand, counting down.
AACTCTGGGCTCCCAATGTAACAGTTAAAACTTTAAGCTTTGGACCATTCTATTATCATTCTATTTTGTTGCAATAAAAGAAGATCGAAATCCATCTGGTTGGTGATAGGCGGAGGCAGAATTTTCATTAAGGGGTTAAAAAAAGAAAAAAGTTAAAAAATAAAAAGAGATTGTAGCTAGTGAGAACTGAACCAATAACCTTTTGAAATTCCATTGACCACTAAGTTATGATTTTGGGATGTGTCAAGGATTCAAAATATAATATATAAAAAAAGTACGACCCAGTACAATACCACTCAGTAGTGTCTGGGGAGGGTAGTGTGTACGCTGTTTCCAAATAGACCCCCGGCATAAATCCCCAGAATTTGCTCCTGGGGAGACTCGAACTCACAACCTCTCGGTTGTAAGTGAGGGTTGGTTACCATCAGACCAAGCCCCTCTTGTCTTCAAAATATAATATATAAAACTAAAAAACATATTTAGCTTATACATACAGAATAATTTTCCAGCGAAGGAAATTCGGGTAAACACCTTCCACCCCTTTTAACTCCACCCCTCATCCCCTCATCCGCATCCTTATTTTTGTAATGTAGCTTTTGGATGAAAGGAGTCGTCTCAATCGTGTAGGTATTGTAGTCTATCTGTGAGAGTACTAAGAGCTGAGTCCAAAATTCGTTTGTTAGTTACAAACTGCCGGGTCTCCGAACGAATCAGCATTCCTATATGACAAACTACAGCTCAATCTTGAGTAAGTTGAGATTGGGTTACATGAATCCTCATAACCAATGTCACTCCATTTGGATCTTTTATACCAAATAAGTAAATAAATTAAAGAAATATTATTACTATGGCATAATTAGTACAGCATCATAAGGAATTCACTAAAGATTACAAGAACAACAGTAGAACTCAAGGCAGCCGGGGAAACTTTGAGAAATCTGGTCGTCTACGTTCATTATATGCATTTTTGCCTTCGCTGCCTTCTTCAGTTCCATAAAATAGAAGAGTGGCATCTCCCCCAAGCCCCTGAGATAATTTTAAAGAAAGAAAATGTGTATCATAAGTATTTGCCTAGTAGGAACATGTATCTGGTTGTCCACAATTATCGAGATTTATGTTCTGTGCTTTGCTTTATACAATGAAAAGAGAAATAACTGGTAAAGTTTGCTAGCTCTAATATGACAACATTTTGAAATATAAGGGAAAAGTGGAAAATATTGGATGATGAATATACCTGAAGTCCAGCGTGTCCATCATCAACTGCATTGAGAGCCGATTTTAGCACCCGTATTGCTGTAGGACTATTTCTTAAGATCTCTCTACACCATTTTATTGTTTCTTGTTCCAACTTATCTAACTGTGAAAGGAAACAAGACACTGCATTAGAAAACTCCAAAGCATTTCCTATGACGGAGGAAGTAAAACCTTTCTCTAAGCTTAAGGAGATCTCTAGATATGTCACGAGGAGTATAATTTTAACCCAACTGATGAGTGCGTTGTGCTATAGATTCTAAGCACTTCAAATTATTGTAAACCAGAAATCATAGGAAGTTCTAATTTCGATTGTTTTTCCTCTTGCTTCCCTATGGTTGTTACACTTACGGTAGCTCTAAGGTTAAAGAAGTAGTATCAGTCGATATACTCACTGGAACAACAGTATTCACAAGTCCCATTTTCTCTGTTTCAGCGGCTGTGTAGAACTTTGTCAAAAACCACATTTCACGAGCTTTTTTCGGCCCAACCTGTTCAGCCAGCAAAAGATTAAACCAACATAAATGAGATTACTTCATTATGTTTGTGATGCACGTTGCTTGTTTTTACACCAATACTTGATCAAGAAGTTCTATCAACAACAACAACAACAACAATCCAGTATAATCCGACTTAGTGGGGTCTGGGGAGGGTAGTATGTACGCAGACCTTACCCCTACCCTTGGGTAGAGAGGCTGTTTCCAAATAGACCCCCGGCATCCTTCCCTCCAAGAAGTTCTATCAACATGAAAATAAAAAGACCAATCTGTTATCCATAAAGGAAAACCCAAGATTAGATGCTCACCAAACGAGATATAATTGAACTCCCATAACCAGCATCAAAACTTCCTACCTGCAATTTGCAAAAGAATCAGATCTCATGAATTTTTTTCTGGCATCAGATTAACTTTATGTAGATTCTTCGTGCAGAAAGGGCCTCAAAGAATAACACAAAGGAAATAGAATAAGAATAAAGTCAAGAAGGCTATAGTACTAAGGATAGGAACAACAAGAAGTCAATTGACTTTGTAAATAAGCTGGGATATTGATTCAACATAGAACATCGCTTTATTCCAAACAGTACTTGAATACATGCTCATTTACTGATTTACTAATATATTTTCTCAAGTACACTGATAAAAGCACCTTTGGGCCTGTCTGACCAAATATAGCATTATCTGCTGCTATTGTTAGATTGCAAACCATATGCAAGATGTGTCCGCCTCCAACAGCATAACCTGCAACCTTAGTCGCAAGAAAAGCAAAAGAGATATCCGAAGATAATTGAATTATGTGATAAATGGGGTCATAAAATTAAAGCACATAACAGAAGAAAGAAAGAGACCCTTACCATTGCGATTACTGATTTTGGAAGACGGCGAATTTGCACCTACGCAGGAAATAAGAAGAATAAGGTACACTCAAAAATTACATCAAGTGAAGCTAAGAATGGGACACATCAAAAACTTAATATCAGTTTCCTTTTATTTGTTTATAGTCCTTAAACTAAATATCTATCTTAAAAAAAAAAAGTTTTGAGATAACTTAAAGAAGATGACAGATTAGGTTACCTGTAAATCTAGAACATTGAGGCGACCAAAATTTTCAAAATCGGCATAACCATCCTTACTTCTCAATGCCTGATCACCACCGCTACAAAATGCCTTTGTACCCTGCATCAAGTAATTCTTGAGAACAAATGCATGTGGCACAGCTAAATAGATATAATCAGAGGCGGATCGAGGATTTAAATTCTATGGTTCAACTTTTAAAAATTTTAAATTCTATGGGTTAAAATCTATTATTTTTGCAATTTTAATAAATTTTTACATATAAATTTCTACTCGTCGAAAGCTATGGGTTCAATTGAACCCATAGCTTTCAAGCTGGATCCGCTACTGGATATAATCTTTTGAAGTTAACACACTATAAACAGTTATCTAAAAAGTGATTTCATATGGTAGAAAGAAGGTTTTCTTGTTTATTTGTTCTAACGAAATAAACCAAAGAACAAGTCAATCTTGATTTGGCACCCATCCAAAAATCTCTGGAAAACCAGCCAAAAGGATTACAAGTCATACCTTTCCGGTGAGTATGATGACTCCCACAGAACCGTCATCCCTGGCATCGTTAAATGCACGAATAAGCTCCTTAATGGTATGTGGTCGAAAAGCATTTCTCCTTTCCGGCCTATTGATGGTTATCTACGAGAGAAAAGAAAATGATATGAACTAAACTAGAGCTCCAACATTCTACTAAGTACAATTAGTAACAAAGAAGCTTCATTACCCGCTACTAGTTTCTATAATAAAACAGAGATGCAATGAACCCAGACGTGGAGCTACAATTTGAAGTTACTCGGTTTGAAATTTTAGTTCTTTTAAGTTGTTGGGTTTAATTTGTACATATTCAATGAATTTCTTGCGATATAGGATTTGGACAAAGCTACTGGTTCGGCCGAACCCGTAGCACGTACTGTAGCTACGCCCCTGAACGAACCTAAGGTTGCTAATAGTGAATACAGGAAAGCGCCTATCCTTGGTAAATACACTATAGACCCATACCAGACATCTCGAAAATCATCCTCAATTCAGTATAATTTACTTAATTAAATTATCTTGTGATATTGTTCGGTTAGGGCCAAGCCGGCGAGATTTTCCCAAAAGGCATTACCCAGAATAAATTCACAGAAAAAGAGGGTAAAATGTTAAAAGGAAAAAACCTTAGCAATGGGTTCAGCAACAGCTTTCTCGTAAATGATATCAGTAAAATCCTTTCCATTCTCATCACAAGGAATGAGTCTCCAAACAGGTTCGTGGTAGGGACTTCACCATGGACTCTATGGTAATTATCATTAATAGAAGAGCTACACCCAATTGAAGAAACAGCATGTTGAGCCGAAGAAGAAGAAGAAGAAGCAGGCAAAAGATGATTTGCTACCAATGCCACTCTCCTCCTCATCGTGTTAAGATCCTTTTCCGACATTCTGTAATTCTTCACAAGAATAACAAAAAAACTATTGTTGAGTTAATTTTGTGTGTTATATGGAGTTGCTGTTGTAGAGTGACAAATATATGATCACTTGATGCCTTGATTGGATAAGATAGAGATAAGATAACTGGGTTTTGTCAGATTTTTTGGAGCCAAAATAAATTTTTAATAGCCTATGAGTTTGGCATACTTTTCTAAAAGCTAGACAGACTAATAATGTTGTGCTTAATAATTGTCCTTTTAAGTTAGGCACGTATATTAGCAACTAGGTGTAGTGTTGGATAAGTCAAGTTTCTTCATATTGCCTCCCGAATTTAAATAGGGAAATGATATTGAGAATTAATATGTGAAATATATCATTTTCGATTTGCCCTAAAAATAGTTTCATAAATTTTATTTAAAAATAATTTAAAATTTATAGCTGAATCACTTGCCTAACAAAAAAGGGGAAAAGACAGAATTACCTATAAAAATTAAATATTTACCCTGCCCTACCTATTAAAGAATTCAACCCATTTAATAATTACAATTCCTGCCTATTTAAGCTAAACGGAAGAGCAGCTCAAAATAACGACCAATGCCTAATGCAGTAACTATTAAAACGGAAGTCCAGCTCAAATTTTGGTAGAATTTCATAAAAGTTAGCGCACAAAAACTAAGATTCCACCGGCATCACAAAATCGTTGTTGAAGATTTGAAGATCGCAATCTAAAGCCTGAAAAAAGCAGAGCGATAAGAGCTAAAAATCCGACTTTTCTCTACTCAAATTTTGTTGAAGTAAAAGTATTTTCAATATGTTCAAATCATTGCAACTAAATTGAGTTTCAAAGATGCTGAAACTTTTGCTGCTCAAATTTGCAATGTGTTGTTCAGATTTTTATTTCATAGATTAAAGAAGTTTAGCGCTCAAACTTTTAAATTTCTAACTGAACATTCTGTTCTCAGGTTGGAGATATGGATATCTGGAGGTTTGAATCATAGCAGCCGATTTGAGTTCAAAAAATCTGCTGTTGAAATTCAGAATTTGACATTAATACTATTGAAATTTGCACTGTCGAGCTTTGATTTTTAGATATAAAAGGAATTTAGCGCTCAAGCTGTGTAAAAGCATAAAAAACTGATTTTAACTGAAATTTTGTTGTCAATTTGGAGATATGAACATCTCGAGGTTTGAATCATATCACCTGATTTAAGTTTACATTAAAAATGCTAAAGTTAGCACAATTGAGATTCAATTTTCGAGTTAAAAGCAGTTTAGTTTGATAAATATAAGTTCTGACTCTGTATAACCATGGAAAATATATTAATTTTGCTGCAGTGTGAGGACCCCGCCGGTGTTTTATGAATTTACGCCTCGATCCCCTATTAATTACTTTCCTAGTATTTATTTATGCTATTTTGATTTGCCGAGATGTTTGGTTTTAGGTTTCGGAGAGTTTTGGGATATTTAGTCCCTAAATGAGATTTTAAATTTTGGAATTTTGACCAAAGCCGGAACAGTGTGAAGACAGTCTCGGAATAGAATTCCGATGTTTCCTTAGCTCCGTTGGGTGATTTCGGGTTTAGGGGCGTGTTCGGATTGTGTTTTGGAGGTCCGTAGCTAATTTAGGCTTGAAATGCTGAAAGTTGGATTTTTGAAGTTTCTGGTTAGATAGTGAGATTTTGATCCGAGGGCCGGGATAGAATTTTAGAAGTTAGAGTAGCTCTGTAGTGTCGAATGTGATGTGTGTACCAAATTTCAGGTCATTCGGACGAAGTTTGATAGATTTTTTGATCGAAAGCGTATTTTGAAAGTTTTTGAAGTTCTTAGGCTTGGATCTGATGCTAAATTGGTATTTTGATGTTGTTTTGGATGTTCTGAAGGCTGGAACAAGTTTGAATGATGTTATGGGATTTGTTGGTAGGTTTGGTTGAGGTCCCGGGGGCTTCGAGTGCATTTCCGATGCTCAAACGGGCACTTTTGGTCTTTGGGAGATTGTTGGTTTTCTGGTGTTTTAGCAGCAATGATTTTTTCATTCCGAGCGCGAGAGTTCAATCGTGATCGCATAGACTAAGTTAAGGCCATGCAGATTTTTGTGAATCGCGATCGCGAAGGAAGGAGTGCTATCGCATAGTGTGAGCAATGTTGGTCACTGCGTTTGCATAGAGACCCTTGCGTTTTCGTGGAAGGACTTGGAGTGGCGGTAGGGTGATGGAATTTCTCTATCTGATTGCATTTCTTATATGAAATTGTCTTATGCGATCGCATAGGGTTAAAATCTGGGCAGTATTTAAATAACCAATCCGCGACCCTTCTTCATTTTTCACCATTTTTGAATGGGATTGAAGCTTTTGTGGGAGATTTTTCAGGAAACCAAAGGGGGATCACTTGAAAATAATATTATTGACTTCATTGCTTGTTTATATGTGATTAAGGCCTAATTAGTGGTGAAAAATTAGGACAAATAAGTACAAAATAGGTAATTAGGGCTTGAGAATAAGAGATCTTCAAATGGGTATTTGAGGGGTCAATATTTCAGTGTTCTTGATATGCATAGACTCGTGAGAGTATGAGGCTTCTGAAAATATAATTTTTATCCAATTCCGAGACGTACGCCCAAGGGGAATTTTGGTCATTTTACCTAATTTCGTGTATTAACTTAGAATTTATTTGTGGAAATCAGTTACTTTATGTGTTATTTACATTCCACAATTGAGTTGAATAGATTTAGGCCATTTGGAGTTGAGTACTCATCGCAAAAAAATGTAGTTTCAGGTTGATTTTGAGCTTGTTCGAGGCAAGTGGCTTGCTAACCTTGTGTGGGGGACCTTTCCCTTAGGATTTGACATTATTAATAATTGAAATGTCTTGTACGTGAGGTGACGAGTGCATACTTGTGCTAATTGTTCAAAATCCGATTTTTACTATGTAATTAAATTGTATTTTCTCTCATGTTGTTATTACTTGCAATTTAAGCAACTTGTTAGCGTAGGAAAGCATGTCTAAGTGACTTAATTGCTTTATTTGCTCAAGCTGTTTACTTGAATTCTGTGCAACATGCTAGGCTAGTAACACCTGTTTGTCTTGATATGAAATTGACAATTTCTAAATATTCTTTGTGCTGTTGTAGTGTATTTACATTGGGACTCCGGATGTAGATTCCGGTAAATTCCCCTAGTCTGTTTATTTGGGACTATGGATGTGGGATTCCGGCATCTCCCCTTGCACAGTTATATGGAACTACGGAATTGCACCTGGTAGATTCCTCTATTATTGGGTATTTATAATTGGGACTACGGATAAGGATTCTGGTAGATCCTCGCACACTGGTAGTTGGAATACGTGACGGGATCCCGAGATATCCTTCGAATATATATGATGGACTACGAGATGGTATCTCGGGAGATCCACTGTAAACTTGTAATTGCTACTACAAGACGGTATCCTGGAAAGTTCCCCCTTGTTATCTACGTGTTGAGCTGTATTTCCTTTCCATGATTATTTTGTCTCTGTTCTAGTTGTTGTTGTTCTTTCTGTTCTATGTTATTTTTTACTGTTGCACTTAATTACACTGTCTTATTCTACACTATCATACCTTATATTTTATTTATCCTTAGTAGGCCCTGACCTTTCTTGTTACTACCCGACCGAGGTTAGGTTTGGCACTTACTGAGTACTGCTATGGTGTACTCATGCCTTTTCTTTGAATTTTTTTCATATGCAGATCAAGGTACTTCCACTCGGTCTTATCATCCTTGAAGCGAGATGCTTATGTAGAGACTTTGAGGTATATCTGCCGCGTCCGCAGACTGAGGAGTCCCTTTCTATCTTTCTGTAATAGTATAGCCCTTCAGTATTTTCCTTTTTGGTAGACATTTATAGAGTTAGAGCTTCTTATGTATCTCTTAGCTTGTGATTCACAGGTTTCTGAATTTTGGGAAGTGTTAGATTGATATTTCTTGTACTGTTATATGCCAGTAACATGCTTGTTTATTAGAGTCTTGCGGATCGGTACGGAGATGTCTGTACTTATATACGATAGTCTATGTAACTGTTAGGAAAATTCCACTTCATTTGATTTCTTTGTCGTGCGATATTTTTGATATCATAGTTCTAAACTTCTGTCTTCTATTCTCTCACAAATGGTGAGGACACGTGTTTTACATATGATCAGGCACCTGCGCCCCCTACTGCAGCCAAAGAGGTAGGGGCCGAGGTCGGTGTAGAGGCCGAGGACGCGCACGCAGTGCAACAAGAGCGCCAACATGAGCTTCTACCGAGGAGCCAGGAGTAGTGCCAGTCGGAGTCTAGGCACCTAATAGGCCTACTGCTACAACCACGACAAAACTTCAGGAGACTCTAGCACAGTTCATGAGCATGTACACCACTTTGGCTCAGACAAGATTGCTTTCCCTTGCTGCAGCTATATCCCAAGCCGGGGGAGAAGCATAGACTCCCGTCGCCCGCACTCCTAAGCAGTGACTGCATGTGGATCATGTTCCAGATATTATTTTGATACAACCTGCAGTCCCAGATCAACCCGAGGACAAGAAAGTGGCTTCCGAGGATGAGCAGCGGAGGCTTGAGGTTCATGAAGTACAAGCCTCATGTATTCAGTGGACTAGCATCAAACAATGCTTTGGGATTTCTAGATGAGTGCTACCATATTCTCCGTACCATGGGTATATCAGGATCGAGCGGGGTTTCCTTTACTACTTTTCAGCTTCGAGGAGCCGTCTATGAGTGGTGGCGTACTTATGAGTTAGACAGTATGAACGAGGTAGCTTCGCTGACCTTGACTCAATTTTCATATATGTTCGTGAGAGAGTATGTTCCTCAGAGCCTTAGGGATGCATAGCGCACAGAGTTTGAGTGTTTGCGACTGTCTCGGAGTATGTTGTCTGTTTCACCAGCTTGGCTAGACATGCACCAGGCTTGGTTTCTGTTGTTCGCGAGAGGTCGCCGGTTTATTGCGGGGCTTATTCCCAGCCTCAGGTCTAGCATGGCTCGCGCGTTAGAGATGGAATATTCATTTATCAGCAAGTGGTGAGCTTTGCTAGGAAGATTGAGGGTATTCATGCGAGGGATAGAGAGGAGAGGAAAGCCAAGAGGTCTCGAGAGTCGGGCCATTATTCTGGTGCCCGTGCCCCAACTGCATGTCGTCATGGTAGGGGTTATATATGTCACCATGTTCATTCTACTCTTCCAGTAGCCAATGGTATTCCAGCTCCTCCTAGGTCTTAGGAGCTTTATTATGCACCTCCAGTATCTAGTGCGCCTCCTGCGCGGGGTGCTTTTAATGGTCAGTCCATCAGACCTAGACTGAGCCAGTCACATCTGCCATATCCTCCCAAAGCTTATTTTGAGTGTGGTTACAGACGCCATATGGTGAAGGATTGCCCCTGACTTAGGAGGGGTGTACCTTCATAGGCTTCTCAGTCACAGCGTGCCCCACAAAGTTCTCAGGCTATGGTAATACCTCCAGTTGCTACCCCACCTACTCGCCATCTAGAGGTGGAGGTTAGGAGGTAGTGGTCGCCCTAGAGAGGGAGACCAGTCCCGATACTATGCCCTTCCTGCCTGTACCGAGGTTGCTTCCTCCGATTCTGTCACTACAAGTATTATACTGGTTTGTCACGGAGATGCATTGGTTCTATTTGATCCAGGCTGCACTTATTATTATGTGTTTTCTTATTTTGCTCTGCATTTGAGTGTATCTCGGGATTCTTTGAGTTCCCCCGTTTATGTTTCTACTTTTGTGGGAGATTCTCTTGTTGTGGACCGTGTTTATCGGTCATGTTTGGTTGCTCTTAGTGGTTTTGAGACCAGAACTGTATTGTTGCTCAGCATGGTTGATTTTGATATTATCTTGGGCATAGACTGTTTGCTGCCCATTATGCTATTCTTTATTGTCATGCCAAAAGTGTGATGCTAGCTATGCCAGGTATACCACGTGTTGAGTAAAGGGGTGCTTTTGATCACACTCCCAGTAGAGTTATTTCTTTCCTTAAGGCTCAGTGAATGGTTGAGAAGAGGTGTGACACATATATATCTTATGTGAGATATGTCAGTATTGGTACCCCTTCAGTTGGTTCAGTCCCAGTAGTACGAGATTTTTTTTGATGTGTTTCCTGCTGACCTTTCGGGCATGTCGCCCGATAGAGATATTAATTTTGGCATTGATTTGTTGCCGGTCAATCAACCCATTTTTATTCATCCATATCGTATAGCTCCTCCAGAGTTGAAGGAGTTGAAGTATCAGTTACAGGAATTGCTTGATAAGGGTTTCATTCGGCCCAGTGTATCACCCTGGGGTGCTCCTATTTTATTTGTGAAGAAAAAGAATGGTTCTATGCGAATGTGTATTAATTATCTCCGATTGAACAAAGTTACGGTGAAGAACCGTTATCCTTTGCCTCGTATTGATGATCTGTTCGACCAGCTTCAGGGCGCACGAGCGTTTTCTAAGATTGGCTTGCGCTCATGTTACCATCAACTGAAGATTCGGGAGCCAGATATCCCAAAGACTACAATCAAGACTCGGTATGGTCATTATGAGTTCCTTCTTATGTTATTTGGGCTGACCAATGCCCAGGAGCCTATATTCATTTGATGTAGAGCGTGTTCTGGCCATATTTTGACTTGTTCTTCATTGTTTTTAGTGATGATATTCTGTTATGTTCTCGGTGTCGAGAAAATCATGAGCAACACTTGAAGATAGTGCTCCAGACCTTGAGAGAGAAGAAGCTATATGCTAAGTTCTCGAAATGTGAGTTTTGGTTGGATTCCGTGGCATTCTTGGGTCACGTGGTTTCTAGTGAGGGGATAAAGGTGGATCCAAAGAAAGTGGAAGCAGTGCAGAGTTGGCCCAGACCATCCTACGTGATAGAGATCACCATTTTCTTGGCATGGCGAGTTATTACCGTTGATTTGTTGAGGGGTTTTCATCCATTGCAGCACCTATGACCAGGCTAACCCAAAAGGGTGCTCCGTTCCCGTGGACGGAAGAGTGTGAGTCGAGCTTTCATAAGCTCGAGACAGCTTTAACTGCAGCCCCAGTTTTGATATTACCTACATGTTCGGGGTCTTATTTTTTCTATTGTGATACTTCGAGGATTGGCCTTGGAGCGATATTGATGCAGGATGGTAGGGTGATTGCCTACGCGTCTAGGCAGTTAAAGGTACATGGGAAGAATTATCTTATCAATGATCTTGAGTTAGCTGCTATTGTTCACGCCTTAAAGATCTGGCGTCATTATTTGTACGGTGTTCCTTGTGAGATTTATACTGATCATCGGAGTTTGCAACATATGTTCAGGTAGAAGGATCTTAATTTGCATCATAGGAGATGGAAAGAGCTACTGAAGGACTATGATATCACTATCTATATCACTCGGATAAGGCCAACATAGTGGCCGATGCCTTGAGCCGCCTGGCAGAGAGTTTGGGGAGTTTGGCTTATTTACCAGCAGTGGAGAGGCCCATGGAGATGGATTGTGAGATTGGACCTTTCGGAGCCTAGTCGAGTTCTAGCTTGTGTGGTTTCTCAGTCTTCATTATTTGATCGTATTAGGGAGCACCAGTTTGATTACCCTCTTTTGCTTGTCCTTATGGACAAGGTTCAACATTATGATGTCAGATATGTGACTACTCGTGATGATGGGGTATTGAGGATGCAGGGTCAGATTTGTGTACCTAATGTTTATGGGCTTTGGGAGTTGATTCTAGAGAAGGCCCATAGTTTGCGGTATTCCATTCATCCGAGTGCCGCGAAGATGTATCAGGATTCGAGACTACACTATTGGTGGACGCGGATGAAGAAAGATATAGTTGGGTTTGTAGCCCGGTGCCGCAATTGTTAGTAAGTGATGTATGAGCACCATAGACCGGTTGGGTTGCTTCAGTAGATAGAGATTCCGGAGTGGAAGTGGGAGCGGATCACAATGGACTTTGTAGTTGGTCTCCCACGGACTTTAAGGAAGTTCGATGCCATTTTTGTGATTGTGGATCAGTTGACCAAGTATGTATATTTCATTCCTGTGTGTACTACTCAATCATCGAGCATCTGGCGGAGTTTTATATTCGGGAGATTGTTCAGCTGGATGGTATACCAGTTTCCATCATTTCAGATAGAGGTACTCAGTTTATATCACGGTTCTGGAGGGCCGTTTAGCATGAGTTGGGTACTCGAGTGGAGTTGAGTACATGATTTCACCCTCAGACAGACTAACAGTCCCACGCACTATTCAGATTCTTGAGGATATGCTTCGAGCATGCGTTATTGAGTTTGGAGGGTCTTGGGATTAGTTCTTGCCATTGGAAGAGTTTTCATACAACAACAGTTATTGTCGCGCCCCTTTTTTCTCTTGAAATAGGGTTTATGACATGTGGTGGGGACAACTATTTTCCTTTTGGAAAGGGGGTTTGCATTTTTTAAGAGTCACCACCTAACGATTTTAAGGTGCGTTAGGGCACCTATAGGGTTCATTTATAACTACGTTTGGTAATCAGAGACATGGTAAGGGCTTAAAATTATCCTAAGGGATGGGTGTTAGAAACCCCTCAGGATCCATTGGTGTGGTTCCTGGCCAAACAGTTTTTGTGAGTTTGTACAATTAGCAAATAAACAAGTATGGCTCAAGTATTAGGCGATTTAAGTTTAAATACATAGGCGTTTGGAAAGAAATTAACAAAAAAACAAGATTTTGAAAAGAATTACAATCTAAGCATATTTGGGAATGTAGAGGGGTATCCTAGGTTTGCTTATAATATGGATCACAACAATGCAATAACCAGGATGACACTCCTCAAAGAGGGGCTACACGTGGTATTGATGCACCGGTCATCATATCCATATCTACCCTTTCCCACCCCATGAATATAATTAAAGTGAAGGTTGGTCTCGACACCTATTGCACGTTGCTACCCGTTCATTCCTATCAGTCCTAGAGGAATTTAGGACTCCTATCCCAAAAGGGGGTTCTAGGCAGACCCTCAAATTTAAAGGTAAAATACTAAGGCGATACATAATAAAAAGATAGGACTTCAATTAAAGGGGAGCATTGAAGATAAATAAAGGCTCAGATATACCTCCACACACAATACTCATAAACAACATGACTCATACACAATTAAGGTCAAAATCAGATCCTAAACATGGTATCTAAGTGATAGCAACAGAGTTAGATTTATTACATGACTCAGAGAAGAAGTCCTAATCAAGCTTGCTTACTAATTTTAACATGTTGACAGTTAAACATTAATCACAAAGACAGTTCTGGTTTTGGTTTAAAGTTTATTACCTAAGACTTGCCTAAGCATAAAATAATATGCAGTAGTTACCAAAATTATTAAAAAATAGTTTGGAAGTTATATTACCTAAAACATGATATTCTAAATGTTGCAAAGACATGCAGGGATTGTGTGCAGTTTAACTTAAACATGATAATCAAACATGCGACTGTTTTATGTTCTTTTTCAGGCATTAGTAGTTTAACAAGGTGTGACTGGGAGAGTGTGAACAAGATCCTAAAATAGGATATCTAACAAGCACATACAAAAATGCAGAATGATGTGCAGAATGCCTAAAGCATGATTTCTTAATGCCCAAAAGTTACAACATGATTTCAAGATGTGCAGGAGCAACGATTTTATGGTGATGCTGTTATTTAGTCTAAAGTAGGATTTCTAAGTGGTAAAATGATGTCAATGAGATGCTGAAACAGTAAACCTAAGAGCATTGTATCTAATGCATAGCATGCTTTGAATTTGTTGGTCTTACACATGGATTCTAATGAGCATATAGGAAATGTAAACCCAAGGCATAGTTTCTATCCATTGATGTTGATAACATATATAACTGCCCTCCCCTTTTCCCTAGCCAAACACAATATTCGTTTACAACAGATTATTACAGACCAGTATTGAAATAAATTACATAAGTAGAAACGAAAATAAGAAGTTGCACTATAGAGAGCCTAAAAACAGGCCCAGATTTCCAGAACATGATTAGGACTTCCTCTCTGAGTTATGTAATAAATCTAACTCCAATGCCTCAAATGCCCAGATTGTTTCTTAGCTATTAATCATATCCGCATGTGTCAGAGTTCCTCAAAGACCTCAAGGGTTCCTGGGCCGTGCTCACACCTAGATTTAATCGACAAAATAGAACAAGTGTAGTGTGGAAAGGCCAGCTTTCATGTGTCCAAGTTCCGAGGGAGCTCAAGGGTCCCAAGTCAAGGTTTACACAAAAAGGGAAGAACTTAGTGGTCTAAGAATAGAGTGAGAGTGCTTGACATAGTTTTGAAAATATTTAAGCAAGGCAACAATTTGAAAAAGAGACTTGTTTGAAATACTTTTGTAATATAACATGGGGTGTCTCTCAATAGGACAGCTTTGCAAAGAGAGTAGAGTAACATGCAATAGTCCAAACATTGTACCTTAAAAAGGTTCACACATAACCAAGGGATATAGGACCAAGGCAGGTTCAACAGTCACCAACAGGGGTAGAGGGGTTTGGGGACACATAGATCACATAAGTAAACACACAGTTTCAGGAGTACTTAAGTATTGAATCAACAATATGCTGAGGAGTTAGAGAACTTCATGTTTAACACAAAATCATGTAACTTAAGGATAGCGAACTATTTTGCTTAGAGAGGTTCATGGTAGAAATCAGAGAAACACAAGTAAGGAAGTGCCACATTGGGGTATATTAGGAGGGGAAAATAACATTCTTATAAGCATGATAAGTCTAGCGAAGACATTCAGAAGCATGCTGATAAAGCAAACATATCAATTGCAAGTTGAATCAACATAACCATAAGTGAAAACATTCTAAAAATAGGATAAAATGAAGCAGTAGAAAAAACACATTGTTTTGAAACTTGAATTAAAATCAGAACATACCAGTAAAGAAGTAAACACAAAGTGAAGGGGGCAAGAGAGTAGAGTAATCAGCGTTGGCTTGCAGCCGGCTGACCTAGAACAATAGCAAATAACTAGAGAAAAAAGAGTAGAAGAATATTTCTTTTTCGTGTGAAAGAGGGTTTTGAGTTACTGTTCGTGAGTTATGTGTGTTAGAGCATATATATATATATAAATAGTAGTTTGAAAATTGGTTAAAATAAGGCAAGAATCAATTCTTCAGTAATTATAGAACTCAGTATAAAAATTGGTTCGAATCTCCATTTTAATAAACGAGTCAGTATAAATGGTAAAGAGCAGGTGACAAGTAAGGAAAGAAATCATACACGGCTGGAGTATAACAAATAAGGAAAGATTTCAAAATAGTACCAGTATAGAACATGTTATCAAGCCTAGATTCAGAAAGTTTTTAAACTAAGGAAACAATCAGTGAGAATTAAGTAGCAATGCAGACAAGGCAAAGGAAAAATTAGTTAAGGCAAGCAACTAATCAAATTAAGTGGAAAGATAGGATTTGGGGGGCGGGGGTCCAATGTAGCATGTTCAAATCACACCAAGTAATAAGGTATTCAGAAACAATTAGAGTTACAGTCATGAAAAAGCAGCATGTTTAACATATAAATAGAGTAAGACATGGGTAGTCAAGAATTGGCACATAACTGTAGCAAAACATGAAGGTCAACCAAATAATGAATCCGTGAGAAAGATGCAAGTCTTGATGTGAGCAGTCAAGATGAACACAAACACAAATAATTGGTGTAATTTTAGGCTTCAGTAGAAGCATATCAAGGCAAGGTAGTCATAAGAAATCACAAGAACTCAAAAAGAAACATGAGGATCAGTAAGTCATGCCAATACACTGAAACCAAACGAAGAGCCCTAACAATAAAGGCTTTTGACATAGGCGAGTTGAAAAAGCAGTAAAACATAGAATTGGTCGAGATGTGCAAAGGATAAAATTTAAAACATAAAAAATCGTTTTAAACAAAGTGTAAAAGAAGTCACGAAAACCCTAATTTTATAAGAGAGTAAAACAACTTAAAATCGATGATTTTGCAAGAGAAGTTCAAGAACAGTGTAAGACATAAAAAGAGCAGACTTGATTCATTTAAAAATAGCCTAGATCTAGGAGGTATAAACAAAAATTAGGGTTTCAGAAGAAACCCAAATAGAAATGGAAGAACCTATTTAGAACTTCAAAGACCGTAACACAAATAGCGTGATTTCACTTAGAATCACACCGGAGAAGTCATGAATATCCAAATCAACAACCCCAGTCATAGGTCAGCGTGGCCTAGGGCCCTTGAAGGCCATAGAGAAGATGAGCGTGACATGAGATAAGCCATTGGAGTAAAAGATATGATGAGAGGTGACCGGAGATGGCCGAAGATGGGAGGTCAGCCGTTGAAGATTAGGGTTAGCATGAGAGATTTTGAGAGCAGAGAGGATTTTAGGGCAATGGGGTTGGCCGTGACAATGAATTACGGTTAAGGGGTTGGTTAGAATTAAAAAGGAAAGGGATTATTTGAACCGTTGATCTGGGAGATCAACAGTCAAGATTCAAAAAGGTAGGTGGGTTCCGGGTTTGGGTAAGGGTTAGTAGAGTACGGGTCGGGTTATTAATTGTAAAATTGGGCTGGCAACTGCGGTCCTATTTGGCTATAATTGAAAGCCAAATTTGGTTGTTATTTAAATAGCCAGTTTTTCCTTATTTAATTTATACAAATAATAGATAATTTCTGGAAAATAATTTAAGGTACCAAAAATGATTTGCAATACATAATTAGCAATTTAAAAATGTAGGGTTTAATTTTATGCATATAAAACATAATTAGATCTTAAAATGAGCTAACATTTAGATCTTAAAAATAATAATATGTGATTGAAAAAGTATATAAAAAGTGCCTTAGCCATATTTTGGCATAAATATATAAACCCAATAGATGAATTATCAAAACAATAATTTCAAAGATAATTATTGGGGATTTTATGGATAAAAGATTGAAAATAAATCAATTTAAACCCTTAAAATTATGAGAAAAATAATAGAAACCTTAGGTATGAATATATATATATATATATATATATATATATATATATATATATATATATATATATATATATATATATATATATATATATATATATATATATATAAAATGCTATTTTGATTGTATTTTTGTTTATTTAAAATATATAGGGAAAATTTGGGTATGAACAACTGCCCCTCTTTACTTGGGAAGGATGAAAGAATTTTCGGCTAAAGAAATAATGTCAAATTTTGACCAAGCAAAACGGTTTGAGAAATTAGGACGCACCCTGGCTTCTGAGCTGCCTACATATCCCAGGTTCTACAGGAATCAAGCCATGTGTAGTTCTGGATTCATCGGCGAAGTATGCCGGTGAAGTCATCTCAAGAGAGGACGAAACAGCTAGGGTCGGGGAGTGAACATTTTTCAGGAATGGTGAGGGTTGATACGACTGGGAAACTAGAGCGGGATCGCTCACGATGAGATAGTCGTTGTTCACTGGGTTACTTGCCAATAAATGATACAAGCATATATTGCATAATTTAAACATGATACAAATTCCCATTGGACCATGAATGTTGTCTTTGGACGGTTAGGAATGGCGTCTTCAGACCATGATATCCTTGGCCATGGGTTGTTTGTGCAGGATTTGCAGACCATGAAATGGTTCTCGGGCTATGAGGATGGTTCCTTCGAACCATGAAGCCTTTGAATAATGATATGCAAAATATTGAAAGAGATCCTTAGGCCATGACATAGTGTTCTCGGGCTATGAAGATGGTACCTCCGAACGATGACGCCTTTGGATGAGTTGGCGATATTTTAACCCATGAAGGATGTATTAGTATGATGCAGACAAGACATACCTCAGTCTAGCAAATTGAAGGGAAGAGCTTAGCCTATAAGAGAAGCGAGATAAATTGTGCTAGAGATAACTCTTAGTTTTGAGGAATTGGAGGTAAAGTCTAGACTCGAAAGGTAGGAGAGTAGCCTTATGTAAAAATGCGAATGCAGATAGAGGTAGAGCTTAACCTCAGAAGGAAGAATGCTAGCCTCATGCAAAGATGCGAATGCAGATGGAGGTAGAGCTTAACCTCGGAAGGCATAATGGTAGCCTTATGCAAAGATGCAAATGCAAATGGAGGTAGAGCTTAACCTCGAAAGACGGAATGATAGCCTTATGCAATGCACTGGAATATAATTTTGTATCGAAAGGAAAAATGGTAGCCTTTTGAAAACTGGAAGGCAGAATAGTAGCCTTATGCAGTGCAGATATAGATGGAGACATCGTTTAGTCTCAAAAGGCAAAATGGCAGCCTCATGCAAATTGGAAGGTAGAATGGTAGCCTTATGCAAATTGGAAGGTAGAATGATAGCCTTATGCAAATTGGAAGGCGAAATGGTAGCCTTATGCAATGCAGATGTAGATGGAGATAACATTTAGTCTTGGAAGGCAGAATGGAAGCCTTAATAAGATAACAGATAAAAGTAGAGTTTTCTTAGCTGATAGCAAATTGCGGCGTTGTGATTACTAGGAGTGGACAACCTTCGAAGTGTGCATTTCTGAGTAGGATTTGCAAGCTCCGGGTATTCTTCCTTTTCCAAATATTCCTTGATATCATAAAACCAACGCTTTTTGTCAGCTTCCTCTTCAACATGGGCACAATAAGTTTGCTGATTATGGATTATCATTGTAGTGGGATTAATGAAATTCTTGTCGGAATGTTGTTTCATAGATGATAGGGTAGCAAATGGATCAATGAACTCATTCTGGATTCTGGGAACATGTTGGAATTCCGTCTTCATGAACCTCTTTCTCGATTCCTGTAGGTGATGCAATTACAGGAGTATCTTGGAGTTCATGGTTGCCCGTTCTAGTTGTACCTAATGTATAAGTAGGTCTAAATCTCCAATCACTAGCAGCTCTTGATTGTTCATGCCAATGGCCATTTTGAGTCCAAAGATTCAAGCTTCGTTCTCGACCATATTTTTGGTGTTGGGGAACCTGAGTTTGGAGGACACCAGATAATGCTGACCAATTTATGATATTAGGACTGCTCCTATGCTAACTCCTTTAAAGTTTGTTGCTCCATCATGTCTTCTCCTATGAATGATACCTCTTCATCTGGAAAATATATTTTCAAGGGTTTGTATCCTCCATCCATGGGGTTTTCAGCAAGATGGTCTACCAGTACCTGTCCTTTGACCACTTTCTGAGCTACATAAATAATGTCGAACTCACTTAACAGGATTTGCCACTTGGCTAGCTTGGCGGTGGGCATGGGTTTCTGAAAGATATACTTCAATGAATCCATTCTCGATATGCGATATGTAGTATAGGCACATAAGTAATGTCTCAACTTCTGAACTACCCAAGTCAAAGCACAACAGGTGCATTCCAATGGAGAATACTAGGCCTCGTATGGGTTGAACTTCTTACTGAGATAATAAATGGCTTTTTCTTTCCTCCCCGTTTTATTGTGCTGCCTCATAACACAACCCAAAGCTCCATCTAACATTGCAAGGTAGAGTAATAAGGGTCTACTTGGCTCAGGCGGACTAAGACTGGTGGTGTTGACAGGTACTCCTTGATTTTGTTGAAGGAATTTTGGCAGTCATCGGTCAATTTGGTGGCTGTGTCCTTCTTCAACATCTTAAAGATTGGCTCATAGATAACTGTAGATTGTGCATGAATCGACTGATGTAGTTAAGCCTTCCTAAGAAACTCATCATATCCTTATTATTTTTTGGCGGTGGTAGTTCTTGAATGTCTTTGACTTTCGATGGATCCGGTTCTGTTCCTTGGCGTCTCACAATAAACCCAAGCAATTTCCCAGCAGGAACCCCAAATGCATACTTTGCGGGGTTTAGTTTTAGGTTGTATTCCACAGTCTATTGAAGAACTTACTCAGATCTTCTATGTGGTCGGTGGCCTTCTTGGATTTGGTAATAACATCATCCATATATACATGTATCTCCTTGTGTATCATATCATGAAATATGGTAGTCATGGCCCTTATATAGGTGACCCCTGTATTCTTCAGGCAGAAAGGCATAATCTTGTAAAAGTACACTCCCCACGGCGTAATGAAAGCTGTTTTCTCAACATCTTCCTCATCCACCCAGATCTGATGATTACCAGCCAAGCGATATATGAATGATTGTAGCTCATTCTTGGAGCAATTGTCAACCAGGATGTGTATATTTGGCAAAGGGAAGTCGTCTTTTGGACTGTCCTGGTTGAGATCCCGGTAGTCGACACATACACTGACCTTCCCATCCTTCTTTGGCACTTGCACAATGTTGGCTAACCATGTCGGGTATTCTTCTACCTTGATAACCTTAGAGGTGATCTTCTTGGTAACTTCTTCCTTGATTTTCAAACTCATATCAGGCTTGAACTTTCTCAGCTTTTGCTTTATTGGTGGACACATCAGATTGGTTGGCAGTTTGTGAACAACAATAGACATACTCAGACCAGTTATGTCATCATATGGCCAGATGAATATGTCCTCATACTCCTTTAGAAATTCTATGTATTCTTTCTTCTCCGATGGTAATAGGTGAATGTTGATTCGAGTTTCCTTGACATTTTCTACATCTCCCAGGTTGACAATTTTGGTCTCGTCCAGGTTGGACTTAGGTCACTTCTCAAAGTTCTCAAATTCCTTGACAATCTCGTCCGACATGTCATCTTCCTTTGAATCCATGTCCTCATTGCGTTGTCTCATTGCATGTCACGGTCATTGGTTCATGAAGACAAGTAATAGTAATGCTGTATTGGTGAAGTACGGAGAGAAAACAATAGAAATAAATATTAATTCATAAGAAAAATAAAAAGTTCTTTTGATAGATGGAATAACTATTTTGAACATCAAAGATCTTATTACGGGAATTGAAAAATGCAAAATGAAAATCATTTAATAAATAAAATAGTGAACAATACGTGTTTTAGCCTTGGTACCCCGAGGCTCGTCGGGCTTTGGTTGCCCTGATCGTCCAATTTTTTAGATGTGCCCCTCTACTCACAGCCTGTATGGAAGGGACTTTCTCCCCCTCCTCCTCGAGAATAACGCAACAGTCCATATAACTGTCCTCTAGAAACAAGTTCCTCACTTCTACAAGTGTTTCTTCTTCATCTGACCCATAAATAATGTCGGCCTATTGGAAGGTCTGCTCCAGATGCGGTATCGGCTGCTCTAGTTTGTGGTAAAGACGGCGCCATGGTGGCGAACAAATATTAAATTCTTCCTAGGTTTATTCATATCCCAAACCGAAGGTAGTGCCATGTTTCTTGAGTTTTATGGGTTTTGAGATTCCTTGGAGTTTCTTGCCGAGCCCTTTGCTAGGTTCGTACCCACTCCAACTCAGTATAGTCTCAATTTTGCTGTCCCACCATTTGTCTTTGTCGATACCATTGACCCACTCAATATGGTCGTAAGTTTCTTCACCCAGCTTTCTTCTTCCCTCGATCGCTGGAATGGTCTGGCGACTATGTATAGGTTTCTACCGCCATCGTGAATGATCTCTTCCTGGTGATTCCATTCGAACTTTACTTCCAGATGTAGCGTTGATGCTACGACCCCAGCAGTATGAATCCATAGACGTCCTAGTAGCAAGTTGTAAAACGCTGGTACATCTATCACCTAGAAATCGACTTTGAACCAGGTTGGTCCCATCTGCAGGCGTAGGCTAATCTCACAAATAGTGGACCTTTGAGAACCATCGAAGGCTTTCACATTGATTTCTCCATCCTTTATCTCATGCAGCCCTTTACCCAACATCTTGATTGTTACCAACGGACAAATGTTAAGACTGAAACCTCCATCGATCAGGATTCTGGTGATGAAATAACATTCACATTGCATGGTGATGTGTAGTGCTTTGTTGTGCCCCAGCCCTTCAGGTGGCAGCTCGTCCTCATTAAAGGTGATTTTAGGGCTTTCTGGCACTTGTCCTACCATATTACCACTTCCCCACTAGTGATATTACTTTGTACGTACGCTTCATTCAACACCTTTAACAAAGCATTCTTGTGCGTCTCACAATTTGGCAGCAAGGAGAGAACGGATATTTATGCTAGTGTCTTGTTTAACTGGTCGATGATCGAATATTCCTTGGCCTGTATTTTCCTCCAAAGGTCGTCCGTACCTATCTCTATGAGGGGCGGCTGGTTGGAGGCCTTCTTGCTTGATTCAGCTAGATGTTTAGGGGTATAGACTATACCAGTTCTTGTCATACCCTCTGCTGTGACAGTTTCTTCAATCTTGACCTTGCCCTTCCTTCTTGCCTCAGCTGTATTGTCCCAGGGTACAACATTTGTATAGAATGGTTGCATGGTAGACATCGCCACTAGGACCGGCGCAGCTATCCTTACTTCAAATGGAACATGTGCCTTGGGTGGCAAGACTGCAACCTCAAATGGTGCGGGTGCATTTGTTGGAGACACGAATTCAACCTCAATTGGTACTGGTGTCCTTGTGGGTTGAGCTGCTTCAAACTTAAGAGGTATAAACATATTCTCCTCAGAGTTCTCAAATGGTTGGATCTGGACTATGATTGGATTGAGAGTGATTTTTGATTTCTTCGGGTCATCACCTTTTGAGATTAACCTGATTGATCCCTCGGGATCCTAGTCATCTTCTACTTAAATCAAGTGGTTACCTCCACTCTTGTAGTCTGGCAGAGGTTTGTTGCAGATGTTTGGAGCGGGTTCCTTTGCCATAACGATTTTGTTATCAATCAAGGGTTGTATCTTGTCTTTCAAGAAGCGGCATTCATCCATGGTGTGCCTTTTCATGCCGGAGTGGTATGCACATGACTTGTTTGTTTAACCCATTGAGAAGGATTCTCAAGGGTTGCAGCAGTGATGAGGGTGACATAACCAACAACTTTGAGCCTCTCATACTGCTGGTCGATGGGGTTCAGATGGTGGTATATTACTTTGGAGGAATGCAATTAAAATTAGGTTGGGGGGGGGAGGGGCTAGGGAAGGGTCCATGGGGTGATTGATAATGGGATGGTTGAGCATTATAAGTTTGGTAGAGATGAGTAGGTTGTAAGAATCAGGGTGAGGTAGATTGGTATGTAGAAGGTGGAGATGACTGATAAGTTGGTGGCGGAGCTTGGTAAGGGGGTTCTTGGTAATTTGGGGTTGGCTGATATGTGAGTAGAGGTGTTGGGTAAGCTTGGGATTTAATGGGAGACTTGGTCCTTTGCGCAACTATCATGGCCCCTACGTCCCTTTCCTTGGACACACCACCAAACTGTAAAGCCTTATTCGTAGCTTGCAAGGTTTTGAAATTTGTAACCATACCACTTTTAATACCTTCTTCAATTCTTTCACCTAGTTTGATAATTTCATAGAACTTGTGGTTCTCGACTATCATCAGCCGTTTATAGTACTGCGGGTCCTGAGCCCGAACAAAGAACTTGTTCATTTGCTTTTCTTCTAAGGCAGGTCTGACCTTAGCAGATTTGGATCTCCAGCGAGTAGCATACTCGTGAGACATCTCTGTGGGCTTCTTCTTCAAATTATGGATATAGAAGATGTCTGGTGTGTTCTATGTATTAAACATGAACCTATCCATAAAGTCAGATTCCATGCCTACCCAGCTTGACCACTTCTTGGATCTTAGCTGATGTACCAAGATAGTGTATCTCCTTTCAAACTCCTCATGAATAGTTTCATGCGGATCCTTTCATCCTTCCCTACTCCAACCAACTTGTTGCAATATGTCCTCAGATGGACCCTTGGGTCACCCCTACCACCAAATATTTTGAACTTAGGAGGTTTGTACCCCTGAGGTAGTTCAACACCAGGATGTATGCATAGGTCCTTAAAGTTCAGCCCCTCGATTCCTTTACTTCCCTCAACGCTCTGAATTCAACTGGTTAGTTTCTTAAGTTCCTTGGCCAAGTTCCTGATAAGACGATCTTTTTCATAAGACTCAGGTGTGCATGAGATAGTTTAGGTGGAGTGTGGCATGGTTTCCATTTAGATAGGAGTGTTATAGTGGCCTAATGTATGGGTGTGGAAATGGTCCTTGGTGGAGTTCTGAGGTTCTAGGATGAGTAGTGGGATGTTGTTTGTGGTATGGCAGGTGTTACAATTGTTCTTTGGTGGATCCACGTGATGGTGAGGTTTGGGATGATTATGCTATTTTGGGATATTTTGAGGATTTTGAACATTGGGGAAGTTGATATCTAGAGTATTGAAGGAAAATGATAGGTTAATCAAATTTCGAACCTGATCGAGCTATTCCTGGAATTTCAACAGTTTCTATTCAAGTTGTGACACATTCTCATTAGGAACCCGAATAACCTAGCCATCAGTGGCCTCTACCCGCTCAGCTTTGTTCTCCTTCCTAATGTTTTTTAAATCTTCCATTTTATTCGTTCCTTTGTCCTTGCCTTTAATGGTACTAAGAGAACTAGTGGATGGAGGGCCCCTGGATATTGTGAAATAAGATGATGATGCTAGATTGAACGAACTAGCCTTTGGGCGGGGAATAATAAAACAAAAGTAAAACAAAAGGTAATCAAGTCAATAAGAATTATAAAATGTATTGCAATATTTAAACACATATTGTAGGAATGTAAAGCCTGTCCTAATTTGGGAACCTCTTTGTGCTCGAGGTAGGGCTAGCGATAAATAGACTTGGAGAAATCTTAATGCTAAATGCCTCATTTTATTGATAAAGATATGCAAATCCCAAAACGACAGTAAATAATCAAGAAATAAAAGTCACTACTGGCCATTGGTCTTATTACATTCATAAAGCGAAAAAGTAAATTCCTATCTATTTGGTCCCATAAAGACCTTTTCCAGATTTGACATCCTTGTCTCCGCAAATAGCTTCCCCAATTCACGAAGTCCCAGCAATAGGTATACTCTGGCTAGATGTCCTCCTTCAGTCCCTTCAACCTTTTGATAGTCTTCAACCCTTTTGAGAAATATTTCCTCTAGTTCTACTATGCCTCACTCCAAGTATCCTAGCCTTTTGTTGGCACTAATAGCCATGTCTTTCCATTATTCAATCAGCTTCTTGTTGGACTCTTGTGTCTTGCAGTGTTCTCTCTCAAATTCACGAATCCTTTTGCGTAGCTGGTTTTAATTGACTTGCGCTTCAACTTTTCATCTATAATTGTATGACCTCGAACGAACCCTAACTGGCCTAGACCATCCCAATTGTCTTCCAACAGAAAGGGGTATAGCTGGCATGATATCTATCTGGCTTGACATTATCTTTCTCTAATACGATCTTGCAGTGCCACATGTGCTGGGCTTGACACTTGTGGGGACTATCATCATTTTGGAAGTCAGCTCGAAGATGGCTCATTTTGTTGACCTTTGGTATGACTTTCTTCCTACATGTTTGCCTCATAACTCGAAGAGGGACATAAGGGCATGTTCCTCTTAGACCTCAGTATAAAAAATGGTGCATCTCTGGATCAAGAGATGAACTCTTCTGTCGAAAACCACTCGAACATCCATTGAACATGTTCTTCAGTCAGATTATCAAAGAGGTCAACCCATTCTTTGGCATTCTTTGGCTGAGCGAACATGTCGGGGATGTAATTCATTCACTTTGGCTGCTGAAAAGCGATGTGATCATCCCAGGACCTTCGCTGATTTTCTTGTCGATATTCGCCCTTTCGGAGATATTCCATAAGCCAAAGCTGAAGTAGTAGAATGTAACCTTCAAAGTGTCTCGCTCCTCGTTGACACTTCTCAAAGGCTCAGTATATGTCTGCAATGATCATGGGTACAATGCTAAAGGTCTGCCCATCAATCCCCTCCATTAGGGTCTTGGTTACATAAGCAGCCTAGTATGGATTCTCCCTTTCTTCATTGGAAACAGGATCAGACCCATAAGCAAAACATGAAGACGAATACCCTACGATGGATATGCCCCAAGGACGTGATGGCAAAATTGTCATGGTAGGTACAATATGATTTGTTGTGATCGTACCTTTCATACAGGTAGTCAAGAGGGATGTACTTTTCCTTTAGGCATACTAATTCTGCATTCTTTTTCAAACCCATCATTTTTAGGAAACCCTTGTCTATGACGTTCTCAGGCATTAGCAAACACGGGTTTTCCCACACTAGACCAGCCAGTCCTCCTATCTCCTCTAGCAAAGGTGTCATCTCAATGTTCCCAAAGACGAACACGGCCCTTGCACAATCCGAAAATAAGCTAATAGGTTCAATTGTCATGTTGTTAGGCTGGATATTCAGGAGGGATGGTAGATTACCCAGATATTTTATGATTAGGGCTTTGTCATTGGAATGTAAATCTTCCCACCAACTTAGCAATCATGGGTGGATGTTGGTGACCCTGCCGAATCTGGGTACTTCGTGCCTCATATTTCTACAAGACAGAAATGGTTAGGCCCTTACCCCCTCCCCCACCCAAACTCGACTTTTTAACATCAACAATTAGTATGAAGCATTTAGTTCTCCAAATAAATGCACAGAACATGAAGATGTTCGTTTTGGTTTAGGT
This sequence comes from Nicotiana benthamiana, assembly GCA_034376525.1. Classification (NCBI taxonomy): domain Eukaryota; kingdom Viridiplantae; phylum Streptophyta; class Magnoliopsida; order Solanales; family Solanaceae; genus Nicotiana; species Nicotiana benthamiana. The sequence continues at coordinate 55,809,964 of CM067340.1, read as the reverse complement.
AAACCCAATGGACGTTTTGACAAGGCTATTTTAAAGGATCATTATGTGGACAACATAACTGACCTGGCTAGGTTTGACCATGATGCATGCAGAATTTTAAATAGAATAAGGTTTCTATGCGGTTTTAGATTGGTACCCTTGAGCGGACAACTCAAGAGGGAAATGCACTAAACTATCGACTGCACCGTTAATCGACTAGTTTTACCGCAAATAAGCCTTTGTGAATTTAGGGTTAATGTATAGGAAGGGAGCAACCACTCATCAAGCGCATGATGTTGAGCATGATTATGCAATAATTAAAAGTACGTTGACATATATTTTCACGTTAAGAAAGCGATAGATATATCAGTTTTATAATTTTAAAAAGTTATAAAGGAACGAGACAAGAAAGATATATCAGATTTGCTTTTAAAGAAGAAATTAAATGCTTAAAGGAAATAATTGCACATAGGGGTAAAAATTTACAAAAATATGATCAAATGGTAAAAGCCTTAATAAACCCAACAGAGATTCGATGCTGTCGCGCCCCCTTTTTCGCAAAATCGGGTTTATGAAATTTGGTTGGGACAACTCTTTTCCTTCTAGAAAGGGGATTTGCATTTTTTTAAGAGTCGCCACCTAACTCCGTTTGTTAACACGAGACATGACAATGGCTTAAAATTATCCTAAGGAAAAGGTGTTATACACGCCTCATGATCCACTAGTTGGTTCCCGGCCAAACAATTTTCGTGAATTTGTACAGTTAGAAATAAACAAGTATGGCTCAATTAGTAGGGGATTTAAGTTAATATACACAAGTGTTTGAAAAGTAATTAATGAAAAAGCAATATTTTGAAAAGAATTACAATCTAAGAATATTTGGGAATTAAGGGGGTAACCTTGGTTTGTTTATAATATGGATTATGATAACTATAATTTTAACACGTTTTATTTCCATTCTTGCTTGAGCTGGATGCGTGAATTTCCATAAATTAGTCCCAAAATGCTTACAAGTTGCGCTTGATTGCAGGTTGGAGCGACAAGACGACAAATGCCAAAGATCGACTCAAAAAGGAGTTAAATTTGCCAAGTGTCAAAAGACAACTGAAGTGGGGAACAAGTTGACCTGTGCGATCCGCACTCATTTTCCATACGGCCGTGCAAAAGAGTTCAGAGGCTGATTCATTTATTTGCCAACCTGCGCGGTCCGCACTGCTTTTCCACGCAGTCGTGCAGAAAAGTTCAGAGATTGGTCTAATTCCATGCTAACCTGCACGGTCCGCGCTCCTTTCTACGCGGTCCGCCCGATTGAGAGTTAAGAGACCTAGTAATTCAAGGCAAAAGCCCACGAGGCCACACACCAAATCAGTTCGGTCTGCGTGGATAAAGTTCAGAGAGTGTGGATTTGTACCAATCACCTACGCGGCCGCACCGCATTTCTACGCGGTCCGCTTCTGTCATCCAGCATGGGTGCGCATCATATTTGTGTGGTCCATCGCCAGTTTCAGAATCAAGATAAGAAGACCAAAGATTTCTACGCGGCCGCGCGACATTTGTGCGCAGTCTACGCCAGACCCTCAGGGGGTATTTTTTTCTGGTTTTTCCTATGTACTATAAATAGAACATTTTACTTTTTATGTTAAGTTTGTGTATTAGATAGCAGCTGAGCTCGAGACTTCATAGTTTTAGCCTATTTTGGGCAATTGCTTCTTGTATTAACGTGGATTTGAGTAGATTAATATTGTAGTTAATTATTATGTCAATTTCATCTACTATTTCTTCAATTTATGTTTCTAATATGTCTATCTAAACCAATTATCTAGGGTTGTGGCTCAACCCTAGTGTAGGTAATTAATGAGTGTGATTGTTTAATGCATGAATGATATTGGGTATTTGTTATTTGGATTAATTGTATATTTTCATTAATATGTTGTTGGTTGCAAACACTAATTCTAGCTTAGTGGGTCTTGACTCTTCTTGAGAAAGAGAGTCTGTGAACCCAAGATTAATTCCGACAAGGAATTGAGATGGACCCATAAGAATGGTAGTTCCAATTAACGGGTTAAACCTCGAGAGAGTAATTACCCAACTTGAACCCTAAGTTGCTTGGGCAAATTGGCCTACCCAATTTGTCTCGAGAGAGTCAATTCGGAAAAATCACTCTCTCTATCGGAAGTGGTGCAAAAGTGCAATGGTTATAGCATAAGTCCCATAATCATCATTCTTGCATTAGGAATCTCTACCTGCTAGTTGACCACCTAGGTAAATGCCACAACCCTAGTGCCTTTCTTTATATTGCATATAACCTTGAATTGATATCTTAGCATAACGTAGCTTAAAATTTGCGGTTGATAATCAAAAGAAAACTAAAAATGTTAGAAGATCAATTAGGAGCCAAAACGCATTCCTAGACCATACAAACACACAAATCCAAATTGAATCTCCTTGTGGAAAATTGACCCCGATAACACTATTGGGTAAAAGTATTTGCGCCCGATCTTCCTTAGGTTGAGTCCCCAGCAATCACTTTTAGGCGCCGTTGCCGGGAAGCTTTACGGTGTTTGACTATTTGTTGGCTAGTTTTGTGTTTTGCTTTTTTTTTTTCCTTCTTTTACTAATTCTATTTGTGTCAATTCACTCGGGTAATCATGGTTTTAAACACAAATGACCCTCTTGGCAACGTGGTCGTGGGGGAGGAGGTTGAGGACCTAGAACAAGAAGATGTATTAGCTCATGCTCCTAGGAGAGGTCGAAATGGCAATGCAAATGCTAATGCTAATGACAACATACCAGACCCTCCTCCACCCCCCCCCCCCCCCCAAGAGTGGCACCAAGAGTTCTACCCAATCAAGGGTAAGCAAGTGCAATAGTTCCTCCCTGAATCCGGGTGGGGAACTTCCAAATCACCAATGTCATGGTCACTTTGCTCGAACAACGAGGGTACTTAACAGACGCCTCAGACCAAAATGCATACAAGCATTTGAAAGGGTTTGTGGATACTTTTTGGGGGAGTTTCCCCTTCTCACTTCGGGGGAAAGCATTGGATTCATTGGAGAGACTCCAAAATTATTCCATAACTACGTGGGATGAGTTGGCCGATAAATTCATTGCCAAATTATTTTCTCCTAAGTCATTTGGCGGCTCTTCGAGATGAGATTCTAGCTTTCAAGGAAGAGTAGACGAGCTTTACACGAGATATGAGAGAGGTTTCGGACGATGGTAAAAGAGTTCCCAAACAATGACATGAACAATGTTATGATCCAAAAATCGTTCTATTAGGGCATCAACACAAATAACCAATGTATTGTGAACCAACTGGCGGGTGGTAATTTTATGAAGCATCCGTACAATGAAGCTTGTGATGTGTTAGATAAGATGGCCGATACATCATCGGCATGGCAAAGCCGGGCTAATGTTCCTCAAGGTGATCCAAATGTTATACATTTTCATAAGGAGTTGCATGATCACGACCAAGCCATTGCCGAACTCACAACAACAATGAACCAATTGGCTAAGGGCAACTTCAACAAGTTCAAAATCCGCGCGAAGTCAATGTCGTGGAGGGAGTGAATATGATGAAAAGAAGGAAAAGAGGGAAACAACAACCTCAAAAAACTTTTGACAACTATGATGCTGGTTATGGATATTCGAATGAAGTTTTTGATGACCAAAGTGAGGAGGTCCAATATGTCAACAACTACCAAGGGAACAGAGGTAATCAAGGGAATCAACAATGGAGACCCCAAGGCAATTGGGAAAATCTACAAGGTGGCAATTGGAATTATTATAACAATCGAGGAGGCAATTTGGGGAACAATAACTCGGGAAATCAAGGTAATTGGAACGGGAACAACAATTGGAACAACAACAATGGTGGTCAAGGTGGGTGGGCCAATAATGGAGGTCAAGGTAATAGGGGGTAAGCCTTTCAAAGGCCACAATGTATTAATAACCCAACAACCCGCCTCCGTTTCTATCGCAAGAGTTGAGTTTGTCGGGCAATGACATGGGTCGAATAGAGAACATGTTTGAAAAAAATCCTCAATTGTCCTCCCATAACATTTCAATCCGTAACTTGGAAGTACAACTCGGGCTAATTTCACAATCTCTCAACACTCGCCCAAAGGGTTCTCTGCCAAGGGATACGGTAGTAAACCCCAAGGGTGGGTATAATAATCATGTGGTGGAAGTGACCATGAGAAACGGAAAGGCGGTGATGTACAAGCCTCAAGAGGTAACCGAGTTGTTGTTGATGAGGAAGAGTTGCAAAATGATGAGATCCTGTTGGTAGTTGAGGATATTGTAGAACAAAATGCAAGTGATGATGTGAGAATTGCAATTAATGAGGGTGAGGAGGAGACTCAAGAGGCCGTGAACCCATCTAGGGAGCACGTCATTTATATTCCCGAACCGGTGGTTCCAAATGCCAAGGCACCCTTTCCTAGGCCTCCTCCGCCATATCCTCAAAGGTTTGCCAAGCAAAAGGGTGACAACCAGTTTAAAAAATTTATTGCGGTGATGAAGAATTTGACTATAAATATACCCTTATTAGAAGCACTTGAACAAATTTCGGGATATGCAAAGTTCATGAAAGACTTGGATACTAAAAAGAGGTCGATGGAGTGTGAGACAATCAAGATGACGCACCAAGTGAGTCCCATTGTACACTCCATTGCTCCAAATCTAGAGGATCCAGGAGCATTCACAATACCATGTACCATTGGAAGTGCCAATTTTGCAAAAGCCCTATGTGACTTGGGGTCAAGTATCAATCTCATGCCATATTTGGTCTTCAAGACCTTGGGAATCGGAAAACCTCAACTTCTATGAGGCTTCAAATGGTGGACCGATCAATGAAGCGGCCTTTGGCAATTATTGATGATGTCCTTGTTCGTGTTGAGAAGTTTATATTGCCGGACGATTTCGTGATCTTTGATTTTCCAGGTGCCTATTATTCTTGCAAGGCCTTTCCTTGCTACGAGGAAAGCCTTGGTTGATGTGGAAGTGGGAGAATTAACCTTCCGTGATGTGGTGTTCCACGTGTACAAATTAATAAGGCAAGAAAATAGCACCGAGGTGTGCTCGTTTGGTAACATTGTCATGGCGGTGATAGTGGATGAAACAAGTGGCATGGTGAATGTTTAGGACCCACTTGAGGTTGTGCTCTTGAACATGGATGTTGATGATGATTCCGGGAGAGTTGAATGTGTAAACGCTTTGCATGGTATGGGCTCGTACTCTTATGAGCCAAGGAAGTTATCTCTTGATTTTGAAAATCGAAAAACTCCACCCACCAAGCCATCTATTGAGGAGCCACCGGTATTGGAGTTGAAACCACTTCCTCCTCACCTCAGGTATGAATTTCTCGGTCCTAATTTCACTTTGCCTGTTATTCTTTCCTCTTTCTTGACTAACGTGCATGTTGACACCACTTTGGCGGTAATTCTAAAGTGCAAGCGGGCGATTGGATGAACTTTGGCCAATATTCGGGGTATTAGCCCCGCATTTTGCATGCAAAAGATGATATTGGAGGAGGATACTAGGCCTTCTCTTGAATATCAAAGGAGACTCGATGAGGCCATGCAAGAAGTGGTCAAGAAGGAAGTTATCAAGTGGCTTGACGCCAGTGTGGTGCATTCAATTTCTGACAGTTCGTGAACTTCTCCGGTACAATGTGTGCCTAAGAAGGGAGGAATGAAGGTGATGACCAATGAAAACAATAAACTTATTTTGACTCATATTGTGACGGGTTGGAGAGTATGCATTGACTACCGCAAGTTGAACAAGGTGACTAGAAAGGATCATTTCCCATTGCCGTTCTTGGACCAAATACTTGATCGTCTTGTGGTTCGGGCTTTCTATTGTTTTTTTGATGGGTATTCAGGCTATTACCAAATTCTCATTGCCCTGAAGACCAAGAAAAGACAATGTTCACATCTCCTTATGGCACATTTGCCTTCTCTCTAATGCCATTTGGATTATGTAATGCACAGGCGACCTTCCAACGATGTATGATGGCAATCTTCACCAACATGGTAGAGGACATATTGGAGGTCTTCATGGACAATTTTAGTGTGGTTAAGGACTCATTTGGTGAATGCTTGCAAAACTTGGATTTCGGAAAGAGGGATTGGGGTTGATAAGGTGAAAATTGAGGTGATATCAAGGCTCCCTTCCTTCCCTACTTCTGTCATAGGGGTGAGGAGTTTTCTTGACACGCGGGTTTCTACCAAAGATTCATTAAGTACTTTTTAATGTAGTTAACCCGTTGTGTAAATTGCTAGAGAAAGATGCCAAATATGTGTTCGATGAGAGATGTATGGAGGATTTTGAGCTTCTAAAGTAAAAGTTGACGACTAGCCCCCATCATTACTGCACCAAATTGGAGCTTGCCCTTTGAGCATATGTGCGATGCTAGTGATGTTGTGGTGGGGGCGGTTTTGGGCCAAAGAATCAACAAAATGTTCCATCCGGTATATTACTCAAGTAAGACAATGAATGAAGCTCAAAGGAACTACACAGTCACCGAGAAGGAATTGCTTTCCATGGAGAAGTTTTGCCCATACCTTATGGGGACCAAAGTAATTATCCATACCGATCAAACTGCCCTTAGGTACTTGATGTCCAAGAAAGGTTCAAAAGAAAGGTTAATGAAATGGGTGCTTCTTCTTCAGGAATTTGATTTGGAGATTGTTGATAGAAAGGGTAGTGAAAACCAAGTGGCGGACCACTTTTCTCGATTGGAGGAAGGGAGGCCTTCAGACGGTCTTGAGATAAATGATACTTTTTCGGATGAACAACTCCTCTCGGTTTTAATATTGGATAGGCCATGGTTTTTCGACATTTCCAACTATCTTGTTACCGGTGTGGTCCTTTGTGAGATCTCTTCTAACCAAAGGAAGAAGCTCAAGTGGGATTGTTTGGACTGCTATTGAGATGAGCCGTATCTTTTCAAAATTTGCACCGATGGTGTAATCCGATGGTGTAATTCGCAGATGTGTTCCCAAAGAAGAGCAGTTGAGTATTGTGGAAGCTTGTCACTCTTCGCCCTATGGTGGCTATCACGGCGGGGCGAGGACGGCGTCTAAACTGCTTAGTTGTGGGTTCTATTGTCCTTCTTTGTTCAAAGATGCCGGTGACTTTGTCAAGAGATGTGATGAATGCCAACGTGCCAGAGGGATTTCCAAGAAAGATGAGATGCCCCTCAACACGATTCTAGAGGTTGATATTTTTTATAGTTGGGGGATCGACTTTATGGGTCCATTCGTGAGTTCTTGTGGCAACACCTATATCTTGGTAGTGCTTGATTATGTGTCAAAATGGGTCGAGGCCGTCGCTTTGCCAAACAATGAAGCTCGAAGTGTGGTAGCGTTCTTGAAAAAGAGTATTTTCACTAGGTTTGGCACTCCATGTGCTATCATTAGTGATGGTGGTTCTCATTTTTTCAACCGGGCTTTTGACTCCTTGCTAGCCAAGTATGGGGTAAATCACAAGGTGAACACTCCTTATCATCCTCAAGCGAATGGCCAAGTTTAGGTTTCTAACCGAGATATCAAGAGTATTTTTTCCAAGACTGTTAATGCAAATAGGACTGACTGGTCGAAGAAATTGGATGATGCTCTTTGGGCTTATCGTACAGCTTTCAAGACTCCGATTGGTATGTCGCCGTATCGGCTGGTGTTTGGGAAGGCTTGTCATCTTCCGGTAGAATTGGAACATAAGACTATGTGGGCCTTGAAAAAGTTGAACTTAGAATGGGATGTCACTACAAATCTCCGGGTTGAGAAATTAAATGAACTTGATGAGTTTAGGTTTCATGCTTACTCCAGCTCGTCCTTGTATAAGGACAAGATGAAGTACCTTCATGACAAGTATGGCCGAGGGAAGGAATTCAAAGTTAGTGACATGGTTCTTTTTTTCAACTCTTGGTTGAGGTTATTTCTGGTTAAGCTGAAGTCTAAGTGGAGCGGTCCTTTTGAAGTGGTTGATGTAACTTCTTTTGGCGACATTGATCTCGAAAATAAGAATGTTGAAGTTTTCCGGGTCAATGGTCATCGCGTCAAGCACTATTTATGCAGGTTTTATGACATCCACAAGGTGGCACTCCTTCATTTGAAGAACTGTGATGGTAACATGCGTCGTGTCGCAACGTTAAATCAGGCGCTTCTTCGGAGGTAACCTGTTGATACCCAAGTTTTTCCTATGTATTTTTTATACTTAAAAATACTTTGAAATAGCCTATGTATGTCTATATAAGCATGCCTGAAAGTTTTTAGTATTTTTCCCTCAATTTTTAAGATTTTTTAAGTCAATTTACTGCCTATTGTTAACAAGCACAAGATCCATAATTATTTCTAAATTATCATTTTTTGATAAATAATGCATTTCACTCTCGTACTTACAGAAAAATATAATTAGTATAATTTTTACACATTTTTTACAAATTTATTCAGAATTTTTAAAACTTAATTGCATGAAATTGCAATTATAGCCTAGTTTATAATTAACCATATTTTATAATTATAGAATTAATCCTAATATTTTTAGATTAATTTTTGCATAATATTAACTAGTTCAGTGCTTGCAATTTATTTTTAAATCATTTTAAATTATTTTTATCAATTAAAAAGGGAGAAAATAGCTATTTAAGAGCTGGCCCCTTTCTATTTCAATTCTAGCCCAAATTGCCCCTTAATTAACGCCAATTTCAGCCCCCCAATTAGACGACCCAATTTCAATTCAACCCACACTAAACCCAATTCATTAAACTTGCTCGACCGCCCCATTCAATCTAGGCCATTGATCATTTTGATTAACGGACACCCTATCTTCTTTCCTTTTTAATTCCACCCTACCCCTAACCCTAATTCATTATCCAAAGCCAGCCGCCCCCCAAATTCCCTCGTCTCTCAAAAATCTCTCTAACACCATTCGAAACCCTAGCCGCCTACCGTGTTCTCCGAACAAACCCACCACCGTCTATGGCTTCCCAGGCCATGGACAGAGTGTACCCTCTTCCATTCACCCCAAACCATGATTATTCAAGGTTTTTGAGGGTCGATCTTCAAGAGATTTGTTGAAGTCCTCCGCGGATCTGAGTTCTTTTGGCTTCTTCGACTCCGTTCCGGCTTGTTCGAGCTTTCATAAGGCTTAACCATGGCCCAGACTTGTTAGAAGACCAGATCCTTCCACACCTTCTCATTTCTAGGGTTCGGAGAAACCCTAAAAAGCTTGTTTGAGGTTTTTCTTCCCTTGTTTTCTTAGATCTATAACTGCTCTGTGTTATTTGGGTTTCAAACGAATTCTTAAGACCCTTTCAAAAGCTTCGCTTTCAAAACTATTCGTCTTCTCCGACTTAGGGTTTTCTTGATTTTGCTTGTTCTACTGTGATTTTTATGAGTTATTCTTACTATATGTGCCCTACTGTGACTCCTATGTGTTTCTACTGTGATTCCTAGGTATTTTCTTCTACTATGATTTCTTCTACTGTCTCTTTATGATTTTCTCACTTTATTTTTCTTTCATTATATTCTTTCTGAAACATTTGAGGTTCTAAGTTCCTTCGGGTCATTTGAGCCTATTTTGTTGTCACTTTTGCCTGATTTGCTTGCTTTCGTCTTTTATACTCGATTAATGGCGGAAACCCTAGAATTTGGGGGGTCTCAGACCATTTGTATATAACTCACTTACTTCTCATATCTGAACTGATTTGAAATTCAAAACCCTAATTCCTGAACTCATCTTTGTTTCTTCATACAATTCTAACTCTTACTAAGCTTTGCAAGACCTTTTGTTTGACCTCTAGCATGCGGTCTGATACATTCCATTACTCATTGGCCTTTTGTTACAGGATGCTTTGCTATTGTTTGAACCCGGCCTCACATGTTTAAAATTCATGCCCCCTTTATAGTCAGATCTTTCCCTCTTAGAATAACCTTTGATTTGGGGTTTGATTTCAAACTGCTTTGTGTGAATTCGATTAATTCTTTCCTTGTTTAATTTTGAGCCTCTTGATTCCTTATTGTCTGGCCTGGTTCATTGATTCCCTGAATTACTATTGTGCTGATTGATTTACACTTTACCTTATTTACTTAACCGTGTTTTTCAAAGTCCCTTTCCTTAATTAAGATCCACATGTATTTACCCTTATTTGTATGCTACGCACAGTATTGTTTATTTGATCCCCTTTCCTTAAAAATGTCCTATCCTTTACTGATCAAATTGGGATTCCTTAATTAAAGGAACCTCTGTTAATTGATTGATCCTAATTGATACAAGACTGTTTTCTTTCCTTGCCTGCTTGCCTGACTTCAAATATAAATACCTGCTTCTCTTTTGACACAACACACACTCGACAAACAGACACCTCTGTCTTTGAAATATACTGCTACTACTTTCTCTACTATTACTCTCTCTACTATTGCATTCTCTACTACTACTCACTACTTTCTCTACTATTGAGCACTCTGCTCCCTTCTTTTGATCTATTGTGGAAGCTATTTTGGTTTCTCAAAGCTCTGAAGTTTCTACGATTTAATTGCTGGCTGTTCACTCTCTTTATTTCTTTTGTTGTACTAAGATTGAAAACTGGTATGTATTTCTAGTTTAAATCACACTCTCCAATTATGTGTGTTCACTTCTCTTCTTCTACACATCCTCTCCTATCTCTCTTTAATATGCGTTCATGCAAATCCCTTCCCTCCATTCCCTTTTTGTATGTGAGTAATTTTATGAACCATGGCAGCACCTTATATTGCTGTCCATGACTCAGAACTAGACTCTCCTGAGTCTCTACACAAATGCTTTCCCATTCCCTCTCCACTTTATGTGTTGAGCTTTAACTTGGGTCTGGTAGTGTCTTAATCACCACGCAGACCCTAAGTTTTACTCCACGTAGTCTGCTCCTATTTGTTTGACCAAAGCAGAGGGTTAGGGGTGTGCCACCATATGCCATGGCCGGGTATGACCACCCTCTGCTATGGCTCCTCCCTCACTTTGCACTCATTCTGAGTTCCTAAGTTCTACCCCCCTTTGGAAAGCCATGCTTTGGGAACCTGAAGTTCCCTCTGAACTTGGATGCCTAAGGGCTGGTAATTCCACACTTGCACTATTCTGTTACAATATATATTATTCAGAGTGTAAACATTGCCTGGGGTTCTGAAGGCTCTTTGGAACTTTGAAACACTCTGAATAAGAGAAGGCTTTGGAATTCGGAATCCGGATTTGGTGAAACACATGCTATTGGATATCAAGATTGAATTAGGCTGCTCGGATCTAGTTGTAGGCTGTGATGTATTTTTTGTTTACCTTCTTTATTTTGATTTTGTAATAACCTTGTAAGAAGAACTCGGAGAAATATTAGTAAAGGGTGTGGGGGGGGGGGGTTTACTTTATTGCTAAAGGGTAGATACCATGCCTATAGGACAAATGTTGTTATTTAATCACTTAGATATCATGCCTATAGGGTCAATGCTTTAACTAACCTAGATATCATGTCTATAGGCTTTTGTATTCTTTTCAATCATTTAGAAATCACGTCTATCGGATTTAATGTTCAACCATGCTGCAAATCAATAGATATCCTATCTATAGGATCTAATAATCAAAAAACTATTTGCATGTAGAAATCCTGTCTATAGGAAATACATAAACGTTATGCAACTGTAGGGTAATCAAATACTCATTTCAAAACCCTGTTAATAATAGTAACGAGTCCTAAAAAAATCCAAGGTATAGATATCCTGCCTATAAAGGTATAAACTCGCCTAATATGTGTTTAATGATCTGACAATTGGCCTTAAACGTTTTCTTCTTTAACAAAAACTTGTCCAAAAACCTGTTTTCTATTGAAATTCGGCCAAACTCTTTCTTTTTCAAAACTCTTATAAATCCGCATTTAATTCCTTTCATACTTGTATTTTTCTTCTAAATAACGTCTTTAAACCTTTTGCCTGAATTTCCCTTCTACTTTTGAAGCTTTCTTCCGAAATAGAGTTTCAACTCTATCTTTTAAAGTATATGCACTCTTTAAACTCTTTTACAATTCTCCTGTCAAGGCAATCTTTAACAGTTGGTTTCTTTTAGAATGTCTCACTTTCAAAAACTGTTCTTTACAGTTCCACTGCATTTTATTTAAGCAATTCTTTGAACATTCTGCAATTTTCAAGCTTCTGTCTTTAATTCTTCTGCATTAGGTTCTTAATCAATAACTTTTGTAAAATACCTCAACTTTTGGCAATTGGATCCGGGTTGCCTAAGGCAGAATTTTTATCAAACTCTATGCGTTGGACCAATCTGTCCGCTGCTTAATTTTTTTTAAAGACCAAATCTTTACATGTAAGACATGCTAAACTAAATGCTATATGATTTACGGGGTTTAATATGAGCTTTTGTGTCTTTGTTTCAGCCCCTATTCATTTGGTATTTGTTTTGATTGACGCCCTGGTAATTTATCCTTTTGAAACTCCATATATGCCTACACTCCCTTTCCTCCATTAGGATTAGAAGTCCTAATTACCCCGAGACTGATAGGTTGGGATGGGTATTAGCATGCAATAAGTAAATGAGACTAATCCCGTTTAATACCTTAACGGGGTGGGAAGGGTAGAATATGGATATGATGACCGGTGAGCTAATATCTCGTGCGAGAATAATTACTGAGTATTGTACTGATGTGATCCATATTATATTTAAACCTAGGACCCTTTTCTCTTTTTTTTTACTCGTATAATGGTTTCTTAAGTTTATGTTCCAATTAATATTTCTCTATTAAAATCACTTATTTTCTTCCCTTTTCTTTCTAGAATTTCAAAATATTGTTAGCAACTACTCTATGTGTTTCTTTCTAATCTCCTTAAAGTCACAATTAACTATGGCCGGGAACAACACTAGTTGATATTGAGGGGTGCCTAACACCTTCCCCTTGAGATAATCTCAAGCCCTTACCAGAACTCTGGTTTTCTTTTTAAAAAATCTTCTTCTCTTTAAAAGTGTCCTAATTCACTATAATCATTAGGTGGCGGATCTTTAAATTCCATAACCCAATTCCTTAAAAGGGAATAATATTTGTTTTCTCTGTAATGTCATAAACCCGATATTTCCTATCTTTTAGGAGGGAAAAAGGGGGCGTCGACACGACCCCTGTCTTTTCCTTTCTCTTTGTTTTCTGTTGTAGATTAGGATTTTAAAGCTAATAGTTTGTGAAGTGTTGCAGGGACAATGTTGAACCAGTGTAGAACAAAAATGCGAAATGCTCAGTCTTTAAAGATTGCCTACGCGGGCGCGCACCAAAATAGTGCTCTCCGCGTAGGCTTGAGCAAGTGTAAGTTAAGTCTCAGAAGACTCAGTGCGGCCTCGTGACATTTTTGTGCGGTACGCGCTGGAAGACCATAAGTGACATGCTTTCTGATAAAACCCCACGCGGCCGCGCACCAAAACATTGCGATCCGCGTAGGTTGAGCAAGTGTTATGTAGGCTGGAAAATCCAGTGCGGTTCCCGACCATTTTTGCGCGGCCGCATTGGTAGGTTAGTAGTGGGTCCCAAGGTCCTTCTATAAATAGAGGCCTTGGGTCTCATTTTAACCTTTTTGCAAAATTTCAACCTGAGCTATAATTTTCACTATTCATCAACACTGCTTGCTCACAAAGTTAAAATTCATTCATCCCTGGTAACAAGTCTTGCTAATTTTATTCATACTATAATTTTTGTTTATTTTAATTGTTTCCCACTAGTATAACTTCTTATTTCTTCTTTTCTTATTAGTTTTAACTTTTAGATTAGATTTTATGTGTTTACTTTGAGAAAAGGGCATGAATTCATGTTAAATAATTTAATAGGGACACTTAGGACCCAAAATGTGAACAAAAATTGGACTTAACTGAAAATCCCGATCTTAGTTAAACATAAGCACTACATGGCCATGCACCTTTTTTGTGCTGTCCGCGTTGCTTTTGATTTTCTGCGTGGTTCGCGTGCCCTTTGGGTGCGGTCCGTGCTAGCCTAGTGCGATCGCGGTCCAAAATAGTGCAGACCGCGTGAGTAAGGTTCAGAGAAGGATACATTTGAGTAATTGCTCTGCGCGGACCGCGTTCCACTTTTGTGCGGTCTACGTCGAACCAACGCGGCCGCAATGAATGTGGAAGCAATGAACAACAACCCGGGAGGGGTGGTTCCTCCCGAGGGGGGAGAGACAAGAGAATTGTGAAACTCACTCCCCAAGTCCGGGAGAACATAAAGAAAACCCGCAAGATAATTCGGGCAACCGACAAGGTTGCATCCATTACACGGAGAGTGAGTATGCACCCTCTCGGGATATCACTTCAGAGTCTGCACCCACCCACATGTCCACATCATTTCAGCTCCATGATTCCCCTTCTTCTGATCATGGTAATGTAGCCACCTCCAAGAAACCAGTTAATGTCATCTCGGACTTTTCTGATGAGTCCGTAGCAAGAGAAGAAGAACAATACTCCACTTCTCGCACAGCTTCATTATCAAGGGAGAGTGGAGGGTATGCTGAGGTGGGTGAATCAAAGTAGGGGGGATAGAGTGGACTAGAAAATCGGAGGCATGGGCAGACAGATCCATTAGTGAGGTGGCTTTTCACATATTCGGGGATTGGTGGCCCAAAAGAGAATTGATCCCGGAGCAACAATTTATAGATGCTGATCTTGTCCCTCTCAACCCTCATGTGCAAGCTCAATTTCGAAAGAGAGGGTTAGGGATTTTTAAAGGAACAATGTGAAATGGCCAGTGAGCATATGGTAAAGGATTTCTACTGCAATGTTCATCAGGTAGTACAAGACTCAAAGGCAACGAAAGTGCGGGATACAGTAATGTTGTTTTATTCTAAGAAGAGGACGAATCTCAATACTTAGAGAAGCTGGAAATGGAAGAAGAGGTTCATCCCTAGTTTGCCTACCACGTGATAGCTCCGGGTACAGTCCCAGTTTGGTTGACAACACAGGAGAAGATTCTGCGGAATACCCTGAACTTTGAAGCAAAGAGTTGGTTGACCTTTGTGTGTAGTCGACTTGACCCCTCAACCCACGATCACTCCATTACCATTCCCCATGTTGTTTTGGTGGCGTCTATCATGGCGGGGTTTCCTCTAAATGTGGGTAACATTATGTCGAGGGTGATTTCTCAAGTCGGACAAGAGACCTCATCGATCTATCCCTTCTCGAACACACTCTCCATGTAATTCATAGAATTGAAAGTGAAGAAAAAGAGGTATAATGTCAAGGTACCTCTAGTAGCCCCTTACTCACGGTATATTCAGTTGGGTCCGGACAACCCAAAAAGGGGTAAGAAGAATCAGGCATCCACTTCCACCGCACCTGGCCAGTCTGAGGAGCCAGTAGTATTGAGCACTCTATTGAGCCTTCTACCATCCTGGATACCGGTAATGCATTGCCCCCAGATCCTTCTTCTACAACTGGCCCTTCTGTTGCAGCTGACCCGGTAGTCCCTTCATTAAAGACTCGCTGGTTCACCGCACATCAGCTCACCTAATCCCTTGTCAGTTTTAACAACTGGATGTCAGATGCGACATCCAAGTTGTCCACCTTGGCCATTGCAATCTAGAGACAGAGAGCACCAGTTACTGTCGAGATTCCTTCCTCCATTGAGGAAACACTAAAGCAGATCCTTGCCAACCAGGAAAAGATGATGGAGAAGCAAGATAACTTGACCAAAGTAGTTAGGGATCACAGCAAGGCATTAGACAAACTGGCTCGGGATAATAGAAAGTTGAGGAAGTCAAAGGCCTCAAAGGAGTTAGTGCATAAGGTGCGAGAGGGTGTGGACAAGCCGTTGGCGGGTCAGATGCCGCTTGATTTATTATTCGGAGATCCAGCTGAGGATCCAACAACATTCAGCCATAGGAGGAGGAGCATAGTCCGAGGAAGAAGAGGAAACTCCCTAGCATTAAGGGAGCTGTGATAGAGGTGGCTCCGGTTTAGGAGGGTCCCTCCACCGCCCCACCACTTAGTCAGCCAGTTTCTGATCTGGAACTTGTCCCAGTAGAGTAGCAACAGTAGGCCGGGGACCAGTCTGAGGTTCCCGCCAGTACAGAGAACTTGGAGGCCACTGATAAGCACAATGCGACAGATTAGGCGTGAGGAGCCATTCTATGCCCTTTCTCATATTTTGGTGCTTATTTTGATAGTTAGCATTGGCACAATGCTAGCTTTTATTCGTGGGGGTGTGACCTTTCCATTTTGATTGACATTCTGGATTATTGTATATTTTCTTTTACTTTTAGCACACTCGTAGTTGTTAGATGGCTTGTATATAACTTTTCATTCTAGATGGTCTTCCATTCTATGTATATATTCATTACCCCTAGTTATATATTCTACTTCTCTTTTGTAGATATTCATTCGATTTTTGATTTTGGTTTTGTAATTTTCATTAAATTTTTCATTTTAGTTGCAAAGTTAGGCTCATAGCTTTTTTGTTTTGTTTTGGCGATTGCAATAATCCCTTAGTTTTCTTAATGCCACGGTTCTTTCCAAGGGTAGAGTGTTGTGCGAACCGGGTGGCTCTTCTGAAAGATAGATGGCGTGACAACCTTCTTAAGGGTTTGAGTCCATTTTTAATTTTTCTTTTTGATTTTCAAGTTTTGTAGTAAGGGTACCTCGGGCAAAGCTTCACTTGGGCCTAGCACATTTGCCTTTGATCCTATGGTCAAATACATGATGTTGTGTTTAAGATGGTAAAAGTCATGGCCTTGAGACTCTTGTGTTGACCAAACAAATATCATGTGGTCATTTTGGGCCATTGTGGGCTTGAATCATAAGTAAGGTTTTTATGGGCCCTCGAATCGATGTATTTAGCGATCCTTGAGTGTGTATGGTGAGAATTTGAATTGTGAGCCCAAGTACCGAGTCGATGGTCAAGAACTTGCCCTGAATATTTGTTGAGGCAAAATCATAGGTGTAACTTGACTTGAGAAGTCATTATAGGCTCTCTTTGATCTAAAAATATGCCAATTTGAACAATTTCCATGACCTACCAATCACATGATCCCTAGTTGACCCTTGTTGAGCCTTAAACCTTCTTCTTTCATAAACCAAGCTACAAGCCTATACCCATTCTTAATGAGACCCTCTCTTGGCACCCAAATCTTCTTTTGAGTAATGTCAAATGTCTAAGTGTGGGAGGGAGAGACAAGAAAGGAAACAATGTGGTACAAAGGCACAATTGCAAAAGAAAAGAAAGGAAATGAAAAAGAGAAAAAGACAAAAAGAAAGACAAAAGTGAATAAGAACCAAAAAGGGAATCCAAGGAAAACAAAAAGTGAAAAGGTGTGGAAAAGTAGACAAAAGTAGAATAGTTTTGAATTGCAAAAGAAAGAGTGATAATATATCTCTCTAACCCCTTGATAGAAGTGAATTACTCAATTGAGTCAAGAAAGTGTGCCAAAATGAATTAAAAGAAGTGCTTAAGGGAAGATTGAACCCACTTAAACAAAAACATGTCCTACCTTCACCCAAATCCTTCACAATGACTCCTGAAAATCCCTATATGATCTTGAGTTGAGGGAAGCCTACATTAGTGGATAATTAAATAAGGGTCAAGCATATGGTACTTAGAGCCGGACTTATGACCTTTTCTTTGAGAGAGATGAGTGAAATCCATCCACCTCACTTTGTGTGCCAATACTCTAAAAGGTAAGGTTCACTTAGGGAGAGTTGAGGATGTGTGAGTTTGGCTTCCACAATGACCAAAATATTTGAGAAAGGTTCCTTGATGAAATGTGTCAACTCTTGATGCTCTTGTGTCACACTTGATCAAATGATGCATTCACATTGAGGGCAATTGTTAGTCCCAATTGATGCTTATTGAGGCTAATTTAGGATAAAAAGGAATTACGTGGGTGTTTTCCTTTGAGCGTAGGTCTTATTTTATTTGCTTGACGACAAGCAAAGGTTTAAGTTTTGAGGGTTGATAACTATGGTTTAATTTTTGAGGGTTGATAAGTATGATTTTTATACGTTTTATTCCCATTCTTGCTTGAGCTTTGTGCGTTAATTTCCATAAATTAGTCCCAAAATGCTTACAAGTTGTGCTTGATTGCACGTTTGAGTGACAAGATGACAAATGTCAAAGATCGGCTCAAAAAAGAGTGAAATCTGCCAAGTGTCAAAAGACAAATGAGGGGAACAAGTTGACCTGCGCGGTCCGCACTGATTAGTCATGCGGCCGAGCAAAAGAGTTCAGAGGCTGATTCATTTCAATGCCAACCTATACGGTCCACACTGCTTTGCCATGCAGCCGTGCAAAATAGTTCATAGACTGGTCTAGTTCCATGCTAACCTGCGCGGTCCATGCTCCTTAATACTATAGTTAATTATTATGTCAATTTCATCTATTATTTCTTCAATTTCTGTTTCTAATATGTCTAGCTAAACCCATTAGCTAGGGTTGTGGCTCAACCCTAGTGTGAGTAATTAATGGGTTTGATTGTTTAATGCATGAATGATGTTGGGTATTTGTTATTTGTGTTAATCTTATGTTTTCATTAAGATTTGGTGGTTTCAAACACTAAGTCTAGCTTAGTGGGTCTTGACTCTTCTTGAGAAAGAGAGTCTATGATCCCAAGATTAATTCCAACAAGGAATTGGGATGGACCCATGAGAATGGCAGTTCCAATTAACGTGTTAAACCTTGAGAGAGTAATTACCCAACTTGAACCCTAAGTTTCTTGGGCAAATTGGCCTACCCAATTGGTCTCGAGAGAGTAAATTGGGAAAAATCACTCTCTCTACTGTGAGGTGTGAGAGCAGGTGCAAAAGTGCAAGGGTTATAGCATAAGTCCCATAATCTTCATTCTTGCATTAGGAATCTCTACCCGTTAGTTGACCACCTAGGTAAATGCCACGACCCTAGTGCCTTTCTCTATATTGCATACAACATAGAATTGATATCTTAGCATAACATAGCTTAAAATTTGTTGTTGATAAATTATAGTTGATAATCAAAAGAAAACCAAAAATTTTGGAAGATCAATTAGGAGCCAAAACGCAGTCCTAGACCATACAAACACTCAACTCCAAATTGAATCTCCCTGTGGAAAATTGACCCCGATACCACTATTGGGAAAAAGTATTAGCGCCCGCTCTTCCTTAGGTTGAGTCTGTTGCGATCATATGACATCAATACAATACCCGGTATGACACTCCTCAAAGAGGTTCTACATGTGGTATTAATGCACCGGTCATCATATCCATACCTACCATTCCCACCCCATGAAGGTAATTAAAGCGAGATATGGTCTTTACCCCTATTGCATGCTGTTACACGTCCATTCTTATTAGTCCCGGAGAAATTTAGGATTCTTTTCCTAAAAGGGGTTTCTAGGCAGACCCACATGTTTAAAGGTAAATAACTAAGGCGACACATAATAAACAGATAAGACTTCAATTAAAGGGGAGCATGGAAGACACATGAAAGGCTCAGATATACCTCCATACATAATACACATAAACAACATGACTCATACACAATTAAGGTCTGAATTCAGATCCTAAGTATGATATCTAAGTGATAACAGTAGAGTTAGATTTATTACATGAATCGGAGAAAAATTGCTAATAAAGCTTTCTTACTAATTTTAACATGCTGATAGTTAAATGTTAATCACAAAGACAGTTCTGGTTTTGTTTTAAAGTTGATTACCAAAGACTTTACTAAACGTAAAATAATATGCAACAATTACTAGAATAATTAAAAAATAGTTTGGAAGTCATTATACTTAAATCATGTTATTCTAAATGTTGCAAAGACATGCAAGGATTGTGACCAGTTAACTTAAACTAGATAATCAAACTTGAGTCTGTTTTATGTCCTTTTTCAGGCATCAGTAGATTAACAAGATGTGAGTGCGAGAGTGTGAACAAGGTCCTAAAACATGATATCTAACAAGCACATACGAACATGCAGAATGATGTGCAGAATTCCTAAAGCATGATTTCCTAATGCCCAAAAGTTATGACATGATTTCAAGAAGTGCAGGAGCAA
The DNA here is from genome assembly GCA_034376525.1 of Nicotiana benthamiana. Lineage (NCBI taxonomy): Eukaryota > Viridiplantae > Streptophyta > Magnoliopsida > Solanales > Solanaceae > Nicotiana > Nicotiana benthamiana. Next base: position 55,789,959 of record CM067340.1, on the reverse strand, counting down.
CGATTTTGTTTTGATGATGTTATTTAACCTAAAACATGATTTCTAAGTGGCATAATGATGTCAATGAGATTCTGAAATAGTAAATTTAAGAACATGGTATCTAATGCATGACATGCTTTGAATGTGTTGGTCTTACATATGGATTCTAATGCGCATCTAGGAAATGTAAACCAAAGGCATGGGTTCTACTCGTTGTATTGATAACATTTATAACTACCCTCCTCTTTCACTAGCCAGTCCCAATATTTATTTACAACAGATTATTATAGACCAACATTGAAATGAATTACATAAGTAGAAAAGAAAATGAGAATTTCTACTATAGAGAGCCTGAAAACAAGCCCAGATTTCCAAAACCTGATTTTCTCTGAGTTATGTAATAAATCTAACTCCAACACCTCAAATGCCAAGACTGTTTCATAGCTTTTCCTCATATCCGGGTGTGTCAGAGTTCCCTAAGCACAAGGGATCCTGGGAAGTTCTCATAACCAAATTGCATAGCCAAGATAGAGTAAGTGCAGTGTGGAAAGGTCAACTTTCATGTGTCCAAGTTCAGAGAGAGCTCAAGGGTCCCAAGGCAAGGCTCGCACAAAATAGGCAGAACTTGGTGGTCTAAGAGTAGAGTGAAAGTGCTTCACATAGTTTACAAATGAATTAAGCAGAGGCAACAATTTGAGAAACAAACTTGAATCAAATACTTTTGTAAAACAACAGGTGGAGTCGTTCAATAGGACATTTTTTCAAAGAGAATAGAGTAACATGCAATAGTCCAAACATATCACCCAAAACTGGTTCACACATAACCAAGGGATATAGGACCAAGGCAGGTTCAATTGTCACCAATAAGGGTAGTAGCATTTGCGGGCACATAGATCACATAAGTAAACACATAGTATCAGGAGTAGTTAAGTATAGAATCAACAATATGCTGAGGAGCTAGACAATTTCAGATTTAATATAGAATCATGTAACTTAAGGATATCCAACTATTTTGCATAGAGAGGTTCATGGTAGAAATCAGAGAAACACAATTAAGGAAGGACACATTAGGGTATATTAGGAGGGGCAATAACATTCTTATTAACATGATAGTCTAGGGGAGACATTTAGAAGCATGTTGATGAAGTAAATACATAAATTGCAAGTCTAATCAACAGAACCATAAGTGAAAACATACTAGAAACATGATGAAATGTAGCAGATGAAACATATTATTTTGAAACTTGAATTGAAATCAGAAAATACCAGTAAAGAAGTAAACACAAAGTGAAGGGGGCAACAGAGTAGAGTAAATAGCCTTGGCTTGCGGCCGGCCGACTTAGAACAATGGCAAATAACTAGAGAAAAGAGAGTAGAAGAGTGTTTCTTTTTCGTGTGAGAGATGGTTTAGAATTAATGTTCATGTGTTGTGTGTGTTAAACTACTACATATATATATATATATATATATATATATATATATATATATATATATATATATATATATATATATATATATAGTAGTTTGAAAGCTGGTTAAAATAAGGCAAGAATCAATTCTTCACTAATTATGGAAATCAGTAAAAACAATTGGTTCGAATCTCCCTTTAATTAAGGGAGTCAGTTTAAATGATAAAGAGCAGGTGACAAGTAAGAAATAAATCATATACGACTGGAGTATAACAAATAAGGAAAGATTTCAAAATAGTACCCGTATAGAACATGTAATTAAGGATAGTTTTAGAAAGCTTTTAAACTAAGGAAACAATTAGTGAGAATTAAGTAGCAATGCAGACAAGGAAAGGAAAAATTAATTAAGGCAAGCAACTAATCAAATTAAGGGGAAAGGTAGGAGTCAGGGGGTCCAAAGGAAAATGTTCAAATCACATCAATTAATAAGGAATTCAAAATCAAACAAAGGGACAGGGTAAGCGGTTGAAACTATCTTAAGGGAAAGGTGTTAGACACCCCCGAGGATCTGCTAGTGTGGTCCCTTCCAAATAGATTTTGTGAATTTGTACAATTAGCAAATACACAAGTATGGCTTTTGTAGTAGAGGATTTAAGTTTAAATACACAGGTGTTGGAAAAGCAATTAATGAAAAAGCAAGATTCTGAAAAGAATTACAATCTAAGCATATTTGGGAGGGTAAGAGGGTAACCTAGATTTGTTTATAATATGGATCACATCAATGCAATACCCGGTATGACACTCCTCAAAGAGGGTTAACACGTGATATTAATGTACCGGTTATCATATCCATATCTACTCTTTCCCACCCCATGAAGGTAATTAAAGCGAGTGTTGGTATCGACCCCTATTGCATGCTGCTAACCATCCATTTCTATCAGTCCCGGAGGAATTTTGGAATCATATCCTAAAAGGGGGTTCTAGGCAGACCCACAAGTGTAAACGTAAATTACTAAGGCAACACATAATAAACAGACATGACTTCAATTAAAGAGGAGCATGGAAGAAAAATGAAAGGCTCAGATATACTTCCACATATATTATACATAAACAACATGACTTATACATAACTAAGGTATAAATTCAGATTCTAAGCATGGTATCTAAGTGATAGCAACAAAGTCAGATTTATTTCATGACTTAGAGAAGAAGTCCTAATCAAGCTTGCATACTAATTTTAACATGCTGATGGTAAAACATTAATCATAAAGACGGTTCTATATTTTTTTAAAGTTGATTACCTGAGGCTTGTCTAAATGTAAAATAATATGCAACAGTTACCTGAAATATTGAAAAATAGTTTGGAAGTTATTTTACCTAAAGCATGTTATTCGAAAAGTTGCAAAGACATGCAGGGATTGTGACCAGTTTCACTTAAATAGGATAATGAAATATGAGATTGTTTTATGTCCTTTTTCAGGCATCAGTAGTTTAAGAAGGTGTGACTGAGCGAGTGTGAACAAGATCCTAAAATAGGGTATCTAACAAGCACATAAAAAAATGTAGAATGATGTGCAAAATTCCTAAATCATGATTTCTAAATGCCCAAAAGTTACAGCATGATTTCAGGATGTGCAGGAACAACGATTTCATGTTGATGCGATAGCTTAGCCTAAAGCAGGATTTCTAAGTGATAAAATGATGTCAATGAGATGCCGAAACAATAAACCTAAGTACATGGTATCAAATGCATGCCATGCTTTGAATGTGTTGGTCTTACACATGGATTCTAATGCGCATATAGAAAATGTAAACCTAAGGCATGATTTCTACCCATTGATGTTGATAACATATATAACTACCCTCCCATTTTCACTGCCCAACCCCAATATTCATTTACAACAGATTATTACAGACCAACATTGAAATAAATCACATAAGTAGAAAAGAAAGTAAGAAGTTATACTATAGAGAACCTGAAAATAGGCCAAGATTTTCAGGACCTGATTGGGACTTCCTCTCTGAGTTATATAATAAATCTAACTCAAAAACCTCAAATGCCAAGATTGTTTCATAGCTTTTCCTCATATCCAGGAGTGTCCGAGTTACCTAAGGACCTCAAGGGATCCTGGACAGTGCTCGCACCAAGATTTCATAGCCTAGATAGAGTAAATGTAGTGTGGAAAGGCCAGATTTCATGTGTCCAACTTCAACGGGAGCTCAAGGGTCCCAAGGAAAGGTTCACACAAAAGGGGCAAAACTTAGTGGTCTAAAAGTATAGCAAGAGTGCTTGACATAGTTTTGAAAAGATTTAAGCAGGGCAAAAGTTTGAAAAATAAACTTGTTTGAAATAATTTTGTAAAATAATAGGGGGAGTCTTTCAATAGGATAGTTTTGCAAAGAGAGTAAAGTAACAGACAATAGTCCAAACATAGTACCCAAATCAGGTTCACACATAGCCAAGGGATATAGGACCAAGGCAGGTTCAATAGTCACCAACAAGGGTAGTTGGATTTGGGGTCACATAGATCTCATAAGTAAACACATAGTTGCAGGAGTACTTATGTATAGAATCAGCAATATGCTGAGGAGTTAGAGAACTTCAGATTTAAGACAAAATCATGTAACTTAAGGATAGCCAACTATTTTGCACAGAGAGGTTCATGGTAGATATCAAAGAAACACAAGTAAGGAAGGGCCACATAGGGGTATATTACGAGGGGAAATAACATTCTTATAAACATGATAAGTCTAGGGGAAACATTTAGAAGAATGCTGATGAAGTAAAAACATCAATCTCAAGTTGAATCAACAGAACCATAAGTGAAAACATACTAGAAACAAGATAAAATGAAGTAGTAAAAGGAAAACATTGTTTTGAAACTTGAATTGAAATAAGAACATACTAGCAAAGAAGTAAACAAAAAGTGAATGGGGCAAGATGGTAGAGTAAATAGCCTTGTCTAGCACCCGGCTGACTTAGAACAATAGCAAATAATCAGAGAAAAGAGAATAGAATAATGTTTCTTTTTTGTGTGAGAGAGGGTTTTGAATTATTGTTCGTCTGTTGTGTGTGTTAATGTGAGAACATATATATAGTAGTTTGAAAATTGATTAAAAAAAGGCAAGAATCAATTTTTTCACTAATTATAGAACTCAGTATAAAAATTGGTTCGAATCTCTCTTTAATTAAGGGAGTAAGTGTAAATGGAAAAGATCAGGTGACAAGTAAGGAAAGAAATCATACACGGCTAGAGTATAACAAATAAGGAAAGATTTCAAAATAGTACCAGTGTAAAACATGTAATTAGGGCTAGGTATATAAAGTTATTAAACTAAGAAAACAATTAGTGAGAATTAAGTAGCAGTGCAAACAAGGCTAGAGAAAATTAAATAAGGCAAGAAACTAATCAAATTGAGTGGAAAGGTAGGTGTGACGACCCAGAGATTTTTCACCCTATTTCTTCATTTCCTTGTGTTTCTGAGGCCTTGAAAACCTCTTATTTGGGTTGCCTCGATTTGCGTGCGCAGTCCAGACGAAGCAGGAAAATGTTATGTGAAAATATTTGAATTTTGTGTTAAAAACTATGAATTTTGATACCAATATTTTTAAATGGACCCGAACCCGTGATGTGACAATCCCGAAGTGTCTGCAATGAAATTTGGGACTCGGGCGTATTCCCGGAATAGAAATCTGAGGTCCCAGGCCCGAGTTCGGAGCTTTTCTGTGAAATTGTTTTTCAAATTGCTTAAGGAAAAATGAAAATGAAAATGTAATCAAAAGTGATGGTATCGGGATCTAATTTTATTCCGACGTCCAGTACAAGTCTTAAATGGTTGTTAAGCACTATCTGTAAAGTTTTCTTGAAAACGGACGTCGTTTGACGTGTTTCAGACAAAAAGTTGAAAGTTCTAAAATTTTGAACTTAGAAATGAAAATCATGAGTTTTGGGGGTTGATATTGTGATTCTGATGTTATTTTGGCGATTTGATCACTCGAGCAAGTTTGTAAGATGTTATTGAGTTAGTGTGTGTGTTTGGTTGGGAACCCCGAGGGCTCGGGAGTGATTAAGATGTGGTTTGGGGTAGTTTTACACTTGAAATCATAGCAGGTTTTTCTGCATTTTTTGCAAAGGCATTTTGTTCATCGCGAACGCGGCCTTAAGCTCGTGTTCGCAGTGCCCTGTCCTTTCCCTCTTTCGCGATCACGTGACTCCTCTCGCGTTCGCGTAGTTCAGCATTCCTCCTCTACGCGTTCGCGTACTAGCCTTCGCGTCCGTGAAGCCTACCCAGGACCCCCCCTGTTTACCTTCTTTGCGTTCGTGTAAGTCCCCTCGCGAACGCGATGCCTTAGCAGATTTTCTCATCGCGAACGCGTCTCAGATGTCGCGATCGCGAAACACAAATTCGCCTAGTGAATTATAAATTCCAGAACGCTGTTCATTACGGGATTCTCCCATTTTTTCTCACGAGCTCTCTCTAAAAACCCCCATTGGCGAACTCCAAGCTCCCAAATCATCAGGACTCTTTAGTTAAGTGATTCCAACTTCATCTAATCATCATTCCTTCATTTAATCATCAATCTTCTAGACCTAAAACATGAAATCAAGTAGAATTTAGGGTTTTTTGGGTTTAGTTAGGGTTTATGGGATTTTGGGTATTTCAACCTCAATTTGAGGCAGAAATTAACATCTAATTACATATTTGAACTCGTGGGGTCATGGGGGATTGGGTTTTGGACCGAGCCTCGAGTTTAGACCACGTGGGGCCGGTGCAGATTTTAGTATTTTTGAAAGTAAGCTAGGAAATGCATTTCTAGGCTATGGGCTTGTGTTTTTGGATTCTTATTGATAATATTGCATCAAAACTATGTTAGATATCATTGATTTGGAGTCGAAATCTAGAGGAAAGGCGATTGTTGAGCTTTGAGTTGCTATCTTCGGCTTCGAGGTAAGTGTTTGATCTAACTTTGGCTTGAGGGAATATGTTTAGGTTGTTCTTTGCTATGTGCTATGTGGGTCCGTGTATAGGTATGGTGACAGTAACCTATGCACCCGAGTTAAGCATGACCGTGCGTCATAATTACTATTAAATTGTTGAAGAAATGAACAATTGTTCTAATTACTTGTTAAATGAACTATGAGATGATAGTTGAGGAGTAACTGAGTTAAGGAAGGAATTATGGTATCTTCCCTCGGCGGGATTTGTGGTAAATTGTTTTCCCTTGCCGGGACCTATTGTAGAGTTGTTCTTCCCTTGCCGGGATATTTGGGCTGTTAGCTGTACCCTTGCTAGGTTAAACTGTTTTATTGATGTTCTTCACTATCGGGATCTTCTGTGAAGAGATTGTTAGAATTATTCAATTATATTACGTATTAAGATCGTGTGGCACACCGTCCACCTATTGTTTATGTACGGGATCGTGTGGCACGCCTTCCACCTATTGTGTATGAACGGGATCGTATGGCATGCCGTCCACCTATTATTTATGAACGGGATCGTGTGGCACGCCGTCAACCTATTGTTTATGAATGGGATCGTGTGGCACGCGTCCACCTATTGTTATTGGCCTGAGATGCCAGTGAAATTGTGCACAGAGAATACGGGAGTGTGTGGCGCACCGTCCACTGTAGATGCGTGTACTTATTGATTTCCTCCACAAAAAGGGAGTGGTACTTATTGATTTTCTTCGTAAGATGGAGTGGAACTTATTGATTGGGTGCGGATGAGAGTAATAGCAGTGGGTGGTGCCGAGCAACGTGGTTTTATTGGCCTTAACTTATTGGTGTTCCTTATTTCGCTTTTCCTTTATTTGTTGTTGTTTCACTGGACTCTCTTATTTAAATGCTTTCTATTCAGTTCCATCTCTTAATTGTAGAAGTTATATTTGAGCTGTTATTCCCCCAGCATGTCCCGTTCCCTTTTATTGTTCGAATTCTTGTTCTTTTTCTGTTGTTGTATATATATATTCGTTCAGGTTGTTTATGTTAGGTCCGGTTAGCCTCGTCACTACCTCGCCGAGGTTAGTCCGGACACTTACCAGCACATGTGATCGGTCGTGCTGATACTCGCTTCTATGCCTTTTTGTGCACTGGTCAAGACCCAGTCTACGGACCGCAGCTATAGTTCGGGAGAGACCCCTTCAGTCCAGAGACTTAGTGATTCGCAGGCATTCGCGGGCCCCGAGTCCCCTTTATCTACATCTTTCAGTTTGTTTAATTGTACCAAACAGACATGTTATGTATATTCCTTCAGACTGTTGTTTTTAGTACTCTTTTAGTAGTCCATGAGCAGTGGCACCAGATACTGGGTAGAGTAATTATTGTTATTAAAAGACTTCCGCATGCGTTAAGTAATTATTTTAGTATTTAACTGGTTTTAGAATTAAGTTTTGAAAAAGAATTATAAAAGTTGGCTTGCCTAGCTCCGGCAGTAGGTGCCATCACGACTCCAGATGGTGTTTAGATCCGGGTCGTGACAGTAGGAGTCAGGGGGTCCAAAAGAAAATGTTCAAATCACATCAAATAATAAGGAATTCAGAATCAATCAAAGAGACATGGTAAGGGCTTGAAATTAGCCTAAGGGGAAGGCGTTAAGCACCCCTCATGACCCACTAGTGTGGTTCCCCGTGAATTTGTACAATTAGAAAATAAACAAGTATGCCTCATGTAGTAGGGGATTTATGTTTAAATACACAGGTTTTTGAAAAGCAATTAGCGAAAAACCAAGATTTTGAATCTAAGCATATTTGGGAATGTAAGGGGGTATCCTAGGTTTGTTTATAATATGGATCACATCAATGCAATACCCGGTATGACACTCTTCAAAGAGGGTCTACTAGTGGTATTAATGCACCAGTCATCATATCCATATCTACCCTTTCCTACCCCATAAATGTAATTAAAGCGAGGGTTGGTCTCGACCCTATTGCATGCTGATACTTGTCCATTCCTATTAGTCCTGGAGTGATGTTCCAATCGTCAATACCACACAAGAGGGGGTGATTTGTGTGGTACCCAATTTTTGATCTGGAAGAACATGGTTCTTCTAGGTGTTCTAACTACTACTATTTGCGGAATTAAAATACCGAATTAAAAAAACACATAGATTTTTACGTGGAAAATACCTGGCTTAAAAGGTAAAAAAACCACGACCTAGAGCTCAGTAGGATTTTCCCAAACATCCAATAAAATTAATAATCCAAAACAACATTTACAAAACTCTTGTAAACTTAAGGATTAACTCTAATCCAGTATGACACACACCCTCAACTATTGCGTCACCTTCAAGTTAACTCTAACTTATATACACAAAGTACCCAATACAATTGCTTCTATGAAAGCTGGAAAGGTACAAGTTTTAAACTACCTACTACAATTGAACTAGAATAAGAATAAACACAATGAAACTGGTTCTTCTATCTCGTTCAAGTAGCTACAGGAGAGCACACTTAATCTCACATAAATTGCTTGCAAAATTTCCTTGCTCTTTTGCTCCCAATTTTGTTCAACTTCTGTGTATGTGCATACCTGTAAAAGAGAACAAACTCAGTTATTTATTAGGTTAGTAATCAGAGTTTGATTGTGACTCAATAGCTGATCCTCAATTGAATTTGAGTCCTAGAACAATTCAAACTCCAACCCTAATCCGGATGTGCTCTCTTATCATAAGGAGACTTCCTCTCCTTATCCCATATGTAATCTTTTCGATCAGTTCAGAAGATATTCAGAAGATATTGCTGCTTGATCCCCAAGATTAATCTTCTTCACGTGTATCTCATATGCATGGGTTGATAACCACTGTATCTCATAAGATGGACCTGGTCCTTCACTGAGTTCATTTGTCAGTTTTCAAAACTTCAACTAAACTTGGGCCAACAAATTCCCTCTTTTTGATGGTGACTAACTCTGTGCTTTTACTGGTCAGAGAACCAGTGGAACTCATCTAATTATCAACACACTTTTACATAATAATTTTAACTCATCATTACGGACCGGATTTAATCAGGTTATAAGTATCACGTTTTCAGAATATAAAGTAAAGCACAATATCTCTTCCCTCCTTTTGGCATCATTGAAAAGTTGCGTATAATATGAATCCCATATTGTAATAGTTACTCATGGCCACAGGGGCAACTGCAGGTGAAATTATGGTTTAGTGAAACAATAATCAAACTTGACAAAAACTTAACTATTAGGAACAAAATCTTCAAAGCAAGAGAAAAGCATATTGTCATTGATAGTAAATGATTCTATCACCAGTCCACAAAAAGAAAGAAAAATATCCAACCATGAGTAAAAAAAACAAGCAAAGAAAAATCCCTAATATGGGTCACTGGGGGTGGGGGTTATTAGAATGGTTCAAGAGCAGTACTAGAGGACCTAAGGCTTAGAGGAACTAGTGGATTGGAATTGGAGAAGATTAAACATTGTTTGAAGCATCCCTTTACCCTTTTCCTTTTCTTTTGCTAGCTCATCTTTCAGGCTATTCTTCTCATTTTCAAGTTCAACAACTCGAGCCTTGAGCCTAGCAGTGTCAGCATCCTTTGTCCCACACTCTTATACCAAGTCCCTAACCTTGCTGTTCACTGGAGTCTTCAAAGATGAACCAGGTTGAACTGGGGCTACAATGAGGAGATTGTCACAAACCTACAGGGTTTTGACACCAAAATAGTCCTTGGTGGAGGCCATCTCCTATTTTTTCAAGGGAACATTCAACCTATGCAGCGCAGTCATAAGTATGAACCCATAAGGAGTAGCATGAGCCTTGGAGCCATTTATGACCTTGTCCAGCAGGTTGACAATAAATACAGGACAATTGATTTTCTTTCCTATCAGAAGGTATTCTAGAAGAACCAAGTACACGTAGTTAGCAGTAAGCCTCCTCTCCTGTCTGGGCAGTAGACACTTGTTCACAAATTCAAATAGCACCTTATGCTCAGGCTTCATCTTACTCTTCTGCACAAATCTTGCCTCTTGCACATCTTCAGCAGACTCAGTGTCACAAAAGTTTCTAGTGATTTGGAGAGCACTAGGAAGATCATATAGACAAGGCCACCTCTGCCTAGTGTAGTCATCATATTCCTCACAGGGTATGTCCAGGATCATCCCCAATTTAGGTACATCAAATTGCACCTTCACTCCTCTAACCATACTAGTGACTACCCTATTCTTCACAGTAGCATTACCTTGCCAGCCTTCCATCCAGTTGAAGAACCATGTGCATCTAGGGCATCAACCAACCTAATCATACCTGGCTCTTTCAGGTCTTTCAGGAACCCCCCCTCCCTCCCCTTCAGAATCTTTCTCTTATGACAGATGGCAAACCGATCTTGTTCCTTTTCAGACTCCTCCTCCTCTTCTTATCCACTCCATTCTTTTTCTTCTCCTTCAATAATTTTCACCTGTTTTCCCTTAACTGTAAACCTAGTTCATTTAGCCAGGGAGGGTTCAGCAGATATAGATTTTGAAGACTTCTTTGCAGGAGTCTTGGTTCCTTTTGGTTTGGCAATGGGAACCTCTGCAGTTGTACCTCTCTCTTGATGGATCAGTTCCATCTCCTCCGCCTCTTCTTCAGTAGCATCAGAACGTTCCGCAACCTTTGTCTTTCCCTTTTCTTTCTTCTTTTTCTTACTTTCCGCTAAAGCTTTCTGTAGTTCTGTCTCGCTTTGCTTCCCCCTGATCCTTGTTGCTCTTCCTTTTGGTAATTAAGGAAGATCAGACTTAGAAGATGACACCTTGCTTTTCTTAGTTTGTTTGGAAACAGTTGGGGTCTTTTGGTAAGAAGCCTTGCGCTTCTTTGGATGATAACTGGCCCCAACGTCCTTCAAAATATCAGCCAAGGTTTCTTCAACAGATGAACCAGGTTCATCTTGCTACTCACTCAAATGAATAAGGCCTTAAGCAGCCTCTCCAGAACAACTTCCCCCTGACTTGATGCCACCCTATTCTACCCTACCACAAATAGCAAGAACCTCTCCTTTCTTTTTGTTTCCCATTCTATTAGACCCAACCCTTCTACATTTTTCTCAGATCCCACCAACACAAACCTATTATCTTCCGTTTCTACTACATCATAAAATGCAAAACAAGCATTTACCTTACTTTAATTTTCTTGATTCTTATCAGTGTCAGAAGACCCATGTTCTTCACCATCAATTCCATAGAGAAATGCCTCAGACTCAGAGCTTGAGCCAGATTCTTTTGCTGGACTTTCCTTCTTTTGGCTATCTTTCAATTTTTTTCGTTTAAGGCTTTTCTCAAAGAGACAGAAGCTACAGTTTTCCTGGCCAATATTTTTTGGGGACGAAACCTAGGTTTTGGGGTTTCATTAGGAGGTGTGGATGATTAAGTATTATGAGATATTGGTGGCGGAGTACCTGGGTTGTCTTGAGTGTTTTTCATGGTAGAAAATTTTTGGGAATTTTGGGAAGTTTTGGAATTTTGGAGATGAAGGAGATGATCAGAGTTTTGGAGGAAGTGAGTGGCAGTTATGAGAAAAAAGGTGAGATATGGTGTGTATTTAAAGAGGGGTTATGATTAAGTGCAGTAATGACAGGCTTTTTCAGTAGTCAATTAGAGGTCTAATCACATTAGAATTCCGGTCTCTTGGTGATTAATGAGCGATGCTGGTTTTTAGGGAAAAAATTCCGTTTTAATTAGACTCTTAGGTAGAGGTGGGCGTTCGGGCAGTTCGGATTGAATATGAAATTGCGGTTTGGATTTTTGGTTTTCGGGTTGAAGAAATTACAATCCAAATCCAATCTAAATAATTTTGGATTGGATCAGATTTTTTAAGTTTGGATTAGGATTAATCAAATTGGTTTTTTTGAATTTTCGGTTTGACTTTTAAGACTATAAGTTGAGCTTATCGAAAATATTCAACATAAAAATAATAATTTAAATGAAGTAGAAAGATAAAGGAAGACTAAATTAAAAAATATATACTATTAACAAGGATATAAATCCGCAACTGCTTGTGCTAAATGCTTGTGTATATCCCAATAACATGGATATAGATGCCCGCATGAATAGTTCTTCGTCCATTCTCCTTTCTCACAGTGGAGCTTATTAGGTGACAAAAATGTAAAGACCAAAGACTTTTCAGGCTAGTATTTTTAACGGGCATTATACTATTGGATATTTAGTGTTATTAGTGTTAGGTATGTATATGGGTTATGCCATAATGGGATAATGTCTAACTGATAGGGTTAAATATAAGGTACAAAAATTCTTGATTTTCGGATATCCGAAAATTCGAAGTCCCAAATCCAAATCCAATCCAAACTCCAAATTTTTGGAAATAAAATTTTTACTCCAATCCGTAATCCGAAAATTCAAACCAAAAATCAAAAAATTCGGATTTCGGTTTGAATTTTGGGTTTTCCCAAACTATGCTCACTCTTACTCCTAGGGTAATAAAACCGGTTCAATGCTCAACAGATAGAGTTTCTGGAAGTTTGGTGTAATTGGGGCTTTTCTCATGATTAGAAAATTTATCTTTCTAATTGTGCAAAGTATAGAAACATACCTGAACTTTCTCATGAGCATATACTGATGAACCAGGTTCTTCAATTAAAATTTCTCTTGATCATGCCTCAAATGTCAACATAGAAAAACTATATAAGAGATCAGTGAGCGATATAAACACATGTCACATGAGTATACTAACTAAAGTATGAAACTGAGTAAGAATTAGTCTAGATATTTACATGATATTAAGAACTCCTAACAAAAAAAAATCATTGTGCATTCTAAACTGGACCTTTTAGGTGATCTTAATCATCCCTAATTCCAACCTGTTCCTTTCAATGTTTTCTCTACTTAGTGCTTTAGTGAAGATGTCAGCTATTTGTTTATCAATAGCACAAAATTCTATTGATATTAACCCTTTCTAATACCTATGTGCTTGGTCTTTTTATGATGAACAAGGTTCTTTGTCATACTTATAGCACTAGTGTTATTACAAAATATTAGAATACATCCACAAGACATGAAACTAAGAAATTTGCCATACCTGAAGTGCTCTTCCTATCCACTAAGAAACCTGCATAATCAGCATCAACATATCCTACAAGATCAACATTACTACCTTTGGTATACCAAAGACATATATCAGTGGTGCTTTTCAAATATCTCAATATCCTCTTGACAGCAGTCAAGTGTGACTCCTTTGGATTTTCCTGGAAACGAGCACAAAGCCCTACACTGAAAACACTGTTAGATCTGCTGGCAGAAAGATATAAGAATAAACCAATCATACCCCTATAAAACTTTTGATCAAATGATGAACCAGGTTTATCAACATCCCATTTAGTGGCAGTTGCAATAGATGTATTTATTTTTTTGGAGTCCTCCATTTTAAAATTTTTGATTAGTTCTTTTGTATACTTCTGGTGATGGATCATGGTCTCGTTTGGGCTTTGTTTGATCTTCAAGCCTAGGAAGAAGTTTATTTCACTCATCATACTCATTTCAAACTCACTTACCATTAATATTGCAAAGTCTTTACTCAACCTATCAATAGTGGCCCCAAATATTATGTCATCAACATATATTTTCAATACAAGAAGGTATTTACCTTTTTACCTTAGGAATAAAGTGCTGTAAATTTTACCTATTTTGTACCCTGTACTCATGCTCCAGTAGGAATTTTGATAGTCGTTCATACCAGCTCTTGGGGCCTTTTTGAGCTCATATAGAGCTTTGTCTAGCTTTTACACATGCTACAGACATTCCTTACTTTCAAATTCTGGATGCTGTTTCACAAATACTTCTTCCCTGAGATAGCCATTTTGGAAAGCACTTTTGACATCCATCTGATGGAGAGTGAATTCCATATGTGCTGCAAAGGCTATGAGGAGTCTGATTGCCTCCAGTCTTGCAACTGGAGCAAAGGTCTCATCATAGTCAATGCCTTTCTCTTAGCTATAGCCCTGAACTACCAGCCTTGCTGTTTCTTGTTACAATTCCCTCTTCATCAAGTTTGTTCTTGAAGACCCATTTTGTACCAATGACTGATCTGTCTTTAGGTCTAGGAACTAGATGCTAGACTTGACTTATTTCAAATTGGTTGAGTTCCTCCTGCATAGCATTGACCCAATATGCATCCTGCAAAGCCTCAACAACATTTTTAGGTTCAATAAGAGATAGAAAAGCATCAAATGCATACAGATTCTTTAGTTGTGATCTAGTTTTGACTCCAGATGTTCAGTCATTAATGATGTTCTCAATGGGATGAGAAGTTTTATACTTTTGGGATTTAACCACCAACTGGTTTTTACTATATGATTCTCCTGGGTTCTGTTGCTGAGAAATAGGTTCATAGATAGGTTCTTGTAGAGAGTTTGTTTCATTTCTCCCTAATTAGTTCCCCATATCAGGTTTCCTTGAGTGGAAGAACTGTTCCATCACCTGTTCCTTCTTTTGCTGCTACTTCAGTCAATTTGTTTACCAGGCCAATAGCTTCATCTTCATTTTCCTGTCTCTTATAAATAATGTTAGTTTCGTCAAATACAACATGCACACTTTCTTCTATACACAAAGTTGTTTTATTGAATATTTTATATGCTTTGCTGTGTGAAGAATATCCTAAGAATACTCCCTCATCACTTCTGGGATCAAACTTACCTAGGGAGTCTTTTCCAATATTGTGCACATAATACTTGCAACCAAATGCCCTATGATGAGATATGTTTGGTTTTCTCCCTTTAAGTAACTCATAAGGAGTTTTCTCAACAAGAGGTCTAGTCATGGATATATTGATTATGTAGCATGCAGTGTTTACAGCCTTTGCCCAGAAGATGCGGGGTAGTTTACTAGAAAGAAACATGGTCCTTGCCATATCCTCAAGGGTGTTGTTCTCTTTTTCAAATACTCTACTTTAATGAGGAGTCCTACGGGCAGAGAAGTTCTTATCTATACCATTTTCATCACAATATTCAACAAATTTTACATTTTCAAATTCATTTCCATGATCAGACCTAATGGACGCAAGTTGATTTCTAAATTATTTCTGAATTTTTCTAACAAAAGCAGTAAACATTTCAAATGCCTCATCTTTAGATGTCATAAATAGTACCCAGGTAAATCTAGAATAATCATCAAAAAGTACTATCACATATTTCTTTCCACCTCTACTCATGGTTCTCATTGGGCCATAAAGATCCATATGAACCAGTTCCAACGTCTTGGACGTACTTAGCATTTTCTTAGATTTGAAGGATGACCTTACCTACTCCCCTCTTTCACATACCTCACAAAATTTGTCTTCCTTGAATTTGATATTAGGTAACCTTATCACCAAGTCCTTGGAGACTAATTTGTTTAGTTGATTTAGACTGGCATGGCCAAATCTTTTATGCCACAGGAAGGGATCATTAACTAGCACACTTAAATAAGTGATTTCATTTTATAAAAGAGTTGACAAATCTACAAAGTAAATATTGTTAACCCTTTTTCCCTGCAAAACAATCTTGTCAGTGGTGAGGATAATCAAAAAGCATTTGGTAGAGGTGAAGGCTACAAGGTTACCTCTGTCACACAGTTGTTACATACATATTAGGCTATATTTTAAGCCATATATTAAGTAGACATTCTCAATGGAATGAGAGTCTGTCTTGCCTACCTTTCCAACCCCAATGATATCACCTTTCTTTCCATCACCAAAGGAGACATTACCTCCTTTTAGGTTTTCAAGTGAAAGGAACTGGTCCTTGTTCTCAGTCATGTGTTTTGAGCAGCCATTATCCATATACCATATTTGGCTACTCCCTTTCAGTTGAACCTGCAATAGGAAATTAGGGGTTAGTCTTATGAACCCAAACTAGTTTGGATCTCTTTCTATAGGCAAAAGGATGAATCAGATTCTTTCTTGCCCAACCAGGCAGCTTGTGTTTTTCTTGAACAAAAGCTTTGTTCTTTTGACTGACCTTTTGTTTTGCATTGCATTCACTTTTATAATGGACAGTCTTACCACAATGTGTGCAGATCTTATTTTCAGGAAGTGTGAGGTACTTGTTTTTGGGGTCCCATTTTGGAGCTTGAGTCCTATAACCAAGTCATCTTTTGTTGCTACTGTGATGCTCTTGCAACCAGGAGAGAGCATCAGAAGCTTTGCTCCATTTACAAATTCTGTCTAGTTCGTGTTTCACCTTTCCTAGATATTCTTTTAGGTACTTAATCAATTCATCTTTCTTATACAGTTCATCTTTCATTTTTCCTACATTTTCTTCTAGAGTGAAAAATGAGTAATCAACTTTCTTCATTCCTGTTCCTAGTTTTAGTTTTAGATTTTCAGACCCAAGTTCCAGAATACTATTGTCAAGTTCAAAAACCTGGTTCTTCAACCTAGCATTTTTGTTATCACTCTCATTAGCCCTAGATTCTAGACTTCTGAATTTTTCTTTTAGAATAACACATTCCCTAGACAGAACTAGGAGTTTGCATTCGAATCAGTTTATCTATAAATCGAATCGATTATTTATTGTTGAAATCAAAATCGAAAAAAATTGAAACCTCATTAAAACGATAACGATAAGCATATGTACAAATCGATAAATAGTTATCGATAAGAGTTTAAATCGAATCGATAAATCGAATGCACATCCATAGACTGTAGACACTTGCAAATGAGTAATTACCTCTTTCAATAGATTAATATTACATATAGAATGTATATATATTCAGCTACAATTTCGGAAGCGGCTATACGATATCATTTTCCCTAATCTATACCCTTTCCTTTACCTAAGTCCCTTACCTTACTATTTTCTCCACCACATTTAAGAAATGATCATATTTAATGATCAAGGGAATGAAGTTCAAATTAATGAAATTAGAAATGCTTATGTATTATATTTTGTTTTATTTTTTTATACCGTTGGAGTGTTGGTGGCATACATTTGATCCCTTACTTTAGTTTTGTTGCATGTAGTTGTTGACACAATTTTTATGTTATGAATGGGTGTTCATCGTATTTTTTCTTCTTTTTGTCCATATTAGTTAGACGCGTTAATAGCGATACACTTTCCGTGGAATCCCGCAAATTTTTTTATTGGTGTAGTCGATAACCGAATCGATAAGCTCCCAAAATCGATAAATCGAAATCAAAAAAATTGGAACCTTATTGAAACGATAACGATAAGCATATGTATAAATAGATAATCGATAAATAATTATCGATAATGGTCAAAATTGAATTGATAAATCTAATGCGGAACCCTAGACAAAACTTCCTTTTCAATGTTAATTATCTAAAACTCATCAATGAAGTATAATAATAGCTCACCCAACTTTTTTTTAGACAAAAATTATATTTTGTCCTTGAGATGCAGGATACTTACCTCGTGCTCATCATCTGATTCTCCAATGGCCATAAGAGCTTACTCTTCTTCAGCTTCAGCTTCGGAGTCTTCATTAGAGTTTTCACCCCAAGCAGCAACCATAGCCCTTGTTGATCCTTTGTTTATTTTCAGTTGAACCTCTTCCTTCTTCCTGTTTCTTCGTTCAGATCTTTCTTTCTTCCACTCAATTCCCCATTGAGGGTAATTCTTGATCATGTGGTCAGTCTTACCACACTTATAGCAGCCATCATTGGTCTATTTCTTAGGAGCTCTTGCCTTGTTGAAGTTTGTGCCTCTTTATGAACCCTTTCCTCTCATCAGATACTTGTTGAAATCTCTAGTGATCATAGCCATCTCATCATCTTCCAGGTCTAAACCTTCTGTAATTTTGAGAGCTAGGCTTCTCTCCTTCTTGGGTGTATCCATCTTCCTGGTTTTCCTTCTTAGTTCATAAGCAGTAAGATTTTCAATCAGTTCATCCAGTCTGAAAGTAGCCATATTCTTGGACTCCTGAATAACAGTGATTTTTCTTTCCCAAGCAACTAGAAGAACTCTTGTCAAGATTTTCTCAACCTTGTCTTCTTCAAGAATAACTCTTCCAAGAGACATAAGCTCATTTGTTAGTGTAGTGAACCTAGTATACATCTCTTGAATAGTTTCTCCATATTTCATAGTAAAATTCTCATATTGAGAATACAACAGTGGTCCTCTGGATCTCTTTACTTGAGGTGTTCCTTCATGAGCCACTTTCAAAATGTCACATATCTCTTTGGCGAAAGTACATTTTTGGATCATGTTGTACTCATCTGGACCCAGTCCACATACAAGCCATTTTTTGGCCTTAACATTTTTCTCCCACTTTTTCAAATCTTCAGCAGTGCAGCCACCCCTTGTCTTTGGCGCATCCACTCCTTCCTCATTTTTCATTGTAGTTGCCAACAGACCATCAATGACTATGTCCCAGAGCTCATAGTCTTCCCCTATGATGTGATCCTTCATCCTATTCTTCCACCATGATAATACTGTCCATTGAACAGTGGAGGCCTGGTAGTGGATTGCCCTTCCTAGTTCCCAGGTGGTACACACATGTTAATCATTTTCTAAGGTATTAGCCTCTTCAAGGATAACCCTCTCTAATACCAGTTGATGTTGCAACCGTCAATGCCACACAGTAGGGGGTGGTTATTTGTGTGGTTCCTAATTTTTTATCAAGAAGAACCTGGTTCTTGTAGGTGTTCTAACTACTACTGTTTGCGTACTAAAAACACAAAAATAAAAGAACACAGAGATTTTATGTGGAAAACACCTGGCTCAAAAGGTAAAAAAACCACGACCTACTACTCAGTAGGATTTTCCCAAACATCCACTAAAATCAATGAGCGAAAACACCATTTACAAAACTCTTGTAAACCTAAGGATTAATTCTAATCCTAGTGTGACACACAACCTCAAGTGTTGCAACACCTTCAAGTTAACTCTAACTTGAATACTCAAAGTAACTAATACAATTGCTTCTATGAAAGCTCGAAAGGTACAAGTTTTAAACCACCTACTACAATTGAAATATAATAAGAATAAACACAATGGAACTGGTTCTTCTATCTCGTTCAAGTAGCAGGAGTGCACACTTATCTGGTTCTTCTGTTGCTCTCAATTTTATTAAAATTCTACATAAGTGCATACATGTAAAATAGAACAAACTCAGTTATTTATTAGGTTAGTAATCAGAATTGGATTGTGACTCAATAGTTGATCCTCCATTGAATTGGAGTCCTAGAACAATGCAAACTCCAACCTTTATTTGGATGTGTTCTCTTATCTTAAGGAGACTTCTTCTTCTTATCCCATATGCAATCTTTTCGATCAGTTCATAAGATATCAGAAGATATTGCTGCTTGATTCTCAAAACTTATCTTCTTCACATGCATCTCATATGCATGGGTTGATAACCACCGTGTCTCAAAAGATGGACCTGGTCCTTCACTGAGTTTATTAGTCATTCTTCACAACTTCAACTGAACTTGGGCCAGCATGGAGGAATTTAGGACTCATCCTAAAAGGGGGTTCTAGGCAGACCCACAAGTTTAAAGGTAAATTACTAAGGCGGCACATAATAAATAGATAGGAGTTCAATTAAAGGGGAGCATGGAAGACAAATGAAAGGCTCAGATACACCTCAGCACACAATATACATAAACAGCATACTCATACACAATCAAGGTCTAAATTCATATCCTATGCATGGTATCTAAGTGATAACAACAAAGATAGATTTATTGCATGACTCAAGGAAGAAGTCCTAATCAAACTTGCTTACTAATTTTAGCATGCTGATAGTTAATATTAATCATAAAGACGACTCTGGTTTTGTTTTAAAGTTGATTACCTAAGACTTGCTAACTATAAAATAATATGTAGCAGTTACCACAATTATTAAAAATAGTTTGGAAGTTATTTTACCTAAAACATGTTGTTCTATATGTTGCAAAAACATGCAGGGATTGTGACCAGCTTCACTTATACAGGATAATATAACATAAGACTGTTTTATGTCCTTTTTCAAGCATCAGTAGTTTAACAAGATGTGACTGAGTGAGTGTGAACAAGATCCTAAAACAGGGTATCTAAAAAGCACATACGAATATGCAGAATGATGTGCAGAATTCCTAAAACATGATTTCTTAATGCCCAAAAGTAACAACATGATTTCAAGATGTGCAGGAGCAACGGTTTTATATTGATGCTGTTATTTAGCCTAAACAAGTATTTCTAAGTGGTAAAATTATCTCAATGAGATGCTGAAATAATAAACTTAAGAATATGGTATCTAATACATGACATGCTTTGAATGTGTTGGTCTTACACATTGGATTCTAATGCGCATATAGGAAATGTAAACCTAAGGCATGGTTTTTACCCATTGATGTTGATAACATATATAACTATACACTCCTTTTTCACTACCCAACCCCAATATTCATTTACAACAGAGTATTACAGATCGACAATGAAATAAATTACATAAGTAGAAAACAAAATAAGAAGTTATACTATAGAAAGCTTGAAAACATGCCCAGATTTCCAAAACCTGATTAGGACTTCCTCTCTGAGTTATGTAATAAATCTAACTCCAACACCTCAAATGCCAAGATTGTTTCATAGCTTTTCCTCATATTCGGGTGTGTCAGAGTTCCCTAAGGACCTCAAGGGATCCAGGGCAGTGTTCACACCCAAATTTCATAGCCAAGATAGAGTAAGTGTAGTGGGAAAAGTCCGGCTTTCATGTATCCAAGTTCAGAGGAAGCTCAAGAGTCCCAAGGCAAGGATCATACAAAAGGGGCAGAACTTAGTGATCTAATAGTAGAGTGAGAGTGCTTGACATAGTTTTGAAAAGATTTAAGCAGGGCAACAGATTTAAAAATAGACTTGTTTGAAATACTTTTGTAAGACAACAAGGGGAGTCATTCAATAGGACATTCTTTCAAAGAGAGTAAAGTAACACGCAATAGCCCAAACATAGCCAAATCAGTTTCACACATAACATACGGATATATAACAAAGGCAGTTCAACAGTCACCAACTGGGGTAGTGGGATTTGGGGATACATATATCACATAAGTAAACACATAGTTGCTGGAGTACATAAATATAGTATCAGCAATATGCTGAGGAGTAAAAGAACTTCACATTAAACATAGAATCATGTAACTTATGGATAGCCGACTATTTTGCACAGAGAGGTTCATGGTAGAAATCAGAGAAACACAAGTAAGGAAGGGCCACATTAGGGTATATTAGGAGAGGAATAATATTATGATAAACATGATGAGTCTAGGGAAGACGTGTAGAAGCATGATGATGAAGTAAACAAATCAATTTCAAGTTTAATTAACAGAACCATACGTGAAAATATTCTAGAAACGGGACGAAATGAAGCATTAATAAAACACATTGTTTTGAAACTTGAATTGAAATCAAAATATACCAGTAAAGAAGTAAACAAAAATTGAAGGGGGAAAGAGAGTACAGTATATAACCTTGGCTTGCATCCGGCTGACTTGAAACAATAGAAAATCCAGAGAAAAGAGAGCAGAAGAATGTTTATTTTTCGTGTGAGAGAGGGTTTTGATTATTGTTCTCGTGTTGTGTGTGTTAATGAGAGAGCATACATACAGTAGTTTGAAAATTGGTTAAAATAAGGAAAAAATCAATTCTTCACTAACTACAGAACTCGGCATAAAAATTAATTTGAATATCCCTTTAGTTAAGGGAGTCGGTGTAAATGTTAAAGAGCGGGTGACAAGTAAGGAATGAAATCATACACGACTGGCGTATAACAAATAGGGAAATATTTAAAAATAGTACCAGTATAGAACATGTAATTAAGTCTAGGTTTAGAAAGTTTTTAAACTAAGGAAATAATTAGTAAGAACTAAGCAGCAATGCAGACAAGGTGAGGGAAAATTAATTAAGCAAGAAACTAATAAAATTAAGTGGAAAGGTAGGAGTGGCGGGGTCCAAAGGAAAATGTTCAATCACAGCAAGTAATAAGGAATTCAAATCAATCAAAGAGAAAAAAGGTAAGGGCCTGAAATTATCCTAAATGGAAGGTATTAGGCACCCCTCAGGATCTACTATTGTGGTTCCAGGCCAAACAGTTTTCGTGAATTTGGAAAATTAGAAAATAAACAGTATGGCTCAGGTAGTAGGGGATTTAAGTTTAAATATACAAGTGTTTGAAAACCAATTAATGAAAAAGCAAGATTTTGAAAAGAATTACAATCTAAGCATTTTTGGGAATGTAAGGGGGTATCCTTGGTTTGATTATAATATGGAGCACATTAATACAATACCCGGTATGAAACTCCTCAAAGAGGGTCTACACGTGGTATTAATGCACTGGTCAATATATCCTTACCTAGCCTTTCCCACCCCATGAAGGTAATTAAAGCGAGGGTTGGTCTCGACCTCTATTGCATGCTGCTACCCATCCATTCCTATCTGTCCCGGAGAAATTTAGGACTCATATCCTAATAGGGGGTTCTAGGCAGACCCTCAAGTTTAAAGTTAAATCACTAAGGCGACACATAATAAACAGATAGGACTTCAATTAAAGGGGAGCATGGAAGATAAATGACAGGCTCAGATATACCTCCACACACAATACACATAAATAACATGACTCATACACAAGTAACGTCTAAATTCAGATCCTAAGGATGGTATCTAGGTGATAACAATAGAGTCAGATTTATTACATGACTCAGAGAAGAAGTCCTAATCAAGCTTGCTTACTAATTTTAACAGACTGATAGTTAGACATTAATCACAAAGACGGTTCTTATTTTGTTTTAAAGTTGATTATCTAAGACTTGCCTAAATGTAAAATAACATTCAGCAGTTACTAGAATTATTAAAAAACAGTTTGGAAGTTATTTTACCTAAAGCATGTTGTTGTATATGTTGAAAAGACATGCAGGGATTGTGACTAGTTCACTTAAACAGGATAATCATACATGAGACTGCTTTATATCCTTTTTCAGACATCAGTAGTTTAATAAGGTGTGACTACGCAAGTGTGAACAACATCCTAAAATAGGGTAATTAAGAAGCTCATACGAAAATGCAGAATGATGTGTAGAATTCCTAAAGCATGATTTCTAAATGCCCAAATGCTACACAACATGATTTCAAGATGTGCAGGGGCAACAATTTTATGTTGATGCTGTTATTTAGCCTAAAGCGGGGTTTCTAATTAGTAAAATGATGTCAATGAGATGCTGAACTAATAAACATAAGAACATGGTATCTAATGCATGACATGCTTTAAATGTGTTGGTCTTACACATGGATTCTAATGTGCATATAGAAAATGTAAACCTAAGGCATGGTTTCTATCCATTGATGGTGATGACATATATAACTACCCTCCCCTTTTCACTAGCCAACCCCAATATTCGTTTACAACAGATTATTACAGACCAACAATAAATGAATTACATAAGTAGAAAAGAAAATAAGAAGTTATACTATAGAGAGCCTGAAAATAGGCCCAGATTTCCAAAAGCTGATTAAGACTTCCTCTATGAGTTATGTAATAAATCTAATTCCAACACCTCAAATGCCAAGATTGTTTCATATCTTATCCTCATATCCGGGTGTGGTCAGAGTTCCCTAAGGACGTCAAGGGATCCCAGGCAATTCTCACACCCAGATTTCATAGCCAAGATAGAGTAAGTGCAGTGTGGAAAGGCCAGCTTTCTTGTGTCCAAGTTCAGAGGGAGCTCAAGGGTCCCAAGGCAAGGCTCACACAAAAGGCGCAGTCCAGAATTGACACACAACTCTTGAAAAACATGAAGGTCAAACAAATACTGAATTAGTGAGAAAGATGCAAGTTTTGATGCGAACAGTCAACATGAACACAAACAAATAGAATTGGTGTAGTTTAGGGTGAGACACTTAGTAGAAGCATATCAAGGCAAGGAAGTCACAAGAAATCACAAGAACTTAAAAGAAACATGAGGATAAGTAAGTAATGCTAATACTCAGAAACCAAAAGAAGAATCCTAAAAACTAAGGCTTTTTACATAGGCGAGTCGAAGAAGCTCTAAAACATTGAATTGCTCGATATGTGCAAAGGATAGAAGTTAAAACATAAAAATTTGATTTATAAAAAGTGTAGAAGAAGTCACGAAAACCATAATGTTTTAAGAAAGTGAAACAACTTAAAATTGATGATTTTTCAAGAGAAGTTCAAGAACATTGTAAAACATAAAAGGGGCAGACTTGAGCCGTTTAAAAATTACCCAGATCTAGGAGTTGTAAACAATAATTAGGGTTTCATCATAAACCCAAGTAGAAATGGAATAACAAGTTTAGAACTTCAACGATTGTAACCAAAATAGTGTGATTTTACTCAAAATCACACTACATAAGTCATGAAAAGCCCAAACAGCAACCCTAGACATAGGTCAGTGTGGCA
This sequence comes from Nicotiana benthamiana, assembly GCA_034376525.1. Classification (NCBI taxonomy): domain Eukaryota; kingdom Viridiplantae; phylum Streptophyta; class Magnoliopsida; order Solanales; family Solanaceae; genus Nicotiana; species Nicotiana benthamiana. The sequence goes on along the minus strand of CM067340.1, from coordinate 55,765,247 downwards.
TAGGGCTCTTGAAGTCCTTAGGGAAGATGAGCATTGCATGAGATAAGCCATTGGAGGCTTAAGAGATGATGAGAGGTGACCGAAGATGGGAGGTCGGCAGTTGAAGATTAGGGTTAGGTTGAGAGAGTTTGAGAGAAGAGAAGATCTTAGGGCATCGGGGTTGGTTGTAAAAATAAATTACGGTTAGGGGGTTTGGTTAGAACTAAAAAGGAAAGGAATTATTTGGATCGTTGATCTGGGAGACCAATGGTCGAGATTCAAAAGGGTAGGTGGGTTCCGAGTTTAGGTAAGGTTTAATAGAGTATGGGTCGGGTTATTAACTTTAAAAATGGATTAGGAAATGGGGTCCGGTTTAGCTATAATTGAAAGCCAAATTGGTTGTTATTTAAATAGCTGATTTTTCCTTATTTAATTTATAAAATAATAGATAATTTCAGGAAAATAATTTATGGTACCAAAAATGATTTCGAATACATAATTAGCAATTTAAAAATCTAGGGTTCAAATTTATGCATAAAAAACATAATTAGATCTTAAAATGGGCAAACATTGCTATTACATGCAATTTAGCTTTAAAAATACTAAAATGTGATTGTAAATATATATAAAAAAATTTCCTTAGACATATTTTGGCATAAATTTAGAAACCTAATAGATGAATTATCAAAATAATCATTTTGAAAATAATTATTGGGGATTTTATGGATAAAAGAGAAAAATAATTCAATTTAAACCCTTAAAATTATGAGAAAAACAAAAATCTTGGGCATGCTTATTTATGCATGTATACTATTTATAAGGTATCGTTCCATATTTAAAATATATAGGAAAAAAATTTGGTATCAACAATTATCCGTCCAACATTCAGATGGCACCGTATGATGCTTTATATGGTAGGCAGTGTAGATCCCCGGTGGGTTGATTTGAGCCGGGTGAGGCTAGATTACTGGGCAGAGACTTGGTTCAGGATGCTTTGGAGAAGGTTAAGCTGATTCAGGGTAGATTCCATACAACCCAGTCCATATAGAAAAGTTACACAACCGAAAGGTTCGTGATGTTTCATATATGGTTGGAGAGCAGCTTCTGATTCGGGTACTGATAATTGGCATAAAGTATGTATATTTTTATATATATCACCTCGCATTTTGCTCTTGTTATGGTGATTTGAGATGTTTGATATGATGATTTGTGCTAAATTATGGTGCTTCTATGTGTAGGAATCATTCAGATGTAATTTGGGATGAAAGAGCGCGAATTGGAGCGAAATCGGAGAAAAAAGGCAAAAAGTCAATTTTGAGGGCCACAACTAGCATGGGACGCTCGCTGTGGCCCAGTTTCTAGCAGTCATTTATTTTGAGTGCCAGGGCCAGTGCCCCACGCTGCTCTGGATGCTCGGGTCGCTAGAGTATCCTATTCCCAATTGGACTCGATTATTTTCAACCCAAGATACCTCCAATTGATATAAAATCCATCCTAAGACCTATTTTGAGGAGAGGAGGACATTTGTTAGAGGAAAACACAAGCATAGAGCCGTTGTGAAGGACGAAATTCATCAAGTTCTATCTTTTCTTCCATTAAACTTAGTAATTTTTATGTTTCTTGTATGATTTATTGTTTGGCTACCATGTCGTGGATCTAAACTTCACGTTCTAGGGTTGTGGTTCTTTCATGACTATTGTTATTGGGATATTGATTTTGATTTATTAGTTTATCATATTGGTTTATTTATTCAATCCTAGACTTAATTATTTGATTTCTTGATTACCAATTGAGTACTATCTACGAATGGAATTCATAGGTACAGGAAGAAGCCCTATCAAATAGAGATTTTTTCTTTCGACCATATTTCGATTGTTAATACAATATATAAGGACCGCTACTACAAAGAGTATTACACCCTTGATCATGAAATATTGATTGCTTGTTGAACCCTGTAAATTGCGTGAAAGTAGGATACTCCAAATTCGGGGGTCCAGCTATGTTGGGTGATTTCGAGTTTATGGGCGTCTTAGGATTGTGTTTTGGAGGTCCGTAGCTAATTTAGGCTTGAAATGCAGAAAGTTGGATTTTTGAAGTTTCCGGTTCGATAGTAAGATTTTGATCCGAGAGTCAGAATGGAATTCTAGAAGTTGTAGTAGCTCTATATTGTTGAATGTGACATGTGTGCAAAATTTTGGATCATTCAGGCGAGGTTTGATAGGCTTTTTGATCGAAAGCGTATTTTAAGAGTTTTTGAAGTTCTTAGGCTTGCATCCGATGCTAAATTTCTGTTTTGATGTTGTTTTGAGCGTTTTTAAGGTTGGAACAAGTTTGAATGATGTTATGGGATATGTTTATAGGTTTGGTTAAGGTCTCGGGAGCCTCGGGTGTATTTCGGATGCTCAAATGAGCTATTTTGGTCTTTGGGAAATTGCTGGTTTTCTAGTATTTTAGTAACAGTGATTTGTTCATTAAGATCATGAGAGTTCAATCGCGATCACATAGAGTAAGTTGAGTCCAGGAGGAATTTTGTGAATCACGATTGCGAATGAAGGAGTGTGATCGCATAGTATGAGCAGTGTTGGTCACTGCGTTTGCATAGAGACTCTTGCGTTTGCATAGTAGGACTTGGAGTAGCAGTGGTGTGATGGAATTGCTTTATACGATAGAATAGCGCTGGTCATGATCACATTGCTTTGAGGAAATTGCCTTATGTGATCGCATATGGCTAAATCTGGGCAGTATTTAAATATCCAATCTGCGACCCTTCTTTATTTTTCCACCATTTTTGAACGAGACTGAAGCTTTTGAGGGAGATTTTTGTGGAAACCAAAAACAATCAGTTGGAGTTAATATTCTTGACTTCATAACTCGTTTATATGTGCGTAAAGGTTTAATTAGTGGGGAAAATTAGGAAACATCAGTGCAAAATGGGTAATTAGGGCTTGAGATTAAGAGACCTTAAAATGGGTATTTGATGGGTCAATTAAACTCCGATTTCAATGTTCTTGATATGTATAGACTCGTGAGAATATGATAATTCTGAAAATGCAAGTTTTACTTGATTCTAAGACGTGGGCCCGAGGGGCATTATGGTCATTTTACCTAATTTAATGTATTAACTTAGAACTTATTTGTAGAATCAGTTACTTGAAGTGTTATTTATATTATGCAATTAAATTGAATAGATTTGGGCCAATTAGAGTCGAGTAATCGTGGGAAGAACGTGGTTTCAGGTTGATTTTGAGCTGATTCGAGTTAAGTGGCTTACCTAACCTTGTGTGTGGGATCTTCCCCTTCGCATTTTGTATTATTGATAATTGAAATGCCTTGTACGTATGGTGACAAGTGCATACTTGTACTAATTTTTAAAAATCCGATTTTTGTTAAATAATTAATATTGTGTTTTCTCTCCTGTTATTATTACTTGCAATTTAAGCATGTTGTTAGCCTAGGAAAACATGTTTAAGTGACATAATTGCTTTATTTTCTTAGACTGTTTTACCTAAATTTTGTGCAGCATTCTAGGCTAGTAATACCTATTTGACTTGATATGAAGTTGACAATTTCTGAATATTCTTCGTGTTGCTGCTGTGTATTTACATTGGGACTACGAATGTGGGATTCCGGTAGATCCCCCTTGTCTGTTTATTTGGGTCTACTGATGTGGGATTACGGTATCTCCCCCTGCATAGTTATATGGAACTGCTGGACTGCACCCGCTAGATTCCCTAGTAATGGGTATTTAATTGGAACTACGGATCGGGATTCCGGTAGATCCCGCTGATGTTCTGTAAAAAATGTATATATTTTTCCATTATTGCCTCATGTTCTAGTACTTTTTAATCGTCTTTTAAGTATTATTTATATCACTTTGTGCTTAATATTATATTTTAACTGTGTATGAATAAACCAGTGTGATGATAAAGAGATTTGAAGCAAAATCGAATAAAATAAAAAAACAATAAAGAAAAATAAAATAATTAAAAATAGGGAAACAAAGGCGGGAAATCCTTTGGGTTTTGTCCCCCCAAATGTAAGACAATAGGGAAGGAAGGCTAATTGAGTTGAAAGAAATGAAGGAATTAGCGTGAAAACACTACTGCTTTCAGCGTCAGGACCAGCGCTAGGTGCTGGCCTGAACGTTGTATTGCGGGGGTTATCCTATTTTGTTCGAGATAAGGTTATTTCGGCCTTATATGGTCCCGACTTTTATAAAAGGCTTCGTCAACCTATTTTGGAAAAAGAGAACGTTTTTTACAGTAAATTTCAATAGAGGGAGAGCACAGAACCGCCGTGGAGGTCGAGTTTTATCTTTTCTTCCACCAACCTATGTAAATTTTAGGTTTTTTTGTATGATTTGTTATTTTTATACCATGTCTATGTGGAGCTAAACTTCATGTTCTAGGGTTGTGATTCGTTCATGAATATTGTTATTGTGATATTGATTTTGATTTCTTAATGTATCATATGTTTATTTATTCAATCTTGCACTTAATTATTTTATTGCTTGATTACCAATTGAAAACTATCTATGAATCTAGAGTTAAACTCGAACGAATTCGAGATTGCATATAGGATTGATTAGAGCAAGTTCTTGAACTTGCGCATCGGGGAACAGATTCGCGATTAGGATAGACATATACCTAATTGCCTTGCTTGGTTGATTTACAGGAATTATAAATGTGTTCTTGTTGATTCTAACTCCATTGACATATAGGCGTTAGGTAAGCTTGAATAGGCGAGTAAGAACTCGACAGATTCCTATGAGCAATATTAATCCTGTCAATCAATAAGCTAGATAAATTAGTCAGTAAATTCAATTGACGAATACAATAGGATTGTTAGATAGCCCATAAACCCTAGATTATTTTCATTACATTGATATCATAAAAATCTGCTCTTCCTATGTTCAAAGATCATTATTTATATTTTCTAATTTTAATTAGTTTAGAATCAAATACTTCTAGGTTTAATTATTGTTTAAATAATTAGGATAGTCCAATTTATTTAATAGTTAATCATAAGTCCTCGTGGGATCGATATCTGACTTATGGTCACTTTATTACTTGACGAGCGCGTATGCTTGCGTGTGCATTTGGCCACAACAAGTCCTCGTGGATGTGCAACGGGGCGGGATCCCAGGAGATCCTTTAGATATATATGATGGAATACAAGACGGTATCCTGGGAGATCTACTAGAAATTTGTAATTGGGACTAAAGGACGGTACCCTGGTTGTTATCTCTATGTTGAGCTACATTTCCTTTCCGTGATTATTTTTTCTATGTTCTAGTTGTTGTTGTTCTTTCTATTCTATGTTATTTCTTACTGTTGCACTTAATTATACTGTCTTATTCTACACTGTTATACCGTATATATTATTTAACCTATGTAAGGTCCTGACCTTCCTCGTAACTACCCGACCAAGGTTAGGCTTGACACTTACTGAGTACTGTTGTGGTGTACCCATGCCCTTTCTTTGCATGTTTCTCAAGTGCAGATCTAGGTACATCCACTCACTGTTATTATCCTTGAGGCGAGGAGCTTCTGTAGAGACTTTAAGGTATACCTACTGCGTCCCTAGACCGAGGAGTCCCTTTCTATATTTGTGTAATACTATAGCCCTTCAGTATTTTCCTTTTTGTTAGACATTTCTAGAGTTATAGCTTCACATATATCTCTTAGCTTATGATTCATGTGGTTCTGGATTTTGGGAAGTGATAGGTTGAGATTTCTTGTACTGTTATATGACAGGTGGCATCTTAAACATGATTTCATCTTGTTATTTTGGGTTTTATATTATTTTCTTCAACAACTTGCGTCTTTTCCTCATTTTTTTACCTAGTTGTAGAGACTAGGTACCATCACGATAGTTCATGGAGGACAAACTAGGATTATGATAAGTTGATTTCAGAGCTCTAGGTTCATAGGAGTCATGAATCACAAGCCGATTTATTAGAGTCTCGTGGATCGGTACGGAGACGTCTGTACTTTCTAGAAGAGGCTATGTAACTGGTAGGAAAATTCTACTTCATTTGATTTCTTTTTCGCGCGAGATTTTTGATATCACAATTCTAAACTTTTATCTTCTATTCTCTTATAGATGGTGAAGACACGTGCTGCCCGAGATGATTAGGCACTCGTGCCCCCTACTGCAGTTGTCATAGGTCGAGGTTGGGGCCGTGGTGGAGGCTGAAGACGCACACGCAGTGCAACCAGACCACCCGTGCAAGCAACCATTGAGGAGCCACCAGCAGTATCAGTCGGAGCCCAAGCACGTGATACGCCTAGTGCTACAGCCACGCCACCACTTCAGGAGACTCGAGCACAGTTCATGAGCATGTACACCACTTTGGCTTAAGCAAGATTGCTTTCCCTTGTGTTAGCTACATCCCATGAAGGGGGAGGAGCGTAGACTCCTGCCGCCCGCACTCTTGAGCAACCTATGCATGTGGATCAGGCTTGAGAGATTATTCTGGTATAGCCTGCAGTCCTAGATCTGCCCGAGGACAAGGCAGCGACTTCCGAGGATGAGCAACGGAGGTTTGAGAGGTTCAAGAAGTACGAGCCTCCTATATTTAGGTGACTAGCATCAGACGATGTTTTGGGATTTATAGATGAGTGCTACACTATTCTCCGTACCATGGGTATATCAGGATCGAGTAGGGTCTCCTTTATTACTTTTCAGCTACGAGAAGCCGCCTATGAGTGCTGGTGTACTTATGAGTTAGACAGTCCGGATGAGGCAGCTTCCTTGACTTGGACTCAGCTTTCAGATATGTTCTTGATGAGAGAGTATGTTCCTCAGTGCTTAGGGGCGCATGGCGCACAGAGTTTGAGCGTTCGCACCAGGGTACTATAACAGTCTAGGAGTATGTTGTCCGTTTCACCAGCTTGGCTAGATATGCAACAACCTTGGTTACTAGTGTTCGCGAGAGGGTTCTTGGTTTATTGAGGGGCTTATTCCCAATGATATGATCAACAATTTCAAGGTGCAAGAGGGATATGACACCGATATACAACTTGATGATGCAAATATCATAATTGATCCATTTCATCAAAAAGTTGAAAAAGAAAAAAAAATTACAAAGACAAGAGCGTGTCGGGTCTCATTGTGAAACAGTATGTCGTTAGAGAAAAATATCAATATTGGGTTAATAATCTTGCTCAAAAAGGTTCATCTGTATTTTTTTAAGTGAAGACTATTTGATACCAATATAGTGTATCATGATGCTATATCAGTATACTATGTGAGTATAGAATTATACTGATTTTTGTGTGTGTATTTTATTAGTACAAGATGATACCAATATAGTATATCAATATTATGTGAGCATAATATTATACAGGTGTGTGTGTGTGTATGTGTGTGCGTGTTTTATCAATAAAAGATGATATTGATATAGTATATAAGTATGTTATATAAGTATATAATGTGAGTATAGAATTGTACTAATTTTTTGTGTATGTATCAGTAAAAGATGATCCTGGTATAGTATGTAAGTATGCTATATCAGTACACTATGTGAGTATAGAATTGTACTGGTCTGCCTGTATATTTTATTAGTAAAATGTGATAGTGATATAGTATATTATGTGAGTATAGAATTGTTCTAATTTGTTTGTGGTTTTTATCCGTAAAACACCGACATAGTATATAATTATGTTATATTAGTATACTATGTTGAAGTAAACGACTACATAAATATATAAACATTAATGCATATTTAGTATATCAGTATACTATTTGAGCATACCATTATTTTGATCATTCTTCTTCTCTGCAAAAAACTGTATTTGTATCATAAATATGTATACCCTTGATTGCATGGATGCAAGATGCAATTCAATACTTAAAGCATCAAGCTTACGAGCATCAAAACTTTTCAAAGTGACTGATGTTAATTCTATTCACAGTTGTTTAAATAATAAGAGACTTTGTTCTAGAAAACAAGTTGTCTCAACTTTTGTAGCAGTTGTGGTATAAGATAAGCTTGTTGACCCAAAACTATATACACCAACAAATATCCAGAGAGACATCCAAAAAGCATATGGTATGGACTTAAACAACATGCAAGCATGTAGATCAAAAGAAAAAGTGATGCAATTGTTTAGGGGAACACCAAGTGAGTCATACAAGAAGATACCAAGATATATATACATGTTAGAGTACGCTAACCCGTGATTAGTGACATAAATACACACTAATGTAGATGGGAGCTTCTTATATGCGTTCATAGCGATATATGCATCGACAAGAGGTTGGATGTATTTTAGGCCAGCAATTGTAGTTGATGGAAGTTTTTGAAAGTCAACATAGAGGGACCATACTCACGGCTTCAGCGTGTTACGACCCGGTTGACCGTTTTGAGAAACAAAGCTCTGGTCGGGGGCGTAAGGTCTCGAACAGATTCATAATATGATCATCAATTTGCGTGCATGGTTGAATTCTATTAATAGATTATTCAGGGTCAAATTGAAAGAAGAATCTAGTTTTGGAAGTTTAAGCGATGATAATTTGACTAGAACTTGGCTTTTGAGTAAATGGCCCGGGAATGAGTTTTGGGTGATCTCAACAGCTTCATATGGTGATTTAGACCTAGGAGTGTGCCTGGATACCTATTTGGAGGTCCGTAGAGTAATTGAGGTGTTTCGGCGAAAGTTGGAAAAGTTGAAGTTTAGAAAAATAGAGAAGTTTGACCGAGAGTTGACTTTTATAATATCGGGGTTGAAATATGATTATGAGAGTTAGAACAGCTACGTTATGTTATTTTGGACTTGTCTTTATAATTTGGAGTCATTTCGGGCTGGTTTGATATGTTTCGGTGCGAGTTTTGGGAGTTGGAAGATTTGAAAGTTCCTAAATTCTATTCATGGTGTAATTTGTTGTTTCGGCATTATTTGATGCGATTTGAGACCTCTAACGAGTTCGTGTTAGGTTATATTATTTGTATGTGTATTTAGGCGGGGTCCCAGGGGACTCAAGTATGTTTTAGATCATTTTGAGCTACTTTGGACGCTGATTTTCTGATATTTTGTGTTGTTATTCACATTCGCGAGGAGCCTCTCGCGTTCGCGAGAATAAATTTGGCTTCTGGAAGTTTGTTCTTTGAGTTCACGAATAGACGCTCGCGTTCACGAAAAAGGAAATCTCTATTGCACAAGTCTGAATTCAGAGGCTCATATCTCACAATCTATAAGGAATTGGAGATGATCCAAAAATAAAAGTTATAGCTCTTTGTGTCTATTTTCAGAAATGTAAATCAATTTGAATATTAATTTGTGTAAAAAATGTTATGATAGTTACACTACAGGTTATCTAGGGAGATTTTAAAAATCTCTACTGCAGAAGGTTGAAGTTGAAAGATTATATTTCACAATATAAGTGACTCAGGAAATGAGCAACCTATGAAACTATAGCCCTTGGTGTCTGGCTTTCAGAATATCAAACCATTTGTCATTTCTAGTTGTGTGCAATACGTTATGGCCATTATACTAAAGTCTGTCTAGAATGAGTTTGGAAATCGTTGATAAGGAATTTGTTCATCGCGAAAGCGAGTGGGGTCGCGAACGTGAAGAATAAACCCTTGGGCAGTAGAATTAATTGCAAATTCATCCCATTCTTTTGTTTCTGGACCAAAAAAGCCCGGGTGGCGATTTTTCGAGGGTTTTTCAGAGACAACAACGGGATAAGTGTTCTTATTTCAATTTTGGTTAGATTACCCGAATCTATTACTAATTTTAGCGTTTAGTCTGTGATTTAAGTTGGAAAAGTTTGAAAACCCTCTTGGATAGACTTGAAGATTTGGGAGTTGAATTATTATCGAAATTTAGTAATTTTGGTATAGTTAGACTCGTGTATGGATGAGCTTTCATATTCCATGACTTACGTCGAATTCCGAGACGTGGGCCCCATGGGTGAATTTTTAGTTAATTTCGGATTTTTATTGAAAAATGTAGTATTTTATTATCAAATTGTTCTATAAATTTTGTTGAGTGTATCGAATTACTTTGGCTAGATTTGAGCCATTCAGAATTGTATAATCAAGGAAAAAGGCCTACTAGTGGATTAAATTGGAGCAAGTCGAGGTAAGTATCTTACCTAACCTTGTGCGGAGGACTTCCCCTTCAGATTTGAGTCTTTTATGTTTATTGTAGTTCGTGTACACGAGGTGATGAGTATGCTCAGACTTATTTGTGAAAAATTGGCCTTTTAGGTTCGTAGGTCTTTATATCCACTGTGTATGAAAGTGTTCTTGGCATGACTGAGTTTCCTATTACTATTTTCACCTCTACATAGTTAATTGGAATTAATTGCTTCATGATTCACTCTTATTTCCTAACTGACTCCTATTTGATTTAATTGAAGAATTTCTCCTCTCCTATTGTCATGCTACCTTTTAATAGCAGCTTGTCTTATTTGAGAATTTTTATTATCCTTCCTAAAATTGTTTACTCTTAAGTGAAGCTAAGATCAACTTTCCTTAATTGAATTGTTTAATATCCTCTAAATTGCCCAACCTTAAAAGGAGTTTATATAACCCATATCATTGTTGACTTGCCCTTATTTGGAACTACTTGACTCATGTTGATTTCCTTGTTATTGACTTGTATATTGTGGAATGGTTGCTACATGTTAGTTTTTCCGTTGTTGAACTGTTCCATTTATGCCAACATTCTTTTTTATGGTTATTTCTTGTGAGATGATTCTACCGTTTCCTTGTGATTTACACTCTTTGAGTTGATTTACTTGTATTACCTTGTATTATTGTCATTGTTGTTGTTATACGTATTATGGTGATGTACGAGTTTTCTATTGTGTTGTAACTGTTATTTCTATTAGTTGCGCTGCATGTTTACTTTGGGACTATTAATCGGTATTCTGGGGGATCCCCCTGCACATTTATAATTGGGACTACGGGACGATATCCTGGGAGATCACTTGAACTGGATATTTACTTTGGGACTACGCATCGTTATTCGGGGAGATCCCCTGCACATTTATAACTGGGACTACATGATGATATCTCGGGAGATCTCCCTGTACTGAATATTTACTTTCATACTATGTATCGGTATTCCGAGAGATTTCCTACATATTTACAATTTGTAATACGGTACGATATCCCGATAGAACCTCTGCACATTTACGTTTGGGACTGCAGGACGATATCTTGGGATATCCCCTGTTAAAATCACTGTGTTTTGAGCTGTAGTTTTCATTGATCCTATCCCTATGCAAACATATGTGTTGTCCGTACTATTCCTTATACTCACTAGCTAGAATGAACTATGTTAGGACACTTGCACAAGCATACACGTGGCCAAGCACCCTAATCGGATAGGAGGCTTCTTGGTATTGTCGAGTATAGACGCACACCCTTATTTATTTGTCTTCCATATGACAATGGATCTATTTGGTATGTGAGTTGTCAGTATGATTATGTGGTGTGATGAGAGCACATTATGCCAAGTGTTAGATTTAAGGATTGAGACCCATATTGTATGATTATGATATGAGGTGTCATAGAGTGACTTATACTCGAAGAATATTTATTTGAGAAAATTATACTCGAAAAGTATTTATTTTGAATGAACTATTCATAAAAAGAATATTTATTTGAACGAAGTATATGTTGAAGCATTTTTATCACTTGAAGGATTTGACTAATCGATTGAAGTTTGCTAGCTAAAACCAAATGTGAAAAATTATCGTAATAACTTATTTATGACTTGTTTTTAATGTATTTGTGATTTTGGATTTGGGTTGTATTTTTGTTCACCTTTCAGTATTCTAATCATGGTGTTCTGCTATTAATTGTTGTTTTCCTTCCTTATTGAAATTATTGAGTTCTTAGACATATCACGTAGTTTGTATAGATAATATGTTATGTTGTTTCTATACTTATACTTGTTCTGCTTATTATTCCAGTGAGTGTCTTGAATGTTCCTCGTTTCTATTCCATCGAGGTTAGTCTTGATACTTATTGGGCACCGCTATGGTGTGCTCATACTACACTTCTGCATTTTTTTTGCAAACTTAGGTATTAATCGTTAGTAGCTGAGCGGATTCTTGCCGAGGAGACTCAAGGTAAACCTGATGCTACGTTCGCAGGCTTCAAAGTTACTTTCTTATTTTATATTCATAATGTTGTACTTATTTCTATATGATTGTGTTTGAAATTTTTAGCAAAACTCTATAGAACTTATGACTTGTACTACCGGGCTTTGGGAATGAGAAGAAAAGACCAAACCCTTGATTTATAATCTTGTCCAGCATTTTCGCTTCTACGGTCCAAGCGGTTGTTGATATCCAATTTTTTTCTATGTATTTTTATACCCAAAATACTTTCAAAATAGCATATATGTGCATACATAATCACATAAAAAAGTTTTGATCTTTTAGATACTTTTTAAACCCATTTATTGCCTATTTTGTATCATAAAATCCAATAATTATTCCGAAAATTATTATTTTGGTAAAAATATATTTTTTATTCTCATATTTACACTAAAATATAGCTAACATGATTTTTGCATATTTTTACAAATTCATTTGGTATTTTTAAAACTAAATTACATGTAATTATAATTTTAGCCTACTTTAAGATTTAATAGCATTTTATAATTTATAAAATTGGTTCCAGTATTTTTAGATTAATATTTATATAGTATCAACTAATTCAGTACCTTTAACTTAATTTAAAAATCATTTCTATCATTTTTATAATATAAAAGGGAAAAACTGGATATTTAATATATAGCCCCAATTCATTTCAATTGTAGCACCAATTTCGTTTCAATTTTTTGCCTAAAATCAACCCAATTTCAAACCCAATTGGACCAGCCCAATTCATTTAACCCAGCCCCCTTAACCTATTTATCCGACCTGCACGGGATTCCTTTTAATCCAGGCTGTTGATCCTTTTGATCAATGGTCACGATTAAACCTTTACTTTTTAATTCCGCCTAACCCAACCCTAATCCTCATTTCTCTTCTACAGCCACCTCTGAAATCTCTCCCTCTCTCAATATCTCTCGAGGGGTCTTGAAACCCTAGCCCCTATCACCCTTCTCCGACCATAATCTCACCGGAATCCATTGCTTCTCTGGCTACGGATGGCCTGTACTCACCTCCCTTCACCCATAAACCCTGGGTGTTCGAGATTTCGAGGTTTGACCTCGATGGTGTCCATTCAGATCCTCTACAGATCCGTGGTTCTATGGCCTCTCTAGCCTTGTTCCGGTGTGTTCAAGCTTTAGGAGCCTATCTCTATCCATCTCCAACTCGAGACCAGACTTTCTTCCAAGCCTTCTCATTTTTAGGGTTTCGTTGAAACCCTAAAGCTATTCGCGATTTTTCTCTGATTGGTTTCTTAGATCTATCCTATATCTGTGCTATATTTGACATTTTAAGCTTTTTCCCCAATTTCCCTTTTTAAAATCATTTGATTTTCAAACTAGGGTTTCTGAAAAACCTTTTGATTCTTTCCACTCTTTTCTTTATGTCTGTCTCTATGTGTTTGTCTTGTGTTTTCTTCTCTACTACGCATGTATTTGATCTTCTGTTTTTCTTTCTATTAAGCATGATTCTTCTTCTTCTTTTCTTTGAGTGTATCTGCCTATGTTATGTTCTTATGCCTCCATTACTATGCTTCACTCTTTCTTCTACTAATTTCTATATCATGCTTTCACATGTTCATCTACCCCGTGTTCCTTTTGCCGACTTTTCTACTAAACTTTAGCTCTTTATTCGCCTTCTTCCAGGCTTTGTTTGAGTTCTTTCTAGACATGTTTCATCTATTATATTCCTAAGCTTGTATTGCTTTTTATTTACTGAACATGTTTAAGTGACAAGCTTTGCTTAAAACGTGTTCCATGTGCTTCAAATTTGTTTCTACATTACATTTGCCTTGAGCCTGCTATGCTATTTGTTTATTTTCTCATAAGTCTCTGAAAAGACTACTGAGCCTATTCTAGTTATTTTCTTCTCGTCTATGCATCTGATTTGAGTCAGAAACTCTAGTACTTTGAGTTTTTTGCAGGCTCGATTTTATGTTTGGACTAGGGTTCTATTCAGAACCCTTGACTCTCTTAGACTCCTTATGAGTCTATGAACTAAACCCTCTTTGTTATGACTCTGATTTCTTTTTCTATGCTAGTTTTTCTGGTTAACACAACAATCCCTCTTTTTTTTTTAAAAAAAAAAAGGTCTTTGCCAACTTTTAATTGATTCCGAATTTCTTTTAATGATTCCTAACTGATTGTTATCGATTTCTCTAATTGACCCTTCCCTTCCCCTTTCCTGACGTGGTTCATTCAAATAGAGCCTGTCACTTTGATTTTTACTGGTTGTTGATTGATTTCCTTTCCTTATTTTGCCTGAACCGTGTACTACTAGACTCTTTCCTTAAATAATGTCTCTGTGTATTTACCTCTATTATGTTACTTTTGAAAAAGGGTTTTAGTTATTTTCTTTCTTTAATTACCTCATGCTCGTTTGAAATCAAATCCCCTGACTGAAGGAAAATCATTGAGACTGATTTTCAAAGTTATTTCTTACCTTTTCCTACTTATTTTCTGCACTATAAAAGGGAGCTATCCTTCTGCACTTGAACACACTTTTTCTGCACTTGAGACACACAATTAGGCTAAGACTCTCGAGTTGCATTCTAACACGCACAACAGTATTAAGCACTCTATTTTCTACTCTCTTCTTCTCTATACTCTTTGCTTTCTGAAACACCTTTGAGTTCTCTTCGAGCCTTCAAGTGTTCTTCTGAGAATTTGAGTTTGTTCCTGTTGTTTGCTTGCTCTGTTATTCTGCTTATTCTCACTTTGCAACTTGTATGTTCTTCTTAGTTTAAATAATGCTCCTCCACTATGTGTTTACATCCTAAGTTCTGTTATGTTCTTCTTTACTATGTCCCTGCAACTTTGTTACTACTTCTCTTATGTGAACTGCATTTCCCCTTTCCCCTTTGTATGTGAGTATGGTTCAAGACATAGTAGCACTTTAACATTGCAGTCTATGACTCTAAACTGGGTTCTTTGAACCCCTAAATCATTCAATTCCCATTCCCCTTTCGCCTTTATGTGTTTGAGCCATGGACTTGGGTCTGATGGTGTCCTAATCACTATCCAAACTTGGGTCTGGTCTTCAAGGGTCTAGTCCTAACTTGTTTAATCAAACAAGTGGTCAGGGGTGTGCCAGCCTACACTTGTGGCTGGGAATGATCACCATTTATATGTCTCCCTAATTCCCTTTTCACTTGGCACTTACTCTTAGCTATAAGTTATGTCCCTCTCTTGCAAGCCATGCTTTGGGATCCCTGAGCTCCCTTTGAACTTGTATGCCTGAGGGTTGGTTCTTCCACATTGCACTATTCTAATTCTAATGGTATCCCGGGTGTAAGTAATGCCAGAAATCCCTGAGATTCCTTGGAACTTTGAAACACTTTAGATAAAGAAAAGGCTTTGGAAATCTAGATCCAAGAATTGGTTAACCTTATGTTATTAGACATTAAGATTAAATTAGGCCGCTCGGATCTAGCTTTTAGTCTTTGATGTATTTTTTGAACTATTTTCTGGTTTGTAATAATTTGTATAAAAACTCGGGGAGTATAGTAAAAGGCGTGGGAGGGATTTTACTTTCTTGCATCAAAAGGGTAGATATCATGATCTAGGACATTACTTTTACTTGAAATCTTGCCTGCAGGTCTGTTTAATATTTCTGATTCAATCACATAGAGACCATGCAGATACGGTTTAACGTTTAACTATATTGCAAATCACATAGAAAGCATGTCTATAGGATTTGATGTTCATGTTCAGTAATTATGCATATAGAGATCCTGCGAATAGGAGTTTTGAACTTTCTGAAAATTTATAGATATCATGCCTATAGGACTTTGCGTCAAACTCGCTTGTCCTTTTAAAGTAGTACAAATCTGATAATTGGTTCTTAAACGCCTTATTCAGTAACGTTTCAAAACTTTAGCCTTTTGATAAAACACTTTTTAAACAATACACATTTGTCTTGAAAAATTTGAGTTCTTCAAACTGGCACACCTTTTCTGAAACGGTTCCTCAAATGTTCTGCCTAAATATTTTTTTTAACTCAATTCGTGAACTTGTTGTTTAAATTAGTTCCGCAGTTTACTCTTTTCTTTGAATAAGTTCTGGCTCTTTGAAAAGAAAAATTTACAAGTCTTCCTGTGTTTTTAAAACTGGCTGGTCCGTTAATCTCTTTTTGAAACTCATTTCTAGACTAAGTCTATAGCCTATTCTTTCTTCCAGAAAATCTTCTGCATTAGCTTATCTTCTAAAATCAGTGAACAACTTGCGTAAAAATGCCTTAATCTCTAACAATTGTATCCAAGTTGCCTAATGCATACTTTCTGTCTAAATATATGTGTTAAACCAGTTTGCTAACCGATTAATTTTAATATAAGACCAAACAAGTATGTGTCAAGACATGATAAACTAAGTGTTTGTCTGATTTAAGGAGTTTATTTGAGCCTTACTTATTCGTTTACTCTTCCCTTTATTTGCTATTTGTTTTGAATGTCGAAACTATAATTTTATCCTTTTAAATCCATTTAGACCCCATCACTTTCTTCCCTTTTAAGATTACAAGTCCTAATACCTCGGAACTGATAGGTTGGAACGGGTACAAGCATGCAATAATAAATCGAGACTAAACGCGCTTTAATACCTTAACGGGGTGGGAAGGGTAGAATATGGATATGATGACTGGTGCACTAATATCATGTGCGACCTCTATTCTGAGGAGTGATTGATGGATATTGCATTGATGTGATCCATATTATGTTTAAACCTAGGACCCCCCTTTCAATTTTTTTTTTTGTTGCAATTTTTTTTTCTTTAAAATTCTGTTTCCCTTTTAATCCCTTTTCTAAGAAAACTGGCTATTCCTTTCTTCTTTTAAAAGCTTTAAACTTATCTGTAATTACTATGTGCAAACCTTATTTGTTTCTTCCATCTTCTAAAGTCACAATTATTGCATGACCGGGAACCACACTAGTTGATCTTGAAGGGTGCCTAACACCTTTCCCTCGAGATAATCTCTAAGCCCTTACCCAAACTTGGTTTCTTCTTCTCAATTGCTTCATTCCTTTAAAAGTGTCTTAATGCACTATAATCATTATGTGAATCTCTCCAAAACTCCAAAACCCAATTCTCGCAAGGGAATAAGAGTTGTCCTCCCATAACATTGTATACCTGATTTCAGACTCCCGTCCACATGAAAGAGGAGGTGTCGACAGCGGTCGCACCTATGACGTCGCACTTGTGCCAATATCATCGTATATGCAGAAATTTATTAACTCTCCATCTATGTGCACCTGTGGTCCTTAATCCGCGTCTGCAGAACTGCATCTGCGGTCTCTACCTTGCTCTTGCGCATATGCGGATCTCGTCCGTATCTACGGTGCAAGGCCGCCCAGTGAAAATCTGCTCCTATGGACTATCCAGTGCATCTGCGCTTCCGCAAAAGCGGCTTCTCGTCTGCATCTATGACTACTGCCAAGCCCAACTTTTTCCACTTCTGCGACACATCTGCTGCTTCTTCGGTTTCTCACCTACGGCCACGACTTCGGAGGTGCGATCACACCAGAAGCCATAAGTTCAGCAATACACCAAGTCAACAAACTAATCTGAATTCAATTTGAATCTCACCCGAGGTCTCCAGGACCCCCATCCATATCAAACATAACTAAAAAATCCTAAAGCACGATATGAACTTACTCGAACCCTCAAATCACATCCAACAACAGCAAATCACGAATCGTGCACATCAATTCAAGCCTAAAATAAATGAATTTTCAATTTCTAAAACCAATTCCGAACGATGTCAAATATGCTCCGAATGACCTCAAATTTTGCACACTAGTCCGAAATAACCCAACAGACCTATTCCAACTTCCAGACTCGCAATCCGGATCTGATATCAATAAGGTCAATAATCGGTCATACCTCTGAACCTTCCGCGCATTCAACTTTCCACCTTTCGTCAAAACTCATCAGATCAACCAGTAGGCCTCCAAATCAACATCCGGACATACGCCTAATTCCAAAATCACTATGCGAAGCAATCAGAACCATCAAAACTCATCCCAGAATCGTTTACAAAAAAGTCAAACTCTAGTCAACTCTTACAACTTAAGCTCTAACTTAAGTGTTCCAATTCACTCCGAATCAACCCCGAAATCAAATCAACTACCCCAGCAAGTCACATAACAACAAATAAGCATAGAAGAGATAATAATTTGGGGAATGGGGCTACAATACACAAAATACTAGACGGGTCGTTACAACACAATTTTCCAAAATTCAACAAAAGTCAACCTCCCCCTGCTCGGTAAAAATCCGAGTCCAAAGATAGATTTGGCTACCCATAATCCTACAAGGCCATATATGTTCAAATCCGAGTTCAATTCGATTCTCAAATCTCAAAATTTTTTTCAAAATATAGACAAAGTGTTTCTTAGAAATTCATGAATTTAATGTTAAATCTCATAAATAATCATGTAATATAATTGAAGATTGATCAAATTTACTTACTCAATAGTTTGGTATGAAAATATCTCCACAAAACCATCTCCCACCGAGTCTAAGGCTTAAAATATGACAAAATAAAGTTAAGTCCCGAAATACTTGGCTATACATAAGCTGCATATGTCGAATTTGTGACCTTGCGAACCCCGAAAATGCGGAGAAACGATAGCAAAAGCGACCACTGGCCATCACTAAAAAGATCGAAAAAAAAGACAAAAGTTCTCAAAAGCGAACCTGGTAGATACAATGAATACGAAAAAGGTTGCAAATGCAGCCTGCCCAGCCACCCGCTCTATCGCAAAAGCGATCTCTAAGTTCGCAAATTCAAACACAATAGTTCCTCCCCAATCTCGCAAATATGGAGCCCTCCTTGCAAATGGGAGGTTATAAAATGCAAACTAAATCTGCATTTGCGAGGCTTGGAGCACCACCCAAACATCAGAAAAATTGAAACTTTTTTAAAAACTATGAAACTCATTCGAGCCCTCGAAGCTCCACACCAAACATCCACACAAGCCTAAAAATATTATATGAACTTATTCATCGATCAAAACCAATATAACATCCCAAACTACTAATCGGAAATCAAAATACATGAAAATCCACAAAAACTCAAGAACCTCTAGAATCACAATCAAGCATCCGAATCTTATCAAACCAACCCCGAATTACACCAAAATTTACAGACAAGTTGCAAATAGCAAAACAGATCTATTCCAAGTCCCAAAACCAAAATCCGTACCCGAAAATTGTAAAGAAAATCGTAAAGTCAAATCATGGTCAAACTTTAAAAAATTCTTAATATTTAAATTGTTAATATTCGGTTAAACAAGTCAAAATAACATATGGACCCCGAATTCAATTTCGGACATACGATTAAGATCAAAATCACTATTCGATCTAACAGAACAATAAAAAATTTGATCCCAGATTAAATACGCAAAAGTCAAGCTTGATCAACTTGCTATCCACCTTGTCAGGAGGCTAGTGGAGCAGTTCAGGGATAAGAAGAAGGACATGCACATGGTGCTTATCGACTTGGAGAAGGCGTATGACAAGGTCCCAAGGGAGGTGCTATGGAGGTGCTTGGAGGCGAAGAGCATTCCAGAAGCCTACATCAGAGTAATTAAGGACATGTACGATGGAGCTAAGACTAGGGTTAGGACGGTGGGTGGCGACTCAGACCATTTTCCAGTGGTTATGGGGCTCTATCAAGGATCGGCGCTTAGCCATCTCTTGTTTGCCTTGGTGATGGATGCTCTTACCCGACATACTTAAGGGAATGTGCCTTGGTGTATGCTATTTGCTGATTACATAGTCTTGATAGACGAGATGAAGCTCGGCGTTAATGAGAGGTTAGAGGTATGGAGACAGACTCTCGAGTCTAAGGGTTTCAAAATAAGCAGATCTAAGACAAAATACCTAGAGTGCAAGTTTAGCGCCGGCTGAGCGAAGTAGGCAGGGACGTAATGATTGGATCACATGTCATTGCGAAGAGGGACAGTGTCAAATATCTTGGGTCTGTGATTCAGGGGGACGGAGAGATTGACGGGGACGTCACTCATCGCATAGGAGCGGAGTGGTCAAAGTGGAGGCTTGCATCAGGAGTCCTGTGTGACAAGAAAGTTCCACAGAAACTCGAGGGGAAATTTTATAAAGCTGTGGTTAGGCCTGCCATGTTGTATGGGGCGGAGTGCTGGCCAGTGAAGAACGCTCACGTTTAGAGGATGAAGGTTGCGAAGATGAGGATGCTCAGGTGGATGTGCGGGCTCACCAGATTATATAAGATTAAAAATGAAGTTATTCGAGAGAAGGTGGGGTGGCCCCGATGGATGAGAAGATGCGAGAAGCGAGGCTGAGGTGGTTCGGGCATGTGCAAAGGAGAAGTCCTCACGCCCCGGTGAGGAGTTGTGACCGGCTGGCGATGGTCGGCGTACGGCGAGGCAGAGGGAGGCCTAAGAGGTATTGGGGAGAGGTGATTAGGCATGACATGGCTAGAATGCGGGTTTCTGAGGACATGACCCTGGATAGGAAAGTATGGAGGTCTAGTATAAGGGTTGTGGGATTGGGGGCCCCTAGAGTTCTTCATACTCCCCACCCGGGGTTGGGTGAGGCTTGGCAGGGCTATTCATAGATGATTTGTGTATTGGATTTTGCCTTATGCTAGTTACTGTCTGATATTATTGCATGCTATTTTATTTATAGTTTTTATGTTTTTTTTATTTTTAGGTTTTTATGTTTAGATAGTTATTTACGCTATTTATGTTGAAGTTACTAATGCTCTTTTGTTGTTTTTGTTTTTGTTGTTCCTTTACTTCACTGAGCCGAGGGTCGATTGGAAACAACCTCTCTGCCCATTCGGGTAGGGGTAAGGCCCGTCTACATATTACCCTCCCCAGACCCCACTTTGTGGGAATACACTGGGTAGTTGTTGTTGTTGTTGTTTCAAGCTTGGTCAACTCTTCTGACTTAAAGCTTCTAAAATGAGAATCATTCTACCAAATAAATTTCGAATCGCTCGAAAAATGAAACTAACCACACTCACAAGTCTGATATACATAATATAAAGCTACATGAGACCTTAAACAACCGAACAAAGTGCAAATATTCAAAATAATGGGTCGAGTCCTTATAGGTAATAGTTTGGGCTTGATGAATATAAAGTGAATTTTCTCAACAAAAAAGACTCAGACGTGGTTAATTCATTGATTGTGAGTAAATAGGATTCTTGTTAATGTCATTATTCACAGAAGATGCCCGTCCGCTTTTATTAATTTTTTGGTTATTTCCAAATAAATTAAGGAATTTACCTTTTAACATTAATTAACAATAAAATTGATCATATTAACCTTAGGGTTCTTTATTTCAAGCGCAATTTTGCAACAAAGAGTTTAATTCCTTCTTGGCAGCTGAAAAATAAAATATTGTGGAATACAAGAAAAATCAAAATGTTAATTAAAGTGGACCCTACTAATACTATATATTCAACCATCGAGGATTATTACAGAAAAAAACTGGATATAGTGACTATGATATCTCTGTGTAGCGGGAATATGTGAGAAATCGACTCAATGCAGGGACTTTAAAGGTAAAATTTTCATCTCTTTTCTTGATTCTTTTGTCATCTTATTACTGTTTTACATGTGGAGGGTAAAAACTTACCCATTATCGCTAATTAAAATCAGCACCCATTATCTAAAAGTAGTTGTACTTGTAGTAGTAGTTTGCACTAAAGATGTGGGTTTTTCCTTAAAACTGATGTAGGTCCAAGGATTTGAGGTAAAACCCAGAAAAACTGTCCCATCGGAAAAAACCCTGAAAAGCTAGTACTCACAAACTCTTATTTCATAAGCATGTATAGATTATTATACCTTAGATTTCCCATGCTTTTTTTGTGACTAATTTTAAAGTTGGTGTATTGATTTAAGGGATTCTGAATAGAAGCAAATTGGAAAGTAATGCCTTCCTGAGCTTAAACTATACTTTATCTCAAATTTTCATTTGTCTTTGAGGTGATTTTGCGATGAAAAACCAAAGTAATAACTTTAGGAACTAAAGTTTAAAACCTAGTAGATTCGACACTAGGTAAATACTTAGCTAGTGTGTGGACATGGATTTTGTTGAAACTTGAAAAAAGAGTTTTTGAAGTTAGTGTTAAAAAATAATTTTTAATAGTTAGTTGTGTTTGGACATGCATTTTATTTGAAGAAAAGCTTGAAGTTTTGTGACCTTGAAAATTTTTGCATTTTTTTTCCAAAATATGATCCTATTTCGTAAACAAATAATGTTTTCAATTTTTTTTAAAAAAAAATGCAGCCAAAATTTATAGTCAAACGGGAGCTTAACATTTGTCAAAGTTCTAGTAGATTAGTTGAGGTGCATGTAAGTTGGCGATGTTACCACTATTACCTAATAAAAGAAAAGAAAGAAACTTACAAACAATATTCAGTTCTGTAGAGAGTTTTGGGAGAAGTGGTTTTCTCGTATTGCTTACAAAGGTATAAATAGAGTACAGAGAGAAACCAAATCCTACCAACTATAGGACTGTACAATAATAAAGGAAATCAAATCCTACCAACTATAGGACTGTACAATATATTCTAATACGCCCCCTCAAGATGGAGGGCCGGAGGACACGCCAATCTTGGACATCAACAGAAGAAGCCGAGGACGAGATAAGTGCATGGTGAGAGTATCAGCAAGCTGATCAGCAGAGGATACATGAGCAACACGAAGAGACCCATTCGGAACCAATTGACGAACAAAGTGATAATCAATAGAGATGTGTTTCATGCATGAATGAAACACAGGGTTAGCACAGAGGTAAGTGGCGCCAATGTTGTCGATGTAAATGACAGGAGAAGACGTAAGAGGAACATGAAGCTCGCGCAGCAGGGAATGAAGCCAACGAACTTCAGTGGCAGCAGAAGCAATGGCACGATACTCAGCCTCAGCAGAAGACCGTGCAACGGAACGCTGCTTTTTGGAGCTCCAGGAAATAGGATTAGGCCCTAGAAAGACAACATAGGCACCAGTTGAGGAGCGCTCATCACAGTTTCCACCCCAATCAGCATCAGAGAAACAATGCAGAGGTATAGCAGCTGAAGGACGCAGCCAGACCCCAAAGTCACGCGTCCCATTCAGATACCGGAAGAGGCGCTTAACTGCACCCCAATGAGTGACAATAGGAGCGTGAATGAACCGTGAGAGTTTATTCACAGCAAAGGAGATATCAGGACGAGTGAAGGAGAGATACTGGAGGCTCCCAAGGGCCTGTCTATAGGCGGATGTGTCGGCAGGGACCGAGTCGTCGGCCAGCTGAAGGCGGGTTGACGCCGCTGTTGGTGTCTGAACAGGGTTGGATTCCAGCATATTATGGCGAGTCAAAAGATCAACAACATATTTACGCTGAGAAAGAAAACACCCCTCGGAGCTGCGCAGAACTTCAACACCAAGAAAGTAGCTTAGATCACCCATGTCTCTAAGAGAAAACTGAGTCCCAAGAGAGTCAATCACACGGTTCAAGAAAGCAGAATCATTACCAGTTAATATGAGATCATCAACATATACCAAAAAATAGGCCGTAATACCAGAATGCTGAAAGAAAAAGAGCGAAGTGTCAGAGGTAGTGTTGACGAAACCCATGGTCAGAAGGCAATGGCGGAGCGCACTGTACCATGCCCGGGGTGCCTGTTTGAGACCATAAATAGCTTCTGTAACTTACAGACATAAGCTGGATAGGATTTGTCAACAAAACCCGGTGGTTGTGCCATATAAACATCCTCTGTAAGCCTCCCGTGAAGAAAGGCATTGTTTACATCCATTTGACGAAGAGGCCAGCCCTTGGAAACAGCTAGACTGAGAACCAAACGCACAGTTGCCGGCTTAACAACCGGACTGAAACTCTCCTGAAAGTCTACACCTGGACACTGATGAAAACCCTTCGCAAAAAGCTGGGCTTTGAACTTATCCACAGTACCGTCAGGCTTTCGTTTGATTCGATAAACCCATTTGCAACCCACAACATTCTGTGAAGAAACAGGCGGAACAAGATCCCCGGTGCCATTCCGTAGCAGAGCATCAAACTCTGATGACATAGCAGTGCGCCAGCGCTCATCAGACATAGCAGTAGACGAAGTCTGAGGTTCAGTAACAGCTAGAGAGGTGACAGCAGACATACCAAACTTCTTGTTGGGCGTAAAGATGTTATTTTTGCTGCGAGTTTGCACATGATGACCACCCTGAGAGGATGTAGGTGGCGGCATAATGGGTGTAGCGGCAGCAGGGGCCGCTGGTGGCGCGGGCGTTGGCGCCGGCAGTGCGTCCGGTGAAGGATCGCTAGTGGGAGCGGCGGTAGGTACTGGTGGCGGCAGCGGAAGGACTTCTAGGGAGACTGGAATGGGTACAAGGGGAGACGCGGGGTTAGACAATTTAGAGAACGGGAAGACATCTTCATGGAAGGTGACATGACGCGAGACGAAGATTTTAGACGTTGAGGGATCAAAGTATAGATAGGCGCTTTGAGTAGTAGAGTAGCCGAAGAGGACACAGGCACGAGATCTGGGTTCCATTTTGTGTGAGGTGTAGGGCCGAAGCCAAGGGAAGCATTGACAGCCAAAGACACGTAGTTTGGTAAGGTTGGGGCGCTTATGGAAGAGAGACTCAAAGGAGGAGAGCATCGAGAGATTTGTCTTGGGAAGACAATTAATGAGATAGACTGCAGTAGCAAAGGCATAAGGCCAGTAAATGAGAGGTACAAAGGCATGATGCAGGAGAGTGAGACCAATATCTACAATATGACGGTGACGGCGTTCAGCATAGCCATTGTGCTGGGGTGTATGAGGAGGTGAAGTGAGATGTGAGATGCCACTGGAGGCAAGAAAAGAGCATAAAAGCGAGGAATTCACCCCCATTGTCAGTGTACAGAGTAATAATTTTAGCAGAGAAATATTTTTCTACAAGGGATTTAAAAATGGGGAAGGTTTGTAAGACATCAGATTTACGGCGTAAAGGAAAAAACCAAACATACCTAGAAAAGTGATCAACAAAGATGGCATAATATTAAATCCTTCATTAGAAATAATTGGAGAGGTCCATACATCAGAGAAAATAAGCTCCAACGGAGCAGTAGAAGATAAAATGGACTCGGAAAAAGGTAACTTATGACACTTATGAAGCTGGCAAGAGACACAAGCAAGATCAGACACATTACTGGACGCTATACTGCTAGAAGACACTAAATGACGTAGGATTTTAGCTGACGGGTGACCAAACCGAGAATGCCACAAAGACGCAGAGAGCTTTTGTGCCGTGAGGGCGGGCGGGGGACTGGAAGCTGCCAGCCAGTAGTAGGTGTTGCCCCTAAGTGGGCCGCGAACGAGTGTTGCCCACGTGCAACGATCCTTCACCTGAAAATCAGTATCAGAAAGAACAACATTAATATTATTGTGACGACATAATTGGGCAACAGAGATCAAATTTTTACGCATATGTGGAACACAGAGAGCCCCAGGTAATAAAAGAGAGGAATAACTGTTCAGTTGTCCAGTATGTGTAATTGTCAAACCTTCACCGTTACCAATAACCACATTGTCGAAACCAGTGTAAGGACTGTGAAGAGACATGTTGGCAAGATCAGAGGTTATGTGATGAGAGGCACCAGAGTTCAGGATCCAATCGGATGTAGAGGGAATCGTCGGAGAATGATGGGCTGTGTGAGCAGCCGGGTAACGCGGCGAACCATAAGCTGGCCGCGGCAGTGGTCCACCGTAAGGGGGCTGATTGGCGCCGGAGATGGGATAGGACAGACAGCGGCGCGTGGAGTGGCTTCACTGCAGAGCTGGCACTTCCCATTGTACCCACGAGATTGGCCATCGCTGGAGTAACCACCGCGACTGGAGGCTGAACCGCGGCTGCTACGGCCGCGCCCGCGGCTACCGAAGCGGTTACGGCTGGACTGCTGTCCTGCGACGAAGGCAGCCGACCGAGCCAAATCAGAAGCGGCGGAGGAGGCCGGCGCACGAGCAGTAATCTGAGCCTCCATGCTTAACAGCTTGTCATGTAATTCAGCAAAAGAGATTGGAGATTCGCGGGCTTGGATGGCATGATAGAGTTCCATATACGGGGCATCAAGACCATTGAGAACCTTAATGACAAGATCCTCAGAATCAACAGTAACACCCAGGAGAGATAATTCATCCACAATAACGCGATTACCGTGCATAAAATCATTAATAGATTTGGAGCCTTTTACCGGATTATGGAGCTGCTGTTTGAGAGCCATGATACAACCACGAGAAGCAGTGCCATATGTGCGCGCGAGGATGTCCCAGGCTTCTTTAGAGGTTACCGTAGCGGCAATGAACGAGATGATCGTCGGTGTGATCGACGAGATGATGGCACTGAGAATAAGATTGTCCTGGCGAATCCAGTAAGGATATGCTAGATTGGGGGAAGTTACCTCCTTGTCGATGATAGTGGCTGGTGGGCACAGCTTCGAGCCGTCCAAGAAGCCGAGGAGGTCGTAACCCGTAAGAAGGGTTCAGAATTGGAATTTCCACGCCAGGTAATTAGTGGAATCCAATTTGAGTGGGATCTGAGTCGATGCATTGATGGCAATCGGCTGGAGAAGATCGCTTGAAGTCGTTGCGGCCATGAGGCGTGATGCAAAGAAGAGGAGGCGCTGAATGACGTCGAGACAAAAATCAATATCACAATGAATAAACTTCACAAGTTTCTTGATTCAAGCAATATATTTATATATATAGCAATCAAAATCTTAAGCGAGCAGATCGATGAATCTCAATGGAGAAAATTTCTTTCATGCTAATAGTGAATCTTCGATGTCGGATTACAAAGAATCGCCGACAAGCTTGAAAGCGAGAAGGACGTTGACTGAAGCTATACTATCACCAACACCAACTGTAGTATGGGTAGCAAACAGAGACAAGCCTTTACGTGATTCTAATGGATTACTCACAATATCAGAAGATGGGAATCTTGTAATCTTGAATGGACAGAAGCAGATTGTTTGGTCATCCAGTGTTTCAAACTTTAGAAAAGAGGAAGAGTGGCCGAGAAGGGTAGCAGCGGCGGCGACGGCAGCGCGAGTAGAAAATAATTAGGGTTTCTTTGGCGATAAGCCACTGGCTCTGATACCATGTAGAGAGTTTTGGGAGAAGTGATTGTCTCGTATTGCTTACAAAGGTATATATAGAGTACAGAGAGAAACCAAATCCTACCAACTGTAGGATTGTACAATAATAAAGGAAATCAAATCCTACCAACTATAGGACTGTACAATATATTCTAATAAGTTCTTCATGCGGCCACCTCTAATCTCTATGGAGAAAAGCGTAAATACAAAAATTGATCGGTGTACTTCATTGTTTATCATTGACCTATGATACTTACCTTTTAGAATATATATAGCGGGAACCTAAAAGAGCACGAGCATAATTGTTAGAAAACAAAAACAAAGCAAATTATGCTGCACCGGTAAGACATGCTGCAATTTTCATGCCTACACCTTTCTTTTAATGATATCCTTTTATCTTTTTCCTTTAACATTCCTTTTCTTTTTATCCACTTTGCCAGATTTTAATGATATTTAGTCACTCTACTTGTATTATAAAACGATGTTTGTTAATAGCATCAAGAATACTAGTGATGGTTAGATCCAGGATATGGATTTTTGTTGAGAGAAGTTGTAATTCTAAGATACTCTTTTAACAAAGTTCTTTTATTTCGTTTTAGTTCACAGTAATTTCTTTATGCTATACGCATTTAACAAAATCTTCCTTACCGGTTGTGCAATGGTTGAATAACTTGGAACCTGTTTCCATCTTTGCTGAAAAATAGAAGACCACAGTACAAGTTTAAATGGCTCTAGAACTCAGGTAGAGCTGAAATTCCAAATGCTAAATGTGTTAAGATAAACACAACATCGGCAAACATTATGCTTTTTGTTACTAATGTTATGTGTCGTACTTTACCCTGTATTCAAATGTCCTTAATACTTTTTGGATGAAGTCCTCTTTTTTGTTTGATCTCGATAATTCCATTCCAAGTGGTCAACTGCTGATATCAATTTCAGGAACTGCCTGCCGATGTGGTCCAAAGGTGACGAGATTTTAGCACTCATTGGTAGGTAGATAAATTCCATGCCATTCTTGATAAAAATAGGAAAGTTGGATTGTTCATTTTTATGAAATAAAAGCAAAGTCAGCTATCACCTGTTTCAAGTGACAAAAGTGTAATCGTGCCGATTACAAGATTTATTCTGTCTTAGGGAGACTAGACATGTAAAAAATTCCATTTGTTTTCTCCCGAGGGGGTTTCACTTAAATCAGGAGATTGATCATAGTCAAGGAAGGAAGATAAAGATGATCGGTCTTTGCTCACAGGCGCTATTGGAGAGTATTAATGAGGAATCATTAGAATTCATTCTGGCGGAGGAACTGAACTAAGGATCTGCTCTTCCATGGTTAACATCTGCAGCAGCTCAAGGCTTCATTATCCAAGCTTTTGTACTCTAGTTAAATACGTAAACAAAATGGAAGTGGTTACACAATATTAAATTAGCTGAAGAAGGTGATGATTGTTAGAACATGTAAATAGTAGAACCCTAATCCAATGTGTATTAGGAGTAGGATATGCTATGTGTGTGTATATATGTATATATATATATATATATATATATATATATATATATATATATATATATATATATATATATATATATATATATATATATATATATATATATATATATATATATATATATATATATATATATATATATATATATATATATATATATATATATATATATATATATATATATATATATATATATATAGGGCTTATTGTATCATGTTTAATATCAATTATATTTTTCTCCCGGGCTTTCTCACATGGTATCAGAGCAATCGTGAGAGATTTATCGCTGTGCATAAATTCCAACGATTCCGGGAAGTAAAATCAGTCATCGGAACCCTTCTCCGGCGACTTTTTCAAGAAAAATCAGTCTCGGTCAGTGCTGTGGAAAATCCAGAAATACCAAAAGACTCGCCTCTGTCAGGCAACAAAACCCCAGAAATTTCTCCGGCCAAATCAGCCCTAATGAGCCCACGCGCCGGTGCGTGACACCCTTTCCAGCCAGATTTTAATTCCAACAACTTTGAATTATTTTCGGTAGCTACAATGCTTTTTCCGGCAGCTACAGTGTTCCAGTTTTTTCCGGCAGCTACAGTTTTCAGTTTCCAGTTTTCTGTTTCAGTTTCAGTGAGTTTTCAGTTGATAATCCAACGATGTCTTTGGAACTCAATGCTTTCTGGCAGTTCCGGTGTTATGATTACCTCAGAACCTTTAATGGGAGGTTCAAACTACCTAGCTTGGGCTTCGTCTGTCGAGTTGTGGTGTAAAGGTCAAGGTGTTCAAGATCATCTAATCAAGAAGTCTAGTGAAGGAGATGAAAAGGCCAAAGCACATTGGGAGAAGATTGATGCTCAATTATGCAGTATTTTGTGGCGATCAATTGATTCCATGTTGATGCCCTTGTTTCGTCCATTCCAAACATGTTATTTGGTTTGGGAAAAGGCTCGTACTTTATACACTAATGACATATCTCGTTTCTATGATGTGATATCGCGGATGACAAATTTAAAGAAACAGGAATTAGATATGTCTACTTACTTGGGTCAAGTGCAGGCAGTTATTGAGGAATTTGAGACGTTGATGCCAGTTTCTGCTAGCGATGCAAAGCAGCAAGAGCAACGACAAAAGCTGTTTCTAGTTCTTACTCTTGATGGGCTTCCACATGATCTTGACTCAGTACACGATCAGAATTTGGCTAGTCCGACTGTCCCCACAGTTGATGAATTATTCTCTCGCTTACTTCGCCTTGCTGCAGCACCAAGTCACCCAGTGAGCTCATCACAGACACTTGATTCATCTATCCTCGTATCCCAATCAGTGGACAATCGGGCATCTCATACTATGTAGTATAGACAAGGAAGAGGTCGTTTTGGGAGATCTAGACCCAAGTGTTCTTATTGTTATAAACTTGGTCACACTCGTGACGTGTGCCATTCATTACATGGTCGACCACCCAAAAATGCTTATGTTGCTCAGACCGAGACTACAGGTAACCAGGGATTTTCTGTATCTGAAAGGGAGTATAATGAGTTCCTTAAATATCGAGCAAGTAAGCAGACATCTCCACAAGTAGCCACTGTTGCTCAGACTGATACTTCTGTTGCTGGTAATTCTTTTGCTTGTGTTTCCCAGTCTAGTCCTCTTGAACAATGGGTTGTGGACTCAGCTGCTTCTGATCATATCTCTGGTAATAAATCCCTTTTGTCAAATATTGCGTATTCACAGTTTCTTCCCAACGTTACGTTAGGTAATGGGTCTCAAACTAAAGCAAAAGGAGTTGGACAAGCGATTCCTCTACCCTCTGTCACTCTAGATTCCGTTCTTTATGTCCATGGCTGTCCTTTTAATCTTGCATCTGTTAGTCGTTTGACTTGTGCTCTCCATTGTGGTATATATTTTATTGATGACTCTTTTATTATGCAGGTCCGCAGTACGGGACCGACGATTGGAACAGGACTTGAATCAGACGGACTCTACTACCTTAACTCACTAACATCCTCCAAGGCATGTCTAGTTGCAGATCCTCCAGACCTACTTCACAGTCGTTTAGGACATCCTAGCTTGTCCAAGCTTCAGAAGATGGTGCCTCGTTTGTCTAGTTTATCCACATTAGAGTGTGAGTCATGTCAGCTCGGGAAACATACCCGCGCCTCCTTTCCTCGTAGTATTGAGAGTCGTGTAGAGTCTGTTTTTTCTTTAGTTCATTCGGATATATGGGGTCCTAGTAGAGTCAGTTCAACCTTTGGATTTTGTTATTTTGTTAGTTTCATTGATGATCACTCAAGATGTACTTGGATTTTCTTAATGAAAGATCGTTCTGAGTTGTTTTCTATATTCCGAAATTTTTGTGCTGAAATTAAAAATCAATTTGGTGTTTCTATTCGCACTCTTCGCAGTGATAATGCCTTAGAATATTTATCCTCTCAATTTCAGCAGTTTATGTCTTCTCCTGGAATTATTCATCAGACCTCTTGTCCTTATACCCCTCAACAAAATGGGGTTGCAGAGAGAAAGAATGGGCACATTATTGAGACTGCTCGCACACTTCTCATTGAATCTAATGTTCCGCTGCGTTTTTGGGGCGATGCAGTTCTCACATCTTGTTATTTGGTCAATCGGATGCCTTCATCTCCCATCCAGAATCAGATTCCGTATGAGGTATTGTTTCCCCAGTCAACCTTATACCCTGTTCCCCCTCGTGTTTTTGGGAGCACTTCTTTCCTTAATAGCTTAGCTCCTGGGAAAGATAAGTTAGCTCCTCGTGCTCTCAAGTGTGTCTTCCTTGGTTATTCTCGTGCTCAGAAGGGCAATCGTTGTTGTTCACCTGATCTTCATAGGTACCTTATGTCAGCCGATGTCACATTTTTTGAGTCTAATCCTTTCTTTACCTCTTCTGACCATTCTGACCATCTTGATATATCTGAGGTTTTACCTATAGCGGCCTTTAGGGAGTCTACTGTATCTTCTCCTTCACCTTCCGCTACAGAAGTCTTACCCATTCCAAACGTTGGAACGTCTACTGTGGCTCTTCCTAAACTCCCTGCACAAGACACTCCACTCTTGACATATCATCGTCATCCTCGCCCAGCATCCGGCCCGGTTGATTCACGTCCTGCACCTGACTCTGCTCCTACTGCGGACTTGTCTTTTCCGATTGCACTTCGGAAAGGTATACGGAACACCCTTAATCCTAATCCCATTATATCGGTTTAAGTTATCATCGTTTGTCATCACCCTATTATGCTTTTCTATCTTTGTTGTCCTCTGTTTCCATACCTAAGTCTACAGTTGAAGCATTGTCTCATCCAGGGTGGCGACAGGCTATGACTGACGAGATATCTGCTTTACATACGAGTGGTACTTGGGAGCTCGTCCCTCTTCCTTCAGGTAAATCTACTGTTGGTTGTCGTTGAGTGTATGCAGTCAAGGTTGGTCCAGATGGAAAGGTTGATCGTCTTAAGGCTTGCCTTGTTGCCAAGTGATATACTCAGATATTTGGGCTTGATTACAGTGATTCCTTCTCTCCCGTGGCTAAGATAGCATCAGTCCGCCTTTTTCTCTCTATGGATGCTGTTCTCCATTGACCCCTGTATCAGCTAGACATTAAAAATGCATTTTTACACGGTGACCTTGAGGATGAAGTTTATATGGAGTAACCACCTGGGTTTGTTGCTCAGGGGGAGTCTCGTGGCCTTGTATGTCGCTTGCGCCGGTCACTTTATGGTCTAAAGCAGTCTCCTCGAGCCTGGTTTGGTAAGTTTAGCACTGTTATCCAGGACTTTGGCATGACTCGGAGTGAAGCTGATCACTCTGTATTCTATCGGCATTCTAATTCACGTCTCTGTATTTATCTGGTTGTCTATGTTGACGACATTGTTATTACCGGCAATGACCAGGATGGTATTACTAAATTGAAGCAACATCTCTTTCAACACTTTCTGACTAAGGATCTGGGCACACTAATGTATTTTCTGAGTATTGAGGTCGCACAGTCTAGCTCAGGTATTGTGATCTCACAACGGAAGTATGCCTTAGATATTCTTGAGGAGACATGAATGACAGGTTGTAAACCTGTTGACACTCCGACGGATCCGAATTCTAAACTTCTTCCAGGACAGGGGGAGCTTCTTAACAATCCGGCAAGATATAGGCGGTTAGTTGGTAAACTAAATTATCTTACAGTGACAAGACCTGACATTTCCTTTCTTGTGAGTGTTGTGAGCCAGTTTATGGGTTCACTGTGTGATAGTCATTGGGATGAAGTTGTTCGCATTCTTCGGTATATAAAGCAACTCCAGGTAAAGGTTTATTGTTTGAGGATCGAGGCCATGAGCAAATTGTTGGATACTCCGATGCTGATTGGGTAGGATCGCCTTCTGACAGACATTCTACTTCTGGATATTGTGTCTTAGTAGGAGGAAATTTGGCATCTTGGAAAAGCAATAAATAGAATGTGGTTGCTCGGTCTAGTGCAGAAGCAGAATATCGAGCAATGACTATGGCGACATGTGAGCTAGTTTGGATCAAACAGTTGCTCAAAGAGCTGAAATTTGGTGATGTTAGTCAGATGGGACTTGTGTGTGATAATCAAGCTGCTCTTCATATTGCGTCAAATCCAGTGTTCAATGAGAGAACTAAGCACATTGAGATTGACTGTCACTTTGTCAGAGGAAAGATACTCTCGGGAGATATTGCTACAAAGTTTGTAAAGTCAAATGATCAGTTTGCACACATTTTCACCAAGTCCCTCACTGGTCCTCGTATTAACTACATATGTAACAAGCTCGGAGCATATGATTTATATGCACCAGCTTGAGGGGGACTATTAGAATATGTAAATAGTAGAACCCTAATCCAATGTGTATTAGGAATAGGATAGGTTATGTGTGTATATATATATAGGGCTCATTGTACCATGTTTAATATCAATTATATTTTTCTCCCGTGCTTTCTCACAATGATTTCACACTATTTGGAGTCTTCTCCATTAATTATATGCAAGGCAGTGCACCTTATTTGATTTGAGTTTGTAGTTTACTACCATAATCCATGATATTAGTGTGCTATTTTTTATTTTGTTTTATATTTTTTCCTAACTTGAGGGAGTTGGGATCTTAGTAACTGCTAGATTTTGTTTGGTCCCCAGGTCCCTTGGCTTTATGAATTTAAAAAAGCTATTGCAAGGATCAATCACTGGTTTTTTTAACGAAGATATGCATTTGAGATTTCATTTGTCCTGTTGAGGATTTGTGTGCATGGGAATATGACCAGCTCTAGCTGTTGTAGAAGGTATGCTGCTTATCTGCTAATATCTCCGGTTTGGTGATATTCTTGAAGTGGAGTCTTAGTCTCTTAGTTGCTGAGCTGGGCGAACACTGACTTTCTTCACTATGTTATAAACACGTGTGCTTTTGCTGGCTTCACGACTTAAATCTCAAAAAGAGGAACAAGAAAACTACTGAAAGAATACACATCAATTTCCTCTTTTTCAAGGTCTATCTTCAAAGTTATAAGTCTCTATTTAACTTTTAAGAGCTTGTGGTCAGAGGAATTCACCACTAGCCGTTTGGGTGTGGTCTTAACCATACTTTATGGGGAAAATGTGTTGTTGATGAAAAGTGATTCCTATGTGTGGGCTAATGATGATTTGATTGTTGTAAAGGTTGTGAACAAAACGATAAAGAGTTCACTTCAGATATACACTTATCAGTTTG
Source organism: Nicotiana benthamiana (assembly GCA_034376525.1). Classification (NCBI taxonomy): domain Eukaryota; kingdom Viridiplantae; phylum Streptophyta; class Magnoliopsida; order Solanales; family Solanaceae; genus Nicotiana; species Nicotiana benthamiana. Next base: position 55,730,815 of record CM067340.1, on the reverse strand, counting down.
CACTCTATAACCAGATCCTGAATGCATGATGACAATGTGTGTTTTCGCATGATGTATGTTTTTCACCATTGGATGTGACAGTGTTTACGTACCCCTAGCTACCAAAATGTCAAAAGCCAGTATGTGATTAATGATGAAGGGGGACATAATGCGAAATATCATTTTGAAGTTCTTGAAATATACAGATTCTAAATTGCTTATAACCTAACTGCATAAATCATATGTGTGAGTTTCATTTCTGCTTTTTCTAGACTAACTTCGGAGGTCCCCTGCCGGGCTTATTCACCTAACCTTTTTTTCTGTCATTTTGCGCTGGTTTCAAAACATCTATCAAAATGTATTACTTTGTTAAATTCTTCAAAGGTTTATGATTCTTTTTATGGTTGCAAAGTTTCCTGTGTTCTTTTCTTTTGGTCGCATAACCGATAGAACATCCTGAGTAGTAAATCCTTGTGCTTTAGGTTGTCATTGGTATTGTCCGGAATGTTGATTTATCTGTAGAGTACTCATTTCAGTTGGACTCATATAACCTGACAGTTCTTTACAAAGAAAGTGCCTTTTCATACCTTACTATAGAAATTTTTACTATTAAAAATAATTCAATACCAGCTCACACAGTAATCCTACTAGAAAGAAAAAAATTCTATACTCTTATAATGCATTAAGAATATGCAATCATTCTATATATGGTGTAATAGGGGCCAGCAAAACTATGCCAGCCACACAAAAGAAAACACCAAAAATATAAATATAGGTAATAGTCTTACTATACTAGCATTGATCATGATCTCCCTGAATTCTGTTGCTCGATGGTTTGCCGACTTGTAAACAAGCAATTGGAGGTAGAGTAGGAGTATACAACTCTCCGAACGTCTGCCAACAATATGGATCATACATGTGGTAACGCTCTTGTATTGGCTTTAGTTGGATATCCGTCAACGTCACGTCTTGACATGGCATACTGTCACTGCATGCTAGATGCACTGGTTTTACTGTGTATGTTCCTCTAATTCTTTCAAAGTTGATTCCTGATAAAGCCACTGCAGATGTCTGGTTCTTACATTTGCTCTTATCGCAATAGAATTGATCAATTACAATTGGTAGTTGGACTTCTGAAACTTGAATGTTCGAGAAAAACACTCCTTGTACTGACCCTGACCCTCCCTGCAGTAGTAGAATCGCACATTAGTTTTGGTTATAGAGAACACTTGAACTCTAATTCCTGAAATCTGATTCGTAGCAATATGTAGTTCAGAAGTAAAAACTTTTTACTGGATGTTAAGACAACTAAACATTTGCCTGACCATACCTGCCATGTCTTAATCCTGACACCATTCATTGTGTTTTGCATAACAACATCTTTGACCGTAATGTTTGAAACACAAGCCTTTGTGTAGTCTTTCCCCAGACTTCCAATGCTGATTCCATGTCCTGGTCCACAATTTATGTTGTGTACATACACATTGGTGCATCCAGTTTGTATGGAGACACAGTCATCTCCTGTACGAAACCAAAGAAGTTTGTCGGTGAGTATATTTAGCGTGTACTAACATTTAAATTAAAGGAAAAATATGTGCGTAGCTCTTTTGATGTTCAAATTGTCTATGCTATCATTAAGTTTTCATATAAGTTTGCATCTTCTTTTGAGCAGTTTTGGCATCTACAGATAATGCAATAGGACTGAAATAAATGACAAAGATGCAATAGAACTGAAATAATTGACAAAAGACAAATTTCCTATGCGTGGGGTTACAAGTCTCACCCTATATTGCACTTTTACTATCTCGACAAGATCAGTTTTTGCAGGTAAGGGTCTTAAAGCTTGTGGTGCTCAAAGTATAACCAACAGATAGGCAGTTGCTAGGTGTTGAGATGTTAGTGGTTAAAATTCAAGAATGTGGTCCTTATGGAATTATCAAAGTGGACAATATTCTGGCATCTTCTCCCATTTATCAGTTATGTTAGTTGTAAAACTTTTCACTCAATGGTGAAAGATTTTTCTTTACACATAGGGGTGATTGAGCTCTTAGTATTTGAAGAAATAGTTGCCTCAAGCCTTTTGGACTGGTTTGTAGAATTAAGTTAAACTAAATTCAAGTAGGGATTACCACAAGCAATATTGGAACTGCGGATTAACACGTCTTTGGAGTTCTGTAAATGGATTCCATCTGTGTTAGGACTATCACCAGGAGATGAGACAGTGAAATTGTATACTGTTACCCCTATGCAGTTGTCAAATTTGAGATGGCATTGTTGACTATTCTGAATTGTGATGCCTGTTACAGTAACATTAAAACTCCCATAGAATCGAAGTGCCTGCATTTTAAACATTGGTTTAGTATCAAATGAGCACTTAAATGGCCAATATATGCAGCTCAGAATTTGAAGTGGTCCTTACCGTTGGCTTAATGCGTGGCATTTTTCCACCACCAAGTGAGCTATTTAGCTGCCACACAAATTTTGGAAAGACTATTAGAAAGGAACAGAGATCAGAAAACTAGATATGGATAAGAAACTGTGAGATAATTACAGGAATTGGAGGATATCTCAATGATGTCTTGTTTAATGGGATGATTAGTTTTAGTTCATCATCTAGAGGATCATCATATGGGGTATCTTGCCACCAAACTGAACCTCTCCCATCGATTACCCCGCTTCCTTTAACTGTAATCCCTACCAATTTGGTAAATTCAAGCCATTGCAGAAGACCTGAACCCCAAGATTTGGCATCTACTGGAGCAATTATTGTTCCATCAAGCTGCAAAATAGAGCATTTTCATCAAGATGGTCACTAATGCAGCAAATGTAATATACAACGTCCCTAATCTGCAATTTTATGACTGACACACATAATGGTTTTTGACTGCTGCCTGATGTATTTTAATTACTATCAAAATTATGATTCGAAATCGTGTAATTCTTGAGGACAGAGGATAGGGGCAATTTTGTATATGCATTTGCAAAAGAGGACAGAGTTATAGACCTTTTGATAGCCTGCAGTTTTAGACTATAGTATATGGACTTGTTCACAGACATGTATGCAATTATGAGCAGTTTATTTTTTATTTTTCTTTATTTTAAGTAATCTGTTGTGTACTTGAAATATGTCAAGGTAGACTAAAGATCTAAGTAAGATAGGTTTTTGCATATATGCAGATAATCTGTATATTTACTAACCTGAAAAACAATGTTGTGCTGACAGTATGGACCTGAGAATGAAATTGGTCCTACAAGGAATACATGTTGTGACGGAACGACAAACGTCGAAGCTTCCACTTTACAAGCAGCTGCCCATGCAGCTTGAAATGCCTGTGGTTACAACACAAGTTAGTAATGTAAAATATGCATTTTACCTTATTTTCATGTTTCTCTTGATTTGATTACTTGATATAAATTTTTTCATAACATATTCAGTTGTAAGTTAGTGTGAACTACCCCTAACGAGAATCATTTGAGTGGGAGCCACCTCATTTCTCAATGACTCTGCCTGCAATATTGTCTTATCTTATTTGTAGTACTATATATATATGCACCCAAAGATTGTTCAATAGTGTAATAAAGCAAGGAATATGTCACAGTTACCTACCTTTTTGTCCTGTAAACATGAAATTATTTATGTGAATTCCCAGGACTCTTTTCATCAACTTTATTTACAATGTCTAATTGGTGACCCGTGAGACCCTCTTATTGAACAGAGGAAACTTTTTCTTTCTTGAACGTGATAAACGACAACTAATGAGTGCCAATTTGCAGCCTCTACGAGCTGACATTTCCATGGGAATTGCAAAACTTTTAGCGTGTAGTTTGCTAAATTGGAGTGTGGTAGAGAGCCAATTCTAGGCCTCTAAGTAGAAACCAAAGTAATCATGACTGTAACTGACAATTGCCAAATACTGGATTAATTTCACGTATAGTCACTAGACTTTATTCACTATAACAGGAAAGCCACTACATTTGGTGCAAATAGTCAGTTTACTAGTAATACGTGAAAGTTAGCCTGGAGCTTTCTAGCTAGTGTCATGGCAGGTGAAATTCGGAGTTTACCTTAGTGTCATCAGTCTTGCCATCTCCAGTGGCACCGAAACTTCTTACATCAAAGATGGTGGATGAAGGCACATCGTCGTAGCCTTTTCTTGGCGGGTTTGTTGGCATACTTGGCGGAGACGAGTGTTTTGGCTTCGACTTGCTCCCATTATTATGATGGTGAGACTTTCCTTTCTTCTTGTACAAAGAAGCAGAGGAAGTTGTTGTTTGTCTCCAATGCCTGCCTCTTCTTGCATAACAAGTCTCTACATTTGATGACCAAACAAGAAATGCTACTATGAACATAAATGTGAAGCTCTTAAAACTAAATCCTCCCATTTTTTCAAGTATGTTGGAAGAAAGAAGCAATGTAGGGAGGAGAGTGCCCTTTGTTTTAACTTAGCCGACAGAGGAGCTTCTGGTAGTTTATATAGGAAGGAATATGCAAGTGTTAAATGAAATGAAAACTGTACATGCATAAGCAAAGTTTTTGTTTAATAATGTGCTAGGCATTTATGTCATTCATTCTTGGTCCCCTATCTTTTTTATTAATTGACCTCCTTTTCTTGATGTGATTATGTTTGGCTGAAAACAAATTTGTTACCCTAACACATTTGGAGTAAAAAAAAAAAAAAAAAAAATGTTGTTTTATGGCCATGCAAAATAATGTAGGATTATCTGTAAGTTTTACCATTTACATAAACATCTAAAAGGGAATTGCAAAATTAAATTTAGTTATATTGTTTTTTAGGAAATTGTTTTCTTGTGTTTAAGCATGTAGGCATTTCCTTTTTTCTTATGTGTACGTTGTGTCTTTTCATGACAAATGATTAGAAAATAATTTTATGAGTTGTTATTATTACTAGTATGATAGTAGCAATAATATTGTTAAGGTTCGTACTATTGTTGTTTTTACCAGAATAACTATTTTATTCTTATTTCTTTTTTTAGATTATTAAAGCCAAAAAGACGCACGTGATTGGGTATATAAGTGGTCAAGGGCATTGATTATAACAGCTCTTTTATGATCACATGCAACGTTCACGGGCTTAAGTTTTTGTAGTCCTTTGTCTTCCCTAGCAACAGTCCTTCCCCTGAATCCCTCTTATAGCCTTAGATGAATTCTTTTTCTTCTTTCTTCTAAATTTATCAATTAATTAATCAACTATACGAGTTGAAATTAGTTGGATCAACAATATGAATTATTCTATATTTAATTTTCTTCTATTAAAGATCAACTATATATTGACTTATAACTTGATACAGATGATTTTTGTTTTTCCGTCGGACCGTATTCTTGATCTTGGATCGAGCTATGAACACGAATAGATAGGCAGTTAGGGAGGAAGAAGGTAGGCTATTCACAAATTAAGGAAAAAAGGAACTTCATAAGCAGAGGCGGACAAGGAGTACATAACAACAACAACCCAGTATAATCCCACTTAGTAGGGTCTGGGGAGGGTAGTGTGTACGCAGATCTTAGCCCTACCCTTGGGTAGGAGAGGCTGTTTCCAATAGAACTTCTCACCTTGTTCTTGGGGAGACTCGAACTCATAACCTCTCGGTTGGAAGTGGGGGTTGCTTACCATCAGAGCAACCCCTCTTGTCTTAAACAGAAAGTATAGTAATTCTTAGAATTGGTCCCGGCGGGGCACGAACCCGCGACCTTCGGCTCATAAGACCAACGCTCTAACCAACTGAGCGGGACCAAGACTTCGGACAAGGAGTACATGCAAAAGATATATATTAAACTTAGCCACACGGGCAAAAGATAAGCGAGTCAAGTGATAATCTTTAACTCCTACTGATTTAAATCTTAAATTCGTCTTTATTAATTTATAAGTGTATGAAGGAAAAATACATGAATTCCTCGTATTCATAGTAGGTAAATGAGGTCATATATATGTTTAAGTGGGGGATGAAGGCAAAACACAACGCCCGTGGTTTTGTGCTAAGTTTTTATTTGTGAATGAGTAGTAGTATAAGGTTTGTGTACAGGGTACTAAAATATGATAGTTTACACTGAGCGAATTGTCCAAACTGGCTATAATTTAGTCCACAAAATATCAGTGTACATAAAAAAGGATCACATGGTTTAGCTCTTTATGGAATGGTGGGTTTAGAATAAAATGTGGGGGCTGTAGTGTAGGTTCTCGAATTCATGAACGTCACAATAGAATATAGGTATTTCTGCACTTTTTATGTGAACAGAAACTGCGCTGATTGTGACCAAGGAATTATTACCATGATCAAAGGGTAGGTTTGAGTTTTCAATAACATTAAACTCCAAATTCTTATTTTTCTCTTTTTGCATGATAGTCAAACAACTAAACTTTTTTCTACTTCTTTTCTTACCTTTGTATGAGTTTTTGCTCCCTTCACGCCGATGTGGAGTCAGGATATGAACGTTATGAGGTATAAGTTTTAGGATAATCAGTAATTGAATTTTAAATTTTAGTTTTATATATATTTAATAAATTTCTTAATACAAATATAATATTTAAATTAATATGAACGAGTACGGCCGAACTTGTATATTAACTTCTAGCTCTGCCCCTGTCTTCAATAAGTATGAATTTGTAGTTTGAAAAAGAATGTGAGTATATTGTAACAGTCGAAAAAGAATATGAGTAAATTGTTAAGACTTGAAGTGTAATCTTAAAAGTATTTTATATTATCAGTGTATAAAACTTTACAAATATTTAAAATATTATGTTACATTTGTTTGATATTGTTTGTTCATATGTTTGTATATATATATATTTTCTCAAACATATATGTGAAGGTATGAGGAACTTGTATGTCCACATCACCCTACCTGTTAAGCTAAGACATACAGGTAGGCAGTAATTGGAACCACATCTCAATTTACCACCCAACAAGTTTTGTCTTTTGCACTTTGACCTCTCTTATCCGTCATTTTCTTTCAACAAGCACCAACCCTCTCGCATCTCTTTCTATCTACCTGGAGATTACACATTCATGACACTTGTATTTCATGTGAATTTGTTCCAAAAATATTTAACCAATTTATTAATTAAAAAAATAAGCATTTATTAATATATTTTTTTACAAATTCATTCTTACTGTTCAAATTAGTAGTGTGTTAATTAAGTAAGAATTATGTCTAATAGAAACATATATACATAAAATAATCTAGACTAATATGGACCAAAAGTGAGGTTATGTTTTTAAGTCTGTTGTCACATTTTACATGAAAGGGGGAAGAAAAGAACCTAAAAAATCAAATACTAACTCAGACACAAAACTATCATCCCATACACGAGAGAATTCGAACAAACATTCCAACTCATAACAACTCCATTAATTTTAATGTTAATATAAATCCTGATCTTGTTACTCTGTGTAATGTATTTTGACTGGGTATGCTGCTTAATATATATCCCATTAAGGATGAAATGACAAGTTTAAAGTTGTTTTATTGAATAATATAAAATATCGTTGTTCTTAGAACAAATTAAAAAAACTAGTGCAACATAAAATAGGATAAAAAGAGTATGATTTATGAAAATACCAAGACTTTAGTTTTTTTTTTTTAAAAAAAAATAAAGAGAGAGGGAGAGAGATTCTTCATCTTCAAAAAAGAGAGGGTCCAACTAAAAGCCTACTCAATTTTACAACTAGATGCACGTGATCGATCATGTATCCATTCAAAATACCCTTTTGTAATCAATAATTACATCCCATTTATGGCCCCATGATATATTTGGGGAGATTTTATTATTCTGTAAAGGTAATCTGACAGGAGTTAATACTTAAATTAAAGTCATTTCCCTCTTTCTTCACGTAATTTATAACAGTAGAAGCTGGAAATGTGGCTGTATTAACGTCCAAATGACAATATATTATATTTGAATCTGTAAAAATAATTCAATATTAATAATCTAAGTACAGATAATACTCCATTAGCTGTTGCTTCTAAGAAAAATATACTCTATCATATACCCAGGACATTAAAAAGTTAGGTAATTATATGTTTCATGTGTATATATACTATACATTGTGCTTCAAATGTTATATCTTTCTCTACTCATCAGAGTTAAATGTAACATATAAGCAGAGAATGCATGTGTTTCCATATTCGAATTTGGTGCTTAAAATGTTAGTGTTTTAACGATTAAGAATTTGTTTAAAATTATTTGACCTTTTAAAAAATAAGAAGTCCTTTATTTATTTATTTTAAATATGTCCTTATTATTCCATTAATTATGTGTTAATTAAGTAACATATCTAAGGAGAGATAACGGTTAGTTCCAAAATATACTCTTATAATTACGTTTATTAAAAGGCTTCCTTGAAATATGTACGAAAAAATTTTAAAAAGATACTAAAGAGTACAGACTAGAGAGGGAGTAATATTTAACCCTTTCAATCTGTATCCAATGTTATTGGACTTAATAATTAAAGGAACATTATCGTCTTCGAAATTTTCAGGAGTTCTATTTTATAATGAGTATATTTTATAATTGATGGTACAAAAAATTATTTACAAGTCATATAATAAATAATTTTAAGTAATTGCATTTCATAGGCATTCATTAGTAACCTAAAATAAAGGGTAAGTACTATACTAGAACAAGTTAAATACACTGATTAGACGCCCAAATTAAACTAAATCATGTTCCAACGAACCCCTGAACAGATGATGATAATGAAGCCACGGGGGCGGAGCTAGAGCTTTGTACGCGAGTTCGGCCAAATGTTTTGGTCCAAACACTATATTTATTTTAAAAATAGGAAAATTATCAGCTATGTCTATTTAGAAGTAGCTCATTAAAAAAATTAGCCAATTGATAAAATATTACTAATATTAGCTAAAATGGCCAATTAGCTATTTGTAGCAAAAAAATATCAAATTTTTACTTTCTTTTGAGCGGGTGCTGTTAGAATAGATTGAGGATATCTTAAGAAGCTTGAATCTCAGTTTTGGGATGATTTGGTGAAGTTTTGAGGTGGATTGAATTGAAAATTTGAAGTAAAAATTGAATATGAAATAAAATAATACGTGTATCATACTGTGTATCATATAGACATATATGTATCATATTTGTATCGATTGCGTATCACATGTATATCTATGTTTGAGATACATGCGTGATATATGTATCACAGAAGAATTTTTTGACATCGATTTAATTATGAATTTTGATACAAAACCAGTCCAAATCACCCCCAATCTTCCTCAAATTTTGTATATTGACTTGTCTATATGTTTTCAATGAATTTCGACTATACCCGTTAAAAAAATTCCTTGTTTGTTTTCATTTTTGGAATATTGGCTAGAGGTTGGTAAGTTGAAACTTATATGTGACATTTCTATAAGTTTCCTTAAAAATTTCATTGAATATATATACATAAATTATTTATTTAAAACTCAATAAATTAAAAGAAATAAAATCACGAACTCGTTAGCTTCAAATTCGGCTCCGTCACTGCGTATCCATATTAGCACTTTCATCTTAAACTTTGGAAAAGCTTTTGAGCGTGTTCTCAAGCATCCATTACGTGACTAAGTTAACTACTTAAAATATGTCATCTCCTTTAATATTACACATCAGATATAAGCTGTTATTATAACAAATACATACCAGACAAGTTAGTTAAAAAAAGAATCTGATCACTAACAACAAACTCCCGCTTCGTTAAACAAATTTAAAGACTTAATTACTTTGTTAAACAACTAAAAGACACGCTCCATTAAAAAGGGAAAATCAAGAGCTTTTTCCCCAATAAGTATTTAATAATAAAGCTTTATTATGTGTTCAAGTACTCAATTAAAATATTAAGTCGAATATCTAAATAAAATATATTGACAAGTTTAAGGGACTATCGGTGTACTCAAAATTCAACTTATAACCTAGTGTAATATGCTTTTTCTTTGATCTGTCAATAGAAGCGGACCCAAGATTAAATCTTATAAATGGGTTTAACTTTTAAAATTTTTAATATTAAATTTATTATATTTTTTAAGTTATGGGTTTATATTTATAATTTTAATAAATTTTTACTTATAAAATTTTATTCCACATCAAAAATTATGTATTCAGTTGAACGTGTCGCCCAGCAGACTATACCCGCCTCTGTCTGTCATGATGATGATTACTCTGACGTTGTCATTCCTAAAAGTCAATATGATTGAACAAAATAAAGGAAAATTATCCGATTTTCTTTTCCAATTGTGATATAGGTTTTTAAACGGCAGGATGAATGAATAAAAATGAGACATTTGGAAAAGCAAAGAAGAGATTTGATGAGTAGTAGTAGGACCTTAATAAGCCGTCTTTTAGTGGAAACTGGCTCGTGAACTTACTTTGACACCACCCGTGAACTCCATGCAACAGCAACATATATTATAATTCAGCTGCCCTAGCTGGGGAATTTTAGTATATGATTGGCTTTAATTAATTGCAACCTTCTTTTCTTTCTTTTCTTTTCCTTCTCGTAAGACTTGTCTACATATTATCCTCCCCGAACCTCACCTAATAGAAGTATACTGGGTAGTTGTTGTTGTTATGTAATTGACATATGGCGGCCAACATGACTTTTTCGATAGATACCTTACCTATTATTATAAGCAGTCAAATATTTATTATGCTTTACAATTCCAATAACAATATTATGAGTGTTGCAGATAAAATAATATAAATAAAATACAAGATATAGCAAAAAATATTTGGGGGAGAGAGAAATTTTATTTCTATTAAAATGATTATACAAATTAAATTGGTTTAACTCCCGATTTATAGAAGAACAGAAACTGCTTGTGGGCTACATTTACAAAGTATTTGTATAATCTACTTATAAGCTTCTTCAAAAAGTATGGGAGTAATGATGGGCATCCGCAATACATGGTATTTATAACGTGCATGAGCTATTTGCAAGCTACCTGCATAAGCTACTTACGAGATACTTGTTTGATTGCAAGCTTCAAGAGTAATAATGGATATATCCACAATTTAGTGTACTCATAACAATGATTTAGAAATCAAATTTAAATAGGTTATTGGTTTATGTCATGTGTGTCAGTATATTTGTGTATCTATGTTTTATCGAGTGGGCGCATATTTCTTGCATATGCGTAGATCATCAAGCTTCCTAGTAGGTGGATTTTCTCAGGGTGTTCCATGTAAAGTTAAACTCTCGCTATTCTAATTTACATGTCTTATTTGATTAGGTACAAAATTTACGAAATCTTGTGATCATAAATTATAGCTAGATGTTTGAAGTACCAAACTATCTTTTAAATTTTGTGTTCATACACATGCTACATAGGGTATTGGAATTAAAGAATAGTAGAAAATTTTAGAAGTGACATTTTCTTGTAAATAAATTAAATAAGAAAAGTAAAACTGATAAATTGAAACAAATACATATCAAACTTTTAAAGAGGAAGAACACAGTGGACAAAAGCCACGATTCCACTTGGAGTGCTAGGGTTCAATTCACTCTCCCCCAAATTGTCATATGAAAGTAGTTAAACGAAAAACAAAGGAAATGAAGAAGAGAAAACAGTACATTTGTAAACTTTTATTAGGGTTGGAGATTGAATATAAACATAGAAATATGATCAGTAAGAATTTATATGGTTAATTCAAATTTATTTGGAATTGAGACTGACTAATTGTTATTGTTATCAAAACCTTTATTAATTATTAGGATGATGCAAATTTCGTTTATGTGGAAAAGCAAGAGGGATCCTAGCCACTAAGATTGAAAAGGGGGGGGGGGGGGGGTGACAATGTGACTATGTGAGTATGGTAATATGACCGAGGGCTGTAATAATTTTGATTACAGAACAAATTAATCATGCATGATTGTCTAATACTATTTTCCTCTATATCCTCTTTAATTGTATTTGTCACAATTCAAAAGATACTTCAACTCCTTTCCTACATTTTTTTTAATTCCTAACCTAAATCCTTAATTTGCTAGATTTGTACGGATTGTTTTCTTTGTATAACGGAATACCTTGATTCTTGTCTGGCCAGGTTGTTAAATTGTTCTCTTTCCTTTTTAATACAATATTAGCAATAATACTGATGATTATTATTATATTTTCTTTATTTAATTTGTTTAAATCATTGGTCTATAAAATGTTGATGTTGATGAAAATGCTGCAGACATACATAATGAGTTGGTGGTCATCTACTTGCCAACTTTTATCGTATTGGATATTGTATTGGGCAAATTTGGTTCCTCACGTCTATATACTATTCGCATACGGCTCCGTTAATGAAAGCGGCCTTGGTTAGGACGGCCCAAGCAAGGTCGGCCTCACCCAACAAACGGACTAAGTGACATGACTTGCTGTAACATCACATCAAGCTCAGACACTCGTATATCGAGGCCACCAACTCTTGTACTCTTTTTATATTATTTCGAGGAAGGTCCCTTAGTATATAAAGGGGACCTTCCCTTTGAAAAGACTCATGTGCACTTTATTACTAATAGTATACAACTCTCTCTCTATCTGATTCTCTCTATCTCTCTTGTGCTAAATCTACTATTTACCTTATTACTTTTATCCTACAATCTCTAGATCATATTACATTTGATTTCGATTAACCCAAATTATTTTTTGATTTTTTTCAGAGCTACATAAGTGTTCGAATAACTTTTTAGACAAATAATTTGGCACCGTCAGTGGGGATTTCAAGAATCAAAGTTGTTGTTTGTTTCTAGAGATCCTTCGAAAAACCACTCTCTACAACCTAAAATGGCTGAAAACGATGCAAAAATGAAAGTTATCTTGGAAGTTACAACAGATCTCGCAGGCGATCTCAACGTGATTGTTGAAGGAGATGCCCTGCACGCAACCCTCAGTACCTTGATAGGCATGGAAACATTAACTTCCTCATCGGAAGATCTAGCGGTTCCACGAGAAAGAGAGGCTTCAACATCCACGACTAAAGGAACACCTCCGAAGGTAAAAAGGTTACTAGGAGAGTGGCTAACATGCACTCTTAGCGGTCTAGTCAAGAGGCCTCCCAAAATTATAAACGCACCCCAGCGGCAGATCATGTCGCGGCCGAGGATGATCTTGAAGTTACAAACAACGTGACCGTCGATGTTTAAGCTAACGATGGCGTGCTCACAGCCATCCTCCAAAAGATAGAAGAAATGGAGAATGAGAACATGTTGCTTCGCGACCAGATGAAGGAGCACCAAGAAAGAGTGGATAAGATCCCGGGTGCACCTAAGCTTCTGCCAAAGCGAGACGTGGGAAGATTCGTCGAACAACCCTACACGGAGGGAGCAGCACCATACCCCATCCCTAAAACCTTCAAAATTCCTTCCTAATTAAAGGTATATGACGGGACCACAGATCCCGAGGATCACTTGATTCATTATGTCACAGCCGTCAAAGGCAACGACTTGTCGAGAGAGCAGGTACCATCCGTGCTTCTGAAGAAGTTTGGCGAAATGCTAACAGGAGCAGCCCTAACCTGTGCTCACAGCTACCGGCCAAAAGCATCTCCACATTCGAAGAGATGGCGGATAAATTTTCCACCGCCCATGCAAGAGCAAGGAAAGCGAAAGCACGAGTCAACAGCATCTTCGCTGTGCGACAGACCACAGGAGAGGGGCTCAGGGAGTTCCTAGCCAGATTCAACAGGGTCAGGATGAGCCTACCCAACGTGTCCGAAGGCATGGCAGTTGCGGCCTTTCAGAACGGACTCAGCAGGGACGCGTCAAGGGAAACCAAGAAACTACTCAACTGTCTCCTGAAATATCCCCCCACCACCTGGAAAGAGATACATAACGCCTATTGCGTTGAGGTGCGTAGGGACGAAGATGACCTCAACAGCCCAACCCGACGGTTGACGACGGTGCACCCAGAAATCCGGAGGGATAGACGCAACGAGGGTAGGCGAGAGCAAGCCCCACGCCTCAACAAGGAAAGACACCAACCATACAATCCATACATCAGATCCTCCCATCTACCACCACCAAGGCATGCAGACGCCTTGCAGCGACATGTCGCCCCACTAAGGAACGACAGAGGTATGCCCCATTTATTAGCTGCACATAACTTTTGTGTATCTCCTTCAGAAATAGTGTACGTACTGGAAAAGCTGGGCAACAAAGTGCAATGGCCGGCGAAGATAAAATCCGACCCCGCCACCAGAAAATCAAACACCCTGTGCGACTTCCACCAGGAACGGGGGCACAGGACGAAAGACTGCATCGGTCTCCGATAGGAGGTTGTCTGAATGCTGAACCAAGAGTTCCTGAAAGAGTTACTCAGCGACAAAGGAAAGCTTAACTTCGCGCGTGGGCGGGAAAAACCCCACGGCCCGCCAAGGCCGCCCTCACCAACGCGCACCATTGACATGATCATTGGAGGCAGCAATGACTCAGCTATCAACCACGTCAAATTCACCACCACCCACAAGTTAAAGCGAACCATCGGTCACGAACACCTTCGATAAGTCTGATGCTGATGGTTTGTGTTCTCCTCATTATGACGCATTAGTTATTACTTTACGAATAGTAGATACGAATGTCAAAAGGATCATGGTCGATGATGGAAGCGGCACATGTATCATTCATTCGAGAGTCCTTGCACTCATGGGACTCGAAGATAAAATAATTCCACATTGAATAACTCTAACAGGTTTTAATAATGCAGTGGAGAGAACCTCAGGTGAGGTGACGCTGCCCGTCCTGGCACTAGGAGTTACAATGGAAACAAACCTCCATGTGATGAACCAAGAAACGACGTACAACGCCATTCTCGGATGCCCATGGATACACGCTATGAGAGCCGTCCCATCCAGCTTCTATCAAGTAATCAAGTTCCCAACCCCATGAGGAGTGCACTGCATATGGGGAGAGGCCCAGGAATGCTATAAGATAGACCAAGATTACATGCATACCAAATAGCTCCAAGGAGCAAGCTCAGAAGCATAGCAATCAGCCCTGTCGGGGACCAAGGTCCATCCGACAGAGAATGCCATCGAAGATCCTGAGGAGGTTGAGGCTAGCAAGGCCATGAAAGCCTACATAGGCCACGTCTTATCAAATCCAGGTCAGTACCATAAATTTTTATCAAACCATGCAGATTTGTTCACCTTTTTTCATGCAGATATGCCAGGAATTCCGCGAGAAATCGCCTCCCACAAACTCAACGTCGACCAATTACACCCGCGTGTGCGGCAAATGAGAAGAAAATTCAACACCGCCATTAACGAAGCAGTGAGCGAAGAAGTGGAAGCTATTGGCCAATGGCTCCATCAGGGAATCCAAGTACCCGGAATGGATCGTCAACGTCGTAATGGTTAAGAAGAAAAATGGGAAGTGGCGGATGTGTGTAGATTTCACCGATCTAAATAAGGCCTGTCCAAAGGACTCTTTCCCGCTCTCCCACATCGACCAACTAATATATGCGACAACAGGGCACGAGATGCTAAGCTTCCTTGATGCATACTCCGGCTACAATCAGATAATTATGGCCGAAGAGGATCAGGAAAAGACAACTTTCATCTCTCATCAAGGGACATATTTGCGATAAAGTAATGCCCTTCGACCTCAAGAACGCATAGCCACTTACCAAAGGCTGGTAAGGCAATTTTCAAAGAACAGCTCGGCAAAACCATGGAAGTCTACATCGACGACATGCTGGTCAAATCATCAAGAAAGGAAAACCACCTAACCCACCTGAAGGAAGCCTTCGAAATATTAAAGAAATATGGCATGAATCTAAATCCTGAAAAATGCGCTTTCGGAGTAACCTCGAGAATATTTCTGGGATTTTTGGTATCACAAAGAGGGATCGAAGTCAACCCCGACCAAATCAAGGCCATAGAAGCCATCCCGAAAACACTAAGCAGCAAAACGCAAGTCCAAAAACTAACAGGTCGGATAGCCGCCCTCTTCAGATTCATCTCGCGCTCCTCCGATAGATGCCACAAATTCTTCAGTGTATTGAAGAAAGACCAGGGACTGCAGTGGAACACAGAGTGTGTAAAAGCTCTGAAAAGCTTGAAAGCATACTTATCATCACTGCCCCTACTGGCAAAAGACAACCCAGGTGAGCCGCTACTGGCATATTTGGCCGTATCAGAAGTTGCAGTCAGTGCCGTCCTGGTACGCAAAAATAAAGGTACACAATCTCCTATCTATTAGCAAAACCTTGGTGGATGCCGAAACCCGATATCCCCACCTTGAGAGGCTGGCGTTAGCACTCGTAGTAGCTTCACGAAAGCTACGACCATATTTTCAATGCCACCCCATATGGGTAGTAACAACCTTCCCCCCTAAGAAGCGTTCCACATAAACCCGAACTCTCAAGGCGACTCGCCAGATGGGCCGTTGAGCTCAGCGAGCATGACATTACATACCTCCCTAGGACCGCCATCAAGTCGCAAGTCCTAGCTGACTTTATCGACGACTTCAGCGCGGAAGTCTTGCCAAAGGCAGAACTCGAAGCACAACGCGCGTCCTCCAAAAATGACCTATGGGTCCTTTACACGGACGGCACCGCCAATGCATCGGGATCGGGACTGGGACTCATACTTGAAGTCCCCACGGGTGAAACAATTCGCCAGTCCATATGATGCCCGGATATAACTAACAAAGAGGCCGAGTATGAGGCCGTTATTGCAGGAATGAAACTGGCCATCAAGTACGGAGCTCGCCGAATTCTCCTCCACTACGACACCCAGCTTGTAGTGAACCAAGTCACTGGGACTTATCAAATCAAAGAACAGAGATTACTAAAATTACCAGTAAGAAATCCACAGACTGATGGCCATATTTGACGAATGCTGCTTCGAACAAATTCCCAGAGCACGGAATATCGAAGCGGATGGTCTGGCAAAGCTGGCTGCTGCCACCAAAAACATCAACAAAGAAAGTGTGGTCACACTCCTCCGCTCGGCTATCGACCACACCGAGGTACCTTCGCTAATCCTGACTTGGGACTGGCGTAACCAGTTCATATCTTATTTGCAGGACGGGGTATTACCCCCCGATAAAAAAGAAGTGAAGAAGCTTCGCATAAAGGCCGCCCGATACTGCATGATCAATGGAGACCTTTATAAAAGGAGGTTCGGTGGCCCCTTAGCCAAGTGCTTAGGACCCAAGAAAACAAGACTGGTGCTCGAAGAAGTACATGAAGGCCATTGTGGTGCTCATACTGTCAACCGTGCCCTCGTAAGAAGCATCATATATGCCGGCTACTATTGGCCCATCATGAAGAGAGAGGCAGCTGAGTACGTCCGACGGTGCGGGCAGTGCCAGAAGTTCGCCCCAATGATATACAAACCAGGAGAACCCCTCCATTCCGTCACCTCCCCATGGCCATTCATCAAATGGGGAATGGACATAGTCGGCCTACTACCCTCAGGACGAGGAAAGGTACGGTTTCTACTTGTTTTAACTGACTACTTCTCCAAGTGGGTTGAAGCAGGTGCATACGCACAAATACGCGAGCAAGAAGTCATCACCTTCATTTGGAAAAACATCATATTCCGTTTCGGCATCCCTAAAGAAATCAGCTGTGATAATGGATGCCAGTTCATTGGCAAGAAAACGATAGAGTTCTTCGAAAAATGGCGCATCTAAAGGATACTGTCCACGCCATACCACCCCGCCGCCAATGGCCAAGCAGAGTCCTCCAACGAAATAATTCTAAACATACTTAAAAAGAAGCTCGAAGATGCCAAGGGGCTATGGCCCGAACTAGAACCCGAAGTCTTGTGGGCGCATAGAACCACCCCCAAGTCCAGCACCGGGGAAACCCTATATTCACTAGTTTATGGAACCGACGCGGTCATACCCGTCGAAGTGGGCGAACCCAGCTTAAGGTACTCACACACCAGTGGAACAGAAAACGACATCAGCAGGTTCCAAGATCTCGACGAAGCCGAAGAAAGAAGAGAAATGTCCCACATCAGGATGGTGGCCCAAAAACAACAAATCGAATGATATTACAACAAAAGGGCAAAAATGAGGCCGCTCAAAACAGGGGACTACGTCCTCAAAGCCAAAATCTTGGCCTCAAAAGATCCAAGTGAAGGAAAATTTGACACAAATTGGGACGGACCCTACAAAATCACGGTGACAACCAGAAAAGGAGCGTTCCAGCTAGAGACAATGGAAGGAAAAATGCTCCAAAACAACTGGAACATCGCTCACCTCAAACGTTTCCACTTCTAAAAAGGTGTCACCTGAGTCGTACTATTTTTCCCTTACCCGAGTTTTGTCCCAATTGGGTTTTCTCGGGAAGGTTTTTAATGAGGAGGCAAGGGGGTCACCTGGAGATGTTTGCAGTGTAAGTGCATCATGTCGACCTCTCCATAGACTCTCCAAGCCAGACATGATACAGGGACTAAATTAGTGTCATCTCTAAGTGAATGTAGAGGCTACGGCCATCTCCAAGTGAATGTAAAGGCTATGGCCATCTCCAAGTGAATGTAAAGTCTACGGCCATCTCCAAGTGAATGTAAAGGATACGGTGATCTCCAAGTGAATGTAAAGGCTACGGCCATCTCCAAGTGAATGTATAGGCTATGGCCATCTCCAAGCGAATGTAAAGTCTACGGCCATCTCCAAGTGAATGTAAAGGCTACAGCCATCTCCAAGTGAATGTAAAGGCTACGGCCATCTCCAAGTGAATGCAAAGGCTACGGGCATCTCCAAGTGAATGTAAAGGCTACAACCATCTCCAAGTGAATGTAAAGGCTACGGCCATCTCTAAGTGAATGTAAAGGCTACGACCATCTCAAAATGAATGAAGTGGCTATGGCCATCGTTTCTTACCAGGCTACGGCCTTTATTTTCATATGGCTAAGGCCATCAGGCTACGGCCTTTATTTTACATGGCTATGGAATTCGTCTATATGGCTAAGGCCATCAGGCTGCGACCTTGGTTTTACATGGTTATGGCCATCGATCCTATGGCTAAGGTCATCAGGCTACAACCTTTATTTTACATGGTTACGACCATTCTTTAATATTTATAAGTCCATCAGGCTACAGCCTTGGTCTTACATGGCTATGGCCATCATTCATATGCCTAAGGCCATAGGATGCAACCTTTATTTTACGTGGTTACGACCATTATTTCATATGGCTAAGGCCATCAAGCTACGACTTTTATTTTACATGGCTATGGCCATCGTTTATATGGCTAAGGCCATCAGGCTACGGCCTTGGTTTTACACGGCTATGGCCATCGTTCATATGGCTAAGGCCATCAGGCTACGACCTTTATTTTACGTGATTATGACCATTATTCTATACGGCTAAGGCCGTTAGGCCGCGGCTTTAATTTTAGAAGGCTACGACCGCCTATTTTATACATCTAAAGCCAGCAGGCTAACTTTACATCACTATGGCCGACAACTTCCAAGAGGCTACGGTAAAAGAAAAGTACGACGACATGCCAAAAGGAAGAAAAAGTACTTACCACAAAAATTACATATTTTCGCCAAGGGGAACAAACACCCCTGATACAAAAGTCAGTATAAACAAGTATATTTACAAGGATCCTAAGAAACAACTACTTATCTAGCCCAGCCTGGCCCTTGGGTGGCCTGTCCTCATTACCGGGAGGGTACGCCCTGGAAATCCAAGAGCTAGATTCCAAGCAATTGATATCTGCCGAATTGCCTCCCTCCCGGGCCGGTGAATCAGGACCATGGCCCGCTGCCTCATGAGCGACTCTGACCAACCGGCGCTGACCCTCAACTTCCTCTTCAAACGCTCGGCCATCCGCCAGGAACTCCTCAAGCACGACCAACCTAGCCTCGGCATAAACCCACTTCTCGTGCGCTTCACAAGAAATATCAGCTTGCTCGAGAGCTCGTTTGAGCTCCTCGACCTCGGCCTTTGTGGCATCCATCTCCGTAGTTAAAGCCGCGACCTGGGTCCATTGTTCTGCCGCTTCCTCCGCCACCACGCAGCCAATCCGTAGCTCCTCATCCTTGGCCTGAAGAAGGACCTCCATCTCCGCGGTCCAAGCAACGGCGGCCATGAGCTGTTCATCAAACTCTCTCCAGCTCTGCCACTCTCTTCTTCAAATGTTCCTCGGACTCGACAAGACCCTCACGAACCACCCTAAAGTTAGGGTCCTGCTTATACATGTCGGCCAAGGTCTGGCGCGCCTCGCACGTTCTATCATACTTCTGCACCAGCCTGTTGTACCTGGCCATCTTCTCCTTCCGACGCCATTTCCTATCCACCTCCAAAATGAGAGTCTGGAAAAGAAACCAAGTAAGTACGAGAAAAATCAACCTCCAATAAATGCAAAGAGAAAGGTCATCAGGCAAAACAAAGGTATACCTGTATGGCCACACCTACCACCCGTTGGGCCAAAACTTTGTCGCTGAGTTCTGCTAGGGTCTCACGCTCAGCGCCAGCGCACAGAACTGTCATACTAGAGGCCGTCTCCTCACAGTTCTCCAGCAAGTTATAGTGACTTGGAATCACTATACGACGAGAAGATCGACCAGCCGCCATTTCAACCCGGTCCAAGGAGCCTCCTCCTCTGTTTGCACCCACTGAGGTCACTCCCGGGCCTGCCGCATCTGCGTCCTCACCTCTTCCCTCAGCGGCCTCTCTCCCAAGTATGGACCTCCTTGCTCGAATGGCCTCCGCCATAAAAACCGGCCTTGATTCAGAGCGGGGCGGCTTAACCTTCTTCGGTTGGGTGGCCACGACCTTACCGGTGATAATCCGACACCTCCTCGCCTCCAATGTCTCCTCCTCTTCATGATCCCCTTCCACGGAATGCGGAGCATGCTCAGTAGCGGTCGGTACAGCGGTAGATATCCCTACGGGGAAAATGTCAAGAACGGTCGCTGGCGCCTCCACGAGCATTGCCTCAGGTACAACCTTCGTCACGACCTCAGATGGTATCTCTGGGGCCGCTTCTGATGTACCCTCCTATCTTAATAGAGGCGAAGCACTGCCCCTGGAAGTACCGACAAAGATCAGATCCGCCTCATGATCAGATGACGTCTTAGAAGGACCGCCCGCAGTCTTCTTCTCCTTCTTCTGCTGCTTCTTCCTCCCCGCCTCCTTAGAGGCGGCCCGAACTACCAAAACACATGAGAGACGGGTAAGGAAATTATATGGGCTCCCAAACTGCAATAAAGATTAAGTAAAGCCGTTACCATCCGGTCCGTGGAGCCTAAGAAATTCAGTCCAAGAATGGCTCTCCTCTGCAAATGGTATCAGTGCCTGTACCCACGACCTAATATCGTCAACACTACGAGGGGGGGCGATCCGCCACTGCATGAAAATAAAGGAAAACTTTCGACAGTAAGAACCAACATAGTAAGGTCAAATGGTAAACATAGCGCACGACAATACTTACGTGCATCATTCCACACTTCTGGAAACCCATTAGGGTTGGACACAAGGTGCTCTGTACGGACGTAGAAGAACCTCGTCCAAAACTTACGATTGGCCTGGTCATCCACATGCGCCACGAAGCTTTTCTTGCCCCTACTCCTCAAGTGGAGCATCGAGCCTCTCATGAACACCACATTGAACATTTGCAAAAGGTAACGAATGGTCACCTCTTTTCCGGCCTTCGCCGCATAAACAGACACTACCCTGCACACCTTCAAGGCATACGGGGTAAGCTGGGCCGGACATACTCTGAACCAGCGACACAACTCCTTCGCTAAAGGATAAATTGGAAGGGTGTATCCAATCCGGAAGGCTTTTTCGTAGAAGGCACAGTACCCGGCACTGGGCACGTTAGCGTGATCTAGCCCTGTGGGAACCATATCGATGTTATTGGGAATGTCGTACGTCTCCCTGAGAGAGGCCTAGTGGGAAAACGTCACCTCACTATGCTCCCAAGGGCAGTCTTTATGCTTATTCAGAAAATCGCTCCTTTTGCTCATATCGCGTGGGAGCAGGTTGGTCGTTGATAGAGGAACAAAAACTTCCTCGCCTTCCTCATCGTCTGAAGATGACGAAGCCCTAATGGAAGCAACTGTTTTAGTCCTAGTGCCGTCATGATGACGTTTGGCCATAATGGAACTTGTAGGGAAAAAGTATTTCGCGTCTCGAGTTTGATTCCTGAGAACCAGAATCTCAGAGAAGAAAGGGCACAGGAAAAAGATAGAAGAAAGATGGGGAAGACACTCTTAGAAAAGGTTCGAAAGTTGAATCTAGTCCAAATCTCCCTCTATTTATAAGAAAAGGTACACGGAAATCGAAAGGGCGTGGTTCAAAAAATCAGCGCAGGAAACCCAAACGTCACGTCATAACCTGAATCGCCTCGGGAGCGGAAGTAATGATCACGCACGTGATAGATGACGTCACCTAGAAAAGAAGCTCCGAAAAAGGGAGTCATATGTCAACGGTTCGACCTCTCCATACACAAGCACGTCTCTTAATAGGGGTATCAACGGGAACGACCAAATTTCTATAGGCGTCGAGTATGTAAGTCCGTTTATTGGGAACACCCTTCAACTGCGTCCCCAATAAACGGAGGGACTATTTGTATTCGGAAAATTTGGTTCCTCACGCCTATATACTATCCGCATACGGCCCCGTTAATGAAAGCGGTCTTGGTAAGGATGGCCCAAGCAAGGTCGGTCTCACCCAACAAACGAACTAAGTGACATAACGCTGCAACGTCACATCAAGCTCTGACACTCGTATATCGAGGCTACTAACTCTTATACTCTTTTAGTATTATTTCGAGGAAGGTTCCTTAGTATATAAAGGGGACCTTCCCTTTGTAAAGGCTCATGTGTACTTCATTAGTGATAGTATACAACCCTCTCTCTCTCATTCTCTCTATCTCTCTTGTGCTAAATCTACTATTTACCTTATTGCTTTTATCCTACAATCTCTAGATCATATTACATTTGATTTCGATTAACCCAAATTATTTTTTGATTGTTTTCAGAGCTACATAAGTGTTCGAATAACTTTTTAGCCAAATAGATATATTTATCTTAGATTCTCAATTTGGTGCTTTAATTTAATTTGTTTGCCAATAACACCTTAAAACTAACAATGAAATAGAGATTCGTTACTAAGCACTTTTCTATTTAAATCCTTACTAAAGGTCAAGTGACTATAAGTTAATCGATTTACTGTAATACCATTTATTAAATAGTTGTACATAGAAATGATGCAAAAGGTTAAAATATAAACATCAAGTTAATGTAGTTTAATAGAATTATTTTAAGTTTTGCATATGAAGAGATCCATTACATGTATGCCGGTACAGTTATAAAGGTACTGCAAAGTACATTTACTTATAGGTTGTATCCATAATGTTTGTATCGAAAATTATGAATAAAAGAGTAGATTCATTATAAATCTCTTCCTCCCTCTTTATCCTAATAATGTTTGACAATTTTTGCTTCTTGATTCAAGTTAAATCATAAATAAATTGTAGGATATGATGAAATCGATGGATCCATTCACCAATCAAAGGTTGTAAGTTTGAACTTTTGAACAAAAAACCCTCTTAAGAAGACTCCTTCACTAATAATCTTGCACGATGCAGATCTAGATAAGTTGAGCCGATGAGTCCCGAATATCATATGGTTAAATATAAGAAGAGCATTTTAAAATACAATATTATTTGCTATATTTGATATGATATATTGCGACTCTCAATAATTTTCGTCTAGTTTTCGAAATTTAAAATTAATTACCTCTGGACTTGATCAAATGGCCCTCATAACTAGAAAGCACTTTTTGCATTATGATGTTGGCAGTATATAGCAATTTTGACAAGCTAATTCTTTCTTGTAATAAAAGGAAAGATATTTAGTTAATTGTCCCAAAGGATAAGGATAGTTCCACTTTTTCGACTAGGCATACACTGGATCACGATTGAAATTATTGGCTTTATTGTAGTTAATACTGTTATAATCGTTATTTACTTTTTCTTCTTTTGAAATCGGTTACAAGTCTAGATAGTGACTAACCACCAGTCATTTTTATCAATAAGTTTTCGAGTTACTTACATCATTAATAAAGTGTTTAGAATTTGTTACTCAAATATAGCCGATCTTAACCCTCAACTTTAATTGTTCATAATAATTGAAAGGAACTCTATTAGTAATATTAGTTTTGTAACTTTTATCACTTTAACAATAATAAATCATTTAACTACAATTTAGGGTTTTGATGTATTCTTCTCTGTCGAACTGATTTGTAACCATTTTATACTTTCTCTCATTATCGTTAAAAGAATAAATAAATCAAATCAAAATATTAACTCCATATTCTGCTAAATAAAAACTTTGGAAGGGATAGAGCATAACATTGTCCACCAAAAATTAGAATTACCTTATGAAAAATCATTGCAAAATTGCAGACTTTTGGAAAAGGGGCAGCTCGTTAAAATAGTAGTAGAATTTCTGCCCTTTCGTGATGGCATTAAAGACTGGTTCACGGATCATTCTAGAACTTTGTATTTTCAGGAACGAAAATTAATTTAATTTAAAAAAAAAAAGGAACCAGAAAAATAAGTTTGAGAGCTTAAGAAGAAACAAGGCGATGTCCCATCTTAAGCTTCCAAGGCAATATCCTTGTTGGACATGTGAAACTTCAGTTGGACACTTTGTTTCTATTCTACTTATTGCATATGAATAATGAACATCGATCTTCCTCTGCCATAACAGTTTCATTAATAAGTCAAGGACGGTTGAATAATAATTTATCAAAAAAAAATTGATCACCGGTCATGTCTTTTGAAACACATATTTTAGTTGTTAAAATGAGATTTTAAAATAAACTTCACCTACCAAGGTTAGGCACCGGCCATGGTGTGTTAGAGTTTTGGTTCGTTGTTTCACATTATTTGTTCACACTAGGGGTTAACTAGTATAAATAGGCCTTGTAATTCATTTGGTTATTATCAAGTTTTCAAGCAAGTATTGAGTGATCAATAGCTTGAGTGTAAGGAGTGTTTGTAAGAAATACTTTTCTATTTGAAGAGTTTCCGAGTTGTATTAATAAATTCATTTTCGGTATTCTTTTGTCTCCATAAATTATTTTTGGGAATCATTAATTTATTTTTTGGTTCCTGCATTTGGTATCAGAGCTAGTTTGAATCTTGTGAGGTGTTAGGAAATTGAGTCATGTCAGGCAATAACTCGATTCAGTTTCAACACCCAAAACTCAACGGTAAAAATTACAATTGGGTATCCAATTGAAAGTATATTTCTGATCACAGGCTTTATGGGAAGTGGTGGAAAATGGCTATGCCGAAGTTCTAGACGTCAAAGCGTTCGAGGCGTTGAAGAAGAAGGAAAAAGAAGCTTTAATTGAAACTCGGAAAAAGGGCCAGAAGGCATTGTACGCTATCATTCAGGCTGTCGATGAACTGGTATTCGAAAAAAATATCAGCAGCAGAGACGTCAAACCAAGCGTGGGTTATTCTTCAGAATGCCTACAAAGGTGACGATCGAGTGAAGTGGGTCCGGTTACAAACACTCCGTGCAGATTTTGAGTTCTTGTGCATGAAGGACTCAGAAAATGTTGCAAGCTACTTTGACCGTGTGCAGTCAGTCGTAAACCACTTGCGGGCTAACGGTGAATTGTTGGACGAGCAGAGGGTGGTAGAAAAAATCTTACGCTCTTTGAGCACAAGATTTAACTACGTAGTAGCTGCAATTGAAGAAGGTCAAGATACAACAACTATGTCGGCAGACCAGTTGTTGGGTTCGTTAAGTTCTCATGAGCAGAGAATGAACCAGACGGCAAGTAGCAGTAACCAAGAACAAGCTTTGCAAAGCAGCTATGTCCCAGGAAATCGCGGTGGCAGTCAAGGCAACAACAGCCATGGACGCGGTGGCGGACAAGGTAGCGGGCAAGGTGGAGGAAATTGGAAAAATAATTATTCTGCTAAAATTGACAAGTCCAAAGTCAAATGTTACCGGTGTCAAAAATTTGGGCATTACAAAAGGGAATGTCCGCGTGGCAACCGACACGGACGAACGCAGCAGGCGCATGTTGCAGAGGCAAGTGACAATATGGTTCTAGCATGCAACAATGGATAACCAAATAAAAATCACTAAGATATTTGGTTTCCTGATAGCGGTTGCTCGAATCATATGTGCGGACGCAAGGACCTGTTTACGAAGCTAGAGGAGTACGAAGGCGGTGAAGTCAACTTTGGCAACAAGACGAAGGTGAGTGTCAAAGGTAATGGTGCCATCAAAACCCAGTCAAAGGATGGTACGGATGTTACTGTCGCCGATGTTTTCTTCGTACCTGGGCTTTTCTGGAACTTATTAACCATTGGGCAACTTTCAGAAAAGGGGCACAAGATTCTTTTCCAAGACGGAGTCTGCACGATCCGGAGCAAGAACAACAAGTTAATCACGTAGGTAGAAATGGCCAAAAACCGAATGTTCGCTCTTACTCTTAATACGAAGGGAGTAATGAATTTTCAAGATGTGGAAATGGATAGCAATTGGCTATGGCATCTTTGGTTTGGTCACTTACACTTCAGAGGCTTGAAGTTGTTGGCACAAAAGAAGATGGTGACAGGTTTACCAGTGATTGATGTTCCAGATCGAACGTGCGAAGGATGTCTACTTGGGAAGCAGCACAAAGACGCGTTTCCAACAGGGAAATCCATACGGGCAGAGCAACCATTGGAGCTAGTACACACGGATCTGTGTGGCCCAGTTGAGGTAGAATCTTTTGGAAACAAAAAGTACATGCTTGTTTTCGTAGATGATTTTACAAGAAAAACTTGGGTTTATTTTCTGCGTGAAAAATCTGAAGCATTCGGAAAGTTTAAAGAGTTTAAAGCCTTTGTTGAAAAAGCAAAACGGCTTTAGCTTGAAGACTCTGAGATCCGATAGAGGCGGTGGATTTACCTCTAACGAATTTCATAATTACTGCAATTCCCAATGAATTCTTCGTCAGTTAACTGCCAGTTATACACCGCAGCTAAATGGTGTGGAAGAAAGAAAGAATAAGACGATCTTTGAGATGGAACGAAGCATGTTGAAGGCGAAAAGCTTACCAAAGGAATTTTGGGCGGAAATTGTTGCTTTTGCAGTGTTCGTGCTGAATCGGTGTCCGACAAAAGCTGTGCTCGAGAGGAATCCGCAAGAAGCGTGGAGTGGCAACAACCTGATGTTTCTTTGCTGAGGGTATTTAGGTGTATTGCATATCCCCATGTACCAAACGAACGTAGGAAGAAGCTAGATGATAAAAGTCAAAAGTGCATTTTTATTGGCTACAACGAAGGGACTAAGGGTTATAGACTTTATAATCATGTCAGCAGAGAAGTCATCGTAAGCAGAGATGTGCAGTTCGTAGAAGATGGAGCTTGGAACTTGAGCAGAAAAGATGACACTGGAAGAGGTGTGCTGATGAAAATAGAAGAGGCAGATGAGCAAAATGTCTTAACCTCAGAACCATCAGAAGATACTCCATCTCCGGAGCCAGTAGATATTCCATCTCCGCAGGCAGTAGAGATTCCATCTTCACGATCAGAAGAAGAAGTTGAACGAAAAGAGCGGCCTCGTCGACAAACAAACATGCCACCACGTTTCAAGGATTTTGATATGAGGAGAAATGAAGAAGGTGTTGACAATGACATCCGTCCCGACTTTACCGATGAAATATTGGTAAATTTTTATCTTTTTGCAGATTGTGATCCAGTTTCGTTCGAGGATGCTGTTGATAATGAAAGGTGGATCAAGGCAATGAATGAAGAAATTCATTCCATTGAAAAAAAGGACACATGGGAATTAACTTCTTTGCCAGCGGGAAAGAAGCCTATCGGTGTCAAGTGGGTGTACAAGACCAAGTATCGACCCGATGGTCAAGTGGACCGATTCAAAGCAAGATTGGTAGTCAAAGGCTATCGGCAAAAGCCTGGAATCTATTACTATGAAGTCTTTGCACCAGTGGCCAGAGTGGATACTATTCGCATGATAGTAGCACTTGCAGCTTAGAACAGGTGGAAGATCCATCAAATGGATGTCAAGTCAGCTTTCCTGAATGGCTTTCTTGAGGAGGAGGTCTATGTTGAGCAACCACCAGGTTTTGTAAGAAAAGGACAGGAGAATCAGGTCTACAAATTGAAGAAGGCATTATACGGACTGAAACAGGCACCACGAGCTTGGTATACACGCATTAATACGTACATGTTGCAGGCAGTATTCCAGAAGTGTCCTTATGAGCATGCATTATACATCAAGTCAAAAGTGAATGGCGACATGATGTTTGTATGTATTTATGTTGATGATTTGATTTTCACAGGCAATTGTGAGTCAATGTTTGCAGAATTCAGGGAGGCCATGACTAGTCAGTTCGAAATGACAAACATGGGGCTTATGTCTTACTTCTTGGGCATAGAAGTACAACAACGTAAAGATGGCATTTTCATTTCGCAAAAGAAATATGCCAATGATGTCTTGAAGAAATTCAAGATGGAATCTGTGACTCCAATTCGAACTCCAGTTGCTGAACGCCTGGAAATGAAGAAAGAAGGAAGCGGTGAGCTGGTTGATCCCACTTATTTCAAAAGCATAGTTGGAAGTCTGTGTTATTTGGCTTCAACTCGGCCAGATATTATATATGGCGTGGGAATTATTAGTCGATTCATGGAGACACCACATCAGTCACATTTTCAAGCGGCAAAAAGGATTTTGAGGTATATTAAAGGTATACATGATCATGGAATTTTCTATACCTACTCTGACAACTGCAGTCTAGTAGGATATACAGACAGTGATTGGGCAGGTAATGTGGAGACTCGAAAGAGTACTTCAGGTTATGCCTTCTTTATTGGGAAAGGGGTATTTTCATGGTCATCAAAGAAGCAACAAGTAGTTGCTCTTTCTACAGCAGAAGCAGAGTACATGGCAGCGACTTCTGCGCTTGTCAAGCAGTTTGGCTTCGAAGGATGCTTGGAGAGCTGAAACACAAGCAGATTGGTCCGACAAGAATTATGTATGATAACAGGTCAGGAATCGCATTAGCCAGGAATCCAGTATTTCATGGCAGAAGTAAGCATATCGGAATTAAGTATCACTACATACGGGATCTTGTTAAGGATGGTGAAATCGAACTTGAGTTCTGCAGATCTGAAGATCAAATAGCGGATATCCTTACAAAACCGCTGAGAGCAGAACTGTTCGAGAATCTGAAGTCAATGCTTGGTATAGGGAATTTTTGATAAATTAAGGGAGGCTGCTGAAATAATAATTTATCAAAAAAAATTGACCACCGGCCATGTCTTTTGAAACACATATTTTAGTTGTTAAAATGGGATTTTAAAATAAACTTCACCTACCAAGGTTAGGCACCGGCCATGGTGTGTTAGATTTTAGGTTCTTTGTTTCACATTATTTGTTCACACTAGGGGTTAACTAGTATAAATAGGCCTTGTAATTTATTTGGTTATTATTATATTTTCAAGCAGGTATTGAGTGATCAATAGCTTGAGTGTAAGGAGTGTTTGTAAGAAATACTTTTGTATTTGAGAGTTTCTAAGTTTTATTAATAAATTCATTTTCGGTATTCTTTTGTCTCCATAAATTGTTTTTGAGAATCATTAATTTATTTTTTGGTTCCTACAAGGACAATAGCACACTAAATATATAAACTTTTTGACACAACATGTTTGTTTTTACGTTTTTTTCTTTTTTCTTTTAAGGTCAATGATACAGTGAAAAATCCACAATTTAAATTCTCTCAGGTGTGTTTGGTATAATGGAAAATATTTTTCAAAATTTTTTTTCTTGGAAAACGAGTAGTAATCTTATTCATTTTTTGGTGTTTGGTACGCAAATTAAGGAAAGTGACTTCTTAAAAGTATTCATAAATAATTTAGATATAATAAAAATGAAGTCATAAACTTTCAAACCAATAATGTTCCGGACGCACAAATTTCATAAACTTTCGAACCGCTAAACTTTCAGAACCGCGGAATTTCAAACCCTAAACTTTTGGAACTTGTAAAGTTTGAGCTTTTAAACCGATAAATAATAAAACTAACACTAAAATATATATTTTAATTTTTTTTGGGGAGGGGGGGTGGCAGGTAGGGGGTTAGGGTGGGTGGTGCCGAAAAAATGAAAAAAACAGAAATTTGAAATTGCAAAAAAAAAAATAGGGTAAATTTTTTTTTTTTGGTAGGGGGGATGGAGGGGTATTAAGGTGGGTGGTAATGGAAAAACTGAAATTTGAAAAGAAAAAAAACCCCTTTTTCGGAGAGGGGGTGGGGTGCTTTGGTGAAGGTGGGGAAGGTTGAGCAGGAGCTTTGAAAAATATTTTTCCCTTCTCTTGATAAGAAAAATATTTTCCTCCAATTGAAGGAATATGAATTGATAAAAAAAATATTTTTCAAAACATTTAAACCAACCAAACATAAAAAGATTAAAAACTATTTTTCAAAAAATATTTTCCTTCGTACCAAATACACCCTCAATTTTAAATTTTACCTCTGCCAAATATTAGGTTTTGTTTTTTACCTACAAACTGCGACAAAAGGCTAAATTAAAATTCTTGGCTCAACAAATCCAGTCGCAGCAGTCTATTAATATGCAATAAGCACAACACGAGCATTCACGGATTTGTTTTGAGTACCCACGAATTTTGGCTATGTAGACCCCATTTGGTACTCAAAAACTGTCCAACTAAATGATTGAATACATTATATCTATATCTTATATATAATCCTTATTTACTTCACAATTTACATATAGTTTATTTTCTCACTTATCACTTTATAATGAGACAAGGTAAAATATTATTGAGGAAGATCGTGGGTTAACTAGCATACAATTATACGCAAAATAACACTATTAATAATTCGGGAAAAAGTGATAAGCTTTGGTCGCTTTTTGGCTACCAAAAAGCGACCAAAGGTGTCTGGTAGCTATATTGATGATCCCTTTTATTTAGGGACCAAAGTTGGTCGCTAATTTGGTCTTTAATTTAAATGGATCTATTTTTCCGGATATTGACTATAAAGACCAACTTTGGTCGCTTTATTAATTTAATAATATAATTTTTGCGACCAAACTTGGTTTCTAAATAAAAAATATTATTTATTTATTATTAATCATTAAAAAGCGACCAACTTTGGTCGTTAATCCAAATATTATATTTTAAAATATGGAAACTAGAGACCAATATTGGTCGCTATTTTATTCAATTATTTATTTATTTGATTAATTTAGCGACCAACTTTGGTCCCTAAATACATGAATTTAATTTAATTTTTAACTAATAGCGACCATGTGGTCGCTATATCACCAGAAATATATTTTTTCTTAAAGAAATAACGACCAGACGTGGTCGATTTTTGAAGAAATCTGGGAAAATAGCGACCAAAGTTGGTCGCTATTCTCCAGAAAATATGAAAAGCGGGCAAATAGAGACCAACTTTGATCGCTTTTCTGTGTATTATTTTTTCAGAAACGCCCTGTTTCTGCAGCTACACCACCTGCCAGTCATACCAATTTCCTAAATAGGCATTTTATGCCAACAACAATAACAATAAAAAGCAATTAAAAGCAACAAAGAATAAAGTTTAATAGAACTAATACACTAAGCTAACAAAACTAAGTTAACGCTTATTACAAACCCATTCTAATTTACATACCAATTTACTATTGTGTTAGTTCTCTTTAGTTCGAAAGCTTGTAATAAGCGTTAACTTCATTTTGTTAGCTTAATGTATTAGTTCTACTGAACTTTACTCTTTGTTGCTTTTAATTGATTTTTATTATTATTGTTGTTGGCATAAAGTACCTATTTAGGAAATTGTTATGACTGGCAGGTGGTGTAGCTGCAGAAACAGGGCGTTTCTGAAAAAATAATACACAGAAAAGCGACCAAAGATGGTCTCTATTTGGTCATTTTTCAAATTTTCTGGAGAATAGCGACCAACTTTGGTCACTATTTTCCCAGATTTCCATGGGAAATATTTTTCAAAACAATATTTTATTGAAAAACAAGTAGTAATCTTATTTATTTTTTGGTGTTTGGTACGCAAATTAAGGAACGTGACTTCTTAAAAGTATTCATAAATAATTTAGATATAATAAAAATAAGTCATATACTTTCAAATCAACAACCTTTCGAACCCATAAATTTCATAAACTTTCGAACCGCTAAACTTTTAAAACCGCTGAATTTCGAACCCGTAAACTTTGAAACTTGTAAAATTTGAGCCTTTAAACCGATAAATAATAAAGTTAAAATTAAAATGTATATTTAAATTTTTTTTGGGGAGGGGTGGCGGCAGGTAGGGGTTGGGGTGGGTGCCGCAGAAAAATGAAAAAAACAAAATTTTGAAATTGCAAAAAAAAAAAAAATCAAGGTAAACTTATTTTTAGTAGGGGGATGGAGGGGTAGTAAGGTGGGTGGTAACAGAAAAACTGAAATTTGAAAAAAAAACTTTTTCGGAGAGGGGGTGGGGTAGGTTGGTGAAGGTGGGAATGCTGATAAGAAGTTATGAAAAATATTTTTTTTTCTCTTGATAAGGAAAACATTTTCCTCAAATTGAAGGAAAATAAATAGTCACAACCCCAACCCGGTCGTGATGGCGCCCAACACATTACTAGACAAGCCCGACAAATTACACTCAGACTCTGAGCTACAAGCTCACATCCTTTACTCACAATTCGTTAACAACGTAGAGAAAATTGAAACTTTTGCAGTTATATAGAAAACATCCCAAATAACCAGTACATAGCAACCTCCCACAGATCTGGGGGTCACGAGCTAAGAGCATCTACCAGAATAGCGTAATAATACTGTAATATATCATAATCTGAGTACGCGAAAATATCAAAAATACAGAAATAGTGGAGGAGTCGAGTCATGCGGACGCCATGCAGCTACCTCGACAAGCTCCGGAGAATACTCTGAAAATCAGCTAAAAGATCAACTCTGCCCTGAGGTACCTGGATTTGCACACATGGTGCATGGAGTAGAGTGAGTACTTCCAACTCAGTGAGTAATAGCAAAAAAATAACAACTGAATGAAAGAAATCCGGTAAGAACACTATACAATTATATTTTCTGCAGTAAAGATGGTAAATAAGTACCAAACAGGGAGAAGAATCTGATAAATACTTTCCTTTCCGTCCGACCAGTAACTAACACCGCTGCGGTGCGCAGCCCGTTCCAACACCATATACATATACATATATGTATATACATACATATATACATATATATATATATATATATACATACATATATACATATATATATATATACATACATACATATATACATATATATATATATATATATATATATATTTATATATATATATATATATATATATATATATACATACATATATATATACATATATACATACATATATACATATAGATATATATATATATATATATATATATATATACATACATATGTATATATACTGCTGCAGCACGTTGCCCGATCCAATTTATATAGTTGACTGCGCTCACTGGGGGTGTGTACAGACTCCGGCGCGCAGCCCGTTCCAACACCATATACATATACATATATGTATATGCATACATATAAACATATATATATATACATACATATATACATATATATATATATATACATACATATATACATATATATATATATATATATATATACATACATACGTATATACATATATATATATATATATATATATATATATATATATATATATATATATATATATACATACATACATACATATATACATATATATATATATATATACATACATATATACATATATATTTATATATACATACATATATACATATATATATATATATATACATACATATATACATATATATATATATATATACATACATATATATATATATATACTGCTGCAGCACGTTGCCCGATACAATTTATATAGTTGACTGCGCTCACTGGGGGTGTGTACAGACTCCGGAGGGGCTCCTTCGGCCCAAGCGCTATAATACTGCGGCGTGCAGTCCGATCCATATACCACTGCAGCGTGTAGCCCGATCCATATATCACGGGGCGTGCAGTCTGATCCATATATCACTGGGGCGTGCAGTCCGATCCATATATCACTGCGGCGTGCAGCCCGATTCATATAAAATACTACTACGGCGTGTAGTCCGATCCAATACATGTATATGTATATATTGCTGCGGCGTGCAGCCCGACCCGATGTATATATATATCAATTAGCCTCACTACGGAGTCCTTCACCCCCTCCCCCCAGTAAATATAGACTTGGCCACTCGGGCCCACTCAGCTAAGACGGGTATTCAACCTTAGGTATTGCTCATTCAGGGTGCAAGTTACAAAGTCCGGTTTATTTCATGATCTACAGTCAAAAGTCAGGACAGATGGTATGTGTCCAATAGGTAAAGTGAGGTCAATCAGCTCAACATGCTCCATAGGAGTTCTACAGATCGGCACAAGGCCCCAAACATGGCAACAAGCCCCACATATACGAGCACAAGCTTAGTCTCAGTCAAGAAGTACAATAAGTCATCAATCGGGATGGACCAAGTCCGAGTCCCCATCAGATACATCACCACGCTCATCACAAGATGCATGTCTCCTCTCTACATTGCACCGTATAGTGCAAATACGAGGTTTCAAACTCTCAGTATATCCTTCATAACCATTATTCACCTCGAACCGGCCAAAATCCTAGATTTCCTTCCGCTTTCCTCGCACATCGACCTCCTTGAGTGTGGAATCTGATCAAAACCACAAGAAATATGTTATAATAAGCTAATGGAACATAACCCAATGGAAAAAACTCAAAAAATACCCAAAAATACGAAGTTGGCAAAACCCGAGCCTTGGGCCCACTTCTCAAAGTATTACAAAATTTACACCACCGTAATCCTCGTCTCTCCACGAGTCTGTACATATAAAGTTCATCAAAATCGGTGTCCAAATAGGCCATTAGATCCCCAATTTTCATTTCAAAAACCAAGTCCTAGTTTCTTCAATTGTTACCCAAATTTCAGAGAATTAATGGATGATTCTTCGATTAAATGACGTATTTAGGCCACGAGACTTACCTCCAATCATTTCCAGTCGAAATCCCCTTCAAAGTATACCAACAAGCTCTCAAGGTGGTGCAAAAATGGAGGAAATAATGATGTGTTCACAACTGAAAATTTTCATTAAAAGCCTTCTGTCTAGGTGATTTTTCTTCTGCGCGATCACGTACCTCCAGACGCGCCCACGCTAAGTGATCGCGATGCTTCAGCTGCCACACCTACGTGATCGCAACCAAAGCCACGCGAACACGAAGACCAATACCCCAGGACTACGCGATCGCAACCCAAGTCACGCGATCGCGATGGCTAAATTCCTGCTGCATTGTTGCTGCAATTTCTGCAGATTTTCTTAAGTCCAAACTTCCCGGTAATCACTTGAAATCACCCTGAGGCCCCCCGGGACCTCAACCAAAAACACCAACATACCCCAAATCATCATAAAAACTTGTTCCAATCATATAAAACATGACCAACAACACAAAAATCATCAATTCACGACGGGTTCAAGCCTAGCTTAAACTAAAACTTCCGAAACTCGCATTCGATCAAAAACCCGACTAAACAACGTTTGATTGACCTGAAAATTTGCAGGTATATCCAAAATCACCTAATGAAGCTACAACAGCTCTTGAAATATGCCATTCTGACCCCCCAGATCAAAATATCACCTAACAACTGGAATTCGCCAAAATTCAAACTTAGTCAATTAAAGCCTAATTCTACACCGGACCTCCAAATTAAGTTCCATTTTCACTCCCAAGTCTTAAATCACCACCCGAAACTAGCCGAATCGTCGAAAATCCAATCCGAGCCCTATAGTTCATAAGTCAATATCTGGTTGACTTTTCCAAACTAGCATTCTCTTAAAGAGACTAATTGTCTCATTTCCAATCACTCAGTTCAAACTCTACAAACACATATAATGAAACATATAAAAGCATAAAATGGGGCGGTAACTCACATGACGATTGGCCGGGTCGTCACATCCTCCCCAACTAAAACAAATGCTCGTCCTCGAGTGGGTCAAGAAACATACCTGGAGCCTCAAACAAATGAGGATATCTACTCTGCATCTCCTGCTCGGTCTTCCAAGTGGCCCCCTCCACGGGCCGAGCTCTCCACTGGACCTTCACCGAAGCTATGTCCTTTGATCTCAACTTTCGAGCCTGTCGACCCAAAATAGACACTGGCTCGACATCATAGGTCAAGTCCTCATCCAAGTGGATCGTGGAGAAGTCTAATACATGAGATGGGTCCCCAAAATACTTCCTGAGCATAGAAACGTGGAACACTAGGTGGACGCCCGATAAGCTGGATGGCAAAGCAAGCATATAGGCAACCTCTCCAATCCTCCTGAGTATCTCAAAGGTCCAATGAACCGCGGACTCAGCTTCCCCTTCTTTCCAAACCTCATCACGCCTTTCATAGGCGAAACCTTCAACAAAACCTTCTCTCCCACCATATAAGATACATCCCCAACCTTCGGGTCCACATAACTATTCTGACGCGACTGAGCCGTACGAAGCCTCTCCTGGATAACTTTCACTTTCTCTAAGGCATCCTGAATTGACTCTGTCCCCAATAGTCTAGCCTCGCTGGGCTCAAACCAGCCAACTGGAGATCTACACCATCTCGCATATAAAGCCTCATACGACACCATCTGAATGCTGGACTAATAACTGTTGTTATAAGAAAACTATGCAAGTGGCAAGAACTCAGCCCAAAACCTCCAAAATCAATAACGCAAGCACGCAACATATCCTCCAATATATGAATAATACGCTCGGACTGTCCGTCCATCTGAGGGTGAAAAGCCGTGCTCATCTGTATCTGAGTGCCCAACTCCCGATGAAACATCCTCCAGAACTGGGAAGAAAACTGGGTACCCCTGTCTGAGACAATAGATACTGGAACCCAATGCAACCGCACAATCTCACGGATGAAAATCTCTGCTAACCGCTCCAAAGAATAAGTGGTACACACCGGAATGAAGTGCGCATACTTGGTCAGCCTATCCACAATCACCCAAATAGAATCAAAGTTCCTCGAGGTACGAGGGAGACCACTCACAAAGTCCATAGTAATCCTCTCCCATTTCCACTCTTGAATATCCATCTGCTGAAGTACACCACCGGGTCTCTGATGTTCATACTTGACCTGCTGACAGTTGAGACGCATAGCCACATAACTCACAATGTCCTTTTTCATTTTCCTCCACCAATAATGCTATCTCAAGTCCCGGTACATCTTCGTGGCACCCGGATGAATAGAATACCGCGAGCTGTGGGTCTCCTCTAATATCAACTCTCGGAGCCCATCCACATTGGGAACGCAAATCCGGCCCTGCATTCGCAACATACCATCACTACCAATAGTCACATCTCTAGCATCATCATGTTGGACCCTGTCCTTCAGGACAAGAAAATGCGGGTCATCATATTAGCGCTCCCTGATGCGATCATACAAAGAAGACCGGGAAACCACACAAGCCAATATCCGACTGGGCTTAGAAATATCCAACCTCACCATCCGATTATCCAAAACCTGAAAATCAACTGCAAGGGGCCTCTCCCTAACAGGAATTTATGCCAAGCTACCCATACTCAACGCCTTTCGGCTCAAAGCATCGGCCATTACATTGGCCTTCCTCGGATGATACAATATGGTAATATCATAATCCTTGAGTATCTCAAGCCACCTCCGTTGTCTCAAATTGAGGTCATTCTGCTTAAACAAGTGCTGAAGACTACGATGATACGTCAACACCTCAAAGGATACGCCATATAGATAGTGTCGCCAAATCTTCAAAGCATGAACTATAGCAGCCAACTCCAAGTCATGAAAAGGGTAGTTCTTCTCATTGGGCTTAAGCTGACGCGAAGAAAACGCAACAACTTTACCCTCCTGCATCAATACACATCCGATCCCAACTCTCGAAGCAACCCAATATACCGAGTAAGAGAATGAAGCTGATGGAAATACTAGAACTGGAGTTGTAGTCAAAGCTTACTTGAGCTTTTAGAAGCTCTCCTCACACTCATATGACCACACAAACGGAGCATTCTTCTGTGTCAACTTCGTCAAAGGTGAAGCAATAGATGAAAATCCCTGCATGAACCTGCGGTAATAACCCGACAAACTGAGGAAACTCCGAATCTCAGTAATGGAGGACGGTCTGGGCCAACTCTGCACCGCCTCGATCTTCTTTGGGTCAACCTGAATACCATCACTGGACACCACGTATCCCAGAAAAGCTACGGAACTAAGCCAGAACTCGCACTTGGAGAACTTTGCATAAAGTTTCTCCTCTCTAAACCTCTGCAATACCACCCTCAAGTGTTGCGCGTGCTCCTCCTTGCTACGCGTTTACACCAGTGCGACAAAAGGCTAAATTATTTCTTGGCTAAGAAAATCCAATCGCAGCAGTCTATTAATATGCAGTAAGCACAACACCAGCATTCAGAGATTTGTTTTGAGTACCCACGAATTTTTGCTATGTAGACCCCATTTGGTACTCAAAAACTGTCCAACTAAATGATTGAATAAATTATGAGTGTGTTTGGTACGAAGGAAAATATTTTCTAAAAAATGTTTTTCACTTTTTCCATGTTTGGTTGGCATAAATGTTTTGGAAAATATTTTCCTTATCAATTCATTTTCCTTATCAGAAGAAGGGAAAATATTTTCCAAACCTCCTTCTCAACCTTCCCCACCCTCACCAACCTATCTCACCCCCCGTCCAAAAAAAAGTATTTTTTTTAAATTTAATTTTTCCGTTATCACCCACCTACTAACCCTCCATACCCCTCCCCTCGCCAAAAAATATATTTTTTACCTTATTTTTAAAAATTTTAAATTTCTATTTTTTTATAATTTTTCTGCACCATCCACCCCACCCGCACTACCCCCACCCTCACACCCCCACCACCTACCTCCCGAAAAAATAATTTTTCTTTTTTTTGTAATTTAAATTTTGGTTTTTTTTCGTTTTACTGCCCCCATCCCCGGCCCCCACCACCCCTTGCCCCCTCGCCCCTCCCCCTGAAAAAAAATTTAAATATGTTTTTCAGTTTTAATTTTATTATCGGTTTAAATGCTCAAAATATTGCAAGTTCCAAAATTATGAGTTAAGAGGTTTATGTATTTGGAAGTTTACGGTCTTAGAAATTATAAAGTTTACGGGTTCGAAATTTCATGGTTTTGAATGTTTAGCGGTTCAAAAGTTTATGAAATTTGTGGGTCCGGAAGGTTGTTGGTTTAATAGTTTAGGGCGTCATATTTATTATATCTGAATTATTTATGGATACTCTTGTGAAGTCATTTTCTTTAATTTCCGTACCAAACACCGGAAAATGAATAGGATTACTACTTGTTTTCCAAGAAAATATTTCTTGGAAAATATTTTTCATGAAAAACATTTTCCGTTATACCAAACACACCCTATTTCTATATCTTATATATAATCCTTATTTACTCCACAATTTACATATAGTTTATTTTCTCACTTATCACATTATAATGAGACAAGGTAAAATATTATTGAGGAAGATCGTGGGTTAACTAGCATACAATAACACATAAAATAAATAGAGAAAGAAAAAATAGCACAATGATGTAATGAGGTTTGGCTAAGCCTTGTCCTCATAGCAGAAACAAAGAGCTTTTTACTATAATAAAAAGGATTGCACAATTTCCATTTAAATCTTAAGAAGTCCCAAACCTATGAGAGAAATATTTTCCTAATCCTACAATGACAATTATTATCCTTTACTAAATCTATTAGAATAATAAATTTTCTAAACGTATAGGGGTTATGAGTTTTCTAAAAATACAATGGAATAAACTCAAGACATAAATAACTAATACATTCTACAAAATTTTAGCAACTTTGCACTGCCTTTGAAAATTTCGGTACGTAAGAGTCTTAATGGGCGTTTGGACATAAAAATTGTAAAATTTCGGAAAAAAGTAGAAAAATAATAATTTAAGATGGTATTTAAAAATGGGTAAGCATAATTTACATCCCTTAAGTTTTGTTTAAAAATCAAAGTCATCATCCAACTTCGAACAATTATTATACTGCTCATATCAAAGGTGACTTCTTTAAATGCCTATTTTGTTGTAATGATCTGACCGATTGTTTTGAGCATTAGCGCTCCATTCAGCTATATTAACTATTGAGTAGCTTCATATGATGTATTATGACTTGTGTGTATCGTCGTTTTCATTTTTCAGGTGTTTCAGAATTAGATTGGAAGAATTTCATGTTTGAAACTTTAAGTTGGAAGAATTGACCAAGTTTGACTTTAGAGTAATTTATCCCGGATCAGAGTTTTGATAATTTTGTTAGATCCGGATGGTATTTTTGGACCTGGGTGTATGCCCCAAATTTCATTTGGATATTTCTAGAAGGTTTCAGCGCTAATTAGCGAAAGTTAGAAATTTGAAAGCTTGGAATGTTCATAAGTTTGACCGAGAGTTGATTTTGTGTGTAGAACCACTCGTTGTCTCATGAGTTATCGTCCCGTTTTTCAAATTTTTAGCTTCTTTATGCTTCACTATAGGTATTGTGTGACCGACTCAATTTATATTGGTTTTGGTAGAAAATGAGACACTTAGTCTCTTTAAGGAAGGTTTGGTTTGGAAACGTCAACCGGATATTGACTTATGAGTTAGAGGGTTCGGACATGATTTTCGATTATTCAGTTAGCTTCAGGGGATGATTTGCGACATAGGAGTATGATCGGAAGTGGTTTTGAGGTCCGGTGGAGAAGTTAGCTTGTTTTGGCGAAGTTACTATTTTGGCAATTTTCGGTTGGTAGGTGAGATTTTGATCCGAGGGTAGGAATGGAATTTAGAGAGTTGTAGTAGCTTCTTTAGCTGATTTGAGATGTGTGTGAAAAATTTCAGGTTATTCGGATTTGATTTGGTTGGGTTTTTTATCGAATGCGTATTTCGAAAGTTTTAGAAGAAATTAGGCTTGAATTCTATGAGAATTGATGATTTTAGTATTGTTGGATACGTTTTAATGATTGGAAAGAGTTTGGATGATATTTTAGGATGGGTTGGCACTTTTGGTTGAGGTCTCGGGGGCCTCGTGGTGATTTCGAATGGTCAAACGGACCGATTCTTGCATTTGGGAGTTGCAGAGTCCAGCTGATGTGTTGCAGAGATATTGTTCATCACGATCGCAGAGGAGTGTTGCGATTGTGTAGAGGAAAATTAGAAGGCTGGGACTTTGTTCATCGCGTTCGCACCCAGTGGTTCGAGATCACATAGAGTTGGAAGGCAAAGCTTCGCGTTTGCGGAAGGCTTCATGCGTTCGCATAGAAGGATCTGAGGTTCCGTTGGCTTTGTTCTTCGCGTTCACGGCATAAGGCTCGCATTCGCATAGTATCAGTTAGAGCATTGCTTTCGCGTGTGAGTCAATGCGTTCACGAAGGGTAAAATAAGGCGGTGGAATTTTTGTGCATCGCGAACGCGAGAAGGCCCTCGCATTCACATAGTATAAATTGTCACTTGGGCAAAATAGTTTTAAAACATTTCTTCCGTGCGTCTAAGTTATTTTACACTATTTTGAGCATCTTGAGATCTTTTTGGGAGGAATTAAAGAGGGTTTTGATTAGGATTGATTGGAGGTGAGTCATCTGAACTAAAAACATGATTTAATTGTGAAATCTACCTTGAAATTCATGAAACCTTAGCAAAAAGGGGAAGAACTAGGGCTTGAGTTTTTGAATTTTAAATTGGAATTTGAGGAAGAATTTGAGATCGAATTTGAGAGTTCTTGATATGTATAGACTCGTGACGAGATAAGAAACCCGTTCATGTGAAAAGTTTTGAGCATCGAGAAGTGGGCTCGGGGCTCGTGTTTTGCCAATTTCGAAATTTTTGAAATTTTTCGATTGTTTTCGATTGGGTTTTATTCCCTTAGAATATTGTGATATATTCGTTGTGGTTTTGATCAGATTGGACGCTCGAGGAGACTGATTTGAGAGGCAAGGGTATCACAAGCTAGAGTTTTGGCTGGTTTGAGGTGAGTAATGATTATAAATGATGTCCTGAGGGTTTGAAACCCCAAATTTGCACAACGTAGTGCTATGTTGAGTTGAGGCACACGTTGTATGATGAACGTGGAGCCTGTTGCTATGAGGATTGTGACTTGATCCATCCCGTTTATGATTTTTACCGTGTTTTTGACTAAGTCTTGTTTATTAATATTATGATTTGGGCTAGTCGCCATGTTTGGGCCCTTGTGCCAACATATAGAACCCTTAGGGGCACTTTTACTGATTATTCTCACTTTACTATTTAAAAATCATATCCTCAGCTTGTTTCCAACCGATTAACACAAAATGAACTAGTTTTTGAAATGTTAACCTTAAAGGAAAGTTCTATGCAAGCTGAGATACCTATTATATATTTGTATGCCCGAGAGGCTGCGATTATATTGATTGAGAGGGGTTGAGAACCCAAAAGTGGGAATGTTTTATATGTTATGGATCGGGCTGCACGCCACAGCAATATACTTATATGGATCGGGCTGCACGACACAACAAATGTATATATATTTGGATCGGGCTACGCGCCGCAGCGATATAGCGCTTGGGCTGTAGGAGCCTCTCTGGAGTCTGCACACCCCTGTGAGCGCATTCAACTATTATTATAGATTGGGCTATGCGCCACAACGATATACGAATCGGGCTGCACGCCGCAACACTATGTTTTATGAGTTCAGTTAGTATGAAGAGTATATAAATGGAGCACGGAGGAAAAGTAATAAATAAATGAACAATATGCTCGAGGAGAAAATTTTATACTTGATTAATACCTGGTTTTAAATGGTTTAAGGAATTTTACTCGATTTCTTCATTATTTGTTTTTTATTACGCGATTTTATACTGTCGGTCATTATTTATTTTTATTACTCACTGGGTCGGGGTATTCACATTACTCCCTGCAATGTATGTGCAGATCCAGGTGTTCCTGAGGTGTAGTACGGGCTTTTCCTGCGGTTCAGATTTCACCAGAGTTATCAAGGTAGTTGCACGACATTCACAGACCCGATATTCTCCCTCTATCTTTTTACATTTCAGTACTCTAGACTTTCTATGTAATAAGATTTGATATCTTGTATTAGAGGCTCAGACTTGTGACACATGATCATTTGGGGCTTTTGTAGAGATATTGTCATATATTCTTCCGCATATTTCATGTACTAATTAGACTCTCTTTGGTGTTAAATTGGCATAAAATTCTAGTAAATGATAATGAATCAATATAAAGGGATTGTGAGTGTCAAATGGTTGGGCTTTCCTAGCATTGTATTGGGCGCCATCACGACCAGGGTTGGGGTCGTGACAAGATGGTAACAGAGCCTAGGTTACTTGGTCTCGTGAGTCAAGAGGCCGTTTAGTAGAGTCTCGCGGATCGGTAAAGAAACGTCTATATTTATCCTCGTGAGGCTGCAGAACCTTTAGTAATATTTCATATCTTGAAATTCTTGTCATGCATCTTTGTTGATCTGAGAATAAAACATTTGTATTATATTCTCTCGAAGATGGCGAGGATTCGTGCTAGCGAACAAGTCGGACGACCAACAGTACCACCCACTAAGGCCACTAGAGGTCGTGGGCGCGGTCGTTGTTGTGG
This sequence comes from Nicotiana benthamiana, assembly GCA_034376525.1. Lineage (NCBI taxonomy): Eukaryota > Viridiplantae > Streptophyta > Magnoliopsida > Solanales > Solanaceae > Nicotiana > Nicotiana benthamiana. The sequence goes on along the minus strand of CM067340.1, from coordinate 55,687,145 downwards.
CAGAGGCAGATTAGTGAGGGCAGCACCCGTTGATCCACCGGCTGCCCCAGCTCCAGATCAGGCTCTAGAAGCAGTACCAGCTCAGGCAGCAACAACGCCTATTGTGATTCCGGGTCTATAGGAGACCTTGGATTAGTTCTTAGCAGTTTGCACAGGTCTAGCTCAATCCGTTTCAGCTACCATAGTAGCACATACTTCACACGCCGGAGGAGGCAATCAGACCCCCGCTACTCGCACACCTTAGCAGGTAGTGCAGGAATTGTAGACACCGGGAGAACTTCTAACTCAGCCGGTTGCACCAGTTCAAGACTTTGTGGTTCCAGCTATTCCAGACGATGAGCAGCATTGCCTTGAGAGGTTTGCTAGGCTCAAGCCTCCTTCATTCAGTGGTGTTGAGGGAGAGGATGCCCAGGGTTTTCTTGATAAGTGTCAGCGTATGCTTCGGACAGCAGGGATTCTTAAGACTAGCGGTGTGGCATTCACCACTTTTTAGTAAACTGGGGCTTCCTTCACTTGGTGGGAGGCGTATGAGCGGTGTAGGCCGGCATGTGTAGCGCCTTTGACTTGGTAGAAGTTCTCCACTCTCTTCTTGGAGAAGTATATATCTCAGTCCCGCAAGGAGGAGCTTCATAGGCAGTTTGATTGGCTAAAGAAGAGAGATATGACTGTGTCTCAATATATTGTGAGGTATTCTCAGTTGTCTTATCAAGCCAGGTGGATGGTTCCTACCGATTTCGAGAGGATCAAGAGATTTATCGATGGCCTTAACTACCATCTCTGTATCTTGATTACTAGGGAGAAAGTTTTGGGTGTTCCCTTCAAGGAGGTGGTTGATATTGCTCTTGAGATCGAGATGGCTTGCCGGCAGGACAGAGAGGAGCGGGAGGCCAAGAGGCCTCGAGGTTCTGGCAGTTGTAGTGATTCTCTGTCTAGGGGCCAGTTCCAGCAGGGTAGATGTCGTTCTTTTAGGCCCCCTCAGTCGGCTTGTCCAGAGTATTGTGAGGCATCTTCAGGCCGTGGTTTTCAGTGTTCTCATCAGGTCCAGTCATCACTCAGCACCCTCCCAGCTCAGATTTCCTCTTGTGCCCCATCAGTCCAGGGTTCTTCCATGACAAGTCTTTCTACTGGTTTTTCTGGTTCCAGGGTTCCCTTCAGTCCCTACCTCCAGCACCGGGTAGTTGTTATGAGTGCGGAGATTTTGGGCATATGAGGAAGCAGTGTCCTCGACTTCATGATAGCCAGTATCAGTAGATGGGTGTGCCATCGTCTTTTGCCCCAGTTTCTTTACCACCTTCCCAACAAGTTAGGGGTGGAGGTCAGGTAGCCAGGGGTCATCCCAGAGGTGGATGTCGATCGTGCGGTGGACGGGCTCATTTTTATGCTATTCCAAGCAGGACAGATGCCATTGCTTCAGATGCTGTTATTACAGGTATTGTTTTAATATGCCACAGAGCTTCCTCTGTATTATTTGATCACGGTTCCACCTAATCATATGTGTCTTCATATTTTGCTCGTTATTTAGGTACGTCCCTGGTGTCTCTTTCTTTACCTATTCATGTATCTATCCCGGTGGGTGACACTGTTGTTGTGGACCGTGTATATCGGTCATGTGTTGTGATTATCGTGGGTCTGGAGATCCGGGTTAATCTATTTCTATTGAGCATGGCGGACCTTGATGTTAAATTGGGCATGGATTGGCTATCTCCGTATCATGCTATTCTAGAATGTCATATTAAGACAATCATTTTGGCTATACTGGTGTACCGAGGATCGAGTGGTGTTGTATGCCTGATTACATTCCTAGCAGAGTGATTTCTTTCTTGAAAGCCCAACATATGGTTGGGAAGGGTTGTCTGTCATATCTGGCTTTTCTGCGAGAGTTGGAGCTGAGACTCCTAGTGTTGATTTTGATCCAGTTGTGAGTGATTTTCCTGATGTATTTCTTGCAGACCTGCTGGGCATGCCACCGGACAGGGACATTGATTTTGGTATTGACCTGGTGCCGGGCAATCAGCCCATTTCCATTCCGCCATATAATATGGCACCAGCAGAATTGAAAGAGTAGAAGGAGCAGCTTCAGGAACTCCTAGATAAGGGGTTCATTTGGCCTAGTGCGTCACCGTGGGGTGCACCGGTTCGGTTTGTGAAAAAGAAGGATGGCACAATGAGAATGTACATTGATTACAGACAATTGAACAAAGTAACAATGAAGAACAAGTATCCTTTTCCCCACATTGGTTATTTATTTGACCAGCTTCAGGGAGCGAGGGTGTTATCTAAGATTGATCTCCTTTCGGGCTAGCACCAGTTGAAGATCAAGGATTCAGATATTCCTAAGATTGCTTTCAGGACTAGATGTCACACCCTTTTTTTAAACAAACTTCACTAAACCCTCATAAATTAATACAAAGGATTTTAGTAAAAAGCTTTAAAATGGTCTTCAATTTTGAAAGTGACAAAAATTTATTCAAAAGGAAATAACTCAGAGTCGCCACCTGGCATTGATTTTGGTGTGCCAGGTCACTGTTTTTAAAGTAACTTTTCCTTTTAAAACATTACAGACTCTAAAACCAAGTCCGCACCAGAGATATAGGTAACAGGGTTCATTTGACTCGGGGATAAGGTGTATGGCACTCCCCAAATCTCGTATCTAGTGTGGTTGTGTACTCGATCATGTTGGCTTTTAGGACATTCAAATTGAGGCAAAACACACAAAGTAAAATAAACATCCAAAAGGTTTGAGGTCGTCCCTTCCTAATAAAGGAAAAATAAAACAAAATAAAGCAGCTTATACTACGCCTCCATTGATGACTCCACTACTCCATTTACATTTACTTTGGGGCATTCCTAGGGTTAAAATATTTACAAAGTCCACGGGGCATTCCCCAGATGAATTTATCTAAGGGACAACCTCTCACCTCAACACTAAAGAAAATCCTAAGGCTTGCCTACCCAAGTGTGGTCGGCCCAAGCATACTTCTAACGGATATTACAATAGAATAAACAAATAAACTAATGAAGTAAAAATAAAAGTTAATTCACGCACCTTTCTTTTTAACTTCTCATTTCATGCATTTGACCAAACCCTATCTTATTATATATGCTTTCTCTATACCTTAATTGAATTGCGCCGCTCTTAGCTAGGGTTCTTGCTTAATGAGGCTTCCCTTGTTTGCTCTTGGATTGGACTAAACGGCAATCCTTACTGTGGAAGCACACCTTGTCATTCTTCTTCTTCAATGCCAATGGATAAGTACACTAGGGCTAAGTTTTTCGTCACAGAACGTGTGTGAAATTGGGAGAAAAAATGAAGATTTATGAATCTAAAAATAAAAAGTGATTCTTTTTAATTTCTCATTTCATGCATTGCACCAAACCCATCCTAGAGTGCATATATATATATATATATAAAGCATAACATTAATGAGCTCCCTATTTCCGACTCCCATGACCGTATTTGTTTCTTTACCTAACTTGTGCAAGTTAAAAATCAATGCACGACTTCTTCGGATTCAATATAGGTGAAAATAATAACTAACATTACTTCTTTGATGCAAGTTAATTATCAAACAACAAGGAATCAAACACATTTAACATATTGGCTATGAAATACTCATGCTAAAAAAATAACAAAGAAACATAAGAGACAAACATCTATCATCAAGAAAGGGACGGACAATGTAGGAGTGGAATCTCATTGTAGAACCTCATATTTACAAGTGCTGGAACAAAACTGTGGAACGGGGCTTGACCGGAAGATCGAGCAGATATTGTGAAATCAGCCTCCATGCTGACCAACTCCAAAGTGAGCCTCGAATGTAAACTAACGAGCCACACCCAAAATAGAAATATGACCATGAACTATTGAGAATCTGTTCTGTTTTGTACTTATTAATTTTCCCCTTTTTGTGTTTTTTGACTGTGTGTATATGTGTGGTCGTTGTAGGTTGGAGTCACGGTTAGGGGTGAGAAACAGTGATTGAGGGGCTAGTTTCCAGCGAGCTGCTGGATGTCTAGTTGAAGAAGAAGAAACTAGTAGCCGTAGACGTCTTCAAGTGCTGCGGCTCGTCTCTTAGAGATCTAGGTTTTTAGGTCAGTTTTCCATACAGAAGAAGAAGAAGAAATATGATCGGATTTCTGTTGTATGTAGGTTGAAGGAGGAGTGGCTGAAAGGTGGTGGTGGGCTGCTGCGCATAGATGTACGGCTTCATTTTCCGGCGGTCTAGCGGCGACAGGGCTGTGAGAGACGGATGGGAGGTCTTGAGGAGAAAGCTGCTTGGGCGGCTATGGTGTTTTTAAAAGTCTAGGGTTCTTTTGTTGTTCCCTCCATTGTTGTGTAAGGTTCTTGAGGAAGAAGATCATAAGCTCAAACATGGGTTCCTCCCTCAAAGTCACAGCTGATCTCCCCCTTCCATCCTAAGGTGTAGGGTTCTTTAGGGTGTATTAAGAGTTAGGGAAAAATTAATTGGGCCAAAAAGATTGGGTTTGGAAATTTTTACAAAATTGGGCCAAGAAAAGGTTAAAGATTCAATTTAAATACTTACAAAAACATTAAAACTCTTAATTGATTATAATATGATTTTAATAAATTATTATACTTAAAATAAAAGCTAAAAATGAAAGTTGAAACTATTTTCTAAATTTTCAAGGATTATATTAATATAAAAATAGGTTAGGAAAAATAATATTATTCTAAAAAATACCTAATACATTAATCGGAAAAGGGTCAGAACTGCCCCTAACGTATTGACGCCAGGTTAAAAATGCCCTCCGTTAACCTATTTTGAAGAAAATGCCCCTACCGTTAAAATTCTGGCATATTTGTGCCCCTAACGTATTGACTCTAGTTTAAAAATGCCCCTACCATTAACCTATTTTGAAAAAATGCCCCTATCGTTTTAAATATAAGTACAGTCAGTTGTTAGACTTAGGGGCACAAATATGCCACATTTTTAACGGTAGGGGCATTTTCTTCGAAATAGGTTAACGGAGGGCTTTTTTAACCTGGAGTCAATACGTTAGGGGCAGTTCTGACCCTTTTCCCTACATTAATTAAATAGAGAAAAATAAAACTATTTTTGTGTAATTTTTAATTTTGTTATTAAGGTAAAGTAAAAGATCCAAAATTAGTTGAAATAACTATATTAGGCCTAAATTATATATTTTACTCTAAAATTGGGTGAAATTTCGAGGGGGGGGAGGATCACGTGTCTACAACTGCCCCCCTTTGATTGGAAATACGAAGTATTTTCAGACAAAGGACGACTAGACATATTTTTTGACCCGACCCTTATTTGGAGAGACTAAACTTAAGTGAAAAGGGAATGTGACCGAGACCTTGCATCTGAGCTGCCTATATGTCATTTCTATAAAGGAATCAGGCCACGTGTAGTTCAGAAGTGAATGAGATGATGGAGATACCGAGGTGGAGAGCAGGTCGAGGTGCTATTCCGTTGAAGTTCCGGTCTGCGGCTGTGCCATTACACAAAAATAAAGGGAAAAATTACAGCAAAATTTAAAGAAAAATGCAACATCATATATACTTTCTTGTCTCGAAACATCCTTGAATCTCTACTTGATCTTCAATATGCAACTGAAAAATGGACCCTACTCTTCAGGTGGACTCTTGATGTTTCTTGAATTTCTGAGTTGAAGTAACTCTAAAATTAATTCCTTCGTTCTCCAGGTGGGCGACTGATTGCTAAAACTTGAAATGTATTCCCTCGTTATCCAGGTGGGCGCCTGATTGCCAAAACTTGAATTGTATTCCCTCGTTATCCAGGTGGGCGCCTGTTCGCTAATACTTGAAATGTATTCCCTCGTTATCCAGGTGGGCGGTTGTTTGCAAAAAAATTGAAATGTATTCCCTCGTTATCCAGGTGGGCGCCTGTTTGCTAAAACATGAAATATATTCTCTCGTTATCCAGGTGGGCGCCCGATTGCAAAAACTCAAAATGTATTCCCTCGTTTTCCAGGTGGGCGCATGTTTGCAAAAACTTGAAATGTATTACCTCGTTATCCAGGTGGGCGCCTGATTGCAAAAACTTGAAATGCATTCCCTCGTTATCCAGGTGGGTGCCTGTTTGCAAAAACTTGAAATGTATTCCCTCGTTATCTAGGTGAGCGCCTGATTGCAAAAACTTGAAAGGTATTCCCTCGTTATCCAAGTGGGCGCCTGATTGCTAAAACACTAAATGTATTCCCTCGTTATCCAGGTGGGCGTTTGATTGCAAAAACTTGAAATGTATTCCCTCGTTATCCAGGTGGACGCCTAATTGCTAAAACTTGAAATATATTCCCTTGTTATCCAGTTGGGCGCCTGTTTGCAAAAACTTGAAATGACTTAATTCTGAAATGTTTTCCCTTATTTTCCTGGAGGGTGCCTACAATCAAAAATAAAACAAACAAATTTTCTGCCCTAGTTTGCATTAGGAAGATCGGTGAGTTGTTATCAAAATTATGAACTACTTATGCTACTGATGCAATAATGAGAGTAAAACTAAAGACTTGACTAGGATGTGCGTCTCCTGTGAATTAAACCAAGAGCATTTGACTAGCAAATTCATTAGACTATGTCTTCTATCTTAGGAGAAAGATTCATCAGACTAATATTTTGATCCTAGGAGAAAATTCATCAGACTAGGTCTCTTATCTTATGTTATCTTAGGAGAAATATACATCAGACTACGATTTTCTATCATAGGAGAAAACTTCATCAGACTAAGATTTCCATCTTAAGAGAAAATTCATCAGACTAGGTCTTTTTGTTATCTTAGGAGAATGGTTCATCAGACTAAGATTTTGATTGAGCGGAAAATCCATCAGACTAGGACTTTTATCCTAGGAGGAAAAATGTGAAGAGCAATGGCTGCATTTAGGCACACTAGCAAGACAGATAAGGGAAAAGATTTGAGAAACTTCCCTTTGTCGATTCCTCTTTTCCTTTTTTTTTTGCTTTCTTGTTTTTGAACCAACTTGGTTGCCTGCATTATTCATGTTTCAAACAAAGATAACTTGTGAGTTTAAATGTGGTGGTCAGTTTGTGGCCTTGACCTTGAGGGTGGCTACTCTGCACTTGCCAAGATAACTTTGATTCCAACTTGGACGACCTTGACTGTTGTCAACTAGCTATTTTATTTCAACCCTTTACCACAGAAAATATCTCTGATCCATTCAAACCCAATACCCTCTATCTATTGTTGCATTTTGCTCATGAATTGATATTTTCCGAACCCTTGCATTTCACATGAATCCCAAAGCCTGTTGATTGTTACCAACTCAGTGCGCATACCACTTTTCCCTGACATATGCCACTTTGATGTGCTGGCCAAATTTGTTTTGTGCAATTGGAAAACTGGTAGCAAATTTTGAAGTGATTTCTTACTTGTTCTGACCAAACAAACTCAAGAAGGGAGTAAAACAAAACAAGAGGGACAAAGTAAGGTACAAGGAAAAGAGATGATACCTAACAAGAAAATTCCAAAGTAAAAAAAAAAAAACTTATCAGATGTGGATACCAACTCTAAAGATCATGACATGCACATTTGGATTAAGTGGCTTAATCTCTCAAGCGAGTCTAATATTCAACTCTTGTTGTACCTTTTTGCTGTGAAATTAGGCTTCGGCACTTCAATTGTCCCATATGATCTACAATCCTCAATCGGCTTGTAGTACCCTGAAGGAATTTCACCATCAAGTCTCTCTCATTTTGATCTTTTTCTCGACTCACCATCGCCTTACGGTACCCCGTTGGGGTTTTCACCTACAAGGTTCTCTCATTTAGCATTTTCTCTCATTGTGCTGAGAACAAAGGTGTTACCCATGATGCTAGAAGATCATACTCTCACCACACACTTGATTTGGCATCCTCAAAGATTGGTCAGAAGGTCTTTCTTTGGACCGCAATGTAGGCTTTTAGACAGGGTTAGAAAGATACGATGGCATGAAGGCTCAAAATAATTTAAGATGAAAGGGTTGAAAATTACAACTTTTGGAATCAGGCCTTTTGACAAAATTAAAACTTCTGCCCCAGTTTTTCGAAGTTTGGGGGAATTGTTTTTTGCCCTCTTTTTTTTATGGGGTTTCTAAGAAAATCTGCTCCAGTATTGATTTCGGGGAATTATGAAATATTTTGTTTCGTGTGACCGAGCCGTGAGGCTGCCTATGTATCTTCTGGTGACAAGAATTAGGTCTAACGTAGTTCAAAAGACAAAGTTATTTTTTTCTTTTCTCTTTTTTTTCTTTTCTCCTTTTTTCTCTTTTTTTTTTTTTGCTTTTTTGTTTTTTTTCTCCTTTTTATTTTTTCTCTGTTCCCTTTTTTCCTTTTTTTATTTTTCTTTTTCTTTTTCAGTTCTTAACTCTATTTTTAATTCCAAAAGAGGGGTATGAAATAAAAAATTAAGGCTCAAAATGGATAGGAAAGGATAACAGTGTTTGGGTAGTAGAATAAAATGCCTTCATCATTCCAAACTTCAAAATTCCACGTACAAGTATGCAATTGAAGATAAGCAAAGAAATCATACACCATATCTATTGAAGGCATCAACACAAACAAAGAGTACCAATGGGCAATACCTCTTTCTCAACGAATGACCCTAGCCAGTTCAAAGAAGACTTGACTCAACCTTATATTTACGTGGAAGAATGCATTTTAGCACTGACTAATTAACCTCAAACTGCTCGAGAGACATTTTCTTGTTGTATTCTCTTATCAATCTCTTGATTTTCTAGACCAACTGCCTTAGTTTCACTCAATGTAAGCTTCAGATCATCTCAGAATGCGTGAATCTCTACTTCTTTCTCAAATGCCTCTTTTTATCATGTTCAAAACGGTGTCATTGCTTCATGATTAGACTAACTTTAGAGACTAGGCTGACAAGTATACATGCATGTCATGCCACTAGAGTTAGTGTGAAAAGAACTATAAAAGGAAAAGTGACCTAAATAAAACTTACTAGAACTAACAGAAAATAGGATATTGCATTAGAGAGATGGTGAACAAGGTTTGTAAAAAACAAGCAAAATAGACATGGATTACAACTATAGAACAATCCTAGATAACATTAGACGAGTTACTACAATAAAACGAACTAGACAAAAAGAAGCGGAGTTTGAACCATACGACAATGTCCGGATTACAACCCCGAAATAACCCGAGCAAACATAAATGATATCAGAATAAACCACCAAAGATCCTCCCTGGATATCCAAGAAAATAGTGTCTTTCCAATCACCAAGCTCGACATCTTAGCCAGTGGGTTGCACATCAAAATTATGGGGACCTTCATCAATTTCAATATCATTAACTTCAGTTAGAAAGTTCCCCAAGAGGATTTTCATTCTCCATGTCACCTTGCATATTCCCTACAAAGTGTACATCATCATGTGCAAGTAAATGATTTTGTGAAATATTCTGGATTTCACTGTCCAGAATCACAATTATCCCTTCTTGAATCATTCTTTCTATCTATCTTTTCAAAGCACGACAATATTAAATGCTATGACCTTGAGCATTGGAGTGATACATGCACTGTATGGTAGGATCGAAACCTTTTGCATGTGGGTCTGGAGTATATCCGACGAGCGGCTCAATCAGGCCAGACTCTTTTATCTTTTCAAACAAGCTTGTGTAGGATTCTCCGATTGTGGTGAAAGTCTTTTCTCTTTGCTGTTGCCTTCTCATTTTGTACTCCGGCCTTGGTTGGAACTGCTTTTGGATGGGAGGTTGATATGCTTGTAGAGGTGGGAAGATATTTGTGGAGGCGGTGCAAGCCGTGGTGGGTTCTGTGAGTGTGCAGCATACGACGGATTGTGGATAGAGTACTGGGTAGGTGAGGTATGGCTTCAGGGATTCTGTGGAGGGAAGTAGAATTGTGGAGGATTATTAGTAGTGTGCGGACATCTATTGGGTCGGTATTGAGGCTGAAAGCACTTAGCAAGAATGGTCACTGGATTTTGTTGTTGGCTGGGCTCGACAACATCTTTTCTATCAATTGGAGGACTGATCCCAGCAACCTGTTTGTTCCATTTGAACCAAAACTCCCTAAAGCCTTCTTTGGGTCTCTTTACTTGGGCATCCGGGACTTTGAAAACACTCTCGCTAGAGGATCGAGGAAGAGTCGGTGGTGGAGGAGATATAAAAATAGGATCCGATGTCAAAGCAGGGTATGCGGTTGTTTTGTTTGGTGGAGCATGGAGAATTTGGGACGAAGTGCCTTGGTAATTATGGTAAGGGGTGAATCCTGGTACGTTTTGTAGGGAAAGATCAACAGTATTGGTCATATGGGATTGGGAGAGTGGCGAGATAGTTGCAGGATTTTCCGTGTAGTTAGTGGGGAATGAAGGTGGAAGATGCCCTCTAATCCAAGACTGATGCATTTCTGCCATCTGCTGTTTCATCCTTTGGATCTGCCCCTTCAGTTCCGATGCTGATTCTACAATCTCCCTTGGTAGGTGTAAAACCCTAGTGTCTATTTCTTTGCTAACCATGACTACCTTATTTTTTGACCTCGTGTTGTATGGATGACTCACCAAAGGCCACAAACCAACCACCCTTTGTTATGATAACAAGAAAGTAACAAAGAGGAGCAAAACAAAGCCAACATGTTAGCGTTAGGGCATATCAAATAGAAATATCATATTGCGTGCAATGCACCTAGCAACAAATCACAATTCTAGAATGGCTTCGAGGGTCACAGGGTCATTTGACATCATCCCAATTTCACTCTTCTTTCCCCTTTTCCTCTTTGTTTTTCTCTTTAACCCTCCTTGGTTTTTCATTTTCTTTCCTCCCTTTTATTATTACTATTCTTTCCTTTCCATTAATTTCTTTAATCCCACAATTTCATTCTCTTCTTTTAGTTTTCTTTTCTTTTTCTTTTTAATGCTTCGATCGAACCCCATATAGGTTGCCTACGTATCATGTCCCTCATGAATCAAATCAAGCGTAGTTCTTGAAAAGTGATGGAAAATAAATTAAGAGACAAAAATCTTTTTGGATTTTGCATTTATAAATTTCAAATACAAAACAAGGAGTATTATAACAAAAGACTCGAAAATCTTAACTATATTGATAGACTCGATACTATTGTAACATGACTAAAAATTAAAAGATAACATAAGATAGACTAAAAAATATAGAAAGTTTCCTCAAGCAGTCGGTGCCTGCAATGGTCTTGATTAAAATAATCCTCGGTATTTGTCATGCTCAAACTCTAGAAAATTAATCCGTACATGAATGAGAAAAATAAGATCAAATAGATTTAGTGACTCATGACACATATGATGCCACGACATCTTCTATTGGACACATGCAAGACATGATTGGGCTACTTTTGCAAAATGACCTACGTAGCCAAAATGTGGCTATAAGTGCAAAACCAACAAGGATGCCCTCAAAGACATGAAAATTCCTTACTAAGGCTTACATGGATTCAATTCTCAATAATCATGGCCATAATATTAATTTGCAGAAACAGCCCATTTCGCAAAAACGACCGATATGGCCGGAAGTAACCAAAGATGAAAACTCAAAAAGGACGGACCTTAAAGTAATATTACACCTAGTTGTGGACTCAAAATCCTAAGACATGGGTTATTGAACCACTCTCGCGAAAATGACCCTATTTTGCAAGAATGGCCGATGTGGGTTGCGTACGTATTCTATGTGGGCTGCCTACGTATCCCAGACCCTATGTGGGCTGCCTACGTATCCCTCTCCGAAATCAGGTATGCGTAGTTTGGGAAGATGCAACTAATTTGAAAAAATATATATTTTTGTCTTTTTTGAAAAATGATGAAAAATGTAAACTCTTTTTGGATTTTTTTTTCTCCTTTTTCTTTTAAATTCTTGGAAAATGATAGAAAATGTAAAATCTTTTTGGATTTTGTCGTATTGGAAAATAATGGAAAATTGTAAAATCTTTTTGGGATTTTCTTTTTCCCCCTTTTTTGATTTTTTTTTGAAAATGATAGAAAAGTGCAAAATATTTTTGAATTTTTCATTTATTTTTTTTTGAGTTTTTTTGAAAAATAATGGAAAAGTGTAAAATCTTTTTGGATTTTCTCATTTCTATTTCTAGAAAATAATGAATAAGTGTAAAATCACCTACTTCATTTTATATTTCACCCTCAAATATCCTTGGTCCGTCAAATGACCCATTTACCCTTAAAGAGATGCAATATGTAGCACATATGGATGGTTAATTGTCTTTTTGGGCCATTAGCCCATTTTTGACATAATTTGGATAGGCCTCCTACAATGGAACACGATGCCTAGGACCGGACCTGCTAGGTTTCAATGATATAATGCACATAAGCATGACCTAAAGGTTGACCTACGGTTCAGGTTCACTAGACAAGGCAATTCGAGGCGACACGTGGTCAATGGCGGCTGCTTTAGCTATCCGCCCACTCCACGCTCCCACACCACCCCCTAAAGACACAGGTGACTCACAAAAAGTCATGTACGCTCAAACGTACTCCGGAAGACTTGTTGCAGAAAGAAGACTCGGGGTTATGCAAATGATGACAGGTATAAACTAGTAAACACATAAAGCAAAAACACGTAAACAAGTAAGCAACTTGAAATAATAAAAGACATTAGTAAAATAAAAATTTAAAAAAACAAACAGAACACATAAAAAACCTCAACCAAACATCCTAAAAGGCAACAAGATCAGCCACTAGCTCGAAGCTGCAACTCCACAGCAGAGTCGTCAGAGATGTCACACCCCTTTTTAAAAACAAACTTCACTAAACCATCTTAAATTAATAAAAGGATTCTAGCAAAAAGCTTGAAAAGGGTCTTCAATTTTGAAAGCGACAAAATTTTTTTCAAAAGTAAATAACTCAATGTCGCCACCTGGCATTGATTTTGGTGTGCCAGATAACCGTTTCTAAAGTAATTTTTCCTTTTAAAACATTTCAGACTCTAAACTAAGTTCGCACCAGAGATATGGGTAAGGGAGTTCATTTTACTCGGGGAGAAGGTGTTAGACACACTCCAAATCCTGTAACTAGTATGGTTGCATACTCGATCAAGTTGGCTTTTAAAACATTCAAATTGAGGCAAAACACACAAAGGAAAATAAACATCAAAAAGGTTCGAGGTCGTCCCTTCCAAATAAAGGAAAAACAAAAAAAATAAAGCAAGTTTTCCTAGATTATACTAAGCCTCCATTTATGATTCCACTACTCCATTTACATTTACTTCGAGGCATTCCCCGGATTAAAATATTTACAAAGTCCACGGGGCATTGCCCAGATGAATTTATCTAAGGGACAACCTCTCAACTCAACACTAAAGAAAATTCTAAGGCTTGCCTACCAAGTGTGGTTGGTCCAAGCATGCTTCTAATAGACATTGTAATAAAATAAATAAATCAACTAAAGAAGTAAAAATAAAAATTAATTCATGCTCCTTTCTTTTTAACTTCTCATTCCATGCATTTGACCAAACCCCATCCTAGAGCGCGCATATATATATATATATAAAAGCAAAACACTAATGAGTTCCCTATTTTCCAACTCACATGACAACATTTGTTTCTTTACCTAACTTGTGCAAGTTAAAAATCAACTACACGGCTTCTTTAGATTCAATTCAGGTGAACAATTTCCTAATCTAACTTAATAAGTAACGTTACTTCTTTGATGCAAGTTAATTAACAAACGACAAGGAATCAAACACATTTAACATCTGGCTATGAAATACTCAAGCTAAAAAAAGAAAAGAGAAACATAAAAGACAAACATCTATCATCAGGAAAGGGATAGACAAGGTAGGAGATGGGATCTCATTGTAGAACCTGAGATTTACACGTGCTCGAACAAAACTTTGGAACGGGGCTGGATCGGAAGATCGAACGGATACTTCGAAATCAGCCTCCACTCTGACCCTCTCCAAAATGAGCCTCGAATGTAAACTAACGAGCCACTCCCAAAAAATAGAAACACGATCCATGAACTGCTGAGAATCTGTTCTGTTTTGTACTTATTAATTTGCCTTTTTCGTGTTTTTCGACTGTCTGTATATGTGTGGTGGTTGTAGGGCTGGAGTCGCGGTTAGGGGTGAGAAACAGTGACAGAGGGGCTGGTTTCCGGCGAGCTGATGGATGTCTAGTTCAGGAAGAAGAAATGAGCAGCCTTGGACGTCTTCAAGTGCTGCGCCTCGTCTCTTAGAGATCTAGGTTTTTAGGTCTGTTTTCCATACAGAAGAAGAAGAAATATGATCGAGTTTCTGTTGTATGTAGGTTGAAGAAGGAGTGGCTGAAAGGTGGTGGTGGGGTGATACGCGTGGATGTATGACTGCGTTTTTCGGCGGTCTAGCGGTGACAGGGCTGTGAGAGACGACTGGGAGGTCTTGAAGAGAAAGGTGCTTGGGCGGCTATGGTGTTTTTTAAGGTCTAGGGTACTTTTGTTGTTCCCTCCATTGTTGTGTAAGGTTCTTGAGGTAGAAGATCATAAGCTCAAACATGGGTTCCTCCCTCAAAGTCACGGCTGATCTCCCCCTTCCGTCCTAAGGTGTAGGGTTCTTTAGGGTGTATTGAGAGTAAGAGAAAAGTTAATTGGCCCAAGAAAAGGTTAATGATTCAATTTAAATACATATAAAAACATTAAAGCTCTTAATTGACTTAAATAAATTATTATACTTAAAATAAAAGCTAAAAATGAATGTTGAAACTAGTTTTGGTATTTTCAAGAATTATATTAAATAAAAATAGGTTTAAAAATAATATTTTCTAAAAATACGTAATACATTAACTAACTAGAGAAAAATGAAACTATTTTTCTTAATTTTCAATTTTGTTCCTAAAGTAATGTAAAAGAGCCAAAATTAGTTGAAATAACTATATTAAGACTACATTAAATATTTTACGCTAAAATTGGGTGAAGTTTTGGGGAGGATAAAAAATCACCTGTCTACACTAGATATGGTCACTATGAGTTTCTTGTCACGTCTTTCGAGCTGACCAATGCCCTAGTAGCGTTCATGCATCTGTTTAACAGTGTATTTCGGCCTTATTTGGATTCGTTTGTTATTGTATTCATTGGTTATATTCTGGTTTGTCCTCACGTAGCTAGGAGGAGCACGCAGAGCATTTGTGAGTAGTATCGCAGAGACTGAGGGAGGAGAAGCTTTATATAAAGTTTTCCAAGTGTGAATTTTGGCTCGATTCTGTGGCTTTCTTTGGAGATGTAGTGTCTAGCGAGGGTATTCAGTTTGATCCATTGAAAATAGAGGCGGTGCAGAGTTGGCCTAGACCATCCTCAGCCATGGAGATTCATAGTTTCTTTGGTTGGTAGGCTATTATCACCTGTTTGCTCAGGGATTTTCATCTTTTTCATCGCCCTTGACCAAGTTGACTCATAAGGGGCTCTATTTTCGTGGTCGGACGAGTACGAGGAGAGCTTTCAGAAGCTCAAGACAATTTTGGCCACAGCTCCAGTATTGGTTTTACCATTAGCTTTAGGTTCTTATGCCATCTATTGTGATGCTTTGAGAGTTGAGATTGGTTGTGTGTTGATGTAGGAGGTTAGAGTGATTGCTTATGTTTCTCGTTAGTTGAAGCCCCATGAGAAGAACTACCTTATTAGAGTTGGCTGCCATAGTTCATGTTTGAATATTTGGAGGCACTACTTATATGGCATATCTTGTGAGGTATTCACTTATCATCGCAGTCTTCAGCATTTGTTCAAGAAAAAGGATCTTAATGTGAGGCAGCGAAGGTGGCTAGAGCTGCTAAAAGATTATAATATCACTATTCGGTATCATCCAAGAATGGCCAACGTAGTGGCCGATGCTTTGAGTCGAAAGGTAGTGAGTATGGGGAGTTTGGCATATATTTCAGTTGGGGAGAGACCCCTTGCAGTTGATCTTCAGGCCTTGGCCAATCCATTTGTGAGATTAGATATCTCGGATCCTAGAAGGGTATTGTCTTGTATGGTTTCTCGACCTTTCTTGTATGATCACATCAGAGAGCGCCAGTATGATGATCCGCATTTGCTTGTCCATAAGGACAGAGTTCAGCATGATGATGCTAGAGATGTGACCGTAGGTGATGATGGTGTGTTGAGGATGCAAGGCCGTATCTGTATGCCCAATGTGGATGGGCTTAGAGAGTTGATTCTTGAGGAGGCCCACAGCTCGCGGTATTTTATTCATCTAGGTGCCGCAAAGATGTATCAGAACTTGAGGTAGCACTATTTGTGGAGGAGAATAAAGAAGGATATTGTGGGGTATGTAGCTCGATGTCTCAATTATCAGTAGGTGAAATATGAGCATCAGAGACCGGGTGGCTTGCTTCAGCAAATGGTTATTCCTGAGTTGAAGTGGGAGAGATTCATTATGGATTTTGTGAGTGGTCTTCCTTGGTTTTTGAATAAGTTTTATTTGATTTGGGTGATTGTGGATCGGCTGACCAAGTCCACACACTTCATTCCGGTGTGTACTACCTATTCTTCGGAGCGACTGGAAGAGATCTTTATCCGGGAGATTGTTCTATTGCATGGTATTCTAGTATCTATTATTCAGATAGAGGTAATCAGTTTACTTCCCAGTTTTGGAGGACTTTTCAGCGAGAGTTGGGCACTTAGGTGGAGTTGAGCACAACGTTGTATCCTCAGACTGACGGACAGTCTGAGCGTACCATTCAGATATTGGAGGACATGTTGCGTGCCTGTGTTATTGATTTTGGAGGTTCATGGGATGCGTTTTTGCCGCTTGCAGAGTTTGCCTACAACAACAGCTATCAGTCCAACATCCAGAGGGCACCGTATGGGGCCTTGTATGGGAGACAGTGTAGATCTCTAGTTGGTTGGTTCGAGCCCAGCAAGGCTAGACTATTGGGGATAGATTTGGTTCAGGATGCCTTAGAGAAGGTGAAGTTGATTTGGGAGAGACATCGTACAGCCCAGTCGCGTCAGAAGAGTTGTGCAGACCGGAAGGTTCGAGATGTGTCTTACATGGTGGGAGAGAAGGTCTTGCCGAAGGTTTCACCCATGAAGGGTGTTATGAGGTTCGGAAAGAATGGGAAGAGAATGGGAAGTTGAGTCTGCGATTTATTGGGCCTTTTGAGGTCCTTAACAGGATTGGGGAGGTGGCTTATACGCTTGCCTTGCCACCCAGCTTGTCGGGCGTACATCCGGTGTTTTGTGTTTCTATGCTCCAGAAGTATGTTGGGGACCTGTCTTATGTCGTGGACTTCAGCAAGGTTAATCTATGATGGTGATTTGATCTATGATTTGGAGACAGTGGCTATTTTAGGTCGTCAGGTTCAGAAATTTAGGTCAAAGGATATAGCTTCAGTGAAACTGTAGTAGAGAGGTCGGCCCGTGGAGGAGGTTACCTGGGAGACCAAGCGGGAGATGAAGAGCTGATATCCTCACCTATTTGAGGCTTCAGGTATGTTTCTTGAATCACTCGAGGACAAGCATATGTTTTTGTTGGGGAGGATGTGACGACCCGACCCGTCGTCTCATGAGTTACCGCCCTCTTTTCCCCATTATTAGCTTCTTTATGCTTGACTATGGGTATTTGGTGTGACCCAGTCGATTTGGAATGGTTTTGGTAGGAAATGAGACACTTACTCTCGTCAAGAAAGGTTTGGTTTGAAAAAGTTAATCAGATATTGACTCATGAGTTAGAGGGTGATTTCCGATGATTCGGTTAGCTTCTAAGGATGATTTGTGACTTAGGAGCATTATCATAAGTGGTTTTGGAGGTCCGGTGTAGAAGTTAGCTTGGTTTGGCGAAGTTAGTATTTTGGCGATTTTCGATTGGCATGTTATATTTTGATCCGAGGTTCGGAATGGAATTATGGCTTCGTTAGGTTATTTGGGATGTGTGTGCAAAATTTCAGGTTCTTCGGAGGTATTTGGTTGGGTTTTTGATAGAATGCGTGTTTTAGAAGTTTTATAAGAACTTAGGCTTCAATTCTATGAGAATTGATGATTTTAGTGTTGTTGGACGTGTTTTGATGATTGTAAGGAGTTTGGATGATGTTTTTGATTGGGTTGGCACTTTTGGTTGAGGTCCTGGGGGCCTGGGATGATTTCGGATGGTCAAACAGACCAATTCTAGCATTTGGCAGTTGCAGATTTCCAGCTGATGTGTTGCAGAGATTTTGTTCATCGCGATCGCGAGGGATTGTCGCGATCGCATAGAGGAAAATTGGAAGGCTGGGACTTTGTTCATTGTGTTCACACCCAGTGTTTCACAATCACATAGAGTTGGAAGGCAAAGCTTTGCGTTTGCGGAAGGCTTCATCTGTTCGCATAGAAGGATCTGAGGTTTTGTTGGCTTTGTTCTTCGAGTTCGCGGCTTAAGGCTCGCGTTCATGTAGTTGTATAAGTTAGAGCATTGCGTTCGCGTGTGAGTCAATGCATTCTTGAAGGGTAAAATGAGGCGTGGAATATTTGTGCATCGCGAATGCGAGAAGGCTTTCGCGTTCGCATAGAAGAAATTGTCACATGGGAAGAATAGTTTTAAAATATTTCCTCCGCGAGTCTAAGTTATTTTCCACCATTGTTAAGCATCTTTAGAGACTTTCGGGAGGATTTGAAGAGGGTATCGACTGGTATTGATTGGAGGTGAGTCCTATGAACTCAAAACATGATTTAATTGTGAAATTTACCTTGAAATTCATGGAAAGTTAGCAAAAAGGGGAAGAAGTAGGGCTTGAGTTTTTGAATTTTAAATTGGAATTTGAGGGAGTATTTGAGCCTGGATTTGAGAGTTCTTGATATGTATAGACTCGTGGTGAGATAAGGAACCCGTTGATATAAAAAAATTTGACTTTTAAGAAGTGGGATCAGGGCTCGAGTTTAGCCAATTTCGTGATTTTTGATATTTTTCTAATGTTTTCGATTGGGTTTTATTCCCTTATCATATTGTGACGTATTTGTTTTGGTTTTGATCAGTTTTGAAACGCGAGGAGGCTGATTTGAGAGTCAAGTGCATAACGAGTTAGAGTTTTGGTCGGCTTGAGTTGAGTAGTGATTATAAATGATGTCCTGAGGTGTTGAAACCTCGGATTTGCACAACGTAATACTATGTTGAGTTGAAGCACATGTTGTATTATAAGCGTGGAGTCCGTTGCTACTGGGGATTGTGAAATGGTCCATCCCGTTGATGATTTTTTATGGTATTTTTGACTAAGGCTTGTTTTGCTAATGTTATGATTTGGGCTAATCGCCATGTTTGGAGCCTTGTGCCGACCTGTAGAACCCTTAGGGGCACTTTTACGGCTTATCCTCACTTTACTTGATAAAAATCATATCCTCAGTCATGTTTCCAACCGTTTAACACAAAATGAACTGGTTTTTGAAATTTTAACCGAAAAGGAAAGTATTATGTGGCTTGAGATCCTTATTATATATTAGTATGCCTGAGAAGCTGTGATAATATTGACTGAGATGGGTGGAGAACCCAATAGTGAGGATGTTTTATATGTTATGGATCGGGATGCATGCCGCAAAAATATACAAATGTATATATATATGGATCGGGTTGCGCACCGCAGCGATATAGCGCTTGGGATGTAGGAGCCCCTCC
Source organism: Nicotiana benthamiana (assembly GCA_034376525.1). Classification (NCBI taxonomy): domain Eukaryota; kingdom Viridiplantae; phylum Streptophyta; class Magnoliopsida; order Solanales; family Solanaceae; genus Nicotiana; species Nicotiana benthamiana. The sequence continues at coordinate 55,667,590 of CM067340.1, read as the reverse complement.
GGAGTCTGCACACCCCCAGTGAATGCAGTCGACTATTATTATGGATCGGGTTGTGCACCACAATGATATATGGATCGGGCTGCACGCCGCAGCAGTATGTTTTATGAGTTCAGTTATTGTGAAGAGTACATAAATGGAGCACTGAGGAAAAGCAACAAATAATGAACAATATGCTCGAGGAGCGAATTTTATTCTTTATTAATACCTGTTTTTACCTGGTTTAAGGCATTTCACTCGATTTCTTCATTATTTGTTGTCTAAATGGTTTTACTGCTTTGATATAGAACTGCTTAGTTTCTTTAGGTGATTTCATACTGTCAGTCATTATTTTTTTATTACTCACTAGGTCGGAGTGCTCACATTACTCCCTACACCGTGTGTGCAGATCCAGGTTTTTCTGAGGTATAGTACGAGCTTTTCCTGCGGTTCAGATTTCACTAGAGTTATCGAGGTAGCTCCACGGCTTCCGCAGACCCGGTATTCTCCCTATATCTTTTTACCTTTAAGTACTCTAGACTATCTATGTAATAGAAGTTGATATCATGGATTCGAGGCTCAAAGTTGTGACACCTGATCATTTGGGGATTTCGTAGTGATATTGTCATAAATTCTTCCGCATATTTCACTGTGTAAAATCTCTTTGGTGTTAAATTGGCATTAAATTCTGTTAGTTGGTAATGAAATTAATATAAAGGGATTGTGAGTGTTAAATGGTCAGAATTGCCTAGCATTGTGTTGGGTGCCATCACGACCAGGGTTGGGGTCGTGACATTTTGATATCAGCGAGTTCAGATTATGTTTCCAAAAATTTATTGCTTAATTATGTCATTTGGGACTTGTACACAAAATTTGAGTTCATTCCGAGTTGAAATGATATGGTTCGGACGCTTGGCTGCGATTCTAGAAGTTTTTGAATTTCATTGTGATATTTATACATTTTGCCGTTCGATTCATGCTTTCGAGGTTATTTTGGTATTTCGATCATGCGAGCTAGTTCATGTTATATTTTTCAACTTGTATGGATGTTTGGTTTGGAGTTTCGGGGGCTCTGTTGAGCTTCAGATAAGTTTAGGTTGTGTTGCGCTTGTTTTTATGTTTTGATGTTGTTTCTTCAAAATGCTATCACATTAAGCAAATGAGCTCCAAATTCTGTTTGGATTGAATAATGATCTTTGTATTGTAGATACGGAGCCATAGCAAGAAGAATCGAATTCAAACATTGTATGAGAGAGTTAAGCTCATTTTTGTATCAAGAAATTTTCTTGGTTTTTGGTGAGGTACTGTTCAGTTCGCAATTGTGAACAATTCATCATAATTGCAAATTTTTCGCACTGTTCATTTTTGCAATTGTGAAGAAATATTTGCATTAGTGAAAGCTTCGAAATTACAAACCCTGGATCGGAAATGCGACATCTGCAGCTTGTTTTCAACTGTGTAATTGGGGTTTTTTGCTTTTTTTATATTTTTGAATCCTTGGTCCGAGAATGGGTGATTGTGATAGAAGATTTTCATCTACCATCATTGGGTAGATGTCCTTTTTCAATTTTTATGTATACTTCATTGATTATATTTGAGTTTTAAGATCAAAATTGTAAGAACGAAAGTGAAGAAAATGAGAAACTTGTAAAATCTTCAAAAATAAGAATTTAGGATATACAGTTCGAGTTGATGTCTGAATTTGATAATTTTGGTATGGTTGGACTCGTATCAGAATACGTGTTCGGATTTCAAAACTTTGGTCAAATTCCAAAACGTGGGTCCCAACATTGACTTTTGGTTGACTTCGAGGTTGTATTTATAAATTCAACCTTTATTATTTTGAATTATTTTCTTAGATGTTAATTGCTATCATTGAGTTGCTTTTGGATAGATTTGAGATGTTCGAAGGATAATGTGATCAGGATGGCTCTCCGGTGTATCGAATTGGCTTGTTTGAGATAAGTGTTTTGCCTAACTTTGTTGAAGGAATTTTTCATACTAATTACCATTGTTTGCTACATGCGGTTATATATATATATATATATATATATATATATATATGCATGTGCCAAGGTTAATCATGCTCGGGGGTCAATGTAACGACCCAACCGGTCAATTAAGCTTCGTTCAGTTGAATAAGTTCTGGAACTGCTTCGAAACATGAGTATCGACTTGCGTGCATTGCAGAATTCGGATTTCGAATGGTTTAGATCCAAATAAAAAGAATAATCTAGTTTTGGAAGTTTGAATAGTGAAACGTTGACCGGAATTGGACTTTTAGGTAAACGACCCTGGAATGGGTCGTGGATGATCTCAACAGATTTTTATGGTGATTTTGGAATTGGGCGCACGTCCAGATTCAGATTTGGAGGTATGTAGAGTGAATTGAGGCATTTTGGTGAAAGTTGAAGTTGGAAAATGAAGAAATTTGACCCACAGTTGACTTTTGGGATATCGAGGTTGGAATGCAATTCTGAGAGTTAGAACAGCTCTGTTATGCTATTTTGGACCTATCTGCAAAATTTTGCATCATTCCGAGTTGAATTGATAGGTTTCGACATGAAATTCGTTTTTTGAGTATTTGGAAGTTCATAACCTTAATTTTTTGTTTTATTCGTCATTTCGATGTTGTGTTATATGATTTGGAACTTCGAGCGAGTCTTTGTTAGATTATATGACTTGTGTGTGTGATTATATGGGTCCCGAGAGCCTCGCGTGTGTTTCCGATGGGTCACAGATTATTTTCTTCTATTTTTGAACTGCAGAAACTGCTGCCTCTGATATCCTTCTACGCGATCGCAAAGATTCGCCCGCGATCGCGTTTCCTTGATGAAGACCACCTCAAAACTGTTTATCGTGTTTGTAGCCGTCTCCTTGCGTTCGAGATGGCTTGTGTATTCCTTCATCGCGTTCGCATCAAGCCTCCCGCGATCACGAAGGTATAATTTTCCTTACTTCGCGATCGCATCTCAGGTCCCGCATTCGCATAGAGAAATATCTCGACCTTGATATTTCCTTCGATGAGTTTGCACTCATGGTTTCGCGATCGCGAAGCACTGTCTTCCTTTTCCCTGCGATCGCATTCTTGTCATCACGTTCGCAATGTATATTTCTGGGCTCTTTCAAATTTTCCCTATGCGATAGCGACCGTTGTTCCGCGATCGCGATGAAGAAATCACTGGGCAGACAGATAAAAATCCAATTTTGAGGGTTCCACCATTTTTATCACATTTTGACTTCTAAAGGTCGATTCTTGGCAATTTTTGAAGGGATTTTCATCTAAACGGCTTGGGTAAGTGATTCTCACTTAATTTAGACCAATTTTCATGAATCTCCTCTTAATTTAAGATTTCTAATGAAAAATGGGTAAAACTTCATAGACCAAATTATTAGGTTTTGAGGGAGTGTTTGACATCAAATGTTTGAGATTTTTATATGGTTAGACTCGTGAGAGTGCGAGGGTTCTGAAAATGTTAAATTCATCCGATTCCGAGACGTTGGCCTAAGGGAAATTTTGGTTATTTTACCTCATTTTGCGCTTTAGCCTTTAATTAAATAAAAAAATCAGTTGCCTGAGCTGTTAATTACGATGTGTGATTTAATTTAATAGATTTGGGCCATTTAGAGCCGAGAAATCGTGGCAAGAACGTGGTTGCTAGTTGATTTTAGCCGGTTTGAGGTAAGTATCTTGCCTAACCTTGTGTGGGAGACTTCCTTAGGATTTGAGTCTTCTTTGTTGATTGTAATCCATGTTCGCGAGGTGACGAGTTTGTGCTCAGATGTATTTGTTGAAAATTGTCCCTTTTAGGTTCTTAGATTCTTGAAATCACCAAACATGAAGTTGTTTCTTTATATAATTGAGTTCTCTGTTATTAGTTTTTCCTCTACATGTCTTACTTAGAATTTAGTTACCTTATTGGTGTTGTCTTGTTACCTAATTTATTTTCACTTGTTTAACTGTAGATATTCACCCTTCTATAGTCACAGTATCATTCATAACTGGTTGTCCTTATTTGGAAAAACAGTATTTCTATCTCTCACGTGATGAATTGGTCTTAATTGGAAAAGAAGTTATATATCTTAGAATTAGTTGATATTTCCTTAATTTTATTAGTTGATTCATGTTAACTTCCTTATCGTCTGGACACTTCTTGATTGTATTTTTCTCTGTGACTTCGTGCAAATATGTTACATGTTCAATTGTTGTGGTTACCGGTGTAGCTATCAAACATTTATTATGTCTTGTTATTTGTTGAGATATCGTGCTTCTTGATTTTTCGTGACCCTTCTTTTCTATTGTTGATTCCTTTGCCGGGACGTTATTATTTTCTATTGTAGATTTCCTTGCCGGGACGTTACTATTTCTATTGTGAATTCCCTTGCCGGGATATTATTGTCTTATATTGTTGACTCCCTTGCCGTGATGTTGTTGTTCTATTATTTGGGTGAGGAAGAGTAATAAGGCACGAAGGGTGATGCCGTGCACATGCAAATTTATGTTGATTGGGCTGAAATGTGGGACACCAAGATATCCCCAGCACATATATTGAGGATACCAAGAGATCCTCGGGATAACAAGAGATTCCCAAAACATATATTGAGGATACTAAGATATCTTCGGGATAACAAGAGACCCCGGCACAAATATTGAGGATACCAAGAAATCCTCGGGATACCAAGAGATCCCCAACACATATATTGAGGGTACCAAGAGATTCTCGGGGTACCAAGAGATCCCCATTACAAATATTGAGGATACCAAGAGATCCTCAGGATACCAAGAAACTCCCAACATAGATATTGAGGGTACCTAGAGATCCTCGGGATACCAAGAGATCCCTAGTACATATATTGAGGATATCAAGATATCCCTAGCACACATATTTATGTTTGGGACTACAGGACGATATCCTTGGAGATCCCCTGTTAAACTCATTGTGTTCTAAGCTGATGTTTTCATTGAGTCTATCCGTGTACAAAACTTTTGGGTGCTTTCCGTTCCATTTCTTATACTTACCAGTTGGAGGAGTTCTTGTTAGACGCACTTGAACAAGCATACACTTAGTGGAAACTCCCCATTAGAGGGGAATACCTTCCGATTTAACTAAAGGTGGGGATACACCCTCGTATATCTATTATATATGTGAGAGTGGCACTAGTTAACCAGTTAGTCGTCAGCATGGTCTTGAGATTTATGGGGCACAGGATGCCATGTGTTATAGTTCAGATGATGGGCTTTCGTGAGTTATGATTCCTCAGAGACTAGGTAAAATATTGGTAAGAGTTGAATTAGACCTTATGTGATCATCATTGGAGGATATGAGTTGTTGACTAGTTGCCTTTGCTGTGTCTTGACCTTAGGATTTGGATTGTGATTCTGCCATCATTTTCGTATCATCATTTATTATATTCTCGTTGTCACTTGTGGCCTTTCCCTTTATTGTGAACTGTAGCATTTTTGGCCATCTATACAAACTTTACATATAGATATATCGTTTCGTTATCTCCCATGATTATACTGTTATTTGACCGGTAGGTTCCTGGACTGTTCCTCGTCACTACTCCACCGAGGTTAGTCTTGATACTTACTGGGCACCACTGTGGTGTGCTCATGCTACTCTTCTGCACACTTTTGTTGTGCAGGAACATGTACTCCCATTAAGTTCTGTCAGCCTTGGAAGGAGGCGTATCGGTAGAGACTTCCAGGTATATGTGCTATGCCCGCAGACCGAGGAGTCCCTTTTCAGCTTTCTATAATAAGTATAGTTCTTTCAGTATTTCTCCTTTATATATTATTCTCGAGTTAGAGCCTCTTATGTATCTCTTAGCTTGTGATTTGTGAGATTCTGGGTTTTGGGAATATTTGTTAGCTTCGAGACTTGTTGCTGTATATGCCAGGCGGCACCTTAAGCATTGATTTATTTCACTAGTTCAGTTTAATTATTTTCTTCCGCAAAATTGTTTATATTAAGCATTGTTAGGCTTACCTAGTCGCAGGGACTACGTTCCTTCACGACGTATTCACGAAAGGGAAAACTGGGGTCGTGACAAGTTGGTATCAGAGCTCTAGGTTCATAGGAGTCACGGATCATATGCCAGTTTATTAGAGTCTCATTGATCGGTATAGAAACGTATGTACTTATCTGCGAGAGGCTATGTAATTGTTAGGAAAATTCCACTTCAGTTGATTTCCCTATCGTACAAGATTTTTGACATCCACAATCCTAAAACTCTGTCTTCTACTCACTCACAGATGGTAAGGACATGTACTACCCGAGGTGATCAGGCACCCATGCCCCTTGCTGCAGCCATCGGAGGTCAGGGATGGGGTAGAGTTCGAGGAAGCGCACATAATGTAACAAGAGCACTTGCGCGAGCGACCGCCGAGGTACCACTAGTAGATCCAGCCGGAGTCCATTCACCTGATACGCCTACAGCTACTACTACTCCAGCCCTTCAGGAGACTTTGGCACAGTTCATGAGTATGTACACCATTTTGTCTCAGGCAGGATTGCTTTCCCTTACTGCAGCTACACCCCAGGCGGGGGGAGGAGCACAGACTCCCATCGCCCGCACTCTTGAGCAGAGAGCACATATTAAACAGGTCCCTGAAATTATTCCCCCGCTGCCTGCAACACCAGTTCAGCCCGAGGGCATAGCAGCGGCTTTCGAGTAGGAGAAGATAAGACTTGAGAGATTTAAGAGGTATAAGCCTCCTGAGTTTGGTGGTTTAGCATCGGAGGATGCTCTGGAATTCCTTGATGAATGTTATCGCATTCTCCATACTATGGGTATCTCTAGAACACTTTCCAGCTTCGAGGAGCCGCCTATTACTGGTAGCGCACCTATGAGTTAGACAGCCCAAACGAGGCAACTTCACTGGCTTGGACCTAGTTTTCAGATATGTTTCTACAAGAGTTTGTTCCTTAGAGCCTCAGGGATGCATGCCTCATGACGTTTGAGCATTTGCGCCAGGGTGCTATGACCGTCTCGGAGTATATTGTCCGTTACACCAGTTTCGCTAGACATGCCTCAGCCTTGATTTCTACGATTCGCGAGAAGGTTCTCCGATTTACTGAGGGGCCTATTCCTAGCATTAGGTCTTCTATGGCCCATGAGTTGGATGTGGATATTTCGCATTTGCAGGTGGTGAGCATTGCTAGAAGGATAGAGGGTATGCACGCTAGAGAGAGAGAGGGCAGGTAGGGCCACAAACGAGAGAGCATACGAGGTCAGGAGGGAGAGTATGAGGAGGCAAGGAGGCGTCGTAGACCATTGTGATATACTGGTCCTTATTTTTGAGGCAGGGTACATCATGATAGAGGTTTTACGGGTTAGCCAGTTCAATTTGCACTTCAGTCTATGCATGGTGATCCAGGTGTTCAGGGGTCTCAGAGTACCTGTATCGCATAGTTCCCACCGTCTCGTCAACAGATATGGTGTTTTGTGTGTGGAGATACTAGCCACATGGTGAGAGATTGTCCCGGACTTTGGACCGATATGTCACAGCGAGGTATTCAGGCAAGTAGAGGGCACCTAAGAGGGGGAGGCCCGGCTTGTTGATGTGTTTTATATTGTAGGTTAGAGGCTGGTGCCCAGCTAATATCATTCAGGTACAAGTTTAGTTTGTTATAGAGGGCACTATCTGTAGTTTATCACAGTTCTGCTTGTCGGGGTAAGTTCCCTTATTTGTTGTCCCATTTTTGGGTGCATTTCATGATTTGTACTTTTCTTATGTGCTTATCCTGTTAGGAGATTCTATGAGTGATAGTTGTGTCTATTATCCATTTCTAGCTATTATCGAACGTTTTGAGGCTAATAGTGAATTCATATTGTCTGTTCAGTAGGTTTGATGTGATCTTTGAGTATTCTTGGTTACGAGCTATGCTTTCTAAGCTCCACCAGTATGTGTTGTAAATTGTAAAAGGAATTGATCTAGTGAGAGTCTTTAGATGGGTTGATATGTTCCCTACTTGTTATTCAGTGTTGAGGGCGGGACCCTCATAATTTCAGGTGATTTGATATGTTGAGACTGGGCTGTGTACTGCAGTGAGAGTTATATCAGTATAAGATCCTTGTGAGTCCTTTATATGCTTTCATTCTTTCTTGTTAGATGTCATTGTAGAATTGTGTTTTAGAAGAATTTGTACTAGTTTGATTTGTTTGTTAGTTCCCTAATGTGTTCTCCTTTTCTGTATTCATTCAATTTCGTTATATGCTTCTTGAGTTTTAGTTTGTGGTGTGTGTACTCATTGATGTTAGCTGAGATTTGGTTATTCGGGTGTTTTGTCATGTGGTTTTCATGGTTATTTTCGCTAGTGTTTTGTAGGTTTGAAAGGAGCTCCTATTGAATATGAGGCTTATGGCCGGTACGGATTTGATCTCAGGCAAGTATTGCCATCAAAAATGTTATTATGGGCCTATGTATGGTGTGTCATATTGTGTGGTTGTACCCTGTATGTGTTTGATTGCATTGAAATAGCTTGTTGAGACTGATAGCTGATATAGATTTAGAATCAGGTCTTTTGGAAACTGATGGAAGGTTAAAATTCCTGCTTGAAGGCTTATTGGTACTTTTAGAGAGGCTAAATTTCAGTTGAGATGGTGTCTTCATGCCTCAATGGATTGGGGTGACATGGGATCACCCGCGGGTGAATGATGGAAGTTCGCACTCAGTGACTTGAGGACTTTGAGACAAATCTTAGCACGTTCGAGGACAATGTTGTTTTTAAGAGGGGGAGGATGTAACAACCCGATCGTCATCTTGAGAAATTAAGCTCTGTTCAGCGGCATAAGGTATGGAATAGCTTTGATACATGAGTATCGACTTGCGTGCATGGTAGAATCCAGCTTTCGGATGGTTCAGAGTCAAATTAAAAGAAATAATCTAGTTTGGAAGTTTGAACGGTGAAAAATTGATCAAAACTGGACTTTTATGTAAATGATCTCGGAATAGGTTGTGGATGATCTCAACAACTTCTTATAGTGATTTTGGACTTAGGCGCGCGTCTGGATTCAGATTTGGAGGTCTGTAGAGTGAATTGAGGTATTTCGGCGAAAGTTGAAATTGGAAAATGAAAGGGTTTGACCCACAGTTGACTTTTGGGATATTGGGGTCGTAATGCAATTTCGAGAGTTAAAGCTGCTCCTTATGCTATTTTGAAGTATTCTGCAAAATTTGGCGTCATTCTGAGTTAAATTGATCAGTTTCGTCATGAGTTTTGTTATTTTAAGATTTGGAAGTTCATAAGCTTGATTTTTGGTTTGATTCGTCGTTTCGATGTAGTGTTATGTAATTTGAACTTTGAGTGAGTTCGTGTTTGGCTATATGACTTGTGTGTGTGATTAGACGGGGTCCGAGAGCCTCGCGTGTGTTTCAGATGGGCCACAGATCCTTTTCTTCTATTCTTGAGCTGCAAAATTACTACTTCTGATATCCTTCTACGTGATCGCAAAGATTCTCCCGCGATCGAGTTGCCTTGCTCAAGACCACATCAAAACTATTCTTTGCGTTCGCAACCATATCCCTGCGTTCGCGATGTCTTTTGTATTCCTTCATCGCGTTCGCGCCAAGGCTCGCGTGATCGCGAAGGTATAATTTTCCTTACTTTACGATCGTGTCTCAGGTCCCGTGTTCGCATAGAGCAATCTGTGGACCTTGATAATTCCCTCAATGCGTTCGCACTCATGGTTCCGCGATTGCAAAGCACTGTCTTCCTCTTCTCCGCGATCGCGTTCCTGTCATCGCATTCGTGATGTACATTTCTGGGCTCTTCCAAATTTTCCCAATGCGATCGCGACCGTCGTTCCGCGACCGCGATGAAGAAATTACTGGGCAGACAGATTATATTCCAATTTCGAGGGTTCCACCATTTTTATCATATTTATATTTCAAGAGCTCGGCTCTTGGCAATTTTTAAAGGGATTTTCTCTTAAGCGGCATGGATAAGTGATTCTCACTCAATTTAGACCAATTTTAATGAATCTCCTCTTAATTTCATCATTTAATTTCAGATTTCTAATGAAAAAAGGGCAGAATTTCATAGACCGAATTATTGGGTTTTGAGAAAGTGTTTGACCTCTGATAAGAGTGCGAGGGTTCTGAAAATGTTAAATTTATCCTATTCCGAGACGTTGTCCTGAGGGGTATTTTGGTCATTTTACCTAATTTTGCTCGCTTTGGCTTTGAATTAAATAATAGAATTAGTTGCTTGAGATTTAATTACAATGTGTGATTTAATTGAATAGATTTGGGCCATTTGTAATCGAGAACTCGTGGCAAGAACGTGGTTGCTAGTTAATTTTAGCCGGTTTGAGGTAAGTATCTTGCCTAGCCTTGTGTGGGGAACTTCCCCTTAGGATTTGAGTCTTCTCTGTTGATTGTATTCCGTGTATGCAAGGCGACGAGTGCATGCTTGGATGTATTTGTAGAAAATTGTCCCTTTTTGGTTCTTAGATTCTTGAAATCGCCTAACATGAAGCTGTTTCTTAATACGATTGAGTTCCCTGTTATTAGTTTCGCCTCTACATGTATTACTTGGAATTTAGTTGCCTTATTGGTGTATTCATGTTACCTAATTGACTCTCACTTGTTTATCTGTAGATATTCACCCTTTTATAGTCACAGTATCATTCCTAACTGGTTTTCCTTATTTGGTAAACAATATTTCTATCTCTCATCTGATTAATTGGTCTTAATTGGAAAAGAAGTTATATATCCTAGGTTTAGTTGATATTTCCTTAATTATAATGATTTGATTAACGTTAACTTCCTTATCGTCTGTACACTTCTTGATTGTAATTTCCTCTGTGACTTCGTGCAAATATGTTACATGTCTAATTGTTGTTGTTACCGGTGTACCTATCACACATTTATTATGTCTTGTTATTTGTTAAGGTTATCATGCTACTTGGTTCTTCGTGACCCTTCTTTTCAATTGTTGATTCCCTTGACGGGACGTTATCATTTCTATTGTGGATTCCCCTGCTAGAAGGTTACTGTTTCTATTATGGATTCCTTTGCAAGGATGTTATTGTGTTATATTGTTTGATTCCCTTGCCGGGATGTTGTTGTTCTATTATTTGGGTGAGGAAGAGTGATAAGGCCCGAAGGGTGATGCCGTGCACATGTACATTTATGTTGATTGGGCTGCAATGCGGGATACCAATCACCAGTACATATATTGAGGATACCAAGAGATCATCGGGATACTAAGAGATGCCCAACATATATATTGAGGATACCAAGAGATCCTCGCAATACCAATAAATCCCCAGTACAAATATTGAGGATACCAAGAGATCCTCGGGATACCATGAGATCCCCAACACATATATTGCGGATACCAAGAGATCCTTGGGATACCAAGAGATCCCCAATACAAATATTGAGGATACCAAGAGATCCCCAGTACAAATATTGAGGATACCAAGAGTCCTCGGGATATCAAGAGATCCCAAGAACATATTTTGAGGATATCAAGAGATCCTCGGGGTACTAAGAGATCTCAAGTACATACAATGAGGATACCAAGAGATCCTCGGGATACCAATAGATCCCTACATCACATTATGTTTGGGACTACAAGACGATATCCTGAGAGATCCTCTGTTAAACGTATTGTGTTCTGAGCTGATGTTTTCATTGATTCAACCCGTGAGCAAACAATTCATGTGATTGCCATTCCAGTTCATATACTTACCAGTTGGTAGAGTTCTTGTTATACACACTTGCACAAGCATACACGTAGTGGACACTCCCTATTAGAGGTGAATGCCTTCCAAATTTTCTAAGGGTGGGGATACGCCCTCGTTTATCCATTATATATGTGAGAGTGGCTCTAGTTAACCAAATAGTTGTCAGCATGACTTTGAGATTTATGGGGCACAGGATGCCAGGTGTTAGTGTTCGGGTGCTGTGCTTTCGTGAGTTATGATTCGTCCGAGATTAGGTAAAATTGTGGTAATAGTTGAATACGACCTTATGCGAACATCATTGGAGGATATGAGTTGTTGACTACTTGCCTTTGCTGTGTCTTGACCTTAGGATTTGGATCGTGATTCTGCCGTCATGTTCGTATCATCATTTATTATATTCTCGTTGTCACTTGTGGCCTTTCCCTTTATTGTGAACCGTAGCATTTTTGGCCATCTATGAAGACTTTACATATTTATATATCGTTTCCTTATCTCCCATGATTATACTATTATTTGACCGGTAGGTTCCTTGACTGTTCCTCATCACTACTCTACCGAGGTTAGTCTTGATACTTACTGGGCACCGCTGTGGTCTGCCCATGCTACTCTTCTGCACACTTTTGTTGTATAGGTACATGTACTCCCATTCATTTTTGTCAGCCTTGGAAGGAGGCGTATCGGTAGAGACTTCGAGGTATATCTGCTACGTCTGCAGACCGAGGAGTTCCTTTCCATCTTTCTGTAATAAGTATAGTTCTTTCAGTATTTCTCCTTTGTATAGTTATTGTTGATTCAGAGCCTCTTATGTATCTCTTAGCTTGTGATTTCTGAGATTTCAGGTTTTGGGATTATTTGTTAGCTTCGAGACTTGTTGTTGTATATCCCAGGCAGCACTTTAAACATTGATTTATTTCACTAGTTCAGTTTAATTATTTTTTTCCACAAATTATTTATATTCTGAATTGTTAGGCTTACCTAGTCGTAAGGACTAGGTGTCGTCACGACATGTTCATGGAGGACGAACAGGGTTCGTGACAGTAAATTATAGTACGACTTATTGTGCTTTGTAGAATTATGTGACACTCTTGTTTCATGTCTTTTTTGACTTCTAGATTTTATGAATATGATATTAAATGCTAGAAACCATGATTTGGCATATTATAATTTGACTAAAAGTCTTACGGATTTTTGTAAAATTATTTATGTGCGAAATCTGCTTGTTATTATACTCAATTACAAATACATCACTACGACTGTTATTCTTGAGATTTTGAGTTCGTTACTTGAGTTGAAGATCATTTTTTAGACTTTTTAAAATACTTGAATAATAAAGTACTTGAGGTTCATTGAATTGTGATTGGCTTGAAAGCCACGATTGATGTTTAATTTGAACATTCGTTTAAGCACTACTCTTAATGTTATCTATACTTCTTACCTTGCTTGTTAATGATATACATGTGCTTGGTAAGGAAGAGTGTAAAGTACGAAGGGAGATTCTGTGTCATTTCATATGCATTATCATGTGAGTGAGAGTGTAAAGCATGAAGGGTGATGCCGTGTCATTTCCATTATATTAACAATTTAACATGTGAGAAAAGTATATAGCACGAAGGGTGATGACATTCCATTCATATACATTATTATGCATGAAGGATAATACCGTGTCATTTCATTTACATTATCATGTGAAGACAAGAATAAAAGCACGAAGAGTAGTACCTTGCCATTATTTTGATATTATCATATGTTCATAGCAAGAAAGGTATTTTCGTACAGGAGAGGACGAGAGACATACATTACATTGTGATATCTTTTCGTTGTATATACATTCATGCCTTTATCTTGAGCTATTATTATGCACCTATATTTTCTATGTGACTTGTAGTCGTTGTTTTGTCTGCTTCCTCTACCCCAAGTGTTGATGTGTTATCCATGCCTTATATTTGTTGAACTTGCAAATATTATAATTTTCTTCTTATTTGTTATATTTTCATCTAAGCCTTCTACCATACTAAGTAGTGAAATTTATATTCTTCTTTCGTAATTGCTATCATAATTTTGATGCCTTTTTCCAGTCTGTTTTCGTGGTCCATGTGTACTGTTGTGACGACCCGGCCTGCCGTCACGTGAGTTACCGCCCCATTTCCTCAAATTATGCTTCTTCTCCATGTTTCAATATCAGTATTTGAGTTGATCGGGTAGGATTGGATTGGTTTTAGATGGAAATGAGACACTTAGTCTCTTAAAGGAAAATTTATTTTGGAAAAGTCAACTGGAAGTTGACTATTTAGTTAGAGGCCTCGGATATGAATTCTGATGATTCAGTTAGCTTCGGAGGATGATTTGTGACTTAGGAGTTAAATCAAAATTTAATTTGGAGGTTCGGGGTAGAATTAGGCTTGAATTGTCTAAGTTTGAATTTTGGTGAATTTCGGTTGATAGGTGAGATTTTGATCCGAGGGTTGAAATGGAATTCCGTTAGGTGATTTTGAAATGGAATTCCGAATTGCATATTCAATCAAAGAAATTTAGGCGTTGGTTTGATCATAATTGAGGATTTTGATGTTAACGCTAGCATTTTGATGATTCGAGCAAGTTTGGACTATGTATTAGATCATGTCTATGTATTTGGTTGGTCCCGGGGGCCTCAAGGTGAATTCGAGTGGTTAAACGGAGAATTTGGAGTTGTTGCATGAAATGAAAGTTGCAGGTTCTGTGGTTTCCGCATCTGTGGAAAAGGGACCGCATAGGTGGTTCCGCAAATGCGGTAAAGGGTCGCAAAGGCGGTCTAGGGAGGTCTGGCTTGGACCACAGAAGCGGAAAGGGATCACATAAGCGCGACCGTAGAAGCGGTCCCTGGAATTTTAGTGAAACCGCATAAGCGGTCATTTGGCCGCAGAAGCGGTCTCGCATAGGCGGTAGCGAGACTGCAGAAGTGAAACTTGGCAGAGGTTTTAGTGAACAGTATTTCACGATATCTGAAAGAGAAGAGAAACATTTTGGACTTCGGACTTAGGCGACTCTTGGACGATTTTGAAGAGAAATTTAAGGGGTTTAATCAGGTATGAATCATTAGACTCGAATATGTCATTATTGTGTAAAAACATTTATTAATCCCTGCAAATTCGAGGAATTAGAGGTTAAAAATAGATGCTAGGGCTTGGAACTTAAGAGAGCTAAAATTTGGTTTTGAAAGGTCAGTTGAACACAGATTTTAGAAAATTTGATATGTATAAATTCGTGGCAAGACGAGAATCCAGTGATGTAAATTTCGTAATTTTTCGAGAAGTGGGCCCAGGACTCGAGTTTTGCCAATTTCGTGATTTTTTATATTTTTCGAGTCTTTTCAATTGAGTTGTGTTCCATTAGCCTATTGTAACTTATTCATTGTGGTTTTGGCCAGATTCGACGTTCGAGGAGGTTGATACGAGAGGAAAGGGCATTGCGAGCTAGTCTTGGGCCGGCTTGAGGTGAGTAATAGATGTAGATGATGGCCTGTAGGTTTGAAACCACGGTATATCACACTGTGACACTATATTGAGGCGAGACACATACTCTATGGTGAGTGCGGGGCCGTTTGTGGACGGGGACGATGGCTTAGTCCATCGGAATGATCTCCATACTGTGTTATTAACTAAAAATTAATTGGTAAATATCCTACTTAGATTGTTATGAGCATATTTGGCCTGCGTGCCGATTATTTTGATCCCTTAGGGATTATTATTACTGTTTTCATGATGTTGAACATATTTTCATGATATCAGTCCTGAGTGAAACACTGTCTCGAAATAATTAGTAAACTTCTAAGATTTTAAACACTTAAGCTATAGTACCTGGTAAATGGAACTGAAAATGATAAATCTGATTGTGCCCATGTGGCTTGCATGCATATACCTGGATTAATTGTGGATCGAGCTGCACGCCGCAGCGAATGCTACGATGATATTGCGCTTGGGCTGTAGGAGCCCCTCTAGAATCTGAGCCCCCACAGTGAGCGCGGCTACCCAAATGGATCGGGCTGTACGCCGCAGCGGTCATTTGCATTGCATTGAATTCATACATTGATATCTATTTATCTACATGGCATCGATTTCCTGTTGTTTCACCGTTATATGCTAAGTTGTTAGTTTCAGCTTTACATTGTGGTATTTCGAGATTTCTTACTTTCAGTCGTTATACATGTCTATTAATACTGAGTTGAAAGTACTCACTTTACTCCCTGCACCATGTGTGCAGATTCAGGTGCCTCGGGAGCATAGTTGAGCTTTTGCTGTTTTAGAGTTTCTCAGGAGTTGTCGAGGTAGTTGCCTGACGTTCGCAGGGCCCGACTCCTCCCCTATTCCTTTATTATTTCCGCATTTGTGAACATCAATATTACCGAGGATTTATTATTTTGTTATCTTAGAGGCCCTAGACTCATGACCCCATGTCTTTTGGAGTTTTATTGGCACTTGTAACGATTTTCATAATACATCTGTCTATTATCTGGTTGGAACTATATTAATTGATAATTTAAATGCTATAGATTTGGAAATGGATTGTGTGGTTGAGTTTTGATTGTTAATTGATCGGGCTTGCCTAGCAATTGTGTTGGGAACCATCATGACCGGAATTGGGATCGTGACAACTGTCTTTTTATTTTAATTTATGTTATCGATTTATGTATAGACAAACTAAAGAGACTTCTTCAGAACCCCAAAAAAGTGATAAGTAGTAGTTAAGCATATAAAGTAATGACGCTCAATAGTGAAATAAATGAGGAAAATACAAAAATTTATAATAAATAATTTACTCGTGTTAGTTATTTTATTAACAGCAATTAAAACTCAATCTATTTACAAAATTAAAAATAAAAGAGAGAGAAAATTTTATAAATTTGGCAATGCAGGTAATAAAAAAATAATGGACGAAAAATAGATTACATGAACTTTAATTATAATTTAAAAAAATTACCAATAACAATCAAAACTGAAAAATTATGCACATTTATAAAAATAAAAATAGTGGAACTTAAAATCACACATACACCGACATACATTCTTTGCATTTTACTATACATAATAGTAAAATAATAATAATAATAATAACAAAGTAGCAATATTTTTTTAATAAATTCGTGATATGATTATTTTATTTATAATATTGTGAACTTCGATTAAACTATATAATAAGATGTAATATTATTTAAATTATGAATAATTACATATATTAAAAAATATCTAGATAATATAAAAAGGTATTTCGCATATGGGGAGTTAAAAATGTCAAAAGGATAAAACAGACATTGCGTGGGATGAAAGAACGAAAATGATAATTATTCAAAGTTGGAGGATGTGTTTGATTTATCTAGAATAAAATTGGGGAATTTAAATGATTTTCACCCACGGGCAGCTCAATAAGTTTGGTTCCCTAAAGCCAAACTTTAATGTGAGGTCCTTTTAGAAAATCATATATATTTTTAGTTGAAGTAGATTTTTCTAGCTTTTTGAGAATAAAGTTACTTAAATTTTTTTGCATAAACCATTTAATTTCTTATGTGCAGTATGATCTTAAGTAATAGAACATGATTCAAGAGGTTGATAACTTTGTGTTAAAATTTTTTTTTTATGTTTCAATACACTTGTTGCAATGATGAAAACTTGAGAAAAAAATAAAGTTTAAAAGTATATTATATATTGTTTAATGATTAATGTAATCTTTTTTTATATATAAAATATTTTACTTTTCTACTTTGAAATACTTAATATTTTCTTCAAAAGATTTGGGGCCTCACAAGAAAAGTTGTAGTGGGATGGATAGTATAACTCCTTTTTTAATCGGAAGTATTCGGTTTCAGTATTTGGAAGGAAAAAAATCCCTTATAAGGAACAGTTTTCACTTTAATGGATCTTAAACGGTGCGAATTTGAATTAATCAATGTCCTAAATTAAATATCGGACATCAAATGAAAATTGGGAAACAAAAATTGGGGTCCCTAAAATTTCAGGGCCTAAAGCCACTGCTTTAGTGGCTTTGCCCTCCGGCCGCCCTTGTTTTCACCCATTTAAAAATTAGAGTTGTATTTGGACATGAATACAATTTGGAGTTGTTTTAAAGTTTTTGTAAGCGATTTAAAGTGAAATTTTTGAAAAATAAGTTTTTAGGAGTTTTTCAAAATTTGGAAATTTAACTTCAAGTGAACTTTGAAAATTTCATGGTCAAGCATTGAGTCTGGAAAAAATAACTTTTTTTCAAAAACTATGAATTTTTATTAGGGCCAAACGGGGCCTTAAATTAAGTGCTATAATGGGTACTGGGCATTGCACTCTGATAATAGGCAAAATCTAGGTGATTTAGCCATTGTTTGTGTCTCTACTTGATTATATTACAGTCGTATATTATGCTTAATTGAAGAAGTATGGGCTCTAATAGCAAATTATATGAAATGCAGGTTAAGGAGCCTATTTTGTGCAAGGAAGTGTGATTGGGACCAATTGGGAGAAATTAAGACCCCTCGGGACGAAGAGTGATCGAAGAAAACAATAAAAATACGAAGTTGGACAGCTGAGCATGCACGCCCATATGCGCGCCCGCGCTCAAATATGCGCGGCTATTACAGAGAGCTCGCATTTTGCGCGGCCAAATGCGCACCCGCGCATGTTCAGCCAACGGAAATCCTGTGTAAGGTGCAAAAGTGGAAATTTGGAGAAAAACTACTTAATCTATATAAAGCTTATCCTAGACAAAATCATCACGGTTTTCATAGGGTATTGCAAGAATTAGAGAGGCAAGAGGCAATGAGAATTTTGGATCATCAAGTTCTTCTTTTCTTCTCTTTATTTTGCTAATTGTGATGATATTGAACCTAATTATGTTAAACATTAGTATGATTGGCTAGAACTCATTGTTCTAGGGTCATGGGTAACACATGAACGTTGTTCTTTGAAGTTTTATTCGACGAAGTTGATTTATAATATTGGTTTTTTTATTTAATTCTGATTTTAATTATTTTGCTGAGTAGCTAAAAGTAAAATACTATTTATGAATCTCTTGTTGAACTCGAAAGTGGGAACTTTAGATTGCATATAGAATTAAAAAGAGCAAATTCTTGAATGTGGGCATCGGGGAATGGATTCGCAATCGGGATAGACATATACCCAATTGCCTAGCTTGGTTGAAATACAGGAGTTTTGAATGCATTCTTGTTAATCTTAATTCCATAGACATATAGGCGTTAAGTTGACTTGAATAGGCGAGTAAGGACTCGACAGATTCTTACAAGTAATATTAACCTTGTAAATCAATAACCTAGATAACTGAATTAGTCATTCGAAGCTACAATCACAATACGATTGTTGATTATGCCCGTGAACCTGGAATATTCTCCTCTATTGTTTGTTAAACGAAATTGCTGTTTGTTTAGTTAATTGCTTTAGCCAAATTAAGTTGTTAGAAGTTAGTTAAAAAAACAATCAAATCTCTTTTGTGAATAAATTCTTGGATAGATAAAGACATTGGGTTTGAATCAGCGATCAGCTAGTCATAAGTCTTTGTGGGAAAGATACTCTACTCACTACTTTATTACTTGACGATCACGTGAAAAAGTAGGTGCGAAGAGACTAATCTGGTGCTAAAGTGGGAAAAGTACCACTTCATGGTGCGGGAAGAAATAGTCTTGGGACACAATGTGTCCAAAGACGGTTTACAGGTGGATAAAGCAAAGGTGGAAGCGATTGAAAAATTGCCTCCCCCGGTTTCTGTAAAAGGCATTCTTAGTTTCTTGGGCCATGCAGGATTTTATCGTTGTTTTATCAAAGACTTCTCAAAAATTTCTTTTCCCTTGTGCAGGTTACTTGAGAAGGATGTGGCTTTCATGTTCGATGATGCATGTCTGAAGGCATTCGAGGAGCTAAAAAGAAGGTTGGTGACGGCACCTATCATAACTGCTCCAGACTAGGAGCAACCCTTTGAGTAGATGTGTGATGCCAGTGATCTAGCTGTTATACAAGATCTTCCACTCCATCTACTATGCGAGCAAAACTCTGAATCCAGCGCATATGAATTACACCGTCACTGAAAAGGAATTGCTTGCAGTGGTGTAGGCGTTTGACTAGTTCAAGTCATATCTTGTGGGGACCAAAATCATCGTCTATGCTGATCATTCAGCCATCAGGTCGTCGTTTGAGAAAAAGGATGCCAAGCCGAGACTGATTCGGTGGGTCCTACTATTGCAAGAGTTCGATCTAGAGATCCGAGACTGCAAGGGAACAGAAATCAAGTGGCTGATCACTTGTCCAGATTGGAGAATCAGACTAACATGGGTGAAGAGGGTGAAATAAAAGAGACATTCCCAGATGAGCAGTTGCTGGCAGTCACCTCCACCACGACTCTGTGGTATGCCGACTATGTGAACTTCATTGATAGTGGGGTGACCCCACTAGAATTATCACCAGACAATAGAAGAAGATTTTTGCATGATGTGCTACTATATTTGTGGGATGAGCAATTCTTATACAGGCTCTATGCAAATCATTTAGTCCGGAGATGTGTTCTTGAGGAGGAGATGAAAGCCATACTTGATAGTTGTTATGCCTCACCATATGGAGTCCATCATGGGGGAGACCTAACAGCTCAGAAAGTGCAACAATCAGGTTTCTACTGTCCCAAACAGTTTAAGGATGTACACGCCTATGTTAAAATGTGTGACAGGTGCCAACGAATCGGTGCAATCACCAAGAATCATGAAATGCCGCTGCAGAACATTCGGGTTGTGGAGCTTTTCGATGTCTGGGGAATTGACCCTTCCCATACTCAAGCGGTCATAGATATATCTTGATGGCAATCGATTATGTGTCTAAGTGGGTAGAGTCCATTGCTCTCCCTTCTAATGATGCAAAGGTGGTGGTGAACTTTGTAAAGAAAAATATATTCACACGCTTTGGGACTGCTAGAATATTGATCTGCGATGGAGGTACGCACTTTTGCAACAAACTGTTAAACAATGTCCTTTCAAAGTACGGGGTCAAGCATAAGGTCTCCACTGCATATCATCCTCAGACAAGTGGTCAAGTGGAGGTGTCGAATAGAGAGGTCAAGCAAATTCTTGAGAAAACAGTGAGTGACAATAGAAAAGATTGGGTCGGAAAGTTAGACAACACATTGTGGGTATATCGCACAATATACAAAACTCCCGTAGGTGCTTCTCCGTATAAATTGGTGTATGGGAAGGCATGTCACTTGCCCGTCGAACTCAAGCACAAGGCCTACTGGGCAATAAAGAAGTTGAACATGGATAATGACTTAGCTGGAGAGAAAAGGTTGATGCAACTTGATGAGATCAAGGAGTTTCGATTACATGCATATGAGAATGCCAAACTATATAAAGAGAAGACTAAGAGGTGGCATGATAAGCACATTCAGCACCGCGAGTTTGAGCCAGGCCAGCAAGTCCTGTTGTTCAATTCGAGGTTGAAGCTCCTCCCTGGAAAGCTTAAATGTCGCAGGTCTGGCCCTTTTGTTGTGGTCAGGGTGAAGCCTCATGGAGCCGTGGAACTAACAGATATGAGCTCAACTGGCACCTCTCTGGTCAACGGTCAACGAATTAAACATTATTGGGGTGGTGACTTGGTGCGTCACAAGACCTCATTGGGATTGAAGGATGCTTGAAAACATGTTGAGTCATGCCGCGACGTTAAATCAGGTGTTGGATAACAGGCAACCCATTAAAATGTTGCAACAGTCGAGCCACGACGTTAAATAAGGCGCTGGTTGGGAGGCAACCCAATATTAGTGGTAGGGTTTGAGTTTGTGTCTTAATTTAAAAAAAATAAAAAAGAAATAGTAACCCCAAGGAGCGTTCCCGCGCAAGTGGCCGCGCAAAATAGAGACTCACTATAATGGACGCGCATAAATGTGCGCGCCCGCGCATATGGACGCGCATGTCCAGTTAGAATTCTGGCATTTTCCTTTTTTTCATTCAGTTTTTATTTTGGTTTTTCGTTTTTCTTTTTTATTTTTTAGGGAAAAGACTATGTTACCCCCCCCCCCCCTTTCTCAAAACACTCCTCCTCCCTCACACAAATCCCAAACCCTCCATAAGAACAAACAAACGACATAAACCCTCCCCCCCCCCCCCCCCGAAATTCCAATCGCCCGCCCTTGTTGCCACGGCCAAGACCACTGCCAACCCTCTCAAATATGCGCGGCCATTACAGAGAGCTCGCATTTTGCGCGGCCAAATGCACACCCACACGCGCATGTCCAGCAAACGGAAATCCTGTGTAAGGGGCAAAAGTGGAAATCTGGAGAAAAACTACTTAACCTATATAAAGTCAAGCTTTCCCAAGACAAAATCATCAAGGTTTTCATAGGGTATTGCAAGAATTAGAGAGGCAAGAGGCAAGGAGAATTTCGGATCATCAAGTTCTTCTTTTCTTCTCTTTGTTTTTGCTAATTATGATGATATTGAACCTAATTATGTTAAACAATAATATGATTGGCTAGAACTCATTGTTCTAGGGTCACGGGTAAATCATGAACGTTGTTGTTTGAAGTTTTATTCGACGAAGTCGGTTTATCATATTGGGTTATTTATTTAATTCTTATTTTATTTATTTTGCTGAGTAGCTAACAGTGAAATACTATTTACGAATCTCTAGTTGAACTTGAAAGTGGGAACTTTAGACTGCATATAGAATTAAATAGAGCAAGTTCTTGAACCTGGGCATCGCAGAATGGATTCGCATTCGGGATAGACATTTATCCAATCGCCTTTCTTGGTTGAAATACATGAGTATTGAATGCATTCTTGTTAATCTTGATTCCATAGAAATATAGGCATTGAATTGACTCGAATAGGAGAGTAAGGACTCGACATATTCTTACATGTAATATTAACATTGTCAATCAATAACCCAGATAATTGAATTAGTCATTTGAAGCTACAATCATAATATGATTGTTGATTATGCTCGTGACCCTGGAATATTATCCTCTATTGTTTGTTAACTGAAATTGATGTTCGTTTAGTTAATTGCTTTAGCCAAATTAAATTGTTAGAAGTTAGTTAGAAAAACAATCAAATTTCTTTTGTGAATAATTCTTGGATAGATAAAGACATTGGGTTTGAATCAGTCATCAGCTAGTCATAAGTTTTCGTGGGAACAATACTCTACTCACTACTTTATTACTTGACGATTACGTACACTTGTGTGAGTATTTTGATCGCAACAGACTCCCCTTATCTTCCTAACTCTTGTCTTCCATCTTGGCATATGCCATAAATTGTGTACTTCATTCTTTTTCTTTTGTCCCTATAGATACAGACGACACAATTAAGCTCAAAACTTCACAATGCACTTTAAAAAATGTCTAATATTACTCTAAAATGTGAGCCCACTATTGCATATTATATGTGTTTTCAACCAAATATCGATATGGTTATTTCTATATGTTAGGAGTTTAATTTATATACATACATTATCAAATCAAGTGATAGATAATTATAAGTAATTGTCATAAAAGATGGAATTAATACCCTAAAATATAAAGTATGTCACCTAATACTTCAGTAGATTGTAAAACATTGATTATATAAAAAGAATTTAAACAACAATATAGGTAAGTTAAATTCATATATTTGTGCTCTTCTTTTCTTTCTTTCTACGGTTGCTGTCGGAGACATTGTAGACTTTGTCTAAGGAAACGTAAAGAAATATCCCATATAAGTTTCAATTTACCAATATCTAGTCAACATTTTAAAAATCAGAACAAATAAGAAAATTTTTAATGGATATAGTCGAAATTCATTGAAAACAGATAGATAAGTAAATATACAAAATTTGAGGAAGATTGGAGGTGATTTGGACTGGTTTTGTATCAAAATTCACCATTAAATCGATGTCAAAAATTCTTCTATGACACATATATCACGCATGTATCTCACACACAGATGTACATGGATATACAAGTGATACATAATCGATACAAATATGATATATATGTGATACACAGTGTGATACACGCATCATTTTTTTCATATTCAGTTTTTAATTTGAATTTTCAATTCAAACCACCTCAAAACTTCACCAAATCATCCCAAAACTGAGATTCAAGCTCCTTGGGATATTCTCAATCTATTCTAGTACCACCCACTAAAAAAAAGTAAAAATTTAATATTTTTTTACTATAAAAAGATAATTTACCATTTTTGCTAATATTAGTAATACTTTATTAATTGATTAATTTTTTTTAATAAGCTAATTTTAAATGAACATAGCTACTAATTTTCCTAAGTACAGTGACAAACTAATAAAATATGGGCGAGCTTTTGTTTGTTGACCCACAAGGCCACAAAGGCAGGCCAGAAGAGAACGAGGGCATGACACTATAATTAGGAATCAAGCACCTTCTACACGATCATCTTCATAGCCACTTAGGTCCCCTACGAGATTATAATGGTATATGTATTCTGATATTTAGTTTCTTTAATTTATTCCGATATATTTTGCTCTACGTTAATTTTCTTTTTTGTTGGAATATTTACGGTCCTTTTCTGAAAGATATTCTAGTTAGTAGTATTTATTAGTGTGAAGTGATCAATAACTCCACTTAAAAAGGCATTGGTGGAGCTACTTTTAACATAATTAGTAGAAACCATAACTATTACGAGAGAAAAGGGATTGCTTCTTCATGACAAATTGAGGAAAAGTGTATACAATAATGGGTATTAGGAATCACCACTATATTTAGAATACTTACATAAACATAATTGGTCTGATCAGCTAGCTAGGCCTCAAACCTTTTCTTGTTTTCTGTTATGTGTACAAGAAGGGACCATTCTTAACGGCAGCAAAAGTTAATACATTTGTCATTTGCTTCCTTATTTCTCTTTACTTTTTGTGTTTCTCAAGTTTGAGGCAAGCATATCAGATACGTTTCTCTGTTAGATTTTGGAATCTCTACTTCAAGGGATAGTTTGTACGTCGGTAGTTTCAATTATACATTTTAAAATGCTTTCATAATTAATAGCTGCTTCATTATATTCTTAACCAAATAAAAGAAATCATCTGTTGATGAATTAAATCTTTATGCTAATGACTGTTCTAAATCATAATTAAACTAGGAATTTACTTAACTATACTAAATTTTAAACTTATTTAATTACCCATAGTAGAGGGGTTATTACTTAATTACAATCTCATATACATATTATCAATTGTATACAAATTAGTGATAAATGATTTTCCCTTAATTATAGTAATTAAATGTGACAACGCAAAGGGGTCATCACATGTTCCCTCCCTTGTCCGTACTTTCGAGGCCTTGAAAATCTCACTTTTAGTCGCCTCGATTTGCATACGCAGTCCGGGTGCGTAGCCGGAAAGCTTATATGTTAAATTATGTGAAAGCTGTTAAAAATTTGGCTATAAAATTATTAAATTTGACTTTGGTCAATATTTTGGAAAAACGGACCCGGACCTGTGATATGACGGTCCCAGAGGGTTCGTAAGAAAATATGAGACTCGAGCGTATGCCCGGAATCGAAATCCGAGGTCCCGAGCCCGAGAAAAGAATTTTTAAAAGAAATTATTTTTCTGAAATTGATATGAAAATTTAAAATGAAAATGGATTGGAAAGCATTAGTATCGGGCCCGTATTTTGGTTTCGACGCCCGGTACAGGTCTTATATGTGGTTTAAAATGTTTCTGTGTAATTTGATCAAAATCGAGCATCATTTGACGTGTTTCGGACCTAAATATCTAAAATTCGATGTTTAAGAGGTTTGAATGAGAAATGATGATTTTGAGGTTTGATTCCTCGTTTATGATGTTATTTTAGCGATTTGATCACTCGGTTAAGTTCGTAGGATGTAGTTAAGTTAGTGTGGGTGTTTGGTTAGGAGACCCGAGGGCTCGGGAGTGATTCGGAGGTAGGTCGGAGTATTTTGGCCTTAGGAAAAGTTGCAGATCTGCTGCCTGTTGTTTCCCAAATATTTGTTCTATGCGATCGCAATAGGCCTTCTGCGATCGCATAGTGTTAAGAAGTGGAGCCTCTCATTTTTCTCTAGGCGATCGCATGGTCCTGTCCGAGATCGCGATGCCCGGTCGATTTCCTTTACGCGATTGCACTATGCTCTTCGCGATCGCATTGAATGAAAATCAGCACCTCTCATTTCTTCTATGCGGTCGCAACCTTACGTACGCGATCGCAGTGTACAACATACCTTATCCTATGCGATCACATCCTCTTTCCCGCGATAGCGTAGGGCAATTCTGCCAAGTTATTTTTAAAGTTCAAAACAGACCAGTGACAGAATTATTTCCAATTTTCACAAGAGTTCATATTCTCCACAGTCCATATGGGATTCTTAGAGCTTTTCTTCACCAAAGCTTCTTTGGTAAGCATTATCTAACTCGCTTTCTTCATTTTCTATCATCATTTATCAAATTCCTAGACGTAAATCATGTAGTTTATGGTAAGAATTGTGGGAAATGAGTAGAATTAGGATTTTTTCACTTTTTTTTTATTTAGACCTCGTTTTGGGGTCATATTTTAAAAATAAATTATATATTCGGGCTTGTGGGGAATGGGTAATATGGAATTGGTTCGAACCTCGGGTTTTGACCAAGCAGGCTCGGGGTCGATTTTTGAAATTTTAGGAAGAAAGGTTTGAAATTTAGGCATTGGGTTTAGTTTGGTTAGCTATTATTGATGTTACAAAGTCATTATTTCATAGATTCGATTGTGTTGGAGCCGAATTCGAGGGATAGAGCTATACTAGAGGCTTGACTCGAGTTTGGAGCATTCGAGGTAAGTGTTTGATCTAACTTTGGCTTGAGTAAATAGTGTTAAAGTATTGTTTTGCTAATTGCTAAACGTTGAGTACGGTGTATAGGCATGGTGGCGAATATCTATACACTAGTGTCTAGCATGACCGTGAGTCCTTATTTGTACTTATTCTGATTTTGTTGTGACTCTTCCATGCTTAATTGATGAATTTTATGTAATGTGAAGAGTATGAGGAATAAGTATGAATTGTAAACCCTTTGAAGCATTGGATCGACCGGTAAAAAGACTATTGAGTAAGAAATGAAAGAAATAAAAAGAGATATGATTAATCCCTTGGCGGGATGTTTGAGTATATTGATTATCTCCCTTGCTGGGATTTAGTTGTTTACTTATTTTTTCCCTTGCTGGTATGTTTCTTATTATTTGTATATCCCCTGCCCCGTTTGGTTGTAATTACTATTTGGGTGAGGAAGAGTGATGATGCACGAAGGGTCATTCCATGGCATGTTTTAAATATTATGGACGAAGGGTCATTCCATCCCATGTTTTGATTATAATTGCACGAAGGAACATTTCATGCCATGTTTTGAATATTATGCACGAAGGGTCATTCAGTGCCACGTTTTGATTATAATTGCACGAAGGAACATTCCGTGCCATGTTTTAAGTATAATTGCACAAAGGAACATTCGTGCTATGCTGATTATTTATGCACGAAGGAACACTCTGTGCCCTGATTTTATTACTATTGCACGAAGAATCATTTTGTGCCATGATATGAGAGTTATGTGAGGAAAAGCATGAAGGTTGATGTCGTGCACTTTATTTGATTGCTTTTGGTGAGAATGAGGGTAAAAACACGAAGGCCGGTGCCGTGCAACTATTAATTTTCCTGCTCTCATTAATTATTATTATTATTATTGCACAGTTTCTTGCTTTAATTGCTTACTTTTTATCCGGACTGTACCCCCCCCCCCCCCATAGTACGCTCCCCTTCCTCCTAACTATTTACTTTATGTATTCTTTCCTTTTATTGCATGTATATATATATTAAACTGCACAGGTTGGTTTGGTAGCCCTGTTTAGCCTCGTCACTACTTCGCTGGGGTTAGGCTAGGCACTTACCAGCACATTGGGTCGATTGTATCGATGCTACACTCTACACTTATGTGTAGATACTGGAATAGCTTACGGAGCACAACAGTAGTTGGGGAGCCATCCTTCAGTCCAGAGATTTCCGAGGTAGCCTTGCTGACGTCCGCATGGCCCGGAGTCTCTCCTATCCTTGTTTTTTGTTTGTTTTCCTTTGTATCGGAATAGACAGTATTGTATTTTTTATTCTTACTTTGTGTTTAGCATTCTGTAGAGTTCGTGAGTTAGTGATACCAGATCTGGGTAGCGATGTTATTGAACTTCCGCACTGGTTTTCAGTTATATATGTTTTAAGACTTCCGCTTTTATATTAATTATCACGTCTTTCTTTATATGGTTAATATTGTTAAAAGAAGTATTAAATTAATTGGCTTTCCTAGCTCCTACTAGTAGGCGCCATCACGATTCTCAATGGTGGAAAATCCGGGTCGTGACAATAAATGGATAGTAATTGACACTCCCAACAATTTTTCCTCCTCCCTCTGTATGTTTTCTTTCCCCTGTACTATTTTACTTTCTTCGATCTTCTCTTTCTCATTTCTTATTTGAGGAATTCAACAATGGATTTTGATTATTTGGTTTTGGAGTTTTAACTTAGCAATTTCCTTTTCAGTTGTATAGTTGTTGTTCGAACATAAATTACTAATCAATAAAATTTGAGGATGATTGGCTTTTCACCATTTACAGCTAGGGGCGTACATATGAGATTGGTTCGAGGTTTTTAAATTCCAAACTTGTAACGACCCGACTGGTTGCTTTTAGAATTCTTTACTCGATAATTTGATGTCACGAGTATCTCCGTATGATGTATTTTGACTTGTGTGAATAGTCGGTTTTTATTTTCAGGTTATTCGGAATAGATTTGGAAGAATGAATTTCACGATTAAAGCTTTAAGTTGGAAGAGTTTACGAAGTTCGAATTTTTCGAATTTAACCTCGAATTGGAATTTTGAAATTGGATATTTCTAGAAGGATTCGACACTAATTGGCGAAAGTTGGAAATTTGAATATTTAAAAAGTTCATAAGTTTGACCGAAAGTTGACTTTGAGAATATCATATTCGAACTATGGTTTCGGAAATTTGAATAGCTTCGATATGTCATTTGACACTTGTGTGAAAAATTTGAGCTTATTCCAAGTTGACTTGATATGTTTCGGCGCGAGTTTTGAAAGTTAAAAGTTCAAAGTTCATTCAAGTTCGAATAGTAGTGTGATTCGTCGTTTTGATGTTGATATATGTGATTTGAGGCGTCGAATAGGTCCATATTATATTATGGGACTTTTGATATATATCGATGGGGTTCCAAGTGGCCCGGGTATATTTAACTTAGCAATTTCCTTTCCATTTGCATAGTTATTGTTCGAACAAAAATTGCTAATCAAACAAATTTGAGGGTTTTTGGCTCACCACCATTTACTGCTAGGGGTGTACAGAGGAAGTTGATTTGGGGTTTTTGATTACCATACCAAATTAATAATACCAAATTTTTTTAAGTTAATAAACCAAATCATACCAACAAAAGTCGGGTTTTTGAATCTCAAGTTTTCTCGGATTTTTTTATTTTCTTAGTTTTTTCAAATTTTTTTCGGTAAAATCTTTACAGCACAAAATATAAACTTGTGCTCCAAATATTTTTTTGGTCCTAGTAGGACACAATTATATAAGGTGTTACTCAAAATAATAATACAGAGTCATTACATTGTACTAAAATATTCTACAACAAAGATAATAAAATCGCATAAAATAAATATTGTTAATTAATATGCCATAAAATAAATGAGCCTAATCTAAAAGTACTAAATTATTCTAAAATAAGTACGACTAACAAGTACTAAGTATTAATTATATGACTAAATAAAAAAAATTATACAATTATTTCACTACTGTCATTTCTAGTATTAAATAGAATTTTTTTTCGTTAGTATTAGTATTGATTTGGGCTTTATTTGAATTATTAATATTTATAGGCTATATAACATATTTGTTAAGACCCAAAAATCACTAGTCGTGATGTAACCTAACTAAATCCGTTAGGCAAGCCAATTCACAGAAAATACAGTCCAAAAGAGATTATAGAAAAATAGTGAAGAATTACTTGAACATTTACAAATTGACCCAATAACTAGTAGACCGACTCATGAGCTTCTAAGACTTGAAATTCACAAAGCTGGCACAGATAATTATATTATCTATTGAAACATACATAACATATTAGCAAAACCTAAGCTACCAAGGACAAGTGACAGTTGTATCCGGAATGAACGAACATCTTCAGAGTCAGCACCCGACATCACCAAAAGCTCCGGTCCAAAAATCTGTACGCAATGTATATAAGTGTAATATCAGTACATCTGACTCAATGTACTGGTAAGCATCTTGTCTAACCTCGTCGAAGTAGTGACGTGGCTTTTCAGTTAAAAGATACTTTCTCGTAAAAAACCTACACTGTAAATCAGTAATAGAACTACACCACGCTGTAATAGATGTTGATACCCAGTTTTTTCTAGGTAATTTTACACCCAAAATATTTCTAAAATAGCATATACATATATAAACACACCCAAGAGTTTTGGTATTAATAAATAATTTTTAAACTAATTTATTACATATTTTTATATCTTAAAAGCCATTAATTATTCCTAAAAATTATCATTTTGGTAGATAACTTATTTAATCCTCATACTTACACCAAAATATAATTAAGGAGATTTTTTTACATTTTTACAAATTCATTTGGAATTTTAAAACTAAATTGCATATAATTATAATTATAGCCTATTTTGTGATTAATAGAATTTTATAATTATAAAATTAACTCGACCATTTTCAAATTTATATTTATATAAAAAAAATTACCCAGTATTCTTAATTTACTTTTAAAATCATTATTACTATTTTTTATAAAATAAAATGAGAAAAGTGGCTATTTAAAATCTAGCCCCAATTCGACCCAATTCTAAACCCAAAATCAATTGACCCAATTTTATTTTTGACCCAACCCACGACCCGTTTCTCAGACCCGCCCGAATTCCCCTTTAATCCTGGCCGTTGATCATTTTGATCAACGGCCGTGATTCCATCTTACCTTTTTAATTCAAATGACCCACAATACCCTAACCTCATTCTCAAAACTCGCCGCCTCTGAATCCCCCTCCTCTCTCAACTCTCTCTACTCACCTCAAACCCTAGCCGTCGCGTCTCACTGAAACCCTAATCCATGGCTTCCCAGGCTCATCGGAGCCTATACCAGCCTCTCATGGCGTCTACGTGCTCATCTCCAAGGTTTTATGACCAGATCTTGAAGGGTTTCGACCATGCCTTTACTCGATGACTGATCTCCGGTCATTTTCAACCTCTGTCCGGCCAGCCATGGATATTCGAGTTCGACTATCCTACTTAGATCGAGGGTTTTCAAAGTCTTTCTCACCTCCTGGGTTTCTTACGAAACCCTAATCTTTAAGGTTCCTTCGATTTATTTTCAGTTCTACTCCGGATCAATGTGTGTTCGGACTTTCTAAGCATGTTTCTCAAAGTTTCCTTAATATTTTGCTTTCAAAACTCTATGTTCTTTTAACTAGGGTTTGATGTTAAAGTTATTTCGAAATTCCTCTCTTATTCTCGACATGTTTTGTTGTACTTTACTTGTGTTGTTTTCTTTATCAGAGTTGGCATGTTGAAAACCCTAATTTTGGGATTTTGTTTTGAATCTGTTTGTTAAGATTTCATTCGATTCATATGCTTATCATCTCTAGGTTTATTTGATGTTAAAACCCTTAATTTTGGGGATTTATTTGAGTTCCTGAGCCTATCTTTTCATTTACTGATTAATAGTGAACCCTATTATTGATTAATAGTGAAAACAATTTCACTTGGAATTTTGAAATTGTTTGTTTGTTTCACCTATTTATCGCCTCTAAACTCAACTGGTTTTGAAAACCCTAGTCTCTTTGGGGACTATTCGAGTCCTTTGGAGTTTTTTGTGCAACTTGTCTGTTTGAAATTATTCAACTTGATTCCTTGTGTCAATGTGTCTCTTCTCTATGTGTTTTGAGTTCTTGCTACCTATCAAACTCAACTATGGTTTTCACTCGACTCTTTGCATGCTTTTGATTCATTTTCTCTCTATTACCCACTGAAACCAAAGTAGCATGCTTCGAATGTTTTCTTTTAAGCTACTATTATATGATGTTCTTTTGCCATAAGCTTGGCCTCACATGTCTATTACTTGTGCATTAATTTATATAATGAGCCCCTTCTGTGATTTATTTTCAAGCTCGTATTTGATTTCAAAACTTTTCCTTCCGTGAGATTCTGATTTTTACTAGCCTGTCAAGGGTTAATTGGTTCTCTTTCTTTGTTTGCCCCTACTGAATCTTTCCAAAACAATTATAATCCTGTACTTAGACTTAAATGCCTACTGTATGATTTTACTTTTTCTTCTATGGTAATATCCATTCTGTTCACAAATTGATTTTTCATTCCTTATTTGGATCCTAGTAGTATCCGTTTGAATAAGAATCCCCTAATTAAAGGAAAGTCTTGTGTTAAGTGATTCTGATTGTGATCATGCCCATATTTGTGTTAAAATTATACTTATTACCTTACTCTCTACTCATTTTCAAAACTATATATACCTATACTCAAAACGAACAAACGCAACATAAGTCACTACTTCTTCTTTCAAATACATTTAAAATTTCTTAAGCCTTCGATTTCTCTGAATTCACAAGTTCAAAACTTTCTTCTCTGATTATGGTTTTGGCCAAAAGAATAATGTTGTTTCTTTATTTACTTTCTCTGCAACTGATATGTCTCTCCTTGTTTATATTCTGCCTCTCCACTACATGTTTATTCTTTAGCCTCTCCTCTGTTTGTCTTACTGTTTCCATGCTGTAATTTCTGCAAGTTTTACTTACTGCTTTTCTATGTTTTTACATAAATTTCCACTCCCCAATTCCCTTTGTATCTTGAGTTATGGTTCAAAAAAACATGACAACATTTAATATTGTTGTTCATGTATATGGACTGGACTCCATATACCTAAACTCTTTCAATTCCCATTCCCCTTCACCTTAATGTGTATTCTGAGCCTAAAACTTTGGTCTAGTAGTGTCCTAATCACTGTCCTGACCATAGTCTGACCTCCAATAGGTCTGTGCTATTTTTTTTTTGGCTGAACATGCCTAGTCAGGGGTGTGCCAGCCTACTTTGTGGCTAGGCATGACCACCATCCTGTCTTGGCACCCCCTAACCCATCTATTATGCTTGCAGTCATTCTTAGAACATTAAGTTCTGCCCCTCTCTTGTGAGACATGCTTTGGGATCCATGAGCTCCTTCTGAACTTGGACACCTGAGGGTTGTCTCTTCCACACTGCACTTTAACTCTTTCTAATTAATACCTTGGGAGTAAGCACTGCTTGGATCTCTTGAGACCCTTGGATCTCTGAAACACCCTAGATAATAGAAGGCTTTGGAAATATGGATCTCGGAAGTGGTTCAATATCATATTGCTAGATACTAAGTTTGTATTAGGCTTGTCATATGTAGTGGATAATGTTTGATATATTTTTAATTTCTATCTTACTTTTCTGGTCTGTAATAATTTGTATAAACTCAGGGATCTAGTGAAAAAAGGGAGGGGTTTTACTTTTATACACAGAGGGGTAGAAACCATGCCTATAGGTTTTAACTTTTAATCTCTGCATCTATGCATATAGATACCATGCCTATGGGGATTTGCGTTCCTGCATTTATGATGACGTTAGGCAAACCGTAGGTTAATAATAAACCAACATATAAATATCATGTTTATAAGGCACTTAACGTTTGAAAGGTATTAAAATTAGTAACTCATAGAGATCATGCCTATAGGAACTTCAAGCAAGAACTGTCTCACTTGTCTAAAACAGAACAAATTTTACCAAAAAAAAAAATTTCTCTTATGAACTTTTTAAACTTTTCTCATAATCAATTCAGTGCATGTTTTATGAAACTTAATTCTTTCTAATAAACATTTTCCAAATCACCCTAAACCTAGTTATCAGATAAACCTTTGGGTCAGTCTGCAACTAAATTCTTTTGTCACAGTTCGGAAACTCTTTTTCTTAAACAATCTATTTTTGTGAAACTCGTTTTTAACCATTTTTTGTATTAAGTCTACAATTTATTTTGTGAAACTTATTCTTATCCTACAACTCTTCTATACCAATCAGTTTTCAAAATCAATGATCCAATTCAACACTTAGATAAAAGCGTGTTAATCAAGTGGCTCAGTCTTTGATAACTGCATTCGAGTGAGCCTAATGCTGATTTCCTGTCCAAAAATATATGTTGAACCAGTTCTCTAGTGCTTTAATTTAATTTATGACCAAACCAATACTTGCAAGACATGCTAAACTATATGATTTATCTGATTTATGGAGGTTTACGTGAGCCTTGCTTGCTTATCTACTTTACCCTATGTTGCATTATGTATTTTCGATTGACGCCTTAGTATTTTACCCTTTGAAAACCTCAAAAGGCCCCAAATCCCTTTCACTTTAGGATTAGTATTCCTAAACGCCTCCAGGACTGATAGGATTGGGACGGGCACTCTCATGCAATAAGTAACGAAACTTTCCGCACTTTAATACCATAATGGGGTGGGAAGGGATGAATCTGGATATGATGACCGGTGTGCTAATATCACGTGCGACCCCTCTTCTGAGGAGTGATTGCTGGATATTGCATTGATGTGTTTATCGGTAAACCTAGGACCTTTCCCCCCTTACTTGTTAATTTTTAAGTTTTTCTTTTGAAACTAATTTTCTAAACTCTCTACTTCTCCAACTCTTAAACTTGTTTGCAAAACTATGTGAAAACCCTCTTCTTTATTTTCTACTTGTCTTCTTCATTGCTTAAAGTCACAATTGTAGCATGGCAGAGAATCACATTTGTGGATCCTAAGGGGTGTCTAACACCTTCCCCTCGGGATAATTTCTATCCCTTACCCTAATCTTTTGTTTCTTCATATGAAATTCTTCTAAAAGTGTCCTAATGCACTATAATCATTAGGTGGCGACTCTTCAACTTCTAAACCCAATTCTCGAAAGGGAATACAGTTTTCCTTCCAATGTCGTATACCCAATTTTGATGGGCGTCGACAATAGAGAAGAATACATAAGATTGATACGTAAAACAATATTCGAGTGTTAACAGAGATCACAGTTTAGCATCTTACAATACCTTT
This sequence comes from Nicotiana benthamiana, assembly GCA_034376525.1. Classification (NCBI taxonomy): domain Eukaryota; kingdom Viridiplantae; phylum Streptophyta; class Magnoliopsida; order Solanales; family Solanaceae; genus Nicotiana; species Nicotiana benthamiana. Next base: position 55,632,763 of record CM067340.1, on the reverse strand, counting down.
ACCAATCATTTCCTTACAATCAAGCCAATTGCATGGAAACACCCTTCATACTTTTATCTCATCCTCTCCCAATATACGTATAACAGAACCAACCTGATGAAAAAAATACCGATAACAGGAATTACTAAGTAGGAGATACACCAGTAGCTATAATGAACGAGGATATACATGTGAGCAACAGTAAAAGACTAGGTGAAAATTTGAGTAATGACAACAATTGGAATACAAGGAATATAAACTTCAATTAACTAGCATGATGGAGGCTTAAGTACAGATATAACAAATAAGAAGGAAGCACATGATCTTTACAAGTCAACAAGTAGAGGCATAAATGACTCGCATGGTGGAAAGCTTGTACCAAAGTACAACAGATACTGAAACCTATCAATCACCTCCGATTGACCTCAAATTTTGCACACAAGTCACATTTGCCATCACAGACATATTCTAACTTCTGAAATCAAAATCCAATCCCGATATCAAAAAGTCCACTCCCGATCAAACTTCTCAAAAATCCAATTTTCACCAATTCAAGACTAATTCGACTACGGACCTTCAAATTACAATCTAGATGCGCTCCTAAATCCAAAATCACCCAATGGATCTAACAGAAACTCTATTCCGAGGTCAAATGTTAAAAAGTCAAACTCTGTCAACTCTTCCAACTTAGAGCTTAAATATCGAAGTTCATTCTTCCAAATTGATTTCGGATAACTTGTAAACCAATATCGACACTTTACAGAAGTCATATTGTATCATGTGGAGATACTTGAGCCCTCAAAATATCGAGCTATGTGTAGATACTCGAAACGACCAGTCGGGTCGTTACAATATTGGGCCATTTAAGAATTCGAAATTTAAGCTTGCAATAATATGTTAAAAGGGAGAACTATTAAATAGTTTAAGAAATATTCTTAAACACATAATAGAGAATATTTTTATGTATAAAATTAATTTTAAATCTTGTATATATAATAGCAGATTAATTTGATTTCAGTTTGACCCTTTTTCAGTTTAAACCACACGATCTGTGTTTTTCATAACACCAAACTAAATCATAAACAGATTATTTTTTCTCGGCATGACTTTCGGTTTGCTGTATTTTATTAGTTTCTGTGACGGCCAAAGGGTCATCACCTATGTTCTTACTCATTTTGTGTCTCAGAGGCTTTGAAAACCTCATTTAGGGTTGCCTCGATTTGGGTGTGCAGTCCAGGCATAATGTCGGAAAGCTTAAATATGACTTCGATCAATATTTTGGATAAACAGACATAGACCGATAATTTGAAGGTCCTGGAGGGTTTGTAGGAAAAAATGAGACCTGGGCGTATACCCGGAATCGAATTCTGAGGTCCCAAGCCCGAGAAATGAATTTTTGTGTGAAATTATTTTCTCGAATTAATTAAGGAAAATGGAAATGAGCTCCCGGTACAGGTCTTATACGTACTTATTAATTTGGTGATTTGATTGCACGAGTAAGTCCGTAGGATGTTGTTGAGGTATTTTGTTTGGAGCCCGAGCGCTCGGGTGAGTTTCAAGTAGGTTCTGGGATGCCTTATAGTTAAATATCAGATGTTGCATGTTCAGGAAAATTGGTACGTCTCTGAACCCTGTGGTGCGGTCCGCGTGAAAATGTGTGCGGCCGTGGAGGGGCCGGCGCGGCCGTAGTCTCCTTTGAGCGGTCCGTTGTTGGTGTTGTGCGGCTGCAGTCGGCCTGGTGCAGTCTGCATTGGGTAGTGATCCGCATGCCCTTAGAAAGCCTGTGTGGTAGCGGTCTTTCTTGCACGTTCCGCGCGTGAAACTTCAGTGGGGTATAAATACACGCGAATTTAAGTTATTTACACTTTTTCAATACCCCAAAATAGAAGAGGCGATTTTTCAAACAACTCTTCTTCTCAAGCACGATTGGTAAGTGATTTCTAAACTATTTTCTTCACTCCTTAACATCTTTTAACATGATTTCAACTTTAAGTCAAAGATTTTCATGAGGAAATTGGGTTTTTTGGGTAGAACCTAGGATTTCTAAAAATTGGGGAGTTGGACCTCAATTTGAGGTCTGATTTCGAAACTAACCACATATTTGGATTCGTATGTGAATTGGTAATCGGGTTTTGGGCCGGGTAGAATTTTTGACCTTTCGGATAAAACCTCGTAAAAACTTATTTTCATGCTTTGGGTTGATTTCAATAGTATATATTAATATAATTAAGTGATTTATGACTAGATTCGAGCGGTTTTTTGGTAGAATCAAGGGGTAAAGCCATACTTGAGGCTTGAATTGAGTTTGAAGCATCGAGGTAAGTGTTTGGTTTAACCTTAGCTTGAGGGATTAGGAGTGGATTCCTGTTTGCTACTTGTTTTATGTGGAGTATGACATATAGGCATGGTAACGAGTATCTATAGTCGGTGTCTAGCATGACCGTGAGTCGATACATTTTGAATATTTGGGTCATGATGTATATTTCTTGCTTTAAAGGTGAATTATACTTGTTGTGCAATAATTGTTGAAAGAATTATTAATTTGAATGTGAAGGAATATTGGCTCATGTTATATGACAAATTTAGGAATTTATGAATTATTGTACTTGCATTTGCGTGAGTGGTAATGGAAAGGATATGTAGAAAAACGAAATAAAATGGAAGGTTCATTAATTGTACCCTTGCCTAGTTGTTTTTGTGCATTACTTATCTCCCTTACCGGGATGTGAAAGTTATTGTTGTTGTTGCTCCCTTGCCGGGATTTAATTGTTGACTTGAGTTTCCCGAGCCAGGATCCCTATTATTTTTATCTATTCCCTCGCCCCATTATTTGTGATTGTTGTTTGGGTGAGGAAGAGTGATAGCACAAAGGGTGATGTATGCATGATTGTGGTGAAAGTATGTTAATGCGCAAAGGAACATTCTGTGCTATGATATGAATACTAATGCATGAAGGTACATACCGTGCCATGATATGAATGCTAATGCACGAAGGATCATTCTGTGCTGTGATATGAGTGTTAATGCACGAAGGTTCATTCTGTGCTATCATTATATGAGGTCAAGCACGAAGGGTGATGCCGTGTACTTTATATGATTGATTTGGTGAGAACGAGAGTAAAAAAACGAAGCACGGTGGCGTGCATCTGTTGAATTTTCCTACTATCATTGATATTGTAGTTGTACGGTTTCATCCTTTATTTAGTGACTCTATATTTGAACTGTTACAACCCCTACATCATGCTCCCCTCCCTTTTTGACTAGGTCAAATTTTTTGTGTTTTACTCTATTGCCTATATATATATTTATTGAACTGTACAGCTTTGATTGGTAGTCCTGTCCTAGCCTCGTCACTACCTCGTCGAGGTTAAGCCAGACACTTACCGGCACATGGGGTCGGTTGTGCCGATTCTATACCCTGTGCTTTTTGCACAGATCTAGGCTTTGTTCAACTACATCAGTAGTAGTGGAAGCAGGCCTTCAACCTAGAGGAAGATTCTGAGGTAGCCTTGTAGGCGTCCTTGGGCCCGGCTTCTCCCTTGTCTTTTTTTTAGTTGGGTTTTCCCTTGTATTTCGGGACACACACTTTATCATTTCTTTCCAAAACATTGTATTTAGTAAACTCTTAGAAGCTCGTGAGCTATGTGACACCAGGTATTGGGGTAGCGTATTGTGTTGAACTTTTGCAGCTTATTTCATTTTCTTTAAATGTAAAGTTTTTCACTTTAGTGTCCTAACGTTTTATGTTATTGTGATAAATGGTGAAAAAGTAATTAAGTTGGCTTCCCTAGCTCCAGTAAGTAGGCGCCATCACGTCCCCGAGGGTGGGGAATCCGGGTCGTGGCAAGTTGGTATCTGAGCACTATGTTACATAGGTCTCACAACTCACGGACAAACTTGGTAGAATCTGAGGGATCAGTACGGAGACGCCTGTATTTATCCCCCAGAGGCACTAGAGTTAGGAAAACTTCACTTATATTCCTTCTTGTCGTGCGATTCTATTTATCAAATATTGATTGTCTTTCTACTCTATTCTTATGCAGATGTTAAGAACATGTGGTTACTCTTCTTTTGCACAGCAACCAGCAGCAGCTCCTCCGAGAGGCAAAGGGCGAGGGCAAGGCCGTGACAGAGGCCGAGGCAGAGGCAGAGCCTCAGATTGATTCTGATGAGGAGTTTCTAGCTCCAGCAGCTCCGGTGGGCCCAGCTCAGGTCCCAGAGGGTTTATAGTCACCCCAGTTCTTCAGGACGCTTTGGTCAGATTGGTAGGACTTATGGAGAGCGTCACTCGAGCGGGTTTGCTTACACTAGCACCAGCAACCTCTTAGGCTGGAGGAGGAGTTCAGACTCCTACTAAACGTTCTCCGGAGCAGGTAGCTCCCCAGGCTCAAGTTATAGTGGCTGAGCCAGTTGTGGCAGTTTAGCCGGGTACAATGACTCAGACCGGAGATTGAGCGGCTATGTCCGCAGATGCTTTGTGGAGGCTAGATAGGTTCAGTAAGCTCTTCACCACCACATTCAGCAGTGCTTCTTCAGAGGACCCCAGGATATCTTATATAGTTGTCATGAGGTTCTTTGAACTATGGGTATTGTGGAGACTAATGGGGTCGACTTTGACACCTTTCATCAATCTGGATCCGCCAAGACTTTGTGGAGGGACTATTTCTTAGCCAAACCAGAAGGGTCGCTATCTCTAACTTGGGACCAGTTTGCAGATTTATTCTAGGAGAAGTTTCTCCCCGTTACTCAGCGAGAGGCTCTTCGCAGGCAGTTTGAGCGCCTTCATCAGGGCTCCATTACATTCACTCAGTATGAGACCCATATCATTGATCTAGCCCGCCATGCTATTGTCATACTCCCCACCGAGAGAAAGAGAGAGCGGGTGAGGTGGTTTATCGATGGTTTGACTCAAATGATTCGTCTCCAGGTGGCCATTGGTGCCGGGAGAGAGATCAATTTTCAGGAGGTGGCTAATATGGTTCGCCGAGTTGAGATGGCTCTGTCATATGGAGGTGGTCATGGGTCGGATTAGAGGCCCCGTCACTCAGGTAGATTCAATGGTACCTCATTTGTAGTTAGATATTCCGATGGTAGAGGCTATCCTCCCAATCCCTTTCAGTCAGCACTCCGGGTTCTCATGATACTTTAAGTGCTCGTGGTTCTCAGCCACATTATTCTGACCAGAAGCTCTCCAGTGCGCCATCAACACCCATCAGTGGCCCACCACTTCAGAGTTTTCGGTGGACATTCAGGCCGACAGGGTCAGCAGCCTCAGCAGCCGAGGGCTTGTTGCGCTTGTTGTGACCAGAGCCATATTGTCAAATTTTTCCCTCCAGCTGCGAGCGGTTCCCAGCAGCAGGTTCCTCGTCCTATGATTGAGGCACCAGGTGTTCCACAGGCTTCCCAGCCAGCCAGAGGTGGGTGTAGAGGTCATAGAGGTAGAGGTAGAGATCATAGAGGTGGAGCTCGGATCGCCAAAGGTAGAGGCTAACCAGCAGCCGATCGTCCCAGAGATGTGGTTCAGGAAAGAGGAGCTCAGCTCCGTGTTATGCTCTTCTAACTAGGCTAGAGGCTAAGTCTTTAGATGCAGTTATTACAGGTACTATTTTGGTCTGTGATAGAGATGCCTCGGTGCTATTTGACATTGCTCATGCCTAGTGATTCTTTGAGCATTCTTGTTTACGTATCTACACCAGTGGGTGATTCTATTGTGGTCGACCAAGTTCATTGTTCCTGTGTTGTAGTGTTTGGGGGTCCTGAGAACCGTGTTGATTTATTGCTCTTAGATATAGTGGACTTCGACATTATATTAGGGATGGATTGGTTGTCCCCGTATCATGTTATCTTAGATTGTCACGCCAAGACTGTGACTCTGTCTTTACCAAATTTTCCCCGTTTGGAGTCAAAAGGGACTCTAGGTCATTCCACCCGCAGTATCATATCATATGTGAAAGCTCGGCGCATGGTCGAGAAGGGGTGTTTAGTTTATTTGACGTATGTTCGCGACTCCAGCGCAAGGGTCCCTTCTATTGATTTTGTACCCATTGTAAGGGACTTTCCCAAAGTTTTCCCTTCAGGCCTTCGGGGTATGCCGCCCGATAGGGATATCAATTTTTGTATCGATATGGCTCCGGGCACTTAGCCCATTTCCATTCCACCATACCGCATGGCCCCGCCAGATTTGAAAGAGTTACAGGATCAGTTGCAGGATATGCTTGAGAAGGGTTTTATTAGACCAGGCGTTTCAACTTGGAGTGCGCCGACATTATTTGTAAAAAAAGAGGATGGTTCGATGAGGATGTACATTGATTACCGACAATTGAACAAGGAGACAATAAAGAATATGTATCCGTTGCTGAGGATTGACGATTTGCTCGACCAGCTTCAGGGTTCAAGGTGTTTTCAAAGGTAGATTTGAGATCTGGCTACCATCAGTTGAGGATAAGGGCTTCCGATGTCCCTTAGACAGCATTCCACACTTGATACAGGCATTATGAGTTTTTGGCCATGTCATTTGGGTTGACCAATGCCCCAAAAACATTTATGGAATTGATGAACGAGTGTTCAAGCCTTATTTGGACTTGTTTGTGATAGTCTTTATTGATGATATTTGGATTTATTCCCGCGGGAGGAGCACGAGAAACACCTCAGAGTGGTTCTTCAGACTCTAAAGGATAGCCAGTTATATGATAAGTTCTCGAAGTGTGAGTTCTAGTTAAGTTCGATTGCATTTCTAGGTCACGTTATTTTAGCAGAGGGTATTCAGGTGGACCAAAGAAGATTTAGGCAATGACAAACTAGCCTTGATCAGCTTCAGCTACAGAGATTCGGAGTTTCTTGGAGTTTGCAGGCTACTATCATCGGTTCGTGGATTAGTTCTCGCCTATTGCAACCACGATGACCAGGTTGACCTAGAAGGGTGCCCAGTTCAAATGGTCAGACGAGTGTGAGGCATGCTTTCAGAAGATCAAGACAACTCTGACTACACACTGGTATTGGTTTTGCCCACAGGTTCAGGGCCTTATACCGTCCATTGTGATTCTTCCCGTATTGGCTTAGTGCAATATTGATGCAGGATGGCAAAGTCATTGCTTATGCTGCGAGGCAGTTGAATATCCACAAGAAGAATTATCCGGTTCATGATCTAGAGTTGGCAGCCATTATTCATACATTGAAGATTTGAAGGCATTATCTGAATTGAGTAACGTGTCACGACCCAGATTTTTCCACCTTCGGGAGTCGTAATGGCACCTATTGTCGAAGCTAGGCAAGCCAACCCTTTTTAATCATTTCACAATAAACTTAACCTAAAACAATATAAATGTTGGATTAATCAAATAGAAATCACGCGGAAGACTTTTAACAACAATATCAAAGATAAAGTGCGGAAATTAATAACAAGTATCTACCCAGTATCTAGTGTCACTACTAACGGATGACTAAAGAGTAGTAAAAGCAACAGTTTGAAAGAAATACATAACATGTCTGTTTTGATACAATAAAACAAACTGGAAAAGAAAGAGTAAACTCCGGTCCCGCGAACGCCAGCGAACTACCATAGAGTCTCTGGACTGAAAGATCGCTCCCTAACTATAGTTGCGGTCTGTAAGTTGTGTCCTGACCTGTTCATAAGAGGGCACAGAAGTGTAGTATCATCAAATTCAACCCCGTGTGCTGGTAAGTGCCCGGCCTAACCTCGGCGTGGTAGTGACGAGGGTAAGCTGGACCTACCACAATCAACCTGTAAAGATATATGTGCAATAACAGAAAGAGAACAAGAATTTAAATAGATATTGGGGAGGGGACGTGCTGAGGGAGTAACAGTTCAATTATAACTTCAACAAACAAGAAATGGAACTGAATATACATAATAATTAAATAAAAAAAGCTAGTGAATCAACAACTGCACGACATCACCCTTCATGCGTTTACTCTCATTCCTCACCAAAACTGACAAAAACATAATGCACGACATCAACTTTCATGCTTTTACTCTCCATATAAAATGCATGGAATCTAAGGCCAATAACAATAATCAATACAAATTGTGGTAGGCGTACCACTCGCTCTCGATCATAACGTATCGTGGTCGGCGTGTCACGCAATCCAAATAATAATGACTCGTGGTCGGCGTGCCACACGATCCCAATCATAATATCTCGTTAGGGAAGCTCATCAATATAATAGTTTAACCCGACAAGGGTACAACTAACAGCCCAAAATACTAGCAAGGGAAGAACAAATCTACAATAAGTCCCGACAAGGGAAAATGATTCAACAACAAATCCCGGCAAGGGAAAAATACCAAAATTTCCTTCCTTAGCTCATTTGCTTCTCAACTATCATTTCATAGTTCATTTAACAAGTAATTTTTACAATTTTTCACTTCTTTCAACAATTTAATAGCAAATATGACTCACAGTCATGCTAGACTCGGGCGCATAGGTAACTGTCACAATACTTATACACCGATTCCACATAGCACATAGAAAATATTATCCTGATCCTATTCCCTCAAGCCAATGTTAGATCAAAAACTTATCTCGAAAGCTTCCAACTCAACTCACGCCTCTAGAATAACTTTACCCCTCGAATTCGCCTCAAAATCGGTCGAATCTAACCATAATTTACTCAAATGTGTCAACAAATGCTAGTTAAATCAATTTGAATGCATAAGAATGAAATTTCCAAAGTTTTACCCAAAAATTCCAAAAATTCCACCAGATCCACATGGTCAAAACTCGGGGTTTGAACCAAAATCGAGTTACCCATTTCCCCACGAGTTCATATATGCAATCTGTTTTGAAATCGGACCCCAAATTAAGGTCCAAATCCCCAATTTTATGAACGACCTAGGTTCTACCCCAAATCCCCATTTTTACCCATTGAAAGCTTTGATTTTAAGTTGAAATCATGATAAAAGATGTTAAAATTTGAAGAAATTGAGTAAAAGTTGACTTACAAGTAATTTGGGAGAGAAAGAGTCGAAAGAAAATTGCCAATGGAGGTTTGGCTTTTGAAAATATGAAAAATGAAGTTTGAAATCGGCTAAATATAGGTTGCACAGTCGCAGATGTCGCAATTGCGGGATTTTGTTTGCAATTGCGAAGAGTGCAGAAAATCACATGGGTCGCAATTGCGAAGAAGGCAAAATTGAACAGATTTTGCATTTGAAAGAATGTCTTCGCATTTGCGAAGACTAGGCTGCAAAGGGGGGAATCGCATTTGCGAAGAAACAGGCCAAAGGGGAAAGCTCGCATTTGCGAAGATTGCTTCGCAAATGCGAAGACTACAGATACCATCAGTCAAAATGTTTTAAAATGAGTCTAACACCTATCTGAAACTCACCTGAGCCCTCAGGGCTCCAACCAAAACATGCACCAAACCTAAAAAAAATCCTACGGACATACTCGTGCAATCAAATCGCCAAAATAACATCAAAATCAAAGAATAAACCTCCAAAACTCATGATTTTCATTTTAAAGTTCAAAATTTTCAACTTTTCCATTATTAGTCTGAAACACGTCAAATGACGTCCGTTTTCAACCAAACTTTACAGATAGCACTTAACGCTCATTTAAGACTTGTACCGGGTGTCGGAACCAAAATACGAGCCCGATACCATTACTTTTGATCAATTTCCATTTTCATTTTTCCTTGAGCAATTTCGGAAAACAATTTCACAGAAAAATTCCATACTCGGGCCTGGGACCTCGGATTTCGATTCCGAAAATATGCCCGGGTCCCAAATTTCCTTACGGACCCTCCGAGACCATCACATTATGGGTCCGGATCCGTTTACCCAAAATTTTGACCAAAGTAAACTATGGCAATATTATTATCAAAATTCATAGTTTTTAACACAAAATTCAAATATTTTTACATAAAAATTTTCCGGCTTCGCGCCCAAACTGCACACGCAAATCTATGCAACAAAAAAAGAGGTTTTCAATGCCTCAGAAGCACAAAGAAAGGGAGAATTACGTTGATGACCCTTTGGGTCGTCACATCCTCCACCTCTAAAACAACCATTCGTCCTTGAACGGACAAAAGAAAGAAGTACCTGAGTCAGGGAATAGATGGGAATAATGGCTCCGCATATCGGAATCGGACTCCCACGTCATTGCCTAAGGAGGCTGACCTCTCCACTGAACACGCACTGAAGGAAAACTCCACGACCTCAACTGTCGAACCTGCCGGTCTAAAATAGCCACCAGCTCCTCCTCATATAACAGATCCTTGTCCAATTGGACAGTATTGAAATCTAACACGTAGGTGGGATCACCATGGTACTTCTGAAGCATAGATACATGAAAAATCGGATGCACAGCTGACAAGCTAGGCGGCAAGGCAAGTCTATAAGCCACCTTCCCCACACGGTCAAAAATCTCAAATGGGCCAATATACCTAGGGCTAAGCTTGCCCTTCTTCCTGAATCTCACCACGCCCTTCATAGGCGATGCACAGAGCAATACTTGCTCACCGACCATAAAATTAACATCCCTGACCTTACGATCTGCATAACTCTTCTACCTAGACTGAGCTGACCGAAGTTTGTCCTGAATGATCTTGACCTTATCCAAGGCCTCCTGTTCCAAATTTATACCCAATAACCGAGCCTCTCCCGGCTCAAACCATCCGACTGGGGACCGATACCGCCTACCATAAAGCGCCTCATATGGAGCCATCTGAATACTGGACTGGTAGCTGTTGTTATAGGCAAACTCTGCTAAAGGCAAAAACTGGTCCCACGAGCCTCCAAAATCAATACATGCTCGGAGTATATACTCAGGAATTTGAATAATCCTCTCGGACTGACCGTCCGTCTGGGGGTGATTCGCTGTACTCAACTGGACCTGGGTACCCAACTCATGCTGCACTGCTTTTCCAGAAATGCAAGGTAAACTGTGGACCCTGATTCGAAATAATAGATATGGGCACCCCATGAAGGCGAACGATCTCCCTCATATAAATCTAAGCATACCTCTCGGATGAATAAGTGGTGGTAGCTGGGATAAAATGCGCTAACTTGGTTAGCCTATCAACAATAACCCATATAGCAAAAAACTTCTTCCGAGTTATCGGAAGGCCAGTAATAAAATCCATGTTGATTCTCTCCCACTTCCACTCAGGAAGCTCCATCCTCTGAAATAACTCATCGGGCCTCTGATGATCGTGCTTAAATGGCTGATAATTTAAACAACGAGCCACATACGCAACAATGTTTTCTTCATTCTCTGCCACCAATAATGCAGTCTCAAGTCCTGATACATCTAGATGGCACCCGGGTGAATGGAATAACGAGAACTGTGTGCCTCCGCTAAGATCGACTCTTGAATACCATCAACATTGGGCACAAAGACTCGCCCCTGCAACCTCAATACACCATTATCTCCAAAATACTTCTCCTTGGCACCTCCCCGCTGCCACCGTTCTCTCAGGACATACAAATGGGGATCATCAAACTGCCGCTCCCTGACACGTTCCATCAATGATGAGCGAGCAACTGTGCAAGGTAACACCCTACTGGGCTCAAAAATATTCAATCTCACAAATCTATTGGCCAAGGCCTGAACAACTAAGGCAAGCGGTCTCTGGCTGACCGGAATATATGCAAGACTACCATGCTGGCGGACTTTCTACTCAATGTATCGGCTACTACATTGGCCTTTCCCGGGTGGTATAAAATAGAAACATCATAATCTTTCAACAACTCCAACCACCTCCATTGTCTCAAATTCAACTCCTTCTGCTTGAACAAGTACTGAAGGCTCTTGTGATCCGTGTACACCTCACACGTCACACAATACAAATAATGCCTCCAGATCTTCAAGGCATAAACAATGGCTGCCAACTCTAGGTCATGAACTGGATAATTCTTCTCGTGGATCTTCAACTCACTCGAAGCATATGGTATGACCTGCTACTCTGCATCAACACTACGCTAAGCCCAACCCAGAAAGAAACACAATAAACCGTATAAGGTCCTGATCCCGTGGGCAAAATCAATTCTGGTGCGGAAAACTATCTTAAAGACACCGAATGCCTAATCCTCAACTGGTGGTAACCAGATCCCAAATCTATTCTTGAAAAACACCCTGGTGCTCTGAAGCTTATTGAAACACATCCTCATCAAACCTCATTCTTCTTAGCAATAACGTTGGTGCGCCCCAAGGCGAAACTTCTAGGCCTAAAGAAACCCTTATCAACCAAATCCTGAAGCTCTTTCCTTAACTCTCTTGACTCTGGCAGGGCCGTGCGATACGATGAAATGGGAATAGCCTAAGTGCCAAGTGCCAGATCAATACAGAAATCGATATCCCTGCCAGGAACATGCCTGACAGGTTTGATGGGAACACATCGAGGAAGCTCGAACAATAGGAACAGAACCAATGGGAGGAACCACTGTGCTGGAGTCGTGATCATACCGCCAATAGAGCTAAACACCCCTCTCTTAACCATGCGTCGAGACTTCGCATATGATATCACGCTGCGGGTCAAACGATCTAAAAATCCCTCTTCATCCTAAATGGGAAAAATTTGGTAAAGCCAAGGTCACGGGGACAACTAATCCATCCTCAATATAACGTCAAAGTCCATCATATCTAAGAGCAATAAGTTGAAACGGGTCTCAAGACCCTCAAATACCACCACACAAGAACGATGCACTCGGTCGACCACTATGGAATCACCAACTGGCGTGGACACATATATAGGAATACCCAAAGCCTCTTAGGCATGATCAAATGGGGTGCAAAATAGGACAACATATATGAATACATAGATCCATGGTCAAATAGCACTGAAACATCTCTAATACGAATTAGAATGGTACCTGTGATCACAACATCTGATGACTCAACCTCCGGCCTGGCCGGCAAAGCATAGCAATGGGGTTGACCCCCTACTCCCTGAACTGTATCTCTGGGACGATCTGCTACGAGCTGACTTCTGCCTCTAGAGGTCTGACCTCCACCTCTACGCTCCCTAACTCCACCTCTATGGCCTCTACCCCCACCTCTAGCTCGCTGGGCGGCTTGTGGATCATCTGCTGCCTGAATCAAGGGATGAGGACCCTGCTGATGTGAACTGCTGGAAGCTCGAGGACAATACTTGGCAATGTGCCTCAGGTCGCTGCAAGTGAAGCAAGCCCTCGGCTACTGATAATATCGAAGCGGCTTTTGGGCGGAATACTACGACTGAAAATTGCGACCTCCTGGAATACCATGAGAAGCCTGGAGGGCTGACTGGAAAGGCCTCGGGGGATGACCTCTGACATGTGAATCCCTACCTCCCGATGAGGTACCACTGAATCTACCAGAATGTCGAGGCCTCTTGTCTGAACCCTTACTACCTCTTCGAACCAGTGTCATCTCTACCCGGCGGGCCGCATTGGCCGCCTCCTGAAAGGTAATATCACTGCCAATTCCCATAGCCATATGAAGGCGAATCTGCTGAATCAATCCATCAATGAACCTCCAAACCCTCTCTTGATCTGTAGGGAGTATCACTACTGCATGGCGTGCCAAGTCAACAAATCTGGTCTCATACCGTGTAACTGCCATTGAGCCCTACTGAAGGCGCTCAAACTCTCTTCGAAGTGCCTCCCGTTGAGTGACAGGGAGAAACTTCTCCAAAAAAGTAACTCCGCGAACTGATCCCATGTCAAGGCTGGTGACCCTGCTGGTCTAGATAGGCAATAATCCCTCCGCCAAGTCTTGGCGGATCCCACAAGCCTGAAGGTGCAAAAATCGACCCCATTGGTCTCTACTATCCCCATAGTCCGAAGGACCTCGTGACAGCTGCATATGAAGTCCTGGGGTCCTCTGTAGAAGTACAGCTGAAAGTGGTGGTGAAAAGCTTGGAGAACCGATCAAGTCTCCACAAAGCATACGAAGACATGGCCGCTCCATCACCGGTCTGAGCTGTAATACCTGTCTCAGCTGCCACTACGGGCTGAACCAACAGAACCTGAGTCTGGGGAGCTACCTGCTCCAGAGTACGTGTAGTAGGAGTCTGAACCCCTTCTCCAGCCTGAGAAGTGGTTGGTGCTACTGGCAGCAATCCCGCTCTAGCGACACTGTCCATAAAGCCTACTATGCGGACAAGAGCATCCTGAAGATCCGAAGAAAACATCACTCCTCCTGGGACCTGAGCTGGGCCCACTGGAGCTGGTGGGGCTGGAACCTCCTCATCAAAGTCAATATGAGGCTCCACCTCTGGATCTGCTGCCTGGGGCTGAGCTCTGCCCCTGCCACGGCCTCTGGCACGGCCTCGGCCCCTGCCCCTTGCGGGAGCTGCGAGTGGGGGCTCGGGCTACTGCGCGAAAGAAGAAGACGCACGTGTTCTCGCCATCTGCGAATGAACAGAGTAGAACGAGAATCAATATTTGAGAAACAGAATCGCACGACAAGAATGAACAAAGTGAAATTTTTCCTAACTCTGTAGCCTCTAGGGGATAAATACAGACGTCTCCGTACCGATCCCTCAGACTCTACCGAGCTTGTCCGTGAGTTATGAGACCCAAGTAACCTAGGCTCTGATACCAACTTGTCACAATTCGAATTTTCCCACCATCGGGAGTCGTGATGGCGCCTACTGTCGAAGCTAGGCAAGACAACCCTTTTTAATCATTTCAAAGTAAACTTAACCTCATACAATATAAATACTGGATTAATCAAATAGAATCACGCGGAAGACATTTAACAACAATATCAAAGATAAAGTGCGGAAATTAATAACAAGCCTCTACCCAGTATCTGGTGTCACTACTCACGGACGACTAAAGAGTACTAAAAGCAACAGTCTTAAAGAACTACATAACATGTATGTTTTGATACAATAAAACAAACTGGAAAAGATAAAAACTTTCTATTCGATTTCTGCGAAGAATAATCTGATAATTTTATTTTAGATAATTTTGATTTGATTTTGGGTAACCGGTGCGCCGAGCAGTGATGGATTTTGAGTTTTTTGTGTGATACTTGGTTAAAGGGGAATTCTATTTCCATCTCTTTCATTTGTTATGCTTCTTCAAGTTTACTGTTGTGTTGATTTCTTTGATAGATTTTAGCATAGTTCAGAATGGGAAAATTGGATACGCTGTGACAATTTTGTTATGCATATGTAGTAATTTCAAAGTACAAAATTAAATTTGCAATGTTTTTCCTCTTTTCACTAAGAATTCCACAATCTTCTTCTTCGCTGTAAGAAAAAATTAGTGTCTGGTTTGGATTTTTGTAGTTTATTAGTTGCTAAATTGACATAATCACATGGTTGACGGTCACCGCTGATATTCGCTTAGAATTCCTTTGGCTTCTGCTTCTTCGTTGTAACAGAAAATTAGGGTTTTGTTTGGGTTTTGCAGTTCAGTAGTTGTTCAATTGACGTAATCATATGGCTGAAAGGTTAGTTTATTGTTCTATTTTTTTATTATATGTGACTGTGATTTTTTCATTTTTGGGTTCTTGTTGATTTATTGCTCGAAATTAAATTGTCATTTTATGTTAATTTTGTAAAATTTAAAAATATTATAAATTCCTAAAACCTAGAGCCATTTTTAATGCAACATAGAACAAT
This sequence comes from Nicotiana benthamiana, assembly GCA_034376525.1. Lineage (NCBI taxonomy): Eukaryota > Viridiplantae > Streptophyta > Magnoliopsida > Solanales > Solanaceae > Nicotiana > Nicotiana benthamiana. The sequence goes on along the minus strand of CM067340.1, from coordinate 55,617,205 downwards.
ACTCTATTGTATTGATGCAGAGGACCAACTGATAACATGACCAAACAAATAACAAAAGATCACTCCAAAGATATATTAATCCAGAATCAACAAATAGGTTCCAAACCGCTGCGCCATGTTCTTTCTCTGAACCAAAAGAAATCCATGTCAGCTTGAGAAATGTAACGGCTACTCTTGTTATCCATTTGGAATTGGAACAATTGGAAAGAAGAATCCAGAAAAATAGTGGCAAGAATGATCCTTTAACTCAAAGGGCATTTATGAGCGAAAAACATTTAGTGAATGGATATATTTGACCCAATAGGTGGATGAAGGGCATTATTGTATAACGGTCGAATAATTCAGAGGCAAATCTGGCCCTTTTTCGTATAATAAATCTTGACACATAATAGACAGCACTCAGTGGACGCACACATTGGGTAATCATCAGGTATGTATACTATGACACAACCGGTCTCAAGCCTGGATAAATGAGGAGGGTTTATTGTTTATTATTTATGACACTTGTGTTTTTATTTTTTGATTTAACTGTACTCACAGTGAACTAATAGTGTTAGTATCAATTTAAATGTAATTAGTATCTTCATCAGTTCACTTCAATGGAGTTTTTGCCATTTATTAAAAAGATTTTTCGAATCTGCTGTATGCTTCTCCCAGTCTCACTTACCTTTCAGGATATCGTAACCAAAAAAGGTGCAAAGATTTATTGCTGCAAAGGAATTCAAGACTTCTAAATATAGTATTAAAGATTACTCTCAGGTGAACTAAAATTCTTTTACCGGTTACTCATGTTGGTACTACCTATGATTTCGCAAATTTTTTGACATGTAGTTGTCAAAATAATGGATGTAATGTGTTATTGGGTCATGGACTGCATCAATAGTGCAATATGAAATTTCTTCCGTGGTTGAGTACTATATCTAATATACAAGATTTACTAATTAGAGGAGGCCCTGCAGATTCATTCACATATTTATGCAACTGAAGTTTTGTTGAAGTTACCTTGCTCTTTTTTTTCCTGCTCTGTCTAGTACTTTGTTCCAGCTTTTTAGTTCCTTCTTAGTCAGATTCTCTATCCCATTTCAAAGCGTGTGTCCTGTTCTTCACTGATCACTTTAGAAGCTGATTATGAGCTAACTTCAATATGTCTATTGTATTTCTTGAATGGAGTTGTGACTAAGAAGTGTTTCTTCTCATGAAGAAGTGCATCTCTTAAAATTCATTTGTGTTGTTTGGGCCTGAAGCTGATGAGGAGCCACAACTCACAAGCTGATGAAAGGAAAGAATAGATGTAGCTGTCGAAAAATTTATAATACCATCTATAGAATGACCTTCTACAGTAAACAACAACCCAGTATAATCCCACCGGTCTGGGGAGGGTAGTGTGTACGCAGACCTTAACCTTACCTTGGGCAGAGAGGTTGTTTCCAAATAGACCCTCGGTATCCTTCCCTTGCTCTTGGGGAGACTCGAAGTCACAACCTCTCGGTTGAAAGTGGGGGTTGCTTACCATCAGAGCAACCCCTCTTGTCGAGAATGACCTTCTACAGTGACCCCTGAAATTTTTATCAATAATATCTTGTTACATCTTTTTGTTCCATAACATAAAATGTGAACCTCGAGGTCAATGAGGGCGCTATGAATGTATATTAAGCGCTTTAGATGAGTAATATGTGTGTTAGGTTGTTTAAGGAAGAGTGATTTGAGACAGAGGTTAATTACGATAAGATGATTGACCCAAAGATTTCTAAGATGAAGAAAAATGTGGCGGAACTTGGGAGAAATTTTTCTTCATTTCTATTGTTAGAGCATGAGCTTTTCTTAAGGAAAATTAGGTTAGAAAAGTGATTGCATTCAATAAAAAAAACAAGGAGTTGTCATAGCACCTGAATGTACATTTTTACAGTGGACTAATTTAAACTTCTGAAAGACGACTGTAGTGAAAGCTTTGAATGAAATTAAGGCATCTTTTGGATGGAGAGTGGTGTCTGCATGGGTTGGAGATGGTGATTCACCTCCACGGTCTGGTGTTACATGTTCCACACAGGGTGACCATACCGAATTGTAAGTGTTGCCTCACCAATTTTTAGTAGTTTTTATGTAGCTCTTGTATGAATATTCACATTTTTTCCTCTTTTCTGATGTTCAAATCTATATAAATTTACTCACAAGATTGAAATTTCCTCTTCTCCCCACTTTTTCACAATTTTCTTTTCTGTTTTACCACTTGCAGGGAGGTTTATGCTGTTTCAATTGTTGGCCCTTCCTACTGTTGTCACTAACTTATTGAATCTCACTAACCTGTAAGATACTTCTCTTTCGCTCTGTACTAGAATGTAGCTTCTACAAAGATTTAGCTACTTAAAGATGGTTTAATCTCATCCAAACTGAGAAATTGCCCTAAAGTTCCAATTTGAATGTTTGCCCTTTAATTACAATTGCTCTTTAAACCAGTTTCAAAATTATTTAGCTTGGTCATTATTTATTATGTGCATTGACAGTTTTTCCAATTAGATGCTATTTAAGGCAAAAGTTAGTGGACATTGCGTTTGCGTCTGTACTATTTTGATGCTTTTGTGTTTTTTTGGTATCAAACTTAATTCCATTGAAAAGGATTTTTGGAGAAATTCCTGAAATTGTGCTTAGGTTAGCTTTATGTGAAGAAGAAAGAAGGAAAAAATATGAGATTTGACCAAAGTTGAGCTTTTGTTCCTCCTTACTTTATAGGTAATTTTCTCATGGTACCCCACAACTTTTATGTTTATTATGAAGAAAAAGGTTGAATTTTTTTTGATGGGGTCTATAATTTCTTCAAGATGTAACTTGCCTATATGTTATGTTTAAACAATTATAGATATTGGCTTGTAAATTTTAATAGAATTATTTGGTCAAGTTGCATAAGTGTTTCTATTTCAAAGAACTTGTGTTGTTTGGTTTGATTACTGTTAATTGTGAATGCAATAATAAGATTATTAATCTTGTTTCTTATTAAAAAAATGTTTTATTTGTCCTCCTTTAAAAAAAAAAAGATGCTTGATTTGTTTATGTTTTTGTTTTTTGTTTAATGTAGTGTCTATGTATAGAAGCTACATGAAATGTCAAGATTTAAATTTTCACATATTAAGAGTAATTTAAATGTTCAAGAAGTTATGACAAGAAATATTGAAGTTTGATCTTCGAATGCCACAAAATGACGCTCAATGTGGTAAAGAGAGCTTTTGAATGGCTCGGATTTGCAGCATTTTCCACTTCACCATGTGTCTTTCCTCTTGTCTTTCGTTGTTTACTAGATTATCTTTTGCCTTTATCTTTGTTCCTTTTTTTTAGGTTGTTACTATTTTCTATATTGAAGTGTAATCTTGTATTAACATATTTATATTTACATGTCAATTCGCTTATCTAAATGTTCATGTTTCAAAGTTATTTGGTGACTAACTGCATTCTATTTTTGGCAGAATCTTATTAATATGGTCGACCTTTAATCCGTAACTGCTGAAAGAAATGGGATACCAGATAAAGTGAGAGACGCCCAAGCTACATGAGGCTTTCGCCGATGGTGCTGAAGGATTGCGTATAGGTATTCGTAACATGTAGCGGAAGACAATAACAATTCTAGGTAGATTTTTTCATGTTCAAAAATTTATTTACTTATCAAAGATCGGGTCTAAGACGTACCTGGTGAAGAGAGTTTCTTTTCAGAATTTCTTCGATAGTACGAAGACTCTATGCGTATCCACACCGAGACCGATCCTTGCTATCAATTCTTTGATCAATGAAACCCGCGAACAAATTGAACGAAAAATATTATGTTGAAATTTTTCTCAAAAATCTCAACTCAAATTAGAAGAACAAGAAACACTTTTCTTGTAATTGTATTTTCTCTCTTGGCTTTGTCTTTGAACTCTCACTTTGACAAAGTAGGTTTTCTTCTCAAGAATAATAATAAAAAAACGAAAAAGAACCATACAAATTTTCTCCATAACCCTTTATATAGTATCACCTACAAACCATTTTCCTATTTGATTGAGCTAATAATTTTTCTAGGGTAAAAGTTTATTTCAAAAATAAACTTATGGAAAATTTTGTATGAAAATTCCCAATTTTCCTTCTTTGTTTTAACGTGAGAGAGTGCTGACATTCCCTCTTTGAACTTTGAAAAATTTTGTAAGGAAATTTCAAAATTTCCTTCTCTGTTAATGACGAAATTTTCTTGAAATTTTTGAATCCAATTTTCCTTTTCCTTTTCACGTGGATTTTGTTATGTCCAATTCTAAATTGGACTATAATATTCTTTTCCCTTTTTTTTTGACTTTTTGAATTTTATTAATATAATAATTTCATTCCAAAAAGGATAAAACTTTAATTAATTATTCAATTCAAAATTAGATACATCTATTATATAAAATAATATTATATATATCACATATATTTCAACCAAGAGATATTATTTAATTTCTATTTCAAATAGAAACTTCAATTTATTCACAACATTAGTCATAATCGTTGTGCTAGCAAAGAATATAATAATATTTCATTTGGACTAATAACTAAATTTATTTGACTAATTAAATTCTTTAATTTAATTATCAAATAATAAATTAATTAATCCTTTAGCAAAGATCAGAACACTCGTTAGTGTGCGACCCCATAGGTTCAATACTAAACCGGTAGTAAATTGATCATATCAAAATACTAATCAAGGGTGGCGTCTAGCAACACTCCTTAACAACCGGATAGCATGAAGTATACAATTTACTCTCAAGAACCAGTAGAAGAATAATGTAGTAATTCCTTCTGTCCTTATAGCTCTGGATCACCTTAGGATATGGTTCAACTGTCAAATCCTGATAGGCGATCAACTATGTGTTCACGTCAAATATAATCGATCATTGAAAGACCTAAGAAACTCATTTCTTCTTTCATTCAATTGCCCTGGCCAAGTTCTTAGTTTGGTCGTTTATAATTTATGACAACATGGAGCTTAAACTCATTACCAAAGAGTTGACAGATTCCGTCTTGATCAATCACTAATTCTACAAATATTTAATCGTACCCAATATCCTTTCAACTATCGCCCAAGGGCCATAGGTGCCTAGTATCAAAGCACAATAAATAACTTGTCAATTACTATGACGATCTCAAGTCAAAGGAAACAGTTACATCACATTTTTCAAGAAAATATCCTATTGACAGTTTATGGTAATTCTAACCATTAGGAATTATCCAATGAGTCGGTTCAATGATCATATCTCTATATGCATCATCTATCTATGTGATTTAGTTAATGAGATCAACTAATCTTTATCCGATAAAGACGATCACATAAATATTGATCTAACCGGATTACTAATTTCCAAATTAATAATCTTACGATCAAGAACAAATTTAGGTTAAATTGTAAAATACTTTGCTCTCATTATCATGATCTCTGTCACGATGACAAATCTCAAAATTTAATCAAGGACCTTATCAAAATAATCAAACAATTGATAATAATGATAATAGAATATCAAATGCCATATATTTTATATCAAATGACATTCACAAAAATATGTTCAAGTTATCAAATATGATATTGGATCTAGGGCATATCTACTATATCCCTAACAATCTCCCACTTGCACTAGAGTCAATCGCTCTTGTACTTCATCCCCAATTTCCACTTGTGCTTGTCAAACTCCTTTGTGCCAAGCGCTTTAGTGAATGGGTCTGCAGCATTTTGCCTTTCCATCAACCTTTTGAATCTCGACGTCTCCACGTTCAATGATCTCTCTTATCAAGTGATACCTTTGCAGAACGTGTTTTGACTTTTGGTGTGATCTTGGTTCTTTTGCTTGAGCAATGGTTCAATTATTGTCACACAACAATGGAACCGCACCTTCCATTAAAAGAACCCCACCAAGTTCAATTAAGAACCTTTTCTTCCATATAGCTTCCTTAGCAGCTTCACTAGCTGCTATATATTCTGCTTCAGTCAGTGAATCAGCTACTGTGGCTTGTTTGGAACTTTTCCAACTCACTGCACCACCATTTAACATAACCAAAAATAGATTTTCTATCATCCCTATCTGAAGAAAACTTGCATCAGTATAACCTTTAAGTTTCAACTCAGAATCCCCATAGATGAGGAATTGGTCTTTAGTCCTTCTTAAGTACTTAAGAATGGTCTTCACCACCTTCCAATGTTCCTCACGAGGATTTGCCTAATATCGGCTACTCACTCCAAGTGCATAAGCCACATCAGGACGTGTACATGTCATGGTATGCATGATAGCTCCCACTGCACTAGCGTATGGGATCTTACTCATGCGTTCTCTCTCTTCAGATGTTTTAGGAAAATCCTCCCTACTGAGAGAAATTCCAGTGCCTATCGGTAGATAGCCTCTTTTGGAATTATCCATGTTATACCTCTTTAAGATAGTATCAATGTACAAAGACTGGAAAAGTCCAAGCATCTTCCTAGATCTATCTCTATAGATCTTTATTCCTAATATATAAGCTGCTTCTCCCAAGACTTTCATGGAAAACTGTTCAGATAGCCAAATCTTGGTATTTTGCAATGCCTATATGTCATTCCCTATGAGCAATATATCATCAACATACAACACTAAAAATATAATTGTGCTCCCACTAACCTTTTTGTACACACAAGGTTCTTCTTCGCATCTAACAAAATTCAACTTTTCAATTATTTTGTTAAATCGAATATTCCAACTTCGAGAAGCTTGCTTTAATCGATAAATAGATCTTTGTAGCTTACAAATTTTATTATGATCAGATGAAGATGTGAAACCTTCAGGTTGTGTCATGTACACATCCTCTTCTAGCTCACCATTAAGGAAAGCCTTTTCACATCCATTTGCCATATTTCATAATCACAGTATGCTGCTATAGCAAGCAAAATCCGAATAGATTTGAGCATTGCCACGGGAGAGAAAGTCTCGTCCTATTCGACTCCTTCTTTCTGACGATATCCCTTGGCAACAAGACGTGCTTTGTAGGTCTCCACCTTTCCGTTTGCTCCAATCGTTTTCTTAAAAACCCATTTACGACCTATAGGTTTTATATCCTTTGAAGGTTCAACGAAAGTCCATACTTTATTTTCCTTCATGGATTCCATTTCGGATTCCATGGCCTTTTGCCACTTCTCATAATCAGAACTTTGTATAGCCTCTTCATAGGTCTTAGGGTCATCATCATTATGATCAACCTCATTTGATAAATCATCTTGTACCAATAAATTTAATCTAGTTGGTACATGATGTTCTCGTGTAGACCTTCGAAGAGGTACTTGTACAACCTGTTCTGTTGTTGCTCAATTTGGTTTGGAACTGGTTCATTAACTTGTTCTTGAACTTCATTAGTTCTTGAACTTCAACCGTTAAAGATGGCAATTTCCTTGGCAACTTCAAAACATCCAATAAAGGTTCTTCAACTTGGGTCTCATGATCTTCATATTGTGTTGATTCATTAGTTTCTTGATCTTCATCAAGTTCTATCTCTCCATTCTAATTTCCTTCCAAAAGGAATTCCCTTTCCAAAAAGGTTGCTCCTCTAGCCACAAACACTTTATGGTTAGAAGGGTGATAGAAATAATTTCCCCTTGTTTCCTTGGGATACCCAATGAACCTACACTTACAGATCTTGAATCAAGTTTATCAGACTGTAGTCTCTTAACATAAGCTGGACAACCCCAAACCTTAATATGTTTGAGGTTAGGCTTACATCCTTTCCATATCTCATATGGTGTTGTAGAGATTGACTTAGTGGGAACTTTATTAAGTAAGTATGTTGCTGCTTCCAAAGCATATCCCCAGTGAACCCCACCGTAGATCTCACCATATCTAATAAGGTTCTATTTCTCCTTTCAGACACACCATTGTGTTGCGGTGTTCCTGGAGGTGTCCACTGTGAGAGAATCCCATTCTCCTTGAGATATCTAGTAAAATCTTCACTATGATATTCTCCACCTCTATCAGACCTTAGTACTTTGATACTTTTACCAGTCTGCTTCTCAACTTCACTACGGAATCTTTTGAACATTTCAAAGGATTCAGACTTGTGTTTCATAAGATATACAAATCTATATCTTGACATATCATCAGTGAAGGTGATGAAGTAAGAATATCCACCTCTAGCTTGAATTTTCATGGGCCCACAAACATCTGTATGAATTAGTCCCAATAATTCAGAAGCTCTTTCTCCACTTCCAGTAAATGAAGATTTGGTCATTTTTCCTTTGAGACAAGATTCACAAGTTGGATATGATTCAAAATCATACTCGTTAAGGTACCCTTCCTTGTATAACTTGTTGATTATTTTCTCTCCAATATGACTAACTACAATGCCAAAGGTATGTTTGATTTACATGATCATCTCTTTTCCTCTTAAGACTTGAAACATGCATAATCGAATTAGCATTCACACTAGGTAAGACATAAACATCATGTTGGAGATAGCCATTCACATATAAATTATCACTATAATAAATATAGCAAATATTATTTCCTATATTAATGTGAAAATCACGTTTATCTAACATAGAAGCTGAAATTATGTTCGAAACAAATTTAGTAACATAATAACAATCATCCAACATAAGTACCTTTCCCGTAGGCATTATTAAAGAAGTTGATCCTATAGCTACGGCCGCAACTTTTGCACCATTTCCAACTTGTAGATTAATTTCTCCTTTCTTTAGCCTCCTACTTATATTGAACCCTAGCAACATATTGCAGATGTTATAACCACTGCCAGTATCTAATACCCACAGTAAAGAATTAGTGGTAGCTGAAGAAACCTTGAAAACATTTTTCATTAATGTCTCACCTTGTTTCTTGTCCTTTAGAGTTGCAAGATACTCCTTGCAGTTTTTCTTCCAATTATTTATGATAAACCTTGTTGCCTTGAACATCATTCTCTGGAGAGATTATTTTTGCAGGCTTATCGATCACATCCATAAGCTTTTCATGCATGAGAACAATTCTCAAATTTCTATACCAGTCATCAAAGTTTGGTCCTACCAATTTATTGGTCTCAAGTATTTTACACAGTGATATAACAGACAAATTGAGAAATCTAAAATATAGAAAAGAAAAGGCAATAATATAAGAACATATTTGCATATATCATAAAGACATGGACTTTTATCTAAATGATATTTCCACTAATTATTTTAAACTATTTACCCTCATTATAGTTTACGAAATCATTATTTCTTTTAGTGGAGTAAAGGAATCCTTTAACAATATGTATGAGCCCCTTGGAAATCAAGTCGTTTCTCACATATATTTTAAAGGTAGGTACTCTTACCAATTGTATCCCCATACAATTTCCTTAAATAGCTCTATGTCAAATAGTCCCCTGGTAGTCAGGTCGATCATATTGGCATAGTTGAGTTCAACCATCATGATTGCAAAGAACTTATTAAATTTTATACTCCCCCGGGTAGTCCAGGCGTCTAGTGTAAAATTGAATAATTCTTTCAATCCATACATCTAATGCAATAAATAATTTTAACATATTCTCGAACTATAAGTCTCCTGGTAGTCAGGCCGCTCCTTATAAACAAGAAATAAGTAAAATTAATTACCTTGATGGATAGCTCTATAATAAAATATCTTATACTTTATTATTTAAGAACTCAAATTTTAGTAAGAGGGAATTGTTACAAAAACAATTTTTAATAACACGAATATCGATTCTTTTATAGCATGTGAATTTAGTTCAGGTTGTCTACATGCTTAGTTTTAAATTAATTTACATCACATGTAATAAATAATTCAAAATTATGTAATGAACAAGCACATGGGATAAAACAAAATTCAACATACTCTAACATATTATCTTATATATCACATAAAAAGAATTCATGCTAGAATATTATTATTAATTAACATCTCATGAACTAATAATAATTAAATTAACAATAGAATCATGTAACCTATTATAGATTCCCGTTGTATCTAATACAAAATTTCAAATTCAAGTTATGAACGATCTCAATAGTTACATGAATGCATATTTTATCCACAATAAAATAATATCAACATTCAAACGACTTGACTATTGCACAAGGTACATCTATTATGGTTATAACTCTTCAAATATAATATTAAAATATTTCGTAAATAAATTTTAGACACAATAAACCACGGCTCTGATACCACTGAAGGATTGCGTATAGGTGTTCGTAACACGCAGCGGAAGACAATAACAATCCTAGGTAGATTTTTTCATGTTCAAAAATTTATTTACTTGTCAAAGATCGGGTCTAAGACGTACCTGGTGAAGAGAGTTTTTTTTTCCAGAATTTCTTCGATAGTGCGAAGACTCTATTCGTATCCACACCGAGACCGATCCTTGCTATCAACTCTGTGATCAATGAAACCCGCGAACAAATTGAACGAAAAATATTGTGTTGAAATTTTTCTCAAAAATCTCAACTCAAATTAGAAGAACAAGAAACACTTTTCTTGTAATTGTATTAATTCTTTAATTTAATTATCAAATAATAAATTAATTAATCCTTTAGCAAAGATCAGAACACTCGTTAGTGTGCGACCCCATAGGTTCAATACTAAACCGACAGTAAATTGATCATATCAAGATACTAATCAAGGGTGGCGTCTAGCAACACTCCTTAACGACCGGATATCATGAAGTATACAATTTACTCTCAAGAACCAGTAGAAGAATAATGTAGTAATTCCTTCTGTCCTTATAGCTCTGGATCACCCTAGGATATGGTTCAACTGTCAAATCCTAATAGGCGATCAACTATATGTTCACGTCAAATATAATCGACCATTGAAAGACCTAAGAAACTCATTTCTTCTTTCATTCAATTGCTCTGGCCAAGGTCTTAGTTTGGTCGTTTATAATTCATGACAACATGGAGCTTAAACTCATTACCAAGAGTTGACAGATTCCATGTTGATCAATCACTAATTCTACAAGTATTTAATCGTACACAATATCCTTTCAACTATCGCCCTAGGCCATAGGTGTCTAGTATCAAAGCACAATAAATAACTTGTCAATTACTATGACGATCTCAAGTCAAAGGAAACAGTTATATCACATTCTTCAAGAAAATATCCTATTGACAGTTTATGCTAATTCTAACCATTAGGAATTATCCAATGAGTCGGTTCAATGATCATATCTCTATATGCATCATCTATCTATGTGATTTAGTTAATGAGATCAACTAATCTTTATCCAATAAAGACGATCACATAAATATTGATCTAACCGGATTACTAATGTCCAAATTAATAATCATACGATCAAGAACAAATTTAAATTAAATTGTAAAAGACTTTGCTCTCATTATCATGATCTCTGTCACGATGACAAATCTCAAAATTTAATCAAGGACCTTATCAAAATAATCAAACAATTGATAATAATGATAAAAGAATATCAAATGCCATATATTTTATATCAAATGACATTCACAAAAATATGTTCAAATTATCAAATATAATATCGGATCTAGGGCATATCTACTATATCTCTAACAGGTGTAACGATTGTTAAACAGGCGGCACTACATCAACGTAGCATTCGATCTTGGTAGATGCAGTGCCCTTTTTTTAACACTGGTTTTGAGTTACTCACCCTTTACCTAAAGTTGTTTCACAAATGAAGGTCACTCAAAGCACTGAACTTTGCACCTTCTGAATTTAGTTCGGCAATTGTTAGAATAAAAAAGATAACACAATGTATGATAAAACAATATATAAATTTTCTTCATATTGGGCCCGGGCTATCCCCTCTAGTGTACTTATAACACCTCAGACAGTCCAAACGATCATTGTTTTCTGAACAGATACTTCTAGCAATTATTTGCTTTGATTTAAAATTGCAATTGTGTGAAAATTAAAATAAAGAACGTTTAAACGAAAAAATATTACTTCCTTCATTTTAACTTATTTGAATTTTTTCGGAGTAAGATGGTCAAATTTACTAATTTTTTCTATGAGTTCGGATATAGACTTTCTTAACTTTTTTGAAATAAAATTTACATATTTAGAAACTACATAAAAATACAATAAGTGATAATTATTAATAATTTAAAATACTACAAAAAAGTATGGTCAAAGAAATCTTATTTAAATCCCCAAAGTATTCAAATATTCTTTTTTAAAAGGAAAAAGGACAAATAAACCCACACTAAAAAGAACTAATAATCGGGCATGACCCTAATTATCTAACTATCCAATTTTCCCCCAAAAAATATTTAAAAAATGATATGAAAAGTCCAAAAAAGAATTTTCGACGAGAACTTCATTTATAGCCATCGATCAAAACTAATATCAACCGGTAGTTCAAAATTACACTATACATTTTATAGCCCAAAAGTAATTCTAGTGGCTAGCCACCAAACTATATATATGACCCACAAGCTCTGTAAAAAAATGGCTACACAAACAAATACAAATCATTAGAGAAATAATTTTTGGCCCGAAATGGTTTAGCCGAAAAACTCTACGGTTGTCGAAAAAGCTATATACCAGCTAGATCTGCCGAAATTCAAATTAGCAAGCAAACCATCTTTCAGATCTAGATTTTTATAATATCAAAATCCCCAAAATAATAAATAAAAAACGAAGAAAGAGCGGATTTAATGGAGGGTCGCTGGTGTTTGAGTTTTCGTCCAGATCTAAAGCAACGAGATCGAGCACAGTGAGTTAGACTGATTGGATTTTGATTTCAATTTCATGATAAAGTTCCGTTTTTCCATCCAAGATAAAGCTTCCCTTTTGATGTTTTTACAAAGGTGCAAGTTGTTAGGTTTCTATTTGGGTTCAATCTAATGGCTTTCCTTCTCTCATTCTTCCTATTTATTTACCTTTATTATGTTTTTGAATCCACTAATAGAAAATCATTCACTGGTTTCACTCCTAAAATCTTGTCACTCTCTATTCTCGTATACCAAACGGTAAAGTGGTTCCAGCACTTTTACCATTGGTGTTAAGGGATTTCCAGTTGGTTTCCTGTAACGATAGGACAACCGCCCTGCAATAAAGATGGCTAAATGGACTATTATTGTATAATTTATATACAATGGAATGTCTCTATACAAAAATAAATTATCATTATACAAAAAATATAATAAATAGACTATTACAACACAAAACAATATACAAAATTGATTATCATTATACAAAAAATATATTAAATGGACTATCACTATACAATTCATATACAATAGAACGTCACTATACAAAATATATACAAAATAGATTATCACTATATAAAAATATACTAAATGAATTGCCACTATACAATTTATATACACTAGACCGTGTCACACCCTTTTTATAAAAAACTCTCACTAAACCCATTTAAATAAATAAAAAGGATTTTTGTAAAAAGCTTGAAAAGGGTTTTTCAATTGAAAAGGAGACAAAAATTTGTTTCAAAAGGAAATAAACTCAGAGTCGCCACCTGACATTGATTTCGGTGTGCCAGGTGACCGTTTTTTTTAAATGATTTTTCCTTTTAAAACAGTTGGACTCTAAACTAAGTCCGCACCAGAGATTTGGGTAAGAGGATTCATTTGACTCGGGGAGAAGGTGTTAGGCACTCTCCAAGTCCCGTGAAATTCACGGTTGCATACTCGATCTAGTTGACTTTTAAAATATTCATGTGAGGTAGAAAACACGAAAAATGAAAATAAGCACACAAAGAGGCTCGAGGTCGTTCCCAACTAAATAAGAAAATTAAAAAGAAGGAAAATTAAAGTTTTAAATTATCCTATGCTACTTTTTCTGCGATGTTTGCCATGGCCTCCAGTTACATAGTACTACGGGGCATTCCTCGGAATAAAATATATACAAATCCTTCGAGGCATTCCCCGGATAAATTTAACTAAAAGAACGATCTCTCGCCTCGATACTAAGAAATCTAAGGTTTACTTACCCAGGTGTGGCCGGCCTAAATATAATACTAGAACACAAAGCATGAAATAATAAAGTAAGAATGTGACAATAAGTAAAACAAATACAAATTAACTGTTATGAAATAGAAGATTCTTACACTTCTATTTAAGGTGAATGTCTTTAATGTATTTAATTAGAGAGATTTTAGATTCCTATTATTGGTAGCAAGATCTTCCTCCTCCCTATAAATAGAGGTGCTCTCTACCATTGTAATTCACCCCTCTCAACTCAATAAGAAGAACTCTCTCTACTCTTCTCTCTATTGCTATTGTTCTTGTTCTATTGTTCTTGTCTTTTACTTTAGTTTATAACACGTTATCAGCACGAGACTTTACCGTCTCAAGTATCATTCTCGAAAATCCAAGGTATTTTCCCTCTTCCTAATTTAATTGTCGAGTATGTCTGACATTATGAAAAGAAAGTTTGTTGCCCTTGAAATTTCGGGCAAGAACTATATGACATGGGTGTTGGATGCTGAAATCCACCTAGATGCTATGGGTCTCGGAGACACCCTCAAAGATAAAGAAAAAGCATCCACCCAAGATTGTGCGAAGGCCTTGATTTTCTTGCGCCACCACCTTGACGAAGGTTTGAAGATTGAATATCTCACCGTCAAGGATCCACTCGTTTTGTGGAACAGCTTAAAGGAGAGATATGACAACCTGAAGTTGGTCACTCTGCCACAAGCACGATATGATTGGGCCCATCTGAGGCTACAGGACTTTAAGTCCGTTTCTGAATATAATTCTGCTATGTTCAGAATTACTTCTAAACTGAAGCTATGTGGAGATAACATCTCTGATTACGATATGCTTGAGAAAACGTTTACAACGTTTCATGCCTCCAATATGGTACTGCAGCAACAGTACCGAGAGAAAGGCTTTACGAAGTACTCTGAACTGATTTCTCTCTTACTAGTGGCTGAGCGAAATAATGATCTGCTCATGAGAAATCACGAAAATAGACCAACTGGGTCTACACCACTGCCTGAAGCAGATATGGTGCACTCGCATTATGCCAAACATAAAAGGGACCATGATCACGGTCATAAACGGGGTCAAAGCCAAGGACGTGGACAAGGAAGAAATTCCAAAGAAGTCCGCCACCCCCCAAAGAGAGATAACCACCGAAAGCAGAAACGGGGTCCAGAAGATCCTAAGGCAAATAGTTCAGAAACTATATGTTATCGTTGCGGTGGAAATGGGCACTGGTCTCGGACTTGCCGTATACCAAGACACTTGGTTGACCTTTATCAAGCATCTCGAAAGAGAAAAGGCCCTGAAACAAATTTTGTCTATGACGACAATGAGGATATCACCCACCTGGATGTGGCAGACTTCTTTGAGCAACCCCAGGGAAAGATAGACCACCTAATCGGTGATGGAACCATGATGAAAGAAGATGGAGCTATTTGATTCTACTTGTATTAGTCAATGAATAAATTAATAGTCATTAGCATTAGCTCGTATTAGTTAATTCATGATATGATGTTAGTATTAGCCCTTTAGAATATTTCAATATGCTCAAATATTTTTATTGTACAGTAGAGGTAATCGACTAACCTAAAAACTAGTCGATCGTCTAATATTTAGCAATAAAACGAACTTTTTTCCGCCAGGCCAGATATTCGAATATCAGAGTCTGATATTCGAATATCTGGGCCAGATATTCGAATATCAGAATTCCTATATTCGAATATCTGGCAAGATATTAGAATATGTGCTTAAATATTCGAATATCTAATATTTTTCGCATTAAAGTATTATTTTTTCCGCAAGGCATTATATTCGAATATTAGAATACAATATTCGAATATCCTAAATAACTGCTTCCCAAAACGCTGTTTAAACGCGAAACAAAAGAATTGAAGTTGTTTATACTTATATTTATGTATTTTTTTTTGTATGTCAAACTATGGGAAAGCAAAATGGATATCTCACAAAGCGAACTTGGATCAACATCCAACTGTAAAAGTATTTGCCTAGTTGATTCATGTACTACACATACAATACTCAAAGAAAGGAAGTATTTCTCTCAACTGAATATGTGTAAGGCAAACATTACTACAATCTCTGGAAGTAGTAAATTGATTGAAGGCTCCGGAAGAGCTATAGTAACTCTGCCCAAGGGCACGATGTTAATCATAGAGAATGCAATGTTCTCCTCCAAGTCTATGAGAAACTTGTTGAGCTTTAAAGATGTACGCCGGAATGGCTACAATATTGAGACAATGGATGAAGATAATCTTGAATATCTCGTCCTCACTTCAAAGAATGTCTCCGGCCAAAAGAGGGTTATTGAGAAATTCCCGTCTTTATCTTGTGGCCTGTATTGGACAAGAATTAGTGCAATTGAGGCACATTCAACAGTAAATCTAAAGAATACTGAGTCCAATACATTTGTACTTTGGCATGATCGACTGGGTCACCCAGGATCAACCATGATGAGACGGATTATAGAAAGCTCATATGGGCATCCGTTAAAGAATTTCAAAATTCTCTCAAGTAATGAATATCCTTGCACTTCGTGTTATCAAGGCAAGCTGATTATCAGACCATCCACAACAAAGGTTGGGACTGAGTCACCCCAGTTTCTGGAACGTATACAAGGGGACATTTGTGGACCTATTCACCCACCTAGTGGGTCGTTTAGGTATTTCATGGTCTTGATAGACGCATCCTGTAGATGGTCTCATGTGTGCCTGTTGTCATCTCGCAACCTGGCGTTTGCGAAGTTAATGGCACAAATAATTCGGCTACGAGCACACTTTCCAGATAATCCAATCAAGTCCATTAGACTGGATAATGCTGCTGAGTTTACATCCCAAGCATTTAATGATTATTGCTTATCAATCGGGATAAAAGTTGAACATTCTGTAGCCCATGTTCACACTCAGAACGGTCTTGCAGAATCGTTAATTAAGCGCTTGTAGTTGATTGCAAGGCCATTAATGATGAGAACGAGGCTGCCCACTTCAGTGTGGGGTCATGCCATATTACATGCAGCAATGTTAATTCGTCTCAGGCCGACGAATTACCACAAGTATTCTCCGTTGCAATTGGTTTTGGGTCATGAACCCGATATATCCCATTTAAGGATATTTGGATGTGCCGTATATGTGCCTGTAGCACCGCCATCCCGCACCAAAATGGGTACGCAAAGAAGGTTAGGAATATATGTTGGGTTTGATTCGCCCTCCATCATTCGCTACCTTGAAACATTGACAGGCGACCTGTTTACTGCACGATTTGCAGACTGTCGATTTGATGAAACACTTTTCCCAAAATTAGGGGGAGAAGTTGGTGAAACCAAACGGGAAATTTTGTGGAAAAATGAATCATTATCTCATCTTGATCCACATACCTCTACTTGTGAGAAAGAGGTACAAAAGATTATCCATTTGCAAAGAATAGCAAATCAAATGCCTGACGCATTTACGGACTTGAAGAGGATAACGAAATCCCACATTCCTGCGGAAAATGTTCCGATCCGTATTGAAGTCCCTATTGGACAATTATCTAGTGTCATATCCAATGAGTCAAATGCACGCCAGAAGCGTGGCAGACCATTAGGTTCCAAAGATCGAAATCCTAGAAAGAGGAAAAAGAACGATCTAAATGACACTATGAAAGAATCACATGAGGACGCTCATGATTTGATTAATTCCGAGATTCACGAAGAATCTATTGAGCCTGAAGCTCTTGAAAATACGGAACTACTCCCAAATCCAATTAATATTGAGGCAAATATTAATCGAGTGGATGTTGTGGTAGATAATGTCTTTGCTTATAATGTAGCATCTAACATTATGAAAGAATGTGAGGATCTCGAACCTCAATCTGTGAAAGAATGTCGAGAAAGACATGATTGGCCAAAATGGCAAGTAGCAATTCAATCTGAATTGAATTCGCTGGCAAAACGTGAAGTTTTTGGCCCTATAGTTGAAACACCTAATGGTGTTAAGCCCGTTGGCTACAAGTGGGTCTTTGTACGCAAACGAAATGAGAAAAATGAAGTACAAAGATACAAAGCACGACTTGTTGCACAAGGTTTTTCCCAAAGGCCTGGTATCGATTATGAAGAGACATATTCGCCTGTAATGGATGCGATAACCTTTCGTTATCTCATAAGTTTTGCTGTCCATGAGAAGCTGGACATGCACTTAATGGATGTCGTTACTGCCTATCTTTATGGCTCACTTGATAACGACATATACATGAGAATTCCCGATGGACTCATGGTGCCAAATGCGCACAATTCCAAATCTCGGGAAATGTTTTCAATCAAATTGCAAAGGTCCTTGTATGGTCTAAAGCAATCAGGACGAATGTGGTATAATCGTCTAAGTGAGTACTTGTTGAAAGAAGGCTATATAAATGATGCCATTTGCCCATGTGTGTTTATAAAGAAAACAACATCGGGATTTGTTGTACTTGCCGTATATGTTGATGACATAAACCTTATTGGAACCCCTGAAGAACTCCAAAAGGCAATTGATTATCTAAAGGATGAATTCGAGATGAAAGATCTCGGTAAGACTAAACTATGTCTTGGTTTGCAAATTGAATATTTGGCAAACGGAATTTTTGTTCATCAATCTACCTATACAGAAAAGGTACTGAAACGGTTTTACATGGATGACGCACGTCCGTTAAGTACACCGATGGTTGTTCGTTCACTTGAAGTGAACAAAGATCCATTCCGACCTAAAGAACGGAATGAAGAGATACTTGGTCCTGAAGTACCATATCTTAGCGCAATTGGCGCATTAATGTATCTTGCAAATACTACAAGGCCGGACATTTCTTTTTCAGTTAATGTCTTAGCAAGATTTAGCTCGGCTCCTACGAGGAGACATTGGAATGGGATCAAACACATATTGCGGTACCTAAAAGGGACTACCGATTTGGGCCTGTTTTATGGAAAGAATTGCAGCCCGGATCTTGTTGGTTATGCTGATGCTGGATATTTGTCCGACCCACACAAGGCTCGATCTCAAACGGGTTATGTGTTTACCTGTGGAGAAACCGCCATATCTTGGCGATCGACTAAGCAATCAATTGTGGCTACTTCATCTAATCATGCCGAGATAATTGCTATTCATGAAGCAAGTCGGGAGTGTGTGTGGCTAAGGTCGATAATACATCATATCCAAGACAAATGTGGTTTGAAATGTGATAAACTACCCACAACTTTATATGAAGATAATGCAGCATGTATAGCTCAATTGAAGGGAGGATTCATAAAGGGAGATAGAACGAAGCATATTTCACCAAAGTTATTCTTCACACATGATCTTCAAAAGAATGGTGATATCAATGTTCAACAGATTCGTTCAAGCGACAATATGGCTGATTTGTTTACAAAATCTCTACCAAAGTCAACCTTCAAGAAGCTAGTTCACAAGATCGGAATGCGAAGACTTAAGGACATAAATTGATGTTCTTATCAGGGGGAGTTAATGCGCGTTGCACTCTTTTTCCCTTACAAGGTTTTGTCCCAATTGGGTTTTCCTTGCAAGGTTTTTAACGAGGCAACCAATAGGCGCATATTCAAACATGTGTACTCTTTCCTTACTTTAATTTTTCCCATTGGGTTTTGTTTTAAGGTTTTAACGAGGCACATCATTGAATAGACATTCAAGGGGGAGTGTTATGAAATAGAAGATTCTTACACTTCTATTTAAGGTGAATGTCTTTAATGTATTTAATTAGAGAGATTTTAGAGTCGTATTATTGGTAGCAAGATCTTCCTCCTCCCTATAAATAGAGGTGCTCTCTACCATTGTAATTCACCCCTCTCAACTCAATAAGAAGAACTCTCTCTACTCTTCTCTCTATTGCTATTGTTCTTGTTCTATTGTTCTTGTCTTTTACTTTAGTTTATAACATTAACCTTTAAATCTCGAATCCTCAGCCCCCACGACCCATTAAAGTACTTTTAATTCACATTATTAACATCTTTCAATTTAATTAATTTAACTAATCCAACAACTAACCATTTAAATTCCAAATAATATTGATTGGAGCAATTTCATATTAGGCAAAGAAAATCATCACAAACTAAATAAATTTCCAAAATTATATTGAGCAAACTAATGAGATATAGGAAGAGAATAAACCTCAATGAATCTGAAATTTAGATGACGGCCGCCTTAAAACGCAAAAATGCGACGAACCGCGGATGGGAATTCGAATCGGCACCTCTATTGATTTCAGTTTGACGATTCTCTATTTGAAAATACAAGCAAATGCCGGTGCCGGGAATCGAACCGGAAAACCTCTTTGACTCGAACGGATTTTCAGAAATCAAACTTCGACTACGTTTGACAGTGATGGATTTTTTTTAAGTCTTCAATTTTGGGAGATGAAAGATTGGCCCTTGTCCTCTCTGTGTGTTGCGGCCATTTCTTTTAGAACGAAGGGAGGACTGTTTGGTCTCTCCAAGATCGGAGATTGAGGGGTAAAGAGGGAACGACTGTTGTTGATAGCGTGAGGGGTTGAGGAGCTGAAGCTTCTCTTCTTTATAGGGATGCTTCTTGGAGGAATTAGATGGTGAAGATGAATCCTCTCAAAATGTGCATTAACGTGACATTCTTTCAAGCAGAAAAGAGCTGCTGTCTTCTAGAACCCTTTTAGGAATTAGGTCCTTGTTTTTCAGTAATTTTTTTTTTTTTGGCTTTTCTTGACACCGGCGGATTGGGGTGTCTCTAGGTTTTTTCAATGTTTTCCATGGTTGTCTTGGTGTTTGTCGTGGTATGGTCTTATACTCTATGTATTAAGGTGAAGAAGAAGAGTTATGGTTGTTAGGATTGCGCTCCATTATTTTTTGGGCTCAAATTTTATGGGCTAGACCTCCTAAAATGAGATGAAAATAAATTCTTCTAATTAAAAATATAATAAGTTAAAACTAAAATTCACTCACATTTATGAAAATAAAAATAAATAGCAAAATACAATTAGAATACTACTAATTGACTTAAATAGAAAGATAAAAGATAAAATTAAATTTTTTTTTGTATTTTTAAATTTTATGTTCTACTATTTGACTAAAAGTAAAAAATAGGCTAAATTCTAATAAAATAAAAATAAGTAAATATTTTTTAAAAATACTACTTTTAAAAGTTACGCGGGTAATAAATTACGTGATTACATACTGTCATTATACAAAATATATCACTACATAAAATATAAAATATATACAAAAATAGACTGTCATTATACAAAAAATACACAAAATAAAATGTCATTATACAAATAGATTGTCAATATACAAAAATATACAAAATAGACTGCTACTATACAAATAAAATACAAAATAGATGTAACTATACAAAATATGTAAAAAAAAGATGGTCACTACACAAAAATACATGATACACTCCAAATACACAGCGTGTAAATCGCTGGGTTTCTATTTGGGTTCAATCTGATGTCTTTCCTTCTCTTGTTCTTCCTATTTATTTACCTTTATTATGTTTTTGATTCCACTAATAGAAAATCATTCACTGGTTTTACTCCTAAAATCTTGTCACTCTATTGTCATATACCAAACGGTAAAGTGATTAGCCAAATAGGAATCATGTTGATAATTAGCTTCAGTTCTTCCACCTTAGTCACAGTTGTAAGTTTCCATGGATTCTGCTGGTGCTCTATTAAATCTTGTGTGCCATCTAGGATTGCATATTTATCAAGAGACCTGTATAGTAAAATCATAAATTATTTTCTATACTATATTCCGCCTTTCCTGAGTAATTGCATAACCTAATCATGACTAAGTTACAAATCTTACTTCAGGCTTTTGGTGTGGCCTAAGAGCCTCCTTTGGATAGTTTCTGACTTGGGAACTTCATGTAAATGAGAAGCCTAAATATAAACCCCTGCTAAATTAAAAAGAGAAAATCAACAGAAACCTAGGTTTTGATTGATTTGCCTCGATTTTAAACTCTATTAATCAGATACCCGATTTTAAAAGAAAATATAACTTCTTTTTCATCTTTTAGATTATGCAAATGAAAGAATTTGTGTCACTATATCAACAAGAAAAAGAAATAATTTAAGCAAGAAAATATTGAGTTTGGGAATGAAATAAAATGGGTATGAGAATAAAAATCGGATCTTGACTTAGGAAGTAAATCAAATGAAATAAAATGGGTATAAAATGGGCATGAGAAAAAATTTATTATCTCCTCATCTAATTTAATTTCATGAAAATTGGAGAAGAAAGGGGGGAGTTGTCAATGGGACATGTCCTTTTTCGGGCGACTTTGAAGAAACCATAATGGATATTTTTTTTAAAATAATTTGGTAAAGACTAGATCAATGGGACTGATGACATGTGAATATTAATGAAGAATATTTTCCAAATAAGTCCGTTAGTTAATAAAGGCATAACTGAGCCACTATATAATGGTAAGATATTTTTGACTTAATAGGTGGACGAAGGACATTTTTGTATCAAATCTAATAGTCATAATTTTGACTCTTTTCCGTTTTGAAAATCTCCCCGTTTTTACTTTATCATCCTTAGCTTTTGATGTGTACCTTCTTTTAATAATAAAAGTTTCTTATTAGCCAAATAGTTTCCAACAATATTTGTGAACAGTGATTGCATGAATTTTGAAGCCTACCGAAAACAAAAGTCAATAAAATACTAAGAAGCAAATGCAGTACAGTTTTGACTAATTTGAGTTAAGTCGAGTGAATCATTTGACTGCCATTCTGGGACTAATAATATAGTACAACAAATTTTAGTATAGAAGTCATACTTCACAAGCCTCCAACATTCCTTTAGCAGACACAGGACTTTTTCAACCTAAAACAGCTGAGCAATTATTTTTAACCAAAATCACAAAGGAAATAAAATAAAAAATATTCCATTTTAATTGTTATCCATCATTTCAATTTGATGGAATATCATTGTCACTGCAGTTTCGTTTGACTAGTGGTACTCCATTGTAATGGTGACATTATATTATTTATTTATTTTAATATTCAAGAGGGGTTGCTTTGATGGTAAGCAACCCCCACTTCTAACCAAGAGATTGTGAGTTTGAGTCTTCCCAAAAGTAAGGTGGGAAGTTCTTGGAGGGAAGGATGCCGGGGGTTTATTTGGAAACAGCCTCTCCACTCAAGGGTAGGGGTAAAGTCTGCGTACATACTACCCTCCCCAGATCCCACTAAATGGAATTATACTGGGTTATTGTTGTTGTTGTTGTTGTTGTTGTTTTATTTTAATATTCAGTGCTCGGTTGAGGCCGGATTAATCCAAATTGGTACCAAAAAATTTCACTTTAGGAATAAAACACTCTCTATCAAGGTAATTTTGTATTCGAAGCTCGAACTCGAAACCTTTAATTAATAATAAAGTATATTTATCACTCCATCACAATCTTTTGATCAAAATAATAATATTATGTCATTGTTCACAAACATGAGTACTAGTTCCAACTTCCAATTGCCGATTTTTTTATTTTTTATTTTTTTGCATATCACGCACACATATGCGACAAATATCACATGAGATTGTCTCATGTGGAATATTAATTGTTGAGGGAAAAACATATAGTTTCAATGCATGCATCAAATAAAATTTTATCACTTTCATGATTCATCTGACTGTATAATTTCAATTAAAGGCAAGTCAGAAATTAAAATCTAGTGACTAAGGGATAAGTTTAATAGCAGTCAATGTGTACACTATGTTTAGTTTATTCATCGTCGGATTAGCATTAGACAATCAGTCAATAACTAAGGAGAGTTTTATTTTTATTTTGTTATTCTTAATATTTTTCGAGGGATATGTATGTTTTTTTTTGCTTTAATTTTGGGCATATAATTCATTTAACACAGCAAATTATGAAATATTGTATCTCTTATCTTTGGTCGTAAAAATTAGAGTACTACTATATAAATTCACTTTTCATATATCACGCTTTATTTATGTATTTATTTATTGCAAATTGTATTTTAATTTCTATTTTTGCACTGACCACCTTCTATTCACCAAGTATCCCGCTTATTAGTTTCTACTTATAAAACAAATTATCACCAGTCAAAATAGTACAACACAAACATCAAAATATCAGATTACCAACAAAAAAAAATGAAAAAACAAAATCAAATATGGCTGCCAACCATTACAGTAATCCAAATTCCACCTTTTGGACCAATTCCACAAAATATCAGCACAAAAGGGCATATAAATCCGCACTAATCATCTAAATAATTTCATATTGTCACTCTAGTTTGATATGTTGTAATTGGTATTCTGTCTTATTGCTTAGATTATTAATATAATATTTTATAAATAATTAATTACTTATGTTTTGTGATTTGATAGAATAATAAATATTTACATGATTAGGCATGGAAACTAAACTCGGGTTGTTTGGTTAAAAATTAGGATGAGATTTTTTCTTATCTATACCATATATCAAACCTTATTACCAAAAATGTTCATAGTTTGTTATTTACCCGTGTTGTCCATATTTTTTTACAAATTATATACAAATCCAAAAATAGTAGATTTTTTCATAAATAACGCGCTAAAATGAAGGCACCAGATCTGCGTGTGATTCAGTCAATATTAAATACGAAATTTGAAATGGAAGGAGATCTCAAAGTTGAAAAAATCTGTTCTTCCATATATTTTCCACCATTGATAGCCATTAAAAAGCTTGAAAGCTTTTAATTCAAATTTGGGGTTTTCAAAAATTATTATTTGTTTGGATTGGGTGATGTTGTAAATAATTCGGAATATGTTTAAGAGTTTATATCTCAATTTTGAGGGGTTTTGGTGAAGATTAGACTTGGTTTCGACTGAATTTCACATTGAAACTCGTCGTCGAAGAAGAAGAAGAAGACATATTTCTAGAAATTGTAGATAAATAGTAGATAAATTGTAAAAATATAGATAAATTATAGATTGAGAAGACCAAAACTTCTACAAGTCTTCTACAATTATGTCGAAAATTCCAATTATGCTACAATTAAAATGAGAATTGGGATATTAAAATTGAATGTATTCAGTTTGTAGATATCTTGTAGATAAAATTTCTACAAATAAACTACAAATAGGTTTAAGTATTGTATAAAGTTGTATTGTTTGGAAGAGTATCTACAAAATTACTACGTTTGTACTATAATTAAACTACAGTCTTGTCTTCAAAAAAAATGTTGACAATAAAATTTGCTCTTCATTTATAAAATTTGTACATAAAAACTACAAATAAACTATAATTGCACCCACACTGTCAACTTTATTGTCTTCCACGAGAAAATTATTTCCTTTACAGTTGTACAACCCAACTACTCATTCAATCATCCATTATGTAAATTAGTCAAAGAACTTTCTAGATGTTCAATACAAGGACGATGATCGACATCAGTGATCAACTCATTTGATACATTACGATGAAAATCAATTCCACTTCCTGCATATAAACAGAGAAAAATTCATTTAGGTGCGTTTAGTGTGAGAAGAGAAGTGTAACGAACAGTGTGAGATCTGGGAATTTTGTAGTGCGGTTGAAGATGTCGATGATGAGGAGAAAAGTAGAGGAAGAGAGGAATATTAGTAGAAGAGATTCAGACGCTGAACATCTACAAAAAACTGAAGGTAAATCGTGGAGGGGGAATTAACTGAAGGTAAATCGTGGGGGGTGTGGGGGTGGGAGGAGCGAGATGGGGGAAAACAAAATAAAGTGAATCTATACTCCTAAAATCACGCCTAGAATAAATGAAGCAATAATTATACCCTTAATTTGAATTGTGCTATATAAATAGTAATTTGGCATACTTAAATGTAATTAACACAATCCTTAACAATGAATGTAATAAGGTTTGGTATATGGTATAGCTATGTAAAAATAGGATACCCCAGAATTATAATCATGAGACTAAAACTAGGAGTATAGCCTGAATAACTTAGTGGCCGTTTGGACATAAGAATTGTAAAATTGCAAAATAAGGGGAACATATTTTCAAGTAAAAATGGTATTTGAAAATTAGAGTTGTGTTTGGATATAAATATAATTTAGTTTTTTTAAAAAAAATTTGTGAGTGACTTGAGTGAAATTTTTTAAAACAGTTTGTCTTAGAGTTTTTTAAATTTTCAAAATTTTTCAAAACGCATCTTCAAGTGAAAATTGAAATTTAATGAACAAATACTAATTTCGAAAAAAGTAATTTCTTTTTGAAAATAAGGGAAATATTCTTATGTCCAAACGGGCTATTAATATGGGAGGTACCAAGATTTTGTTATAAAAATGATATCGACTTTAGCTAATACCTCCAACTAAAAACAGAATAAATTTAATTCCAATTTTTTATTTATTGGGATAACCCATCTATTCTTTGAACCAAACAGCCCTTTAAGCAAAATTAACAAGATTATCCCAAGATTTTAATCTTAGGATTATAATCCCACTTTCAATATGAGATATATAATATTCACATTTTAGTATAAAATTTATACTCATATTAGCTAATATCAATAATGAAATGGTGAATAAATATAATTTTAATACTCGAATTAGTATCCTAATTCAAATTCTCAAACGACATATATATATAAAACTTATTTTGTACACTAGAGGGTGGCTAAAGCCAATAATAAGCCTAACCTGTTATGAAATAATATAAGAACAAGAACAATATAGAGAGAATAGGAGAGGAGTATTCTTATTGATACTTGGGATTGATAGGGATGTTTTACAATGGTAGAAGACCCCTTTATTTATAGGGAGGTAGTGACTTAGCTACCAAGAATAAAACTCTAGAATCTCTCTAATTATAGACATTCACCTTAAATAGAAGTCTATTTATAACATAACCCCATTTTTTTAATTCCATTTTAACTCCAAGGTAACAATGCAGCGCGTGCATTTCAGTTGCCAACCCCACCTGCCAAAAAAAAAAAACTTTCATTTATAATATTAAATATTCTTTTTCGTTTTCTCTGCTCACATCGCGGGGTAAAAATATTTTTATATATTTTTTCAGCAATAACTACGAGTTCAATTAAACCCATAACTTTCTACGCGGAGTAAGAATTTGTATGTAAGAATTTGTTGAAATTACAAAAAATAGATATAAACCCATAATATTTAAAATTATAATGGTTTATTTGTTTGACACAATTTTTTTTTATCCCAGATAAAAATGCAGCACCGGAAAAATACCCAGCTGGTACCCCCACCCCCACCCCATCCCCCAATCATTTTTTTTTGTAATTTCAAATTATTATATTTTTCGTTTTTCTGCCCTCCTTCCGTGAAAAAATTTTATATATATATATATATATATATATATATATATATATATATATTTTCAGTAATAATCACGGGTTTAACTAAACCCATAACTTTTGACGCGGTGTAAAAATTTATTAAAATTATAAAAAATAGATATAAACCCATAAGTTTAAAAATGTAATGGGTTCAATATTAAAAATATTAAAATTGAATTCATAGCACTTAAATTCTGGATCCGCTTTTACGTTGGGAGTATGGAATTTGGCATAAAAAATGGCTCTCACGCGCCTATAAGGGTGAGGCAAATCACACATGAAATCTAGTCAGCTTTTGTGTTAAAGTAAAATAAAAAAGATAGAGTTGGAGGGCCAAAATGGAATAAGGCCAAGTTAAAGTGTGAAAATAAAAAATTAGGCCAAGTTATATGTATTTGGCCTAAGCCTAACTTGTTTTACCGTTTGGTTGGTCCACATAGGTGGGCAGGTACTTTGCCTGTGCTTCCACTGTCCATAAGCTTACAACGAACTGCTTCCCGCTAACAAATGATCTTTTTTTTCTACATTTCTTTTTTAAAATTTAATTTTTTTTCTTAATTTTCAATTTTCCCCATATTTTAATAGCAACTGTTGAACTATAAATAGAGGCACTAGAGTTCCCCAAGATTTGTCGGTGTATGTCTTACAACTTTGTCAGATACATTCAGCTCAAGATTCATTGAATCAGTGTTTTCTTTGTCCTCTTTTTTAACGGTAAAGATCTCAACTTTCTTGCATTTTTGCCATTATCATTGATCTCTGAATGAGATTCTTGATGATTTCATCTGGGTTTTTGGATCTGTTGATGGGTTTTAATTTTCTTCTTGTTTTGTTATGAAAACAGGTTTAAAAAATGGCCCGCAAGAAGATCAGAGAGTATGATTCAAAGAGATTGTTGAAAGAGCATTTTAAGAGGCTTGGAGGTTATGATTTGGCCATTAAGTCTGCACAGGTTAGTTTAAAATATTTTTGTTAATTTTTGAATTTGGAGTAGATCTTTAGTGTTTAGATTAATTTGGATGATTCTTGATTTCAAATCTTTGAAATGTTAAGATAAAATGGGAAAGAATGTTAATATTATTGTTTGGATTAAGATTTGGCCACCAGAATTGCTTTTGCTTGATAGCAAAATGTAGGAAAGATTTAGGTAGCATCTGTATATAAATTAGGCCACCTACTTGAATCAACATGCATGCTACAATAAGGGTACAGAATTTGAATCTCATTGAGAATGTGTATGGTCCCCTTTTTATCCTTAGTTTGCTATTATCGCATTTCTTGTTCTGCTATTACTTGTCATCAGTTCTTTTGTAGTTTGCTAACAGTACCCCGTTCATATTCTCTTTTGCTACCTTGGATTTAGTTTTCTAAATATATTCTCTTTCTATTACTTGATATCGGTACCTCTTTCATATTCTTTGTTGCTATCTTCGATTTAGTTTTCTAATGATATTGTCTTGCTATTACTTGCTATCAGAACTTCTTTCATCTTCTTTAGCGGAGGGTCTATCGGAAACAGTCAAAGGGTAGGGATAAGGCAGCGTACATCCTATCCTCCCCATACTCCACTTGTGGGATTACACTGGGTTGTTGTTGCTGTTGAGAATGTGTGATTCACTTTTCCTTTTATTTTCTTCTTGTGTCATTTCCAGTAGTGGTAGCAAAGTCTAAGTTTAAGCAAAATTGGTCAAGATACTACATTTGAGGATGCAGATTTTGACTCTGATTAAATTTGAGTTATATGATGGTCCTAGTTTTTTCCAGTAGGGTAGAATTGGTAGGTTAGATGCAATGCTTAAGCTTAAAGATAGTGCCTAATATTTTTGAAATTACAAGTTTAAAAGTTTGGTGACCACCTGATCTGAGAGCAGCCACTTGATAATCCTAACATTCTTTAGTCTCAAGTTAATAATTGACTAAGTAACTAATAACTGAAGAGAACAAGAAAATCAATCTTTCCTAACTATTTAATTCTATGGCGCTGTTAGTTACTGCATCTCAACCGCTGATGCATGTTCCGAAAGTCTTTGATAGCGCAAATTTGCCTAACAAACAGTATCCTTAAAGCAATTGGAGCTGATGAGTGTATTCTTAGTCCTATTTTGCTCAGATTTGGAGGATCTGACACACACCCAATGGCACGTTTGAAGGGTCCGTGCAACACAGATTCTGACTATTTAATTCAGAGACTGACTTGTATATTAGTTTTCTATGAGTGTGGGGGGAGTCCAGGGAGGAAAGCCAAAAGCTTTTCCTTTTCTCTTGGAAGGAGAAAGGAAAAACCAAATTTCATATATCTTGTGAAAATTATGAACGGTATAGTTGACTAGTTTTATGAGCTTTATAAGCAGGATTCAAAATCAGTCTCGATTGCCAGTATATGATGGTTTTTATCCTTTTCTATGGCTTAGGTGACAGAGTCTACTGATTTCAATGAGCTAGCAGAGAAAGAGCCTTGGCTCAACTCGTCAAAGTTGGTCGTAAAGCCCGATATGTTATTTGGGAAGCGTGGAAAGAGTGGTCTAGTCGCCTTGAATCTTGATCTTGCTCAAGTTGCTACTTTTGTTAAGGAGCGCCTCGGCAAAGAGGTCATTCATATATTCGCTGAACTTGTTTCTTTTGTCAAAAGAACCAAGTGTAATGCTTTAGTTTTGCATTAGCAGGTGGAGATGGGCGGATGCAAAGGTCCCATCACAACCTTCATCGTCGAGCCATTCATCCCCCACAATGAAGAGTTTTATCTTAATATTGTCTCGGACAGGCTTGGTTGCAGTGTAAGCTTTTCTGAATGTGGAGGAATTGACATTGAAGAAAACTGGGACAAGGTATGTGAAAAGTTCTTGTATTGTTACAAGTTAACAGTAGGTTAGTTAAGCCCAAAGCCCTTTTCATGCATATCTCAATCTAACATATAATCCTTGTATCCAGGTTAAGACTATTTTCGTGCCCACAGGAACTTCTTTTACTTCAGAAATATGTGCTCCACTTGTCGCGACACTACCATTGGAGGTAAAAGAAGAAAAATCAGCACTGCTAGAATACTGTCCAATTGTTTTAAAGATAAACTATCCATTTTAAATCTCAAATTTGATCTGGAATTTACTTGTGTGTTACAGATTAAGGGCGTCATTGAGGATTTCCTCAAAGTGGTTTACACTCTATTTCAAGGTATCTACAAAAAACTTTGTCATTGCTAGTTCTTCACATTTTTTTGGATTTTTGTGTAATCCTCTCGACATGTTTTTTTTTCTTAATCAGATTTGGACTTTACTTTCCTAGAGATGAATCCCTTCGCATTGGTTGAAGGGAAGCCTTATCCTCTAGATATGAGGGGTGAGCTTGATGACACTGCTGCTTTCAAGAACTTCAAAAAGTAATTTTCTATCTTCATCCATTGATACGCTCATTCTACTCTATCTAAATTTTAACGGCAAAAAGTTAGTCAATTTCTAGTAATTCACATATTTTGACTAAGAATATACCTTCTGTCCTGCAGGTGGGGAAATATTGAATTTCCATTGCCATTTGGAAGGGTTATGAGTGCTACAGAGAGCTTTATTCACGGGCTTGATGAAAAGGTATATCTTTATGGTGTTGTCTCACTTAATAGAGTTATTGAGAAATAGAAAACTCCCAACTGTTAGCCTCCAACCCAATAATTTGGTTGGTGGTGATAGGGAAGGAAAATATAAAAAATAAAGTGATATCTGTAATAAACAAACTTCTGGTGGCTATGTTTTCCCAACCCCCCCTCCCAAAAGAAAACACTTTTAGATGTTCTTGAAATGGAAATCTAGAGCACTAAAAGAGTTTCAAGGCAAAACTATTCTTCAACTTTAGATTGCAAAATATCTGTAATAACTACATTACATGCTAAAGCATTCAAGTCGGTTTATCGCAGACAAGTGCATCTTTGAAGTTCACAGTCTTGAACCCCAAGGGGCGAATTTGGACTATGGTTGCTGGTGGAGGAGCTAGTGTCATCTATGCAGATACTGTACATTATCCTTGAAATTTTATACCATCAGATCTTCTTTGATTATCTATTCTCTCGTCTAAACATGCTATGTTACGTTAACAGGTAGGCGATCTTGGATATGCTTCTGAACTTGGGAACTACGCAGAATACAGTGGTGCTCCCAATGAAGAAGAGGTCTTGCAGTATGCCAGAGTTGTAATTGATGTAAGGATAAACTAGTTACATAAACTATGTTTCTGACACAACTAATATCTTACAAAAAAATCATCTATGAGTTTGCATTATACCACAATTTCCGTTTATGCACCCTGAAAGGAACATTTCACCTTATTGGGAGAAAGATACTGACCCTAATCTCATATTACAGTGTGCCACTGCAAATCCTGATGGCCGTAAGAGAGCCCTTGTTATTGGCGGTGGGATAGCCAACTTCACTGATGTTGCTGCTACATTTAGTGGTATTATTCGAGCTCTGAAGGAGAAGGTATGATAACACAATTGGCTGTTGTTAAATGACTTGCTCTGTTATTCAGATTTCCTTAACATTTCTTATGACAGGAATCAAAACTTAAAGCAGCAAGAATGCAAATCTTTGTTAGAAGAGGAGGTCCAAACTACCAAAAAGGTCTTGCTAAAATGAGGTCTCTTGGCGAGGAAATTGGCATCCCAATTGAGGTGTGAATCCTGCTAGCATCAAACGATTTTTATGCTGTAACTTATCGATTGTTGTTAACTTTTGCTTGCTCCATTTTTTTGTTGCAGGTTTATGGACCTGAGGCAACCATGACTGGCATATGCAAACAGGCAATTGAGTGCATCACTGCAGCTGCATAAACCAACCAACCTCGTTCTCCAAGCTGAACTGTTTTTGTTGTCTTTGTTTGTGCTATGTACTAGTAGTGTCTTGTTGTATGCCACATTTAAGTAATTTGATTTGTATCTTTGACATTTCAAATTTAAAGGGCCATGAACAATGATCTCCAGTAGTGAATTCAGTTTTCCAATCTCAACATGAAGTCCATCAAAATCCTTGGTTCAAGAATCCTTGTACTACATCTTGTGAGCAGAGTGCACTGAACTTCAATCCTTCTTTAAATCAGAAAGGAAACATCTCAATGTTATACTATTGCCTTAAGGTGTTGTTTGGATGCTTAGATTCTTTTACATAGTATCAGGGTCAAACATTATTAAACTCGTTAGCACTACGTGGAGTTGCTTGGACTTCTTTCTCTCTTAAATCATCCCATCAAGCTACTTAAATGGGAAACTCACAAATGTCCCAAATAAATCTCAACTTACCATCCTCTAGCCATTAGTCATAGACTTATCAAATCTAGCTAACAAAAATTAAAAAATCAAATAATAGGGTTCTTTCTCTCAAAGAACACATGCAAAAATCACCTTCCACATTTTTAAGCGTGATTAACAACATTAGATACCATAGACGAGGTAGCAAATAAGGCGATGAAATACAAAAATATATACAATAAATCTAAATAAAAAAGAACTTTTTCAGTGGGTATAGTTGAAATTCATTGAAAATATATAGATAAGCCAATATACAAAATTTGAGGAAGATTGGAGCTGATTTGGACTCGTTTGATATCAAAATTCGTAGTTAAATCGAGTTTAAAAAAGTTTTCTGCGATACATGTATCAAACATGTATCACGCATGTATCTCTCACACAGGTATACATGAATATACATGTGATACACAATTGATACAAATATGATACATGTGTGATACACACTCATTTTTTTTTCATGTTCAACTTTTACTTTGAATTTTTAATTTAAACCACCTCAATACTTTACCAAATCACCCCAAAATTGAAATTCAAGTGATTTAAGTTGTGCCCAATCTATTCTAATAATACCCATTCAAAATAAAGCAAAAATTTGATTTTTTGTTGCTACAAATAGCTTATTGGCTAATTTGGTTAATATTAGTAATATTTTATCAATTGACCAATTTTTGTAATGAGCTACTTATAAATGGACATAACTGATAATTTCCCTACTTAACTTGCTCCAGGCCCACTAATTAGCTTATTGTGCTTAATATGATCCCTCTATTCATGCCTCAAAAAAGAAATGAAGAAAAGAATTACCAGTCCATAAAAGGACAAAAGAATAAGAAAAATAAAAAGAAAAATAATTCTTCAGTAAACAAAAAGGACAAAATAATACGCTCTACGTTTCAATTTATGTATCTTACGTATCTTACTTTTCCTTTTAGACTATTTAAAATATAATGCCTTTTTCTATTTTTAATCTCCTTTAACTCCAACTTTCCACATAATATATTTAAGACCACATGATGTGTATAGAGTAAAATTTGACCATAGACGTCTCCATACTAATGGGTATGTCCTCGAGTATACGTTGTCTAAAATGAGGACATGACATGTACGTGGTGACAAAGGCGACATCACTTAAAAGACTCAGCACCTTCACTCAGAAGGTATTACCTACTTTTGTACCTTTTTGATTATTTCGAGAAGGGTCTCCTGTTATATAAAAGAGACTCTAACATTGTAAAAGGATCATTATTATTCTCGAATAATACAACTTCTCTCTCTCTCTCTGGCCGTATCTCTAACTATTGCTTATCTCTTAAGCTAATATCATCTTTTTATCTCCCACATCTACAACAACAATATCGTCCACATAACCTCTAGGTCATATTATATTTGGTTACGATTTAACCTCATTTATTTTTGATTATTTTTAAGCTTACAAAGTATATCGATAACTTTTGAGCCAAATAATTTAGCGTCGTCTGTGAGGATTCCGAGAATCAAAATCATAGTTTGCACCTAGAGAACAACCAACAACTATTCTCTACACCACACAAACAAAAATTTCTGAAAACAACGCAAGAATGAAAGCGATAGAAGATGTTACAACCAACCTCATCGGTCCTTTCAATGAAGCCGATGAAGAGGGTATTTTGATTGCAACCCCTAGCACCACAATGAGTGGAGAGATCCCACCTCCCCCACCGGAGATCCAACGATCTTGCAGGAAAAGGGTGCTTCTACATCTGCGACTAAGGAAGCACCCCCGGAGGTCAAAAAGCTACTAGAAGAATGGCTAATGAGTGCTCTAAGTGGTTTGATCGAGAAGTCACCACAAGGTAACATCAGATGTGCACCGACAGTGGACCTTACCGCTGCTATGGCTGAACCTGAAATTGCACGAGCAAATAACGTGCCAGCCGAGGTACAGGCCAACGATGGCACACTCGTATCCATTCTTAAGAAGATGAAGGGAATGGAAAATGAAAACAAGTCACTTCGTGACCAGATGAAGGAGCACCAGGAGAGGGTAGACAATATCCCTGGTGCCCCCAAGTAGCTGCCAAAACGCGACGTGGGAAGATTTGTTGAACAATCCTACACTGAGGAGGCTTCCACGTACTCCATTCCAAAGACCTTCAAAATACCACCTTACCTAAGAGTATATGACAGAACCACAGATCCCGAGGATCATCTGATCCACTATGTCACGGCTGTAAAGGGCAACGCCCTATCAAATGGAACAGGTACCGTCCGTGCTGCTGAAGAAGTTCGGTGAAATGTTGATAGGAGGAGCCCTGATGCGGTACTCCTAGCTACCGGCTAAGATCATTTCTACATTTGAGGAAATGGAGGACAAGTTCGTCACCTCCCATGCAGGAGCAAAGAAAGCAGAAGCAAGGGTTAACGATATCTTCACTGTCCGTCAAATCGTAGGAGAAGGACTCAGGGACTTCCTAGCTAGGTTTAACAGGGTGAGGATGAGCTTACCAAACGTATCAGAAGGCATGGAGGTGGCCGCTTTCCAGAATGGACTATGCAGAGACGGTTCTAGGGCGACCAAAAAGCTACTCATCCGTCTCATGAACCCCCTGCCACATGGGAAGAAATCCATAATGCCTACTGTGCTGAGGTACGAGCAAACGAGGACGACCTCAATGGGCTGTCCCAACGGTTAACAACAATACACCTGGAAACTAGAAGGGATTGATGCATCGAGGGACGGCGAGAAAAATCCCACGTCTCAACAAAAAAAGGCACCAGCCTTACGTAAGATCCTCCCATCCGCCACCACCAAGACGCACGGATGCACTACAATGACATGTCTCTCCACTCTGAAACGAAAGAGGTATGCCTCCTTTATTATCCGCCCATAACTTTTGCGTGTCTCTTTCAGAGATAATGTACGCACTGGAGAAGTTGGGCAGCAAGGTACAATGGCCGACAAAGATGAAATCAGACCCCACCACAAGGAAATGAAACGTCCTATGCGAGTTCCATTAGGAACGATGGCACAAAATCGAGGACTGCATAGGCCTGCGGCAGGAAGTGGTCAGAATGCTGAATCAAGGATACCTGAGGGAGCTACTCAGTGATAAAGGGAAAACCAACTTTGCACGCGGACGTGAACAACCCCATGAACCGCTGAAGCCGCCCTCCCCAACATGCACAATCAACATGATCATCGAAGGCAGCGACGGCTCAGCAATCAACCACGTCAAATTCACCACCACGCACAAAATGAAGCGAACCATCGCCCACGAACGATATGACGACTACGAAGATAGTATCACCTTCGATAAGTCCGATGCCGACGATTTGTCTTGGCCTCACTATGATGATTTAGTTATCACTTTACATATCGCAGATACAGATGTTAAAAGTATCATGATTGATGACGGAAGAGGCACCTATATTATCCACCCGAGGATCCTCGTACAAATGGGACTCAAGGACAAGATAATACCGCGCTGCATAACACTAATTGGTTTTAATAATGCAGTGAAATAAACCTCTGGAGAAATATCATTGCCCGTCTTGGCAGGAGGAGTCATGCTGGAAACAATTTCCATGTGATGAACCAGGAAACGACATACAACACCATCATAGGACGCCCATGGACACGCGCCATGCGAGCGGTCCTGTCAAGATTTTATCAAGTGATCAAATTCCCTACCCTATGGGGAATATTCAACATCCGAGGTGAGACACACACCGCACAGGAGTGCTACAAAATATCTCAAGATTGCACCCACACCAAATAGCTTAAGGGGGCGAGTGCAGAGGCATAACGTAAAGTCCTGTAATGCTACGATCGAAGACCTCTACCCAGTCCAACTAGATGACAGCGAACTTATGAAGAAAGCCTATAACGGGCACGACCTCGCCAATCCGAGTAAGTATCATGAATTTTTAACTAACCATGCAGATCTGTTTGCTTTTTCCCATTCAGATATGCCTGGAATCCCGCGAAACATCGCCAATCACAAGATAAACATTGACCCATTACACAAGCTCGTTCGGCAAATGAGAAGGAAACTCAACTCCGCTATCAATGAATCGATCAGTGAGGAAGTAGACAAGCTACTGGCCAACGGCTCTATCAGGGAATCAAAATACCCCCAATGGGCCGCCAATGTTGTCATGGTAAAAAAGGTAATAGGAAGTGGAGAATGTGCGTGGACTTCACCGACCTGTACAAGGCGTGCCCAAAGGATTCGTTCCCACTGCCCCACATTGACCAACTAATTGACTCCACAGCAGTACACGAACTGCTAAGCTTCTTAGATACTTACTCCGGCTACAATCAGATCATGATGGCCGAGGAGGACTAGGAGAAAATGACTTTCATCACCCACCAAGGGACATATCGCTACAAGGTAATGCCCTTCGGGCTCAAAAATACAAGAGCTACGTACCAGAGACTGGACAACAAGATGTTCAAACAACAACTCTATGGAGGTCTATATCGATGATATGTTAGTATAATCAGAAAACAGACCACATCGACCACCTGAAGGAAGCCTTCGCGATATTGAGGAGGTACGAGATGAAGCTGAACCCCGAGAAATGCGCCTTCAGCGTGGCCTCGGGAATTCTTAGGGTTTCTCGTATCACAAAGAGGCATCGAGGTCAACCCAGACCATATCAAGGCGATAGATGCAATACCTGAGGTGTTGAACAACAAAAAACATGTACAAAAGCTGACAGGGCGGATACCCACTCTATTCAGATTCATCTCACGGTCCTCCGATAGGTGCCATTAAATTTTCAATGTGTTGAAAAAAGACTAAGGGCTACAGAAGAACGAGGAGTGCGTTGAAGCCTTGATAAAGCTAAAAGTGTACCTATCCTTACCACCCCTGCTGGTCAAAGCAAGCCAAGGCGAACCCCTGCGGGTGTATCTGGCCGTATCCGAGGTTGCCGTTAGCGCAGTCTTGGTCCGCGAAAATGAAGGTACACAATCTCCTATTTACAACATTAGCAAAATCGTAGTGGACACCGAAACATGATATCCACACCTTGAGAGATTGGCACTGGCATTGGTCGTAGCTTCACGGAAGCTCTGGCTCTATTTTCAATGCCACCCCATAAATGTGGGGACGACCTTCCCGTTGAGAAGCGTCCTACACAAGCCCGAGTTATCAGACCAAATCGCCAGATGGGCCATCGAGCTCAGCGAGTAGGACATCTCGTACCACCAAAGAACCGCCATCAAATCGCAAGCACTTGCCAATTTTATAGCCGATTTTAGCGCACTGATCCTGCAAGAGGTGAAACTTGAGGCACAACGTGCCTTCTCCAATACCGACCTATGGGTTCTCTACAATGCCACTAATGCATCGGGAGCGGGACTGGGACTCAAATCTATAGAGGTATATATCGACGATATGTTAGTAAAATCAGCAAAGAAAACAGACCACATCGACCACCTGAAGGAAGCCTTCGCAATATTGAGGAGGTATGGGATGAAGCTGAATCACGAGAAATGCGCATTCAGCGTGGCCTCGGGAAAATTCTTAGGGTTTCTCGTATTACAAAGAGGCATCAAGGTCAACCCAGACCATATCAAGGAGATAGATGCAATACCTGAGGTGTTGAACATCAAAAAACATGTACAAAAGCTGACAGGGCGGATACCTACTCTATTCAGATTCATCTCATGTTCCTCCGACAGGTGCCATAAAATTTTCAATGTGTTGAAAAAAGACTAAGGGTTACAGTGGAATGAGGAGTGCGTCGAAGCCATGATAAAGCTAAAAGTGTACCTATCCTTACCACCTCTGCTGGTCAAAGCAAGCCCAGGCAAACCCCTGCGGGTGTATCTAGCCGTATCCGAGGTTGCCATTCGCGCAGTCTTGGTCCGCGAAAATGAAGGTACGCAATCTCCTATTTACTACATCAGCAAAACCTTAATGGACGTCGAAACACGATATCCACACCTTGAGATATTGGCACTGGCATTGGTCGTAGCTTCACGGAAGCTCTGGCCCTATTTTCAGTGCCACCCCATTAAAGTGGTGAAGACTTTCCCGTTGAGAAGCGTCTTACACAAGCCCGAGTTATCAATCGGATCGCCATATGGACCATCAAGCTCAACGAGCACGACATCTCGTACCACCCAAGACCCGCCATCAAATCGCAAATACTTGCCAATTTTATATCCGCTTTTAGTGCAGTGATCCTACCATAGGTGAAACTTGAAGCACAACGTGCCTTCTCCTATACTGATCTATGGATTCTCTATACTGACGGTGCCGCCAATGCATCGGGAGCGGGACTGGGACTCGTCCTTGAGGTTCCCATGGGCAAAACAATTCGCCAATCCATATAATGCCTTGAAATGACCAAAAACTATGCCGAGTACAAGGTCGTTATTGAAGGTATGAAATTAGCCATCAAGTGTGGGGCTCGACAAATCATCCTCCATTGCGGCTCTCAACTCGTGGTGCACCAGGTCACTGGGACTTACTAGATAAAAGAACAAAGGTTGCAAAAATACCAGTCAAAAATCCACAGGCTAATGGCCAAGTTCGACGAGTGCCACTTTGAGAAAATTCCAAGGGCACGGAACGTTGAAGCAGACGACCAAGAAAAACTGGCCACGACCCACTAAAAACTTCAACAAAGAAAGCGTGGTCACCCTCCTCCATTCAGTCATTGACCATACCCTTACCCAACAATGAAGCTCGTAGTGTGGTGGCTTTCCTGAAGAAGAGCATTTTCACTAGGTTTGGCACACCCCGTGCCATAATTAGTGATGGTGGCTCTCATTTTTGCAACAAGGCTTTCGACTCTTTTCTTACCAAGTATGGGGTAAACCACAAAGTGACCACTCCTTATAATCCTCAGCAGGTGGCCAAGTGTCCGACTCTGTCAAAAGAAAAAAATCCCGAAACACATACACTAGCTCAAAAACATCCTGCGAACTTACTCGGGCGATGAAATAGCTAAAGTAACATCAAATTAAATGAATCAAACCCCAGAATAATCAATTTTCATTTCAACTTCAAAACTTATAGTTTTAGATATCTAGGTCCGAAACACGTTGAACGACGTCCGATTTCGACTAATTTTCATAGATATCTCTTAAACCACATATATGACTTGTACCGGGCGTCGGAACCAAAATACCAGCCCGATACCATTACTTTTTAATCAAATTTTTATTTTTATTTTCCTTAAATATTTCCAGAAAACAATTTCACAGAAAAATTTCGTAATCGGGCCTAGGACCTCGGATTTCAATATCGTGAATAAGCCAGGGTCCCATATTTTCCTACGGACCCTCCGGGAACGTCACATCATGGGTCCGCGTCCGTTTACCCAAAATGTTGACCAATGTCAACTATATCAATATTATTATCAAAATTCATAGTTTTTAACACACAGTTCATATACTTCTACGTAAAAATTTCCAGCTTCGCCCTCAGATTACGCATGCAAGTCGAGGCAACCAAATAAGACATTTCAAGACCTGAAAAGCACGGAGAAAGGGATAATTATGGTGATGAACCCTTTGGGTCATCACATTCTCCACCTCTAAAGCAACCGTTCATCCTTGAACGGACAAAAGAAAGAAGTACCTGAGTCGGGGAATAGATGGGATAACGGATCCGCATATCAGACTCGGACTCCCAGGTCGATTCCTCAGGAGGCTGGCCTCTCCATTGAACACGCACTGAAGGAAAACTCCTCGACCTCAACTGTTTAGCCTACCGATCTAAAATAGCCACCGGCTCCTCCTCATATGAAATATCCTTGTCCAATTAGACAGTAGTGAAATCTAACACGTGGGCGGGATCGCCGTGGTACTTCCGAAGCATGGATAAATGAAAAACCGGATGCACGGCTAACAAGATAGGCGGCAAGGCAAGTCTACAAGCCACCTTCCCCACGCGATCGAGAATCTTAAATGGGCCAATAAACCAATGGCTAAGCTTTCCCTTGTTCCAAAATATCATCACGCCCTTCATAGGTGATACACGTAGCAATACTTGCTCACCAACCATGAAAGAAACATCCCTGACCTTGCGATCTGCATAACTCTTCTGCCTAGACTGAGCTTACCGAAGTATGTCCTGAATAATCTTGACCTTATCTAAAGCCTCCTGCACTAGATCTGTACCCAATAACCAAGCCTCTCCTGGCTCAAACCATCCGACTGGGGACCGGCATCGCCTACCATACAACGCCTCATATGGAGCCATCTCAATGCTAGACTGGTAGCTGTTGTTGTAGGCAAACTCTGCTAATGGAAAAAACCGGTCCCACGAGCCTCCAAAGTCCATGACACATACTTGGAGCATATCCTCAAGAATCTGAATAGTCCTCTCGGACTGGTCGTTCGTCTGGGATGAAATGCCGTACTCAGCTGAACTTGGGTGCCCAATTCTCCCTATAATGCTCTCCAGAAATGCGAAGTAAACTACGGACCCCGGTCTGAAATAATAGATATGGGCACCCCATGATGGTGAACGATCTCTCTGATATAAATCTTAGCATATCTCTCAGATGAATATGTGGTGGAAGCTGGAATAAAATGCGCTGACTTGGTCAGCCTATAAACAATAACCCATATAGCATCAAACTTCTTCCGAGTCATCGCTAGGCTAGTAACAAAATCCATGGTGATTCTCTCCCACTTCCACTCGGGAAGCTCAATCCTCTAATATGACCCATCGGTCCTCTGATGCTCGTACTTAACCTGCTGACAATTCAGAAAACCAGTCATATCTGTATCAATGTCTTTCTTCATTCTGCGCCACCAATAATGCTGTCTCAAATCCTGGTACATCTTCGCGGAGCCCGGGTGAATAGTATACCGAGAACTGTGGGCTTCCGCTAAGATCGACTCCTGAATACCATCAACATTGGGCACACAAACTCGCCCCTGCAATCTCAATACGCCATCATCTCCCAAAGTCATTTCCCTGGTACCTCCCTGCTGCACCGTGTCTCTCAGGACACTCAAATAGGGATCATCAAACTGCCGCTCCCGAATATGCTCCATCAATGACGAACGAGCAACCGTGCAAGCCAACACCCTGCTAGGCTCTGAAATATCCAATCTCATAGATCGATTGTCCAAGGCCTAAACATCCAAGGCAAGCGATCTCTGACTATTTGGAATATAGACAAGACTACCCATGCTGGCGGACTTCCTACTTAATGCATCGGCCACCACATTGGCATTTCCCGGGTGGTATAAGATAGAAACATCATAGTCTTGCAATAACTCCAACCACCTCCACTGTCTCAAATTCAATTCTTTCTGCTTGAACAAGTACTGAAGGCTCTTGTGATCCGTGTACTCCTCACACGTTACACCATATAAATAATGCCTCCAGATCTTCAAGGCATGAACAATGGCTGCCAACTCTAGGTCATGAACTGGATAATTCTTCTCGTGGATCTTCAACTGACTCGAAGCATATGCTATGACCTTACAATTCTGCATAAACACTGCGCCAAGCCCGATGCCGGAAGCATCACAAATTGTATAAGGCCCTGATCTCGTGGGCAAAACCAATACCAGTGCCGTAGTCAGAGCTGTCTTGAGCTTCTGGAAGCTCGCCTGCTGACCCCCTGAACTTGACACCCTTCTGGGTCAATCTAGTCATCGGGGCTGCGATGGATGAAAACCCCTCCACGAAACGTCTGTAGTAACCAGCTAACCCCAAGAAGCTCCGGATCTCTATAAGTGAAGCTGGTTGAGGCACGTTCTTGACTGCCTCTATCTTCTTCGGGTCCACACGGATACCCTCTGTTGATATGACATGACCCAGGAATGTGACTGAACTCAACAAAAACTCGCACTACGAGAACTTGGCGTACAACTGACTATCCTTAAGAGTCTAAAGAACCACTCAGAGGTGCTGCTCAAGCTCCTCCTAGCTGCGGGAGTATATCAAAATGTCGTCAATGAATACGATCACAAACAAATACAGATAGGGCCTGAACACTCGGTTCATCAACTCCATGAATGCTGCAGGGGCATTGGTCAATCCAAATGACATGACCAAAAACTCATAATGTCCATACCAAATGCGAAATGCTGTCTTAGGGACATCAGAC
Source organism: Nicotiana benthamiana (assembly GCA_034376525.1). NCBI lineage: Eukaryota > Viridiplantae > Streptophyta > Magnoliopsida > Solanales > Solanaceae > Nicotiana > Nicotiana benthamiana. The sequence goes on along the minus strand of CM067340.1, from coordinate 55,574,605 downwards.
GCCCTAATCCTCAACTGATGATAACCAGACCTCAAATCTGTCTTCGAGAACACCTTGGCACCCTGAAGATGGTCAAATAAATCATCGATTCTCGGAAGTGGATACTTGTTCCTTATCCTCACCTTGTTCAACTGTCAGTAATCAATGCACATCCTCATCGACCCATATTTTTTCTTCACAAACAACACTGGTGCACCCCAAGGTGATACACTGGGTCTACTAAAACCCTTATCAAGCAAGTCCTGAAGCTATTCCTTTAACTATTTCAACTCTGGATGGGCCATACGATATGACAGAATGGAAATAGGCTGAGTGCCCTAAGCCAGACAAATACAGAAATCAATATCCCTGTCGGGTGGCATACCCGACAAGTCTGAAGGGAAAACCTTGGGGAACTCCCGAACAATAGGAACAAAGTCAATAGATGGAACCTCTGCGATGGAGTCGCAAACATACGCCAGATATGCTAGACACCCCGTCTCAACCATACGTCGAGCCTTGACATACAAAATAACACTGCGGGTGGCATGACCTAGGATTCCTCTCAACTCAAGTCGATGTAAATCTAGCAAAGCCAAAGTCACGGTCTTGGCGTGACAATCCAAAATAGCATGATATGGGGACAACCAATTCGTCCCCAATATAACGTCGAAGTCCACCATATCTAAGAGCAATAAGTCGACACTGGTCTCAAGACCCTCGAATACCACCAAACATGAATGATGCACTCGGCTAACCATTATGGAATCAACAACCGGTGTGGACACATATACATGAATACCGAATGCCTCACTAGGCATGATCAAATAGGGCACAAAATTGGACGACACATAAGAATACATAGATCTCGGGTCAAATAGCACAGAAGCACCCCTATCACAGACCAGAATAGTACCTGTAATCACGACATATGATGTCTCAGCCTCTGGCCTAGTCGGAAAACCATAACAACGGGGCTGTCCCCTACCTCGCTGAATTGTGTCTCTAGGCGTTCGGCTACTTACTGACCCCTACATCTGGCGGTCCGAGCTCAACCTCTACGGTCTCTCCCTCCACCTATATGATCCCTACCCCACCTATAGCCGGCTGGGCGTCATGTGGATCACCTGCTACCTGATTCATAAGGCGAGAACCCTGCTACTGAGAACTACTCGAGACTCGAGGGCAAAACCTGACAATGTGACTCGGGTCACCACAACCATAACATGCCCTCGGCTGGTAAGACTGCTGGCCCTGTCGACCTTTATGACCTCCCTTGGAGGTATGAAGTGGCGGTGCACCAATGAAGGCTAGTGGTGCGCTGAAGGGCTGCTGATCCAAAAAATACTGCTGAGGACCACCACTGCCTGGAGTACCATGAGAAACCTGAAGTGCCGACTGAAAGGGCCTCTGAGGGTGGCCTCTATCATATGAATCCCTACCTCCAGATGAGGTACCACCGAACCTACCAGAATGGCGAGGCCTATTATCTTACCCTTGACTACACCCTCGAACAAGAGCCATCTCCACCCAGCGAGCCGCATTGGCCGGATACTGAAAGAAAATATCACTACCAACTCCCATGGCCATCTGAAGACGGATCGGCTGAAACAATCCATCAATAAATCTCCCGGCCCTCTCTCTGTGTGTAGGGAGTATCACAACTGCATGGCATGCCAAATCAATAAATCTGGTCTCACACTGTGTAACTGTTATGGAGCCCTGATGGAGGCGCTCGAACTACCTACGAAGTGCCTCTCGCTGAGTGGCGGCGGGAAACTTCTCGAAGAATAGCTCCGCAAACTGATCCCATGTCAAAGATGGAGACCCTAATGGTCTAGATAGGGAATAATCTCTCCACTAAGTCTTGGCGGATCTTGCAAGCCTAAAGGTGCAAATATCGACCCTGTTGGTCTCCACTATACCCATAGTCCTGAGGATATCATGACAACTCAATAGAAAATCCTGGAGATCCTCTGATGAAGTACCGGTGAAAGTGGTGGTAAAAAGCTTGGAGAACCGATCAAGTCTCCTTAAAGCATCCGAAGACATGGCCGCTCCATCTCCGGTATGAGCTATAACACCTACCTCAGCTGCCACTGTGGGCTGAACCACAAGAACCTGAGTCCGGGGAGCTACCTGCTCCGGAGTACGCGTAGCCCGAGTCTAAACCCCTCCTCCAAACTGAGAAGTGGCTAGTGCTACTGGCAGCAAACCTACTCTAGTGACACTGTCCATAACGCTTGCTATACGGACAAGAGCATCCTGGAGATCCGGGGAAAACATATCCCCTCCTGGAACCTGGTGGGGCTGGAACCTCATCATCAAAGTCAATATGAGGCTCCACATCTGGAACTGCTGCCTGGGGCCGAGCTCTGCCCCTACCACGGCCTCTGAAATGGCCTCGGCCCCTGCCCCCAGCGGGATCTGCTGCTGGGGGCTCGGGCTTCTGCGCAGTAGAAGAAGACGCATGTGTTCTTGTCATCTACGAAAGAACAGAGTAGAACGATAATCAATTTTTTGAGAAAAAAAATTGGACAAAGAATGAACAAAGTAAATTTTCCTAACTCTGTAGCCTCTGGGGGATAAATACAGACGTCTCCGTACCGATCCCTCAAACTCTACCAAGTTTGTCCGTGAGTTATGAGACTCAAGTAATCTAGTGCTCTGATACCAACTTGTCATGATACGAATTTCGCACCATCAGGAGTCGTGATGGCGCCTACTGTCGGAGCTAGGCAAGCCAACATAAACGTACATTTTTCAACTTCTATTCAACAAGATAATAAAAATAACAGAAAATTTGGTGGAAGTCAAATATTAAATGAAAGATATGCGGAAAAATTAACATCATCATCTACTCAAGATTTAGTGCCACAATGCTCACGGGCTACTATAAAATACTACAAATAAGAGTTTGAAAGCAAATACATAAGAAGTCTGCTTCGATATAATGAAAACAAATAGAAATGAAATAGATAGGACTTAGGACCCGCGCACGCCAACGAACTACCTAAGAGTCTCTGGAGTGAAGGCACGGTCCCAATCTACTGCTGCTGCGGTCCGTAAGCTGCTCCCAAATCTGTGCACAAAAAAAGGCACAGAAGTGTAGCATCAGCACAACCGACCCCATGTGTTCGTAAGTGTTTGGCCTAACCCCGACGAGATAGTGACGAGGCTAGACCGCACTTACCACAAGTAAACTGTACAGATATGTGCGCAATAATAGAAATACATACAAAATTTAAATAGATAATGGGGAGGGGACATGTTGTGGGGTGTAACAATTAGATATACGACCAACAAAGAAAGAAGTGGAAACTGAATAATTAACATCAATAAAAGAGAGCCAGTAAATCAACAACTGAATGACACTAACCTTCGTTCATTTACTCTCAATTCTCACCAAAATTGTCAAATATAGTGTAACATCACTCTTCGTGCTTTTCCTCACATAACTCTCATATCAAGGCACGGGATAACCCTTCGTGCTCAAATAATCACGAAATATGGCACGAAAAGACCCTTCGTGCATAATTATCAAAACATGGCACGGAAACACCCTTCGTGCATAATCTCTCTTCCTCACCTAATCAGCGATCACAACCAATCGGGGAAAGGGAGAAAAATTCAACAATAAGTCCCGGCAAGGGAAAAACAAGTCAACGCTAAGTCCCAGCAAGGGAAAAATACCACACTTCCTTCTTTAACTCATTTGCTTCTCAACTATCACTTCATAATTAAATTAGCAAGTAATTAGCTCAACTGTTTCACATCTTTCGAATTTAAAAGCAACTACGGTGAATAGATAACTGTCACCATGCCTATACATTGTACTCCACAGTTAACACGTTGCAAATAACATCCTAATTCTAATCCCTCAGGCGCAAGTTAGAACAAACACTTACCTCGGTCCGAAAATAGTAAATCAAGCCTCTAACACCGCTTTTCCTCTAGAATCCAACTCCGAAACAACGATATCTAGGCATAATTATGTTCAATATTATCAATAATAGCTCAAGGATGGAATTCCATAGCTTAGAAACGAATTTCCTAATATTCTTCCAAAATTACCAAAATCCGACCCGGTCCTACATGGTCAAAACTCGAGGCTCGGACCAAAACCTAAATACCCATAACTTTACGATTATCTATCTTCAAGAATATTAGCATTAATCAAATTCAGAATCTGTTATAGCAGGTGTAATCAAGAAAACGAAGAAAATTTGGTTTTATATTCGCATGTAATACTTCACAAGAAAGGATCCAAATTATATGCCTGGTGAAAGAATGACCTTCAGGCAGCAACTGCCTTTGCTAGTAACTGGACAAGCCAAAATTGACCTTGAGGTGGCACACTTACAAGAGAAGAATGACTAAGTGGAAACAGGAAGGAAATGGTCGAGTCCTTTGGGTTAATGTTCAAACTTGGTCTATTGCTCTCTTATTTTATTGCCTATCTTGTTACATCTTATTGAAAATAAATAAATTACAAGCAGAACCACGAACCTCGAATGAAGCCTCGACGAACAATGACGACCTCGACGGCTCGATAACTTGAAAACTCACGCACGCTGTCACTGTTTCTCACTGAATTTCCGGCCAGTTGTGTGTGTTTTAAGAGATAGAGAAGGGCTGGTTCGAGCAGCGGGGAAATGGTGGTTCAGGGGTGGTCGTTGCTGGATAGTTGGTGGTCGACGAGCAGGGTGCTAGTGGACTGAAGCTGGCGGAGCTGCTGGACAGCGCTGGACTGCTGTTCAGGCGTGGAGTTGAAGGAGCTGTTGATGGCTGCTGTGCGTGGCTGCTGGGGTGAGCTGGGGCAATGATGGGGTGGTGTTGGGCAGAGCTAGGCGATGGGCAGTGTGGTGGCGTGAGGCGTCGCTGGTGGTTGTTGAAGGAAGGGGGTGGTCGTGAGGCTACTTCAGCTAAGATGTTCTTAGGATTTTGTTTGGTATTTTTTTTCTCTTCAGGAAGAAGACACTACGGTATATAAAAAAAATGAACTAAGGTCTTAGATGTTCAAAGTGACTGTGTAAGTGGCTAACTTTATCAAAAGAAAAAATTCCGAAACACCTCAAAATAACTCCCCCTCGTGCTCCTAACCAAGCACACACACTAGCTCAATAACATCATACGAACTTACTCGGGCGATGAAATCGCTAAAGTAACATCAAATTACATGAATCAAACCCCAAAATTATCAATTTTCATTTCAACTTCAAAACTTCTTATTTTAGATATCTAGGTCTGAAACACGTCGAACGACGTCCGATTTTTATCAAATTTCGCAAATAGCACTTAAACCACATATATGACTTGTACCGGGTGTTGGAACCAAAATACGAGCCCGATATAATTACTTTTTGATCAAATTTCATTTTCGTTTTCCTTAAACATTTCCAAAAATTAATTTGAGAGAAAAATTCCGTACTCGAGCCTGGGACCTCGGATTTTTATTCAGGGAATACGATCGGGTCCCATATTCTCCTACGGATCCTCCGGGACCGTCACATCACGGGTACAGGTCCGTTTACCCAAAATGTTGACCAAAGTAAACTATATCAATATTATTATCAAAATTCATAGTTTTTAACACATAGTTTATATATTTCCACATAAAAAATTTTTGGTTTCGCACCCGGACTGCGCACACAAATCAAGAAAACCAAATAAAAGGTTTTTAAGGCCTCGGAAGCACGGAAAAAGGGAGAATTATGGTGATGACCCCTTTGGGTCGTCACAGTATCGTTATATGTGTTGCGTCTTTTCATGCATTATTCCTTGACTGTGTTATTAGTTGGCTATTGTTTCAGTGATATTGATCTAGACTGCTAGATATAGATTACTTTGTGCATTTTCTGTGTTTTCTTACATTCACACTGTAGTTATGTTTATTACTCACTGGGTGGAGTACTCACTTTACTCCCTACACCTTGTGTGCATATCCAGGTTCTTCCCGGGTTGAGTAGATCAGTTTTGGTTGAGCAGAGACATTTTTGGTAGTTTCGAGGTAGCTGCACGGCGTTCGCAGCCTTGGATTCTTCCCTTCTATCTTTATTTCGTTTGTTTCCGCACTTCTACTTTTAGACAAACTCTGTAGTAAAATGGAACTATGTATGTAGAGGCTCAGATTCGTGATACCGGGTGCTAGCTGGACTATGTTCCGTATTATTGGTTATTTTTTGCACCTTTTATCACTATTTCTAGTCTTTTAATATAAGACATTGGTATTTTTCGTCAATGTTATTCATCTAAAAACCTGTGTAAGTATTGGGAACTATCGTAACAGGGTTAGCCTTACCTAGTAGTATGCTGGACGCCATCATGACCGGGTTGGGATCGTGACAAAAGACTATCCCCAACATGGATAAAGCTCTATACACGCACAGATGCACATCGCCCTGCCTATATGTCACCCTCGACATGCAGCCACCATTAATAAATCAAGCAATTAGATCCTCAAAACCAAGGTTAGAGAATATACTTAGTTCAAACAATCAAAAATATACTTAAGAACGCCTTCCCTCGTCAGTCGGCCTCCGGACAGCTCAAATCTAATCAAATATCACATTATGATGTCAAATAATGCTAAAGGGAATAATTTCAATGCATAAAAGGCTCGATCTTTAATCAATTACACAAAGTCCACAAAAAGCCAACATAGTCCTACTGTCCTAAAAAACGACAAAACTCACAAATCCTGGATACCCATTCGAATATGAGTCCAAATATGTAAGTTTCATCCAAATTGGACTCTAAAGATCACATTCCAAAATGTTGCACAAAAATTCCAAAATTTTTCCTCTTTCAAATTCATTCTAGAAGTGAACAAATCCATGGAAAATTGAGATATATAATCAAGTTCAAGTAGAAAATACTTACCTTCAAAGTGCTGATGAAAATCTTCCCAACAACCACCTCTATTTTAGCTCCAAAATTTTAATTAATGAAAATAAACTAAACCTTCGAAATAAAAGAGGCTGCCAGCAATTCCATATCCGTGGACCTCAGTGTCGCTTCTACAGCCAAAATATCGCATCTGCGAGCTTGAATAATCAGCTGACTCCCAGCGCCCGTGAGCTAAAATTTTCTTCTGTGATCCCGCAGATGCGGCCCTTTTTCGCATCTGCAAATCCGCTATGCAACAACCATTGCAAACCAGTCTGTAAGCTCCCAACAACTGTCCATTTGCGAACCGATTGTGAACAGATGCGACTTCACACATGTGCACCCCACTTCCGCAGGTGCGATGGCCACTACCATACGTGCTATCAATACCAAAATGGTTCGGAGCCCATCTGAAATACATCCGAGCCTCCTGGAACCTTGTCCAATAATATTAACAAATCTGAATACCTAATCCAAACTTATTCTAAGGCTCAAAACATTGTAATAACATCCATAATCACAAATCACATATTAAAATAGGAGTTTGTAGAAATCCAAAGTTCAAAAACTTCAAGCGTCTAATCAAGAGTCCAATTCATGTCTAAACAACTCGGATCAATACCAAACATTGCAAGCAAATTCCAAACCACTAAGTGAACATATTCCATGTTCTGGAACAAGAATCCAAATATGATATTACAAAACTCAACTCCAAGTCAAATTTATGAACTTTTCAAACCTTCAAATTGCTAACTCTATATAAATAGAGCCAAAATATCCAGGAATATCCAAATCCAAATGAGGAGATATGACTAACTCCAAAATCACCATACTAACCTATTGGAACCATCAAATTACCAATCCGGAATAGTCTACTCAGATGTGAAACCTTAGTTAATTCTTGCAAATTACGCTTCAAAGAATCAAACTAACTGTTCAAATCATTCTCAAAAGTTCACGAAGCCCAACTAACCAATCTAGCAGGCCGCAAAACAACACACACATATGGAAAACATCAAATACATAATCGACCGAATGGGTTGCTATAAAAATATTATTAAATAAACCCAAGATTCAACTATCAAGCCTTCATATTTATTTTATTTCCAAAAACCAATGGGGATAAATGGCTAAGAATATTAGACCCTTCCGAATTGGGCGCATCAAGAAAATGAATTCAAAGAAAGATCTGTCAGGATGTTGGTTTCCTGACGTCAAGCATTTTCTTCGAGCTTTATAAATGGAGGATCGCTCTGCTTGAAAATGGTATATATATATATATGTATGTGTGTATGTGTCACAACCCCAAATTTCCTCCTTAGGATGTCATAATGGCATTTACTTTCTAAGACTAGGTAATCCTAACATAATTAAACCAACTATTTAACATGAACCAATAATTGCTATACATAGCCAACAACCATCAATAAAAGTATAATATCACAAAATTGGTAGTACAAATAATAATCTCTACCGAGTTCACTAGAAAATCACTAAATACAAACTGTTTTGGAATCGAAATAAATAGTGGTAAAGAATACAACTGAAGGTGACTTCGAGGACTGCAAACGGAATAAAAAGGTATATACTTTGAAGTCTCCACAACAACTCACAATCAGCTATCTAATGGCCAACACACTCTGTGGTACGTGGAACTGCACAAAAATGTGCAGCAAACGTAACATGAGAACACCACAATGCTACCCAATAAGTATCAAGCATAACCTAGATAGAGTAGTGACGAGGTCAGGTCAAGACACCTACTAGACATAGAAACATGTGAAAGATATTGATATAATCTAACAATGAAAAAATAAAGGCAGTTAAAGGACAACTAAGTAATTTATCGATACAAGACTAACAACGGTAGTAAAGTAACAAATGTCTGTAAGAGAGTACATGTGATAAAGACAATGGGTGTCCAAGTATAACTAAATATGAATGTGAGGAAATAATAACAACCGTTCAATTCATCACGATTTTCAACATAAAATGTACAACAAGAATCATACCTAAGTACCACATCTCACATTCATATTTCACAAGTCCCCAAATCGTGAACCATAATCACTTGTTATCTTGAATCCACATTATCAATCACAACTGCACGGACAACCCACGTGGTGATATCATTAACAATAACCTCATACTCGCATGGCCAACTCACGTGTCAATAGTGATAATAACTCATTTGCATGGAGAACTCACATGTCAATAGTAAATATATCTTATATCCACATGGACAACTCATGTGTCAACAGTCCATTCCTCACAGAGAAGGTAGATATACCGGAATATATATACATGATCAATAGACATCAAGAATTATACCCCTGGACCGATATAGGTGACAAATTATGGTGTATGATTTTGCAAGTGTACTATCACAGCTCGAGTCAACAAGTAAGATCAAGACACCAAACAACACAACTAACCCGCAATATACATGACTCACACAAGATAATCACACCACCCCACAAATATCATCAATGACAATGCCCCTAGGCCATCATAAATCATCCCCGATATAGCCCACTATGCCTCGCCGCGTGTGCAAAGGTAAAGTTAACGCCCTCTTTGTCTCGCCACATGTGCATAAATAATTATGTTACTTTGTCTCGCCACATGTGCAAACTCAACAAGTATAGCCCACCTTATCATGCCGCATGTGAAAATCTCAATAATAACAATAGCAGGGACAACTCACGTGACAATATCATTAACAATAATAGCATGAAAGTATGACAAGTGAATTAAAACAAGAATTACAATAACATAATGAAACGGAAGAGTAAGCTCAACAATGAAAGACATAACAAGTAATAATGACTTCAAATAAGAATAACTCCACAATGAGATAGATAACATATAACAACGGCTTCAAATAAGCATAACTCAATAATTAAACATATAACATGTAGCGATGACTTCGAATAAGTATAAATCATTTATGGAAGAGATAATGTGACAATGAAAGAGGCTAAAATTTCACTAAAGAATATAAGAGTATAATTGGATATAAAAGATAGAACATTAAATAAAAACTTCAATTAGAGTGTGTGAGAGTAATTTCAATAATGAAAGATATAACATGCTATGACAAATTCTATTAAATGCATGAAAGGAGTCTAGAAGTCTATATCGGTCAAAGACCATATATAGCCCGTGTACGCACTTGTCACCTTGGATACACGTCTTCCACATAATACAAATAACACAATCAAACTAATCCCTACGGGATAGTTCTCCTACACAAAGTTAGGCAAGATACTTACCTCAATTAAGCAAAATCGACACTCAAAAATATCATTTTCCTTATAATTTACCTCCGCTCAGATCAAATCTAACCAACGACTTGATAATAACAAATAATGCAATAGAAACCAATTTCAACAAGTAAAGCTATGATCTTTATATAATTTTCAAAAAGTCAACAAAAATCAACCTCGGGCTTGTCCGATCAAAATTCGGGTCCAAAGGTAGATGTTGACTACCTATAACCCTACGAGCCCATATATGTATTTTGCTTCAAAATCTGAGGCCAATTCGACTCTCAAAGCCTAAATTTTTATTTTTCAAAACATTGAACAAATTTGCCGAAACTCACTTTGATTCTCACAGATTTGTTGTTAAACCTCATACATAATCATGAAATAAAGTTAAAAATTAACTAAAATCACTTATTCATTGATTGTAGATGAAACTCTTGTTTCCAAATCGTCTCCTACCGAGTCTAGGGTTTAAAGATATTAAAAATGAAACTAAATTCTCGATTTCCAGCCCTTATGTCAAGGCACTTTGATCGCAACTGCAACTTGGGTTCTGCAATTGTGAACTCCGCAAATGCAAAGACTGATCACAAGAGCGACATCCATCACAATCATTCTAACATTGCAAATGCAACAATTTCATTGCATTTGTGAACATTGAACACTTCGCAAATATGACCACTAATTTGTTCACAAAATGCGAAACTGATAGTCCCCAATATTTTTCGCAAATGCAAATAAAATCTCGCAAATGCAAAACCTGCAGCACCTGTTCAAAACCAGAAATACAAAAACTCTTCCAACACCCCAAAACGCATCTGAAACTCATCCGACCCTTCGGTGATCCAAACCAAACATTAACACAAGTCTAAAATATTATATATACTTGCTCGCACGATCAAAATATCAAAATAATGTCCAGAATTATGAATCGGACATCTAAACACATGAAATTAACAATGAAACTCAAAAACTTCTAAAAACACACACATTCAATTCCCATCAAATTAACTCGAAATAACGCCAAACTTTGCGAACAAGTTCCAATTAACTAAACATACCTATTCCAAGCTAAATCTCGAAACGGATATTTGAACTCATTAGCCATAAAGTCAAACCATAGTCAAATGTAAGAAATTTCTAAACATTCAAATTGTCAACTTTCAGCGAAACATGCCAACTCAACTTAGAGACCTTCAAATTAAATCTCGGGCATACGCCCAAGTCGAAAATGATAATGCAAACCTATCGGAGCCATCAAAATATCGCTTCGGGGTCGTTTTCACAAAAGTCAAACCTCGATCGATAGTAGTTTGATATTTTCAACTTAAACTTCTAAAATGAGAACCACTCATCCAAATCATTCTCGAAACATCCGAAAATCGAATTCGACAATATGCACAAGTCATAATACACAATATGAAGCCACTCAAGGCCTCAAATCACTGAACGGAATGCTAAAGCATAAAACGCTGGTCTGGTCGTTACAAGTAAATGTTTAATGAATCATACAAGTATTGTGAACTAGACATACAGGTATTTCTATCAAAATCCATCATTATTCCTGAATAGAGTCACGCACTTGGCTTTCTTCATTGTTTCATACAAATAATTGAAGATAAGAAAATAATAGGAAAGCATTAGAATTACATGGAAATACAATTGCTTAACAGAGATATATTGTAGAATATTCTGTTGCAATTAGAAACCAATGTACTATATGCACCTATATTCCACAACGATTATTAATCGCATCTACAGTACTATCAAAAACACACCAGCAACAAATCCAGCAGTCCTTGCACTCACTGTCAGAAGTACATAGTCTCCCACAAGTCCACTCAAGATCAAGCTGTGGGAGTAGTCTCTTCTTGAGTCCTGCGAGATCATTATCGACCTCTCGTGCCGACAAAACTTGTGTTTTTGAGAGCCATGATACATTGACTGAAACATTCACCAACATCATTGTAAGAATCAAGTCAATATAAGTATAACATGAAAAATAAATATTCAAACATCAATGGAGAATACATGCATTTCACGTATAAAAATAATATATACGAATATTATCACTTATTATATACCTACATGTACAGTAACAAAGACAACGTGATAGAATTACAAACTACAAATAAAGTAAAATGTATACTAACTGATGTTTGTCATGAGAAGGATAGAGAAAAAGAAACCAAGCTTAAAAAGCGTCATATTTTGAATACTATTTCAGGCTTTGTAAAAGTTTCTCTGTGAGCTACTCCATTTGTTATCCAAGGGCGTATATTTATTGTCTTACTTGTTCTGGCTTCCCTTTTCTATATATATATATAAAGTACAACTTATAGTTTAGAGGGAACGTTGTGAGCGAGACTAAATCCACATAGTTAATTGAACACACTTTAATAGAGAAATAATATAGTACTTGCCTAAATTATGGATAATGATGTGACCTAATATCAAAAAGTTATTTTTAAAGATGCACGAATTTATGCATTTTATTACGAACATTGATACATATACACAAATATTTATTCACACATACATACATATATACATACATACGTACAAGCACATCTACATTTCAATAAATATTGCTTATAAAGTAAGAACAATATATCATCATGGGGAGAAAGTGAAGTGTCAGCCAAGTTGTCTTTAACCTCCATGATAATTGTGCTTTTAAGCAACACACTGAGAATTTCTAGTGAAAATTCTTATACAAAGTTGTGTTTTGTTGTCCTTTAGAAGTGCTAAATATCATTTTATTTTAGGTTTATTATACACTAAAAGTTTAAAGGATTTATACTAAAAATTATTTAAAGCGAAATATTACAACTGTATCCATAGTTAGTACTAGTTTGATAACTCTTAAAGAGTATATAAATTGCTGTATTTGGCTAAACATAGTGGTAGTATAAGGCTTTAATATAATCGGTGTCTATAACTTATATCCGTTCATTTTAGATTTTTTCTACTAGTGAGGGAAAATTTATTTATACAATTAAGTTAATTAGAATATAACTGTGTCCATGCGGTGTATAGTTCGATAATAATAGAAGAAGATGGTCAAGCTGTTTGACTGGCCAAATTATATTGTGTAAAGGCTGTTTACAACACCAACAACAACGAACCTAATTTGATCCCAATATGTGGGCTGTATAGAGAGGATAGTCTGAACGCAAACCTTACCCTACCTAATGCAGGTAAAGAGAATGTCTTCAATAGACCATCGGCTCAGAAAGGGCAAGAAGAAGAAAGGGAAGAAAGGAACAAAGAAAGATGGAAGAGAAAAAAGGGAGAGATAAAGGATAAGTAGTATCAGATAATAGCAACATTGAATATAATACATGAGGCGAACAAAATCACATATCGTAATAAAAATCTAAGAATATGAAGGGACACGCACGCTACTAAGCGTATCGGTGAACACTATAAACTACCTACTAACTGTTAGGGATATAGTAGATATGCCCTAGATCCAATATCATATTTGATAACTTGAACATATTTTTGAACGTCATTTGATATAAAATATATGGCATTTGATATTGTTTTATCATTATTATCAATTGTTTGATTATTTTGATAAGGTCCTTGATTAAATTTTGAGATTTGTCATCGTGATAGAGATCATGATAATGGGAGCAAAGTCTTTTACAATTTAATCTAAATATGTTCTTGATCGTAGGATTATTAATTTGGACATTAGTAATCCAGCTAGATCAATATTTATGTGATCGTCTTTATCGGATAAAGATTAGTTGATCTCATTAAGTGTATCACATAGATAGATGATGCACATAGAGATATGATCATTGAACCGACTCATTGGATAATTCCTAATGGTTAGAATTACCGTAACTGTCAATAGGATATTTTCTTGAAGAATGTGATGTAACTATTTCCTTTGACTTGAGATCGTCATAGTAATTGACAAGTTATTTATTGTGCTTTGATACTAGACACCTATGGCCCTAGGGCGATAGTTGAAAGGATATTGGGTACGATTAAATACTTATAGAATTAGTGATTGATCAGGACGGAATCTGTCAACTCTTGGTAATGAGTTTAAGCTCCATGTTGCCATGAATTATAAACGACCAAACTAAGACCATGGCCAGGGCAATTGAATGAAAGAAGAAATGAGTTTCTTAGGTCATTCAATGGTCGATTATATTTGACGTGAACACATAGTTGATCGCCTATTAGGATTTGACAGTTGAACCATATCCTAGGGTGATCCAGAGCTATAAAAGACAGAAGAAATTACTACATTATTCTTCTTCTGGTTCTTGAAAGTAAATTGTATACTTCATGTTATCCGGCCGTTAAGGAGTGTTGCTAGACGCCACCCTTGATTAGTATATTGATATGATCAATTTACTACCGGTTTAGTATTGAACCTATGGGGTCGCACACTAACGAGTGTTCTGATCTATTGCTAAAGGATTAATTAACTTATTATTTGATAATTAAATTAAAGAATTTGATTAGTCAAATAAATTTAGTTATTAGTCCAAATGAAATATTATTATATTTTTTGCTAGCACAAAGATTATAATTAATATTGTGAATAAATTGAAGTTTCTATTTGGAGTAGAAATTAAATTATATCTCTTGGTTGAAATATATGTGATATACATAATTAATACTTATATTATATAAGAAAATATTATATCGAATATTAATAAAGTATCCAATTTGTAATTGGATTGAAAATCCCACGAGAAGACGTCGGCTACATAAAATCCATTTGTTATGGGATTCTAATTTCCTGTTGGCAAAGTACCAATTAGTAACTTATAAGGAAAATCCAATTTTTGAATTGGTTTGATATTACTATCCAACTTTAGAATTGGAAGTCTATAAATTTGTGGCACTTCTCACGTTAAAACAGAGCCCTACGAAATAGACCTATTTCACTCGTCCAGACAACGGAAAATTTTAGAGTTCTTTATCTTGAGAAGAAAACTCACTTTGTGAAGTGAGATTACAATACAAAGCCAAGAGAGAAAATATAATTACAAGAAAAGTGTTTCTTGTTCTTCTAATTTGAGTTGAGATTTTTGAGAAAAATTTCAACACAATATTCTTCGTTCAATTTGTTCGCGGGTTTCATTGATCAAAGCGTTGATAGCAAAGATCGGTCTCGGTGTGGATACACATAGAGTCTTCGCACTATCGAAGAATTTTGAAACGAGAATCTCTTCACCAGGTACGTCTTTGATCCGATCTTTGACACGTAAATAAATTTTAAACATGAAAAAATCTACCTAGGATTGTTATTGTCTTCCGCTGCGTGTTACGAACACCCTTAAGCAATCCCACAGTGGTATCGGAGCCGTGGTTTATTGTGTCTAAAAGTTATTTACGAAATATTTTAATATTATATTTGAAGAGTTCAAACCATAATAGATGTGCCTTGTGCAATAGTCAAATTATTTGAATGATGATAATATTTTATGTGGATAAAATATGCATTCATATGACTATTGAGATCATTCATAACTTGAATTTGAAATTTTGTATTAGATACAACGGGAATCTATAATAAGTTACATGATTCTATTATTAATTTAATTGTTATTTGTTCATGAGATGTTAATTAATAATAATATTATAGCATGAATTCTTTTTATGTGATATATAAGATAAATATGTTAGGGAATTTTGTTTTATGTCATGTGCTTGCTCATTAAATAATTTTGAATTATTTATTACATGTGATGTAAATTAATTTAGGGCTAAGCATGTAGACAATTGAACTAAATTCACATGCTATAAAAGATTCGATCTTCGTGTTATTAAAAATAGTTTTTGTGACAATTCCCTCTTATTAAAAATTTGAGTTCTTAAATAATAAAATATAAGATATTTTATTATAAAGCTATCCATCAAGGTAATTAATTTAACTTACTTCTTGTTTATAAGGAGCGGCCTGACTACCAGAAGACTTATAGTTCGAGAATATGTTAAAATTATTTATTGCATTAGATGTATGGATTGAAAGAATTATTCAATTTTACACTAAACGCCTGGACTACCCGGGGGAGTATAAAATTTAATAAGTTCTTTGCAATCATGATGGTTGAACTCAACTATGCTAATAGGAACGACCTGACTACCAGGGGACTATTTGACATAGAGCTATTTAAGGAAATTGTATGGGGATACAATTGGTAAGAGTACCTACCTTTAAAATATAAGTGAGAAACGACTTGATTACCAAGGGGCTCATACATATTGTTAAAGGATTCCTTTACTCCACTAAGAGAAATAAAGATTTCGTAAACTATAATGAGGGTAAATAGTTTAAAATAATTAGTGAAAATATCATTTAGATAAAAGTTCATGTCTTTATGATATATGCAAATATGTTCTTATATTACTGCTTTTTCTTTTCTATATTTTAGATTTCTCAATATGTCTGCTATATCACTGTGTGGAATACTTGAGACCAATAAGTTGGTAGGGCCAAACTTTGATGATTGGTACAGAAATTTGAAAATTGTTCTCATGCATGAAAAGCTTATTGATGTGATCGATAAGCCCGCCAAGGAAGTCCCAGATGTAAATGATGATGATGCTACCAAGATTTATCAGAAATACTTGGAAGAATGTCTTACTACCAAATGCATCATTCTCGCTTCTATGAATTCTGAACTGCAGAGGAAACATCAGGATATGGATCCAACTGCAATTATTGAACATCTTAAGAAGATGTTTGGTACACAAAGCAGGACAGCTAGATACCAACTATCTAAGGATTTATTTGGATCCAAATTGACTGGAAACTCACCAGTTGGACCCTATGTCAATCATATGATTGATCTTATTGAAGAACTTGAGAAGTTGGGGTGCAAACTGGGTAAAGAGCTTTCTCAAGATTTGATCTTGCAGTCACTACCAGAATCCTTTTCACAATTTGTTATTAATTTTAATATGAATAAAATGGATTGTGATCTTCATGAGATGCTTAACATGTTAATTGATTATGAGAATCAACTTGCATCTGAGAAGAAGAAAGGAACTATCATGTTGGTTGGGAACTCTTCTAAGAAGAAGGGTATGGGTAAAAGCAAACCCAAGAAAAAGCCTACTGCGCCCAAGGGTGGTGTGACCAAACCCAAAGGCAAAGAAGGCAAAGCTGACCAATCTGATGCTGTATGTTTCCATTGTAAGAAATTAGGACATTGGAAGAGGAATTGCAAAGAGTATCTTGCAACTTTAAAGGACAAGAAACAAGGTAAGACTTTAATGAAAAATGTTTTCAAGGTTTCTTTAACTTCTACTAATTCTTCATTGTGGGTATTAGATACTGGCAGTGGTTATAACATCTGCAATATGTTGCAGGGGTTCCAGATAAGTAGAAAGTTGAAGAAAGGAGAAATTAATCTACAAGTTGGAAATGGTGCAAAAGTTGCGGCCGTAGCTGTAGGATCAATTTCTTTAATTATGCCTACGGGCAAAGTACTGATGTTGGATGATTGTTATTACGTTCCTAAATTCGTTTCGAACATAATTTCAGCTTCTAAGTTAGACAAATGTGGTTTTCGCATTAATATAGGCAATGGTGTTTGCTCTATTTATTATAGTGATAATTTATATGTGAATGGCTATCTCCAACATGATGTTTATGTCTTACCTAGTGTGAATGCTAATTCGATTATGCATGTTTCAAGTCTTAAGAGGAAAAGAGATGATCATGTAAATCAAACATATCTGTGGCATTGTAGGCTTGGTCATATTGGAGAGAAAAGAATTAACAAGTTGTACAAGGAAGGGTACCTTAACAAGTATGATTTGAATCATATCCAACTTGTGAATCTTGTCTCAAAGGAAAAATGACCAAATCTCCATTTACTGGAAGTGGAGAAAGAGCTTCTGAATTATTGGGACTAATTCATACAGATGTTTGTGGGCCCATAAAAATTCAAGCTAAAGGTGGATATTCTTACTTCATCACCTTCACTGATGATATGTCTAGATATGGATTTTATCTTATGAAACACAAGTCTGAATCTTTTGAAATGTTCAAAAGATTCCGTAGTGAAGTTGAGAAGCAGACTGGTAAAAGTATCAAAGTACTAAGGTCTGATAGAGGTGGAGAATATCTTAGTGAAGATTTTACCAGATATCTCAAAGAGAATGGGATTCTCTCACAGTGGACACCTCCAGGAACACCACAACACAATGGTGTGTCCGAAAGGAGAAATAGAACCTTATTAGATATGGTGAGATCTATGATGGGGTTCACTGATCTTCCAATAAATTTATGGGGATATGCTTTGGAAGCAGCAACATACTTACTTAATAAAGTTCCCACTAAGTCAGTCTCTACAACACCATATGAGATATGGAAAGGATGTAAGCCCAACCTTAAACATATTAAAGTTTGGGGTTGTCCAGCTTATGTTAAGAGACTACAGCCTGATAAACTTGACTCAAGATCTGATAAGTGTAGGTTCATTGGGTATCCCAAGGATACAAGAGGATATTATTTCTATCACCCTTCTGACCATAAAGTGTTTGTGGCCAGAGGAGCAACCTTTTTGGAAAGGGAATTTCTTTTGAAAGGAAATTATAATGGAGAAATAGAACTTGATTAAGATCAAGAAACTAATGAATCAACACAATATAAAGATCACGAGACCCAAGTTGAAGAACCTTTATTGGATATTTTGAAGTTGCCAAGGAAATTGCCATCTTCAACGGTTGAAGTTCAAGAACAGGTTAATGAACCAGTTCCAAACCAAAAAAAATTGAGCAACAACGAAATCCAACACAAGGTGAACAGGTTGTACAAGTACCTCTTCGAAGGTCTACACGAGAACGTCATGTACCAACTAGATTAAATTTATTGGTACAAGATGATTTATCAAATGAGGTTGATCAAAATGATGATGACCCTAAGACCTATGAAGAGGCTATACAAAGTTCTGATTATGAGAAGTGGCAAAAGGCAATGGAATCCGAAATGAAATCCATGAAGGAAAACAAAGTATGGACTTTAGTTGAACCTTCAAAGGATATAAAACCTATAGGTTATAAATGGGGTTTTAAGAAAAAGATTGGAGCAGACGGAAAGGTGGAGACCTACAAAGCACGTCTTGTTGCCAAGGGGTATCGTCAGAAAGAAGGAGTCGACTATGACGAGACTTTCTCTCCCGTGGCAATGCTCAAATCTATTCGGATTTTGCTTGCTATAGCAGCATACTATGATTATGAAATATGGAAAATGGATGTGAAAACAACTTTCCTTAATGGTGAGCTAGAAGAGGATGTGTACATGACACAACCTGAAGGTTTCACATCTTTGTCTGATCATAATAAAATTTGTAAGCTACAAAGATCTATTTATGGATCAAAGCAAGCTTCTCGAAGTTGGAATATTCAATTTAACAAAACAATTGAAAAGTTCAATTTTGTTAGATGCGAAGAAGAACCTTGTGTGTACAAAAAGGTTAGTGGGAGCACAATCATATTCTTAGTGTTGTATGTTGATGATATATTGCTCATAGGGAATGACATACCGGCATTGCAATATACAAAGATTTAGCTATCTGAACAGTTTTCCATGAAAGACTTGGGAGAAGCAGCTTATATATTGGGAATAAAGATCTATTGAGATAGATCTAGGAAGCTGCTTGGACTTTCCCAGTCTTTGTACATTGATAATATCTTAAAGAGGTATAACATGGATAATTCCAAAAGAGGCTATCTACCGATAGGCACTGGAATTTCTCTCTGTAGGGAGGATTGTCCTAAAACACCTGAAGAGAGAGAACGCATGAGTAGGATCCCGTACGCTAGTGCAGTGGGAGCTATCATGTATACCATGACATGTACACGTCCTGATGTGGCTTATGCACTTGGAGTGACTAGCTGATATCAGGCAAATCCTGGTGAGGAACATTGGAAGGTGGTGAAGACCATTCTTAAGTACTTAAGAAGGACTAAAGACCAATTCCTCATCTATGGGGATTCGGAGTTGAAACTTGAAGGTTATACTGATGCAAGTTTCTCTTCAGATAGGGATGATAGCAAATCTATTTCTGGTTATGTATTCACCTTAAATGGTGGTGCACTGACTTGGAAAAGTTCCAAACAAGCTACAGTAGCTGATTCAGTGATTGAAGCAGAATATATAGCAGCTAGTGAAGCTGCTGAAGAAGCTGTATGGATGAAAAAGTTCTTAACTGAACTTGGTGTGATTCCTTCAATGGAAGGTGCGGTTCCATTGTTGTGTGACAATACTGGAGCCATTGCTCAAGCAAAAGAACCAAGATCACACCAAAAGTCCAAACACGTTCTGCGAAGGTATCACTTGATAAGAGAGATCATTGAACGTGGAGACGTCGAGATTCAAAAGGTTGATGGAAAGGAAAATGCTGCAGACCCATTCACTAAAGCTCTTGGTGCAAAGGAGTTTGACAAGCACAAGTGGAAGTTGGGGATGAAGTACACGAGCGATTGGCTCTAGTGCAAGTGGGAGATTGTTAGGGATATAGTAGATATGCCCTATATCCAATATCATATTTTATAACTTGAACATATTTAGTGAACGTCATTTGATATAAAATATATGGCATTTGATATTCTTTTATCATTATTATCAATTGTTTGATTATTCTGATAAGGTCCTTGATTAAATTTTGAGATTTGTCATCGTGATAGAGATCGTGATAATGGGAGCAAAGTCTTATACAATTTAATCTAAATATGTTCTTGATCGTAGGATTATTAATTTGGACATTAGTAATCCAGCTAGATCAATATTTATGTGATCGTCTTTATCGGATAAAGATTAGTTGATCTCATTAACTGAATCACATAGATAGATGATGCATATAGAGATATGATCATTGAACTGACTCATTGGAGAATTCCTAATGGTTAGAATTACCGTAACTGTCAATAGGATATTTTCTTGAAGAATGTGATGTAACTATTTCCTTTGACTTTAGATCGTCATAGTAATTGACAAGTTATTTATTTTGCTTTGATACTAGACACCTATGGCCCTAGGGCGATAGTTGAAAGGATATTGGGTGCGATTAAATACTTGTAGAATTAGTGATTGATCAGGACGGAATCTGTCAACTCTTGGTAATGAGTTTAAGCTCCATGTTGTCATGAATTATAAACGACCAAACTAAGACCTTGGCCAGGGCAATTGAATGAAAGAAGAAATGAGTTTCTTAGGTCATTCAATGGTCGATTTGACGTGAACACATAGTTTATCGCCTATTAGGATTTGACAGTTGAACCATATCCTAGGGTGATCTAGAGCTATAAAGACAGACGGAATTACTACATTATTCTTCTACTGGTTCTTGAGAGTAAATTGTATACTTCATGCTATCCGGCCGTTAAGGAGTGTTGCTAGACGCCACCCTTGATTAGTATATTGATATGATCAATTTACTACCGGTTTAGTATTGAACCTATGGGGTCGCACACTAACGAGTGTTCTGATCTATTGCTAAAGGATTAATTAACTTACTATTTGATAATTAAATTAAAGAATTTGATTAGTCAAATAAGTTTAGTTATTAGTCCAAATAAAATATTATTATGTTTTTTGCTAGCACAAAGATTATAATTAATATTGTGAATAAATTGAAGTTTCTATTTGGAGTAGAAATTAAATTATATCTCTTGGTTGAAATATATGTGATATACATATTTAATACTTATATTATATAAGAAAATATTATATCGAATATTAATAAAGTATCCAATTTGTAATTGGATTGAAAATCCCACGAGAAGACGTCGGCTAAATAAAATCCATTTGTTATGGGATTCTAATTTCCTGTTGGCAAAGTACCAATTAGTAACTTATAAGGAAAATCCAATTTTTGAATTGGTTTGATATTACTATCCAACTTTAGAATTGGAAGTCTATAAATTTGTGGCACTTCTCACGTTAAAACAGAGCCCTACGAAATAGACCTATTTCACTCGTCCAGACAACGGAAAATTTTAGAGTTCTTTATCTTGAGAAGAAAACTCACTTTGTGAAGTGAGATTACAATACAAAGCCAAGAGAGAAAATATAATTACAAGAAAAGTGTTTCTTGTTCTTCTAATTTGAGTTGAGATTTTTGAAAAAAAATTTCAACATAATATTCTTCGTTCAATTTGTTCGCGGGTTTCATTGATCAAAGCGTTGATAGAAAAGATCGGTCTCGGTGTGGATACGCATAGAGTCTTCGCACTATCGAAGAATTTTGAAACGAGAATCTCTTCACCAGGTACGTCTTTGATCCGATCTTTGACACGTAAATAAATTTTAAGCATGAAAAAATCTACCTAGGATTGTTATTGTCTTCCACTGCGTATTACGAACACCCTTATGCAATCCCACACTAACATTCTTCCTTAATCCTCGAGACGTTCATATCATTCTATCAAGGGTCATATCTTCAATGAGCTGAAACAGCACCATATCCTGCCTAATCACTGGCTTTTTGCACCACCAGCGGATAAAATTTATTTAGAGTTTTCCACTTGTTTTCTTTATATAGCAGCCACACATCACAAAGGTTTACTGCATTTTTAGAGATTGCATTGCATCAAATGCTCTGATAGGTAAATATTTTCTTCGACCCATAATAATTAAGTAATCATTTTATGTTTTATTTTAATCTAAAATTAATATTCATTTACATAATTAAGAAGAAACTAATTTTATTTTTTCAAAATTTTTCCTTATTTATATATATTCAAATGTGTCAAGATAATAATTAATTAAAGTTAATTAAAGTTTTTTCCTCCGGTATATAAGTGATCAAAATTAAAATAGCCAGTTATAATAGACCGAAGAGAGTATTTAATTTTCAATATTGGATAGCAAATGCATGGCGGTTATGTACAAGTGCATGTAGCAATTATAGTATTGAAAGAGGTAATGCAATAAACTGTCTCCTAATCATATCTATTAGCAATAACAAGGTGACTGTTATGAAATATTAGATTATGGTGGATGTTCATAACTCCTATAACACCCACTACTTTTATCCATTATCTCCATAAATCCCACTACTCCAATACTTATGGTTGTAACTCCCACACCTCCATGATCTCCCCCATGATCTTCCTCCATGATCTCAAAAGCTTAATGACATATTTATGAAATTCTTTTAGTATACCTCTATGTAGTACTATAAATAGAGGATGAGAAATCATTTTGTAATACACTAGGATACATAGAAGAAATATATTCTCTTCTCTATTTCTCTCTACTTTGTTGTCTATCTTTTGTTTATTACTTTGAGCTAAGTTTTGTAACACGTTATCAGCACGAAACTCTACTATCTCAAGAATCTCTTTGAGAAAATTAAGGTATTTTTTCTCCTCCTAATTTTGTTTTAATTATGTCTGACATTATAAAAAGAAAGTTTGTTGCCCTTTAAATTTCGGGCAAGAACTACATGACATGGGTGTTGGATGCTGAAATCCATTTGGATGCAATGGGTCTTGGAGACGCCATTAAAGACAGAAATAATGCATCCACCCAAGACTGTGCTAAGGCCTTGATTTTCTTGCGCCATTACCTTGATGAAGGTTTGAAAATTGAATATCTCACAGTCAAAGATCCACTTATCTTGTGGAATGGCTTAAAGGAGAGATATGATGGAATTATGAGAATCCAAAAGCAAATAGTTCAGAAACTATATGTTATCGTTGCGGTGGAAAAGGGCACTGGGCAAAAATTTGCCGTGTACCAAGACATTTGGTTGAGCTTTATCAAGCATCTCTAAAGAGTAAAGGCCCTGAAACCAATTTTGTCTCTGACAATAATTTTGACATCACCCACTTGGATGTGGCAGACTTCTTTGAGCACCCTGAGGGAAAAATAGATCACTTGATCGGTGATGGATCCATGGTTAAAGAAGATTGAGCAGTTTGATATTTTTATTTTTACTTATTCGTAGTAGTTATTGAATAAACAATTATCATAGTTCACATAAGTTATCTATTATTGTGAAGACTCTTTATGCTACTACTAATTGTTAATACTTTGATATTAAAAGGAGAATAACTACGATAAAAGATATTTTTTTTTTCATAATGACCGCACTGAAACTATTATGTTGAATCATAGACTTAAATTTGTTTATTCTCATATCTATAAAAAAAAATACTAATATTTTCGTATATTTCTTTTGTATGTCAAACCATGGGAAGCAAATATGGATATCTCACAAAGCAATCTTGGATCAACATCCAATTGTAAAAATATTTGTTTAATTGATTCATGTACCACACATACGATATTCAAAGAGAAGAAATATTTCTCTCATTTAAGTATGTGTAAGGCAGATGTTACTACAATTTCTGGTAGTAGTAAATTGATTGAAGGCTCCGGAAGAGCAACTATAACTCTGCCTAAAGGAACAATATTTATCATAGAGAATGCAATGTTCTCTTCCAAGTCCAAGAGGAACTTGTTGAGTTTTAAAGATATCCGTCAAAATGGATATCATATTGAGACAATAGATGAGAATAATCTTGAATACCTCATCATTACAAAGAATGTCTCTGGTCAAAAGAGGGTTATTGAGAAGTTCCCATCTTTATCTTGTGGCCTGTATTGGACAAAAATCAGTACAATTGAGGCACATTCCACAGTAAACCAAAAGGTTACTGATTCCAATACTTTTGTACTTTGGCATGATCGATTGGGACATCCTGGATCAATTATGATGAGACGGATAATAGAAAACTCATATGGGCATCCATTAAAGAATTTAAAGATTCTTTTAAATAATGAATTTTCTTGCACTTCTTGTTATCAAGGCAAGTTAATTATTAGACCATCACCAACAAAGGTTGGAACTGAGTCACCTACATTTTTGGAACGTATACAAGGGGATATTTGTGGACCTATTCACCCACCTAGTGGGTCCTTTAGATATTTTATGGTCTTAATAGACGCATTCTCTACATGGTATTGTGTGTGCCTATTGTCATCACGCAACCTTGCGTTTGCAAAATTAATGGCACAAATAATTCGATTACGAGCACAATTTCCTGATAATCCAATTAAGTCTATTAGACTAGATAATGCTGCTGAGTTTTCATCCCAAGCATTTAATGGTTATTGCTTATCAATTGGGATAAAAGTGGAACATCCTGTAGCTCATGTTCACACTCAAAATGGTCTTGTAGAATCTTTAATTAAACGTCCGTAGTTGATTGCAAGACCATTACTCATGAAAACGAGGCTGCCCACTTCGGTTTGGGGTCACGCCATTTTGCATGCAGCAATGCTAGTTCGTCTCAGACCGACGAATTATCACAAATATTCCCCGTTGCAATTAGTTTTGGGTCATGAACCTAATATATCCCATTTAAGAATTTTTGGATGCGCAGTATATGTGCCTGTAGCACCGCCATACCGCACCAAAATGGGTCTGCAAAGAAGGTTAGGAATATATGTTGGGTTTGAATCGCCCTCCATTATTCGCTACCTCGAAACATTGACAGGGGATTTGTTCACTGCACGATTTGCAGACTGTCGATTCGATGAGACACTTTTCCCAAAATTAGGGGGAGAAGTTGGTGAAACCAAACGGGAAATTTTGTGGAAAAATCCATCATTATCTCATCTTGATCCACATACCTCTATTTGTGAAAAAGAGGTGCAAAATATTATCCATTTGCAAAGAATAGCAAATCAAATGCCTGACGCATTCATGGACTTGAAAAGGATAACAAAATCTCACATCCCTGCGGAGAATGTTCCAATCCGTATTGATGTCCCTATTGGACAATCTTCTAGTGTCATATCTAATGAGTCGAAAGCACGCCTAAAACGTGGCAGGCCATTAGGCTCCAAAGATCGAAATCCTAGAAAAAGGAAAGCAAATGATCAAAATGACACTACGAAAGAATCTCATGAGCAAATTCACGATTTAGTAAATTCTGAGATTCATGAAGAATCCATTGAGCCCGAGACTCAGGAAAATAAGGAACTATCAATAAATCCAATCGATATTGAGACAAATTTTAATCGAGTGGATATAGTGGTGGATTATGTCTTTGCATATAATGTTGCATCTAGCATTATGCAAGAAAGTGAGGATCTTGAACCTCAATCTGTTGGAGAATGTCGACAAAGACTTGATTGGCCAAAATGGCAAGAAGCAATCCAATCAGAATTGAATTCACTTGCAAAACGTGAAGTTTTTGGGCCTATAGTTGAAACACCTAATGGTGTTAAGCCTGTTGGCTATAGATGGGTCTTTGTACGCAAGAGAAATGAGAAAAACAAGGTACAAAGATATAAGGCACGCCTTGTTGCACAAGGATTTTCTCAAAGGCCTGGTGTCGATTATGAAAAGACATATTCACCCGTAATGGATGCTATAACTTTCCGTTATCTCACTAGTTTTGCTGTCCTTGAAAAGCTTGACATGCATTTAATGGATGTGGTTACTGCCTATCTTTATGGCTCACTTGATAATGAGATATACATGAAAATTCCCGATGGATTCAAAATGCCAAACACTCATAATTCAAAGTCCCGGGAAATGTTTTCAATCAAATTGCAAAGATCTTTGTATGGTCTAAAGCAATCAGGACGAATGTGGTATAATCGTCTTAGTGAGTATTTATTAAAGGAAGGCTATACAAATGATGCCATTTTCCCATGTGTTTTTATAAAGAAAACAATATCGGAATTTGTTGTACTTGCCGTATATGTCGATGACATAAACCTTATTGGAACTCCCATAGAACTCCAAAAGGCAATTGATTATTTAAAGAAGGAATTCGAGATGAAAGATCTCAGAAAGACAAAATTATGTCTTGGTTTGCAAATTGAATATTTGGCAAACAGAATTTTTGTTCATCAATCTGCCTATATAGAAAAGGTATTGAAACGGTTTTACATGGATGGAGAATATCCTTTAAGTACTCCGATGGTTGTTCGATCACTTGATGTGAGGATCCATTCCGACCGCAAGAAAAGAATGAAGAGCTACTTGGTCCTGAAGTACCATATCTTAGTGCAATTGGCGCACTAATGTATCTTGCAAATACTACAAGGCCTGAAATAAATTTTTCAGTTAATGTCTTAGCAAGATATAGCTCTGCTCCCACAAGGAGACATTGGAATGGAATCAAACATATATTGCGGTATTTAAAAGGGACTACCGATATAGGCTTATTTTATAGCAATAATTGCAGTCCTGATCTTGTTGGTTATGCTGATGCTGGATATTTATCTGACCCACACAAGGCTCGATCTCAAACAGGCTATGTGTTTATCTGTGGAGGCACCGCCATATCTTGGCGATCGACTAAGCAATCAATTGTGGCTACTTCATCTAATCATGCTGAGATAATCTCTATTCATGAAGCAAGTCGAGAGTGTGTGTGGTTGAGGTCTATAATACATTATATTCGAGACAAATGTGGTTTGAAATGTGACAAACTACCCACGATTTTGTATGAAGACAATGCAGCATGCATAGCCCAATTGAAGGGAGGATTCATAAAAGGAGATAGAACAAAGCATATTTCACCAAAGTTATTTTTCACACATGATCTTCAAAAGAATGGTGATATCAATGTGCAACAGATTCGCTCAAGTGATAATATAGCTGATTTGTTCACAAAATCTCTACCAACGTCAACCTTCAAGAAGCTGGTACACAAGATTGGAATGCGAAGGCTCAAGGATGTGAATTGATACTCTTTTCAGGGGGAGTTAATGCGCGTTGCACTCTTTTTCCCTTACAAGGTTTTGTCCCACTGGGTTTTCCTTGCAAGATTTTTTAACGAGGCAACAAAAATGCATTTTGTTAGATATGTGTACTCTTTTTTCTTTTCTAGAATTTTTTTCCCATTGGGTTTTATTTTAGTTAAGGATTTAACGAGGCACATTATCTTTGGACATCCAAGGGGGAGTGTTATGAAATATTAGATTATGGTGGATGTCCATATCTCCTATAACACCCACTACTTTTATCCATTATCTCCATAACTCCCACTACTCCAATACTTATGGTTGTAACTCCCACACCTCCATGATCTCCCCCATGATCTTCCTCCATAATCTCAAAAGCTTAATGACATATTTATGGAATTCTTTTAGTATACCTCTATGTAGTACTATAAATAGAGGATGAGAAATCATTTTGTAATACACTTGGATACATAGAAGAAATATATTCTCTTCTCTATTTCTCTCTACTTTGTTGTCTATCTTTTTATTTATTACTTTGAGCTAAGTTTTGTAACACAAGGTTTTAACGAGGCACATTATCTTTGGACATCCAAGAGGGAGTGTTATGAAACATTAGATTATGGTGGATGTCCATAACTCCTATAACACCCACTACTTTTATCCATTATCTCCATAACTCCCACTACTCCAATACTTATGGTTGTAACTCCCACACCTCCATGATCTCCCCCATGATCTTCCTCCATGATCTCAAAAGCTTAATGACATATTTATGGAATTCTTCTAGTATACCTCTATGTAGTACTATAAATAGAGGATGAGAAATAATTTTGTAATACACTTGGATACATAGAAGAAATATATTCTCTTCTCTATTTCTCTCTACTTTGTTGTCTATCTTTTTGTTTATTACTTTGAGCTAAGTTTTGTAATTGATTTTAGATATTTTTGCGGATAAGAAATGTGAGATATGACGACTAAGTATAAGTGCATGGGCCATAAACATTGGAAGAAGTAAAGAAATAAATTGTAGTATTTCCTAATTGGTCCAATTAATATAGACAAGTTAATTAATTTCAAATCTTTGTTTTCGCATAAAAATGTAAGATGTGATTATTACGTACGCGTGCACGTGACAACTAACATTAGAAGAAGTAATGCAACAAAATTAGATTTCTAATCGGTCCAATCAATAATGACAAGTTGACTTGATTCGAAATCTTTATTTTGGAGGCAGAATATATACGGAAATACTTAAAGTTAAGATATTATTATTTAAATACCTGAACATAAGAGTATTTTTAATGAGCACATATATTATATTAATTTTGTTCCAATTAAATACTTTTTGCTGAGTTGGTACATTGTAACGATCCGAATTCCCCATCCCCGGGGTCGTGATGGCACCTACTAATAAGAGGTAGACAAGCCAAAGTTAACTACCTTTTTCACAATTAATTAATAATAATAACATGAAATATCTGAATTCAAATAATAAAGCGGAAGACTTAATAATAAAAAAAACATAATAAAACTGCGAAAGTTCAACAAAATTCTCTATCCAAAACCTAGTGTCACATAACTCAGGAACTGCTAAGATTTTACTAAGTACAATGTCTGAAAGAAGTTTTGAAATGTTTATCTCGAAATACAAGAGATAACAAACTGAAAAGCACGAAAAAGGACACTCCGGGCCCACGGACGCCTGTGAAGCTACCTCGGTATCTTTTTGCACTGAAGGCATGTTCCCTCGATGCTGCTGTTGCTATCCAAAGCTTGGATCTGTGCAAAATAGCAGATCGTAGTATCAGCACAACCGACCCCATATATCGCCAAGTGCCTAGCCTAAACTCAGCGAAGTAGTGACGATACTAGGACCAGACTACCAGATAAACCTGTGCAGTTTAGTTATATATATACAACGGAAAGTAAACAGTCCATAAGGAGAGGGGAACATATTGTGGGGAGACAACAGTTACAAATAGGAGATCTCAATCAAAAATGGAAACAACAAAACTAGAATCTCAACAAGAATTAGAAATCACAAACTTTCACGACATCACTCTTCGTGCTTTTACTCTCATCCTCACCAAATCAATCGTATCAGTAAATCATGTGTACGACATCACCCTTTTTGTTTTTACTCTCTTTCCTCACAATATATATATATAATCAATGAATATCAGTACAGAATGATACATCATATGGCACGGCATCACCCGTCGTGCTTTACACTCTTTCCTCACAATATCAAACAATACACGACCTCACCCTCCGTGATTTATCACTCTTCCTCACCCAAACAACATTCAAAAATAAGGGATAAGAAAACTAAAAAATAATGATGGAGATCCCAGCAAGGGAACACAATTAAATAGTTAAATCTCGCCAAGAGAACAATATCACTAAGTTTCCATATCCCGGCAAGGGAGAAAATCAACAAACAACAAAACGTCCTGGCAAGGGAATCAACCAATAACTCTTTCTCTTACTTTCACTTTCATCTCGTAATTTACATTATCACTTGAGCTAATGCTCCAAAGGTTTAACTATCTCATATACCTTCACAATTTGTATTTCAACTCGGGCCAATGGTTCACGAATAATAAAGATCACAATTCCTTCCACATACTCTTTACAACATATAGAAATCATCAATCAAGCATGAAAGTTATATCAAAATCAAAATATTCGCAGTATAAGGACTCACGGTCGTGCTAGACACTAATGTATAAATACTCCTCACCAGGCCTATACGTCATACTCGATAATTAGCAAGTAGCAAAAAAGACTCAACTCATATTTCCTCAAGTTAAGGTAAGACCAAACACTTACCTCGATGCCGTGAATTCAAGCCAAGCCTCAACTATAGCTTTACCCCTCGATTCCACCACAAAACTGCTCGAATCTAGTCACAAGTAATTTAAATACATATACAATTACTAAATAAATCAATTTGAATGCATAAAAATAAACTTCAAAAAGCTTTACCCAAAAAGTCCAAAAACGCCCCCGGACCCACGTGGTCAAAACCCAATGTTCGAACCAAAATCCAGTTACCCATACCCCCACGAATCAGTATCTATAATTTGTTTTGAAATGGGACCTCAAATTGAGGTCCTCCCAAATTTTAGAAAATCCTATGTTCTACCCAAAATTCCCAATTTTACTCATGGAAATTCTTGATTTTAAGTTGAAACATGTTTATTGATGTTAAGGATTGAAGGAATTAATTAAAAATCAACTGACATATGAATTGGAAGAGGTATTGTTCTTGGAAAATCGCCTAAGTGTATTTGGGTTATGAAAGAATGAAGAAAAAGTTTCAAAATTTGACTAAGTATTAAATTTCTTGCTAACTTAGGAAATGCTAAGGTGAGAGCGCATTTGCGAACTCTGAACAAAATGGGGTCTTCGCATTTGCGACGAATTATGTCGTATTTTCGGCCGACCCAATTCCGCATTTTCGAAGATCCAGATCCATTTGTGATCAGCAAGTAGAAATCCCAGTTCCGCAATTGCGATGCAGAGCTCAAATTTGCGAGCTCGCAATTGCGAGTAATCCTTCGCAAATGCGAAGATCACAGAGCTGAGCATACCAGATTTTCCAAAGCTCAAAAATGCACTCCGACGCCTATCCAAAACTCATCCGAGCCCTCGGGTCTCCAAAACAAACATACACACAACCTCATAAACATCCTACGGACACACTCGTACAATCAAATCGCCAAAATAACATCATATACATCTAATCAAGCCTCAAAACTCATGAATTCCCCTCAAATTTTTATAGAACACCAAATCTCCATTCTATGTCCGAAATACGTCAAATGACGCCCGTTTTCAACAAAACTTTAAAGAAAGTTCTTAAATCAGATATAAGACTTGTACCGGGCGAAGAAACTAAAATAAGGGCCCGATACCATAGTCTTCTAATCAAATTTCATTTCCATTTTTTTTAACTAATTTCAAAAAATAATTTCTCACAAAAATTCATTTCCTGGCTTGGGACCTCGAAATTCGATTCCGGGCATACGCTCAAGTCCCATATTTTCCAAGGGACCCTCCGGGCCATCAAATCATAAGTCCGGGTTCGTTTACCCAAAATATTGACTAAAGTCAAATTTAATCTTTTTAATATCAAAATTTAGCATTTTTCTCACAGAATTCATATTTAAGCTTTCCGGCTATGCGTCCAGACTGTGCACGTTAATCGAAGTAACTCTAAATTAGGTTTTCAAGGCTTCGAAGATACAAAATGAATAAAAAAATAGGTGATGACCCTTTGGGTCGTCACACACATAGAGTAAGTTTCACCCAATAGAGGCTCGTGAAGAGCCCAAAAAAATATTGTTTTCTTTTATTTTTTGGTCTTTTTTATTTCCTTCTTCTTCTCTATGTCCACCACCATTTCCACCATTGCATCCTCAAGTTTTACCATTTCCTTCTTCTTCTTTATCAGTGTAACTACTCATATCCAATTGAAGATTAAAGCAATTAATTTAATCTTAAGCTCCTCAAATTCAATCACCTTTTCGATACAGAACTCTCAATTAATTTAAGCAATTGATAATTTTGTTTTTTTGCCGAAGGGAAGGAAGTCATTTTTTATAAGGGGGGAGGGAGTCGTTTTTTTGACAATTTATTCCACGTATTAATTCTTTCCTTTTTGGAGTATAATTTGTAGCTTGTTCTCTATTCCTTTATGATTATAATTTCCACTTTCAATTTTAAACTTTGAATTAGTCTTAGTCTAAGAAAATTGATTCTTTTTGCAGGTTCTGCATCTCAACCCCTTCTAATTGATAAGGGCTAAAGCTTAATCAATAGAGTATGCTGCCACCAAGCTCCCCCTCCTCACCACCAATCCTTTACCACCCTCACCACCAAATCCTCTGCCACGCTCCTCTCTAACCCCCATTGCCGAACCCTTCTTCTTTACACCACCCATCTCCAGCTGTCAATCTTCTCCAGGAGCAAACCCCCTATTTGTTAAAATTGAAAGGATCAATAAATCTCTGACTCAACATCCCTTTGTTCCCAAACTCATGACGCGTTCCATAGGTGAAACCCGAAGCAGAACACGCTCACCAAGCATATAGGAAACATCACGAACTTTCCAGTCCGCGTAACTCTTCTGTCTGGACTGGGGTGTACAGAGTCTATCCTGGATCATCTTGACCTTCTCCACCGCATCCATAACTAAATCTGTGCCCAATAGTCTCGCCTCACCCCAGCTCAAACTAACCTACTGGGGATCTGCGCCTCCTACCATATAAAGCCTCATAAAGCGCCATCTGAATAATGGACTAATAACTATTATTATAAGTGAACTCTGCAAATGGCAAGAACTGATCCCAAGACCCTCAATACTCATTCACGCACGCACGGAGTATATCCTCAAGAATCAGAATAGAGCGCTCGGGTTGTCCATCCGTCTGGGGGTGAAATGCTGTGCTCATCATCACCTGAGTACCCAACTCCTGCTGAACGGCTCTCCAGAATCGTGATGTAAACTGAGTACCCATGTCCGAAATAATAGAAATTGGAATGCCATGCAGAAGAAGAATCTCCCTGATATAAATCTCTGCCAACCGCTCTGATGAATAAGTGGTAAACACACAGGAATGAAGTGCACGGACTTGGCCAGCCGATCTACAACAACCCAAACTGCATTGAATTTCTTCGCAGTCTGAGGGAGTCAAACTGCAAAATCCATGGTGATCCTCTCTCATTTCCACTCTAGAATCTCCATCTGCTGAAGCAAAGCACCCGGTCTCTGGTGCTCAGCCTTCACCTACTGATAGATAAGGCATCTAGCTACGAAACCCTCTATGTCTTTCTTCATCCGCCTCCACCAATAGTGATGTCTCAAGTCCTGATACATCTTCGCGGCACCCGGATGGATGGAATACCACAAATTATGAGCCTCTGCAAATATCAACTACCGAATATCATCAACATTGGGCACACAGATCCGACCCTGCATCCTTAATACCCCGTCATCTCCAGTGGTCACATCCCTGGAATCGCCATGTTGAATTGTGTCCCTAAGGACAAGTAATGAGGGTCATCATACTGCCGCTCCCTAATATGATCGAATAATGAAGACCGAGAAACCACACAGGCTAGAACCTGACTGGGCTATGAAAGATCCAATCTCACAAACTGGCTGGCAAAGGCCTGAATATCCATCGCCACAGGCCTCTCAGAATCTAGTAAATATGCCAAATTCCGCAAACTCTCCGCCCGGTGACTCAAGGCATTGGCTACCACTTTGGTCTTGCTCGGATGATAAAGAATAGCGATATCATAATCCTTCAGCAACTCCAACCACCTCCTCTGGCGTAGGTTTAGATCTTTTTGCTTGAACAAGTGCTGCAAAATCTGATGGTTAGTGTGAATCTCACAAGGCACACCGTACAAATAATGACGCCAGATCATCAAGGCATGAACAATAGCAGCAAACTCAAGGTCGTGGACAGGGTAATTTTTCTCATATATCTTCAACTTTCTGGACGGGTAGGTAATCACCTACCATCCTGCATCAACACCGCTCCAAGGCCAACCCGTGAGGCACCACTGTAAACAATATAACATCCTGAAACAGTAGGCAATATCAAAATAAGGGTTGTAATCAAAGTCGTCTTGAGCTTCTGAAAGCTCGCCTCACACTCCTTTGTCCACTGAAATGGGGCACCCTTCTGGGTCAATCTAGTCATAGGGGCTCGTAGATGTACACTCTACAAGACTTCAACTTGCTCGAGGATACCGCACCTCAAGACTTCACCTTGCTCGTGGATACCGCACCACAAGACTTCACACACTAAGATTGAGGGTACTTAGCAAACCTGATAATCAATGGGAAGATATGGTCTTCTCAAACACCTTTCTCTTTCACAACAAGAACTCTCTAAAAAGAGTAGATAAAGAGATACAAGATTAGCTCTATGAACAACTCAAAGTTGTCTCTCAAATAGCTCAACAAAAGCTCTAAAATGATGCCCAAATAATATCAATATGTATATGAACAATGAGAGGTGTTGTGTGTTACAATTCAGCTCAAAAGACCTCTATTTATAGGTGGTAGAAGTAGTATGTCCGTTGCTTAATTGGCAATCAATTATGCTGATTTTATGCCAAGATAATCGATTATCAGATTTGGATAATCGATTATCAGCTTACCGTTACAAAATCGGAAGAAGATTTTATGCAGGATAATCGATTATTGTGATATGCATAATCGATTATGTTGTAACAGTGTTCAAAAGCTGGCAACGGACACAAGATAATCGATTATGCAATTCTGATAATCGATTATCCTACTCTGCGGAAATTTCCAATAAATGGAATTTCCCAGAATAACCGATTATCACTTTTGCATAATCGATTATTCACAACTTACTTCAAAAACCATTTTGGTTAAAATGAAAACGTTAAAATCATTTTGTTTGAAGTATTTGAAATATGTTTATGATAAATATGATTTGATAAAATGATTTTATGCATATTTATGATGACCTATGTTGAGCCAAAAGACGAGATAACTTAAGCGTTGCTCTTACATTGGTTCTACCTAACGACCTACGCCTTGGGTCTTCGGTCTTGAACATTTGAGCTCGTCTTTAGCTTGTCTATGCAATTCCGTCATCAATATGCTTCTCGGCATTCAATCTTGATTGTTTGTCATATAATAACGTTGTTTGACACTTGACTTCATTGTTTGTCATTCATCGACTTCGTTGTTCTTCATTCATCAAAACCTATACCTGAAAATCATGCTAATACAACCAAAGCACACATATCATGGATAGAATGATTTTCTACAATTTCCCCCTTTTAGATAATGACAAACAACAGGAGATATGCATATCGGATTCCCCCTAAATTCATGCTATATCTCAACATACAATTCATGCAAACGATTCCCCTTAATGATAATTCCCCCTCAAATAAGGCATACTATTACGTAGATACATTCCCCCTTATTTGATGCATATCGCCTAATTTCTTCCCCCTTTTGGCATTAGCAAAAAGAAGAGTATACAAAGGCTACTTTCCCCTTTCGACACTTCCCCCTTTTAGGTATATCAATTGTTAGTGTCAAGAATAACATAGGAAATACAATGAGGAATATATATTGACGATATTTAAAAAATCATACCAACATGAAATAATACCAAATGTTAGTAAAAACATAACAACCATAATAACGGTTATTTTTCGCAAATCATATTACTTAAGAACATATCAACAGTTAATTTTTAACAAGCCAATAGTTGTATTAAAAACATGAATCATTTATTTTTCAAGAATATATCAACTGTTATTCAAACCAGAAAAGTATTCATCAAAACATGAATCAATCATTATTTTTAACAAAAATAATTGATACCAATTGTTATTCAAGATAGAAGTTATCAAAACATGAAAAAATAATTAATATCAATTGTTAACAAAGATATATTAATTGTTAACACATATCAACTATTATGTTTTTATCAAAAATATGATAACTAACCGAAATTCCCCCTTGATGCAATAAGGTTTCGTGCTTGGTGCATCTACTACGATATTGTAGTCTTCAAGCACACCTGCAAACGTACTTAAAAATAGGTTTTCGGTACCCAACTGCTTTTGGGTCCTTGGGGGTTAGGCAAATAATAATCATAGCCAAAAGATAAATCTCTATGTTTTGCAAAACATACGGGTGCTATGTGTCCTACCCGGTTGCAATAATGACATATAACATTCGGGTTGTGCATATGTCTTGGTTGAGCCAAAAACGTTCTAGGTGATCTAAAGTCGTTATTCCTAGACGTATTGCGATTCCTAGAGTTATTTCTAGGTGGTCTAATATGATTCATTTTAGACTCATAACCAAAATTCCTAGAGTCGTTTCTAGGTGGTCTAAAATTATTCATTCTAGACTCATTAACAAAATTCCTAGAGTTGTTTCTAGGTGGTCTAAAATTATTCATTCTAGACTCATTAACAAAATTCCTAGAGTTGTTTCTAGGTGGTCTAAAATGATTAATTTTAGACTCATTGATGAAGTTCCTAGAATTATTTCTAGGTGGTCTAACTTCATTTCTGTCATCCTTTCTAATATTCTTCTTAATTTCTTCAATTGTTTTAGGATCATCAACACTACGTTTTTCTAGTGTGTTCCTAAGTTCTATGTTCTCTATTTTCAAAGACTTACAAGAACAATTGGAACTTTGATCAATTGAAGAGGCTTCATTCATCTCCTTAATTTTATTTCTAAGATCAATATTGTCATTTTTCAAAAAATTATTTTTCTCTTCTAAAACTTTAATTTTAGCCTTGGCCTCTTTGGAGATTTTTGAAGACTTTTTCAATTCATCATATAATTCTTGAAAAGCTTCTTGTAATTCTTCAAAAGAATAAGAGTTAGAATTACTTACCTCTTCTTCCTCGTTGGCCATGAGGCATAATGCGGCAGTTTCATCGCCCGAGCTGTCCGAATCCCATGTCACACGCCTTTGGTATGTTCTTCTTCTTGTCCTTGGATTTTGGACAATGTGATTTGGCGTGGCCAAGTTTTCCACAATTTTGGCATGAAGGACTTGGTTCTTCCTTCTTTATTTCCTTTTTCATAAGCTTATAAAACTTTTCAATTATATCATTGGAAATAATATCATCATCGCTTTCCGAATCACTTACCTCTACTCTTTTAGAAGATAAGTCTTTAAAGGCAATATTCGAACTTTTACTTCTAAGATAGGGATTAAGAATTGTGCTTTCATAAGTTTCGAGGTTACCTCTTAGTCCATCAATGGTGACATCCGTGATTTCTATCGACTCTTGGATGGCATTGGCTTTGGAACGCCATTCAGGAGTGAGACTCCGTAGGATTTTTCGAACAAGATCTTTGTTTGTGTACACTTTTCCGAGAGCATGAAGATCGTTGACGATTTTTGAGAATCGTTCGAACATAATACCGATGGGTTCTTTCTCCCTCATTTTAAAGAGTTCATATTCATGTGTTAGAAAATCAACTTTAGATTCTCGGACTTGAGACGTACCTTCATAAGTGATCTCGAGTTTATCCCACATCTCCTTGGCGGTTGTGCAGCAAGAAATCTTCCGATAGTCATCCGGATTCACCGCACAATATAATAAGTTGACGGCCTTTGCGTTATTTTCAACTTTCTTGATGTCCTCGGCATCATATTCATCTTCCTCCTTTGGAACCGTGGTTTCCCCAACTTTCTTTGTTGGCATTTGTTCACCGTTCTTGATGATTTGCCACAAGCGAAAGTTATTTGATTGGATGAAGATTCTCATCCGCTCTTTCCAATATGTGTAATTTGTTCCGTCAAATAGTGGAGGCCTATAGGTGGAGTGTCCTTCGCTCATCATTCCTGCGTTCAATATTCTCAACAAAAAATATATATCGTTCTCTCAACCGGTTAAGGCTTTCAGAGAGTTAGGCTCTGATACCAATTGTTAGGATTTATGTCCGTCACTAGAGGGGGGGTGAATATTGCGGCACGAGAATATTGATAAATATTGCGGAATTAAAATTGCAGGAATAAAGTAAATGCGGTAATTAAAATAGTAAGGAAAGAACACACCGAATTTATACTGGTTCACCACAACGTGTGGTTAGTCCAGTCCCCGAGAGACTCTCTCGAGTTTCCACTAACTCCGTTAAGCTTACGGGTGCCTAACAAACCGTTACACTTGCTCGTAGATGTACACTCTACAAGACTTCAACTTGCTCAAGGATACCGCACCTCAAGACTTCACCTTGCTCGTGGATACCGCACCACAAGACTTCACACACTAAGATTGAGGGTACTTAGCAAACCCGACAATCAATGAGAAGATATGGTCTTCTCAAACACCTTTCTCTTTTACAACAAGAACTCTCTAATAAGAGTAGATAAAGAGATACAAGATTAGCTCTATGAACAACTCAAAGTTGTCTCTCAAATGGCTCAACAAAAGCTCTAAAATGATGCCAAAATAATATCAATATGTATATGAACAATGAGAGGTGTTGTGTGTTACAATTCAGCTCAAAAGACCTCTATTTATAGGTGGTAGAAGTAGTATGTCCGTTGCTTAATTGGCATTCAATTATGCTGATTTTATGCCAAGATAATCGATTATCAGATTTGGATAATCGATTATCAGCTTACCGTTACAAAATCTGAAGCTGATTTTATGCAGGATAATCGATTATTGTGATATGCATAATCGATTATGTTGTTACAGTGTTCAAAAACTGGCAACGGATACAAGATAATCGATTATGCAATTCTGATAATCGATTATCCTACTCTGCGGAAATTTCCAATAAATGGAATTTCCCAGAATAATCGATTATCACTTTTGCATAATCGATTATTCACAACTTACTTCAAAAACCATTTTGGTTAAAATGAAAACGTTAAAATCATTTTGTTTGAAGTATTTGAAATATGTTTATGACAAATATGATTTGATAAAATGATTTTGTGCATATTTATGATGACCTATGTTAAGCCAAAAGACGAGATAACTTCAGCGTTGCTCTTACATTGGTTCTACCTAACGACCTACACCTTGGGTCTTCGGTCTTGAACATTTGAGCTCGTCTTTGGCTTGTCTATGCAATTCCGTCATCAATATGCTTCTCGGCATTCAATCTTGATTGTTTGTCATATAATAACGTTGTTTGACACTTGTCTTCATTGTTTGTCATTCATCGACTTCGTTGTTTGTCATTCATCAAAACCTATACCTGAAAATCATGCTAATACAACCAAAGCACACATATCATGGATAGAATGATTTTCTACATCTATCCCCAGCACAGTCGCCAGAGCTGTCACACCTCATTTTTATCTACACCCCGTAAAGGTATAAATGAGTTTTCCAATTAAAGGACAATGGAAATGAGATTTATTATAATAGATTCAGAGTCTCCACTTGGGATATTTATGGTGTCCCAAGTCACCGGTTTACAATCTTGAATCGAGGAAATAATGACTCCCTTTAACAATCCG
This sequence comes from Nicotiana benthamiana, assembly GCA_034376525.1. Classification (NCBI taxonomy): domain Eukaryota; kingdom Viridiplantae; phylum Streptophyta; class Magnoliopsida; order Solanales; family Solanaceae; genus Nicotiana; species Nicotiana benthamiana. Next base: position 55,534,748 of record CM067340.1, on the reverse strand, counting down.
CGAACCAGAAATCGGAGTAAGGAATTATGTTAACCCGAAAGAAGGTGTTAGGCATTCCTAGGTTCCGTGGTTCTATCACGGTTGCTCAGCTATCATATTTCGCTTATTTATTTGATTATAGAACATGTTTTAACATATGTGCTTTTTAACTTTAAAAAGCTTTCTATAGACGCCCCCTTTTTCTAAAGAGCAAAATCGGGTTTACGACATTATGGGAAAAACAACTCTTATTCCCTTGCGGGAATCGGGTTATAGAATTTGAATAGCCGCCACTTAATGATTGTTGATCATTAGGACACTTTAAAGGGAAGAAGCGATTCTGAAAGAAAACCAGAGTTTGGGTAAGGGCTTGAGATTATCTCGAAGCGTACGTGTTAGTCACCCCTCAAGATCCATTAGTGTGGTTCGGGGACATGCTTTAATTGTGACTTTAAAAGAAGTGGAAGAAAACCGGTAAATCTTTGTTCACATAAGAATCATGAATAAGTTTTAAGATTTTGCAAAGGAAAAGAAGATAGAAAGGGATAGTTTTTAGGAAAAAAAGGAACTAAATTACAGAACAAAATTAAAGAAGACATCGCAAGAAAAAGAAAATGGGTCCTAGGTTTATACAAAATATGGTTCACATCAATGCAATACCGAGCAATCACTCCTTAAAAGAGGGGTCGCACGAGATATTAACACATAGAATTAGATAAAAAAGTCTGCATTAGGCAACTCGGATCCAATTGTCACAGATTGAAGTATTTTAAACGAGTTATTCAGAAAAAAAAAAGCACAGATTTCAGACATGAGCCTAATGCAAAAAAGTTAAAACAGGAATTTGAAAATTGCAGAAGTTCAGAAATGACTTTAAAATCAGCAAATTTTTTTGAGTGAAAATACAATAGAATTGTGAAAAAGAGTTTTCAAAAGTGAAAATACCTTAAGAGGAAGAGTGAGTTAAAAGAATGTTTTAAGAGATGAATAGAATTTAGGTAGAAGATTTAAAGGAACTATCTCAGACAGATTTGCAGAATATTTTTTGAAAAAAAACCATTACAAGTTTATAAGAGTTTTATTGAAAATGTAACACTGGACGCTAAGACCAGTTAACAGGTTGTTGTTACTTAAATAGATTAAGCGAGTTTGGGATGAACCCCTATAGACAGACTTGTGCTGGGTTTTAGAACTTATTACAGAGTTGGTAAATATACGGCATATTTGATTATCCTATAGTTTTGCCCAATGCGTATGCATTTCCTATAGACATGGTTTCTATATGCAACTTCTTGCATGAATATTAAGTCCTATAGGAAGGATTTCTAGTGACTTGAAATATGACTAAATATTAAACCTTAAAGGTAGAATTTCTAAGTGACTGGATTACATGTATTATGCGTTAATTCGATATCTAGACAATCGAGTTAAAAACGTTAAACTTATAGACATGATATTTAGGTGATTAAAACACTATAACAATAAGCATGGTATCTAGGTGACTGAATAACAAAATTAAACCTATAGGCATGGTATTTAGGTGACTGAATAACAAAATTAAACCTATAGGCATGGTATCTACCATTATATTCAGTAAAATAATCCCCTCCCATACTCTTTTTACTAGTACTTTCCCGAGTTATTTTATACAAAAATTATTACAGACCCAGAAAAGATGGAGGGAAAAAATACATCAAAAATCCTGTGCTAGATCCAAACCACCTAATGCAACCTTAATGTCCAATAGCGTGTGATTAAATAATTCCGGATTCCAGAGTTCCAAGGCCTTCTCTTACCCAAAGCATTTTAGAGTTCCAAGGAGCCGCAGGGGCTCCAGGCAATGCTTACACTCTGGATAACAATATAACAGAATGGTGCAGTATGGAATAGCCAGCCCTCAGGCATCCAAGTTCAGAGGGAACTCCGGGGTCCCAAAGCATGGCTTGCCAAACTTGCCTTCATTTTTGACCAATCCATCTACCGCTTTATTCTCCGGCACATTGGCTAACCTGCACAGATGAGTAACTAAAGAAGGGAAAAATAAACCATACCTCCTCACCTGGCTACGGACAAATATCTCCTCATGGATAACGTTGGCCACATCAAAGTCGTGGCCATTTACAAAGCATCATTTTACTTCCATCGTGTTGAGTGACGGGATGAGACGGTTGTTTATGATGTACAACCAACACTTTGCTTCATAGTTGAGGGATGCAAAATGGAACTTCTCCCCACTAGGCAGCCAGACCACTTCTCTGCCGGGTACACAAATAGTTTCAAAGAATCATTCCCATTTTTGGGGCGTTGGATTGCGGCCGTAGACATAGAAATCATCATAATCCACAGGCGGGGCAGGAAACTGATAAGCCGCCCGAATTTCCTCAACCAAAGTATTCACCACCCGGCGGCGTACTGTAACTATTCCATTGTTGTGCTCCGAAACGTTGGCATAGAATTCCCGCACAACCATGAGATTTCCTTCGCCGGCTTAATTTAGGAACGTTTGCTGCCCCGACCTTATCAACTCCTCGTATAAACAAGGGCAGCCTACCTGGAGTCTCCTAATGTTGAAAATCCTTTGGCTTCTTAAGAGCCTTCTCAACAAATCGAGCCTGAGCCTTGGGTGATACAAACTTTGTAGCATCATAGGTAGACATAGATTGAGCACCTCGTGATCTAGATGAGCCAGCCTGGTTGCTTGAGGAGGTACCTGTAGCACGTCATTTCTTGGAGGGAGCCATACTATCTGTAAAACAACATATTAGCATAATCCAACTCTAGTTAGTGAAGCAATGCGGTTACTCAGACTTCACACGCTTCTCTACCTCAATTGACAAGCTCATGGTGACTGGGGCATTCCCACAAACACCTTGTGAGCATTAGGCCTTCACTATTCCTTTCAAGTTTATTTGGGACAAGCATCCCCCAAATTAACTTTCCAACATTCCCAATCAAAGGGGTTGTCAGCCCACACTTACCATGTACCAACATCCCAACATATAACACCCAAAATCTTAACTTAAAGATAACACCCACAACTAACCAACTTTACACCAAAAATCTGAAAATAAAAGAAAGAAAATGGAAAAATAAACTAGAAAAAGGACAAGGGAAACTACAAGATTAGGGCAATTACCAGAGGAGAACAAGCGGAGTAAGTAGTCTTGGTCATGGCGCGGGGGGGGGGGGGGATAGGAATTTGGGGGGAAGGGATTGTGTCGTTGGTTTTGTTCTTTGAAGGGTTTGGGTGGTGTGTGCCTTAGGTGAGGGAGAAGGAGAGTGTAGATAAAAAAGGGGGTTTAATTTGTTCTTCTCCTAATTAAAAAAAGAAAAACTAAAACTAAAACTAAAATAAAAACTGAACGAAAAACGCCGGAATTTTTAATTGGACATGCCGTCCACATGCGCGCCCACGCATGTTTATGCGCGTCCAATACAGTGAGTCTCAATTTTGCGCGGCCACTTGCACGAGCATATGTGCGGGCGCTCTCGTGAAAGTTCCTATTTCTATTTTTTTTTGGTAAGTTAAGACACAAACTCAAACCTTACCACTACTATTCGGTTGCCTCCCAACCAGCGCCTTAATTAACATCGTGGCTCGACTGTTACAACATTTTAATGGGTTGCCTCTCATCCAGCGCCTAATTTAATGTCGCGGCACGACTCAACATGTTTTCAAGCATTCTTCATGTCCAGTGAGGTCTTGTGACGCACCAAGTCACCACCCCAATAATGTTTAATTCGTTGACCGTTAACCAGGAAGGTGCCAGTTCAGCTCATATATCCCAGTTCCACGGCTCCATGAGGCTTCACGCTAACCACAACAAAAGGGCCAGACCCGCGAGATTTAAGCGTTCCAGGGAAGAGCTTCAACCTCGAATTGAACAACATGACTTGCTGCCCTGGCTCGAACTCGCGGTGCTGAATGTGCTTATCATGCCACCTCTTAGTCTTCTCTTTATATTGTTTGGAATTCTCATATGCATGTAATCGAAACTCCTCGAGCTCATCAAGTTGCTGTAACCTTTTCTCTCCAGCTAAGTCATTATCCATGTTGAACTTCTTTATTTCCCAATAGGCCTTGTGCTCAAGTTCGACAGACAAGTGACATGCCTTCCCATACACAAATTTATACGGAGAAGCACCTATGGGAGCTTTGTATGCTGTGAGATATGCCCATAATGCGTCGTCCAACTTTCTGGCCCAATCTTTTCTGTTGGCACTCACTGTTTTCTCAAGAATTTGCTTGACCTCTCTGTTCGACACCTCCAGTTGACCACTTGTCTGAGGATGATAGGCAGTGGAGACCTTATGCTTGACCTCGTACTTTGAAAGGACATTGTTTAACAGTTTGTTGCAAAAGTGCGTACCTCCATAGCTGATCAATAATCTAGGAAACCTAATGCGTGTGAATATATTTTTCTTTAAAAATTTCACAACTACCTTTGAATCATTGGTAGGAAGAGCAATGGCCTCCACCCACTTAGACACATAATCGACTACCACCAAGATATATCTATGACTGTTTGCGTATGGGAAGGGTCCCATAAAGGCAATTCCCCAAACATCGAAAGCTCCACAACCAGAATGTTCTGCAACGGCATTTTATGCTTCTTAGTGATTGTCCCGGTTTGTTGGCACCTGTCATACATTTTAACATAGGCATGTGCATCCTTAAACAGCTTGGGCCAGTAAAAACCTGATTGTAGCACTTTCTGAGATGTCTGGTCTCCCCCATAATGGCCTCCATATGGTAAAGCATGACAACTATCAAGTATGCTTTCATCTCCTCCTCAGGAACACACCTCTGGACTAACATATCTGCACAGAGCATGTATAAGAATGGCTCATCCCACATGTATAGTCGCACATCATGCAAAAATTATCTTCTATTGTCCGGTGATAATTTTGGTGGGGTCACCCCACTAGCAATGAAATTCAAATAGTCGGCATACCACGGAGTCGTGGTGGAGGTGACTGCCAGCAACTGCTCATCTGGGAATGTCCCTTTGATTTCACCCTCTTCAGCCATGTGAGTCCGATTTTCCAATCTGGACAATAGATCAGCCACTTGATTTTCTGTTAGCTTGCGATCTCGGATCTCTAGATCAAACTCTTGCAACAGTAGGACCCACCGAATCAGTCTCGTCTTGGCATCCTTTTTCTCAAACAAGTACCTGATGGTTGAATGATCAGCATAGACGATGACTTCGGTCCCCACAAGATATGACCTAAACTAATCAAACGCCCACACTACCGCAAGAAACTCCTTTTCAGTGACGGTGTAATTCATATGAGCTGGATTCAGAGTTTTTCTCGCATAGTAGATGGAGTGGAAGATCTTGTCTTTCCGCTGCCCCAAAATATCCCCAACAGCTAGATCGCTGGCATCGCACATCAACTCAAAGGGTTGCTCCCAGTCCGGAGCAATTGTGATAGGTGCTATCACCAACCTTCTTTTTAGCTCCTCGAATGCCTTCAGACAGGCATCATCGAACTTGAAAGCCACATCCTTCTCAAGTAACCTGCACAAGGGAGAAGAAATTTTTGAGAAGTCTTTGATAAAACAACGATAAAAGCATGCATGGCCCAAGAAACTACGAATGCCTTTCACATAAACTGGTGGAGGCAATATTTCTATCATTTCCGCCTTTGCTTTATCCACCTGTAAATCATATTTGGACACTTTGTGTTCTAAGACTATACCTTCGCGCACATTGATGTGACACTTTTTCAAGTTTAGCACCAGGTTAGTCTCTTTGCACCTAGCAAGTACTTTCTCAAGGTTCTTTAACCAATTATCAAACGAGCATCCAACAACAGAAAAATCATCCATGAATACTTCTGCAAACCTCTCAACCATATCAGTAAAGATGGCCATCATTCACCTTTGAAAAGTCGCAGGTGCATTACAAAGACCGAAGGGCATTCATTTGAACGCATACGTGCCATAAGGACACATAAAATTGGTCTTTTCTTGGTCCTCTGGGGCTATAGAAATCTGGTTATACCCCAAGTAACCATCCAGTAATAAAGTGGTGAGTAGAGTATCGTTCCAACGAAGACTTATGAATAGCTTATGACTGATTCAAACCCAATGTCTTTATCTATCTAAGAACTTATTCACAAAAAAGATTTGATTGTTTTTCTAACTAACTTCTAACAATTTAATCTAGCTAATGCAATTAACTAAACTAACAACAATTTTGGTTGACAAACAATAGAGGAGAATATTCAAGAGTCACGGGCATAATCAACAATCGTACTGTGTTTGTAGCTTCAGATGACTAATTCAGTTATCTGTGTTGGTGATTGACAAGGTTAATATTACTCATAAGAATCTGTCGAGTTCTTACTTTCCTATTCAAGTCAACTCAACACCTATATGTCTATGGAATAAATATTATGAAGAATGCATTCAAAACTCCTGTATTTCAACCAAGCAAGGCAATTGGGTATATGTTTATCCCGATTGCGAATCCATTCCCCGATGCCCAGGTTCAAGAACTTGCTCTATATAATTCTATATGCAATATAAAGTTCCCACTTTCGAGATCAACTAGAGATTCATAGATAGTATTTCACTGTTAGCTACTCAGCAAAATAATTAAAATCAGCATTAAATAAATAACCCAATATGATAAAACGACTTCGTCGAATCAAACTTCAAACAAAAACATTCATGTTTTACCCATGACCCTAGAATAATGAGTTCTAGGCACTCATACTATTGTTCAACATAATTAGGTTCAATATCATCACAAGTAGCAAAACAAAGAGAAGAAAAGAAGAACTTGATGATCCAAAATTCTCCTTGCCTCTTGCCTCTCTAATTCTTCCAATACCCTATTAATACCTTGATAATCTTGTCTTGGGTGAGCTTGAATTTATATAGGTTAAGTAGTTTTTCTCCAGATTTCCACTTTTTCCCCTTACACAGAATTTCCGTTTGCTCGACATGCACGGGCACGCAGGTGGGCGCGCATTTGGCCACGCAAAATACGAGCTCTCTGTATTGTCCATGCATATTTGAGCGCGGGCGCGCATGCTCAGTTGTCCAACTTCGTATTTTTATTGTCTTCTTCGATCACACTTCATACCGAGGGGTCTTAATTGCTCCCAAATGGTCCCAATCGCACTTCCTTGCACATAATAGGCTCCTTAACCTTCATTTCATATAATTCACTATTAGAGCCCGTAATTCTTCAATTAAGCATAATATACGACTGGAACATAATCAAGTAGAGGCACAAACAATGGCTAAATTACCTATATTTCGCCTATTATCACCTAAAGAACTGAATTATGTTAATTTGCCAAGTAAGAGAAAATCTTCTTCTGAATTGAGTAAAATATAATTATGGCACTTGCGTTTGGGTCATATAAATCTAAACAAAATTTCAAGATTGGTCAAGGATGGACCTTTAAGTTTATTGCAAGCGGAGACACTACCAACTTGTGAATCTTGTTTAGAACGAAAAATGACAACAAAAAAATTTCTCCTCAAAAGGAAATCGAGCAGGCGATAAATTAGAGATAATTCATTCTGATTTGTGTGGTCCAATAAATGTCCAACCGAGAGGTGGTTTGAGTATTTTGTGACTTTTATATATGATTACTCAAACTATAGATATATATATATTTGTTGCATCGAAAGTCTAAATCTTTTGAAAAGTTCAAATAATTTAAGACTGAGACAGAAAAGCGATATAATAAATATATCAAGAACTACGATCTGATCGTGGTGGGGAGTACCTCTCTGCGGATTTCAATTGCTATTTATCAGAATGTGAAATTACATCTCAATTGTCTGCACCTGGAACTCCACAACAAAATGGTGTAGTTGAAAGAAGAAATAGGAATCTAATGGAAAGGGTTAGATTAATGATGAGTTATCATGGAGAGCTCATTATAGTAACGGAGAAGTTGGATTGCTGTATACATTGAAAACTACTTCCTCATCTTCTAACCTTTAAAATCATTTTTCCCTCTCTCACCTTTATAATAGCGTCACCTGTAGCCAAGAGGGGTCACCCCAATATAATTGGAACTAGCTCATCAGCCTCATAATCGAGGATAATAAAATCAGCAGGGAAGATAAAATTCCCAATCTGCAGCAATGCATCTTCAATTACCCCCCAGGGTGTGCTATTGACCTGTCAGCTAGCTGCAACATCACAGTGGTTGGCCTGGGAGCTTCCAGGCCCAGTTGTTTGAACAGAGATAAGGGCATCACATTTATTCTTGCCCCTAAATCACAAAGATCACGACCTACATCAATGTTACCAATGCGCACAGGGATCGCAAAGCTGCCAGGATCCTTAAGCTTTTGAGGAAGCTTGTTTTGGACTCTAGATGTGCACTCCTCAATAAGTGAAACTGTTTCAAATTTAGTTAGTCTCCTCTTCTTAGACACTATGTCTTTGATGTACTTAGCATATTTTGGAATTTCGCATAGCACATCAACCAATGGAATATTCAGTTGGACCTGGATCAGCATGGAGAGGAACTTGCTAAACATGCGATCATCATTTCTCTTCTGCAGTCTCTGGGGAAAAGGTGGTGGAGGTCTCGGGACCTTCACTGGCTTTGGATTTTTAGCAGTTTTCTTTGGCTCGTTTGTCATTTTAGGGATCAACTCTCCCTCAGGTACGGTCTTATCTCTACTTTTCTTGGGCACTTCCTCAAGCTCTCTCCTATTACGAAGTGTAACAACATTCACTTGTGGATTTTTCTCTGTGTCACCGGGGAGGGCACGTGCAGGTCTAGTGTTTTGATTTATGGCCAATTGGGGTTTGCCCCAACTGCCTCTCAAGATTTCTGAAGTTTGTTCTGAGTTGCTGATTATCATTCCTCATCTGTTGATTTTCAGTCCTTATTTGTTGAGTATCACCCAATAACTTCTTCAACAAATCGTTGGTTCTTTCTTCCATCTGTTGAGGTGCCTTCTGAGGATGGTTGAAACCCCCTTGAGGTCTGTGCTAATTCTGACACTGCTAATTTCCGCCCAATGAGATGTTGGGATGATTTTTCCAATTCGGATTGTACGAGTTTCCATACTGTGCATGCTGATTTTGTGGACCTTCGTTCAGTTGCCCCACATAGTACATCGATTCTGGATTTGTGGGGAACATGTCACTCATATGATTGTCACCACACAGCTCTCAATAGATAGCCATTTGTTTTATATGTTGCATTGGTTGTGGTTGCTGCATTGCCACTCTAGTCATCTGATTTGACAACTTTGCTATTCGGCTCTCATTGCTGAAACATTGTTCAAGTACCCCAGCTGCTTTCTGCTTGACTGCCCTTCGTGAATCGCCCTCAACCTGCCAGTTGTTATCATTAGTTGTGAAAGTATTGAGCAAGGTTTGGATTTTACTTTATGGTCTGGCCACGCAACAAACCCCACACACATAGTCTAGATTCATCTTGGAAGCATCATCTAACCCATCTACAAACGTATGACCCAACACCTCGTCTGTCTTAAGATGATGAGGACAGTCTCTGAGCATTTTCTTGTATCTTTCTCATGCCTGGCGAAGTGTCTCGCCGGCTTGTTGTTCGAACACAAGAATTTGACACCTCAACATTTTTGTCTTCCTAGTGGGGAAGAACTTGATCAAGAATTTCCTAGCCAGATCATCCCAAGGGCGGATTGAATTTACTGTCTCTTTATTCAACCACTCCTTGGCATCCCCAATCAGTGAAAAGGAGAACTATGGCAGCCTGACGTAATCCTTGGGAACGTTCGGATAGTTGCATGTATCAGTGATATCCAAGAGGTTCTGAATGTGCTGTTGTGGGTCTTCATGAGGCAAACCCATAAACAACCCTACATTTTGAATCAGCTGCACCATCTATTGTTTCATCTCAAGGTGCCCAGCTATGTCAGGCTTCACAATTGCCTGATTCATATTTGCCAGACTGGGCCTTGCGGCTTCAATAACCGCTCGTTCATCATTACCTACCATCTCAATTGGCTGATGTTGAACTACTATTTCAACTCTCTTTCAATTATGGTTCTAGCGTCCACCTCCCTCCTCAACTTGTGAAGTGTCCGTCCAATTTCTGGATCAAGAGGAAGGAGATTGTTTGCACTTCTACTTCTTTGCATTCAATAGAAAATCTTTTATTAGAACAAACAAGGTGAACTGATAGTTAAATCTTGAATAAATAAATAATAAAAGCTCAATTAAGTCAAATAGCTAATTTCTAAGTCCGCGACAACGGCGCCAAAAACTTTTTGCGATCAAAACACTCACGCAAGTGCACGTGATCATCAAGTAATATAGTGGTGAGTAGAGTATCGTTCCCACGAAGACTTATGAATAGCTTATGACGGATTCAAACCCAATGTCTTTATCTATCCAAGAATTTATTCACAAAAGAGATTTGATTGTTTTTCTAACTAACTTCTTACAATTTAATCTAGCTAATGCAATTAACTAAACGAACAACAATTTTGGTTGACAAATAATAGAGGAGAATATTCCAGGGTCACGGGCATAATCAACAATCGTATTGTGTTTGTAGCTTTCTAATTCAGTTATTTGTGTTGGTGATATAGGTTAATATTACTCATAAGAATCTGTCGAGTTCTTACTTTCCTATTTAAGTCAACTCAACGCCTATATGTCTATGGAATCAAGATTATGAAGAATGCATTCAAAACTCCTGTATTTCAACCAAGCAAGGCAATTGGGTATATCTTTATCCCGATTGTAAATCTATTCCCCAATGCCCAGGTTCAAGAACTTGCTCTAACTATTTCTATATGCAATCTAAAGTTCCCACTTTCGAGTTCAACTAGAGATTCGTAGATAGTATTTCACTGTTAGCTACTCAGCAAAATAATTAAAATCAGAATTAAATAAATAACCCAATATGATAAACCGACTTCGTCGAATCAAACTTGAAACAACATCATTCATGTTTTACCCATGACCCTAGAACAATGAGTTCTAGCCACTCATACTATTGTTCAACATAATTAGGTTCAATATCATCACAAGTTGCAAAACAAAGAGAAGAAAAGAAGAACTTGATGATCCAAAATTCTCCTTGCCTCTTGCCTCTCTAATTCTTCCAATACCCTATTAATACCTTGATAATCTTGTCTTGGGCGAGCTTGACTTTATATAGGATAAGTAGTTTTTCTCCAGATTTCCACTTTTGCCCCTTACACAGAATTTCCGTTTGCTGGACATGCACGGGCACACAGGTGGGCGTGCATTTGGCCGCGCAAAATACGAGCTCTCTGTATTGTCCATGCATATTTGAGCGCGCGCGCGCATATGGTCGCGCATGCTCTGTTGTCCAACTTCGTATTTTTATTGTCTTCTTCGATCACACTTCATCCCGAGGGGTCTTAATTGCTCCCAAATGGTCCCAATCGCACTTCCTTGCACATAATAGGCTCCTTAACCTGCATTTCAAATAATTCACTAATAGAGCCCGTAATTCTTCAATTAAGCATAATATACAAGGGGAATATAATCAAGTAGAGGCACAAACATTGGCTAAATCACCTATATTTTGCCTATTATCACCTAAAGAACTGAATTATGTTAATTTACCAAGTAAGTGAAAATCTTCTTCTGAATTGAGTAAAATATATTTATGGCACTTGCGTTTGGGTCATATAAATCTAAACAAAATTTCAAGATTGGTCAAGGATGGACCTTTAAGTTTATTGCAAGTAGAGACACTACCAACTTGTGAATCTTGTTTAGAAGGAAAAATGAAAAAACAAAATTTCTCCTCAAAAGGAAATCGAGCAGGAGATAAATTAGAGTTAATTCATTCTGATTTGTGTTGTCCAATGAATGTCCAACCGAGAGGTGGTTTGAGTATTTTGTGACTTTTATATATGATAACTCAAAATATAGATATATATATTTTTTTTTGTTGCATCGAAAGTCTAATGTTTTGAAAAGTTCAAAGAATTTAAGACTGAGACAGAAAAGCGATATAATAAATTTATCAAGAACTACGATCTGATCGTGGTAGGGAGTACCTCTCTGGGGATTTCAATTGCTATTTATCAGAATGTGAAATTACATCTCAATTGTCTGCACCTGGAACTCCACAACAATATGGTGTAGTTGAAAGAAGAAATAGGACTCTAATGGAAAGGGTTAGATTAATGATGAGTTATTCCGATTTGCCTTCGTCCATTTGGGAACATGCCTTAGAAACGGTGAATTACGTTTTGAACTTAGTTCCTTCAAAGTCAGTGCCTTTGACCCCTAGACCTGATATCTGCTTTGTTGTCGGCATTGTTAGCAGATTTCAGTCTAATCCTGGAAGAGAGCATTGGACAGTGGATAAGTAGATAATCAAGTACCTGAAAAGGACTAGGAATTACATGCTAGTCTACCATTCGGATGAACTTGTGCCTATTGGTTACACTGATTCGAATTTCCAATCAAATAAAGATTCTAGAAAGTCTACCTCAGGAAATGTGTTTACTCTAAGAGGTGGAGCCATAAGTTGGAGGAGCATCAAGCAAACTTGTGTTGTTGATTCCACCATGGAACCCAAATATGTTGCTGCCTCTGTATCACAACCCGGATTTCCCACCTTCGGGAATTGTGATGGCACCTACTAATAGGAGCTAGGCAAGCCAAACTTGATTACTTTTCATTAAACACATGTTCCTTTTTGTAATTTAACAACATTAAAGAATAAAATCAACAGGATTATAATCATAAGCGGAAGTCTTAAATTTAATTAGATGAATAAAAATACGGAATTTACAACATAAATCCCTACCCAAGAACTGGAGTTATATACTCACGAACATCTAAGAATATTAAATACAAAGTCTGAAAGAAACATAAATATGTTTATCTCGAATACAAGGAGATGAGAGTCTAAAGTAGGGATAGAGGAGACGTCAGGCGCGCGGACACCTGCAAGGCTACCTCGGTGTCTCGAATGGACTAAAGGCCTACTCCCACACTACTATTGTTGTTGTCCAAAGCCTGGATCTGTGAAAAATAGCACAGAGTGTAGCATCAGCACAACCGATCCCATATGCTGGTAAGTGCCTAGCCTAACCTCGGCGAAGTAGTGACAAGGCTAGGACCAGACTACCAGATAAACCTGTGCAGTTCAAATATATATACACAATGGAAAGAAATACGGAAAGTAAACAGTCAATAAAGGGAGGGGAACATGTTGTGGGGAGATCACAGTTACAAATAAGAAATCCCAATCAGAAATGGAAACAGTGAAACCGAAATCTCAACAAGAATCAGAAAAACACAAGCTTGCACGGCATCACCCTAGTCCTCACCAAATCAATCATATCAATAAATCATGTGCATGGCATCACCCTTCGTCCTTTTGCTCTCTTTCCTCACAATATATATAATCAATGAATATCGGTACGGAATGGTACATCGCACGGCACAGCATCACCCTTCGTGCTTTACACTATTTCCTCACAATGTGAAACAGTACACGACATCGCCCTTCGTGCTTTATCACTCTTCCTCACCCAAACAACTATAAAAAATATGGGACAAGGAAGTAAAGAAATAATGATAGGAATTCCGGCAAGGGAATAGTTAAATCCCGACAAAGGAACAATAGCAACAATTTCAATATCCCGGCAAGGGAGAAAATCAACCAAACATCACGACATCCCGGCAAGGTAATAACCAATAACTCATTATCTTTCTTTCATTTCTTACTTAATATTTCACTTTATCACTTGATCCAACGCTCCAAAGAATTCAATGATATCATATACCTTTTCAATTCGTTTCACAAACCGAGCCAATGCTCCTCGAAGTTAAATGATCATAATGTCTTTCACATGTTCTTTACTACACATAGAAAGCGTCAAGTGAGCATGAAAATTACAACAATGTCATGATAATCACAATATAACGATAAACGGTCATGCTAGACACCAATGTATAGATACTCATCATCATGCCTATACACCATACTCGACAATTAGCAAGTAGCACACAAGACTCAACTCCTATTCCCTCAAGCTAAGGTTAGACCAAAAACTTACCTCAAATTTCGACGGCCAAATCAATCACAACAACCACTTTCCCTCTCGAATCCGGCTCCAACTCAATCAAATCTATACAATAATGACTTGATAATATCAATATATTCTAAACAAACCAAACCCAATGCCTAAATATAGATTTCCAAGCTTTCTTCCCAAAATTCCAAAAATCGAACCCGAGCCCGCTTGGTCAAAACACGAGGTTCGGACCAAATTCATATCACCCATTCCTCCACGAGCCTGAATATATATTTTATTTTCAAATTTGACCCCAAAATGAGGTCTAAATCAAGAAAAATTAAAAAGCTTTAACTCTACCCAATTCCCCTAATTTCCACCCTAAATTATATGATTTAAGCTTAGGAATTTGATAAAAAATGATGGAAAATGAAGAAAATAAGTTGGAATTTACTAACCCAAGTTATCTTGAAGAAAGGGGGCTTCAATGGACGTCTAAGTGCTTGGAGAAGAAAGGAGTTCGTGTATTTTTGAAGAAATCTCGTAGCTATTGTTTCTGAAATTTAAAATATAATTGGGTGAAATTTGCCCTTCGCGTTCGCGGGAAGGAGGCCGTGTTCGCGAAGGGTGAACTGGACAAAGCATCACAAACGCAGGAAGGCAAGTGCGAACGCGTAGAAGGAAGGTGTTGTGATACAAGAAGTTGTTCTATCCGAATGCATTCGCTACCACGCAAATGGGAGAGACTACCTGCAAACGCGAAGAAGGAAATGAGGCTGGCCCTCAGGGGTCAAATAACGCTACCCATTCGGGAGGGCATGGAAGCGAACACGAAGGAGGAACAATATGAAGCTTCGGGAACACGAGGGGGATGGTCTCAAACGCGAAGAAGAAATTGGTTCTGCAACAGCTGAAGAATGTCTGCAATCATTCAAAGTTTGAAACAACTCTGAAACACCTCCAAAACACACCCAAGCTCTCGGGGCTCCTAACCAAACACACACACTAACTCAGCAACATCTTACAAACTTAACCCTGTGATCAAATCGCCAAAATAATATCAAAAACAAGGAATCAAGCCTCAAAATCATTAATTTTTCAACAAACTTCATAAACTTTCAAATGTAGAGTTTTAGGTTCGAAACACGTCAAACGATGTCTGATTTCGACCAAACTTCACAAAAACATCTTAAAACACTTTTATGACTTGTATTATGCGCCGAAACCAAAATACGGGTCTGATACAAACATGTTCTAATCAATTTTTGTTTTAACATTCCATAACAATTTCAGAAAAATAATTTCTTTTAAAAATTCGTTTCTCGGGCTCGGGCCTAGGATTTCGATTGGGGCATACACTCGAGTCCCATATTTTCCACGGACCTAGATTCCAGGTCTGTTTACCAAAAATATTGACCAAAGTTAAATTTACTCATTTAAATACCAAATTTTAGTATTTTTCAAAGAATTTCACATTTAAGCTTTCCAGCTACGCGATCGGACTGCACGCGCAAATCGAGACGACCAAAAATAATGTTGTCAAGGTCTCGGAAGTACGAAATGAGAAAGAAAATATGTGATGACCCTTTGGATCCTCACACTTTGAGGCAGCCAAAGGGGCGGTTTGGCTCGGGAACTTCCTAAAAGAGTTGAATGTGATTCCCTCGATTCAAGCACCAATAACACTTTATTGTGATAAATAGTAGTGTTGTTGCAAATTCAAAGGAGTCGCGAAGCCATAAAAGAGCAAAGCACATTGAGCGCAAATATCATTTAATTTGTGAGATAGTGCAAATAGGGGATGTAGTAGTCACCAAGATTCCGTCGGAGAACTACTTGGTGGACCCGTTTATTAAGAGCTACCACAGAAGACTTTTGATAGGCATGTAGACGACATGGGTGTCAGAATAATAGATGCATGGTTAAGAGTCTAAGTGGGAGATTGTTTGGATATACTATAAAAAATGCGTACTGTTATAGTATTCTTTATGGAACAATAGTTTATTTATTTATTCAATTCAATAAAGTTTTATTTTAAATGGATCATGTATTTGTTTGTGTGTCTGTTTCTTATAAAGTAGATAATTTAGTGTATAAAGTTTAGCTTATACACGGAATTAAATCACCCGTTCTTATAAGTCATAAAGTTTATGTTTACAACTTAATGATGGAATTGGACAAGCCATCAAAATGGTTGTAACACTAGATTAAATATAATTTATCTTGATTATGGGAATTGTCTAATTCATACTTCTTGTGCTAGTACATTTTGTATGTATTGAGCGGATCAAATAGAGATGTATTTTATACTGACTTAATAAAATAATTTCTCTAGTCCATTCAATGTACTTATACTCTTAATCTTGATATAATTATTATAGTTGTGTATGTCATTTATTGTTTCGATTTATTAAAAGGAGAGATTCTTTCGCAGGTCAATAAGCCTGTAAGTTGGACAATAATGATATACGTTGGCGAAGTAATAATTAATTGATAGAATCCGTGTCTTGGTTTTTTGAAATTGATGATACTCCTTTATAAAAGTTTATAAGTTTACATGTGTAAACTCGGCCGGTGAATTTTGTATCCGACACATGAAATAAATTAAGTGAAAGACTAAAGGAAGTAATCAATAAATTAAATTGACGATAATTTAATTTGATTGATTAGTATCAGAATCTTAGCATGGGGAGTTAAATAAGATTTTATGGAAGAATTACGAAATTGAACTACGGAGTGTAATTGCGAATTTTTAGTGGAATAATTCGCTTATGATGGTAGAAATTAATTTCAAAATTTTTAAATTAATTCCATAATAGGAAGCCATTTTAATTAAATTCTGCGGTCCCTACTGTGCCTGAATAATAAGAAATAAAGGAAATCTTTCCTTACTGGAAGAAGAACACCTAACAGGTTTTGGAAAAGTGTGTTGACCTAAAAACCATATATATATATATATATATATATATATATATAGCTAGCTATTTTTTGCACTGAAAAACAACACATTTTTCTTCTTGAATTTCGCCCACCAGAAGTTATCTATTTCAATTTTTGTTTGAGTAACATAGTAGAAGACTATGAAAGGTTGCTGAGGTCTTGCAATTCTTGAACCGGAGAAGGATATCTATTTTCTTTGCTCACGTTTCAAGAGGTAACTCGTATAATCTCCGTATGTTCTAATTGTTTAATTTATGTGTGAATAAGATACTATGGTTGCTTCCGCTACGATATATATTCCATAAATAGCAGTGAAAAACAGAAAGAATTAGACGAGATACAAATTAAATAAGGGAAGTAGTAATTTAAATAATACTGACTGTCGTATTTGTCCTCTTATGCCTCGGCGTATCTTTTCCCAAGCTTTCTAAATCCTTGAATATGTGAAGAATTTTAACAGCTCCGTAGTTAATGTTAAATTCGATTTCTTTCAAATTTGTCAACCTTTCTGCTTTATCGGTACATGTGAGACTAGTTCGGAGAATATTCCCCTATGAATCTTTCTAGATCTCGATGCAAATGATCTCGTATACATTCTTTAAGTGACTTATCAATTTATCTCTTATCGTCGTAAAGGCTGATTGTGTATCATCTGCCACGTGTTGCTAGTTAACTCGTCCACATGACAAGTCTGTCTTTTACCAAAATAGCCACTTGTGTATCTTGTATATATTCTATTATATATGTATGTCATTTGTATCAATGTTATATGCATGACATACATAGGATATACAAATGTCATATATATATATATATATATATATATATATATATATATATATATATATACACACATACATGTGAGACACAAAATTATAGTGATATTTTTCAGCTCCGAATTTTGATTCTAAACCAGTCTAGTTAACCTTCAATCTTACCATTCAAAATTTTTTAATTCGAACTTAAGTTTCAAATTAGTTTTTAATGGTGGTTCTCCAAAGAAGAAATGAACAAAAAAAATTATTAGGCGTGTTAAAGATAAAGTTCAATCTCTATTAGTTCGGATAGCAATCTCTATTAGTTCGGATAGCTATGCTCTATTAGCTATATTTTAGGATATATGATTGTGCTGTTAGTTACCTTATCTCCCTAGTCTTCTATAGTGTGTTGCAGATTGTTGTATATAGTTAATAGAAAATCATCGAATTTTCTCAACAACATATCTCAGAACATGGTATCAGAGCCTACCATGATATCAACTTCTCAACTTTTAGAATCCACCACCTCTACTTCAATAACCTTAATCACTCAAAGTCTTTTTGCTTCTTTACCTCATGCTCAACTCTCTTTTCAATAAAACTCAGACCAACAAACTATCTGACTTGGACAACTCAGGTTGTTCCTATCATCAAATGCAATAATCTTTTTGATCACACCAATGGTACACCAGCGCCTCCATCTTCCATCATCAATACCACAATAAATCAGTAAGAACAAAATTCTAATTATCTAAAATGGTTACAAGAAGACCAACTCTTACTGGGGTGGATCTTATCATCTTTAACCGAGGAGTTTTTTTCTTGTGTGACTGCTTTAGATACTGCCTTTGAAGCTTGGGAAGCTCTCTCAAATGCATTTGGGATAAGCAATAGCACTAGAAGAGTCCAATTTCACATCACCTTGAAAACATGAATCTTGGTGACAAACCAATGACTCAATTTTTACGCGAAGCTAAAGCTATCGCTGACGAGCTTGATGCTATTGGAACACCAGTATCTCCTGATGAATTCAATGCAACCATCTTTCGATTACTTCCTTCTGATTATCATCCTATCATTGCAACACTATATGTAGAAAAATCAGAGGTATCATTTTCTGATCTTTTTGGTAGACTTATGGCTCGGAGATCCAACTCTCGCATACCGATCTCTGATGTTGCTAATGTTGCTCGACAACACACTTCACATGCTCGCCAATTCCACCAAAACTCCCAGGAAAATAATGGTAACAGAAACAATGGTGCTTCCTCTAAACGAAATAAGATGTGGTTTCCTAATCCTTGTCAGATCTGTGAACGCAACAATCATCAAGCGAAGTGGTTTTGCAAATGATATGATACTAATACTGATGAAATCACTGCCACTGCTGCCAATGTTAATGCTTCTTCCAAGGATTGGTTTCCTGACACTGTTGCTTCCCATCATATGACACTTGATTTGTCTGCACTTGAAATCTCCAAGGAGCACAAAGGGCCTGACAAAGTTACTATAGGTAATGGACATGGTTTGCACATTAAAAACATTGGTCACACTATACTATCTTCCGGTAATATGTTTTACATGTGCCTGCCATACAACAATAGTTGTTGTATGTTAATAAATTTGCTAAAGACTATCCATGCTCCTTAAATTTGACACTGTTGGATTTACTATGAAGCAACAGACAAATAGATAAAGTTCAATCTCTAACAAGGCGAGGGAGTTTCTGCGTAATGAAAAGGGAACAGAAAGAAGTTGAGGAAGCCATAGGAGTTGCGCTTAAAAATTATAAGAGACAAGATAAGAAAAGAGAAAAGATATTGAAAATCCTTATGTAGGGGTTTTATTTGATGTGTATATATTACGGAAATATTTTGGGATAATTTGACATAAATACAACTCACACACCTGACTTGCAATATAACAGTCTAGATATCACTTTGCAAATCTATATCCCAAAAATAATAGGCTAATTCCCGAAAGACATGTTATTTCACACAATATACTATGGTTATTGCTCCCCTTTTATATAGCTAGTTGTTTTCATTCTCTTGATTTCCTTTGATTAGTAAGCATTTGATAAAAAAATACTAATCAACCACAACGCAACTAAAAAATTCTGAATTATCTGAAGGCAAGAAATTCAAACACTTTTATGTGCAATTGCTGAAGCAGTCCAACAGAATAAAAGAAAAAAATCTTGGTAAATAAATTGTAGAATTTCTCTGACGCGTACAAAATCTTTTTTCATACAGCACATACATGAAAAAGAAGAAAAGAAGGAAGTGTCAAACTTCCGTAAAGGCCTCTTACACGCTTACCATGTATATACATCCTTATGGAAAAATATATAATTATACAACATTATACATAAATATATAAATTTATTCACAATTATACACTACTGTATAAGTGTATATAAACACCACTTATACAATATTTCCACTAGAAAACATAGAATGTTCAACATTACACTTACTGTAAATAATGTATTAACTTGTATAAACATGTATAATAGGTATTTGTATATCCATATACACAATTATACAGTATTGATATAAACTGCTATATAGTTAATTTTTTATCCAAGCCTCGAGATGTGGTAGAAGGTATTGGATGATTCAACTCGTCAATAGATCAACAATTTTGCTCCAATGACGTGTAATTCAACATATAGATAAGATACACCCAATTTCATATTCGACACTTTAGGTCATAATAATAATGACCAACACTTCAAAATCTTCCAAAATTAGTGGTTATTTTTCTGTGCAAATCAAGTTTGAGAGTTATTTATTTTCAAATATGTCTGCCTTTTTATTTTTCTTTGAAAAATCTTCAATATTCTTCTGCTTGCTACCATGGACGACGGAATAGGAGCCCACGCCTTCTTCGAGCCATTGATGGCAGAACTGCGTAGGGGGTAGGGGAGGGGAAATAGCGGTGGGCTAGGTTAAGAGAAGATGAGGGATCTATGTGTGTTAGAAAGAAAGAAGCAAGAGACGAGAAGGTAGAATTTGGTGTGCTGGAAATGAAGAAAGAAGAAAATAATAAAAACCCTATAAGTGTGTCTTTAATAATGGGCTAAAAGCTGAAAATTTTCTTTAAGTTATGTACAACATACGCTAAATAGGGTAACAGCTTCAAATATGAATCATTTTATGTTGGGTTGTTAGGCCAAGTGACAAGGATTTTAATTCTTTCAAAGATTTTGTGATTATATTCTGAAGTAGCGTGTATACTATTAAAAAAAATTAATTTTATTTTGCATATCTGAAAATTTGGCACAAGTATTCTCCGCAGGGCGGAGGCACAAGCCGCCTTATATATTCGGTCGAACCCAATAGCTTTTGCTCAAACACAATGTTTGAATTTTGAAATTGAAATTTTGCTAAAAGCGATGCAAAATGCAACCCCTAAACTTATTTCATCATCCATTTGTTCTGAAATTAGAGAGATGAAACGAACAGAAACCAAAGTCAAGTGTATACCAGCTTCAAAAACTTATAATAGAAATGCTGAGTACATAAAAAGAGAAAGGGAGGAGTCGTACTAAAGGAATAACGTCATTGCAGATAAAGGGAATTGAAATGACTTCCATCATCATAGTCAAGTGTCAACAACAGTATCACAAACCAAGAATTTCAATAGCAATAAATTAACAGAAAGCTCTTTCACAAACAAAGAATTTCAATGGAAACATGCAAGTCCAAATAACTGAAATTCATTGCACATCAAAGTCTCTATTTACAGGTAAACCAGAATACATAAAACAGCCGAAAAATGTGAAGCCGGTGATGATATCAACAAGTTGATGCAATAGCCTCCAGAAGAGCAACTACAAATTCCATTTGTGTTTCCTGATTCACTCTGTTAAAAGTAGGAACATGGACAAAGATAGACTTGTGACCTTTTTTCTCTGCAAACCGGAGAGAATGGTAATATACATAATTGCACACAAAACGGCCTGCATCGTCAGATATTGTTACTTCAAAGCCTTTCTTCTTTAAGAATTCCAGAATTCCCTCGGCAGAGCAAGATGTCTTCAACCACCCAAAATAATAGATAAGGACACAAGGAAAACGGACCGCATGTAGGCAAAGAAATTATTATCAATGGGAACTGATAAAAAATCTCTTAAAAACCAAGAATGTGCAAATTTTGGAGTAGTTCTCCTAGGCATAACCATTTTGATAGAGACTGAAGGCTAGCCAAATTATATCTTAACTTTTTCTACTTTGTGCATTTTGTCAACATTTGATGCATTAAATCTCCTTCCTCATTTAGCCATATATTTACAAGTATCTTGTTTAAAGTAATTGTGTCAACCGGGCTGGGTTGACCCGGGACCGGCAAAATCCGGGACCGGTTAGCAGGGACCGGACTGGGCTGGGTTCTAGGGGGTAAGGGGTTGGTCCGTTAGGATTTTTTGGTATCGGAACCGACCGGACCAGCCCGGTATAGTGAACAGTACCGTGAACCGGTATGGACCGGCCCGGTTCAACGGTAAAATTTATTTTATTTTTTTAATTTTGGAATATGTGGGGCCCACATTACCTTTGGCCAACGGAAAATTTTGCAAAAATGGCCAGTTTTTTAATTATTTTTTTGTATTTATTAATTTACGATATTAACCCTTCTTAAAATCTATAAATACCCTTATCTCTTCTTCATTTCTTCACTCAAAATTCTTATCTCAATCTCAATTCTCAAATTATAAATCCATCTCTTCCGTTCAATTTGCAAGATTTCATATTTTATTTGTCACTCTTTTCCCGAATTTAATTTATCGCAATTTGTCATTCGAAATTTGAAGCTTGAAGTTCAAAATTGAAATACTTGCTTGACATTTGTTCGTGGTAACACCGGATTTGCGTAATCAAGTGCTCAATTTATTGTCGAATTCGGTGCATTCCCTCCAACTCTTTCTCTTATTTAATATTTTAATTGCATATTTAATATTAGCTTATATTTTCATTTTTACAATGTGTTTAATGCTGCTAGGGGTGGAAATAAAAAAAGAGGTAGTCCTGTAGCTTCTGGTAGTAATAGTAATGACCCAATAACACATGTTTCTGAATCATCGCCTAATAAGCAAGATGTAGAGATTGATTATGAACAATTACAAGAAGATTTTGGAATAGAAGATAATGAAATTGGAATAGAAGATGAGATACCACCTACACCTAGTAGTGGAAATGTTGGTAGTATTGGAGTTGGAGTTGCTAGTGCTACAAGGGGTAGAAGACCACCAGTGACTCCGACTTCTAATCGTAAAAGAAGAAGTCCGGTATGGAAATTTTTTGAAATAATAGAAGGTACTAATAGTGTTAAGTACAAATTTTGTAACGGAACTTGTCAACATTTGACCGGAGGAAATTTAGGAGGGACTGGAACACTTACAAGACATATGAAAGCTGTCCATCCCATAAAATGGATCAATAATTTTTAAAAGTGGCCTTGATTTATTTTCAGACTTTCAGTTGGGAAGCAATGCTTTGTAAGTTTTAGTATGTTTCAGAGATTGGATTAGATCGGAACGAAGAAATCAAGGAAAGGAAGATGTTGATAGCCCAGAAGACGAAGAACTTGGACTTGGAGATATTGATTATGATGAACTTGCTAAGGCGATGCAAAACATTTGAAATTACTACTTCACTAGTTTACTTGTTAGAAAAAATGTAAACATTTCATTTTCTACTTATTAATTTGAAATTGAGAAATAAAGTAGCACTTACAAATTGCAATAAGTGCAATTTTTTCCCATCTTACTTGTATTCATTCAATTATTACAAAGTATTAATATAATTATAACTTAATAGTTATACTTAATTTCAAAAAAAAAATTGAAAATATACTAAACCCGGCCCGACCCCTTCAACACGTAACCCGTATGGTTCAATTTTAACCCGAACAAACCCGGCCCGTTAAGAAACCGATACTGCTCAACCCGGCCCGGCCCGGACCGTATCACGGACGGGTCGAAAAAATCACGACCCGGACCGGACCGGACCGGATGAACCGTTTGTCACCTTTAGTTTTAAGTAATCTTTTTAGAAAAATTCTTCTCTTCTCCCAACATTAAAAATCAACTTTTCACAAACAAAATTCAAGATGACCTCCTCATCTATCTCATCTACATGTCACTTCAATTCCAAGGGCACTTTTGGCTATTCTTTACTTTTTCAGCTACTTTTCTTTTTCGTTTTAAATTTTCTTATATTCGAACATTTTTATGGAAGTTTTACTGAACTCTACTCAATGCATTCAATTACTGCAGGTCTATTTTTTGAAACTCATATAATATTGTGTCCTCATAATGTTGATTGTAGTATTGGTTGCTCATTTTTCTTTACAGATTAGATCTGGGATTTGCATGAAATAGAGGTCTTTTCTCCTTCTTATTTTTCACTTATCCTAGCTGAAAAATAAATGCATATGCTTATTTCAAAGAGATGACATGACTTCTTTTCAGTTAATTGAGCAACATGCATATAAAAATGCAAAGAAAAAAATTGCTTTTTTGCCTTTTGTTGAATGATGTATGTTGCTAGCACAAATGAAAGAAATATAAGATACTTCTTCATCTAATAATTAATATACATAAGCAGATTTAGTAAATATCATATGAGGAATAGAAAAAACCTTTCTTGCTTGATTTATTGCTCCATCTTCCGGAACAATAGGCAATCTCTGTGGGAAATATATAAGCATCTTAGCATCACAAAACATCAAGTTGGCTCATCTCAGCCTTCTTCATTTTAGCCATGAAACAAAGATACCCTACCTGAGGTTGCCAACCAAGCTCATCTGCACAACGAAATGTGGCTTCATTCGCTGCCAGCCTCTCAATTGCAAACTTTGTTGATCCACTGTTTACTCCAAGGTGAAGCTGAACAGATAAAACAAGACTTTTATATCAAGAACACTTCTTATTTTTCTCCAAGCATTCCAAGTGTGTGTGTGTGCGCGAGAGAGAGAGAAAGTGTGTGTGAGAGAGAGAGAAGTTGGGGACGGGGGGTTAGGAGCAGGCATAGTAAAACACAAGGCCATCAGAAAATAGCACATCAATAATGTATGCATGATAAACTCTCCCTACCAGACTCAAAGTCCTCATGCAGGGCTGAATTTATGCTGTTTTCATCACTTGCACGTTTTCTCTATATAATCCTTGATTTCAAAGCCTTCTAATCTTCTCTATATCAAAGCTATACGGTTAAGCATTTACGAAAAGAAATCCAATCAAAAGCCCTCACAAACACTGCCGCAAAGAGCGTCCCTCGTGGACTTTTACCAAGCTTCAAAGGGGCTCTCCTATTGTTTGCATATTGAAGACCGGATATGTACCACCAATTCCTATGGATTTAAGTTGGCATGCTAGAATGCCAAATAATGGTTATGTATCCTGATATCCCACTAAAAATTGGTAGCTAATTGTTGAGAAAACTGATTAACTAGAAAGTTAGGCAGCAACAAGGCTTATGTTTGGGCCTTCTTTTCCCTTCAGTCATGCACTCTCAATCCAAAGACTCAATTGCTAGTCTCTTGGCCACAAATTAGCATCTATTCGTATGTTTTTACTATTATGTCTGAGATGGTTATGGAACTAACAAATTAGCATCATACTATCCAAATAAGTTAGTCCGTGAAATTTGGTCTTCACAAGGATAGAGAGTTTATCTTTCAGTTCTCCTATTTTAAACATCCAAAGTCTATGGCCACAAGTTCAGACATAGTTGCACAGTCTGATGCATGCATATTTGTAGTCAAATTCATCTACAAGTGTCAATAAAAGAAAATGGAAAACTAACTAGCAATAGCTGCTCCATGGTGTACCTGCTACCTCCCACCAACAACAGGTATCAAGTAACTCTATCCACCAAGACTTCGACATATGGGAAAAAATCACCTAGTGCTTTTATCTCCGCTGGAATTTGAACCTAAGACCTCATGATTTTCAACCCACTTCATTCATCACTAGACCACACCCATGGGTGCTGAACCAACTCTTATATTGAACTGAATAATATAAGAGTTGGTATTATTGAACTCAATAGTGGAACCAACTCTTATATTATTGAGTTTAATATACCTTTCCTCCCTGTGCTCTGCCCCAAAGGATAAACCAACATCATCCCATTTGATTTTATATTCGGTGTATGTGGAGTTTGATATTAGACTAGCTGCAGAATGCTCTAGGCTGAAACTAGGGCAGGAAATAGATACCTTCTAATTCCACCAGTCTTGAATAAGCCCTCAATCTAACAATATACGAGAATCGATCATTAGGTCACTAAAATTCATTTACCCAAGAAAATGTCTACAATTAGGAGGTAGTAAATAAAATAGAAAGCATCGGCAAAAAAGAGAACCACGCATCCAATTATTCATAAATGTGCATAATTTGTGTATATTCCTATAATTTGCTGCATAAAAAAGAGAGGGAAAATTAATCGACACAAATTAGTCAAAGGAAAAGATTGTCTTGGAAGAACTAACCCATATGACTTGTCCATTATTTGAACTGTTTTCTGAAGAGGACTCTGACTCTATGACCTTCAACAATGTTGGAAGTCCACCC
This sequence comes from Nicotiana benthamiana, assembly GCA_034376525.1. Classification (NCBI taxonomy): domain Eukaryota; kingdom Viridiplantae; phylum Streptophyta; class Magnoliopsida; order Solanales; family Solanaceae; genus Nicotiana; species Nicotiana benthamiana. The sequence goes on along the minus strand of CM067340.1, from coordinate 55,508,497 downwards.
TCTCCAGCAGTTTCAAGAACAGTACAGCTACCCAAGGTCACACCAGCAGGTAATCCTCTCTTTTTAACAAAATCTTTCAAGCTATTAACTGTTGTCTCCGTAGGATTCTGAGCAACACCGTGAAATTTCTTGAACCCCGTCACATGAATTGTCACAGATTTTGGCCCCTCTGATCCCATTTCCTCGTTCAAAACACGAACACGATTCCTAATACTTGATAGCTTCCACAATTAATTACCTGTCCACAACAGCCTCTTAATCTTTATCAAACATTCAAAGCTCTTAAAAGCAACAGTTTGACATTTCAGCATAACATGACAAGTACATTAGTTAAATTAGCCTTTCTAACTTCATACACAAATGCAATTCCTTAAACAACAACAACAACCCAGTATATTCCCACAAAGTGGGGTCTGGGGAGGGTAATATGTAGATAGGCCTTACCCGTACCCGAAAGGGCAGAGAGGCTGTTTCCAATCGACCCTCGGCACAGGAAAGGGAAGGAAAACAAAAAGAAAAACAAAAACAAAAAGAAAAACAACATTAGTTACTCCAATTGAGCAATTCCTTAAAGCAATTAATAAACAGTTGAGCCATTTTAATTACTTCCTGAATGTTGGCAAACAATCAAAATGGGCAAAACAACATCTCTATATTTCAATTCAGCACAAAAAGTAAAAGTTAAAAGAACATTCTCACTGCTTACAAAACAATTGACAAGGGAAAAAACAAAAACCACGATAGCTACATGATTAAACATATATTCACCTTGTTATTCATTAATCCCCCTTGATTTACCGGTGCAGTCACCACATTTTGCATACCGAGACTAACTCATCTTCCTGATCTGACCGAACAGCCTAACCCCATTGGAAACTAAATCCTAAACCTGGCATACACGTCTGAAGCCTTCTTATCTACTCAAGGTGAACTCTGTGCATACTCAACAAAGCAATGAAAAACAGGGTGTACATACCATTCTAAAAGCAAACTCAAACTCTTAGCAAAATACCCATCAAGCCACACTTAGAACCGAATTAAGTAGAACATACATGAAAACAAAAGGAAATTTAAAAAAAAAAAAAAAGAGGTCACAACTTTAACAAAGAATCAGCTGCATAATTACATATAATTTCCATAAAGAAAGGTACACAACAAAAAAAGTAAAAAAGGTACAACTACCCAAATTTACCAGGTTGAGTAAAATCAAGAACACAGAGCTACTAAAGGCAAAAGGCAACTGCTTAACAAAACACCCAATCAGATGATAATCCTGAACAACTTGGTAAAACCAGAATAACAAGTGTGGAGACAAAAGATCATAAATTTAAACAAGGAATCAGCTGATAATTACACGAAAAGGTCCTGAATTTCCAACAAAATAATAATGTCGCTATTATATAATATAATACAAACTAAAACAACTTATATTACCCAAAGAAAAGAATAACGGTGAAAAGTCAAGACCATAGAATGGAAAAAAATAAAGACTACCCATATATATACCAATTTGAGTGAAATTAAAAAGCAAAGATCACAACCTTAAACAAAGAATCGGCTGCATAATTGAACCAAAAAGTCCAGAATTATCCATAAATAATCATATATACAAATAAAAACAACAATTTAATAGTATTACCCAAATAAAACAGTTGTCTAGAAAAATCAAGATCACATATTGGAAACATAAAAACTACCAATACACTATACCAATAAACCAATAATATTGAGAGATGGGTTTTACCTAAATTGGGTGGAGGCTTATTCCAGTTCTTTCTTTCTCGGGATTGTCAAATACAAGAAAACAGAGAGAACAAAGTTGGTGTTAGCTGTATAGTATTTAATTGCCGGTACAAAATAAGATAAAAGACTGATCCAGTGTTTTTATTTATATAGTAATATACGGCGACTTTAGCTACTCATTTGTTTTGTCTGCTACCCTCTTCTCGTAAGGGGTGTGGAGTACGGACCCGCTATTGGATTGCTCAACGGTGATTGATTGGACTCATATACCATTACTACACTCTTTATTTGTGCCGAGCTTCTTTTTTCACTTTCTTTTTTACTACTCTCAAGTCTTACTTGTTGCACGTGTTCTCTACGAGTATAATCCCTCTAGTACACAATTAATCATTTTACCTCTGACATATTCATTACAAAATACGAGTTCTTTAAAAATAATGTGTTTACTTAATTAATCTTAATTAATTATTATTAAAATATATAAATAAGGGCAAAGTTTTAAAAAAAAATGAAAAGAAAAAATAGTCACTCATTGTAGACCGGAGGGAGTAACATTTTATAAAATTAAATAAGTATTTTAAGATTTGTTCTTGAATCGTAAATTGTTAACCAAGATTTGTGTATGAGGCAAAAATGTGGTTCGCCTCACCGCCGCCTAAGTGAGTACGCTTTACACAATGAGGTCGTCCTCAGGGCCTTGTCAATCAGATGAGGACGGCCTGACCAAAGATGTCCTGATCTATTAAACAGATGAACGACACCGTTTTGAGCTAAGCTTATATCGTACAAAAATCCATCAACCCTTGTACTTTACTTTTCATGTATTTCGAGAAAAGGTCTCCCAGTATATAAAGGGGACCTTAACCTTGTAATAGAAAAGATTGATTACTCTGAATATATCAACTCTTTCTATCTCTATTGTTATCAAACTCTCTCTCTCTCTCCCTCCGTACTGTTATCAAGCTAACTTCTTCACATTTCTATATCTCTTTCCAACAGCAAAAACTCACTATTATCTTGTATACATTAAGGATCTACCACGATTCCAATACGATAACCAATTCTAGGACTTATTATACTTGATCGTGATTTGCTCCCATATCTTTTTTATTGTTTTTTAACTTATAACGTGCATAGAGCTTTTGTGTAAAACAATTTAGCGTCGTCTGTGGGGTTTTCGAGAATCAGTTCTAGTTTGTGCTTAGAAAACTACCGACTACCATCCCTTACATCACACAAACAACAATGGCTGACAATTGTGCGAAACTGAAAGCGATAGATGGAGTTGGGATCAACCTCATGGATTCCCTCAATAAGGTAAGTGAAAATAATATCTTGAACGCAACCCTCAGTACAATGATGAGAAGAGGAACCCCACCTCCTCCGCCCACAGATCCGAAGGAACCACGAGAAAAGGGATCTTCTACATCTACATCTAAGGAAGTACCCCCGGAAGTCAAATAGCTAATGAAAGAATGACTCGCAAGCACTCTAAACGATTTGGTCGAAAAGCCGCCACAACGTGGCGCACGACGCACGCCAGTGATGCATCTCACCGTGAAAGAAGATGAACCCGAGGTCGTGCGAGCAAACAATGCACTCGCCGACAGTCAGACCAGCAACGATGCGCTCACAGTCATACTTAGAAAAATGGAAGAGATGGAGCAAGAAAACAAGTCGCTCCGCGATCAAATGAAAGAGAATCAAGAAAGAGTGGACAAGATCTCGGGCGCTCCTAAGCTACTACCAAAGCGCGACGTAGGGAGGTTCGTAGAACAACCTTACACAGAGGAGGCCACACCATACCCCATCCCAAAGACCTTCACAATACCCCCCTCTATCTGAGGGTGTATGATGGGACCACCGATCTTGAGGACCATTTGATCCACTACGTCACAGCTGTGAAAGGAAACGATTTGGTGAAGGAACAGGTACAGTCAGTACTTCTAAAGAAGTTTGGCGAGACGCTGACTGGTGGGGCGTTGGTATGGTACTCCCAACTACCGGCCAAGGGTATCTCCACGTTCGAGGAAATGGCGGACAAGTTCGTCACAACACATGCGGGAGAGAAGAAAGCGGAGGTAAGGGTCAACGACATCTTCGCCATTCAAAAAACTGTGGGAGAAGGGCTCAGGGACTTCCTGGCCAGATTCAACAGAGTCCGGATGAGCCTGCCGAATGTATCGGAAGGCATGGCAGTTGCCGCTTTCCAGAACGGGCTAAACACGGACGGCTCGAGAGAGACCAAGAGCTACAAAGACGCCTCATGAAATTTTCCCCTACCACATGGGAAGAAATTCACAACGCATACTACCCCGAGGTACGTGGAGATGAGGACGATCTCAACGGCCCTACCCAACAGCTAACAACAATACTTCCGGAGACCAGGAGGGAACGATGCAATGAGGGGCGACGAGAGCAAATCTCGCGTCCCAACAGGGGAAGGCATCAACCGTATATCAGATCATACATCCGCTGCCACCCAAGCACCCAGATGCACTACAGCGACACGTCGCCCCCCTACGAAATGAACGAGGTATGCCTCTTTTACTATCTATACATAACTTTTGAGTTTCCCCTCCAGAGGTAGTGTACGCACTGGAAAAGCTGGGCAACAAGGTACAATGGCCGGCAAAGATGAAGTTGGACCCCACCACCCGAAAATCAAACACCCTGTGCGAGTTCCACCAAGAGCAAGGGCACAAGACCGAGGACTGCATAGGCCTGCAGCAAGAGGTGGTCAGGATGCTGAACCAGGGATTCCTAAGGGAACTACTCAGCGACAAAGGGAAGCTCAACTTTACACGAGGGCGGGATCAACCCAACGGGCCACCAAGGACGCCCCCACCAACACGCACGATCAATATGATCATCGGCGACAGCAATGACTCAGCAATCAATCATGTTAAATTTACCACCACTCACAAGTTCAAGAGAACTATCGCCCACGAACGGTATGACGACTTCAAAGATAGTATCACCTCTGATAAGTCTGATACAGACGGTTTGTCCTTTCCTCACTACAACGCCCTAGTTATTACTTTACACATTGTAGATACATATGTTAGGAGAATAATGATTGATGATATATGCGACGCCTGTATTATCCACCCGAGGTTCCTTGCACTCATGGGACTTGAGGATAAGATAATACCGCACTGTATAACGATGACTAGTTTTAACAATGCAGTAGAAAGAACTTACTGAGAGATAACTCTTCCTGTCTTGGCGGGAGGAGTCACGGTGGAAACCACTTTCCACGTGATGAATCAGGAAATAGCGTACAACGCCATCATTGGAAGTCCATGGATACATGCCATGAGAGCAGTCCCCTCCAGCTTCTATCAGATGATCAAATTCCCTACCCCATGGGAATATTCTGCATACAGGGTGAACCCCACACCGCCCAAGAATGTTACAAAATAACTCAAGATTATTCCCACACCAAACAACTCCAAGGAGCAAGCGCAGAAGCATAGCAATCAGCTCTGTCGTGGACTAAGGTTCTTCCGACAGAGGATGCCAACAAAGATTCGGATATCACAGAAGCGAGCAAAGTTACGGTCTAAGATCTCGATCCCGTACAGCTAGCCAACCACGACCTCACAAAGAAGGCCTACATCGGGCACAACCTTTCGGACCTAAGTAAGTATCGTGAATTTTCATCTAACCATGTGGACTTGTTCGCTTTTTCCCATTCAGACATGCCAGGAATACCACGGGACATCGCCACTCACAAACTGAACGTTGACCCGCTACATCCGCCCGTGGTGCAGATGAGGAGAAACTTCAATGCCGCCATCAATGAAACCATAAGTGAAGAAGTAGACAAGATATTAGAAAATGGTTCCATCAGAGAAGCCAAATACCCCGAGTGGGTAGACAACATTGTCATGGTTAAGAAGAAAAATGGGAAGTGGCGGATGTGCATGGATTTCACGAACTTGAACAAAGCATGCCCAAAAGATTCATTCCCACTCCCCCATATTGATCAGCTGATAGACGCAACTGCCGGAAACGAACTCTCAAGCTTCCTAGATGCATATTCCGGCTACAATCAGATTATGATGGCCGAAGAAGACCAAGAGAAGACCACCGTCGTCACTAACCGAGGGACGTACTACTACAAAGTGATGCCCTTTGGACTAAAAAATGCGGGGGCAACGTACCAGCGATTGGTGACCGAGATGTTCAAGAAACAACTAGGCAAAACAATAGAAATCTACACCGACGACATGTTGGTAAAGTCTTCCAGAAAGGAGGAGCACCTCGACCATCTGAAGGAGGCCTTCGAAATATTGAGAAGATACGGGATGAAACTGAACCCAGAAAAATGCGTCTTCGGCGTAGCCTCGGGAAAGTTCTTGGGATTCCTCGTATCTCAGAGGGGTATTGATGTCAATCCGGATCAGATCAAAGCAATAGACGCGATCGCGGAGTACTGAGCAGCAAAAAACAGGTGCAAAAGCTCACAGGTCGAACAGCCCTCTCCAGGTTCATCTCGCGATCCTCCGACAAGTGCCATAAATTCTTCAGTGTGTTGAAGAAAGGTCAGGAGCCCCATTGGAACGAGGAATAAGTCGAAGCCCTAACAAATCTGAAGGTGTACCTATCTTCGCCGCCCCTACTATCCAAAGCAAGCCCAGGAGACCACTTCTGGTGTATCTGAGGTTGCCGTCAGTGCTGTCCTAGTGCGCGAGAACAAAGGTATGCAACCTTCTTTCTACTAGTTAGCAAAACACTAGTGGACGCTGAAACTCGGTACCCGCACCTTGGAAAGCTAGCATTAGCTCTGGTCGCAGCTTCACGAAAGTTGTGACCTTATTTCCAATGCCATCCCATAAGAGTAGTAACGACCTTCCTACTAAGAAGCGTCATACATAGGCCTGTGCTATCGGGCCGACGTGCAAAAAGGTCCATCGAGGTTAGCGAGCACGAAAATTCATACCTTTCGAGAAACGCCATCAAGTCGCAAGTCCTAGCCGACTTAAGCGCAGAAATCTTGCCAAAATCAGAATTAGAGGCCCGACATGACCTCCCCTCTAACGACCTATGGGTCTTCCACACTCATGGTGCTTCCAATGCTTCGGGATCGGGACTAGAGTCATCCTCGAGGTTCCCATGGGTGAAACAATTCGCCAGTCCATATGATGCCCCGAAATGACTAATAACGAGGTCGAGTATGAGGCCGCTATTGTAAGTATGAAGCTAGCCATCAAATATGGAGCCTGACGGGTCCTTCTCCACTGCGACTCGCAACTCATGGCAAACTAGATCGCTGGGACTTACCAGATCAAAGAACAGAGGCTACAAAAATAACAAGCGGAAATCCACAGGCTAATGGCCGAATTCGGCGAGTGCCGCTTCGAACAAATTCCAAGAGCACGGAAAATCAAAGCAGACGGCCTAGCAAAATTATCCGCAGCCACCAAAAACATCAACAAGGAAAGCATGTTCACCCTTCTCCATTCAACCATCAATCACACCGAGGTAATTTAATTAAATCTAACCTGGGACTGGCACAACCAGTTCATATCCTATCTACAAGATGGAACGCTGCCGTGCGACAAAAAAGAAGCCAAGAAACTCCGCATGAAAGCTGCCCGGTACTGCCTGATCAACAACAACCTCTACAAGAGAACGTTTAGCGAACCGATGGCCAAGTGCCTAGGTCCGCACCAAACAAGGACAGTACTCGAGGAGGTACACGAGGGTCACTGCGATAGGTAATCGCACCCTCGTACGGTGCATCATCCGCGTCGGCTAATACTGGCCCACCATGAAGAAAGAAGCAGCAGAATACGTCCGCTGATGCGAACAATGCAAAAAGTATGCCCCCATGATCCACCAGCCAGGGGAGAACCTATACTCAGTCGCCTCTCCATGGCCCTTCATCAAATGGGAAATGGACATAGTCGGCCCCCTACCTGCAGGACCAGGAAAGGTACAATTTTTACTTGTTTTGACTGACTATTTTTCCAAGTGGGTGGAAGCGGGTGCGTACGCACAGATATGCGAACATGAGGTTATCTCCTTCATATGGAAGAACATCATATGCTGCTTCGACATCCCAAAAGAAATCAGCTGCGACAACGGATGTCAGTTCGTCGGTCAAAAAACGATTTAGTTCTTAGAGAAATGGCGCATCAAGAGAATCCTTCCCACGCCATACCACCCTACCGGCAATGGACAAGCAGAATCCTCCAAGAAAACCATACTAAACATACTGAAGAAAAAGCTCAAAAATGCCAAAGGGTTGTGGCCTGAATTGTTGCCCGAAATATTGTGGGCGCACAAGACCACACCCAAATCAGGTACAGGAGAAACCCCATACTCATTGGTCTACGGAACCGATATGGTCATACCCGTCGAAGTAGGCAAACAAAGCCTGAGATATTCGCACACCAGTGGAACGGAAAATGATGCAAACAGGCTCCAAGACCTTGATGAAGCCGAGGAAAGAAGAGAAATGGCTCACATAAGAATGGTGGCCCAAAATCAGCGAAAGGTACTACACAAAAGGGCAAAAATAAGGTCACTGAAAGTAGGAGACTACGTCCTCAAAAGCCAAGACATTGGACTCCGAAGACCCAAGTGAAGGAAAATTGGGTACAAACTGGGACGGACCCTACAAAATCACAGCAATGGAAAACAAATGGGCATTTCATCTGGAAACAATCGAAGGAAAAACACTCAAGAACAACTAGAATATTGCTCACCTCAAATATTTCCATTTCTAAAAGGCGTCCACCAAGTTGCACTCTTTTTACCTCACCCGAGTTTTGTCCCAATTGGGTTTTCTCAGGGAGGTTTTTAACGAGGCAATGAAGAGGACACCTGGGGATGTTTAAAGGATAAGTGTATCATGCCCGCCTCTCCAAACGTTCTCCAGCCGGAACTGATACAGGGACTGGACCAAAGATATCGCCAATATGTAAAAGGCTACGGGCAACTCCAACTTGTAAAAGGCTACGGCCACCTCCATCTTGTAAAAGGCTACGGCCATCTCCAATGAATGAAAAGGTTATGGCCATCTCCAATGAAAGAAAAGGCTATGGCCGTCTCCATTGAATGAAAAGGCTACGACCGTCTCCAATGAATGAAAAGGCTATGGCCGTCTCCAATGAATGAAAAGGCTACTGCCATGTCCAATGAATCAAAAGGCTACGACCGTCTCCAATGAATGAAAAGGCTATGACCATCTCCTATGAATGAAAAGGCTACGGTCATCTCCAATGAATGAAATGGCTACGGCCATCTATATCATGGCTAAGGCCATTCAATTCTACATGGCTAAGGCCATCGATTTAAAATGGCTAAGGCCATCGCCACTAAGAGTCGACCCAACGTCAACTACGGCAGAATGAAGGACTCGACGATAGTCGAAGTCAACCACATGACTAAGGCCATTCAGTTCTACATGGCCACCGAATTAAAATGGCTAAGTCCATCGCCGCAAATAGTCAACCCAACGTCGACTACGGCAAAACAAGAGACTCGACGACAGTCGAAGTCAACCACATGGCTAAGGCCATTAAATTCTAAATGGCCAAGGCCACCAAATTAAAATGGCTAAGGGCATCGCCGCAAACAGTAGACCCAAAATCGACTAAAGCAAAACGAGAGACTCGACGATAGTCGAAGTCACCACACGTCTAAGGCCATTCAATTCTACATGGCTAAGGCCATCGATTTAAAATTGCTAAGGCCATCTCCACAAACAGTCGACCCAATGTCGACTACGGCAAACGAGAGACTCAACGACAGTCAAAGTCAACCACATGGCTAAGACCATTCAATTCTACATGGCTAAAGCCATCACCACTAACAGTCGACCCAACATCGACTACGGCAAAATGAGAGACTCGACAACAGTCGAAGTCAACTAGCAACTCTAAGGCCTGTGAGCACGTGATTTTTGCCCTAAGCAAATTGTTTCAAAAATTCAAATAAAACAATTTTCTTATTATTTTAATATTTTTGTTGAATTCTGTGTTAACTCTTTGCATTTTATTTGTGCATATTAATTCATATAAAATACAAAAATATGCATTAGCAATTAGGATTTAATTCCATATTTAAGGATTGATTAGGGATTAATTTGTTTTAGAGTAAAATATAAAGAAAATGACAAACATAGTTCACTTAGCATTTTAGCATTTTTATGGAATTGTCTTAATTTAGTTTTAGAAATAGGTGGTTTAGTCAAAACCCGTGAATTGGGCTGTCATTTAATAAGCCAATCGTTACACATAGCTAGGCCCAAACATGAAATACTCCTTTCAGACCAGGCCCAATTACTGCCCCGGATCCGGTTCACCTTTGAACATAGCCAAACGATGCCGTTTTGAGTTCCAAATGAAATCAATCAAAGCCCTTGATCTGTCATCATCTAATGGCCAAAATCGACCCTTCCCTTTCTCATTAATATGTATGAAATAAGTTCAACTTAAGTCCAAACGTGACTCTGTCTCTCATCTCTGCCAAATGCAGAACCCCTGAACCCTAACGCCGCCTCTGTTTCTCTGTCATCTCCAGTCGGTGACAAAGCTCGACCACCACCCAAAATCTGATCATGCAATTATCACCCTTCCCCAATTCCTAATCCGCCATCCCTTCCCACAAAATCTTCGCCAAATTGGACTTGTTTTGAATCAGAAACTGAAGAGAAGAAAATCTCTCAAGGATCGGGTTTTGATGAGCGATTTGCCTTAAAACGCGTATTGCTAGTTTGTTCGAAAAAGGAACACACGGATAATACCAGTTTTGAGTCAAGTTGGAGTCACTGAGTACTTTAAAGATTTGACCGTATGGACCTCCAGGTATTTCCTCTGTTTTGTCTCTTCATTCCCGTCTTGTGTTTGTATACTCAAATCCCTATATTCATATCCCGTCTGTCCGTTTTTCTTTTTTCCCGGCCTTTTTCACTTTCCTCTAAAGTCGTTTTAGTATTAGCCTCTAATTTTGCATTTGGTATGATATTGATACACTGATTATAGATTTCTGCTCATTCCGAGATTCTTGAAGAAACTTTTGTAACTCATGTTTGGTTTGTGCATACTGCTCAATTAGTTCAGGCCCGTTTTTCCAATCGCACTTTTAGGCTCTGATTAATTCATAAATGTAGTTTAATTGTAGCTCGTTGTTCTATTTATAAAAAAGAAGATCAATTGTGTGGGATTACTTTTTAGTTATAAGTAAAGTCAGGTGATTGTTTCTTGTTGTTTCTTATTGGATTTCCAAAATAGTTTTTCAACATTGTTAGGGCCTCAAAATTATTTCTGATTTTTCATTAGGGCCTGTTAAGAGCTGGAGTCACACTTGACCCATTTTAACTTTAGTTCAGCTATATGGGTAATTTTAGGGGGTTGGAGGGGTAATTTGGATATTTTGAGGTTAGGGAATCTTAAATAACAAACTAAGAAGCTTCTAGAGTAGGGTGGGAGTTGAATTTCAGACTTTTAGGTAGCACAGCTTGGGGAACAAGTGAGAAATCTAGGGATATCTAAGCTAAAATGAAAATTACAAAGGGGGTAAAAGGACAAAATAAAATCTACTGAGGGTTGCCCTAATTTCTTCATATAAAAGGGCATGAAATGCCTTGTAAAATGGTCTTCAACTTTCAGCTCAAAAAATACCACAAGAAATCTGATTTTCCTTTCATTGTTAGCTACAGATTAGTTTCAGCAATTAAATACATAAAAATACCAAAAAATACATACAGAAAATAGAAAACAACAAAAAAAATCATTGTTTCATTGAATGAGTGTGGGTTGATCACTGTTTGTTCAAATCGAGTCTGTGTTGTATGGTTGGTTTGGGTGCAATTTTGCTTGGAATCTGATGTTCGTGTGTGTTGGGTTCATTCGAGTAACTGTTGGTCCATTTTGTTTACTAGAGAAGTCCTGTAGTTTCTGGGTAAAGTGTGGGTCTAATTGCTTGGATTTTTGTTGGTTTCAAATTCCCCTTGGTCATTGAAGTGATTTCTGGTTGATTGATCTCTGTTCATAGCTACTGCTTGCTCCTAATTCCTTCTCCTGTTTCAATTATCCACGTACTTACTAAATCTCCAACGGCCAATTAGGGAGCTTGTAATTGAAGTTTTCGATTTGAAATGGAAGGCTTGTTTGATGCTCAATTTACTTGAATTCCTATGTATTCCTACAAAATGTTCATCTGAGTCAGTTAGGACGTTATATTCAGCTAATCTGGGTCATTCTTTATTGAATGTTAATGCTCGTTGGTTCATTTTATTCATGTTCATGTTTAGTAGACTTGAAATTTTGCTGAACTAGTCTTTATAGTTGTTTTCTGGTCAATTGTAAATCGATACAGGTTATTAATTTGTTCATTTTATTAAGGCTATCAAACTTGCTTAGTTTAATCATTTAATTGCACTGATTTTAGAACCATCAATCTCTCCTACTGTTTTTGAATTGAATGAAATAAGTAGCTAAAGTGAATACATGAGTTTGAGATAAAACACAAGGCAAATAGCATAGAATTGTTTAATTTGCTTTGAATTAATGGAAGTTGTCGAAACTACATGTCGCCACTGCTCAGACTCGATGTCTGGTCCGTTTCCTTCGCTGCAGGGATTTGGAGTTTGGCTTTGTGGGGTTTTGATCCCAGGCTGGCGTTAGAATTACTTAGGCCAGCTTCCCTTGGTGTTGGGCCTGGGCAATCAGGCCCTATCACAACCCATCGTGCAAACCAGTTGGGGTTGGATAAAAATGTAAATTTTAGTTTTCCTTGTTGTAGTACTTTGCTTAATTAATCAAGTTTTATTTATCCACTAAAATAGGACAAAAAAAAATCAAAAATAGAAAAATGTAGTTGCTAATGAGATGAGCCTCGCCAAACAAAAAAAATTTGAGGGGCACTCAGTAAATGATTATCAAAGTTTTAGAATATGGGAAGGCCGTTTAGCGAATTTCACGGCCTTCTATGAAACAATAATACGCTAGAATCTTTAGACGCGTTTTAATTAAAGTACTTTCTTAAACTCGGGTGTGCATTGATGCAACCAAAATCCAAATCTCGACGAAGTCGAAATGTATTGATAACCACGGGTGCCTTGATGGCGACGGGGTTAGAAACGTGTTTTCATGACGTCGTAAGTCTTTTAAAATCAATAATGATAAAAAGCGGTACACGAAAAAGGCACATAATCTAGCATGTAATAAAATCGGATAAAATCAAATACGACAGTTGAGCGACCGTGCTAGAACACAGAACCCGGGAATGCCTAACACATTCTCTCGAGTTAGCAAAATTCCTTATCCGAGTTTCTGGTTTGCGGACTGTTAACAGAGTCATAATCTTCCTCGGTTCGGGATTCAAATCGGTGACTTGGGACATTATAAATCTCCCAAGTGGTGACTCTGAATAATAACCAAATCTCGTTCCGATTGTCCTTTAATTAGAAAAACTCCTTTACGACTTTTTGCGGGGGTGTATAGTAAAATATGAGGTGTGACAGCTCTGGCGACTCTGCTGTGGACAACAACCCAGAACGTTTTGTTCAAGATTCAGAATTCAAGCTTCAATAAATTTTTGTATTTGGCTATATCTGATTTTCCTACATGTTTTATGCTTAATGTGCTAAACGTTACCGCTTTGATATTATCTGAACTATATATATACCGTGTCGACACCCTTCTCTCTTCACCTCCGGGGATGTCCTTACAGGTTGAGACTCCCTATTCTTGTTAGTGTCATAACCTGAAATAAGAGAGGCCGGATCAGTTGCAAAGCTGGATGATCTCACAGGTTGCCGTATGCTTCCCCCTCCTCAATTCGAGTTGTCCGCTCGGGTAAACAGTCTAAAACACATATCCAGGTTTTGGACCTAGAATAACATGACTTCATTCCTAATCCCTAGTAGGAGCGCTTATTTGCATCATACTGCATTGACTTAGGGGACTCAACATAGAGGTTGGGTCCGTCTGGGGCTAGCAACCTGAAATAAAAGAGACCATCTTGATGTGTCCTACTTGTTCTGTACATATATTTGTTTCGCACCTGCATGTTGACTGGCTTTTGAATCTCGGAAATGTTGAAAATTGAAAAACAAAAAGAGAAAGAGAGAAATAGCAGTTAGGGAGTTAATTGATTATTTTAGAAAAACTAATGACCAAGTACTGTCGAAACTCTGTCGAAATTTTGAGAAAATAAAAAAAGAAATTTTTTTTTATTTTGTTTTACTAAAAAAAAAGAACAAAGAAAAATAGTCTTTCCTTTTTAGAAAATTATTTGCTGAAAAGAAGAAAAGAAAAAAAGAGTCTGTTATTTTAGTTTGGAAAAATAGGTTGTTTTATTGTCTGTTGAAAATGAAAAAGAAAAAGAGTCTTTTATTTTAATTTGGAAAAATAGGTTGTTTTATTGTTTGTTGAAAAAGAAAAAAAAGAAAGAAAAAAAGAATCTTGTTTCTAAAATAGTTTTTATTTGTTTATGAAATGCCAAAAATGAAAATGAAAAGAGTCTTGTTTTAAAATGGTTCGGTTAATTAGCCCGAACTACGCATAATTTGATTCTCACCGGGCGTGAGATACGTAGGCGATACTCATCGGGTCCAACCTCCCTTTACAAAAATAGCCCAAAAAATGTCAAAATTTTAATTTTTGTCCTAAATAAACCAGGCGATGTTGTTTTGTCAAAAATAGTCAAATGTTCCCAAATGGGGCGGCGGAAGGCTGACATTGCATAAACAGCCACCTTTGGTCATATTTTGATTTTTGAACCTCACAGCCTTAAATCTTCGTCGCCGAGGCGCTGGAAGGCCGTGTTTGCAATACCGGGTCATTTATTTTTATTTGAAAAATAAGAAAAAGAGTTAGTGGTCAAATGAATACCATTCGGATTTTGGGTCAAAATTGTAATATAGGGGAAGGAATCTGTCATTTTGTTTTTGCGTTTGTATTTCTTTTGATTAGAGTATATGGGTTGTTTGATTTCGAGTCTGTATTTCATCGTTAAGTTGGTCCATTTTGTTGTTATTATGAAAATGAAAAATTCCAGAAAATATTTTATTATCGTTTACCTTTTATTGTCATGAACTACGCCCGGTATGATTCATGCGGGGTCATGATATGTAGGCAGTCCACATAGGATTCGACCGTAACAAAAAAAAGAAAAAAATAAAAGAAAAGCGAAAAAACAAGAAAAAGAAAGAAATAGAAAACAGAGGAAAAACAAGAAAGAAAATGATAGAAAAAGGGGGAAAAAATAAGAGAGGAAAGGAAAACAAATGGGGGAAAACAGAATCCAAGAAGGGACAATATCAAAACAAGAGGGAATGAGGGAATAAGAACAAAACAAGGCAAAGGCAAGAACAAAAAAAAAAGAAAAAAAAGAAGAAAAGAAAAGAGAGAAATTTTGCAATCACAAATAAGGAAAAAGCCGGGTGACGCAAGCAGTTGAGCAAATGCATATAGAATCCGTTAAACTGTTAGGTGCATTCATTCCCAACGTGCGTTTATCAAATCTGTTAAAGCCTAATCATTAGCAAAGTGGTCGTCTAAATGTGTGAGTTCATGCAGGTGGTTAGTTGATTGGCAATTTTGGCAACGCATCCGTACAACACCCGATCAAAAGATAAGATGACAGGGCAAGAATCCGACACTAGTATTGTAGATGTTACCAAAGAAGTTGAGGTGACTGATGTGGGTGCTATGAAAGAAGAGAAGAGGAAGTTGAAAGCACAGATGGCTGAAATATACCAAGCTTGGTCTCAGGGGCATCCGACACCTGTATACCCCACCAACCCCTCCTATATCCCACCTCTAGTGCAGGCTCAGCAGCCTCCCACTCCCAATACATCTCCACCCTTCCCGTATAACACCCAGGGCTATGCCACAACTTCATACGACCCTCTAGCTCTACCACCCAAACCGAATCCTTCTCCGCCCTTGGCTCCAGTTTTTGTGGAACCTCCTCCAGTCGCATTACAAAGGTCATCTAGTGAATCTTTGTTCAAAGCCGATGAAACCCAATATTACCCTCCTGAACTCATGTTTAAAGCTCTTGAGCCATACACATATGCCCCCCACTTTGAGAACCCCAAAGAAGTTGAGAAATCAATTAAGAATACAGAACATGAGGAAGTGATTAGAAATTTCAAAAGCCTGGAGCACGCCTTCAGGAACATGCACGGTTTAGGCAGCCAATTCAGTGTTGCTTACAAAGATTTGTGCCCTTTCCCTGATGTCCACTTGCCCGCAGGGTTTAAATGCCCAAGTTTGATTTATACGAGGGACATGGCGACCTGATGGCCCACCTCCGAGGTTTCTGCAATAAAATGAGAGGTGCTGGGGGGAGGATGAATTGTTGATAGCCTATTTCGGTCAAAGCCTGAGCGGGTACGCATTAGAATAGTACACAAGACACGACCCCAGCTAATGGTATACCTGGGATAATTTGGCACAGGCATTCATTGGACATTTTCAGTTTAACCTTGAGATATCCCTGATTGTCTGTCATTGTTGAAATTTGAGAAGAATCCACGAGAGAGATTAGAGAATTTGGTTTCCACTGGAGGGAACAATCAGCCATAGTGGATCCTCCGATGAGGGAAAATGAGATGGTAGACTACTTTCTGCAAACACTGGAACCGACATACTTTGGTCATCTAGTGACATCTGTGGGTAAATCGTACAACGATGTGGTAAAGATGGGAGCCATGATTGAAGAAGCTTTGAAGTCTAACAAAATCTTGAGTTATTCAGCACTGAAAGCAAGCACCCAGGCCATACAAAGCGGCAATGATGGTGTGTTAGGAAAGAAAAAGAAGGAAGAAGTTGCCAGAGTTGAAGCTAGCACTTGGTCTAGGTCCAGCAACCGTCCACCCTACTATACCCAACCTAGACCCCACCACCCCAAATTACCCATATACCCCATATAGCCCTCCACAACCCTAATATCCACCACCAGAGCCACACTTTCCGTCCACCACGTCCAAACATACACCCACCCTCGGGCTCACCCTCAATGGCATGTACCGGTTCCCCAAAGCGCATATCCAGCTCTACAAACACATATCCACACCCAAGGGATGACAAACCAGGATCCGCCTCCGCCTGAATCAAGCTTTCAGAAATGAGAGGGTCTAGAACAAAAAAACATTCACTCCGCTGGGAGAATCATATACCACTCTTTTCCACAAACTGAGGCGGTTAGGCTTGCTGACCCCGGTTGAAGTTAAAACGCCAAATCCCCTTCGTAGAAATTTGGACTACTCTATGAGCTGTGAATACTATTCGTGAGCCCCCGGACATGATACTGAAAAATGTTGGAGGTTGAAAACTGCGATGCAAGAGCTTATTGATAATCACCGGATCGAGGTTCAGGCCCCAGAGGCGCCAAACACTGACCAGAATGCGCTGCCAGCTCACCATGAGGCTCATGTGATCAAATTGACGCATAAAGGAGGAAAACCTAAGAAACATTTGCAGATGGTAATCTGTTCTAGAAAAAGTCAACCAGTGAGAAAATGGTTGTCATGTTGAAAGGGGTGGATAACAAGCCGTTGTTGCCAAAGGTTCTTGCGTCATTGAATGGTGTGGATGGAAGCACGAGAAATGGGTTCAAAAGGTTATTCACTAAGGTAAACATGGTTGAAGCAAAGGAAGGGGCAAGCAAGGCAAATGCGGAGTTCGCCTGTCCACGGGCAAAAGTCAATGATTGGAAGTTTTGGTAGTGGTTTTTTTTCTTTAAACTCTTTGGACTATTCCAGGGTCTGTAGTCTAGATACTATGTTACATCTGTTTGGATGAGTTAAAACCCTGTTATCTTTTACTTTAATGAAATGCAATTGTCTTTTCTTCTTCTTAATTTTGTTTCAGTTTGTTTTTTTCTCTATATAGATCTTTTAATGATGATATCAATAAAATGATACGCATGAGGAATCTTCTTTCCAGTCTTGAAAACGTCCTTCTTTTGAATAATAATACAAGAAATCGAGTGTGATAATGAGTTGGAACATGATGACGATTTCACCCGCCTTGAGCGGTTGGGTTAGATTAATAAAAAGAGATTAGTATCAATGCGTCATGGCCAATTGTACCGACAAAAATGGTAGAATCTTACAACAAGAAAATGCATCCGAGGAAATTCGACATGGGACAGTTATTGTTGAGATGTATCTTACCTCATCAGGCTGAAGCGAAAGGAGAATCTGTCCAAAACTGGCAGGGGCCATTTGTGGTAACCAGAGTGTTATCTAGCGCTACATTATATCTAACAGATGTGGAAGGAAACTATGTAGAAAATGATCATCAATTCTGATATTTTCAAGAGGTACTATGTATAATTTCTTCATACTGATCCTACTAGTTTTGTATTTGGCATACTTTGAAGATTAAAATGACGAAGGCCTTTTGTTCTGCTATCTGAAACACTTTATCCTTTGTCACCCATTTTGAGCCGCACTTATTTTCTTTCATACCCCTCTTTCGGAATCAATAGTATAATTAAGAAACGCTAGTGCCGAAGACGAGTACGTAAAAGGAAAGAAGGAAGAAAAGGAAAGATAAGGAAGAAAAGAGAACAGAAGGAAAAAGAAAAGAAAATAGGAAAAGAAACAAAAGAAAAGAAAAGGAAAGAAAATAAAAGTGAATGGAAAAGAAGAACAGAAAAGAAAAGAAATTCGCAACAAAGTAAATTCTATTATGTGAACTACGTTTGACTTGATCGCGAAAGGGTACGTAGGCAGCCTTGCTCCGAGGTTCAGTCATACCAAAATAAAACTCCAAAAGTCTCCAAGCAAGAAACTGGGGCATAAGTTGTGATTGTTGAAAGAAATTGGATTCCGAAAGTTGTAATTTTAACCCATTTTGAAATTATTTTGAGCCTTTTATACCCCTTCTTTCCTAACCATCCAAAAACCTACATTACGGTCCAAATAAAGACCTTCTGATAAGTTTTTGAGAAATGCCAAGTTGAGAAGGTTAAAGTAATTCATGACAGGGGCAACACTTTGGTTCAAGCAGGAAGAACAAAGTAAAAAAACTAAGAGAGTCTTATAGGTGAAAACCTTCACAGGCATCATAAGGTGACGAAAGCTGAGAGGAAAAAATAAATGAGAGAGTATTATTGGAGAGAACTCTCACGGTCACCTTGAGGTGAAGCTGAGATGAGAAATGGCAAACTGTGAAAGGTCTGTGGGTGAAAATGGTTTCAAGGCACTATAAGATAAAAAAGGATATGGTTTGGTTGAAGTAAAAAAGTGATGGAAGTTCAGGGCAACGAGATATGGCAACTGAGAGCTGGTTAGTTAGACAGATTGGGCCGATTAGTCCGAAATGCATGTCATGATGATTGTGCCAGCTGTTCCGGTCAGATAAGTTTCTTTTCTTTTTCCCTTTTAACAGTTATCTGGTTTGGGATTCTTCTTATCCCTAACTCGTAAAATCATTGCATTTCATTTTCTTTTGGGGGGTTTTATCTATCTAATATGTTGCAATGTCAGTTTTGTTCAATGCAAGTAGAAAGAATTTCAAAGCTCACTATAAACTTTCGAAAATGGTAAAGCATAATGTGGCCAAAGCATGTCAAACAGCAACATGGTGTAAAGTGGAGTATGGGAAGTCATCGAAATTTTCATCGCTAGAATAATTGGGAAATGTAAAGGTTCAGACAAAGGGTTCAGAGGTATGAAACTACAGTAGGGGTACAAAACATCCAGGTTGTCAGAGGTTGGGGAATTTGAAAGTGGTTCATAAAGTCGAGCGGTTCAGGGACAGTTCAGGGAAGCCGGAGGAAACAAAGCAATGCAGTGGAAGGATTTTTCAGCAAGAATGCTATCTACTAACCACCGTTTTAAACTGACGAATTTTTTTTTGATTGAAACAGAGGCAGAAAAATGGGTTGTTCAGAAGGAATTCTCCATAAAGGGAAAACAAGCAGTAATCAGGTTTGACTGCAAAGTGTGGTGTGATTAAAATACAAGAATACTTGACAATAACATGGGGAATGAAAGATTGCATGTTTGGGGTTGAATTAAAGTAGGAGTGGTCAGGACCTTCCTGAATAATAGGATGTATTCCAAAACCTTCTAAATAGAATAACACAATGGGAGGAATACCTCTAGAACATGTAAATCAGGGTTAATAACTGGTAGGAATTGTCAGGACTTTCCTGGATAATAGGATATAGATTAACGTCCTTGTAGATAACATGGTGTAGCGAGGGTAATACTTTAGAAGATATAACTTAGGTTCGTAATTGTTAGAAGTTGTCAAGACCCCCTGGATAATAGGACTTAGCTTTCAAATTCTTAGTAATAGTTGGTTTATGATTCAGTAACACTCACCCATGTGCCCAGCTACCAAACTGGGGCAGGTAATTTTCCTTTTTTTCGTATGTTTTTGTGAAATCACGAGCCTGCCTGATAATTGAGGAATACATTTTCATGTTTTAAAATCAAGAGCCCGCCTGAAAACAGAGGTATTACAATTCGAGTTTTAATGTTCAATTCTTATTAAATGGCCAGTAACATGTACCCAATTTCCAAAAAGGGGTAGAAATTTTTCTTTGTTTTGTCTATTTTTATAAAGTTGGGAGCCGACCCGCATAACAAGGGAATACATTCAAGTTAAAATTCAGAGGTCGGGATCACACCCGCATAACAAGGGAATACATTCAAGTTCAAATTCACAGGTCTAAAGCCCACCCGCATAACAAGGGAATATATTGAAGTTCAAGTTCAAAAGTGGGGAACTCACCCGCATAACAAGGGAATACATTCAAGTCCAAGTTTAGAGGTTGGGATCCCACCCGCATAACAAGGGAATACATTCAAGTTCTAATTCAGACGTCGGGAGCCCGCCCGCATAATAAGGGACTATATTCAAGTTCAAATTCAGAGGTCGGGAGAGCACCCGCATAACAAGGGAATATATCAGGAGCCCGCATGGAGTTCAAGTTTTAGTTTTCAAATTCGTATTAGTATCCAGAGCCCAGTTTTCCAAACTGGAGCAGAAAGTTTCTTTGTTTTGTCTATTTTTGTGAAATTTAGAGCCCGCCTAGATAATAGAAGGATACATTTCAATCTTTAAATTTGAAGTTTTGAAACATCTCAGTCTTTAAAATTTTAAGTTTTGAGGTCAGGAGCCCGTCTGGATAACAGAAGAACACATTTCAGTCTTTAAATTTTACAGTTACATTTTAGTCCTTTCACAATTCAAGTTTTAAATTTTTGATAATATAAGGTAACAAGCATCGAGCTTTCCAAAGTGGGGCAGAAATTTTTCTTTGTTTTGTCTATTTTGGTGAAGTCAGGAGCCCGCCTGAAGAACAGAATACATTCAAGTTCAGCAGTTTGGAGGGAAAGAACAACATCTCAGCGCACGATTTGAAGTAACAACAATGAGTTTCACCAAAGAAAACACAAGGTAACAAGGAACAAGAGAGAATACAAGAAAACAAGACAGCAAGGAAGTACAAGAACAAGTTTGCAGAATTTAGATAGGATTTTTGTAATTCGTAGTTCATAGCTTTGGCAAGCTTCATTTATTTTTTATCAGTGTAATAATGAAGGTCAGCGAGCAGAAGCAACAGGAATCGCAGTGAAATCACAGCTCCTGGTATTCCCTGCTACCAGACACTCCCGAACTACACTGACCTGAGTCTTGTTTAGCCCAGGATATGTAGGCAACCTCTGAAGCAGGGTGCGGTCAAAACTTTTCAAAATGCTTCACAACGGAATGATTGAACGGGAAAAAATCGCTCGTATTTGCTCACTTAGCTTTGCCCGAAAACCTTTCATGTTTCCGAGCAAAGAGGGGCAGCTGTGAGCACATGATTTTTTCCCTAAGCAAATTGTTCCAAAAATTCAAATAAAACAATTTTCTTATTATTTTACAATTTCTGTTGAATTCTATGTTAACTGTTTATTTGTGCATATTAATTCATATAAAATACAAAAATATACACTTGCATTTAGGATTTAATTCCATATTTTAGGATTGATAAGGAATTAATTTTTCTTAGAGTAAAATATAAAGAAAATAGTAAAAATAATTCACTTAGCATTTTAGCATTTTTATAGAATTGTCTTAATTTAGTTTTAGAAATAGGTGGTTTAGTCAAAACCCGTGAATTGGGTTGTCACTTAATAAGCTAAACGTTACACATATCCAGGCCCAAACATGAAATACTCGTTCCAGACCAGGCCCAATTACTTCCCCAGATCCAGTTCACTTTTGAACATAGCCAAACGACGTGGTTTTGAGTTCCAAATGAAATCAATCAATGCCCTTGATTTGTCATCATCTAATGGCCAAAATATCCCCTCCCTTTTCTCATTAATATGTTCGAAATTAGTTCAACTAAAGTCGACACATGACTCTGTCTCTCATCTCTCCAAATGCAGAACCCCTGGACCCTAACACCGCCTCTGTTTCTCTGCCATCTCTAGCCGGCGGCAAAGTTCGACGACCACCCAAAATTCGATCATGCAATTATCACCCTTCCCTATATTCTAATACACCACCACTTCCCACCAAATCTTCGCCAAATTGGACTAGTTTTGAATCAGAAACTGAAGAGAAGAAAATCTCTCAAGGATCGGGTTCTAATGAGCGATTTGCCTGAAAACGCATATTGCTCGTTTGTTCGAAAAAAGGGAACACACGGATAATACCATTTTTGAGTCAAATTGGAGTCATTGAGTTCTTTAAATCTTTGACCGTATGGCCCTCCAGGTATTTCCTTTGTTCCTTCTCTTTATTCCCGTCTTGTGTTTGTATATTCATATCCCTCTATTCATCTCCCGTCTGTCCGTTTTTCTTTTTTCCGGCCTTTTCCCCTTTCTTCTAATGTAGTTTTTGTTTTAGTCTCTAATTTTTCCATTGGTAAGATATTGGTACATTGATTGTAGATTTTTTGTTCATTCCGAGATTCTTGAAGAAACTTTTGTAATTCATGTTTGGTTTGTGAATACTTCTCAATTAGTTCTGGTCCGTTTTACCAATCGCAATTTAGGCTCTGATTAATTCGTAAATGTAGTTCAATTGTAGCTCGTTGTTCTGTTTACAAGAAGGAGATCAATCATTTAGGCTTAGTTTTTTGTTATAAGGAAAATCGGCTGATTGTTTCTTGATGTTTCTTATTGGATTTCCAAAATATTTTTTCAACATTGTTTGGGCCTCGCAGGTATTTCTGATTTTTCATTAGGGCCTGTTAAGCTAGAGGGGTAATTTCAAGGGGTTGGAGGGGTAGTTTAGGTATTTTGAGGTAAGGGAATCTTTAATAACAAAATAAGAAGCTTCTAGCATGGGATGGGAGTTTAATTTCTGACTTTTAGGTAGTACGACTTGGGGAACAAGTCAGAAATCTAATGATATCTAAGCTAAAATGAAAATTACAAAGGGGATAAAAGGGCAAAATAAAATCTGATGAGGGATGCCCTAATTTCTGCATATAAAAGAGCGTCAAATGCCTTGTAAAAGGGTCTTCAACTTTCAGCTCAAGAAATTCCATATGAAATCTGAATTTCATTCCATTTTTAGCTTCATATTAGTTTCAACATTCAAATACACAAAAATACCAAAAAACATACATACAGAAAATAGAAAACAACAAAAAAAATCACTCTTTCATTGAATGACCATGGATTGATCACTGCTTTTTCAAATCGAGGATGTGTTGAATGGTTGGTTTTGGTGCAATTTTGCTTGGAATCTGTTGTTTGTGTGTGCTGGGTTCATTCGAGTAACTGTTGGTCCATTTTGTTTACTGGAGAAGTCCTGTAGTTTCTGGGTCAAGTATGGGTCTGATTGGTTGGATTTTTGTAGGTTTCAAATTCCTCTTGGTCATTGAAGTGATTTCTGGTTGATTGATCTCTGTTCATAGCTACTTCTTGCTCCTAATTCTTTCTCATGTTTCAATTATTCCAGGTACTTGCTAAATCTCCAATGGCCAGTTAGGAAGCTTGTAATTGAAGTTTTTGATTTGAAATGGAAGGCTTGTTTGATGCTCGATTTACTTGAATTCCTATTTATTCCTACAATATGTTCATCTGAGTCAGCTAGGACGTTATATTCAGCTAATTTGGGTCATTCTTTAATGAATGTTAATGCTCGTTGGTTCATTTTATTCATGTTCATGTTTAGTAAACTTGCAATTTTGATGAACTAGTCTTTATAGTTGTTATCTGGTCAATTGTAAATCAATCCAGGTTATTAATTTGTCCATGTTATTAAGGCTATCAAACTTGCTTAGTTTAATCATTTAATTGCACTGATTTTAGAATCATCAATCTCTCCTATTGTTTTTTAATTGAATGAAATAAGTAGCTAAAGTGAATACGTGAGTTTGAGATAAAACACAAGGCAATAGAATAGAATTGTTTAGTTTGCTTTGAATTAATGGAAGCTGTTTGAAACTACATGTCGCCACTGCTTAGACTCGAAGCATGGTCTGTTTCCTTCGCCGCAGGGATTTGGAGTTGGCTTTGTGGGGATTTGATCCCAGGCCGGCGTTTGAATTACTTAGGCTAGCTTCCCTTGGCAATGGGCCTAGGCAATCAGGCCCTGTCACAACCCATCGTGCAAACCAGTTGGGGTTGGATAAAAATGTGAATTTTAGTTTGCCGTGTTGTATTACTTTGCTTAATTAATCAAGTTTTATTTCTTCACTAAAATTAGACAACAAAAACCAAAAATAGAAAAATGTAGTTGCTAATGAGATGAGCCTCGCCAAACAAAAAAAATTGCGGGGCACTCAGTAAATGATTATCGAAGTTTTAGAATATGGGAATGCCGTTTAGCGAATTTCACGGCTCCGAAATAATAATACGCTAGAATCTTTAGATGTGTTTTAATTAAAGTACTTTCGTAAACTCGGGTGTGCATTGATTCAACCCAAATCCAAATCTCGACCAAGTCGAAATATGTTGATAACCACGGGTGCCTTGATGGCGACAGGGTTAGAAACAAGTTTTCACGACGTCACAAGTCTTTTAAAATAAATAATGATAAAAGCAGTTTATGAATAAAAGAAACATAAGCTAGCATGTATAATAATCAGATAAATAATCACATACGACAGTTTAGCGACCGTGCTAGAACCACGGAACCCGGGAATGCCTAACACCTTCTCCCGAGTTAATAGAATTCCTTATCCGAATTTTTGGTTTGCGTACTGTTAACAGAGTCATAATCTTCCTCGGTTCAGGATTCAAATAGGTGACTTTGGATACCATAAATCTCTTAGGTGGCGACTCTGAATAATTAATAACCAAATCACGTTCTGATTGCCCTTAAATTGAAAAAATTCCTTTACACCCTTTTGCGGGGGTGTATAGTAAAAAAAGGAGGTGTGACAAGGCCATTTAATCCAAACATGGCTAAGGCCATCATTGTTAATAATCGACATAACATCGACCATGGCAAAACAAAGGACTTCATGAAGGGCGAGTTAAGCTAAAAATTACGAGTTACAAACACAACAGAAGTTCCAAGGAAAAAACAAAGAATAACAACGGAAAAAGGTATGTACTGTTATATCCAAAAAGTATATACATGATTGGCCCTAGAAAAGGGGCCATTCACAACAAATGGGTACAAAAGCAAACCCTAGGAAACCCCATCACCCTGGTCGGCACCATAAACACCCAGACCACCGTCACCGCCCCCTGGTGGGTAATCCCTAGAGATCCAAGAAGCAAACGGCAGACGCTTAAGATATTCTGAGATATACCCTTACCCAGCGGGCGAATCGAAAAGGTAATCGCCCGCCTCGCGAGACAATCAGGTCAGACTCGGCTGCTTATTCACGTCCTCCTCACACACTAGGCCGGCTGTTAAGAATTCTTCAAGCACGACTAGCCGGACATCATGGTACACCGATATGTCGTGAGCTTCCCGACGCTCAGATTCTTGAGGAGCGGCCCGACCAAGGGCCTCTATCTTGTCCTCCTTGGCTTTAAGCTCTGTGGTCAAGTCCGAAACCCTGGCTCAAAGCTCAGCAGTCTCCGCCGCTATGGCATGACCTAGCTCCAACTCGTCATTTTTCGCTCGAAGGAGAGCCTCCAACTTAGTGTTTCGGGCAACCACGACCTCTCAAACTCAGCCAACCGCTTCTTCAGCTGCTTCTCCAACTGGGTAAGACCCTCGCTGAACAGCCTGAACTTGGGGTCCTACTTGTACATGTCGGCCAACATTTGGTGCGCATCGCGGACCCGTTTGTACCTCTGCCACAAATTCTTATGGGTATCCGCCCTCTTCACCAGGCATTGCCGCCTCTCCACCTCTAAAACGACAACCTTAAAAACATCAAAGGGAGAGTTAGTACACAGGCAAACCGCCCCTAAGACTTCAAAGGGAAGATAGCCAATGTCACCTACGAGACGGCACCCGCTACCCTTCTAGACAAGCCCTTATCACTGATTTTCGTCATCGCTTCACCCTTGGCGCTCGCACAGAGAAGAGTCATGTCCATGGCTGCCTCCTCGCAATTCTCCAAAAGGTTGTAGCCGCTGGGTATCACGATACGGCGTGTAGATCTACCGGCCGTCATCTCGACACGAGCTAGAGAGTCCCTTCCTTCGACCACTCTCTCCAAAGGTACACTTTCCCCGGCCGCTGCAGCCGACAAACCGTCCTCCCTAGCAAGGGACAGACCGGCCTCAACATTAGCCCTCCTTCGAGGAGTTTCCCTCGATAAGCGAATCGCGTCGGCCATAAATGACTGCCCCGGCTTGTGACGAGGCAACTCCACCCTCTCCCGTTCAACAGACACTCCTTTGCCAGTGATCAACCTCCGCCTCCTACTTGCGAGGGACTCCTCGTCTTCCGGAGCTGCCTCCATTGGCTGAGAAGTCGACTCCAAAGGAAGCGCTTCATTGCCGGATGCAACTGCTCCCCTCCCCTGTCTCAGGCACGGCTTCAGGAACCACCAGAACCTCGTCTTCCACCATAGCCTCGGCCACCGCATGAGGTGTAGCCCCCGGCACAACTACCTGCTGAGGAGCCAAGAACGCACTACTTTCAGGCGAGACCTCCACATACACGTACTCCTCCTCAGAGTTCGCCTCCGCCCAAAATGGGCCAGCGTCAGTTCTCTGTCTCTTGACCCTCTTGGAGATGCCTCGGCTTGCTAAATAAAAGGTGCATCAAACAATGTGTCTCGGGACAATCTGATAAAGGAAAGCAACATGCCCATTAAGAGAGGTTAACTATTTACTTGTATTCATTGTATTTTAATCTGT
Source organism: Nicotiana benthamiana (assembly GCA_034376525.1). Classification (NCBI taxonomy): domain Eukaryota; kingdom Viridiplantae; phylum Streptophyta; class Magnoliopsida; order Solanales; family Solanaceae; genus Nicotiana; species Nicotiana benthamiana. Next base: position 55,481,544 of record CM067340.1, on the reverse strand, counting down.
AATTATTTTTTCATATTTTTTAATTCAATTAGTAAATGTATATACATGCCTACATGGACAACTCACAAGATAGTAAATAATTAACCGATTCATTATCTCATCTTTGTCTCTCTTCTTCTCCCTTTCATCTAAGGTTTCATTCTCTTTACATCCACCATAGGTCAGACAATTTCAAGTTAACATGGTATCAGCACGGGAATCTCGATCCTTGTTGTTGTAAGCTTTACTTTAATGGTATTTTTTCTCAAAAACTCTGTCAGTTTTGGTGCTTGTTTGATACTCATAGTGGACCTGGCGATCTTCAATTTTTGCCAATGAAAATTGGGAATTTCTTCATTTCTGGCTTCAGACATCTTATTCCAGTAGGAAGTTTCAATTGCTCAAGGAGTTTCAGCGAGTTTTGTGAGTTCAATCATTTTATAGGGTTTGCGTGTTCTCAAGGTCTTACTTCATCAGGTTTTAGAAGAAGGCTGGCAACATCTTTCTACTCAATATTCTTTGAGATTGTCAAGATTTTGGCTTGCTTGCAACTGATATTTTGTCAACATATATTTTACTTGAAAATTTTGTCTAATCCTACTCGTTTATCTCTAGTCTTTTGTTGTTATTGTGCTCCACATTATGGGTAGCCTCATGGATAACGCTGAACCTTTTTCTACCTCTAACGGGTTTACTTCGTTTACCTTAGACCCTTCTCACCCTTTCTATGTCCATCTATCTGACACTCCTGACAGTCAATTAGTATTTGTGCCATTAAATGTATGTGGTTTTGCTCTTTGGTGTAGTAGTACGTTTACTCCTCTCTCTGCAAAAAATAAACTTAGTATGTTATATGGGAGAGTTTCACAACCGTCCCATGAATCACCATATTTTCCATATTGGGAATGGTGAATGATATATTGAAGGCCCGAATAACAAATTCTGTATTTAGGAAAATAGCCACTAGTGTTATATACTTCAACACTTCCAGGCAAGTCAACAAAGACACTAATACGGGATTTGGTTAGTCGAATGGCTCTAAGTACATCCAAATCTTGAAGGAAATCAGCTCAACCATTCAGGGTTCATCTGATATAGCTCCTGCTTCACTAAGATGGAGAGTTTATGGGATGAATTAAACTCTTCCTATGTAGGGCATGTTTGTTCTTGTGGAACCCTACCTAAATTCATTGAGGATAATGATTATTTCAGTTTCTCAATGATGTAAATGATTCATATTCTACAGTCAAGATGTTATTATGTTGATGAACCCTTTTCCACCCATTTTAAAGCCCAATAGCTCTAGTAACAATGTGAAAGCCAAAGGGAAGCACAATCTATTGAACCAAATTTCTCTAGTGATACAATCTCCTTCCTTGTCTCTCCTACATCCTCCAGCACTAATAGGAACTTTACTCAGAAAGTCAATTTTGAGACTAGGAAGGGTACTACATCTCTTACTTGATAGTACTGCAAGAAACATAGTCACAGTGTAGATAATTGCTACAGACTTCATGGATTTCCACCAGATTTCAAATTCACCAGAAATAAGAAGTATTCCTCATGTGTTCAGGCTGAGAATTCTCCAGTTGTCCCTGGAAACTCTTTTTCACAAATTTCTAACTCCTCAGGATATGGGTTTATCAAGGAACCATACCAACATCTCTTGACCCTTTTTCAACAAGCTCAAATATCTGTTGCTCCTACTTCTGATATTACAAATGTGAACAACTCTACTTTTGCTCACTTTACAGGTTTGTTTAGCAAATATACTATAGTTTCTATGAATTCTCATACATCGGCATCATCAAAATTAGGTGTAAATCCCTAGATTCTAGATACAAATGCCACTAATTACATGACTCTATAACCACCTTCTATTCCATGTGCAACCTTTAACTAAACCTTATATGGTAACTCTACCTATTGGATATAAAGTTAAAGTTATATCAATAGGGTCATTGCATCTTAAACATGATTTAATTTTACTGAATGTCCTTTTTGTATCATCTTTTCATTTTAGTTTGATATATGTCCACAAATTCATATATCAACTTGAGTGTTCAACACTTTTTACTAAATTATTATGTTTTTTACAGGGCTCTTCATGGAGAGGCCATTGGAAATTGGTAAAGCTGCAGACATGCTATACTACCTTTATCCAGATGCAAAATCTATGTCTCATTATTCTTCTTGTAATACTTTAGCTATTTCTAAGTCTGATGCTAGTATTCCTACTTGTAATCAATCTTTCATACTTGTTTCATTGCCAACATCATCTGATAAGTACAGTCAACTTACTCACCCTATCTTGGGTGATTCAACTTGTAATCAACCATCTCTTATAAATAAAATGGACTTATTTTGGCATCAAAGACCGGGGCATATGCCTTTTAATAGAGTGAGATCTATATCATATTTGTTTTATAAGGTATCATCTAAATAGTCTTTTATTTATACTATATGTCCAATGGCCAGGAAACAAAGATTACCTTTCTCTGGCAGTGTTATATATTCTTCTGCCCCTTTTTAGCTAATTCAAATTCATATTTGGGGTCCATACAACACTATAACATATAATGGCGTTAGATACTTTCTAACATTATTTGATGATCATACAAGAGTCACTTGGATTCATCTTCTGTCTTGTAATAGTAATGCCCTCTTTATTCTTAAAGCTTTTGTCAACATGGCTAGGGTACATTTTCAGTCATTCGTTCAAGATTTAAGATCTGATAATGCTTTTGAACTTGGTAGTAGTTCTGAGGTTATTATGTTCTTCTCTAGCCAAGGGATCTTACATCAAACTACAATCCCTCACACTCCTTAACTGAATAGAGTGCTAGAGAAAATATACAATTATTTGTTGAAGACCTCAAGGGAACTTATGTTCCAATTTAATCTTCCCGTCAAATATTGGGGAGGCTTTATAATAACTATCACTTACCTCAGAAATGGAATGCACTTAGCTGTACTTTAGAATGTTTCTCCTTATGAGAAACTCCATCACACTACTCCAACCTATGATCATATGAAGTCTTTTGCTTGCTTATATTTTGCCACTTACCCCAAAATTCTTAGAGATAAGTTCAAATCCAGGTCTATCACTTCTGTTTTTGTGGGGTACCCTTGTGATAAAAAGGGCTACAAACTACTCAACCTTGATAATCATGCCATATTATTCTCAGGGGATGAAGTGTTTCATGAGCATGTTTTTTCTTACAAATCTACTTTCATTCTATGTTTCCTTCCCCCTTAGAATTTATGGATTTTGTGACTCCACCAGCAACCACTACTTCTGTTCCTACTACTAATTCTCCTAATACTTCTCTTCCTAACACTTGTCCTCCTCCTATTGCTCCTTATCCTAACACCTTTTCTCCTCCTAACATCTTGCTAGAGATGTCGATAGGGCGGGGCAGGGCGGGGCGGGTTGAACCTTAACCCGCAAAGATTTCAACCTGTCCCGCCCCGCACAATAGTTTTTCCATTTTCAACCCGCCCCGCCCCACATAAACCCGCTGCGTATAACAATATTTTTCCATTTTTTAGTGAGGAGTAATTCAGTGGCAAATCTTTTTCTAACTTGAGACATCATTCATCTCCTTTCTTTAGATATTTTGTTTTAAAAAAAATTCAGCTTCAGACAGTGAAATGCTAATTAATATACTCACTTTTTCCCTTCTCAATATTTATTTTTGCTTTGAATATAAAATATAGTAGTTAGTGTTTACTTAGAGAGAGACTTTTATATGCACTATTATTACTATTTCTTTCATTATTGATTTTCTTTCACGAGATGATTTTAGCTTTGGCTTTGAAATTTATGATCCTTTAATTTATTTAGCAAAATATTGCAGGCTTCAGACTCTTATATTAATAATATAAATAGTAAGAATACTCAAAAATAAAATGAAACTAACAATTATCCAATACATATTTATTTTGCAAAACTTTTTTTTCTCACAAAAGTACATTGGGGAAATTATATATTTATGGTTCTAGATTATTTTCATAAGATTTGTAGTAATAATTAGTAACCACGTATCAAAAATTGTTTGTTCAAGAACTAAATGTGTAGAAGATAAAACTTTCAGTTGTAAATCCTTAACTTAGCTACTTATTTTGATCTAATACGCAAACTGCAACAGATCTGCAATCGCCCCGCACCTACTTTAAACACATTTTAAAAATCCTCCTATGCCCCGTACCCACATAACATTAAAGCCACCCCACAAAAGCTTAACCCTATCCGCACCCGCACCCGCCACGCCCCATTTCCATTCCTACATCTTGCCCTCTGATTCTCTTACCTCTACTTCAACTTCTTCATCTGCTCCTACAAAACCCTTCATCCTCCTTTAGGTAAATCTACCAGAATTGTACAACAACTAATTTATCTTAAGGATTACCTTTTCTCTTCTGCTCAGTACTCCGATTCTCTTCCAACTTCTTCCAAGGTTTCTTCTAGTGATATCGATGTGCATAAGTCACAGATCTATTAGCCGTCAACATTACATCTTACATTATAAGAGGCAATGCTAAAGGAATTTCAGCACTTCAGACAAATCATACATGGGATATTGTACCTCTATCATCCCACAAGAAGGATATCCTTTATAAGTTTTTGTATAAAATAAAATATAGAGTTGATGGATCCATTGAGTTGTATAAATCCGGGTTGGTGATTAGAGGGGACAAACAAAAAAAAATGAATTGACTTTATTGAGATTTTTTCTCCTGTTGTCAAGCTCACAACCATCAAGTATTTACTCACCCTTGATGTTAAGTGGGGATGGACTGTTTTCCAGTTTGATATGAATAATATTTTTCTCCAGGGTAATCTCCATGACGAAGTTTATATAAAGGTTTCTCCTGGTGTGTATGCCTCTCACGACTCTAGTCCTTTGGTGTGCAGACTCAAGAAGTCTGTTTATGACCTTAGGCACGCTTCCAAACAGTGATTTTTAAAGCGGTCTGAGGCTCTGCATTCCATAGGCTATATCGATAGTATAAATGACTACTCCATCTTTAATTACTAAGACTTCTTCAGGCTCTCAAATAGCATTGGTTGTCTATGCTGATGATATCTTACTAGCTGGTAATGATATTGTGGAGATGGAGTCCTTAAAGTACTTATGCACAGTTTAAAATTAAGGATTTGGAGACAATTTACTACTTTCAGAGTTTCGAGATCTCCCTATATTCTCAAGGATATATCGTATGCCAACAAGTTTCACCATTGTTCTTCTCTCTTAATTTAACTGCCAACATTTCTCCCATTTGATGACTCATTTGGTTCCTTCTATCAAACTTGTGTTAGTTACAGGTGCTCATGTTTCTAACCCCACTTTGTATAGAAGGCTAATTGGGAAGCTCAATTTTATCCAGCACATTAGGCTTGATTTTTCATTATCAGTGCAACATCTACGTCAATTTCTTCAAAATCCACAAGTGCCTCACATGCTAGCTGCTATACATGTGCTTAGATATTTGTTGAATTACCATGCCCAGGATATTCTCCTCTCCAATTCTTCTGATTTCTCTATACAAGCTTATTCAGACTGATTGGGCAGCTTGCTCCATTTCTCATAAGTTAGTGACTAGTTATTACATTACTCTTGGTGGCAACCTTGTCTCTTGGAAGAGTAAGAAATAGCCCTCTATATTTGTGTCTTCAGCTGAGGTTGAGTATAGGGCTCTTTGCAATGTCACAGCTGAAGTCTCCAGTGCTTAATAGTTGGCTGATATTATATTTAAGGCTCTTTCTGGTCCTCTACATCATGGTATTCTCTGAAATCTTGGTGTGTTTTTTCTCTCAAACTTGAGGGGAGGGGGCGGAAGGGAGGGGAGCGGAGGGGAGGGTGTTAACCCAGATGTGTTTCGGGCCCAATTTGATAAAGGAAAGTAGCAGGCCCATTAAGAGAGGCAGTCCATTTACTTGTATTCTTTGTATTTTAGTCTTTTAACTATTTTTTCATATTTTTAACTCAATTAGTACATGTATATACATGCCCCACATGGACAACTAATAAGATAGATTGGTCAATATTGAATTGATGACTCATTGTCTCATCTTCATCTCTCTCTCTCTTCTTTCTTTCATCTAGGGTTTCTTTTTCTTTAAATCTGCCATTGCTCGTACAATTTCAAGCTACCATAAATAAAAGGTTAAGAAAAATATTATAAGTTCTTGAAAATGATGATTGTTGATCCGATTAAATTAATTTAATAAAAGGAGAAACATTATGCTATTGAAGTCCTTAATCATATTACTATATTCAACATAAAATTTAAATCAAATTTATAATTTCCAATACTTTAATTTGATTTTCTATGGTCATTCTTTAGTTTCAACAAGACCATATAACTTTAAAAATCTAGAAGATTTTTGAATTTTTTAAACCTATATATTCTTATGTTTATTAAAAAACACATAAACAGGAATGTCACTTAATTAACAAAACACGTTAATTGTACCCCAGAAGAAATAAATATGACATTCATGTTAAAATGAGAATTACAATTGATTCTTTCAGTCAATATTCTCGTGGATCTTGTAGTGTTTTTCTTGTGTGTCCATGATCAATTCTCGTTATAATTGGAGGTTTCTAATATAAGTTTGATTTGATTAAAAAAAAATATATATATATATATACATATATATATATATATATATATATATATATATATATATATATATATATATATATATATATATATATATATATATATATATATATGTATATATATATATATATATGTATATATATATATATATATATATATATATATATATATATATATATATATATATATATTAAATTCATGAATATTTTTCTAATTTTTTGTCAATGTTTTTGTTTTGGTATATTTATAAGTGTGCTCATAAATGTTCCAAAATAGCTAAAACCGAAATTGCAATTAGTAGTTTCGTGGTAGTAATGTATATAAAGCATATTTCAAAAATTTGATCTTGCCCTCATTCATTTTTCTCTCCAAAAAAATAAAATAAATTAAGGAACATTACGGAATATTACGGAAATATTTAGATTAAAATTAAAATTCAATAAATTAATTAAATTTTTCAGTTAATTTGATAACTTAAATACAATAAACTAATTAAGAAAAGGATTTTCAGACAGATCTTAGTTTTTTCTTCTCTGTATTATCGATTTTTCCTTATTTGATGTGACATTTCTGAATTCTAAATTAAGCATTTTTACACGATTATTTGGTCTAATCCTTTTTTTTAAACCTTTTTTGAAAGTTGAGTTTATTCAGTAGAAGCTAATCTGTCGTCATGCTGCCCTTCCTTTTCTTTGTGACAGCTGTTGATCGTCATGGCTTTTATTGGTTATTTGTATATAATTATTTGTTATATTTATGTTATGAAATAATATAAGAACAAAAACAATAATACAAGAACAAGAACAATAGAGAGAAAAGTAGAGAGAGAGGAGTATTCTTATTGATACTTTTGGGATAGTTTACAATAGAATAGAACCCCTATATTTATAGGGAGGTGGTGACTTAGCCACCAAGTAGTAAACCCTAGAATCTCTCTAAATATAGACATTCACCTTAAATAGAGTTCTATTTATAACACTCCCCCTTGAATGTCTATTCAATAATGTGCCTCGTTAAAACCTTAACTAAAACAAAACCCAATGGGAAAAAGTTTAAAGAAAAGGAAAAAGAGTACACATGTTTGAATATGCGCCTATTGGTTGCCTCGTTAAAAACCTTGCAAGGAAAACTCAGTGGGACAAAAACTTGTAAGGGAAAAAGAGTGCAACGCGCATTAACTCCCCCTGAAAAGAGCATCAATTCACATCCTTGAGCATTTGCATTCCAATCTTGTGCACCATCTTCAAAACGATCTTTTGTAGAGATTTGATAAATAAATCAGCCATATTGATTTGAATAAATATTCCGCACCTTAAAATTATCATTCTAGATAGATATGAACATCTTCATATAATGTCGTGGAATGACTCTTCAATATCTCCATAGAGGTATTCTCGATGCTATCATGCTTATAGTTATAGCAAGATACATATGTACACAAGTTGCACTTAGGATGTGGTACTTCAGGACCAAGAATTGTATATGCTTCAAGCAACTTCAATCATTGACTTTATACTTTCAAGTATTTGAACTACATGTCCAAAACTACATGTCTTTCATATGGAATCAATTCTTCTTGAATTGTATCTCTTCCATTTAGCCAATATTTTGTTTGTATTCGACAAACATAAGATCCTCATCGATATTTAGCGTTATCATAGATGTCGTCGACGAACATTTTATATCGGTTCCAGTAAATTTTCATAAAAACATAACATGGAGATCTCTTCATTCACACATTCAGGTACCTGAATCTCTCATGCGATTTTATGAAGTGTTATGTCATGTGATCTTCTAGATCACTTGCCTCCCCATTATGATCACTTTGATCATTTGCTCATCTTCTATATTAAGAAGTTATTTTTAAACCGATTTGTCTATACGCTTTAAGCGTATCAAAGACTTTGTCCTTCGGGGACTTAGTATGAGCATTTGCAGTGAGAATATAGTTACTTTCTTTGGGTCAGCAAATGCGTATAGCATGCTTTGCAATATGTTGCAATTGAATTATCCTTTTATGAACTTCAGGTTCATATTATGAGATTCGAGGATCTATATGTACAAATGATAATTCATCCCATGTAACCTTTTCTCAAGTGTTTATCATGTCTCCCCCTCATGTTAGGAAAGCTAACTTGTTTCCTCAACTTTGAGAGTCCATCTTTGTGCATTATGGTGTTAATGAAAATATACACCGCACATCAATAATAAGATGGAGTTATTTGGTTCTTGGCCCTGAACCACTTGTGAGGGGAGAATATAATATACTCTCGTATACAACGTATATCAAACTGATATATATAACTTTGTTCTCATAAGAAACAGTTTAGCTATTAAGTGGAGGCACTCAATAATTATCTTGCTAAACCAACTATGATGTAAATCAACTATCAAGATGAACTATCTTGAATAGAAAATCTGGAAATTATGCTCGAAGTTAGATTACTGAGCAATTTACCTCGCAAGCACCGGCCAGGCTGCGGGTTAATAACAATCGCGCATGTAACCATATCATAGATCCATCATATGTGGTATACATGGCAGGTGAATGGGCCCATATTCACCTTTGATATTTCCAAAACTTATGGGATTCAACCCGAACTCTTTAGTTGGTCAATTAATTAATGAGAACAAGTAATATAAGAGAATTCGTAAAGAACTTTCTAGTTCTTTAATATTTACCCATGTGAATTCTCTATTACTGCACATCATACTTAAAATGATATGGCTAACCCGAATGCCAACTGAATAAATTATCAATATTGATAAACTTCAAATTTACACCATGACATGTGCAATTATCAATAAACTTCAAGTTTATTATGATATGAGTTTTTATATCAATAAACGTCCACTTTATTGTGGTATTCTTGTGTAGTACAAGCTGGAGAATAAAGCGGGTAGTTTTTCACATACAGATTATCCCGCTACAAGTTGTAGTAATAGAAGATATCAAATCTTTCCTTTATTTATAGTCTCAATATAATCAATCGCTTTCGCATATACTTTGGAAACTGAATAAGTTTCTTTGAGACTTACTACAACACAATACCTCATTGGTAATCAATTGCGTTTCTCCAACATAGTAATAATTGGCTCTTCTAGAGCTCTCAATTAATTTTGTACTACCACAGATTCATCAACATCCATGTGGTGAATATCTCTTTTAAAGAGAAAGTTATACCATTATGGTGATGGTCAAAGTTATATGCAAGATATGTTTCTTGCATTATCGTTGTCCTTTAATAGTCATATTTCCAAAATATTTTGGCATACAATAGGTACGTGACCAACGATCATTCATGCCATAATAATGACATTATTTTCATATATCATCTCAAACCTCCTTCTAGGGGTGAGAGTGGTATATTCAATACCAATTTCATGTTCATATTCTTCCAATAATGAATATGTATTCGTGAATCAGATGTTGTCACATTCACTGCGGGGATATGTGATTTTGTTATCCTTTTCAAATCTGTAAATGCGTCAGGCATTTGATTTGCTATTCTTAGCAAATGGATAATATTTTGCACCTCTTTTTCACAAATAGAGGTATGTGGATCAAGATGAGATAAAGATGCATTTTTCCACAAAATTTCCCGTTTGGTTTCACCAACTTCTCCCCCTAATTTTGGGAAAAGTGTCTCATCGAATTGACAGTCTGCAAATCGTGCAGTGAACAAATCCCCTGTCGATGTTTCGAGGTAGCGAATAATGGAGGGCGATTCAAACTCAACATATATTTCTAACCTTCTTTGCAAACCCATTTTGGTGCAATATGGCGGTGCTACAGGCACATATACTGCACATCCACAAATTCTTAAGTGGGATATATTAGGTTCATGACCCAAAACTAATTGCAACGGAGAATATTTGTGATAATTCGTCAGTTAGGGACGAACTAGCATTGCTGCATGCAAAATGGCGTGACCCCAAACTGAAGTGGGAAGCCTCGTTTTCATGAGTAAATGAGGTATTCAAGATTATACTCATGTATTGTCTCAATCTGATATCCATTTTGAATGATATCTTTAAAACTCAACAAGTTCCTTTTAGACTTGGAGGAGAACATTGCATTCTCTAAAATGTTGTTCCTTTAGGCAGAGTAATAGTTGCTCTTCCGGAGCCTTTAATCAATTTACTACTACCAGAAATTGTAGTAACATCTGCCTTACACATACTTAAATGAGAGTAATATTTCTTCTCTTTGAATATCGTATGTGTGGTACATGAATCAATTAATCAAAATAGATATACGAACATTAGAATAGACAAATTTAATCCGTTGCTTCATAATTAAACAATATTTTCAAAACCTGCTGAGGTTATTCGAATAACTGAGTTGATATTCGACTATCTTGGGAAGCAGTCATTAGGTTATTCGAATAACTAAACCTGATATTCGACTAACTAGCCTTGCGGAAAAAATCCAGTTTTAATACGAAATATTGGTTAGTCGAATAACTAATTAGTTATTCGACTAACTTAGTAAACAGTCATCAGGTTAGTCGAATATCTGATTTAGATATTCGACTAACTTAGCATGCGGAAATTCAGTTTTAATGCGAAATTTTAGATAATCGACTAACTGTTAGGTTAGTCGATTAACTCTACTGGAAAATAAAAATATCTTTGAAATTTAAGCATATTGAAACATTCTAAAGAACTAATACTAACGTTATATCATAAGCTAACTAATACGAGCTGATACTAATGACTATTAGTTTATTCAAATAAAATCAAACAATTCCATCTTCCTTCATCACAGATCCATCACCAATTAAGTGGTCTATTTTCCCCTCAGGGTGCTCAAAGAAATCTGCCACATCCAGGTGGGTGATGTCAAAATTGTCGTCAGAGACAGAATTGGTTTCAGGGCATTTACTCTTTAGAGATGCTTGATAAAGCTCAACCAAATGTCTTGGTACACGGCAAATTTTCGCCCAGTGCCCTTTTCCACAGCAACGATAATATATAGTTTATGAACTATTGGCTTTTGGATTCTCATCGCATCGTGCTTGTGGCAGAGTGACCAACTTCAGGTTGTCATATCTCTCCTTTAAGCCATTCCACAAGATAGGTGGATCTTTGACTGTGATATATTCAATTTTCAAACCTTCATCAAGGTGATGGCGCAAGAAAATCAAGGCCTTAGCATAGTCTTGGGTGGATGCATTATTTCTGTCTTTAATGGCGTCTCCGGGACCCATTGCATCCAAATGGATTTCAACATCCAACACCCATGTCATATAGTTCTTGCCCGAAATTTCAAGGGCAATGAACTTTCTTTTCATAATGTCAGACATGAAACAAAATTACATCAAGAGCGTGTTCATACTTACGGGCTTTATTAATCACATTCACTTCAGGGAATGGATTATAATCATCTGTATGTGTTATATACAATCTCATGTCAAATATTACTTTCATAAAGTGAAAGATTATTTTGAGAATTTTTTTTATTCTCATTATCACAATGATGACGATTATAATTCCGTCTATTGCCACGTCCACATTCATTGATACCTTCATGGTAATAATTTTGTCTTCTTTCAGACTTATCACATACTGCTACCACATTCTCTAAAGAGAATGGAGCAAATTCAATTGGACGGATTTTGTCTTCTTTTAGACTTATCACATACTGCTACCACATTCTCCAAAGGGAATGGAGCAAATTCAATTGGACGAATTTTTTAAATTCTTTGCCCACAATCATACATGAATTTTATCATGGAAAGGCATAGAAATTTTACCACTTCATGTGAGTGTAATTTCTTACAAACTCCATTAGAGTTATAATCAAACTTTGTTGTCTTTGTTTGTATATGAAATCAAATCGTAGAATTTCAAGAATTTGAAAGTGAAAAGTAAAATACTTACCTTTAAGGTATACCAATAAATGTTGTGATATCAAATATACCTCTTGAGTTTCCATCCCGTTGCATTATTTTATGATGATACCATCTCTTCTATTTTTTCGTATAGAAATTCTCATATGGAGCAGTAGCAATCGTTATTACACTCTTTTGCTTGGAAGTTCACCTTCAAAAAGAAAACAAAAGTAAACAACGAGAAAGAGAAAAATTAAAGAATTTCAGAAACCAAAATATCACAAATCTCGTTTCACTCGAATAGAAAAACCCAAACGACGGAACACGAATTAGAGTGGGTGAATCTGATTGCAACTCGAGATTCTGAGAGCGATAATTGCTGAATATTAAATTCAATTGGTTAGAGACTCGTGCTGATAACATGTTATGAAATAATATAAGAACAAGAACAATAATACAAGAACAAGAACAATAGAGAGAAAAGTAGAGAGAGAGGAGTATTCTTATTGATACTTTTGGGATGGTTTACAATAGAATAGAACCCCTATATTTATAGGGAGGTGGTGACTTAGCCACCAAGTAGTAAACCCTAGAATCTCTCTAAATATAGACATTCACCTTAAATAGAGTTCTATTTATAATATATTCTTATTTTTAACGGAATCAAAAAAATTGCTTTTTGAAATACGAGAAATTTATACAAATATAACATGTCCAACGGTTACAGAATTCACTTTTATAACTAGCAATACAGATTCCATGAACTCGATAGCAAAAGGCTAAACTCATGATTGATTAATTAAACTAATTTTAACTGGAGAACATTGAAATATAAAATAATGAAATAAACAAAGAACGTGCTGAGGTACAGTGGTTAGATGTAAACGCAACGCACATGTTTATCCGTTAGAAACATTTAGTGATAAATGATAGTCAAACACTTCTACCTAATTAATTAATTATACACTTTTACATGATTAAAGAGGTATACTTGAATGTGGTCGAATTTGATCGACCGTGTTCTTGAGTCGGCACGAACGACCGACGAGTATCTATGAACCGACACAGAGGGACGACCCTGGGATAAGAGGAGAAATGACCTCGCGTCATCGTCAGGTCCCGTTATAGTATGTATTTAATTTCGTCATTCAAGCGACTAAGTAGGGATCCTCTATTGGATCCAAGTCTTGTAAATGCGGAAAATTCTGAATAGTGAAACTTTCTACCTGTCTCTATCTATCTATCTATCTATCTATCTATCTATCTATCTATCTCTCTGTCTATCTTTCTCTTTGTCTATCTCACTTTCACTTTATCACTATCATCTCCTTGACTATCAAAATTATCCTGTGGTTTATTATCCTTGATTACGATTTACCTCTTAAGTTTATTTGATTGATTTGCTTAAAAAGTATGTAGCAACTTTTGAGTCAAATAATTTGGCGCCGTCTGTGGGAATTTTGGTAGTCGAAATCATAGTTCTCGCCTAGGATATCAAAAATATCGATCTCCATAAAGGCTAAGGATGGCAGAAAAAGAAGCAAGGTTAAAGAGGATAGCAGATGTCTCAAATAACCTCTTTGACTCCCTCAACGAAGACATTAGAGAAGATACCGAGAATGCAATACCTAGAAACACACCTGAGGGGGAGTTCTCACCAACTTCACTCGAAGATCTGACGATCTTGCGTGAAAGAGGGGCTTCTATCTCCACAACAAAAGAAACACCCCCAACGGTAGCTTCTAGAGGAATGGCTGACGAGCACTCTAAGCAACATGCTCGAAAAATCCTCTCAAGGAAATACCGGAGATTTGCCAGCGGCAGAAATCACCACTGTCATTGGCGAGCCAAGCAATGTACGAACGAACAATACCCGCACCGACATCGATGCGAGTGATGGTGCACTAGCAACCATCCTAAAGAAAATGGAAGAAATGGAGACCGAGAATAAAGTGCTTCGTGACCAAATGAAAGAGCAACAAGAAAGGGTTGATAAGATAAATGTCACCCCTAAGATGCTTCCAAAACGCGATGTGGGAAGGTTTGTCGAACAACCATATAGTGAGGAAGTTGCTCCTCACCCCATTCCGAAAACCTTCAAAATGCCCCCGTACTTGATAATATACGACGGGACCACGGATCTGGAAGATCATCTAATCCATTACGTCACCGATGTAAAGGGCAATGATCTGTCAAAAGACCAAGTGCCATCTGTATTGTTGAAAAAGTTTGGTGAAACTTTGACATGAAGGCCATTAGCATGGTACTCTCAGCTACCAGCACAGTCGATATCAACCTTCGAGGAAATGGCAGACAAATTTTCTACCTCTCATGCAGGAGAAAAGAAGGCCGAAGCTAGGGTAAATGACATCTTCGCCATCAGGCAAACGGCGGGCGAAGGGCTTCGAGACTTCCTAGCCTGATTCAAAAGAGTAAGAATGGGACTGCTGAGTGTGTCAGAAGGAATGGCGGTCTCAGCTTTCCAAAATGGGCTGAACAGAAGCAGATCAAGGCGACCAAGAAGTTGCTCAATACACTCATGAAGTATCCCTCCATCACATGGGAAGATATTCGTAATGCCTACTGAGCTGAAGTAAGAGCAGATGAAGACGGTCTCAACGGTCCAACCCAACGACTAACGTCAGTGCAATCCGAGGTAAGGAGGGATCGACGCAATGGCGGGCGCAGAGATCAACTCCCACATTTCAGCAGAGAAAGGCATCAACCTTATATCAAAACTCCCAATCCACCTCCACCAAGTCACGCAGATGTCGTTCCATGACACGTCACCCCACTTCGAAACGAGAGAGGTATGCCTATATTATTTTCTGCTTATAACTTTTGTGTTTTCCCTTCAGAAATATTGTACGCACTAGAGAAGCTGGGAACGAAGGTGGAATGTCCATAAAATGAAATCAGACCCAAGTGCAAGAAGGTCGAATGTCCTCTACGAATTCCATTAGGAAAGAGGATAGAAGACCGAAGATTACATAGGCTTACGACAAGAGTTGGTAAGATGTTGAACCAAGGATACCTGAAGGAAATACTCAGTAACAAAGGAAGGGCCAATTTTTGCAAGAAGATGCGATCTACCCCAAGGGCCTCCAAAAATACCATCCCCAATGCGCAGCGTACAGATGATCATCGGTGGTGGCGAAGACTCGGCGATCAATCACGTAAACTTCACCACCATACACAAGCTTAAACGCACGATCACTCATGAACGGTATGACAACTTCGAAGACTCTATCACCTTCGATAAGTCTGATGCCAACGATTTCTCTTTCCCCCATTACAATACTTTAGTTATAACATCACGCATTGCTGATACTGATGTGAAAAGAATTATGGTAGATGACAGAAGCGGCGCGTGTATTATCCATCTACGAGTTCTCATGTAAATGAAGCTCGAAGATAAGATAATACCGCATTGCATAACACTAACGGGTTTTAACAATGCAGTAGAGCGGACATCCGGAGAAATATCACTGCCAGTCTTGGTGGGGGGGGGAGTCACGCTGGAAACAAAATTCCACGTCATGAACCAGGAAACAACTTATAATGCCATCATAGGGCGTCGATGGATACATGCCATGAGAGCTGTTCCCTCAAGCTTCTATCAAGTAATCAAGTTTCCCACCCTATGGGAAATATTCAGCATTCGAGGCGAGCCATGCACCGCCCAGGAATGCAACCGGATCGCTCAAGACCACACGCATACCAAACAGTTAAAAGGAGCCAGCGCGAAGGCATAGCAATAAGCCATGTCGAGAATTAAAACCGACCCGCCGGTAGATGTCATCAGAGACCTAGATATCGTAGAAGCTTGCAAAGCGACCGTCAAAATCCTCGATCTGGTCCAGTTGGACGATGCCGACAACACAAAGAAGGCCTATATCGGACATAACTTCTCCAAACCTGCGGGGCACGAACTTCTGAGTTTCTCAAACGCCTACTCCGGCTACAATCAAATCTTAATGGCTGAGGAGGAGCGGGAGAAAATGACCTTCATCACCTACCAAGGGACTTAATGCTATAAAGTGATACCGTTCGGACTCAAGAACGGAGGAGCCACATACCAGAGACTAGTCAACAATATGTTTAAGGAACAACTCAAAAAGACAATGGAGGTTTACATTGATGAGATGTTGTAAAATCGGCAAAGAAAGAGGACCACAACGACCATTTGAAGAAACCTTCGAAATATTGAGGTGGTACGGGATGAAATTGAACCCGAAGAAGTGCACCTTTTGGCATGGACTCAAGAAAGTTCCTAGGTTTCCTTGTGTCGCAACGAGGTATCAAAGTCAACCCGGATAAGATCAAGGCCATAGAAGCCGTACCCAAGGTACTGAACAACAAGAAACAGGTACAGAAACTGAGGGGACGAATAGACACCCTATCGAGGTTTATTTCACGATCCTCGGACAGATGCCACAATTTCTTCAATGTACTGAGAAAGGATCATGGGATACAGTGGAAAGAGGAATGCATTGACGCCCTAAGGAAAGTAAAGGCATATCTATCCTTGCCACCATTACTCGTCAAGGCAAACCCCGACGAGTATCTACTCATATACCTGGTAGTATCTGAAGTCATTGTCAACGTAGTCTTCGTCCGAAAAACTAAAGGTACTCAATCCCCTATTTACTATATCAACAAAACTTTAATAGATGCCGAGACGAGGTACCCACACCTTGAGAAACTAGCTCTGGTGCCGGTCGTAGCTTCATGAAAGCTTAGACCCTATTTTCAATATCATCCCATAAAGGTAATAACAACCTTTCCCCTAAGGAGCATCCTGCATAAACCCGAACTCTCGGGTAGACACCAAGTGGGCCATTGAGCTCAGCGAGCATGACATAACTTATCACCCAAGAACCGCCATAAAGTCGCAGGTGCTTATCGACTTTGTCACCGACTTTAGTATGGAAATATTGCTAGAGGCGGAACAAGAGGCACTTCGTGCCTCCACCCACACCGACCTTTGGACCCTCTATACTCATGGCGCCTCAAATGCCTCGGGATTAGGACTAGGACTCGTCCTCAAATTACCGACAGGCAAAGTAATTTGCCAGTCCATACGATGCCGCGAGATGACTAACAATGAGGCCGAGTATGAGGCTGTGATCGCATAGTTGAAACCAACACTCAAATATGAGGGTTGGTGACTCTTCCTCGACTACGACTCTCAACTCGTCGTAAATCAAGTCACCGGTACTTTCCAAATAAAAGAACAGAGACTGCAAAAGTATCAGTCCGAAATCCATAAGCTGATGCCAGAATTCGACGTCGAGCAGATCCCCCAGAGCATAGAACATCGAGGCAGATGGCCTAGCCAAACTAGCTGCGGCCACTTAGAATATCAATAAGGAAAACGTGGTTACCCTCCTTCATTGAGCCATAGACCACGTCGACGTATTTTCTTTACACTTAACTTGGGACTGGCGTAACCGCCTTGTTTCCTATCTACGGGATAGAACTCTCCCGCATGACAAAAAAGAGGCCAAGAAACTCTAAGTGGAGGCTGCCCGGTATAGCGTGGTAAATCATGACCTATATAAAAGAACGTTTGGCGGTCCCTCACTAAATACCTTGGACCTCATCAAACAAGGCAAGTATTGGAAGAGGTGCACGAGGGTCATTGTGGCGCCCATATAGGGAATCGCGCCCTTGTCCGATGCATCATCTGCATCGATTACTATTGGCCTACCATGAAAAGAAGCAGTAGACTACATTCAGAGATGCGAACAGTATCAAAAGTATGCCTTCATGATACACCAAGCGGGGGAACTCCTCCATTCAGTCAATTCGCCATGGCCCTTCATAAAATGGGGAATGGACATCATCAGTTTGTTGCCAGTGAGACGAGGAAAAGGTACGCTTTCTTTTAGTTTTAACCAACTATTTCTCCAAATGGGTGGAAGCATGTGCATACGCCCAAATACGGGAACAGGAGGTCATCGCCTTTATATGGAAAAATGTTATATGCCATTTTGGCATCCCCAAATAAATCAGCTGTGATAATAGGCCTCAGTTCGTCGGTAGAAAAATAATCGAGTTATTTGAAAAGTGGCACATCAAGCGGATACTCTCCACTCCATATCATCCTGCCGCCAACGGCCAGGCCGAGTCTTCCAATAAGACAATATTAAACATATTGAAAAAGAAGCTCGAGGAAGCAAATAGGCTATGGCGCAAATTACTAACTGAAGTACTGTGGGCATAACGGACCATGCCCAAGTCCAGCACGGGAGAAACGCCATACTCACTGGTCTACGGGACCGATGTAGTTACACCCGCCGAGGTCGGGGAGCCAAGCATGAGATACTCCCATGCCAGTGGGCCAGATGACAACTATATGGGCTGCAAGACCTAGATTAAGTTGAGGAACGAATAGACATGACCCATATAAGAATGATAGCCCAAAAACACCAGGCAGAAAGATACTACAACAAGAAAGCTAAAGTAAAGTTGGTGAAAGTCGGGGACTACATCCTGAAAGCCAAAACATTGGCATTAAAAGACCCGACTGAGGGAAAGTTGGGAACCAACTGGGACGGACCGTATAAAATCAAAGCAGCAGCAAAAAAAGGAGTGTTCCAACTAGAAACAATGGATGGGAAACCGCTCCAAAACAATTGGAATGTTGCCCACCTCAAGTACTTCCACTTTGAAAGGCATCTCCTAAGTCGTACCCTTTTTCCCTCACCCGTGTTTTGTCTGAATCGGGTGTTCTCGGGGAGGTTTTTAATGAGGTGACAAAGGAGATACCAAGCGGATCAAAGTGCAGTTCATCACATCGCCTCGGCATGGTCTCTACACTAATATAATGAAGGGACTACACTAGAAGATCTCCATTGTATGCACAGAAAAACTCCAACACTAGAAATCTCCATTGTATGAATAGAAAATCTCCAACACTAGAAGATCTCTATTGTATGAACAGAAAATCTCCATTGTTGAATAGAAGATATCCATTATATGAACAGAAGATCCCCATTATATGAACGAAAGTTAATCTCCACTGCACAAACAGAAATCTCCACTATACTAGTAGAAGTCTCTCCACTGAACAATCCTAATGGCCAAGGCCATCGACAACATTTCGACCTCGTTCGAACTAGAACAACAGTCAAACAAAGTTTATATTACTGCAAAAATTATTCACATTATCCCTTACGGGCGGGCTATAGTACAACCCAAAGCCAAAAGTATACACAAACAAGTGTACAAAATTAATCCTCGCCCCCTGGAGGATAAACATTTTCATACCACGAATCCGAGTTAATGAGGCTGACATCCTCAGAAGCAGCACCCTACCCATCAGGAGAGTTGGGGTAGTACCCACATAATTCACAGAAGTGCGAGCCTTGCTTGAATTTCCTCCTCCGTCGCCCTTCCCTCAGCATAAAGGTCTCAATACGCATCGAGCCGAGCCTCCGCAAAGACACACATATCATATGCACTATGACACGTACCTCGACCAGGCGAGGGACGAGACGAGGAAGGCTGAGAAAGGTGACCAGCTTCCTCTGACCTCAGAGGAGCGACCTACCTTTGCAATTAATCACTTTACTAGCACTAACACTCAGATCTCCCCTAAGTCCATTAATTTCTGCCGCCCTGGCGTTAAGTTCGGTGGTCAAGTCAGTCACTCTCAACTTCAGGTCGACATTCTCCGCTGCCACCCCACGACTCAGTTTGAGCTCGTCATCTTTCGCACTAAGGATCGCCTCGAATTCGCTGTTGCGGGCTACGACCTTCATCAGTTTGCTATTAGTGTCTCTTAGCTCAGCCCATCTACGCTCTAATTGGGTCTGCCTCTATTTGAGCCCCTCGCAAAACACTTGAAACTCGGGGTCCTGCTGGTAGAGGTCGACCACCGCTCGCTGCTTAGAGTGATATTTCAACATCTTTTTGTAAAGAGTGGTCCTCATATGCTCACGGCGGCCCCTCTCCACCTCCAAAACAAGGGTCTGAAAAGAAAATAGAAATAAGCACACTCCCAGGTCAGCCCTACAATACGCAAAAGGGAGGAAGAAAATGAAAAATACCTTTGAAGCCATGCCGACAACTCTTCGTGAAAGTTCTGCATCATTTACAGCTCTGAGTGTCTCGCTCTCAAGGGCGGCACACAGCAGGGTAAGGGCCGACGCAACCTGCTCACTATTTAGCAGAAAGTTGTAATCCCCCAGAATCACAATGCGAGAGTCAGACCCATCCGTCGTCATTTCCACGTAGGTATGACCACCCATAAACTCATCTATATCCTCCTGGGCGATGTCAGAGTCCGATTCATCAGCTTCCTTGTTAGGTACTCCGACATTAGTCGACGAGCCCCCCCCCCCCCCCCATGGCATGAACCGAACTAGTACCAGGAGTGGCACTCCTCTGCTGAGCCGACCAGCCCAATAGAATGGCGTCGACCATGAATCCAGGTCTTGGCATCGTTCAAGGTGACCCACTTCCATCAACTTCGGAGGCCACCCCTTGCTCATCTCCATCCTCCTTCTTTTTGTTTCCAATGGCTCTTCGTCATTGGAAGATTTGTCCACGGGTTATGGGGTTGGTGCCAACAATGTCGACTCCTCCATAATTGCAGCCGCGAACGTGACCCCCTTTAAAGGAGCTAGAGGGAGACCCTTCGGATAGACTCGCATAATATATCACGAGCAGCCAAGGCAGTGTCAGG
The DNA here is from genome assembly GCA_034376525.1 of Nicotiana benthamiana. Classification (NCBI taxonomy): domain Eukaryota; kingdom Viridiplantae; phylum Streptophyta; class Magnoliopsida; order Solanales; family Solanaceae; genus Nicotiana; species Nicotiana benthamiana. The sequence continues at coordinate 55,460,403 of CM067340.1, read as the reverse complement.
TCTCATGAAAGTAGGGACTGGCGCCCTCCTCCTAGATGCACCTCGACCTATTGTCATTAAATTATACAAGTGAGCAGGATTGCATAAACCTACAGGACAAAAATTAGAAGTCTACTCGAAGAGACTTTTGGGCCATAATACCACATGAAGACAAGACAAGTGCGGGTCTCTTTCGCGTAAGGTAACAGGCCGGCAATCCATTTCCCGAGACCAATGATGAGCTGGTGCTAACGATCCATGGCTGCAATATAAGAATTAGAATTGCAGCGATAACAGGAAACAAGGAACTTCACAAATCGCAATAATTACGTGATGAGTTCTACCTCTCTGCAATGCAGGATGAGTTCTAACGAAGAAATATTTACGCTAGAATCCACGGCTTGCTCGGTCATCAGTTCCAACGACCAAGCCCTTCGTACCATGGATTCTCAGATATACCATGGTCCCTCTCAGATAACCGGCAGTGAACAATTGTAAGAGGTGATGATCTGAGACGTCACATCCAAAAAACTCCGCATATTTGGTCAGTAATAGAATCACTTTTAGTGTATATAACATAAGTTGAGCCGGGAAGATGTCATAGAATCGGAAAAACTCCTCCTACAAAGGAAAGAGAGGAAGGACATAGCCAATCATAAAGGGTATCCATAAAAGGCACTGTACCCTGGCCTATGAACATCCATGTGATCTCTCCCTGCCGAAATCATCTCTATGTGGGAAGGTATACCGTACTTAATGTGGAGATCGTCTAACTGATTCTGTTGTTATTCGGAAAGCATCGGAGTCGGAGTGGAAGAATCCTTGTTGAAATTATTTCGAAACGAAGGATGCTTTAGTAACAACGCTTCCATCGTAAGAGGACTGATATCCTTTTCCTCCTCCATCTTTCCGCCATCGGAAGGGGGTGGCGCATTCGATCGAACAGCCGCCAAAACCCTATCGTCATATTGGCGAGGTTTAGATATGATTTTTGCTCAAGAGAGTTGCACACAACGAAATAAAGAAAGAAAAAATCCTCGGACAAAGGAAAGAACACTGGGATGGGAAAATCTAAAATTAGAATGTTGGAACACACTTACAAATTATCAAAGTTTGAACTATGTTGAATCATTCCCATATTTATAGGGTTAGGTGGTGCCGAAATCGAGGCGGCAGATTTCGAATCAGTGCGGGAAACCAAGCGTCAGAGCGTCTAATTTTCTGCCTCGAGAATATGCATAATGATGACCCATGTGGGCGCTGACGTCATCTAGAGAAGTGTTGTATTTCGACGCTCTGATAGCCATAAATACCGCTTCCTACTAGTCATATTGTGACCTATTGACGAGTCAAACTCTCCCTGAATGGAGGCATCTATTCCGCCCATCGAGGATGCATTTCGCTGCGACTTCGTCGAGCGGAGGGACTAACTGTATGGTGTCGAATTTGACCGACCACGTACATTTCGCTTTGCAATTTAACTTTATTATATTTGGTAGTTGTAAAGTCGACAAGGTTATAGGAAAAAATTATTAACCCTACACATCAGAGTAGTGGATCTCATTGACTCCAATTTTAATGTCGCACATACATTTCACTGCAACAACTTGACAACATGCCAAATGTGAAATGATTTTTGGTAAAAATAAAGGCAACAAATATTTGTAAAGAAACGTTGACAATAACTTGCACCACTCAATATTATATATATTTCATTTAAAAATGAAAACTATTTTTTAAACTAGGATTAAATTTCTTTAAAAAGTAGAGTACAACTCAATTGGTGAGGTGCATGCCCTAAGTTCCACTTCCAATCAGAATAGTTGGGTTAGGCAGGCCAAGTTCAAGTCAAAACTGACGGGCCGAAGAAAAATAATGTAGTTTATATTCATTCATTCATTGGTTACTCCTCTTTGTTCATCTCTTTCTTCATTTCGATTTCGTTAGGTCACAACTAACAAGATTGAATAGCCTATAAGGAAATTTTTTATTTTATTTTATTTGCTTTCTCTTTATATGGAGCTTGCATATTAAGCATGTTTGCTCAAAAGTTATCATGTACTTTATAAGTGTGAAACAATACAAATTAATCGAAGAAAAATCATAGCAAACTGTAATAATCCAATGAACCAAATGAAAGAAATGAAAATGAATACTCAGAATTAGGGAAAGAAATATTAGAAGCTTTTATTGATGATATTGAGTTGGTCTGCCTCTCCATGGAGAGGTTCAGAGCCTTACAATGGTATTTTCCTTTCCCACAACATGGCTTTCATTCTCTCTTTTATCTCTCTCGTGAATAGTGGCGAATAAGAAGCCCCCATTTTAGGGTTCCCTCTTTTAATATTTATAGATGTGAGCTTCATGTGCTACTAATAAGTGGCCGTGAATACGTTGTGGATTCGCCCTCATGATGGTCAGTGGGTCATTGCCTTACAAGTCGTTTATCAGATAACAGTTAAGTATTATTGGCTTAAATGGTCATACTACTTATTAATTACGAATTAACCCAAAAACGGGATTAGTCTCGTTAATTGTCGCGGGGTCAGACTCTGACCCATACAGTTAGTCCCTCCGCTTATTGAGGTCGTGCCCTGGTGCCGATCTTGATGAGCAAACTTCGTCAACTGTAGTTCAAGAAATTCGGGGAGGGAGGTCAACTGTTGCTTCGGTCGAGGCCGAATTCTCTTTGGCGATTATTCTTAACCTTAATACTGTCGACGGCCTTAGCCGTTTACATACTGAAATTGGCCTTAACCTAAATATTGTCGAAGACCTTAGCCATTTACACAATGGAGATGGCCTTAGCCTTAATACTGTCGATGGCCTTAGCCATTTACACAATGCATATGGCCTTAACTTGAATACTGTCGACGGCCATAGCCGACTAGACAATAGAGATGGCCTTGTAGAGTGTTAGTGTTTTGTTATGTGTTGGGTCGTTGTTCGATCGAGGTCGGACTCTCCTATTTGGAGAAGGCATTTAGCCTTTATATCAATTCGTGTGAATTCATGTTGTATTGTGCTTTGAAGCTTACGTCCACTTGGAGACTGGTAGTATGATGTACGGCCGAGAAGTGCGGGAATGCGCTTGGCGCGCTTTTGGCGCCGTCCAAAGTTTCCAGGGCGTATATAACATCCCCTCAGAGTACACAGGTGAGGCGCCGGCTAGCAACTGAAAAGTTGCTCCACGAAGCATGTCAAAATGACGCATGTTTCCGTAAAGAGCGAACCATTTTGCGATTGGTCATGTAGTTAATGATGGCTATTGGGGTTCGTGAAAGCGACTTGTGTGATTATAAATAAAGGGTTGAGACATTTATTTCTCACAATCACATTGTTGGTATGAGAGAGATTTTTAAGAAACTCTTCTTCTTGCTATTTCATCTTCTTCCTCGTTCTTTGATTGCTACAGCTTCCATCTTGCCCACAAAATATTACCTTGTTCTTGTCAGTGAATCAGTGATGGAAGGCATTTCTTCTCAAAATGTTCTCCTGGCAAATTTTCCGGTGGTTGAGGGACCATCTCCGGTAATGGGAAGTGCAGGACCGGCAGAGATCGATGAAACTCCGTCGATTAATGAGATATTGTCTCTACTCGGAGGCTTGATAATTGACTTCACCGATTATGGTGAAGAGGATCGGGTGGATGAAGCCCCATTAATGGGGGGAAGTTGGGATGGCACAACTACGATAACAGTGGGAGATCCCCAGTTATGCTGACATTCTTCTCGCTCGGAGCAAGGAGAGGGTACACACCGACCGCAGGGGGTACTGCATCTTCTACGCCATGCCCAGTTATGCTGCATCCCTTTAAGTTGGGATTCAATATTCCGCTCCCCATGCTGGTAGTTGACTTTTTCCGCTATTACGGGGTGTGCCCCGGTCAACTTGCTCCTTCCCTTTATAAACTATTGGCGATGTTCATTAAGTACGCGGAACTGGCCAGTAGGGAGGTTATGCTGCAGCACATGCTCAGTCTTTACGCTCTCAGATGGTACGCGGTACCATGATTCGAGAACCTCCTCGTGGGTCGAGGGGTCTTACCGTAGAGTTGGACGATGAGGCTGGGCTTCGTCCTTTTGAGTATTTCTTCTATATCAAGACTAATCACTTAGTGGCGTCCCTACCTGGGTTCCAAGAGACTTGGAACTATGCACGTAAGCTTTTTTAATCGTCGAATTCTCTTTTTTGCCCCTATTTACATCTTGCCCCCGTAAGCGATAATTTGTGTGAAACTTTGTAGCTGAAAGGTCATCGCCAACTCCGCTAGCTAGGATACGTGAGTGGGTAGAATGTCACGACCCAAATTCCACACCCGGTCATGATGGTGCCTCTCGTGAAGACAAGGCGAGCCAACAACCCCAAATCCTCTTTAAGCAGTTAATCAACTATATGAAAGATCGAATCTAAATTTATCACATTAATTAATATGAATACGAATACAACCCGACCGGGGTGTCTCAAGTCACGAGCATCTAAAGAGTAGGAACACTACTACTGGACCAACTATGAATAAATATACAAGGCAGAACCGGAATACAAGGATGGAGTGCAGCGCCGCAAACGCGGGCGGTCACCTTGCTCAACTACCAGATTATGGCCTTCGATCCTGCTAATGATCCGCTATCGGGTGAACAATACTTGCAACTGCACGCAAGGTGCAGGGAGTAAAGTGAGTACTTCCAACTTAATGGTAATAAGAGAGAATAATATCTGAGCGATAAGAAAATACGTATGAGCACACCAAACTGCTATAAAGACAGAACATACCTTTTTGAGAAAATCGGGATATTGTGAAAATCCCTTTAAAAAACCCCAAGTTCAGTTCAAAAATCTCTTTTGAAAATATGCTTTTTCAACAATTTCAAAGGTAATTTCAATGAGTAGTAAATAGTCAGAAACCTGCCCCTCGGGCTCAATATCAACTCACAATATCCAACATCATCCTCTCGGGCTCAGCACTCCTTAACATATAACACCAGGGTATCTGGTCAACAAGGCAAGTAACAGTATGTATGCCAATGATATATGAGTGCTAAATGTCGTGCCACGTAGTACAAATAGGAGTAATGCATGAATGCAATGCAATGCACATGAATACGCAGCGGTGTGCAGCCCGAGCCAACCATGCATATGTTTTAATGTCGATGGCGCTCACTGTGGGGGTTCAGACTCCGGAGGGGCTCCATCAGCCCAAACGCAATATCATACAGTGCCAATAGTTACCACTGTTTCCATTACAATATACCAAGCCAATAGTTACCATTGTTTCTATTTCCATACACGGTGTCAATAATTACCACCGTTTCCATGATATAATATGCAGTCCAGAAAATAATGAGATAATGATCGTCGGCCCGAAATATCATTAAAAATCATTTGTGTTTTCAAAACGTTGGATTATGGCTGACTTTACAAAAATAGTGTTAAAACCGTGGACTAAATGCAAATAGTATGCAAATCATGCTAACTCTAAAATATCAATCCCTAGAAGATTCTACAAGTCGGCACAAGGCCCCAAACATGGCATCAAGCCCAGATAACATCAATATAGGGTGCGAAGCAATCGCCAGTATAGTATAATTCATCCCTCGGGCTGAACCGAGTCACAATTTCCACATATATGACCCCGCACTAGCCATGGAGTACGTGCCTCGCCTCATATAGCATCACGATGATATACTGAGGTTTTCAAACAATCGGCAATAAGCCCCAAGTATGGAAATGAGCCCAAGTCATGATGATAACGACAAAACATTTGTAATTTAGCGATAAATACAAACAACCGGGACGGACCAAGTCATAATCCCCAACGGTGCTCTACCCCACGCTCAGGTCAAGTGTGCAAGTCATATATACATCACTAGGATGTGCAAATCCGGGGTTTCAAACCCTCAAGATATCATTCCCAAATATTACTCGCCTCGAACTGGTGAAATCTCAAGCTCGTGACGCCTTTGACCCTCAAATCAGACTCCACGCGTGTCAAATCTAGCAAAAAACCGAGAAAATATATCACAATATGCCAATGGGACAATACCCAATCGAAAACAATCGAGAAATGACAAGAATCTTGAAACTAGCAAAACCCGAGCCCCGGTTCCGCTTCTTGAAAAATTACGAAACTTACAATTTCAGAATCCTCGTCTCGCCACGAGTCCATACATATCAACTTCATCAAAATCAGAGTTCAATTGCTCCTCCAAATCCTCAAATTTTCATTTGAAATTTAAAGCCCTAGTTCATCAACGTTTACACCCAATTTCAGAGAATTAGTGGTTGATTCTTCAATAAAATGACGTATTAAGGTCACGATACTTACCTCCAATCACTTCTCTTGGAATCCCTCTTCAATTCGCACTCCCAAGCTCCATAATCGCTCAACAATGGAGGAAAATAACATAGGCTCGCGGATGAAATGTTTATAAAAACCCTTATGACGCCCAGCTTTAACCCTACGCGTCCGCGGCTCCTCCCTCGCGATCGCGATGCACATCAAGACTCTCTCTCACGCGATCGCGGAATCACCATCGCGAACACGATGCATTAACTAAAATGGGCTCCATGCCCTCTTACGCGAACACAACAACAACAACGCGATCGTGTTCAACGATATTCCAAAACTACGCGATCGCAACCTCTCCCTCGCGAGCGGGAAGGCAAACAATCCCAGGCCCACCCGAATACGGTAGCCTTCATGTGAACGCGATGCCCAAGAATTCCAGGCCGTCAAATTACTCTACGCGATCGCGTTACTCCTCATGCGATCGCGATGCTTTATGGTGTGCAACATATGACATCAAACATCTGACCTCTCCCTAGGCCAAAACTATTCCGTTTGAACACTCAAAATCACCCTGAGGCCCCCACGACCTCAACCAAAGACACCGACATATCCCGAAATATCATACAAACTTGTTCCAATCATAAAAACATGTACAACAACACAAGAAACATCAAATCACGACAGATTCAAGCTTAAATTTTCTTAAAACTTCTGAAACTCATATTCGATCAAAAACCCGACTTAACGACATCCGAATGACCTGAAGATTTGCAGACATATCGAAAATCACCTAACAAAGCTACTGCAATTCTCGAAATTCCATTCCGACCCTCGGATCAAAATCTCACCTACCAACCTGAATTCGTCAAAATTCAAAGTTTGCCAATTCAAGCCTAATTCTACACCGGACCTCCAAATTCAATTCCGATCGCACTCCTAAGACACAAATCATCCCCCGAAGCTAACCGAAAAATCAGAAATCATATACGAGCCCTCCAACTAACAAGTCAACTTCCAATTGACTTTTACCAAAACAAGCTTTCTTCTAAGAAGCCAAATTCCTTATTTCCAACCAAAACCAATTCAGTTACACCCGATCGACTCCAATACTTATATTGAACATGAAGCAACACAATAAGGGGGAAACAGAGCAGTAACACATAGGACGACGAGTCAGGTCGTCACATCCTCCCCAACCTAAACAAACGCTCGTCCTTGAGCGTGCCCAGAGTTGTACTAGAAGCAACCCAATAGCTGAATGACCATACCAAGCACATACCCGGGGTGATCCCAGGTCACCCAAACTCACGTACCGATAACACAACACGGCTAAAATTTCACAATCCATCTGGCCCATAAATCGTAGAACCAAACTGCAGGTCCCGAAAAATCATACACAAGATCAGAACCTCACATCTATTCTCAGAATTAACCCGAACCAGCTGTAACACCCACACCTGCAACCTCAGGTGAATTCATACAATATGTCACACATTCCAACACTCGGAACGATAGCCTCTATTTACAGCAGTTGCGCACAATAACCAAATACTGATAGAAAGCCCTTTATATTAGCTAAAGTCTTATCCCAACACCTCCATATACTGCCAACGGCAAATGAAACACGCGATCAACCGAACCCATCTCTTAGATCAACCATTCATGAGTCTGTTTCCTTTCTGACTGATACTACAACAGATTTCGGAGCCAACCCTCGATATTACCTTTTTAACAAGCTGAAATCAATATGCTCGTACTCATTAATGACTCCAACTATCACCTTAACTACACACGACCCTCTGGTGATATGACATCTCAATACCGGTCTAAGCCCCAACGTGCTCAACACAGGCACCAACAAGAAATGATCTGAACACACTCGAACAATGACAACTGACTCAACGAAAGAGCTGAAATTCAAATTCCTTTGTACGATCACAACACAGAACTGAGATCCCATATCACATCATAGAAATAGATTACATGAATCCTCCTCGAAGGTCATAACATCATGTGATCTTGCCACATCGCGCGATTCCATCCAAACACTATTACCCATGAAGCACCTCAAGTCACCATGCTCAACACAGACAGCCACGCACAGATTGAGGTCTGAAACCAAGCAATCCATCACACTCACGGTGAAGCAAGTCATATACACTATTCATTCCTGAAAGGACGCAACCGACGCGCTATTCGCCGACCAACACACAATACAGACTTTCCTCAGAAACTAGGAAGTAAGGCATGCAAAGTAACATATAGGAAAACTATTCTCCACATCACACTGTTGCGGTGCGCAACCCGCTCCAGATAACATATCCGTGGCGGCGTGCCACCTGATCCATATACCATACCCATGGCGGCGTGCCACCCGATCCTGCACATATATCTCACAAAAGGAGATGCACATCGAGTCAAATTTGCTCATTACAATAAACACATATAGCCTCATGCCCGGCCGCAAGAAACGCATCAAAAAAATCCCTCAATACTGGAACTGAATCAATGGTAGAAACCTCTGCACTAACATCCGCCACTAAGGCCCAATTAACAAAACAATATTTGACAATCGTCCGCTGGTCTTTGGAATAATACTACTCAGCTAGAACAATAATCCGATGCACCTTACCACGCAACCTGTGGCCTTTTCCGACATAGCCCATAACACATTAGTCTACACAACCTGACATTGGAACAACTAGTCTGCAATATAATATCATAACCCAAATTTAACATATGAAGCAAAGAAAAATCCACTCGGACCTCCAGTTCCCAACAACTTCAAGATGATGTCAATACACACGACCCACAACCACCGCATGGTCGGATCACGATAACTTCTAGTCTCCAACTCATATAACGCATGAATCACTATGCCTGATCCCACACTCCGCCGTACAAATACATAACACACATCAAGTATTCATTCATACCACGAAAGATATTTCAAATTTCTTGTGCCGTCAACAAACTCAAATATCTGCAGTCGGTCCAACAAGAAAATGTCGCAATACTACTGACGTATCATAAATTTACATCACCTTAATCATCTGAAGAATCGATTCTTTACTCACCTAAAGTTTTCCATGCTGCTCAAGAATTTAATGATTTCCCATTATGAACTGAACCAAAGTCTTGAACACGCAATTCTCAATTCTCCATATCATAACACACAGACCATACCACACTAGGATAACATGCCCACTTTCAAACCACGGTGAAACACATCAAGAACTCTTTCTCCCAATTCCAGTGCACAAGCTAAACTGCCAGGACTAAGTCCTTCTATTAAGATTAAGTTAAGCAAACTGTCAACATTTAAAAGCTTTGCTGCACAACACCTGTAACACTCATTACCTCGAACACATACAAAGGATTAATCATATTCTTATCATACCGACTTAGTTTATTATCAAGCTATTCCATTTATCTAATTTCCTTCCCAATTCATCTTTGATTTGATATTCTCCTTTACTGTAGCACCACAATACCTCGACCTAGGTTACCACACGAGACTCGAACATAAAACCATACTGTCTAAGACCCATAGGCCACTCAATACCCTCTCAGACGTTTCCCAAAGATACCACATTCCAGAATGCTTTACCTTGAAGAACTTCCTCCGAATCTGAATTCGTTACCATTACCTTCCAAATACGCATACGTAGAATCCCATGATTAACAAAAAATATGACAGGTCTTGATCTTTTCTAATGAAAACACAGTCTCTAGACACATACAAAAACTTAAGACACCTTATTGTTACATGCAAAATCTTGGACACAATAAAACCAATCTCGAGAGTCATTCACTCTTGAGCAACCAAAATTTACATGCCTTAACGGACAGAACCACTCGTGCCTTATTAGTACTCTGACATCGCAGAACATGATCTCATACAGATATAAGCAACCATTTTCCTTCCCTATACACTGAGCATTCTTTACCAACAACAGTTTCAAACATCCTTGTATTTCTTCACATCTACGAAGCACCATATATCCCTTATCAAAATTTTTCTTCACACGCACCATTCTCGGCTCAATTCCAATGACCAGACCTGATCCTCCAACATACCTTGAAATAGAACCAATCATAACATACAACAATGCAATCAGCTAATCCATAGCAACCTCCCCGACTTGGCTCGAAGACATATACCAGGACACGCTCAATAATCGTAATACTTTTACTCTAATGAAATCACAACATTATAGAGAGAATTAAACTCAAGTCATTTATAATTTTGTGAATACACAGATCATCTAGCACTGACATTCTCTGCAAACCTCGCATTCATTTACACATCATCCGAGTCCACTTTCTTAAGCGTCCCAATACTTCAAAATACAACGTATACCTTCCACCATCATATATGTAATGCACAGCCATTTAGTATTTCCTGAGTCTATACTCATACTGCCACCTGGAATGTACTTTACTTGCCAACTAAGAGACATAAAATATTCTTCACGCGCCCATAACTCCGACTACACATAAAAGCACAATATGTGTCGAACACTTGACAACTTGTCTATTATTCAACAGACTCTTTTGTCCCTACCAAGATCACATAGATACACCCCACGATACTAATATACTCATCACATGGACATCCAGCCGCCATTTCGGCTAATAAAAACAACACTGAATATATAAGTTCGAAACACTTGCTCACTCAATCAGCACCTCGGTTCTCAAACAATAGGCAATTATCCGGCCTCGAGTCCTCTAGATTGGCCCAACATGAACTTACGGAGATTACCTCTCGCCCCTCGATCGCGGAATCACAATCCATTTAGGCACATATACTATTGAGCGCTCACGTGCGCATACCAGCGTGTGGAAGGAATTTCAAGAGTTATATCTTAGGCTGAATCAAGTACGAACAATAAGAATTCCAATGATGGGAAGTTTTCCTAAAGGTTTTGCAACGTCTCAAGGATAAATACAAACGTCTTCGTACCGATCCGCGAGACTCTACTAACCCTCCTCATGACTCGTGAGACCTAGTAACCTAGGCTCTGATACCAACTAGTCACGACCCAAATTCCACACCTGGTCGTGATGGCGCCTCTCGTGAAGACAAGGACAGCCAACAACCCCAAATCCACTTTATGCAATTAATCAGCTATATGACAGATCGAATCTAAATTTATGACATTAATTAATATGAATACCAATACAACCCGACCGGGGTGTCACAAGTCACGAGCATCTAAAGAGTAGGAACACTACTACTGGACCAACAATGTATAAATATACAAGGCAAAACCAGAATACAAGGATGGAGTGCGGCGCCACGAACGCGGTCGGTCACCTTGCTCAACTACCAGATTATGGCCTTCGATCCTTCTAATGACCCGCTATCGGGTGAACAATACTTGCAATTGCACGCAAGGTGCAGGGAGTAAAGTGAGTACTTCCAACTCAATGGTAATAAGAAAGAATAATATCTGAGCGATAAGAAAATACCTATGAGCACACCAAACTGCTATAAAGACAGAACATACCTTTTTGAGAAAACCGAGATACTGTGAAAATCCCTTTAGAAAACCCCAAGTTTAGTTCAAAAATCTCTTTTGAAAATATGCTTTTTCAACATTTCAAAGGTAATTTCAACAAGTAGGAAATAGTCAGAAACTTTTCCCTCGGGCTCAATATCAACTCACAATATCCAACATCATCCTCTCGGGCTCAACACTTCTTAACATATAACACCAGGGTATCTGGTCAACAAGGCAAGTAACAGTATGTATGCCAATGATATATGAGTGCTAAATGTCGTGCCACGTAGTACAAATAAGAGTAATGCATGAATGCAATGCAATGCACATGAATACGCATCGGCGTGCAGCCCGAGCCAACCATGCATATGATTTAACGTTGACGGCGCTCACTGTGGGGGTTCAGACTCTAGAGGGGCTCATTCAACCCTAGCGCAATATCATACAGTGCCAATAGTTACCACTGTTTCCATTACAATATATTGTGACAATAGTTACCACTGTTTTTATTTCAATACACGGTGTCAATAATTACCACCGTTTCCATGATATAATATGCAGTCCAGAAAATAATGAGATAAAGATCGTCAGCCCGAAAAATCATTAAAAATCATTTGTGTTTTCAAAACGTAGGATTATGGATGACTTTACAAAAATAGTATTAAAACCTTGGACTAAATGCAAATAGTATGCAAATCATGCTAACTCTGAAATATCAATCCCTAGAGGATTCTACAAGTCGGCACAAAGCCCCAATCATGGCATCAAGCCCAGATAACATCAATATAGGGTGCGAAGCAATCGCCAATATAGTACAATTCATCCCTCGGATTTAATCGAGTCACAATTTCCACATATATGACCCCGCACTAGCCAAGGAATACATGTCTCGCCTCATATAGTATCACAATGATATATTGGGGTTTTCAAACAATCGGCAATAAGCCCCAAGTATGGCAATGAGCCTAAGTCATGATGATAACGACAAAATATTTATAATTTAGCGGTAAAAACCAAAAACCGGGACGAACCAAGTCACAGTCCCCGATGGTGCTCTACCCCACGGTCAGGTCCAGCGTGCAAGTCACCATATACAGCACTAGGATGTGCAAATCTGGGGTTTCAAACCCTCAAGATATCATTCGAAAATATTATTCACCTCGAACCGGCGAAATCTCAAGCTCACGGCGCCTTTGCCCCTCAAATCGGCCTCCACGCGCGCCGAATCTCGCCAAAAACAGAACGAATACGTCAATATATGCAATTGGACAATACCCAATCGAAAACAATTGAGAAATAGCAAGAATCTCGAAACTAGCAAAACTCGAGCCCCAAGCCCTTCTCGAAAAATTACGAAACTAATATTTTCAAAATTCTCGTCTCGCCATGAGTCCGTACATATAAACTTCATCAAAATCGGAGTCCAAATGCTCCTCCAAATCTCCAAATTTTCACTTGCAATTTCAAGCCCTAGTTCATCAATGTTTACACCCAATTTCAAAGAATTAATGTTGATTCTTCAATAAAATAATGTATTAAGGCCACGAGACTTACCTCCAATCACTCCTCTTTGAATCTCTCTTCAATTAGCTCTCCCAAGCTCCAAAATTGCTCAAAAAAGGAGGAAAATAACATACGCTCGCGGATGAAATGTTTATATAAACCCTTCTGACGCCCAGCTTTAACCCTACGCGATCGTGGCTCGTCCCTCGCGATCGCGATGCACATCAAGACTCCCTCTCACGCGATTGCGGAATCACCATGGCGAACGCGATGCATTAACTGAACTGGGCTCCCAGGCCCTGTTACGTGAACGCGACAACCACAACGCGATGAACGATATTCCACAACTATGCGATCACGGCCTCTCCCTCGCGAACGCGAAGGCAAACAATCTCAGGCCTACGCGAATACGGTATCCTTCATGCGAACGCGATGCACAAGAATTCCAGGCCCTCAAATTAGTCTACGCGGTCGCGTTACTCCTCACGCGATCGCAGTCAATAAAGGCTCAGAAGCAACCCAAAATATATGTATACATACAGAAAGAAAATAGAGATAGAGAATTGAATATAACACTAACTAAAGCGTATACTTTAATTTGAATTTAAGAAATAAGTAAAAATAATACCCAAAATATTATTGATAATTTCAAAATAATAAATGTATTCAGAGAACTCGAATAAAAGTCTAAAAGATATATAATTTTTTTGTTCTTAATTATTGATTGTATGATTTGATGTACTCGAACAATTCAGATCGATCATACTTTCGCTTATTCTTTAATTAATAATATAAGTATCATAAGTAATTTTAATAATTAATTTCAATCTATTAATAAATTACAAACCAAAATCTTGATCTATTAATAAAGTTTTCCAACCGATTAAGTATTAGTTGGCAAGTTTACTAACAGATACCATTCAGTTGGTAATTTACAAACGCATTTTAAATTAGTTGGTAAAATTAGCAACAAAATCTTTCGGTTGGTAAATAATTAGTTGGTAATTCGTTACTAATCTGTTAATAAATAATACTTCATTTTTTACACCATATTTAGCAACGGATATGTAGTCCGTTGGTAAAATTACCAACGAAAAATATTTGTTGGTAACATTTGAGTTGGTAATCCATTAGTACGCAGTTGCTATATTAGCCGCCTATTTTTCCACCCATATTTACCAACTAAATTATTTAGTTAGTAACATTTTGGTTGGCAATTCTTTAGGAATCTGGTACTAAATTCTGAAATATAAATTAGTTACCATTTGGTTAGCAATTTGTTGCTAATACACCAATAAATTCGGGTCGTTGGTAAAATCCGTTAACAATTGAAATTTTTTTTGTAGTGAATGAGAAATTATTGTCATGTGAAATCTCATTGGACATTTCATATTGTTATGGGCTTCAATAGGGTTCTTGATGCCTGCTGAAGTACTCACTAATATGTACTAATTCTTAATATAATCAAACATTAAAAAAGAATTAATTCTTGCATAATAATCACTATGTTACTAATTTTGATATAACTAATACCTTACATTACCTATCTCTGATACCAAAGATAGAGAAATTATAGCCAAGAGGAATTGAACTAGCAACCAAACAAAGATTTTGAATCCCATTGATCATTAATCTGTGCTTTTAGGTTGTTTCAACATGATTCAAAATATAATATATATAGGTACACACTGATTTTGCCTAATATATATAGTGTAATTTTCCGGCGAAGGAGGTTCGAGTGAATACCCTTCCGTCACCCTAAATTTGCCCCTGGTCCGTATGAAGTTTGTTGTTCCCTCCGTTTTAAAAAAATGAAATTTTTACTATTTGGAGAGTGAAACGTGATTTTCTTTGACCATATTTTATGCGAATAATTTAAAAAAAAAATTAAAGTGTTAACTATTATGACTCATAAAACTTTATGTAGTTCCTAACGATATAAACTTTATTTCAGAAAATTTAAAAAATATATGTCCCAATTTCACAATGAAAATTAGTCAATTTGATCAAGTACTCTTAAATAGTTCAAACAAAGGGAAATGAAGGCACAATAAGCAATATCAATGATCGTACATACGAAAATATATTTCTCTCACAACAAAGAATTATCTGAAAACTAGATCCAAACGCACAAAAAAAAGGCATTTTAATTTAATCAAAATGGGCTAGCTTATGCAGCTTGTTTAGTTTTCAGTTAGAACAAAAGAATAAATTGTCACAACTAGTGATATCCTCTACCTTACCAATACAATTACTTGGTCCACCAACAAGAGTAGTCTCATCACGAAAAATCATATTAACATTACAAAAATATTTCAACCCACCCAAATTAAATCCATTTCTTCCTACACCTCCCCTATAATATATATCAAACCTTACCTTAAACATTTCCCATTCATGCAATTTTCTATCACTTGCTAGTGCTCTTGGAACATATAAATCTGTCTCCATTTTTGCTGGACTAGCAGAAGCATTCACCAACGTTGTCTCTTTAATTCCTTGATAAAATTCTGGTGTTAGTAATGTCCACATAATTTTCTCGTCAAATATCACCCAAATCACACCCTTATCGTAAAAATATTCCACGTCACGTCTGTTCGTGACGTTGAATGTGACATTACATCCGGCGATAAATGTTGAATTCATTTTGGATTGTAAATCGTAAATGACTATTGATTGTATATGAATTCCATGCATCTCGATAATTTGAGCATTTGATTGATTGATCGTTCTTGACATACTAAAATCTAATAGGAAGAGGCCTACAAAGAGAACAAAAACCATGGTCGCAACAAATAGGAGAGATCCTACTTTTTGTGACACGCTTAGGTTTTCGAATTCTGAGGAATGTGAATCCGTCCAATTAACGTTGTTGTTTGTCTCTGCTGAGGTTGAAGTGTAGAACGATGTTGGTAATCTTTCATAGGATAGGTTTGAAGATACCCTTAATGCTTCCATTTTTTTTAAATTTTTTTAAAAATTAAGGAAAAAATGTAGGTAGAAAGGTTTCTTTCTTGGTTCTTGAAATTAAAGACCTAAAGGAAAAAAATGGGTTATTGCAACAACAAAGCCAATGTGTTGTTGCAACAACATTGATGATTAATTCTGAAGGAAAGAAATTTTGAGGAAAAGGTGGTGGAGGGCTGGTAACAGATTATGGACTTCAAAAATATAGATCTTGCCACCAACATCCATGATGTGCCCGAGGATTAAGGTCGTCAAACTATAAATCCTTAGAATCAGCAAAAGCTTTTATTTTTTTCATAACTCTAAAGGTAGTATAACGTTTAAGAACTTGTGAAGTTTTATAATTGTCTTGGACTTACTTTCGTATATGGATCATTATAAGAATTTGATAGCTAGCTAGTTAATCCTTTTATTAGCTAGGATACAGCTAAAACATATTGACCATTTGTTTGACTCACAGGATAATAAATGGTTTATTTACCTGCTATTTTTTCCTTGATCCACATAAATCCTGACCCTAGTCCCTCCATTTAGTCCCACAAAATGAACTGATTTTGACAAAATAAAAAAATGTATATGAAAAATACTCTTACTTAGAGTAATAAACTAATACTCTTGATGGCGTTTATACCCATGTTATCTTTCAAAAAAATATTAAACACTTGACTCAAGTCGAGTAACTCCAGTATATTGACTGTAAAAAGTCTGAAAGAAGTTGAATTTATGGAACGAAGTGTGTAATTCTTTAATTTAAATGAACTAGAGATGTGTAGAATAAACAAGTGCCCAGGTCCTATTCGGTAAAATAAATATGGATTTACAACATATGTATTAATAGGGTAAAAAATAGTTATAGTATTGTAAGTAATCTTTCCGTTCACTTTTACTTGTCTATTATGTTAAAAATATATTTTTATTTTTTGTTGTCGACTATACTAAATCAAAAGAAAGACAATATTTTTTTGTTTTAATTAACCTTATCATTAATTACTCATTTTCAAACTTATTTCCCATGTCTTTGAAAGACTATCATTATTAGAGGTTCTATGGTAATATACATACTATATTTGTTATTTCTTAAGGGACGTGAAAACTGAAAAGTCTTAAATGGACAAGTAAAAGTGAATGGAGAGTGTAATGTAACATGATACAATATATTACTATCATTTATTTTTGGGTTACTAATTTTATTTATTATAAAAATTTATACGTACTCAAAATATTTGGTGGCCAAACAGAATTCAAAGGTGATATGAGGGCGGCAGGGAGCGTTGCATATATTGATGACAATTGATGGGTCCAAAAAAAGCTGCAAATGATAGGCATTGATTAACATGTAGATAGTAATATTAATCAAAACTTCATCTTTTAAACCACAAAATGAAAAGGAAAAAAAAGAACACCAATTGGCATACAATTCATCGTCTTATCTATTAAAAGATGAGATTGATATTTTGTTTGGATTTCTTGTGCTATTTTGGCCCTTCACTTAGATACCTCTTGGATAACAAAGACACACTCTACATCTCTTACTCTAAATATCTCTCTCTATACCTCTCTCCTTTGCACTTTTTCCCATTTAATTTGTTTGCATTCTCATCCTATTATTCTTTACTCTCTCCTATATTCCCCTTCATCTTGACTCATTTTGTTTGTCCATTATTTCCTTCAAAAGTTAAACAACTAAAAATGTATCAGAACCAGGAGTATCCTTCTCCCTGTCTGTGTTGCCACCCTCATAGTTATATTAGAATGGTATGCCTCTCTCATATTCTCTTTTTTGCTTTTTATTTTCTCACATCCACACTCATGGATCAATAATGGTCAAATGTGAAAATTTCGCCGTTAAGTATAGTTGGACAACTCACATTCAGACCAATTTAGGCTACTCGTTAATGAAGGCAGAATTTGAATTAGTAGCCTAAAAAGGCCATGTGAAAATGCCCCGTCTTCTACTAATCCTCGAACTTAATCATATAATCATTCTTTTGCATGAATATTCTTAGCTTTTGGAACTCATTAGCTCCTTACATGCTGAATAATTGCAGATTCAAAATCTGATAGAGAGGTGTTTGCTTCTTGGCATGAATAGAGATCAATGCGTTAAGGCGCTCGCCACACATGCTACAATCCCTCCACTCGTAACATTAACAGGTTTTTCATCTCTATTTAATTTCCATGTTGCTAGCTGATCATGCAAAACCAGAGGCGGTTCTAGACTTTTTAAAATATGAGTGTAGAAAAGGAAAAATAAGTGGAAATTAATTTTTGTTTCGTTGAGTAAATAACTCAGTATTCAACCAAGTGCACCATTGAACCATTATGAGCGTGAATGCCAACAAATAATATTGGAGTAATTCAACATATATAAAATACATAATTTTACGGAAAAACCATGAGTTCGCGTGTCCCATAAACTAACCTATACATCTGCATATGTGTAAAACGTGTTTTTCCAGAGATTAATTTTTGGTTATTAATATTAGAATTATTCATTGTATCTAATCTTATCATCAGTCATCAGTCATCAGTCATCATCAATGAAGTTTCACTTAATAATTTCTTGTTAAATTAAAAGAGAACAATCTCTTTCGCCTTCTTTTCTGTTTTTTTTTTTTTTTTTTGTTTTTCTTTCTTTTTCTCTTGAATTAATTGATTTTAAACCATGCTTGCAGTTTGGAGAGAGCTTCTGAAGGAGAACAAGGACTTCTTCCAAGTTTACTTCAACAATATATCTTCAAGACCGTTCTTAAGTAATGCCCGTTTATTTATTTACTTTAGAAACACATACACATACAAATATTTACACTCCACTTATCTAAAAAATGATAATATAACTTAACTAGTACTTTCATGTAGTTAGTTAAATGAGCTCACGTAAGTTTCCTTTGGCAGGCAGGCATTATCAAAGAGAACCAAGATTTGGAAGAAGGAAACAATGGAAATGAATTCAAATTAAGGGACGGATATTAAATATCGAAGAACTAGGGTTTTCTGGGGCTTGGCATAATGATTACAATTAGATTTCTAGTTAGTTAGGGAGGCCAGTTCTTAGGGCTCGTTTGGTACGAGAGATAAGGAATAATTAATCCCAGAACTAAATTTATGAAGAACTTATCCCATATTTAGATGGTAGAAAATTGCGATATAATTGATCGCGAAATTAGTTATCGGGATTATAATGTTTTTTATTCCCGTAAAAAGGTAAAATAATTAATTTCAAGATTACTAATCCTGAGATAATTAATTTTGAGATAAACTTTTTTCTAACCAAATGACCCTTAGTATTCAAAAGTCTACCTTTTTTTCCTTTCCCATTGTTGACCCTGATTTGGAGGTTGCACTTTAGAAATGGCTATTACTGCAAAATATAGGACTCGATAAAAGAAAGATGGACGAGTGATCAGACACGTGCTATTGCTATTTTTACTAGACTATCAATTAATGTATTTCATAAAGATTTACAATTGTAATTATTTTATAAGTAATCTGAATATATAAATATTTTTTAATTTCACCTGTGCATGTATATGTTATTGTTTCTATCATAAAAGTAATGACATCTAATTTTATGGTCTAGACGTGGAGTCCCATTCTTTCATCTTTTGCACAACAGCAGGTACACTGATTTAAAGAAAATTATGCGTTAAACGTTGAAACATTTGATTTAACGCTTGAACTTGAAAACTTTGAGATTAAATCGAAGAGTCATGGAAAATGTAGTGAGAGAATCTAGAGAGAAGGAGGAGCGTCTGAGAGAAGTTTCTGGAAGACAGAGAATATTATTAATCAGAAAAGAGAGTGCAATGAAATCCGTAAGCTAAAATATCTGAGGGATGGCTACATATACATCTATCATTGGGTCGGGTCAGACGACCCAATGGCGGAAAAAAAATGGGGCTCAGACATATTGGGCTCGTTACACACATTTGGCCCAAACAACAAATAGATCATCATAGCCCATACAATGTATACCAGAGAATATAATAAATATACAGTGTATATACAGTGTGTACAATCATGTAAGCTCTTTCATCTCAACACCCCCCCTCAAGTTGAAGGGGGAAACCACCTGCAACTTGGATAACAGCGGAAGAAGCACAGTGCCAGGCAATGGCTTAGTGAGCAGGTCGGCCAGTTGACGAGAAGTAGGAACATGAAGAAGTTTGAGAAAACAAGTTTGCAGCAAGTCCCGAACAAAATGGCAGTCCACCTCGATATGTTTGGTACGTTTATGAAAAACAGGATTGTTAGAAATATCAACAGCAGCCTGACTATCACAATATACAGAAATAGGAGAAGAAACAGATACCCCATGATCAACCAACAAACGAGAAAGCCAAGTCAGCTCAGCAACAACTTTGCTGAGGGCTCTATATTCTGCCTCAGCAGAAGACAGAGAAACAACAGGTTGTTTCTTCGATTTCCAACTGATCAAACAACCACCCAAAAGCACACAAAATCCAGTAACAGATCGTCTAGAATCAGGGCATGCAGCCCATTCACTGTCAGAATAGCCAGTAATAGAGAAATCTGCATGAGCAGAATAAAATAAACCCAAGGAAGGAGTGCCCTTAAGGTATCTCAGAACATGCAGGGCAGCAGTCATATGGGGAAGTCTTGGGCATTTGAGGAATTGACTCAGATGTTGGACTGCAAAGCATATGTCAGGCCTAGTATGAATCAGAAACAACAGCTTACCAACTGGACTCCTGTACTGGTCAGGAGAGGACAAAATGTCACCAGAATCAGCATGAAGTTTGACATTAATGTCCAATGGAGAAACAATAGAGGAGACATTTACACAGTCAAACTGATGCAGCAAATCAGAAATATACTTATGCTGATTAAGGAGCATCCCACCAGGGACAACTGTCATTTCAAGGCCCAAAAAATAATGCAAAGATCCCAAATCTTTGATTTTAAACTCATCATCCAGAAACAGTTTCAGTGAAGTAAGTTCATCACTGTCATCCCCAGTAAGTATAATCATCCACATAGACTGCTACCACCACAAGGGAGCCAGGTGTACCTTTGATGAACAAAGAATAGTCATTCAAAGAATGTTTATACTCTCTGGAATAAAGAGCAGAAGACAACTTGGCATACCATTTTCTGGATCCTTGTCTTTAGCCCATACAGGGATTTCTTGAGTTTGCAGACCACAGGAGGAGAAGTAGAAGAGGGAGTAGAAACAGAACCAGAAATACGAGCAGAAACTGTCAAACCTGGAGGAAGTTTCATGTAAACTTTCTCATCCAAATCACCATGAAGAAAAGAATTATTGACATCAAGCTGAAAAAGAGGCCAATGATTCTTGACAGCCACAGTAATAAGGCATTTCACAGATGTCATCTTAATCACCGTAGAAAAAGTGTCAGTAAAATCAATCGCCTCAACCTGTGTATCACCCCTAATAACAGGACTTGCTTTATTTCTTTCAACAAGGACATTTTATAGACCCACTTACAGCCAATGGGTTTCTTACCAGGAGGAAGAGGAACAATATCCCAAGTATGGTTAGCCTCCAAAGCATCAAACTCCTGTCTCATTGCATCCTGCCATGCTGGGATAGATGCAGCTTGAGAGTAATAAATAGGTTCAGATTCCAAAGTAAAAGAAGGGGAACCAGAAAAGGCAGGCAGTTGACAGACATAATCCTTAAGATAGGAAGGAGGATTATGTTGTCTAGTGGACTTTCTAGGTGTGGGAAGAGGATGGGAAGGAGGTAACACAAGAGTAGGGAGATCAGGATTGAAAGAAGGAAGGGAAGATGGACCAGCATCAGGAAAAGCAGTGCAGGAGAATCAGAATTAGAAGGAAGAACAGGAGAATCAGGGGAAGTAAATATAGGAAAGTCTAAGGTAGTGAAATCATCAGCAGGAGGAATAGAAGGAAAATATGAAGAAGAAGGGTGAGGAGAAGTAGGATTATTCTTAAAAGGGAAATAAGTTTCATGGAAGACAACATCCCTTGAAACAAAACACTTCTTGGTAACCAAATTATACAGTTTATAACCCTTCTTGGCAAAGGGGTAACCCAGAAAAACACAAGAATGAGCTCTAGGTTTCAGCTTGTCCCTTTGAGGAATAGGGACAACAGCATAAGCAAGGCATCCAAATGCCCTCAAATGGGAATATGATGGAGCTTTGCCATACAAAATTTCATGGGGAGACTTATGGTGAAGGATTCTGGAAGGTATTCTGTTAAGAAGATAGGTGGCAGTTAGCAGACAATCCCCCCAGAAGGACACGGGTAGCCAGACTGAAAAAGCAGGACTCTACATGTTTCAAGAAGTGTTCTGTGTTTTCTTTCAACAACCCCATTCTGTTGAGGTGAATGAGGGCAAGAGGTTTGATGAATAATCCTCTGGCTACAAAAAAAAGGATATGCCCTCAGTACATGATCCCAATATTAAGGCATTGTCACTTCTAACAGTCTGGACCACAGTGCTAAACTGAGTTTTAATAAAGGAGATGAAATACTTAAGCAAGGGAAAAGCATTGCTTTTGGATCCCATTAAGTGTGTCCAGGTTGCCCTAGAAAAATCATCAACTATAGTAAGGAAGTACTTATAACCAGAAGAAGTAGAAGTGTGGTAAGGCCCCCAAGTATCCACATGTATTAATTGAAATGGTCTAGTAGTACTAATACTGCTGTCATAGAAAGGAAGTCTAGTCTGTTTGGCCATAGGACAGACAGAACAAGGAAAAGGTTGTTTAGAAGCAAGTGGAAAAGACAAACCAGAAATATGTCTCATATTAGTAAAAGGAGTATGTGCTAGTCTTAAATGCCAAATGTAATTCATATCAGATGCAACAGCATTATTATAAATGGAGTTATTTACAATTGTAGGCAAGCCAACATGTTTGCTATCTGACATATTGTCATCATTACAAAAGTCAGACAAAGCACATATAGAAGTAAAAAGAGAACCAGGAGAGGGAG
This sequence comes from Nicotiana benthamiana, assembly GCA_034376525.1. Lineage (NCBI taxonomy): Eukaryota > Viridiplantae > Streptophyta > Magnoliopsida > Solanales > Solanaceae > Nicotiana > Nicotiana benthamiana. The sequence continues at coordinate 55,437,207 of CM067340.1, read as the reverse complement.
AAGGGGAAGGAGGCACCCAAAATAAGCCAGCTTCCTCTTTACCAAGATCCAGAGGCCTCTTCAAAGAAGGGTCCTGTATCATGTGAAGTAAACAGGAAGTTGGAGTGAACAAAACTATACAGTGCAACTGTTTTATCAACTTGTGAACAGAAATCAAGTTGTGTTTAAAGGAAGGAACCAGAAGCATATTGTGAAGGGTAAGGGAAGAAGTTAATGCAAAAGAACCTGTACAAGTTACTCTTACTTTGTAACCATTAGGCAAAGTTACAAGATAAGGAACAGTCAAAGGTATGATGTTAAAGAGTAGGTTTTTATCATGTGTCATATGATTAGATGCCCCCGAATCAATGATCCAGGTAACAGAATTAATATGTGTAAGCATGCATAATTTGGAATCAGAAACAAGACTCTCAGTCAACATAGTACCAGCAAAATTAGCAGCACACATAGGAGGAGGAGCTTGATCACTGGAATCCCCTGACTTGGTCTGTTGTAACAAGCTCATCAATTGATCATAGTGGTGTCTGCTCAACCCTGGTGTCACAGAGCTGTGACCATCCATGTGTGTAACATGGTGATGGCTGGCAGAAGGATCCCCAAGAGGAACAGACAAATTAGGATTCCCATGATTAACAGACACACATTCATCACCAGTGGAGATATGAGCAGTTGCAGATTTCCTTCCCTTGTTGTAATTTATGTTTTGAGGAAACCCATGGATCTTATAGCACTTATCAATTAAGTGCCCAGATTTCTTGCAGTATCTGCAAAATAAGGGCCCTCTGCTTTGCTCAAAATTAATTCTGGGTCTGAAAATAGGGGGTCTAGGCACTGTGGCCTGATTAGACCCAACTGAGTGCTTGTTTGCATGAGCATTAAAAGACATAGAGTCTGGACTGATTTGAGAAATAGATTGAACTTGTCTCTGTTTCTCATCATTATGCACTATGTTGTAAACACTGTCAAGGGAAGGAAATGGCTGCATCATCAACAAATTACTCCTAACCCCCCATGTATGCTTCATTTAACCCCATAAGAAACTGGAATACCTTGTTTTCATCATCTTCCTCAATTATTCCATTTTTAGCAGCACACACACATCTCTGCCCATGGTCTGTGCACGTTGTGCCAAATTCATCCCACAAGCCTTTGAGCTTGTTAAAATATGAGGCTACGTCTAAGGAGCCTTGAGATGTGTGGGAAAGTTCCCTTTTTAATAAAAAATTTTGGTCTTGTTAGGGGTACCATATCTTTTCTCAATTTGGGACCATATACTCTGTGCAATATCGGAATACTGCACACTATCAGCAATTTGAGGAGACAAGGAGGAGGTCAACCAGGAAATGACCATGTTATTACATCTATCCCACAGTCTCTGTTGAGCCACATTAGTGCTAGGACGAGGACATGAACCGTCAACAAATACGATTTTATTTTTAGCAGATAAAGCAACAATCATCTTACGCCTCCAGCCCCCATAACCACTACCCGAGAAGGGAGTGGGAACAAGAGAGACCCTAGGGACATCAGAGGAATATACAAAAAGGGGGCTAGAAGAGTCTACCGAAGGGGAGGTACCAGCATTTGAATTAGAAGCCATAATCAATGAACCGGCTTAAAAAAACCGTTTCAACAAACAGAGTATAACCAAACCAGATATTCACACACAAAACCAGATACTCACATACGGAGTCAGATAATCACACACAAAGCATACAACACTCAAGATTATGACATAGTTACCCTCCTTCTTCGCGACCGCAGAAGATCGGCCTTCAAACAACAGAGAAAACCCTAGGTACAAAACCCTAGGTGTAACCGTCGAAATCCTTACTGGAAGTGTGGTCAGGGATGTCGGAAAGGCACCCAAAACATCCACTGAGTGAAAATCGAGCCACCGGATAGCAGTAAAACTCTAGGTTAAACCACCAGAAACCCTAGAAGCCGATAGGTCACCGAAAAATTACCCAAAAATCAGCGGAAAATCTCCCAGAACGTTCGAGTGAAGAAAATACACTCAGATATCACGATGAAAAACTCAGAAAGGCATCCGATTTAGATCGGAATCGTCATCGACCACAAAGTCTCAGAAACACCCCCAAAAATCTCAAAGGAGACTTCAACCAAGACAACGAGATGCAGAAAAACATAGTCGGATCATCTTCTAGGCTCTGATACCATGAAAACTTTGAGATTAAACCGAAGAGTCATGGAAAATGTAGTGAGAGAATCTAGAGAGAAGGAGGAGCGTCTGAGAGAAGTCTCTAGAAGACGGAGAATATTATTAATCAGAAAAGAGAGTGAAATGAAATCCGTAAGCTAAAATATCTGAGGGATGGCTATATATACATCTATCATTGGGTCGGGTCAGACGACCCAATGGCGGAAAGAAAATGGGGCTCAAGACATATTGGGCTCGTTACACACTTTTGGCCCAAACAACAAATAGATCATCATAGCCCATACAATGTATACCAGAGAATACAATAAATATACAGTGTGTACAATCATGTAAGCTCTTTCATCTCAACAGACTCTTGGTAATCCAACAATAAATCTTGAAATTTAGAAGCAAATGTTGAAAGTAATCTACGTACCACTGATTTTTTACATTCGCCTCCCTCCTTTTTAATTTCCTCTATCTACTCTTTTCATTTTGTTCTGGTTTTTGTACTACAAAAACATCCTTTATTAGAAACTTCTTTCAACAAGCTACATCAATCATTGGTTCACGTCATGCATCAGAAATAATGTTATCCTCATTTCACTACTTTTCAAACTTCTAAAAGTTGCAAACAGAAACTTCAGCAACCCATAAAATGATAATGGCATCTTCCATACAAAAGGAAAGTGAAATCAGCAGTTTAAAAAAGACACAATTCAATTCTTCCATTCCAGTACAGTAGGGATGATTGCTATATCTCTTCATTCATTAGAGGGAGACATGTTCAAAGTCTTTCTTTCAAGGAATTAAACCATTGCAATCTCTTGGGACCTGAGAGTTACTTGCAGCAGAAATCTATAAAAAAAGAAAAAAGAAAAAGGAGATGTGAATGAGTAAAATTTGTCACGATACTCTTTTCTAAATACCAATTATGGGAAATAATCATTAATTTTGATATCTGGTTGTTGTGCATCTAACAAGCTATTTAATCCAATCAAAATCAGTATCATAAATGCCATGATGTTTATCAAGAACTATTCTCATCATATAACTTGTTGAATTTTGTAATTATTTTAAAGTATAATAAAAGAATTTAAGTTATATACATTGATAATGTAATTTTTCTTACATTATTAGTACAGGTTAATATATTATCGCCCATTACTTATCATTTTTATCATATTGTCAATCTAAGATTATCATAAATATTTTACTTGTAATTACCTTATTAATTATACATTGTGTAAATTATTTTCGCGCTGTCATTGTATGGAACTAAGAAAACTTAAATCCACAGGTTGAATGACTGCATCTGCATGCCATGTTTTGGTCCGAAAATGTTTGGAGACAGATGCAATTAGTACTAATAGCCCTTGAAAAAATTGACTACTACTAAGCAATAATTTAATAATACAGATTTTACAAGTACAGAACCCGAATTAGATTATATATTCATATGTAGGGCAGTTGCTAATAATAATCAAAAGTAGCAATTTTCTCGTAGCCGATTTATATTGCTTAATAACTTTATGATTAGCTAATATAACAATGTACGATTTCCATTTGTGGAATATCACACGTTTCTTCAATCATTATGCAAAAATATTACTCCAATTATTTAGCACTTCATTTAGACTCAAGAGAGTACCTTTGGCATCTTTCTGTCTCCTAGGCTACAGCTTTCTCTATCTCCTCTATGTTGACTTGGTGGAAAGTGGGCCCACTGAATATAAAACCAGTAAAATTTTGACTAAGAAAAGTTTTTGTTGTTCGTAATAAACATTTATTTAAATATATTTAACTCACATTTTTTGCTGCGGTACTGAAGGCTTGCTTGTGAGTCATGTTGGGGTATATGGTCTTTAGCCTCTTGATCTCTTCTCTGTAAAACACAAATAATGTTAGTACAGTACTATAAACTAATGTTAATTATGAGTCTCTTAATGTTCAAACTAAAAATTACTTGATAAAGCAGTTATAAGCTGATGGGGCTCGTTGTCTTTTCTCTGGAGCTGAAAAAATTAATATGATAAGATTCTTATATATTGTGAGTAACGTAAAAATAATTAATTAGGACAATTTAAATCATCTATACAATAGATATTTTACGTTTGTTGACGACTTGATAAACTGGAACAACATTCTCTATTTGATCTTCTTCATCTGATGAGGCCACAAATGAGATTTCTGAGTCTACACTCTTCTTATTAGCATCAATGTCCTCCTTGTCAACTTCTAGCTTTTGCTGCTGAAAGCGGGAAAGATAGATTCTAAGTCAATTAACATCGAAAGAAAAAAATTAAGTTAACATATGTAGAGTGACAATGTAAAAATGCACTATATATCAATGTATTTAAATAATTAAGTTATAACTGCAGGTTTTCAGATTACTAATCTTTCTTTTGCATGACGATCACGATTAATGTATAGAAATTAAACTCAAAAGAGATTAAATACGACAATCGTTCAACCTCGGATTGGTTAAGGGAAGCAAAGAGATGAAGAGGAACAAGAGAAGTTTTCATCAAGTAAACAGAAAGGATGCTAGTGCAATGGCCACATCTCACTGTTACTATCTTATTGCATAAGCTGCTGCATGGGACACTAACCTGCAATTAATTTTTTGGATAACAAATAAAATTAACCGATAAAATATACATAGAGATGAAGGTATATATTGAGAGAAAGAAAGATATATGTAATCTTACAAGTAATATTGTAGTGCAGTAGCCACATTGCACGTAACAGATTGTGTCTTGGAGTTCAAACAGATGATTCAATGCTGACATATCTCCTCCTCTTCTTCTTCTTCTCTTTTGCTTAGAGGGATGTCGTGTTTGGTCTAGAGTTGAAGTACAGGGTGGAATTATTTATACTTATAGAGGGCAGAGGGAAATGCCAGCGGCAATATGTTCGCAAATAATTAAAATATTTATCATATCCATTCCGCTGACATTTTCACTTCGTATAAATTCCACTGATTAGGGGTAGTTAAGTTTAATTATCTGTAAAGTGAGTAAAAACATTGTGCACTAATAATATATAGAAATTTAAAACATGAGTCTAACTTAACATTTAGATTATGATTTTGAGTCGTGGAAGCAGTCACTAATGCTTATATTATAATAGTCTGTCCACATCACGCACCTTGGGTACAACCCTTCTCCGAACGGTGCATGAATGGGAATACTTTGTGCATCAATCGGGCTTTCATTTAGTGTATCTTCGCTTGTTAAAGCATATAACTGCCTTATTTTTCGATTATCAGTCCAACATTTTATGAAAAATTACCGTTGTAATCTTTTAGGTTATCCGGTAATGTAAAGATTATCTTACCTATCAGTGTATGAGAGTTAAAATCAAAAAATAAAATCGTTATTTTTCAAGTATTGAGAATGTGGGTCGTCACGTGCTGAAAACAACATTTCAGTAGACCGGTGTGTTTGACCAATGTTTTTCCCTTTCTCATGTATCCAAAACTCATTCATTGTTGAATTTAATGATTCAAATTTCTTGAAAATTTCAACTCTTGGTAATGTTACCGTAAGTCCAGCCAGGTTTTCCATGGGGTTAGGCTATACTGGCTCATGCTTGTTTGTTTAAACAGTAACTTTCATCTCATTTAAAAGGGTCTTTTCATATCATTTAAAAGGGCCTTTTCATTGCTCAGTATTGGACTCGACACCAATTTTTAAGATCACTAGGCGAAGTAGGAAAGTATGTATCTGAGGATGTTTTTCCTGAAAGAAAGTACTCCCTCTTTTCAAATTAAATGTAATATTTTAACTGGGCACGAAGTTTAAGAAAAAAAGAAAGACTTTTGAAATTTATGGTCTTAAAAGCTTAAGGGATAAAGTTTTGTGGGGCCATGACTTTTGTGTAGTTATAAAACCTTATCACTAAAAATAAAGTGGGCAAAATAAGGAGTTTAAAGTTAAATTATTTTTAATTTTAAAAATATATTATTTATTTTGAAATAGACTAAAAAGAAAAATATATTATTTAATATGAAACGAATGGGAATATTATAATTGACCATGAGAAAATGTTAGCCTTCACTTAGTTTTCTAAATTCCATGCATTGAACGATGTAAAAAATACTTTACGCCATCCCATGATAACTTAAGCTAAGCTTATTGGTAGCCCTTTATCGTTAGTATCGATCTTTGATAAATTGTGTGTGAAAATGCCAAGTTACTTAAATTACACTATGTGTATTCAACCAAAATTGAGGAGTTCGATTTTGGGGCTACAACGCTGCTCCACGCCCAACCTCGAGAAGCTCGAAGCAGAGCGTGAGGTACAACCCCGAGGGACAAGGAGCACATCGAAGGCTCACTATGGTCGATCTCGTAACAGTACAATCGATGATCGTCATGGAAAGGCGGGAGAATTCCCAAATATACCTGGTTAGAGCTAACCAGGTCTGCAGAAGTAGTACAAATTCGTACTGAGCCATTGTACAACTGTACCAATAGATTTCCTCATTATTATTAGATATGTACTATGTTGGGATTCCCCCTCCTATATAAATGAGACCCTTATCATTTTGTGGAACATATAATATTGAATGCAACATTATATTCTCTGTTTTTCTTGCCTGAACGCGCTAAACGATTACTTACATATTTATTTCTTATTTATTTTATTGTTCATCATTTATTCTTCATTATCAACCGTTGAAGGCCGCCCTCGAGGTCCTATATCGCTGAGCTCGAGGCCCCCAATCTTGTTACCACGCTGGTTTGCTTATCATTTCTTGCTCATTTATATTTACCATTATTCACCTATCAACTAGTATTAAGATAAATTACGTATTATTAAAACCACAAATCCAATATAATTATATTGTAAATACCATTTTTTGGGTAAACAGTTTGGCGCCACCGTGGGGCAAAATATAATAGTGATTGTTTTGGTGCTAAATTTTTGATAACACACGTTAATCTTCACACTTTTTCTTGTCAAAGATTCTTTGATTTCAGGCTTAATTATGTCTAACACACAAAATGCATCTCTTTACAACAGTGGAAGAATTGGAGAAAATAACGGCATAGGGCTGGGTGTACCTAGCCTAAGGGAGTACCAAATGTGGAACCAGTTGATATCAGCTCCCAGAACGTTCTAAACACGTAAGGAGGCTCGGACCTCGTAAGGAACCGATACAGGGAAGCCCAGCTGGAGGCCAAGAGACACGAGGGATGAAAGAAGGAGAACTCAACCTCCAAGTAATTTTTGAAATGTTGCAAGCACAACAATTGGATATTGCTCGGCTACAAAGTCAACAAAAAACTCCAAGCACAGCAGCATCGAAAACGGCTCCTCGAGTCGAGCACGCACTGGAGAGATCGAGTAACAACGAGTCAGCAACATACCCAGCTATTATGAAGATGCTCGAGGACCTCACTAGTAGGATTGAATCAAGAGAAAAGAAGATAGAGTCTAACGATAAAAAGGTGAAAACTTATAACTCGAGGGTCGATCAGATTTCGGGTGCACCCCAGATTCTGAAGGGTGTAGATTCACAGAAGTTCATGCAGAATCTATTCCCACCAAGTGCAGCTCCGAAGCCCATCCCCAAGAAATTTATAATGCCCGATTTCCCGAAGTATAACGGGGCCACGAACCCCAATGAGCACGTTACCGCTTGTACTTGTGCTGTAAAAGGGAACAACTTGAAGGATGACGATATTGAGTCCGTCTTGTTGAAGAAATTTAGAGAAATACTGTCAAAGGGGGCTATGATGTTGTATCATAACCTATCCCTAGATTCACTAGATTCATTTTCCATGTTGGAAGACACTATTGTGAGGGCACACGCTGGTGCTATCAAGGTCGCCACCACGAAGTCTGATGCCTTCAAAATCAAGCAAAGAGAAAACGAGATGCTAAGGGAATTTGTATCTCGCTTTCAGATGGAGTGAATGGAATTACCACCAGTCTCCGATGACTGGGCAGTACAAGCCTTCACTGAAGATTTGAACAAACGAATCTCGGTAGCTTCGAAGCAGTTAAAATAGAACTTGGTTGAGCATCCTGCCGTTACTTGGGTAGATGTACATAACAGATATCAATCGAAGATTAGGGTCGAGGACGACCAATTGGAAGCCCCCTCTAGTCAGTATATCCAAACAGGCTCCTATCAATGTCTACAGAAAGGGAGTCGAGATCAGGCAAAGAAGGTATAAGCCATAATTCAATGGTCAAAGAGACATTTTGTGGTGGAATATACCTCGAAATGATCGTGGAGTAGATTGAGGTCAAAAATCACGGGGACTTATGAGCAAGAAAGGGTTCAACATGCATTCGGGGCTAGTGGAGGCACCCTGACTATCAGAATACAACTTCAACATCAATGTCTCGGACATCGTATCGGCCATGGGTAGAATTAGGGATGCTAGATGACCGCACAGTCAGATCCTTCCCAAAGGAACCCTAACCTGATGTGCGAAGACATGCCATCCACGATCATTGGACCGAGGATTTTAGGCAGCTCCGTGAGGAGGTGGCCCGGCTAATCAACGAAGGACACCTTCGAGAAATCCTCTGCAATCGAGCTAAAACCACTTTCGAGAAAGAGAGACGAATGGAAAGAATAAATTAGAAGAACCACAACCCGTCATCCACATGATCGTTGGAGGGGTCGATGCCCCGCAGGGACCCGTTATCAAGCGGACAAAAATATCCATTGCTAGGGAAAAGTGATCTCGGAGTTACGTACCAGAGGATACTCTCACATTCAACAAAAAGGACATCAAGACCTTGTCTCAACTTTATAATGACGCACTGCTAATTTATTTTCTTTAGAATAAATTTCAAGCTAAACGTGTGCTCGTTGATCCAGGCAGCTCGGCCAATATAATAAGGTCAAGGGTGGTGGAGCAGCTCGGACTGCTTAACCAGGCCGTATCCGCCTCTCGAGTCTTCAATGGATTCAGCACGTCAAGCGAGACAACAAAAGGGGAGATCATCCTCTCAGTCGACGTGTCCAGTACAACCTATGATACCAAGTTTCAAGTCTTTGAAGGTGACATGAGATACAATGCCTTACTTGGAAGGCCGTGGATGCACAGTATGAGGGCAGTACCATCAAGCCTTCATCAAATGATGAAACTTCCAACTAAGGATGGAGTAAAAGTAGTGTACGGGGAGTGCATGCAGCAAAAGAGAGGTTTGCCGAGCATGATATGGCACCGGCATTGATGCTAAAACACAGCCGACATTCTCGGCTACATTCAAATGAGTGAATAAAGGACCGTGCCGCGTTCTCGGTGCAAGCGATGAAAACGCATCGATGATCAAACGCTATCATTGTTAAGGTACAACCCTCTCCCTGTTCATTTATGTTTTATACTAACTTGTTGCAGGTGTTTGATTGAGAGGAATCGAGGCACCGTCCATCTAGAAAAACCTCTAGTTTTAAAGCATGCATTGCGCTCCCTTAGACCGGTGAGGTTTTTAACGAGGCAACATCCATGTGCTACGAAAGGAGAACTCATCAAGTATTCAAGACTTCTCTTCAATCAACCTCAAATACTGGGGGGCATCACCCCTCGAGGTCACCTCTTCAAAGAAATCAAACTATGCCTAGTAGAACCTCGATAGGGTAATGTTGTATTGGGCCAAACGGTCTAATGAACCGTGTCCATGTAGAATAATTAAGCCTCCAAAGGCAAAAAATATGTACGCATATATCAAGTAATTGAGGAAGCTTATCAAAATACTTTGTGCCTAGAAGAAGTTCGCAACTTTCTCATAATATGGCTCGAGGGTGGTCAAAAAGCTTTGAACACTCGGGGACTATCATCGACAGTCAGCTCATCGATCCATCAAAAACACTAAATTTGTAAGAACTCAGTGAAGAAACTTTGAACTCGTAAGCCCTCAGTGAGGCAACCCCAAATCTGTAAGACCTCAACAAGTCATGCCAAAACTTATAAGACCTTAAAAAGGCATAACCCTGATATTTAGACCAAGGCTATATATCAAACTTGTAAGAACCCTAAAAAGGCATACCCTCAATATAGACGCCAAGGTCATCTCACCCAGGTATTAAAGGCTACGACCGAACATAAAGACTACGGTCATATCAAAAGGCTCCGACCAAATTAACACGGCTCGGAGACGTCCGAACGCCGCCATAAAATGAAAAGGGCCTTCGAATACATCGAAAAGAATAGGTTAATCAGGCTACCCCAGCATAAGCAAAGGAACTTCAATCATATTAGCTCCAAACAATAACAAGGCTTCGAGACAATTAGCCTTCAGCAAAAAGGCTTCAAAAATTCAGCCTTCGAGAGAACCTCCCAGGTACTCAATTATCGTCACATATACACTCATAATCAAGGTTCTTATTTGCGCCGTCGAAGAGTCGAACGAACACAAAACATGCCAAGGCATAATTAAAACTTCAAAATCCTCAGCCAGAATAGGGAAAATTATAGCCATAATAGAGGCCACATTGACCCAATCTGAAAGTACCTAAGGGCCAATGTGTAAACGCTTAAGGGCTAGCCTTAAAGAGACTAATGGCTAATACGTAAGTGCCTAAAGGCCAATATGTTGAATACCAAAGGGTTAATGAGCCTGAGTCAAAAATTGATTTGAGGATCGAGCCCTGAACGGTCAACTATTATCAATTGCTCATCAAGCACAACCTAAGGGTTCATATCTTAAAAGTCCAACATATCAGACTAATTATCGACAAGCATCAATACTCAAAATATAAACAAATACACAAGCAAGTTGAAATTCATATGAAGGTAAACCAAAGGTTTCCTTTTTTTATTATAAATAATGGTACAAAGATACATTTCCAACACTTCCGCAAGGAGCCTTGTATAAAGAACAAGAAAGAAAACCTAGTCTACCCTCGAGAACTAAGCCTCTCCCCCTTTGAGGACTATGTCACCATCGGCTCCATCGGGACTAGCTCCCTTACCGGCCCCCTCATTGTTGTCTTCAACATCGAAAATGAGGAACTTGGCATCGAACTCATACACCTTGGCTTGCTCTATCTCCTCTGAGAGGTCGAAGCCCTTACTATGAATCTCCTCGAGAGTATCCCTCCGGGATTTGCATAGAACATATTCATTGCTTTTTCTCTCTCAATCGAAAGCCCCTCTCAACTTTGTACGAGCTTCAGCGGTATCTTTGAGATAGATGGCCACCTTCTTATCGGTCTTTGCTCGGACCTCCTCGCCTTCGGCTCGAGCATTCAAAACTCCGGCCGTCATCTTCAAAAGATCTATTTCAAGCTTAGAAATCGTGCTTGTCTGGACGGAGTCACCTTCTCGAGCATTGTGAAGCTATATCTCAAGGGTGGAGGCCCTAGCTAAAGCGTTCCTTTTGGCTGCAACATGAACATCTATTTGTGCCTTCAAATCGTTGCATTCAGAATTGACCTTGTTGACCTTGCCTCGAGGAACTCCAAGTCTCTGTATTATCTGCAAAATAGAAGTTACCTATAAAGAAGCTTGTATTCCATCAAAATAGAAGTTACATGTTTCTTGAGGTTGCCTTCATAATCACGGCTTCTGTCCAATTCCGATCGAAAATGTATCATCTCTCTTGTCTTCCTATCACAAAGAAGCCTGGGGAATTCTCCCCATTCAAGGCCTTAGACAACTTAGCCTCATAGGGAATCAATTTTGACTTGAGCTTATCAAAGGCCTACGAGAAAGAAAAGTTTTGTTAAAAAGGAGAGAGTATGAAGTTGGAAAAGGTATAATAACTTCCAAACTCATCATAGAGTAGAGCTGCTGAGCTTCCTCAAAGGTCAAATTCACATCTACTGGCTCGATCTCATCAGCCCTGGTAGAGCCACCCGAGGCACTCTGATTGGGCGGAGATACATCGAAGCCCATTTCCCTCGGAGCACTTCCCGACGTCCAAAAACTAGCTACCAAATCAAGTAATGAAGGACCTTCTCCTTTCCTCTCTTGTGGAATCTCTCCCTTGAGACTAGGGGCCTCGAGCCCGCCAGGCTCAATAGTATCGGGAGGCCTTCTAGTTTGAGCCATCAATATAGAGTCATCCTCTCGGGGTGCATTGATGTCCACAGAAAAACAAATAAAAATAAGGTCTTCGTCAGCGGCAACGTCCCCCTCGCGCCCCTAGGAGGATCATACTTTTCTATGGGCATCCTCATCATTGAGGACCTTTTCCTTATATTATCCTTCCCTGCCTCATAAATTGAAGGTCCTTCATCTTCTTCAAAAGGGGATGGTCTCCCCTTAGAAAACTCACCAATGCCTATAACAAAGAAATTACTGTACAAAGGGGAAAGTACTCCTCAAGAGAAGGACTACATATCACATACCATGGTGCTTAGCCTCCCTTTTTTCCTTCGACAAACTCACCAATTGCGCTCATCATATATCGAAGAGGCTGTCGGTTTGCGGCCGCAGTCCACAAGATTGGGGAACTTATTTGGCATCCTTAGGATCGCTGCGAAAAAGGAAAGAAAACACCCTTATGGAGTCTGGCTCCATCAAGAACAAAAAAGATAGAGTACAGTGTATCACTTATGCTTGAAATTCCATTTCTCAGGAAAGGACAGGAACTTAATAGGAATAATATCAATAGTCCTCACTCTAACAAATCGACTCATCCATCATCGATGTTGTACTTGCTGTCACAGGAAATAAAGGTCTTGGTGGATCGCGTCGTAGTGTAATTAGACCTCGATGATGAAAAAACTGATACAATCTGATAAGATGGAAAACCGTGAACTCAAGTCCGGCCTTTTCAACGAAAATTCTCATCATTAGCACAATCAGCCAGAATGACAGATGGATATAAGCCAAATAACTCGATATCTTTGACAGAATTCGAGCACGAGCCGATTGAGAGGACCCAATGTAAAAGGATGTGTATACATGTTTAGAAACCCCTCTACGTGGGACATAATATCCTCTTTCTAGGAGGGTACCTGCAGCCTTACCTTTCTCCCCATCCGCAGTCTCTCCTCACATCCTCGAGGTGTCTCTATTCTATTGATCGAATGTACCTTGATGTATGTTCTTGATGGCCCGGAACATCAAGAGGTTTATTTATCATAAAATCTCTCATCGAGATGAAACAATTTCAAGTCAGCTCACCAAACATCGGCAGTGTACCACTGGCCGGGCGGGAAGTAGAGGGGGACTTCCCTCTTCCTAGTGAGCGGATTTGGGCATGGTAGCCATGGATCATTCAAAACAAGAAAGGGAAGATGAAAACTGAGGAGAAAGCTTTGGCCTTATGCGACAAAAGAACTAGCACAAAAAAGGAACTGTATAGACAAAGATGGTTGCAAAAAGAAACAAATCCCTCAATAAAAGTAAATCAAGTATATATAAGAAGAGCAGTGACTATTCGTTAACTTTGATAGCCAATTAGCTCTCACGATGCAATTATGACTTTTTGGGAATGTACCAACGGGCCATTTTGGTTATTTCATAGTCATGTCATAGGAATAACGTCACTAGAATGTACTCAAGGCATCGAAGGGTCAAAACAAATCCTTAACAACCCGACCTAAGGATGGTATGCAATCAAAACCAGAACAACCCGATCTAGAAAGTCTCTGTTTTTCTGAGATGGAGCTCGAAGAAGGTAAATTCAAGTTTGAAGCTTGACTTCGGCATGAACAATAAAAGGAGAAACTTTGAATATATTAAACAATAAAATACTTTGCATTCCAAAAATATATTTACAAAGGTGCATTACAAAACTCCCATTCGGATTCCGTGTACAAAAGAAGAAGAAGTAAAAAAAGCAAAGGTGGCTTAGTCTTCATCTTTGCTACTCCCCGTGCCACTCATAGAGCCTTCAAAAAAGCAAAGTGGCTTAGTGTTCATCTTTGATTCTCCCTGAGCCACTCGTAGAGCCTTCGTCTAAAGTCCAAACTGTTGACTCCTCTTCCAAGGCCTTCGCTTCTTCAATCTCGATGGAGAGATCAAAACCCTTGTCATGTACTTCCTCGAAGGCCTTTCTCCGAAACTCTAACCCAGCATGTGCAAGGGTGCGAGCCAATTTGAGCTCGGCCTCTTCAGATATCTCTCTGGATCGAGCATTTGCTACATCAGCGTCATCCAGATACGAGGATAAGAGTGCATTGACTTCAGACTTGGCCATGGATAACGCGGCAACCAACTCAAAATAAATCGTCTGGAATTTGTGAGCCTCCTCCTTAGCACCTTGAAGAAGACCCTGGGTTGAGGCCAGATCCCCTCGGAAAGTATCCCTTTTGAAGGCCATGTTATCCTTACACCACTTCAGCTCAAGGATCTCGACATCTTTGGCTGTATTTCTCCCCGAAGCTGCTCCGCTATGGCATCATTTCACTCAATCTGCAAATGACGAGTCAAGATAGTGAACACCAAGTTATGAAAACAAAAAGCAAGCTCATGAATACCAAAATACCTACTCGATGAAGTTGGCCCGCTCTTGGAGCACTTTCTCCGACCTTGCTTAAAGGCTGCTTAATTCCTATTCCCTTCGAGCGTATAGAGTTTTTAGCTCTTTTGACTCCGTGGAAAGCTTCGTGAACTCATCCTCACTATGATTCAGTTTAGCTCATAACTTGGAGAAGGCCTGGTCGTACAACACCATGACCTATAGCACGCAGGAAAGAAGTTAGAAAAAAAAATATCAAACTCAAGGCACAAAGGTTATGTCAAGATCACCTATTTTTGGAGTTTCACAGCCTCTTCAAGAATGACTGGGGCATAGAGATAATCATCCTCTTCAATACCAGAAAAGAAATATGCAAACGCGTCATCCTCTCTCTAGGATGCCCTTACATTGGGAGTCTCATTGTTCTGGGCATCCCGTATTTGCCCTGGTGAAAATGATGGTCCCGTCTGAAGATCGCCTAAGGCATCAACCTCTATCAAGGTTTTTTCTTGCCCTTGATGGGCCTCAGAGCTGGATCCTCCGAAATTGCCAACCAAATGCTCGTCGGTACGAGTTGTATCATGTTCAATGGTTGGATTCGGTACTGCATCTAATCCATCTTCAAGGTCTCCTCAATTTGAGGTAAGACCGCATCAGCCACCTCTTAATCCGCATTCTTTTGCCCGGCAAGCTTCGAAGCATCAACACATCGTCTTGCCTTATGTACCAGTGGGCAACCATCATTATCTTCTTCTTCATCACAAAGACTCTCAGATGCTACTGAAGTTAGGACAACTTCATCGGCCCTAGGATTTTGAGCCTTGTCTCTCTTTGGTCTCGGGGACTCCGCCATTGTCTCTTTCTTTCTCTTTCTATATTTGGCGGTCTTTTGGGTCTCCTTTTCACCAGGAGGAGGCGGTATCATTGAAACGGCTTCCCCGAGCCTGTGCAGGTATAAAATGCCAAATATATCACCAATAAATCTATTCATAATGGTTTTAGAAGTGACAATGACGAGGACGTACCATGATTTTTGGCTTCCCATCGAGTTTTGGCCAAATCACGCCAAATGCTCTTTTCATATGAGGAGGTGGAGTCTAAGAGTTTAACCCATCCCAGAAGGTCCTTGACCGTACCGGGGAACCACACGGTGCCCTGTGTAAACATGAAGAAAATCAATTCAAATAATAAAGGAATTAGTTCGAAAGAGGAAAAAGGGACATTCAGATGGTAAAACACGCTCGGTGTAGCGGCACTTACGTCTCATATTCCATTTTTCTGGGAATGACATCTTCTCGACATGGATGAGGTTTGAAGTTTTGACTCAAACGAAGTGGCTCATCCACCGCCGATCTTTATCATCATCGGTGTCGGCAAAAATGTTTTGGCAAATCGATGCTACAGTTTGACTAGGGCCCCTTGATAGAGGCGAGGGTTATACAATCTGATCAGATGATCAAGGGGGGAAGGCATCCCCTCGACCATGTTCGAGAAATATCTAAGAAAATACACGATTCTCCAAAAATAAGGATAAATCTAACCATGCATCAGACGTATTCTCGATAGAAATCGAGGATCACCAGGTTTATAGAAAGGGAGGAAGAATATAGGACCTAGGGTAAAAGGATATGTATATATGCTAAGGAAATCGGGTTTGGTTGTCATTACAGCTTCCTCCTGAGAAGGAATCTCCACCTGTACCGCCTTTTCCTAGCGGCAATCTATTTTCACCTTCTCTATGTCAAACTAATGTACCGAGACATGGACTCGCATCGGCTTGGTAACGAAGAAGGTTTATCAATTTTGAAATTGAAGGATGTATTGATGACTCCAAGAACACCCTCCTTGATGCTAGGAGTCACTACCTTTTTGCTCTGAAATGAGGGTGACGAAGAAGGGGCTTCCCCTTTTTGAGGTACTATCTTCGAAGTTTTGGCGATGGTTGTAACAAATATTTCAAAGCAAGTTGACGAAGAAGTGAACAGAGAAGAAGGGTGAAGATAGGGAATTTTTAATGTATATTTTAAGATCTGAAGATGTTAAAAAGGTTTGAAAGATAGGTAATTGGAGTATTTATATGTCACGACCCAAACTGGAGGGCCATGACTAGCACCTGACATACTTGCCGAGCACCAACATACATTTTATCTAACCTTCTTTATTATCTTTTATGGCTGACAAGATCAATATAAATGGTAGACATGTATCATGGAAAACCAACAATAAAATATGATGGCATGAACACCCAAAACATGGGATGACCAGACAATAGAGAAACTATATATAAGGTACGAGCTACCATGCTATCATGAAAGACTAAACAAAAAAAACCGCCGACAAGGCATACCAAACTATACATAAGTCGACACCTGTCTATGAGTCTCTAATGGAACATAAGTGCTGCAATATAGACAGAACAGGGTCCCGACATACCCATAATGTCTATAGCAAAAATGCATACCAAGACCACGACAAGCCCGGAGAGGGGATCTCGCCAATCACCGCTGAATTGGACAGCCTACTGTGGTGGGAGAGCTGCACATGCCTGTCTATCAGGACCTGGAGCATGACATACAACGTCCACAAATATAAGGACGTCAGTACGTATAAAGTATTGACTATATAAGGCAAGGAACCTTAAATACGAATAGTAATGTAAGCATGGATAGAGAATATACAACCTATAACATCTGAGTACCTCTGAGGGCTACTGACATGAAATGCATGATACATATGTATAAATACATAAACTTTTAAAACATACACCTCTGTGGGCATCATCATCATCATATCGTACCCAGCCTGAAAGAGGACTCGGTAAAAAAAATGTACCCGGCCATCATAAGGCTCGGTAGAATCGTACTTGGCCACGTGGAGCTCGGTATAACCCAACTGATCAGTGGTTGCACAATAGATTCCGTACCCGGCCAACTACACCGCGACTCGGTAGAGTAAAATAGATACATATATATAATGCATGCTCGACTCATGAAATCATGTTCTAAACCTTTCGGAGTGGCGTAAGGTCGGTATCCTCTGTACACGTTATTAGGTCTTACTCTTCACTTTGAACCTTATAAGAATCAGCAAGTACCAACAACATAAGAATAAGAGGGGAAACAATGTAAGTACTGATAACTTCTAAGATTAGAGTATCTTCGGGAGCTCGTTCGTAAATTATGTACAATCAAAGTCGTGCAAAAGAAGAAAAGGGATAGCCTCACATACCTTGTATATACTGCCCAAGTCTCAAGCTATGCAAATGTCACGACTCCTCAGTATACAATAGTAGAAATGACACTATCATTAACCACAACCTATTTTACGATGAAATGGACAAAACCTCCCCTATTTATAGGAACACGTAATTCCTATTACGTGTTCACCCATGATTGAGATGCGAAAGTATTCTTATCCTAAATAAATAGTTAAGAATTTTAATTATACTCGTTTCTTGATACGTGCTTTGCACGTGTTATTCCATGTAAGCAGTAAAAAATTTAAAATATTATTAAAACATGTTAAATGTTACACCAAAATTTCAAAAGAAAAAATACAAGCTAAAAAAAGTAAATAATTTGTGCGATGTATAGTTGAACTCAAATTGACTGGATAGCTCTATGAAGATTAATAATTATATTTATTTAGCCAAGTGCATTTTATAATTGCATAAATTTAATTGTTATGAGTTACAAACATATAATATGATCATATATTTTACCTAATATTTCTTTGTAGATATTGTTTTTGAAGTTGTTCCGTTTTGATGTCTCAGCAAAATAATCCGTGCAACAAATAAAGAGAGAAACTAATACTTATTTGTACATGATATATTTTTTAAGGAATTGAAGAATTAAATATTTGTACAATTTCGTGAATAATTAAGTAAGAAGCGACTTGATAATAATAGAAAAGAATTTTTTTCCATAACAACAACAACAACAAAAACTACACTACATGAGTTCAAGCTGCAAAAGTATTCAAATTGGTTGGCCAAAACTTTAATAAGCTTATGATCACTGCCTCCTTTCTTCTTCTTGCTTTATCCCATGATAAGAAATTTTAAACTCCTCAAAGAAAGCCTGGAGAAACCTTTTATTATGTTATGTGTCTGGTGCTTGATGACTTTATGAGTTAAGGAAGAGTTATTGATATAATATGATGTGATGCTAATGAAATACTATTTGATAAGATAGTAGTAGTAGTAGTATTGATGATGCCATGAAATTATAAAAGAGTGTTGGTTGTTAATGCCTTGTTCTCTCACCTCATTCAATCTATGCATCTAACATATTTCTCATCATTTGCACTACACAATATTTGAATTTGGTCACAATGAAAACAAGATGGTGAATGCATATGGTCTATCTATTTATATAGTGGTACCCTATTTATATAGTGGTACAATATTCAAAATTTAATGGTGAAGAATCCTTTTAAATTCCATAATAATTACGTGACAGAATACAAGAAGTTGTAACCAAAAGAATATAAAAGTATTGTAACTGAAACTTTATTTAATATAAGGATTTAAAAAAAGAAATAATATATCGAAGCTGAGATAATATCGGTAAAAAGTATAGAATAACAACTAAAAAGTGTACGGTAACTCTAAATATTGGAATTATTTCTTTCTGTTAAGAATAGAATTCTAATTAGAGTGAATGTCTATCTTGTAGAGAGTTTTACTTTGGGCCAAAGTCATTTCTCTTCCTATAAATAGAGGGGTCTTACCCCATTGTAAACCACCCCAAAATTCAATAAGAATTTCTCTCTTTTTCTCTGCAATATTGCTTTTGTTCTTTTATTGTTTTATAACACGTTATCAGCACGAAGCTCTACTATCTCAACAATCTCTTTGAGAAAATTAAGGTATTTTTTTCTCCTCCTAATTTTGTTTTAATTATGTCTGACATTATGAAAAAAAAGTTCGTTGCCCTTGAAATTTCCGGCAAGAACTACATGACATGGGTGTTTGATGCTGAAATCCATTTGGATGCAATGGGTCTTGGAGACGCCATTAAAGACAGAAATAATGCATCCACCCAAGACTGTGCTAAGGCCTTGATTTTCTTGGGCCATCACCTTGATGAAGGTTTGAAAATTGAATATCTCACAGTCAAAGATCCACTTATCTTGTGGAATGGCTTAAAGGAGAGATATGACAACTTAAAGTTGGTCACTCTGCCACAAGCACGATATCTGAGGCTCCAAGACTTTAAGTCTGTTTCTGAATATAACTCTGCAATGTTTAGAATTACTTCTAAATTGAAACTCTGTGGAGATACTATAACTGATTATGATATGCTTGAAAAAATGTTTACAACGTTTCATGCCTCCAATATGGTTCTGCAACAACAGTACAGAGAGAAAGGTTTCAAAAAGTACTCTGAGCTGATTTCTCTTCTCCTTGTGGCTGAGCGAAACAATGACCTGCTCATGAGAAATCACGAAAATCAACCCACTGGGTCTACACCATTGCCTGAAGTAGATAAGGTGTATTCCCATTATGCTAAACGTGGAAAAGGCTATG
Source organism: Nicotiana benthamiana (assembly GCA_034376525.1). Taxonomy (NCBI): domain Eukaryota; kingdom Viridiplantae; phylum Streptophyta; class Magnoliopsida; order Solanales; family Solanaceae; genus Nicotiana; species Nicotiana benthamiana. Next base: position 55,417,129 of record CM067340.1, on the reverse strand, counting down.
GCTTTAATCATGGTCGTGGTCGTGGTCGTGGTCGGGGTCATGGCCGTGGACGTGGACAAGGAAGAAATTTTCCTGGTGTTAGTCACCCCCCAAAGAGATATAACCACCAAAAGCGGAAATGGAATTATGAGAATCCAAAAGCAAATAGTTCAGAATTTATATGTTGTCGTTGCGGTGGAAAAGGGCACTGGACAAAAATTTGCCGTGTACCAAGACATTTGGTTGAGCTTTATCAAGCATCTCTAAAGAGCAAAGGCCCTGAAACCAATTTTGTCTCTGACAATAATTTTGACATCACCCACTTGGATGTGGCAGACTTCTTTGAGCACCCTAAAGGGAAAATAGATCACTTGATCGGTGATGGATCTGTGGTTAAAGATGATTGAGTAGTTGATTATTTTTTCATAATAGCTAGTGAATAAACATTATGGAATAATAGTTCTTTACATGAGTGACAATCATTAGTATCGATTAGTATTATTTGTTTCGTGAAATAGTATTAGTACGTTTTGACTAAATATAATTCTTATATTCGTTTTAAACAGTGAACTTGATGTCTAACCAATCACGTGAACTGCAACACAGAATTCAATTTTATTACGTACAATTTTTTTTGCTACCGTCATTACAATTTCAAAATAGTTATTTAATTGTAAAAGCTAGCAATTGCGCATGAAATGTACATTACCATTACTAGCGATATTACTAATGCTAAATAACATAATCATGCGTACAATATCATAGAATCAATTAATAAGTAGTTTGTTTGCATTACTACTACACAAGTCTGATATAGTAGTATACTAGTTAATTTTTACGATAGTTGTGTTCAAAAGGTGTTGATTTTTCTTTTCTTTTCAGTTTTTCAAAAAAAAAAGAAGATTTTTGAACACTGTTAGAGCAGTGGTAACACTTCTTTTCGTTGAATTTATGGCCTATGCGTCACACTTTGTTTATTTTTGTATTCATTATTTTAACTTTTCTCTTCCCGTGTAGCAACTGTTTGGAATATCAATATCTCTAATAATAAAATAATTTTTTTGTATGTCAAATCATGGGAAGCAAATATGGATATCTCACAAAGCAAACTTGGATCAACGTCCAATTGTAAAAAAATTTATTTAATTGATTCATGTACCACACATACGATATTCAAAGAGAAGAAATATTTCTCTCATTTAAGTATGTGTAAGGCAGATGTTACTATAATTTCTGGTAGTAGTAAATTGATTGAAGGCTCCGGAAGAGCAACTATAACTCTGCCTAAAGGAACAATATTTATCATAGAGAATGCAATGTTCTCTTCCAAGTCCAAGAGGAACTTGTTGAGTTTTAAAGATATCCGTCAAAATGGATATCATATTGAGACAATAGATGAGAATAATCTTGAATACCTCATCATTACAAAGAATGTCTCTGGCCAAAAGAGGATTATTGAGAAGTTCCCATCTTTATCTTGTGGCCTGTATTGGACAAAAATTAGTGCAATTGAGGCACATTCCACAGTAAATCAAAAGGTTACTGATTCCAATACTTTTGTACTTTGGCATGATCGATTGGGACATCTTGGATCAATTATGATGAGACGGATTATAGAAAACTCATATGGGCATCCATTAAAGAATTTAAAGATTCTTTTAAATAATGAATTTTCTTGCACTTCTTGTTATCAAGGCAAGTTAATTATTAGACCATCACCAACAAAGGTTGGAACTGAGTCACCTACGTTTTTGGAACGTATACAATGGGATATTTGTGGACCTATTCACCCACCTAGTGGGTCCTTTAGATATTTTATGGTCTTAATAGACGCATCCTCTAGATGGTCTCATGTGTGCCTATTGTCATCACGCAACCTTGCGTTTGCAAAATTAATGGCACAAATAATTCGATTACGAGCACAATTTCCTGATAATCCAATTAAGTCTATTAGACTAGATAATGCTGTTGAGTTTTCATCCCAAGCATTTAAAGATTATTGCTTATCAATTGGGATAAAAGTGGAACATCCTGTAGCTCATGTTCACACTCAAAATGGTCTTGCAGAATCTTTAATTAAACGTCTGCAGTTGATTGCAAGACCATTACTCATGAAAACGAGGCTGCCCACTTCGGTTTGGGGTCACGCCATTTTGCATGAAGCAATGCTAGTTCGTCTCAGACCGACGAATTATCACAAATATTCCCCGTTGCAATTAGTTTTGGGTCATGAATCTAATATATCCCATTTAAGAATTTTTGGAAGCGCAGTATATGTGCCTGTAGCACCGCCATACCGCACCAAAATGGGTCCGCAAAGAAGGTTAGGAATATATGTTGGGTTTGAATCGCCCTCCATTATTTGCTACCTCGAAACATTGACAGGGGATTTGTTCACTGCACGATTTGCAGACTGTCGATTCGATGAGACACTTTTCCCAAAATTAGGGGGAGAAGTTGGTGAAACCAAACGGAAAATTTTGTGGAAAAATCCATCATTATCTCATCTTGATCCACATACCCCTATTTGTGAAAAAAAGGTGCAAAATATTATCCATTTGCAAAGAATAGCAAATCAAATGCCTGACGCATTCACGGACTTGAAAAGGATAACAAAATCTCACATCCCCGCAGAGAATGTTCCAATCCGTATTGATGTCCCATTGGACAACCTTCTAGTGTCATATCTAATGAGTCGAAAGCACGCCTAAAACGTGGCAGGCCATTAGGTTCCAAAGATCGAAATCCTAGAAAAAGGAAAGCAAATGATCAAAATGACACTACGAAAGAATCTCATGAGGAAATTCACAATTTAATAAATTCTGAGATTCATGAAGAATCCATTGAGCCCGAGACTCAGGAAAATAAGGAACTATCAATAAATTCAATCGATATGGAGACAAATTTTAATCGAGTGGATATAGTGGTGGATTATGTCTTTGCATATAATGTTGCATCTAGCATTATGCAAGAAAGTGAGGATCTTGAACCTCAATCTGTTGGAGAATGTCGACAAAGACTTGATTGGCCAAAATGGCAAGAAGCAATCCAATCAGAATTGAATTCACTTGCAAAACGTGAAGTTTTTGGGCCTATAGTTGAAACACCTAATGGTGTTAAGCCTGTTGGCTATAGATGGGTCTTTGTACGCAAGAGAAATGAGAAAAACAAGGTACAAAGATATAAGGCACGCCTTGTTGCACAAGGATTTTCTCAAAGGCCTGGTGTCGATTATGAAGAGACATATTCACCCGTATTGGATGCTATAACTTTCCATTATCTCATTAGTTTTGCTGTCCTTGAAAAGCTTGACATGCATTTAATGGATGTGGTTACTGCCTATCTTTATGGCTCACTTGATAATGAGATATACATGAAAATCCCCGATGGATTCAAAATGCCAAACACTCATAATTCAAAGTCCCGGAAAATGTTTTCAATCAAATTGCAAAGGTCTTTGTATGGTCTAAAGAAATCAGGACGAATGTGGTATAATCGTCTTAGTGAGTATTTATTAAAGGAAGGCTATATAAATGATGCCATTTGCCCATGTATTTTTATAAAGAAAACAACATCAGAATTTGTTATACTTGCCGTATATGTCGATGACATAAACCTTTTTGGAACTCCCATAGAACTCCAAAAGGCAATTGATTATTTAAAGAAGGAATTCGAGATGAATGATCTCGGAAAGACAAAATTATGTCTTGGTTTGCAAATTAAATATTTGGCAAACGGAATTTTTGTTCATCAATCTGCCTATATAGAAAAGGTATTGAAACGGTTTTACATGGATGGAGCATATCCTTTAAGTACTCCGATGGTTGTTCGATCACTTGATGTGAATAAGGATCCATTCCGACCGCAAGAAAAGAATGAAGAGCTACTTAGTCCTGAAGTACCATATCTTAGTGCAATTGGCGCACTAATGTATCTTGCAAATACTACAAGGCCTGACATAACTTTTTCAGTTAATGTCTTAGCAAGATATAGCTCTGCTCCCACAAGGAGACATTGGAATGGAATCAAACATATATTGCGGTATCTAAAAGGGACTACCGATATGTGCTTATTTTATAGCAATAATTGCAGTCCTGATCTTGTTGCTTATGCTGATGCTAGATATTTATCTGACCCACACAAGGCTCGATCTCAAACAGGTTATGTGTTTATCTGTGGAGGCACTGCCATATCTTGGCGATCGACTAAGCAATCAATTGTGGCTACTTCATCTAATCATGCTGAGATAATCGCTATTCATGAAGCAAGTCGAGAGTGTGTGTGGTTAAGGTCTATAATACATCATATTCAAGACAAATGTGGTTTGAAATGTGACAAACTACCCACGATTTTGTATGAAGACAATGCAGCATGCATAGCCCAATTGAAGGGAGGATTCATAAAAGGAGACAGAACAAAGCATATTTCACCAAAGTTATTTTTCACACATGATCTTCAAAAGAATGGTGATATCAATGTGCAACAGATTCGTTCAAGTGATAATATGGCTGATTTGTTCACAAAATCTCTACCAACGTCAACCTTCAAGAAGCTGGTACACAAGATAGGAATGCGAAGGCTCAAGGATGTGAATTGATGCTCTTTTCAGGGGGAGTTAATGCGCGTTGCACTCTTTTTCCCTTACAAGGTTTTGTCCCACTGGGTTTTCCTTGCAAGGTTTTTAACGAGGCAACCAATAGGCGCATTACTAAATATGTGTACTCTTTTTCCTTTTCTAGAATTTTTTTTCCATTGGGTTTTATTTTAGTTAAGGTTTTAACGAGGCACATTATTTATTGAGTAGACATTCAAGAGGGAGTGTTAAGAATAGAATTCTAATTAGAGTTAATGTTTATCTTGTAGAGAGTTTTACTTTGAGCCAAAGTCATTTCTCTTCCTATAAATAGAGGGGTCTTACCCCATTGTAAACCACCCCAAAATTCAATAAGAATTTCTCTCTCTTTCTCTGCAATATTGCTCTTGTTCTTTTATTGTTTTATAACACTTTCATTAATATTATCAATTTTTTACAGGGCATTAAGTATAAAATATAATTTAATAAGGTAATTTTAATCTTAGGCAAAGGATAAATTGGTCATTCAATTTTTGAAGGTTATTATGGTAAACTAACTTCACTTTAAAGACTTCATACTTGTAATATAATATAGTATGATATGATAATTGGTCAAAATCAAAGAGACTACTGCCCAACATGAATTTTGTTTCCCTTATGACTTGTCAAGTAGCAGCAGCCTTTTATTGACAAAAGAAAAGAGAATGTTATATATACTATTTTCTTTGGCCGATCATATTTCTCAATCATTGCATCTACAAAAATTCTGTTTTTACATTTAAATGAAGGAGAAATACCAATCGGATATGGAGAGAAAGTTAATTGATGAGAAATTAGAGAATACTGATTCCAGTTCTGAGCTGATTAAGCAATCTGCTGATGAAATTTCTCATTTGGCTATCGACATTGGAGGTAAATTGCTGGGTTTATTTGCTTTTTTTTTCTTCTGAGATCTTTATTTTTTTGGTTATATTATTAAAGTTTTAATTTTACCTTTTACTTTTATGTTTTTTTTTGGTTTCGGAATTCGAAAATGTTAGTGGCTTCTCTATTTGCTTTGTTGAGTTATGTTAGCACTGCTTTCTTATTGGTTCAACAGAATGTAAGGAAAAAAATGAAAAAGATAAAAAGGAGAACAAAATATCAGTTCTTTATTTCTACTGAAAGTCATTACTTCAGTAATTCTGTTATAAACTCGTTAACGTGGGGTTGAATTAGATGGTAGAGTAATTGGTTCATAGGTTAATTGCTTAATGGCATTTGACTAGGTTTGCAAAATGAACCAAGTTAGTCTAGAATTTGCTGCATTCTTGACCTCCTAAGAAACAAGCTTAGTATATTGATAAGTTGAACTGTTATCTAGTTTTAGAAGTCACTTGACCTCATAAGAACCATAGGTATCATCACGCGGAGGAATTGAATTTACGAACTTACATGTGGTTTGCAAGTTATGTAAGTCTAGGTTTTACTGGAAAAATAGAAAGGTATATATGGTCTTTTCCATGATTGAACTCTGCCAATGGGAGTACATTTTACTTGGTTTTAGTGGCACTCAAGGGTGTGGCTTAGTAGTTAATGTAGTGAGTGGAACCTTGGAGATCGAGGTTTGAATCCCGAGACAATGGTGATTTCTTCCCATCTGCCAAAGCCTTGGTGGATAGAGTTACCCTGTGCATGTGTTGGAGGGAGGTGGCTGGCAACCCAATGGAATTGTCGAAGTGCAAACGAGCTGACCCGGATATCACTTGTCATTAAAAAAGAGCCTGATTTTAGTGGACATAGACAGAGAAGATGGATAGGTTGGTGTATTAGAACATCCAGAAACTTCAGCAAAATTTCTCCACGATTTCAGCTGCATAGTACATGAATTTGTATAACACTGCTGGCCACTGACTCAATTGCTTGTTGCTGATTTCATAATGAGATGAACTCACAACTTCTTTTATTAGTGTTAAAACATAACTAAGTAGATAAAGCTCTCCTCTCTCTAATAGTATAAGCACTAGACCAAGGGGTCACACAATGCAATATGTATTAGATAATAACTTGATCAGTATCTCCAATGCGCACAGTCAGATAAATAAGAATCTTTACGGGATTTTGCTGGCTTTAAGAATGTCTCTGTTAACAACCAATATTTTGAGGACCAAATAGGCAAATAGAAATGCTAAATGAAAGGACCTTATCCGTTTGCAGGCTCCCTCATCAAAATTGTATACTTTTCAACCAACAGTAAGTGCAGCACTAATGATGAGGCACCAACATTACCAAAAGAAAGACAGGAAGTTCCGAATGGAGACCTTAACCATCACATTCTCAGTGGCGGACTTCATTTCGTGAAGTTCGAGACAAGCAAAATTGAGGACTGCATAAATTTTTTGTCTTCCAAGAAACTTCAACAGTGCGGTAGGTTTTCTTGTGGTGCTTACACCCTAGCTGTAACTATTTTTCTGGTGTGACTTCTTAAATTACAAGTCGGCATGCATGTAAACTTATAGGAGGCTTGATTATGAAGAAGAATTTTTTTGATAAGTGAAGAATAGAATGTATCGTTTCACCTTTGGCTATAAGTAAATTTTTTTGATAGTGATAGTGGAAGAACAATATTAAAGTAATCGCTAAGTTAACGTGGCACAGAAAACATTAATACAAAATTTAAACTCTGGGATGGTAAAAACAATTTGAATTCTTGAAAGTGAAGTGTACAGAATAGTACTTCTTCCATTATCCTAACCGTATTCGGAGTGTACGAACATTTTAGTAATAATAAAAAATATGATTTATATGTCGTTGCTGTTAAGTTTTTAGGTATCTTGGTCACTTTAGGAATCATATGCCCAGTTTAAGAGAACTTCCCTTTAGAGTTTCTTTTCACAGGTTCTTATACGTCTATTTATTAGGTTGTATTATGCCATGTCCTTCCTAAATCTTATAGATTACAATGATTACAGGTGCTCAATGTCATCATTCTCATGCTGTTGACAAGATCAAGATTAAGGTAAAGGAGAATTTCAAAAGATTGGTTCTGTTTCCCACCTCTCTTTTTTTTATTCTTTGCTCAACTTGGTGATTATAGGAGAGCCTTCCTAAAGTACTTCATAGGTTTAACCTAAAACCTCATTGGGAAGAAATAATATCTGTCCCCATTGTGGGATGAAACGAGCTTTTGGAAGTTAAGAAAATAAACCATGGTTTTTCTTGAGAAGCTACTCAACGACAAGTACCGAGGAAGCTATTGCATTGCAGTCTTCTTCTTCTTAGAATGTACTTTTCAAGTTAAAACTTCTTGAAAGTTAGTTTTTATAAAGACTTCCAAAACAAAAGTTGTCACGTATAGACTGTTGATTGTCCATCATTTCCTTTCTCCTGCCTCTGTGCATCTTTTGACTCTTTTACTTGAAAGTAAAGAATGTGAATCGAAGAGCGGAAGTTAACTTTCAGAACCGTGCAAAGGGTCCATTTTCTTATCATGGTGTAAGAGCTAGGCACACCCAATTCTTGATTCATCCAATGTTGGGCCCCTATATTATATTGCCCATGCTCCAGATGGGCGTGCAGGGGGTGTTAATATCACACATCGGCTGGGTGGGAGGCCATTTGTTTTCTTATATGGTCTTGACAATCCTTACCTCGTGAGCTAGCTTTTGGAGTTGAGTTAGACGCAAGGTCCAATTTCTTATCATTATATCTTCTTACATGGCACCATTAACCTCTAAAGTTTGTGAGTTAAACTGTTAAATGATAAAATCTGTTTACATCCTTCAACCAAAAATATAGTTACTAGTCATTTTCCTGTTCTATCTCTCAGTTGTTTCTACCCTTTTTTTCTGTATGAGTTTATAGATTCTAGTGCACCAAAAAAGGTAGACTCTTAGAGTAAGGAAATATTTTGAGCAAAAAGGAGCAAAGAGAATGTATTGCTTCCTTCAAAATACATCCAGTCCTCTGCGAAACATTTTAGGCTTTATGCACTCCAGAGCTAGGGAAAGAAAAGCAATATGTTTGCAATTTGGAGGCTGTTAGTTCCTTTTCTTTCAAAAGCCCTTCCATCTTTTCTCTAAATGGTCCCGTCACGGAGTTAGGAAATTTGTTTCATCTTGTCCCTATTTCTTCTCTTGGACCCTTTTTGGCTCCAGAAAAGCTGTGACACATTGGAACATAAAGCATGAGCGATTATGTACAACCTTCCTCTTTCTCTAAATTGCCATTTTATAGCTTTCCATTTCACTATCCGCACAAGATTTATTGCTTTGATAATTGTGGCACTCAAACTGCCCGTTGTGGAAATTCATTTCTCCATCTTGAAGATCTCGAACAACTTAATAAATAAGTAAACAAATTAATAAATAAGATCCCTCTCAAATATATCATAAACATGTACATAAGGTGGTTTACATCTATCAATATGGTGTTAGAGCAAGTAGAGTTCTTCAATTTGAGTCTCACCACCAATAAACAAGATAATGCACGTGCTTGGCTAACAAAAAAAAGAGGAGGCCACATGTGAGGGGCTTGATGAAGACCTAAAATAGATAAATAAAAATGTTCTCTGCAAGAGCTCCTCATTTAGCTCCCTTGCTGACTCGAACCTGCAACCTCGGGGGTTGGAGGAGGAGGGTTAAAATTTTGCACTGAAACCCTTGCATGTATTACAAGTTTCTGAAAACCTAAGTTGCTCGGACTCGGGTGCGGGTATCCGATACGGGGACGATTCCGAGTATCGGATTCGGCAAAATCTAAATTTTAAGATTCGGGGGTGCGAACCTGGATATGGATACGGGTGCGGGGGTACGGCTAAGAAAATACAAAATAATAAAAAATAGAGCTATAAAAATATTGTAAATATGGAGACTACATGCTAGATCTACATGAAATACAAAATCAGAACGACACTTTAAATTTTTGGTTTCTCCGGCACAAAGCATCAAATATGAGACAAAAATACTATAACATTGAAGGTATGTCATTTTCCATAACTTAAATCCGTTTAATTTTTTATTTTGAGAAATCAAAATCTCAATTTTTCTCCCAAATTTGTCAATGGACTCTGGTCAAAGTGTCTGAAGTCGGTTGACCGTATCCGGGACGTTTTCCGCTCCAACACCCGTCCAAGTCTCGTATCGGGATGGGGACGGCACCAAAATTGAAGAGTCCATGCAACTTAGCTGAAAACACTTTAATCAGGACTGGTAGATGTCCCTCTGCCCATGACTGGAACATAGTATCTTTTTAGGGGTCAAGACACCCATGGTCATACCAGTGCTGTAGTATAATTTTTTTTCTCGCAATATTTATTGTATTTATATGGTGAAATGCTAAAGTTGAAAACACCGTGTAACCTTTTGATGAGTTTTATTCTTGAACAGGCAACAGGTGGGGGAGCTTTCAAGTTTGCCGATCTATTCAAAGAAAAACTTGGCATAACTCTGGACAAGGTAGAGGAAATGGAGTCTCTTGTTGCTGGAGCAAATTTTTTGCTTAAGGTGGGTGTTTTGTAGCAGAAATCTGTATTTGGTTAGTACTTTTTCTTCAGGTAAGTCTAGGCACATGAATTCCTTTCTAAAAATAGTTCGTATTTTTCTCTTCCGCCAATCTTCAGCTTCATTTATCTACTTACTCTGAATTAGTCCTGGACAGTACTCTATGTTAATTTCTTGCTTGGGGATATGATTGTGTGTGTATAGCCAAATTTACTAGGTGTATATTAATTCATCATGATTCTCTGCTGCTTCTTGATGGAATGCTGCACCCTCAAGGCTGGTAATAGATTGATGAAGGCACATTTCCCATGGAAATAGTGGTTTCTCTTTCTCTCCTCTGTACACTATACAGCTGAATTGAGTATAAGTAGCATGTGTTATACATTCTTGCTTGATATGGTTCATTTCGATAGTTTAAGGTAAATAGAGTACTTGTTACTTGTTTTAAGGACAAAGAATCTCTTACTTTACTGGGTCTCTCGCAAGTGAGGCTAAGATCTCAGAGGCAACAGAAACCTTCTCCATTGCATACAAGTTCCTGCTCTTTTCTATGTCTAAAGAGTATGTAGACAAGAGGGGTTGCTCAGATGGTAAGCAACCCCCACTTCCAACCGAGAGGTTGTGAGTTCGAGTCTCCCCAAGAGCAAGTTGAGAAGTTCTTGGAGGGAAGGATGCCGGGGGTCTATTTGGAAACAGCCTCTCTATCCCAGGGTACGGGTAAGGTCTGCGTACATACTACCCTCCCCAGACCCCACTAAGTGAGATTATACTGGGTTGTTGTTGTTGTATAACATAGCAGCTCATTTGACATATTCCTATTTCTCTTCTGCGAGTAGGCTGTCAACCATGAAGCTTATACGTATATTGGAGGTCGAAAGGAATGCGTGCAGATTGATCAGAATGACTTATATCCTTACCTCCTTGTCAACATTGGTTCTGGGGTTAGCATGATAAAGGTAAGCTTCACAGATTAGATTCCTTCAATTCAACATAAATGCTAATTCACACTGATCTCGGGGTTAGGTACTGCATGGACAATATTAAAAGTTGTGTTTACCAAATCTCACCTTATCCTATTTCCCACATGACTTACGCTGACATTCCACAAGCTTCATGCCGGTCCTCTGTTTTCCAAATGCAGTACCAAGTTGGTGCATTTTATTGCTTATGTTATACCATTCAGGACAAGAAGTTAATCTCCTGCATAGTAGTTAGCAGACAATCTATAAATTAGAAAATTAATACCTAAAACCCTATGTTAATATTTTCTTTGTTAATTTGGTCCATCTAAGGAATTTACCTTACTTCTTTTCATCTGTGAATACCCACCTTTGGAAATGATATTGTCCAACTAACTTTGATGTCAGCAAGATAACATTGGTAGACTACTTATTCATTTGGATGGCATGTATAGATGATCTTGCCCAAGAACTTGACAAGACTCACTAAGCAGGCTCTGCATTGGGCTACTAAATGAATTTCAGAAGTACTGATAGTTTAGGTTTCATAGTCATCTAGGTGAGCTTTGATGGGTTGTTAGATACAGAGTGATATAGAAGAACTAAAACAGTAGTATAAGGCCCTGAAGTAAGAAGATTTTATATTTCATAGTATTTCTACATGAGTAATACACACTTATGAAGTGAGTTGCTAGAAACCTTATCTGACTGAAGCCAAGAGTCAAGAAGCTTTTATAAGTCCTAACTTCTTTTATATATCTCCATTATAGAATGAAGAGATTCAATCTTAATTTTATCAAGACCACAGTGATATGTGCAATTAATTATGAATTTTATGCATTTTGGCACTTCATAGACGACTCCCTCTTTGTTATATCAATATTTTGTGTTTAAGCCTTTTTTAGGTAGATGGAGATGAAAATTTTCAGAGAGTTAGTGGAACTAGCGTTGGTGGTGGCACTTTCTGGGGCCTAGGAAAACTTTTGACTAAATGCAAAAGGTTATTTTCATTTCTGTTAACTATATGATTTTCAATTAGTCAATTGGTTTCTTTCTGCAGAATTTTCTTATGTGTTTGTATTACAGTTTTGATGAGTTGCTGGAATTGAGCCATCAGGGAAACAACAGAGTGATAGACATGCTCGTTGGAGATATTTATGGGGGAATGGACTATGCTAAGGTATAACTTTGTTGTGTAATGTATTTCCTTCTTTTCATTTGGATAAGTTGCAGTTTAAACTATTCAAAGGTCCTATACATCGTATCTTGGATATAGAAGAGTCTAGAGTTACAGGAGGAATACGTGGAGTAGAATAAGGAGTTGGTCCCCAAACTTCAATCCAGGTTGAGCAATTTTTGTCCCAATTTACAATTTGTGTCCATCACATCAGGCACAATCCACTATGTTTTGTCTATAAAGGTTCTCTTATTATATCAAGTTAGGTGAAAGTAAATTCATTTTTGATCATATAAGAAAAGCGGATGACACTAGTAAGAGTGAACTCTGCTTGTGCCATGTCATGGCTTGAAGTGTGAACAACAAAGAAAAGATAAGTCCAGTCGACCTCCTCCTCTAGCCTCCTTTCCTCTTCGTTCTGTGTCTCCTTTTTGTTCACCTTCCTCCAATCTATTTTCTGTTTCTCTCCACATATGCGCTGCAACAATTAGACCTTTATGCGGGTGAATTTAAGGCTAGCTTGTTGCAGTTTTCAAATTCATGGTCTTCTTGTGTTATTCTGTGTATACTTCTTTTTTTTCCAATTGACAAATTTCATCCTCCAGAGTGCATTTTTTTGTCTTGTAGTTTCTTGCTAATAAAATGTAGCCTTGGAGAAACGGTAAAGTTTTGTCTCCTTGTGGCCTATAGGTCACGAGTTTGAGCCGTGGGCTTCTTGTAAACTGAAATACTTATTTCATCCTCAATGTATGGGTGGAGTCACAATTTCGTTCGCACTTCTCAAAATGTTCTTTTTAGTTTCCCTGTCGCTACTAGAACACAGAAAAAAAAGTCTCCAGCCTTGATGTTCGGTTTGGACCAATGCCGGACCCAATTCGAGAGTATTTCTCTGGTATTGGTCGATATATATACACCTACCCATTACAAGGTGGTAATTTGGAGAAAAACCATTAAGGAAAAGGGTCTCAACTACCGCTCTACTGTACGAAACATCTTAATTTTATCCCTGTAATACTTTGAGGTCATTCACACCCTTTTCATTAGCAAGTCATTTCAGTTGTTATAGATGAACTCCTTAACTTGACAACGAACAGTTCCTTATTGTAGCGACATTTCTGCTGTTGGATGTTGGCCAAATAATTGAAATCTATCATAAGAAGAGTTGATGAATTTTGTAAATTTAGTTCCGGTATGTTCAGTTGTTCTAAATGCTCTATCAAAATACCAGAAGCTTCATAATATTCAGGGTGATTAAGAATTTAATGATATATGACAGATCGGCCTTGCATCAACAGCCATTGCCTGTAGCTTCGGTAAGCCGGTCTCAGAAAACAGAGAGCTCGAAGACTACAAGCCAGAAGACATCGCCCGGTCCCTTTTAAGAATGATCTCAAATAACATCGGACAGGTAATTATGTGGATCATGAAGTTTCTCTCAGCAGCATCTATATATACATCACAATGTAGTTGTTTCCTGACTGAAAAGACCAATCTCTCTCTCTCTCTCTCTCTCTATATATATATATATATATATATATATATATTTATATCCTCTGTATTAAGAATAATACTGGTATCTCCAATCAAATGGAAATGCCTGTCCTTCATGATCTATTCCTTTGGGAATATTTCTACTACACAGGAGCAACAGACTGTAGTTTTGTACTGTTCCCATTCGATATATTTTGCTTACCATTGTCCTCTCTCATATGGATACAAATAAAGAATTGAAGTAAAACATAGGAGAATGGCAGATAGATAATCCATCCATTACTTATTGGATATCTCGTATTGCACAACATTTTATCATTACAAGTCATAAGTTGTCAAATGGCATTAAATATTGGAAGATACTAAAATCTGATATGACTTCTGTGCTTGTCTTTATTCTTTTCCTTGCTAGAAACTCTTAGGTGGTGTTACAGCCGTGCATCTGCTACTCTGCTCAATGAAGTTGTACTTATTTTAATTTTAAGATGCTCTCTTCTGTCATGAAAACATTTCTCTATAGTGGTCTTCCTAATAAGAATTTCTTTTATTTTAAGTGGATGCACTCTTCTGTCATGAAAACATTTCACTATAGTGGTCTTCATTATATGAGTTTTTTTATTTTATATAAGTGGCACCGAGTTGGTCTAAGGTTTATTCTGTTAGTTATCTTGTTTGAAGTGATGCTTTACTGAATTAGAATGGCAAACTTGAACACCTGAATTAGTTGAGAAGTATGAGTTAGTAATCATCACTCATGAAAAGGAAGAAATATAGGGCATCTCCTTCCTATAATGTAGTTGTTAAATTGTAAAATATTCATTTTCTTATTGTTGCTGACTTTGTTCTTCAATTGGTTTTGCTGTCCTAGATTGCATACTTGAATGCTCTTCGTTTTGGGCTCAAACGCATTATTTTGGGAGGTTTCTTCATCCGTGACCATGCTTATACAATGGACACAATTTCCGTTGCAGTTGATTTCTGGTAATTGCTATATCCACTTATACCCAGAAAATTGGTATTTTCCTTACTACCAAGTTACCAGCTCTAAAAAAAATAAGCTCCCATATTTTTATTTTTTTGATGAATTGGTGTGCGCTTTCTAGGATACATTCATCGGTTAGCATACTCTTTTAACACAATAGATAAATAATGCTTGCTGGTTGCTGCTAAAAAGTGGTTTATCATCGCAATTATTAGCGACTCCTGCTAGGTAATCTCTCCTCAATTCAAGTTAATAAATTTGCTCAACGTGCAGGTCGAAGGGTGAGGCAAAAGCAATGTTCTTGCGGCATGAGGGGTTTCTTGGAGCTCTAGGAGCTTTCATGAATTATAAAGATGGAAATGCTGGTTTGATGCCCCTTCAGTTAGTTGAGCAAACTCCTAGGAGTTCAAGTTGCATAGTAGATAGGATTCATAACTCTACGCGCGTGCACGAAAATGAAAGTGGTGCCATAGATTGTAGATTGCGAGTTAGTAGCTCATTTAAAATTTATGATGAGGTCAAAAGGTGTTGACCTAAAACATCTAATGTACCAAAACGAAAATGTCAAAAGAAGCTGTTGTTTCTTGTCCTGATCTAGGTCAAAGGGCTAGAACAAATTTCAGGTTTATATATGTGCATATATGTATTTGTGCTTCAATAGGGATTGAAATTTGATATCCCTTCGTTTTCTAACCGTGACTCGTGGAAAAATGAGATATATTATTTACAGTAGTATAATAGCAGGTTTTTGATTCAACTCTTTCATCTTAGGTCTCAAACAAACATATTCTTTATGAATCCTGTACTACAGCCTCATCTTTCCTTAGGACTGTGGTGAATTATTCAGCCAAGTTTGATAAATAATTAATTTAGGAATCATGCTATTGCTAGTATTGAATCCCTTCGGCATTGTTCTTTAAGATAATAGCAAGAAAAGATCAATGAAGTCTATGAAAGAGAAGAATTTATTACTCTGACTTTTTAGCACTAAATAGTTCTAAAATACATAGTAAAGTTTAAGATAGGATTGGCTGAATGTTCAAAAGGGAATCATGATGTGGGAGGCTGGCAACGTATTTGACTTATTGCCTCAGTTTTAAAGGAGCAGTAATTCATTAATATTTGCAGCCACACCTACAAGCATGAGTGCCATTAATGACAACTGCAAGTTCCGTAAGGGCATATACTGCAAGGTCTTTTTTCTTTGTCACCTCCTTTAAATCTTCTGACTGCTAAAGTTATATTACTTGTATCATTGCACCCAATACTATTTTATAACAGCATAAAAATGGAAGATGTGTGTAAGTAAAACCAAGTGTATACATTTAAAAGTGCTCTGTTATACACATAATACTTCAACATGAGAACAGAGGGTGTGTTACGGCTCATGCTACATCTGCCCATGAGTTCCCCGCATTGGTGTATGACTGCGTAATTGGTATCATTAGTTTTGGACAATTCTCATGTAAATAGCTATTGGAGTCTAGTTAGACTTGAGATTTATTCTCATATGTATCATAATCAGGTCCATTTTAATTTTATCTTGAGTGTTGTGCCCCCATATTATGTTGTCTATGCTTCAGTTGACAGGATCCTGCATATAGCAGTATTGGAGGGGTGTTGGGTGGCTCACATCATTGTGAGATGGTGTAATTTGTGTTCTTATACAGTACTTCTATTGGGCGATTATCACCTCTTGAACTAAACTTTTAAGATTGAATTAGTCCAAAGGGGGAATCCTAGTAGCTTAGTTGGTTGGCTACATGAATTTTCAACTTACTGATGACAGTTTGATTACCCACCTTGTAATCCCTGATTCCCTCTCCCATTTTCCCTTCATCTACCCCTTATGTAATATTAAAAAAAATAGTCCAAAGGTTCATCTCTTATCACCTTCATCCCTGCCCTTTCTTTTATGTGTCGAATGACGACTCTAGAAAAATAACAAATGCTTACAATCGAGTAATACTGGTGGTGCTTTTCACAAAATAGATCCTGTCAACATTCCGGCTAGGGAGATAACATTAAAAGCAACAAATTCCCGACAAAGGAGATAATATAATGGTTCTCTTCATTTTTTCACTTTTACTTCAGAACTCACTTAACAACTTGAGTCAATGCTCTAAAAGGTTCAATTACCACTTATAATTTCACGTTTCATTATACAACTTGAGCCAACGCTCCTCAATATTCAAATGTCACAATTAATTCCACAAACTTTTCCCAACAATAGAAATTATCACCAAAGCATAAATAATACAACAAAGTCATAATAATCACAATATAAGACTCACAGGCATGCTTGACACAAATGTATAGATACTCGTCACCATGCCTATACGTCGTACTCAACAAATACCACATAGCAAATAGGACTCGTCTCCTAATCCCTCAAGCTAAGGTTAGACCAAACACTTACCTCAATGCTGCAAACACAATTCAGGTCTCTACTATCGCTTTACCTCTTGATTCTACTACCAATTAGTTCGTGCATTCAAATCACTAAAATAACATCAACAACTATGAATTTAGCATCAAAATCATGAAATTTCTTAAGAACTTCGAATTTTCCAATTTTCTCAAATATGATCCGATTCACGTCGTTTCAAGTTCGTTTCTTGCCAAATTTCACAGACTCATCTTAAATCACATATAAGAATTGTAACGGACCCCAGAACTAAAATACGGGCCCAATGCCATCAACTTTTAAACACATTCTATTTTAACAAACTCATAAATATTCCAGAAAATAATTTTCTTCAAAAATTCATTCGTCGGGCTTGGGACCTCGAAATTCGATTTCAGGCATACGCTCAAGTCCTATATCACCCAAAATGTTGACCGAAGTCAACTTAATTTATTTTAAAGTAAAAATTCATCATTTTTCATAGGTTTTGACATATTGGTTTTTCGATTATGCGCCTGGACTGCGCACACAAATCGATGTAAAACAGAAAGAGGTTTTTAAGGCCTCGAAACACAGAATTTACTTTTAAAACAAGCGATGACCCAAGGTCATCACATTATCCACCTCTAAAGCAACTGGTTGTCATCGAACGGACAGAAGAAGGAAGTAACTGAATCGAAGATAAATGGGAATAACGGCTCTGCATAGCGGACTTGGACTCCCAGGTCGATGCCTCAACAGGATGCCCTCTCCATTAAAGAAGGAAAACTCTTCGACTCAACTGAAGAACTTGCCAGTCCCGAATAGCCATCGGTTCCTCCTCATAAGACAAGTTCTTGTCCAATTGGACAGTGCTGAAATCTAACATGTGGGATGGATCGCCGTGATACTTCCGAAGCGTGGACATGTGAAAGACTGGTTGCACGTCTGATAAGCTCGGCGGCAACGTAAGTTTGTAAGCCACCTCTCCCACTCGATCAAGAATCTCAAACGGGCCAAGAACCTAGGGCTAAGCTTGCCCTTCTTCCCAAATCTCAGTACGCCCTTCAAAGGCAACACTCGAAGCAATACCAGCTCACTGACCATGAATGCCAAATCACGAACCTTACAGTCGACATAACTCTTTTGGCTGGACTGAGCTGTTCGAAGCCTATCCTAAATGATCCTGACCTTGTCCAAGGCATCTTGTACTAGATCTGTGCCCAACAACTGAGCCTCTCCCGGCTCGAACCATCCAACCGGCGACCAACACCGCCTACCATACAAAGCCTTATAAGGAGCCATATGGATACTCGACTGGTAGCTGTTATTGTAGGAAAACTTTTCTAAAGGCAAAAACTGATCCCACGAGCCTCCAAAGTTAATAACACACGCTCGGAGTATATCCTCCAAAATCTGAATGGTCCGCTCGGACTGCCCGTCTGTCTGAGGATGAAACGTTGTGCTAAACCCAACCCGTGTGCCCAACTCTCGCTGAAATGCTCTCCAAAAATGGGAGGTAAACTATTTACCTTGATATGAAATGATAGACACGAGCACACCAACAACAACTACCCAGTATAGTCCCACAATCTGAGGTCTGGGGACACCATGAAGAGGAATTATCTCCCGATGCAGATCTCTGCTAATCTCTTGGAGGAATAGGAGACTGCCATAGGAATGTAATGTGCTGACTTGGTCAGCCTATCAACAATAACCCACACCGCATCAAACTTCCTCTGAGTCCGTAGGAGTCAAACAACAAAGTCCATAGTGATACGCTCCTACTTCCACTCAGGAATCTCAATCTTCTGGAATAAACCACCAGGTCTCTGATGCTCGTACTTAACCTGCTGACTATTCAAACATCGAGCCACATATGCAACAATATCCTTCTTCATTCTTCTCCACAAATAATACTGCCGCAAATCCTGATATATCTTCGCGCCGCCCGGATGAATAGAGTACCGATAACTATAGGCCTCCTATAAAATCAAATCTTGGAGCCCATCCACATTAGGCACACAAACACGACCCTACAATCTCAAAACTCCATCATCTCCTAAGGTAGCCTGCTTGGCACCTCTGTGCTGCACCGTTCTCTAAGGACACACAAATGATGATCATCATACTACCGATCTCGGATACGCTCCAATAAAGAAGAACGAGCGACTGTGCAAGCTAACACACGACTGGGCTCAGAAACATCCAAGCTCACGAACTGACTGGCCAAAGCCAGAACATCAAAAGCTCACGGAATGTAAGCAAGGCTACCCATACTAGCTGACTTCCTACTCAAAGCATCAGCCACCACATTGGCCTTTTTTGGATGATATAAGATGGTGATATCATAGTCCTTTTATAGCTCCAACCACCTTCTCTGCCTCAAATTTGGCTCCTTCTGCTTGAACAAATACTGTAGACTCTTGTGATCTATGAACACCTCACATGCCACGCTATACAGATAATGCCTCCAAATCTTCAATGCGTGAACAATGGCTGCTAAATCCAAATCATGAACCAAATAGTTCTTCTCATGAGTATCAAACTGCCGCAAAACATAGGTAATGACCTTTCCATTCAGCATCAATACCGCACCAAGTCCAATACGAGATGCATCACAATAAACTATATAAGGCCCTGAACCTGTGGGAAAAACCAACACCGGTGCCAAAGTCAGATCTGTCTTGAGCTTCTGAAAGCTCACCTCACACTCGTCTGACCATCTGAACTGGGCACCCTTCTAGGTTAACTTGGTCATCGGGGTTGCGATAGATGAAAACCCCTCCACAAACCGACGATGATAGCCTGCCAACCCCAAGAATGGATGCTGGTCTAGGCCAGTTCTTGACTGCCTCAATGTTCTTCAAATCAACCTGAATACCCTCTACTGAGATAACATGACCCAGGAATGCAATTAAACTCAACCAGAACTCACACTTCGAAAACTTGGCGTACAAATGACTGTCCCTCAAAGTCTGAAGAACCACTCTAAGATACTACTCGTGCTCCTCCCGGCTGCGAGAATATATCAAAATATTATCAATGAAGACAATACTGAACGAATCCAAGTAACGCCTGAACACTCGGTTCATTAAATCCATAAAAGTTTCCGGGGGATTTGTTAACCCGTATGACATCACCAAGAATTCATAATGGCAGTACCGAGTGCAGAAAGCTATCTTAGGGACATCAGATGACCTAATCTTCAACTGATGGTAGCCATATTTCAAGTCAATCTTCGAAAATACCTTGGACCCTGAAGCTGATCAAACAAATCATCAATTCTCACCAATGGATACTTATTCTTGTTGTAACCTTGTTCAACTGTCGGTAATCAATACGCATCCCCATCGATCCATCATTCTTCTTAACAAACAACACTGGCGCACCCCATGGCAAAACACTAGGTCTAATAAAGCCTTTCTTAAGCAAGTCTTGCAACTTCTCCTTCAGCTCTTTCAACTCAGGAGGGGCCATACGATACTGTATAATATAAATGGGCTGGGTGCACGGAGCCAAATCAATGCAAAAGTCAATATCCCTATCATGTGGCATACCCGGCAGGTCTGAAGGAAATACCTCAGGAAACTCACAAACAATAGACACAGAATCAATAGGAGGTACCTCAACACTAGAATCACGAACATAGGATAAATAGGCCAAACACCCCTTCTCGACCATACGCTGAGCCTTCATATATGAGATAACACTACGGGTAGAATGACCAGAATTCGATCTCTACTCTAAACGAGGTAAACCCGACAAGTCCAAGGCCACAGTCTTGGCATGATAGTCCAAGATAGCATGGTAAGGTAATAGCCAGTCTATCCCGAATATGACATCGAAATTAACCCTATCCAGAAGAAGAAAATCTACACAAGTATCAAGACCCCCAATCACAACTATACAAGAATGATGGACTCGATCTACCACAATAGAGTCACCCACACTCAAAGAACCACTAGGCATGACAAAATATGGTGCAAAACAAGATGACACATATGAGTATGTAGATCCTGGATCAAATAAAATTGAAGCGTCTCTGCTACAAACCAGAACATTACCTATAATAACTACATCAGAAGCCTCAGCCTTGGGCCTGGCTGGAAGAGAATAACAACAAGGCTGGGCCCTACCACCCTGAACTACATCTCTGGAATGGCCTGCTGCTGGCTGGCCTCCACCTTTAGCAGCCTGAGCCCAACCTCTAATACCTCTACCTCCACCTCTAGAACCTCTACCCCCACCTGTAGCTGGCTGGGCGAGCTTTGGAACACTCGGTGCCTGAACCATGGCACGGGAACCCTAATGCTTAGAGCTGCTCGATATTCGAGGGCAAAACCTAGCAATGTGACCCATATCACCACATGTGTAACAAGCCCTCGGCTACGAAGATTGCTGACCCTGACGACCTGAATGACCTCCCCGAAAACTCTGGAGCGGCGGTGTACTGATAGGAGCTAGTAGTGTATTGTAGGACTGCTGGTCAAAATACTGCATCTGAGAACCACTACCACCTGAAGCACCGTGAGAAACCTAAAGTGTTGACTAAAAAGGCCTAGGAGGATGGCCTCTACCATAGGAATCCCTGCCTCTAGATGAGGTACCATTGAATCGGGCGAAATAACGAGGCCTCTTGTTAGACCCGTGGCCACCTCCCTGCGGTAGAACTATCTCAACTCTCCTGGACACATTGGCCGCCTCCTGGAAATAAATCTCACTCCCTATCTCCTTGGCCATATGAAGTAGAATAAGCTGGATAAGTCCCTCAATGAACCTCCTCACCCTCTCTCTCTCTTGGTGGGAAGTATGATAAGAGCATGACGAGCCAAGTCAATGAATTTGGTCTCGTACTAAGTAACGGTCATAGAACCCTACTGAAGGTGCCCAAACTACCTCCGATAGGTCTCTCTCTGAGTGATGGGGAGAAACTTCTCCATAAATAGTTGAGTAAACTGCTCCCAAGTCAAAGATAGTTATCCGGCTGGTCTAGCCAAGCAATAATCTCTACACGAAGTCTTTGCGAACCCAGATAAGCGAAAAGTAGAAAATTCAACCCCATAGGTCTCCATATCCCCATGTTCCTAAGAACCTCATGACAACTATCTAGATAATCTCGGGGATCCTCAGAAGATGCACCACTGAAAGTAGTAGTGAATAACTTGGTGAACCTGTCCAATCTCCACAAAGCATCGGCATACATAGCTTCTCCATCACGTTCTGAGCTACCACACCCGGCTGAACTGCTCCAACTGGCTAAACCGCTAGAGTCTGAAACTGGGGAGCTACCTGCTCCAGAGTGCGAGTAGCAAAAGTCTGGGCTCATCCTCCAGCCTGAGAGACAGCTGGTGCTACAGGAAGCAATCCTACCTGGGTGATGCTCTCCATAAGGCCTACTAGACGGATGAGAGCATTCTGGAGTACTAAGGTAGCAATGAACCCCTCTGGGACCTGAGCTGGGCCCAGCGGATCTTCAAAGTCAACCTGAGGCTCTGCTATTGGTGGTGCTGCTCTAGGCTGAGCTCCGACCCTCTCTCGACCTCTAGCACGGCCTAATCCTCGGCCTCTGCCCCTCGTGAGAGCTACTGCCGGGGGCTCGGGCTACTGATCGGGCAATGAGAAAGCGCGTGTGCTTGCCATCTGCGAAAGAACAAAGTAGAAATTCAATTAGCATTGAGAAACCAAATTGCACGACAAGAAGGAATAAATGTGAAGTTGTTCCCGACTCTGTAGCCTCTGGGGATAAATACAAACGTCTCCATATTGATCCCTCAGAATCTACTAAGCTTGTCTGTGAACTATGACACCCATGTAACCTAGAGCTCTGATACAAACTTATCACGACCCGAATTTCCCACCATTGGGTGTCATGATGGAGCCTAATAATGTGAGCTAGGCATGCCGACTATTTGCACAAATTACCTTTTTACCCATTTTATATTCTTTTAAAAATTATAAAGCAATAATGTGTAGACATCAGAATTTACAATAAGCGGAAGGAAATCAATAAATTATTTGAATATGTATCCAAAACAACTGTTTGAGCCTGGACTACCCAATACTGGTGTCACAGTTTCACAGACGATCTAAGAATACTACATATAAAGTCTAAAAGATAAAAGATACAGTGTTTCAGAATTAAGCAAATGAAACAGGAATAAAGGGGTAGAGGGGGACGTCAGGGCGTGCAGACGCCTGCAGGACTACCTTGGATCTCCGTGTGGACTGAAGGCAGCCACCCAATCTATGGTCCAAAAGGTGCTGCTCCGGGATCTGCACATAGTGCAGAGTGTATTATTAGCACAACCGACCCCATGTGCTGGTAAGTGTCTAGCCTAACCTCAGCGAAGTAGAGACGAGGCTAGGACTAGACTACCAAATAAACCTGTGCAATTCAACTATATACAGCAAAAAGAAGTGGGAAGGGAAACATGTTGCGGGGAACCTTCAATTTACAAAAGAAATACAAAAGGTAATTAAAAAAATGACATATCTCAAATATCAACAAAGAATCAGAAATCAATATGTGCACGACATCACCTTTCATGCTTTTACTCTCGCCTCACCATAACAATCAAGTAATAAAAATGTGCACGGCATCACCCTTCATGCTTTTACTCTCGTACTCACCATATAATCAATTAATCAGAACGGAATTGTATATCATGTGGAACGACATCACCCTTCGTGTTTTACACTCTTTCCTCATAAATCATACACGGCACCACCTTTCATGTTTTAACGCTATCTCACTAAAATAATATACGGCATCACCCTTCGTGCTTTAACACTCTTCCTCACCCATACAACAATCACAAACAATAGGGAAAGGGAATAAATGAAATTACAATAAGAATCCCTACAAGGGAACAATAGTTCACAATCAAGCCCCAACAATGGAACAACATCATAAGAAGCATCAACATCCCGGCTAGGGAGATAACATTAAAAGCAACAAATTCCCGGCAAGGGGGATATTATAATGATTCTCTTCACTCTTTACTTTTACTTCACAACTCACTTCACAACTTGAGCCAATGCTCTCAAAGGATCAGTTACCACTTATACTTTCACTTTTCATTATACAACTTGAGCCAACGTTCCTTATTATTCAAATGTCACAATTACTTCCACAAACTTTGCCCAACAATAGAAATCATCAACAAAGCATGAATAATACAACGAAGTCATAATAATCACAATATAAGCCTCACCGGCATGCTTGACACTAACATACAGATACTCGTCACCATGCCTATATGTCGTACTCAACAAATATCACATAGCAAATAGGACTCAATTCCTAATCTCTCAAGCTAAGGTTAGACCAAACACTTACCTCGATGCCACGAACACAATTCAAAACTCTACTATCGCTTTACCTCTTGATTCCATCACCAATTCGCTTGTGCATTCAAATCACTAAAATACTATCAACAACTACGAATTTAGCATCAAAATCATGAAATTTCTTAAGAACTTCAAATTTTCCAATTTTCTCAAATACGATCCAATTCATGTTGATTCAAGTACTTGTGTTGCCAAATTTCACAAACTCATCTTAAATCACATATATGACCTGTATAGGGCTTCGGAACCAAAATATATGCCCGATACCATAAAGTTTTAAACACATTGCATTTTCAAAAATTCATAAATATTCCAGAAAATAATTTTCTTCAAAAATTCATTTCCCATGCTTGGGGCCTCGGAATTCGATTTCAAGCCAAGTCCCATATTTTCCTATGGACCCTCCAAGACCGTCAAATTACGGGTCCCGATCCGTTTACGTAAAATGTTGACCGAAGTCAACTTGATTTATTTTAAAGTCAAAATTCATTATTTTTTATAGGTTTTCACATATTGGCTTTCCGGTTATGCGCCCGAACTACACACGCAAATCAAGGTGAGATAAAAAGACGTTCCTCGTAATGTAGAATTTATTGTTAAAACAAATGATGACATTTTGGGTCATCACAGATTCGTATTCAATTCTCATAATTTCTATACCCACTTACTCATTCCTGTCAAATTCAGTTGCCAATGATGCTCTGCCATGAATTTGAGCTAAATAGAAGAGAATCCCCATTGATGAATAGATCTCCAAAGCACAGAATGAAGTTGGAATGAAATGGACAGGATATGCCAGAAGATTCAACTGGAATCTTACTATTGCAATCTAGTTGTATATGTATATGTAGGAAAAGAAAATAGAATTAACTCAACCACTAGCTATGGTTAACTAACTCTACCACTAATCATAGTAAACTTAAGTTACAACAAATTAACTACCTAACCAACTAAGTGTCACTGCTATTGCTTGGCATATTACTCCCTCTCAAGCTGGAGGGTAAGAACTAATTTTCTACTCCCACCTTGCTCAATAGATGATAATGTGGTTTCTTCCCAAGTCCTTTGGTAAGTAAATCAGTAAGTTGGTCTTTGGTACTAACATGATCGTCTTAATGGGACCTTGCTGCAACTTCTCCCTCACAAAATTACAGTCGATGTAAATATGTTTGGTCCTCTCGTGAAATATTGGATTGGAAACTATTTGTATAGCCTCTTTACTCTCAAGAAAAGGTCTATGGGCAATGTCATACAAACGCCTAGTTCCTTAAACAACCCCATAAGCCAGGATATCTCAGCCACTATTGAAGCCATGCTTCTAAACTTTTCCTCTACTGAACTTCTTGACACTATTCTTTGTTTCATTTATTTCCAAGATATCAGGGATTGCTCATACTTAACAATGTATCTTGTGACTAACTTTCTGAACTGTGGACAGGCTGTTCTGTCTTAGTCACAGTAAGCAACTAAAGTGTGAGCTTGCACAGAGGACATCAACAACCCCAAACCTGGAGCATTCTTCACATATTTGATGAATCTTAGGGTTGCATTCATGTGTGCCCTTTTAGGTTTGTGCGTGGATTAGCTCAGGACCTAAACCACACAGGGTATATCAGATCTAGTCATGGTAAGCTATAGCAAACTTCCTACCAGCCTTTGATAAGGTTCAGCATCTTCAAGTACACTGTCTTCCTCATCATTGGCCTGTGTAGTTGCATCCAACTCTGTTGATGTTAACTTCTGATTGAATTCTAATGGCGTAGACACTGATTTTGTTCGAGCAGCCTTGAATCAGATATCATATCAAGGGCATATTTTTACTAATTCATTAGAATACCAACCTTACTTCTAGCAAATTCTATGCCTAAGAAGAAACTGATCTCCATCAAATCTTTCATTTAAACTTCTTCTGAAGATTATCTCTAGTAGCCTGAATTAGCTGCTGATTATTTCCAGTCACCAGAAGGTCATCCAAATAAATTAGAATAATAACCAAGGCGCTTCTATGTGTGAATAAGGAATAATCAAAATGGCTTTGAGCAAACCCCAGGTCTTCGAGGGCCTCTGTAAGCTTCAGGTTCCACTGTCTAAAATCTTTCTTGAGGCCATAAAGTGACGTTCTCAATTTGAACGCCTTGGTTGTAGACTTCCCCTTAGTACAAAAATCTTGAGGAAACTGCATACATACCTCTTCAAATAGATCACCTTGGCAAAAGGCATTATGTACATTCATATGATAGGTGTGTCAATGCTCTGAAGCAGCTACAACTATAATTGACCTGACTGTTACCATTTTAGCTATAGGAAAAAAGTCTCATTGCATTTTAAACCTTCCTTTTGATTGAAACTTTTGGATACAAGCCTAGCCTTGAACTTCCACCTCTCCATTAGCTTTGCTTTATATGCCTACTTACATCCTTTATGAGCCTTTTCTTTAGGCAGACCAACTATATCCCAAATCTTGTTTTCTTCCAATGCTTGAATTTTCTGTTGCATAGAAGTGACCCGTTTTGTATCCTTGGATGCCTTAGAATAATGTTTAGGCTCAACAATAATTGACTGTGCATGATACCCTTCACATATAAAGGGTACAAACCATCATAACTTAGATAATTTAATATAGGATATAAACAAGATTTTGTCATATAATCTTGCAACCATCTGGGAGGACCAGTTCTTCTTTGTGACTTTCTGATTTCTATGGGTTAGGTATCCTCTACATATGAGGAAGATTGAGGAGTATCAGCAACTTGTGATGCAGGAATATCAAATTGTGCCTAAGGACTCAGTGGTGAATCGACAGCATCATCAAGTGCAATGTCATTAGCAGGTACGAGTGAAGCCTCCCGAACAACATCATCAAGTGAAATGTCATTAGCAGGTGCAGGTGGAGCCTCCTGAACATCATTAGGAATAGGTGAAGGTAAATGCTCACTACTCTACTGATTGTAATTTGCTTAGACTGCAAGTCATATAATTTATAACTCTTTTTTGTTGGTGAATAACTGATAAAGATTGTTGGAAATGCCCTAGCAAAAAACTTGCCTTGCTTCCTTATATTCAGAGCAAAGCACAAACACCCAAATGTCCTCAGGTGATCCAATGATGGTACACTATTAAAGAATATTTCATAGGGAGACTCTCCTTTTAAGGCTATAGAAGGTAATCTATTAATTATGTGTACATCTGTAAGAACACACTCACCCTAGAATCTTAGAGGCACTGCAGCTTGAAACCTCAAAGCTCTAGATTTTTCAAGGACGTATCTATGTTTTCTTTCCACTATACCATTCTGCTGTGGAGTATAGACACATGTGGTCTGGTAAATAATTCCTAGTGTCTCAACTAACTGCTTCATATTTGAATTAACAAATTCAGAGCAATTATCTGTTCCCAACATTTTAACAGAATAGTCAAACTGAGTATTGATCATGGAGAACAATCTTTTCATTAACCAGCAAGTCTCATCTTTAGCGTTCATCAAGAAAAGCTAAGTGATTCTATAAAAGTAATCTACATCTATAAGGAAAACCTTTTTCTATCATAAGCGGGTACTTTGAAGGGTTCCCATACATCAGCATGCAAAAGATAAAATGGAGCCTTCGCTCTACTATTACTGACTGGAAATGGCATCTAGTATGCATATCTAATGGATAGACAAGACATATTACACAAATCACTACTTCTATTGCTATTCTGGAGATGCTAGAATTTTTCAATCCTCTTAAGTGTATCCATAGGTAAGTGTCCAAGTCTCTGGTGCCATGTCCCCATCTTTGTTGAATCTTGA
Organism: Nicotiana benthamiana; assembly: GCA_034376525.1. Lineage (NCBI taxonomy): Eukaryota > Viridiplantae > Streptophyta > Magnoliopsida > Solanales > Solanaceae > Nicotiana > Nicotiana benthamiana. The sequence continues at coordinate 55,388,959 of CM067340.1, read as the reverse complement.
TTAACTGACGTAGAAGTGGGCATAATTGTGGTATGTACAATTGGTGTAGAAAGTTTCCTCCTGCGGATGTAATCTTTGAGTATATACCGTCCATTTGTTTCACTAACAATCTGCAATACCTTTATAGTATAGAGATCCTGAAACACACATATCAAGAAAGAAAGCTGCCAAGATTTGCAATTATTTGATCAATTTTAAACTTGATAGTAGGTTATACTTATAGTTTAGAACATGACATATATCGTTAATCTCATGGTTCTTATATAATAGTTCATTCACCATGTGTAATTGAATCCACGTCTCCCTTTGACAAATGAACTAAATTAGCCTTTAGAAATGAGGCTGAATTCTCTAATGATTCTAACTTTGAAACCATATCTGTCATGACCCAAACCAATGGGCCGCAACGAGCATCCGGTATCTTACTCAGTAGAGTACCAACATAATGTATCTTTCTCATTACACTATAATATACACATGACATACAACCCTAATAGCCCAATATGATTATTTATAATCTCAAGACATCGACCGACAAGGCTGTACAATCTTTCACGTACAAGACATATATCTACAAGCCTCTAAGAGTACATAAATGTCACAAAGGTCGGGACAGAGTCCCTCCATACCAAACAATAGACGTATAAATCATACTAACTAAATACGCAACTCCGAAGCAAATGGAGCGCACCAGCTGATAGCCAACTTGAAGGGCTCTCGACCTGTCTATCTGGACATGCGGGCATATAACGCAGCGTTCCCAGGCAAAAGGGACGTCAGTATAAATAATGTACCGAGTATAAGGCACAAAATAAATACATAAAAGACACGGAAGACATATGGAGTACATGTCTCAACCTGTAAGTCTGAATAACTTTGTAAATCATAAATTACTTTCAGCGTCATTCGTATGCGTATGAATGTCATGTAGTGCACGGGTACATGTTTCATAACATCATCAGCCGCTGAGGGTATCCCATCATATCATATCATCCACTGTGGGCAAAATTATCATCGTATACCAGCTGATCAGGTAGTGGTTCATATATAATGTCATAGCCTTTTCCATGTCCCATATATATATATATATATATATATATATTTATATATATATATATATATATATATATATATATATATATATATATATATATATATATATATATATATATATATATATATATATATATATATATATATATATATATATATATATGTATGTATGTATGTATCTATGTATGTATGTATATATATATATATATATATATATATATATATATATATATATATATATGTATATATGTATGTATGTATGTATGTATATATGTATATATATATATAACGTCGTTTGAATACATACATATATGTACGTATATCACATCATTTGAATACATACATATACGCGTATATAACGCCGTTTGAATCATAATTTAGCCTCCGTGGGCAATATCATCATCATATATCAGCTGATCAGGTGGTGATACGTATATAACGCCGTGACCTTTTTCCATATCCCATATATATATATATATATATATATATATATATATATATAAAGCCGTTTGAGTCATGGGTCACTGTACATGTATAAATGCATATGAAATACGGTAACAAAATCTCTCGATACGTCATAAGACCATTATACCTCTGATTAATATCATAACATTATTTTACGTATTTTCTGAGACACATGAATAGACGATGGAATAATAAGACATATGGAGATTCAAGAACATATGCACTCTAATACTTCTATGAATAGATTCATTTATGGAACTTGTGCATTTTCATGTTTCATTCGTATCGTATGAATCATGTCAAAAGAAAGAAGTGATAGTCTTAATATATCTGAAGTAGGGAAAACTCCCTAGGAAATTTTTAAACTTAGTGTCTTTTTCCTTATTCCAGTGGAGGATAAGGAAGCAGGATATTGTTCTCCACAGAAATGTAGATCAATAGATTGATTACTCCTCGATCAGTATAAACCAATTTCACTTCACTTTCCTCTTGTGTACTTCTCCTTGTTCTCAACAAAAGTAAGGCTCAAGTATCTTTATGCTTAGAATAAGTTAAGATAAATCACTAATCATAAACAAAATTGGAGTAGCTGATAGCAGTAGTCATAGGTAATTGTTTGCATTGAACTTTAGGTGGCTTACACGTTTTAGCCACTTAGACATATGACTAATTTGTCATATGTTTGCATGGTATACTACTGCTACGTTCATGTTTTGGATAATTGATTAAATTTTTGTTCGCTTATTAATTAATGGGGTAATATTTCGTTACTCAATAATTAATCTATTACCCGTATGATTTAAGAACTATCATAAATTACTTAAAATTTTATTTATTCTCAAAATACTTCATATATACTTTATGTATTACACTACCGTGGTCATATAGTACCTTACATGGTACTAGTTTATAATTATCGGGTATTATCGCTCGATCCATATTTTATTTCAATTTGTCCATTTTCAACGAAACTCGCTTTATTTGTCTTGCTTCCCCTTTCACCTTTACAAATTTACTCATCACTTGTTTGAAATAGTATAATCCTTATAATCTCCGAATAATCTCATTTCCGAGCTTGCGTCGATTAAGTTTACGATGAAACCTTAATGTACGAAAAATTCGGGATTTAATATTTCATTTTCGAGCTTTCACTAATCTGCTTATGGCATACTTTCATGTACGAAAATATGGAATGTAACAATATGATTAGAGGCTCCACTATCTACGATCCAAACATTTTGATCTAAGTTAAGACATTAAGGACATTATAATACCTGAATCCATTCCTGTTGCATCAGATGCTACTTCAGTCTCCTTGCTTTTAAGAATTTGCAAATTTGCTGATATTGTTCTAGAGTAAATGTGGGAGCAATAAGAGTGGAATCAGATGTAGTCACTAGACCATCTTCGCCCATAAGGTTAACCGTTGCATGTGGATTATACTTCTTCCTGAATTTTTGTTATTCTTTGGATATCCTACTACCTTGTAATAGGTTTCTTTAGTGTGACCTTTCAATTTGCAAACACTGCTGAAAAATTGATCTACGGTTAGACAACAAAATTGTTGCCATAGGCATATTGGAATGGTTTAGAGACCGTCACATCAGCCGGCGTACCCATAGGTCTACTGGAACGGTTCTTGTAACGGTTTGCATCGCCGTTACAATAGATAAGTCTATAGCAACGGTTTTTCCTTTCTCTATTGGAACAGCTATTGTATTCAATTGGAACGGTTCAAAACCGTTACTGTATAACGGTTTTTAACCGTTACCATATTATTTAAAGCAACACTTATGTAAGCTATTGCTACGGTTATGTTGGATATAGCCACGGTTTCTTTAGGCTATGGTAACGGTTATATTTGAATTTGGAAGAGTTTATGGGACCTATTGCAACGGTTTACATTGTGTACTAGAACACCATTTATGTCCTACTGCAACAGTTCCAGTAGGCTATTGTATCAGTTCCTTTAAAATCAAAATATAGCACCTGTTTTAAATAGTTATTTATACATATAATATATTATAATAGAACTAAAATTTAAATACATCATAAAATGAAACTATTAATAATACAAAATTATCCATCAAGAAAGTAATATCCATAAAGCAAATGTTCTACCCCATGAGTGCATAAGTTTAGTACATTTTAAGAGAGTAAATAAGTTTAAAAAATATTGATAACAAAATATTCCTAGAACATTCATCTATAATAATACAAAATTCATTTCAAGTAAGGTCTAGTTCTTCATCGCCTTCATCATTCATTTCTTGATCTACTTCACGTACAAAAGAGGATAAGTAAAGTTATTACCGAAATGAACCTTGCACAAATAAGTAAATAGCTAAAAACAAAAAAAGTGAACCAAGTAGAGTCTCAAAATCTATGTTCATATAAACCAATCTGTGAGGGGAAACCTGTATCATCAACCACAACCCATAAAAGAAATGCATCCAGATGTAAATTCTTCAACTCATTCCCTCCCATTATTTAAACCAGTACATCCTAAAATCATCGAATGACAGGCGGGAAAGTAATACGGAGCTCCCTATTATTCAACCATTCAATTAAGACAATTCGGAGATCAAACTGAATGGGAAGATGTGAAGCTGAGATCAACCATTCGGAGATCATTGGCTGATATGAATGTTTCTCCATCACAGGAATTTTCATAAGCTCTGAAAGACTAGACTCAGAAGAAGGTGAAGCAGACTTACTATTGTAAACAGGATCTTCACCTGTTATTTGATATTGAATTGATATCATAGTCATGAGCATGAGCATGTGCATACACTCTTCTACACCTCGCAACAAGGCTGGTCTCGTTGCTAGTAACCTACAAGTTCACATACAAAATTTTTAGATGCAGATGCAAGAGTTAAAAAGATATTCAAGGCAATTTCATAAAAAGCAATGCCTATCCTAGGGAGGAGGTAGGCTACAGTCATTGGAAATTCCTAATACCCACTAGAAGAGATTCAAGGCACAAGGGAGGTGAATGTTAAGATAATCCATGCCTGACATTTCAAGGACAATAGCACCTGTATGGGCTAATATTCGTGCAAGCACATATGGACATTTAAAAGTGATGTAAAGGGCCTATGCATATAAAGGTTAGCTTGTATATTTAATAAATAGACATGCATAAATGGCCTATGTTATACTCTGCCTCACAGTTAAAAGAAGTTGCAGACATAGTATAAAGTATCCTTCAAATAACCTAGAGTATAAAACGATCATATACATCAATCCATTAAAACTACAGCTCCATGGAATTTTTTTAAATCTAAAATACCTTAGTTCGAGCATATATTTTATAAAAACCGAACATTATGATTACACAAAGTCTAAAGACACCAAAGAAAAATGCACATAATTGATAGGCTAAAGATTAACAAACTAGATGGAAAAGATAACAAGTTCTTGGTAATTTACTTTAGTTTAGTATGTAAATTGATAAACACAATAACAGTAGTAAAGGGTATTAAAGCAAATTACTAGCTTCCATTAAACGTACTAAGGCAACCTACATGCAGATTCAATTATTTAAGCAACTTCCGTTAAAATTAATTAAGCAACTTTAGTTACTATATGTAGTTTCAATTTATAATTTTTATTTAGTTATTACTTTCTTTTGGTATTTATGGATTGATATGAACTGAATTTCATCTACATATAATCTAACATATCCTGAGAAGTGCGTGGAGAAGCAGAGCCAGAAGTGAGAAGGCCATAAAATCGGAGACCGGAAAAGTGTGCACCAGAAGCTGCCTCCATCTCGCCGTTGTTTCCTTCGGCACCGGCGCCATTTTTGCTCTTCTTTTTAAATCTTTTTTTTTCCTCTCTGTTTAAGAATCACGGAATAGTTGTCAATGAACAAACACAAAAGGAAGGACAAAAATAATTTATTGGTAAGGGTCAGATTATTATAACCCAAAGATTGTTGGCCAAAAAAAACTTGACTCAGAGTGTCATTAATTGATCATCTGCTATTAAGATATACTTAATACGAACAATAAGCTTCATACATATTGTACTCTACATAATTCGAAAAACGCTGAAGAGAAATGAACGTTAGAGTCAAATAAGGCAAAAGCATAACAACCAGCTTTGTCATTGGTGGAACAAATCAGTAGCAGAGTTTTGGTTCTCCTTTGTTTAAACAAAATATCTGTAGGATTGCCAATCAACTATGAGACAATGGCATTATTTTATAAAATTTATACACCAATTGCAGATTTGTGCTTGTTCCTTAGCCAAATCTGCTGGAAGAATTAATTTATTTCCATTAATAAGTTACGGTAAGAGTAATAAAACTTAAGTGAATCTTACCGCATCTAATATGCGTACATGGAGTAAATTAATTTGTAAAGTTGACAATCGTCTGAGCTTATTTATAGCTAAAAGATCATCAAATTGTAAGACAATAACATTACTTTGTAAAATTTAGATGCTAAACACAGATGTGTGCTCTTTCATTGCAACCAGATGTTGAGTTGTCCCATATCGGAGGGATTTGAGGTCCTTGGTCTCCTTATATGGCTTGGGCAATCCTCACCTCATAAGCTAGCTTTTGGGGTTGAGTTAGGCCCAAGGTCCATTCTTATCATGGTATCAGAGCGGGGATTCTCGAACGATTCTCCGTCGTCTTCTGTCAACTCAGCTCAGTTCGTATTGAAGATTTTGTTTTGAAAGCTTCTGTACTATTGGTTGTTAGTAAACTCGAGGTGAATCGACTAGTAAATCGAAGGGTCTAATGATATCAGCTGGTCACATCTTCATGGGATCGACGTTTTGGGTAATTTTTCCGACGTCTTGGGCCTGATTCCGGGGAGATTTCAGAGTCTAGGGTTTCTGTCATTCGGAGGTAAGGGTTTTTCTGTGAAATCGAAGGCCGTTCTTCTCCGGTCGCGAAGAAGTAGGGTAATTCTATTCTCACTCTTAGTTGAAAGGATTTTGCATGTGGTTTTGATGCAAATTTAATATTCCAAATTGTTCATAGAGACTGTTTTTCACCTCAATTTCACTGATATTCATGATATTAAACATGAATGTTAATAATACCCCTTCTATTGATCCTACGAGCCCTCTTTTTGTTTATTCTTCTGATGTTCCTGGAGTCTCACTCGTTCCTACTCCATTTTTGGGTAGTGGTTATGGGGGTTGGAAGAGGAAAATGATAGTCGCCTTGTCTCCTAAGAATAAAACTGGTTTTGTTGATGGTACATGTCCTCGACCAGCTACTAATGTGGCTAAACAGAAGTTATGGGACAGATGAAACAATATGGTAATCTCCTGGTTAACTGCCTCTCTGTCTTTTCAGATAGCTGAGAGTGTGCAATACTCTAAGACTGCATAGAGTATATAGGCACAACTCGAAGCCAGATATGGTACAGCTAACAGAACCAAAATTTCTGAACTCAAAAGGGAACTCTCCCGTACTTCTCAAGGACCTCTAGATATAGCATCATATTTTAACAAGCTTAAAGGGTTGTGGGATGAGTTAGGAGCAGTGTGTACAAACCATGGCCAGAGGTGCATTTGTGCTGCCAAAAATGGCATTATCCAAGAGGATGAGGAGAATAAGGTGTTCCAATTCCTCATGGGACTCAATGAGACATATATGGGGGTAAGGAGCAACTTACTGATGATGCAACCTCCCCCTACCCTTGACAGTGTCTATAACATACTCCTCAATGATGAAAAACAAAGACAAGTCCAGTCCATTTCCCAGTTTAATCCTGATTCTATGTCTTTCAATGTCAACACAAACAAAAATTCCCCATCTTCCTTTGGAATGAATCAATTTGCAGTGCCAAATCCTTCTCCTTTCAGACAAAGAGTTAATTTTGACCACACCAGAGGACCTTTGTTCTGTAGATACTGCAAGAAGTCTGGGAACCTAATTGATAAGTGTTACAAGTTTCATGGGTATCCACATAGTACCAACATTAACAAAGGGAGGAGACCTGCTGCTGCTCATATAACCACTGGTGCAGATTTCCCTAACTCTCATGGCAATTCTACTGAGAGTCACCAACCTGTCCAAACTGTGGATGGACAAAGATCTATAATACCAGAGTTGAGCAGACAACAATATGATCAACTGATGACCTTGCTACAACAGACTCAGTTGGGGGACTCCACTGCTCAAGCTAGCTTTTGGGGTTGAGTTAGGCCCAAGGTCCATTCTTATCATGGTATCAGAGCCAGGCTCATCCCAATTATTGTTACCGATGTTGGGCCCCCATTTATGTTGTCCACGCTCCAGAGATCTGGGCGTGAGGGGGGGTGTTGAGTTGTCCCACATCGGAGGGATTTGAGGTCATTGGTCTCCTTATATGGCTTGGACAATCCTCACCTCATAAGCTAACTTTTGGGGTTGAGTTAGGCCCAAGGTCCATTCTTATCACCAGAAGCCAAAAAATAGAAAAACTTTTCTGGAACAGGAAATATAAAACAGTACCGATTAACCAGTTTTATGACACTAACTATTAAATCCAACTATGAATCTACAGTTATCTCTTCATAAAGGTAAAATCATTCCAACACCTTTAAAAGCATAAACAGATACACCAACATGACTGAACCCACCAAATTAATTCAAGAACAACATCAGCAACAACTTCAAATATCCCAGTTTTTTCTGGACGGATGAAAAAAAACTGATGCACGAATAATTTAATCATCTTAAACAATTTATATGCAGCAGCTATTCCGAAAACAAAAAACTAAAACACACCTTATACTATACAATCAAGGTGAATAAACTGTCCAGAAAGAGAGAAGACTAAAAGAAACAAGGTAAATTGTAAGAAGAAGTGACCAGCGACTGAAATTTTGAGGAAGAAACCAAGCACAGGACTGGGCAAATTAGCATATGTTCAAAACAATCAATTCTCCAGTAACTAAACGTTCTAAAACTAAACAGAAGAAACCCACCTCCTTGGTATCAGACTTTCAAATAATACCATAGCTACCCAGCGGCTAATTCTTCTTTCAGTGAGGAATGAAATAGGAAAATTAGGGCTCAACTGTTAAGAAATTGCAAAATTAGTAAAAGAAGAACATGCGAAATAACTCAGAAATATATGAGAATCGAGCAAAAACCTTGAATTAGGGATCTGTGGAACTTGACATGTTACCCGAGCTTAATCAAGAAAGAACCTAAACTTATTGGATGGTTCGAATTGTTTGAAGGAACTGGTTGTATATGGAGCGAACTAGGGCTCAACTCTTGAAAATTATTTGCTGAGATTTGGTGCGTTTAACAGAAGTTGGCAGAGGGACTGTCAGCGGCGTGGAACTGTCAACCTCGTGGGCGTCGCCGGCGGTGCCGACGTTTGGCAGAGAACTTGGGTTTGTACTGGACGTGAGCTTTGAGAGAGATTGATAGAACCAGGCTTAGTAATTTATCTTCTACTTTTAATTAATTATAACTAGTACTATTATATAAAAAATACAGATAAAAAAAGTAGAATGGAAATAATTTGGGGGTTTGGCAGTTTCATAAAAATTTTGGGGGAAATAATTAAGAGGTATTGATAACCGTTCCAAATGATTTTTTTCCCAGATCCGTTGCAATAGATTGGTCTATAGGAACGATTACAGGAAACGTTGCAAAAAGAAATAACTATGGGAATTGTTTCTACACAACGGCAACGCTTTTATGACTGAAGTGTGCCCGAATGGACCTATGACTTATTGGAACGGATAAAAACGTTGCCATAGGGGCCCTATAGCAACGGTCTATGGACCGTACAAATAAATCTGTCCCCATAGGCCCATTTTCTAGTAGTGAAACATCGTATTGAAGATTATAATTTTTCTTTTGCCTCTATTGACTCCCAAATCGAGTTATCATCAGTGCAGCCATCATCCTCATCAATAGTGGTAAGGGTGTTAGACATAGTTCTTTGACTCTCACGCTCTATTAACATAGAATAAGCTTTGTTCACAGGTGAAACATGGACCATCATCATGAGTTAACTACGTGCGTTTTTATACAACTCATTTAGCCCCATCCAAAATTGTAAAAGTTAATAACGCTTCATGAATTGAGAAATTCACGCGATTTTGCACAATCGCATCCTAGAATTAGGGACAAACTGTCAAAATTCTGCCCTAAGCAGCCTCAATTTGAATAATAAGTTAAGATCGATCTGATACCCTGACTTGCAGTGACGATCACTTAGTGAATCTGGGAAATTCTAGAGCAATAAACTTTGTCTAACCTCTCATTCAAGTCATTCCAAACTTCCCTAGCATTCGAGGAATAGACTATTCCACTGTGTAAATCTGGCAAAAGATAGTTCATTAACTACGATAATACTATCGCATTGATAGCTCCTAGAGATTGACAAGATTCGTGTCGTAATTCTCCTTTTTGCATGTAATGTCAATGAACCGTAACTTATTTTGGCCTAGGATAGCAATTTTCATCGCCCGACTCCAAACGGAGTAATTTCTGGTCCTCATAGTTGTAAGAAAATCAAAATTGCACCTGAGTTATCATTCGAATTCAGAAAAAGAGAATGATTATGGATCACCTTCTCGGGCTCAGTATTATCGATTGTCGCCATTAATGATCCCAATGAATAAACTTGTAAAAAAGAATTTGAGAAGAAAATGATCACAATAATGAAAGTGTGGGTCTAATACCATGTCAAATTCAGCTATCCATGATGCTCTGTCGTGGATTTGAGCTGAATAGAAGAGAATCCCTAAAGATGAGTAGATCGCTAAAGCAGAGGATGAATTTGAAATTAAATGGAGGGAACATTTCCGAAGATTCAACTGAAATCTTACTATTACAGTCCAGTTGTACATGTATATGTAGGAAAAGAAAAATAGAACTAACTCAACCACTAGCTATAGTTAATTCATTCTATTACTAATCATAATAAGCTTAAGTTACAACCAATTAACTACCTAACCAACTAACTGTCACTGTACTACTTGGCTCATCACTTCCCCTCCCAAAAGAACTATCAAAAAGTTATCTCTTCTCTCCTTGATAGGATCAAAAGTATAAGATAAGAAATTTTAGCGGTTAAGAGAGTACAATTCGAATTATAATGTTACGAGCTTGATGTCACGCCCTTAGTCTTGAACTAAGCATACGTGCAATACTTGACATCTTGCTTACGATCCTGCTATGCCGAGTTAGCCTAAAATACTACACTCAAGACCGCTAAAGGAATGTCAGATAAAATAGACAAGAGAAGTTTGTCAAAGGAAGCTTTTTATCGTAGAGAACTTGATTGTTTTGCTTCGTGAGTTACAAAAGCTATTTACACTAGTCACCTAGGGAATATTGCATAAATAATAATTGTTTCACAAGTCCTTCCATATTTACAAATAAGCACACCCTCTAAAATCTTCTACATGACTAGAACATTCCAAGGCTTTCCAATAAAGTCTTCCTGCCAAATTCATAAATATGTAGAGCTTTCTCTAGAAAACTCTCTGTTTTGCTCAAAAGATATACACTCTTTATGAGCATAAAAAAAATCAAAAGATGGAGGGATAAATCGTAATCAGGTATAATAAGTGCTAGAAGAGATTGTTTACTAAGATCGCGATAGATCTGAAAAGCATAAACGATAATAGAAAGTTTTTATATTAGAAGGAGATAAGTAAAGAGATAGAGAGATTTCTGCCAGATGATAATAGAGAGAGAAAGTAGAGAGATAGTATATTCAGAGTAATAATCAATCTGCCCTATTACAAGGTGAAGGTCTCCTTTATATATTAGGATACCTTTCTCGAAATACACAAAAAAAAGTACAAAAGCTGGTGGCTTCCTTCTATGGAATAGGCTTGGCCTAAAATGGTATCGTTCCTTTGCTTTGTTGATTAGGACGTCCTTGGTCAGGCCGTCCCTACCTTGCTGACAAGACTTTGAGGGCGGCCTCGCTATGAGGGACATGTTTTTTAAATGACGACGAGGTGGATCGAATTTTTCCAAAACAGGTAGTCCCTCCGTCCATTGAGGGCGTCCTCGAGAGGCGTCTTCAATTGAAGGATATGTATGCTTATGTGAGAGTATAGAGCCATTGACGCTCGTCTCCTTTTTAGAACGACGTCATCGATCACGTGCATCATCATTACTTTCACTCCTGAGGCGATCCAGATCCTGACGTGACTTTTGGGTTTCCCGCACCAGCTTTCGAATGATGCCACCTTGATCTCCATGTACCTCACTCCTATAAAAAATGGATCAGTTCAAAACGATTCATCGTTTGAGTCTCTAAAGGATATTTCTCTCTTTCCCTCATTCTATTTTCTAGTGATCACTGTTTTCCTTGAGAACTGTTGTTTCTACGCGTTGGACTTTGCATCTACTTAAAACACTCTTCTTTGTAAGCTTTAATCATGGTGAAACGATCTCAAGGCAGAAAGAAATCCAGAAATAATGCCCCTTCTATGGTTTCACCTCCCTCTGACGGTGGGGCGGAAGTGGTCGAAGAGGTTCTCGTTCATCTGTCAGTGGTGAATGTTCTTCTGAAGAACAAGAGCAAAAGAAATGACTTCAGTCATAAAAGTTCACCTTCACCTTGGGAACATAGCGAATTGATGCTCTCTCATCTGGATGCTCTTAGAATGTCATATGGGTTTCCAGACCACGTTGATATAGCACGTGCCAGAGAGGATTATGCCAACGTGCACAGGCCCAGGTTCTGCATGTTCTACGAGTATGCATTTCGAATTGGCTCCAGTTTCCCGCTCAACCCTCTAGCGGAGGAACTTTGCCATGTCTTCAGGGTGTTCCCGGCTCAACTTACTCCTTATACGCTGAAAGTTTGCAGAACACTTACCACCTACGCCGAGAAAGCCGGGTGTGCGGTCACGATATACCACTTTCTGCAGATGTTCAATGTGAGTTACCTGCGGAGTTTGATGTTTCACCTGACACGTTGCAGTAAGAAAAGCTTTGTGGTGCAGTCTGATGACAAGGCCAACTGTAGCTATTGGAAGAAGTTTTTCTACGTTTGGACAGAGCATCTGGTGGCTTACCCCGAAGGGTTCCCGAAGGTGTGGAACCAGGAGTGTATGTATTCCTTTGTGTCTTACTCAGCGCTTTTCGTTGTGAAGGCTTAACCCCTCACGGTTATTTTATCTGCTATTTGCAGCGGCAACTCGTATGCCTAAGGATTCCTCGCCTCTTTCCTGTGCGGACGACATTAGGTCGTGGGTGGAGAGGATGATTCCACATGTGGAGGAGTGCCAGACATGGGCTCAATTATATAGTGTGTACGGCCCAACTGGTAATGGTCTTTTCCTTATTCTTTTCTTTCTCCTTGTCCTGATTCGGGAGTCCTTTAGTTTGACGTACCTTATCCTTGACAGGCCGGGTGTTTCCAAGAGGGCCAAGAGGAGGAGAACTGATGTCGGCCCGTCTAGGAAGGATCCGAGCTCTGAGGAGAGGACGTGCCTATGGAGGGTTCGCCTAAAAGTAGCGCATTCTCGGCTTCTCAGCAGGAATTCGCAACGGGGACGGCATCTGATGTGGTGGCCGAGATAGCGGCGGAAAAGGAGGTTCTGGTGGTTCCTAAGGTCATGCCCGCAAGGGGGGCCGAAGTTGCATCCAGCAATGAAGCGCTTCCTATGGAGTCTCCTTCTCCGCCGATGGAGGCGGCTCCCGAAGATAAGGAGTCCCTTGCAAGCAGGAGGCGCCGGCAGATCACCGGCAAAGGAGTGGCTGTCGAAGGGGAGAGGGTGCAATTGCCTCATCGCGAGTCGGGGCTATCGTTAATGGCCGACCCAATCCGCTCGTAGAGGGTCGCTCCTCGAGGGAGGGCTGCTGTTGAGGCCGGTCTTCCTCCTACTAGGGAGGATTGGTCGTTTGCTGCACCAGCGGGGACACGTGCGCCTTTGGAGAGGATGGACGGATGAAGGGGCTCTCCAGCTCGTGTTGAGATGACGGTTGGTAGGTCTACATGCCGCATTGTGATCCCCAACGACTATAATCTATTGGAGAGCTGTGAAGAGGCGGCCGCGGACATGACCCTTCTTTGTGCGGGTGATGAGGGTGAGGCATTGGCGGAGGTCACTGATAGGGGCCTTTCTCGAAGGGTAGCGGGCGCGGCCTTGCAGGTAATTTTGGCCCTTCTTCCCGTTGGTGTCGTAGGGGTGGTCCACCTGTGTACTAATTCCTCCTTTGATACTTTTCAAGTTCTTGTTTTGGAGGTAGAGAGGGGGTGATGCCTGGCGAAGAGAGCGGATGCCTATAAAAAATTATGGCAGAGATACAAGCAGGTCCGTGATGTGCATCAAACATTGGCTGACATGTACAAGCAGGACCCTGAGTTTAGGTTGTTCCGTGAGGTCCTTACCCAAACGGGGGAGAAATTGGAGAAGCGGTTGGCCGAGTTGGAGAGGGCAGATGTGCAGCTCATGGCCGCGGTTTCCCGGAACACTGAGTTAGATGCTCTCCTTCAAGTGAAGGACGATGAGTTGGAATTCGTTCGTGGCATAGCGGCGGAGGCTGCTGAACTTCGGGCTCGGGTGACGAACTTAACCGCTGAGCTCAAATCTAATGAGGATGAGATTGAGGCCCTCGCGTGGGACGCTCCACAGGAAGCTGAGCGTTGGGATGCTCACAACATGTGGGTGTATCATGATGCCCGGTTGGTCATGTTTGAAGAGCTCTTGGCAGCCAGTCGAGTCTTCAAGGAGGACGTGGATAGGCAGCGGAGTCTGTCCCGGGTTGCTCGTGATGCGGCCGGTTACCTCTCTGATTCGCCCGCTAGGGGAAGGGTGTAGCTCAGAAGACACTAACGGCCTGGCGTCTGCTTCTTGGATTTCTAGGGACTACCCCCCAGGAGGTGGCGACAGCCCGAGTGCTAATTGTGCCGCCCAGGGTGATGGGGGTTCCTAGGGTTTGCTTTTGTACCCTTTTTGTTGTAAATGGGGCTTTTTTCTGAGGCCGGTCATTATATACTTTTTTGGATATAATAGTACATACCTTTTTTCGTTGTTATTCTTTCTTTGTTCCTTGGAACTTTTGTCATGTTTGCATCTTGTAGCTTAAGCTTAACTCGACTTCTTCAAGTATTTTGTTTTGCCGTAGTCGATGTTGGGTCGACTATTAATGGTGATGGCCTTAGCCATGTAGTTGACTTCGACTCTTGTCGAGTCTTTCATTCTGCCGTAGTCGATGTTGGGTTGACTATTAACGGCGATGGCCTTAGCCATTTTAAATCGATGGCCTTAGCCATGATGAATCGAACGGCCTTAGCCATGTAGAATTGAATGGCCTTAGCCATGTAGTTGAATTCGACTGTCGTCGAGTCTTTCGTTCTGCCGTAGTCGATGTTGGGTCGACTATTAGCGGCGATAGCCTTAGTCATTTTAAATCGATAGCCTTAGCCATGATGAATCGAATGGCCTTAGCCATGTAGAATTGAATGGCCTTAGCCATGTAGTTGACTTTGATTGTCGTGGAGTCTTTCGTTCTACCGTAGTCGACGTTGCGTCAACTATTAGCGGTAATGGCCTTAGCCATTTTAAGTCGATGGCCTTAGCCATGATGAATCGAATGGCCTTAGCCATGTAGATGTCGATGGGCTTAGCCATGTTTAATGGAATGGCCTTAGCCTTTTGCACATTGGAGATGAAGATGGTCGTATCCTTTTGCACATTGGAGATGAAGATGGCCGTAGCCTTTTACACATTGGAGATGGTCGTAGCCTTTTTACACATTGGAGATGGTGCTTGTCCAGTCCCTGTATCAGGTTGGGCTGAAGAGCATTTGGAGAGGCTGACGTGATACACTTGTTCCACATATATCTCTAGGTGTCCCTTCATTGCTTCGTTAAAAACCTCCCTGAGAAAATCCAATTGGGACAAAAATTGGGTGAGGTAAAAAGAGTGTGACTCGGGGAACGCCTTCTATAAATGGAAATATTTGAGGTGTGCGATGTTCCAGTTGTTCTGGAGTGTTCTTCCTTCCATTGTTTCCAGCTGAAATGCCCCTTTGTTTGCTATTGCTGTGATTTTGTAGGGTTCGTCCCAGTTTGCGCCCAATTTTCCTTCGCTTGGGTCTTTGGAGGCCAATGTCTTAGCTTTGAGGACATAGTCTCCTATTTTGAGCGGCCTTATTTTTGCTCTTTTGTTATAATACTTTTTGACTTGCTGCTTTTGGGCCACCATTCCTATGTGGGCCATTTCTCTTCTTTCTTCGACTTCATCAAGGTCTTGGAGCCTATTCACGTCATTTTATGTTCCGCTGGTGTGTGAGTATCTCAGGCTCGGTTCGCCTACTTCGACGGGTATGACCGCGTCAGTTCCGTAAACCAGTGAGTATGGAGTTTCTCCTGTGCTAGACTTGGGCATGGTCCTCTGTGCCCATAACACCTCGAGTAACAGTTCAGGACACAGCCCCTTGGCATCCTCAAGCTTTTTCTTCAGTATGTTCAGTATGGTTTTGTTGGAGGATTCTGCTTGACCGTTGGAGGCAGGGTGGTATGGCATGGAGAGGATTCTCTTGATGCGCCATTTGTCAAAGAATTCGGTCATTTTTTGACTGATGAACTGTCATTCATTATCACAGCTGATTTCTCTGGGGATGTCGAAGCGGCATATAATGTTATTCTATATGAAGGCGATGACCTCCTATTTGCTTATTTGTGCGTACACACCTACTTCCACCCACTTGGAAAAATAGTCAGTCAAAACAAGCAAAAATCATACCTTTTTCGGTCCCGCGGGTAGGGGGCCAACTATCTCCATTTCCCATTTGATGAAGGGCCAGGAAGAGGTGACCGAGTGTAGGGGTTCCCCTGGCTGGTGGATCATTGAGGCATATTTTTGGCATTGTTCGCATCGGCGGACGTATTCTGCTGCTTCTTTCTTTATGGTGGGCCAGTAGTAGTCTTTTTCGGCGCGGATGATGCACCGCACGAGGGCGTGGTTGCCTGTATGAGCACCGCAGTGAAACTCTTGTACCTCTCCGAGCACTGGCCTAGTTTGGTGCGGGCCTAGGCACTTGGCCAAGGGTCCTCCAAACGTTCTCTTGTAGGGGTCGTTGTTGATCAGGCAGTACCGGGCGGCTTGCACGCGGAGTTTCTTTGCCTCTTTCTTGTCGCGTGGCAGTGTTCCGTCCTGTAGATAGGACATGAACTGGTTGCGCTAGTCCCAGGTTAGATTTAATGAAAATACCTCGGTGTGGTGGATGGCTGAATGGAGGAGGGTGACCACACTTTCCTTGTTGATGTTTTTGGTGGCCACGGGTAACTTTGCGAGGCCATCCTCTTCGATGTTCTGTGCTCTCAGAATTTGTTTGAAGTGGTACTCGTCGAACTCAACCATTAGCATGCGGATTTTTGTCTGGTATCTTTGTAGCCTTTGTTCTTTGATCTGGTAAGTCCCAGCAACCTGGTTTAGCACGAGTTGTGAATCGCAATGGAGAAGATCCGTCGGGCTCCGCACTTGATGGCTAATTTCATACCTACAATAACGGCCTCATACTCGGCCTCGTTGTTAGTCATTTCGGGTCATAATATGGACTGGCAAATTATTTCACCTGTGGGGACCTCGAGGACGAGTCCTACTCCCGATCCCGACGCATTGGCGGTGCCATCGGTTCAGAGGACCCATAGGTTGTTGCTGGGGGAGGCGTGTTAGGCCTCGAGCTCCGCCTTCGGCAGGATTTCCGTTTTGAAGCCGGCTATGAAGTCAGCTAGGAATTGATACTTGATGGCGTTTCTCGGAAGGTACAATATATCGTGCTCGCTGAGTTTAATGGCCCATTTTACGAGTCGGCCTAATAGCTCAGGATTATGTAAGACACTCCTCAACGGGAAGGTCGTTACCACTCTTATGGGATGACATTGAAAATAAGGTCGTAGCTTTCATGAAGCTACGACTAGTGCTAGTGCCAGCTTTTCAAGGTGCGGGTACCGAGTTTCGGCGTCTACTACTATTTTGCTAATGTAATAGATGGGAGATTCCATAACTTTATTCTCGCATAACAGGACGGCGCTGACGGCAACCTCAGACACGGCTAGATACACAAGAAGTGGTTCACCTGGGATCGCTTTGGCTAGTAGGGGCGGCGAGGATAGGTACACCTTCAGATTTTTTAGGGCTTAAATGCATTCTTCGTTCCACTGAAGCCTCTGATCTTTCTTCAGCACACTGAAGAACTTATGGCACCTGTTGGAGGATCACAAGATGAACCTGGAAAGGGAGGCTATCCGATCCGTCAGCTTCTGCACATATTTTTTGTTGCTTAGTACTTCTGGGATTGCGTCTATTGCTTTGAATTGAATTGGATTGACTTCGATACCCCTCTGAGATACGAGGAATCCCAAGAACTTTCCCGAGGCCATGTCGAAGGCGCATTTTTTGGGATTCAGTTTCATCCCATATTTTCTCAATATTTCGGAGGCCTCCTTCAGATAGTCGAGGTGGTCCTCCTTTCTGGGCGAATTTACCAGCATGTCGTCGATGTAGACTTTCATTGCTTTTCCAAGTTGTTCTTTGAACATCTCGGCCACTAACCTCTGGTATGTGGCTCCCGCGTTTTTGAGTCCGAAAGACATCACTTTGTAGCAGTATGTCCCTTGGTGAGTGATGAAAGTCGTCTTCTCCCGGTCTTCTTCGGCCATCATGATTTGATTGTAGCCGGAATATGCGTCTAGGAAACTCAATAATTCGTGTTTGGCCGTCGCGTCTATTAACTGGTCAATGTGGGGAAGTGGAAACGAATCTTTTGGACATGCATTGTTCAGGTCGGTGAAATCCATGCACATTCGCCACTTCCCATTTTTCTTGTTAACCATGACAAAGTTGGCGACCCACTCAGGATACTTGGATTCTCTGATGGAACCATTTGTTAATAGTTTGTCTACTTCTTCACTCACAGCTTCGTTGATGGCGGCATTGAATTTTCTCCTCATTTGCCTCACAGCCGGGTGTAGTGGATATACATTCAATTTGTGGGTAGCGATGTCCAGCGGTATCCCTGGCATGTTTGAATGGGAAAAAGCGAACAAGTCTACATGGTTAGATAAGAATTCACAATACTTACTTGGGTTCGAAAGGCCATGCCCGATGTAGGCCCTCTTCGTGAGATCATTGTTGTATAGCTGCACGGGGTCGAGGTCCTAGACCGTGTCTTTGCTGGCTTCTATGATAACTAGGTCTTTGATGGCGTCCTCTGCCGGGTGAACCTTAGTCCCCGATAGAGCTGATTGCTATGCTTCTGTGCTCGCCCCTTAGAGTTGTTTGGTATGTGTGTTGTCTTGAGCTATTTTGTAGCATTCTCGGGCAGTTTGGGGGTTCGCCTCGTATGCTGAACACCCCCAAGGGTTGGGAAATTTGATCACACGATAAACGCTGGAAGGGACCGCTCTCATGGCATGTATCCATGGTCGTCCAATGATGGCGGTGTACGCTATCTCCTAGTTCATCACGTGGAAAGTGGTTTCCAGTGTGACTCCTCCTGCCAGGACGGGCAGTGTTATTTCTCCGGAGGTTCTTTCTACTGTATTCTTAAAACCAGTTAGTGTTATGCAGCGAGGTACTATCTTTTCCTCGAGTCCCATATGTGCAAGGAATCTCGGGTAGATAATACAAGCACCGCTACCGTCGTCAATCATAATTCTCTTAACATCTGTATCCACAATGCGCAAAGTAATAACCAAAGCGTGGTAATGAGAAAAAGATAAACCGTCGGCATCAGACTTATCAAAGGTGATACTATCTTCGAAGTCGTAATACCGTTCATGGGCGATAGTTTGCTTTAGCTTGTGAGTGGTGGTGAACTTGACGTGATTGATCGTCGAGTCGTCGCCATCTCCGATGATCATGTTGATCGTGTGTGCTGGTGAGGGCGCCCTTGGTGGTCTGTTGGGTTGGTCCTGCCCTCGTTCAAAGTTGAGTTTCCCTTTATCGCTGATCAGTTCTCTCACAAACCCTTGGTTCAGCATCCTGACCACTTCCTGCCGTAGGCCTATGTAGTCTTCGGTCTTATGCCCTCGCTCCTGGTGGAACTCTCACAGAGCATTTGATTTTCGGGTGGTAGGGTCTGACTTCATCTTTGCTATCCATTGAACCTTGTTGCCCAGCTTTTCTAGTGCGTACACTACCTCTGAAGGAGAAACACAAAAGTTATGTGCAGATAATAAAGGAGGCGTACCTCGTTCGTTTCGTAAGGGGGCGACGTGTCGCTGTAGTGCGTCTGTGTGTTGGTTGTGGCGGATGAGATGATCTGATGTATGGTTGATGCCTTTTCCTGTTGGGATGCGAGATTTGCTCCCTTCGCCCCTCATTGCACCGGTCCCTCCTGATCTCTAGTAGTCTTGCTGTTAGTCACCGGTTAGGGCTGTTAACGTCGTCCTCATCTGCACGTACCTCGGCACAGCAAGCGTTGTGGATTGCTTCCCATA
Organism: Nicotiana benthamiana; assembly: GCA_034376525.1. Lineage (NCBI taxonomy): Eukaryota > Viridiplantae > Streptophyta > Magnoliopsida > Solanales > Solanaceae > Nicotiana > Nicotiana benthamiana. Next base: position 55,369,043 of record CM067340.1, on the reverse strand, counting down.
TGGTAGGGGGTACTTTATGAGGTGACTTAACAGCTTCTTGGTTGCCCTCGTGTCGTCCCTGTTTAGTCCATTCTGGAAATCGCCAACGGCCATACCTTCCGACACGTTTTCCAGGCTCATTCTCACCTTGTTGAACCTGGCCAGGAAGTCCCCAAGTCCTTCTCCTTTGTTCTGCTGGACGGCAAAGATGTCGTTGACTCTTGCTTCCGCTTTCTTTGCTCCTGCATGTGTTGTGACTAACTTGTCCGCCATTTCCTCGAACGTGGAGATTCCTCTAGCTGGTAGCTGGGAGTACCACGTTAAGGCTCCACATGTCAACGTTTCACCGATCTTCTTCAGCAACATGGACGGTACCTGTTCCTTTGTCAAATTGTTACCTTTCACGGCTGTGACATAATGGATTAGATGGTCCTTGGGGTCCGTGGTCCTGTCGTATACCTTCAGGAAGGGAGGCATCTTGAAAGTTTTTGGGATAGAGTAGGGTGTGGCCTCCTCTGTGTAGGGATGCTCTACAAACCTTCCCACGTCGCGCTTTGGCAGCAGTTTAGGAGCGCCCGGGATATTGTCTACTCTTTCTTGATGTTCTTTCATTTAGTCCCGGAGCGATTTGTTTTCGTGCTCCATTTCTTCCATCTTTCTGAGGATGGCTGCGAGTGCTCCGTGGTCGGTCTGAGTGTTGGTGAGCATCTTGTTGGCTTGTGTGACCTCGGGTTCATCTTCGGTTGTGGTGAGGTTCATTATTGGCGTGCGTCTTACGCCACGTTGCGGTTACCTTTCGAATAGGTCGCTCAGAGTGCTTGTGAGCCATTCTTTTAGTAGCTGCTTAATTTCCTGGGGTGCTTCTTTAGATGTAGAAGCAGAAGCTTCCCTTTCTTGCTGATGCGTCAGATCTCTGGGTGGAGGAGGTGGGGTCCCTCTACTCATCGTGGTGCTGAGGGTTGTGTTCATGATATTATCTTCACCTACCTCGTTGAGTGAGTCCATGAGGTTTACTTCAACTTCGTCTATCGCTTTCTTTTTTGCACTGTTGTCAGCCATGTTTGCTCGTGCGATGTAGGTGATGGTTGTTAGCGATTTTTTCTAGGTACAAATTATAACCTTGATTCTCGAAATCCCCACATACGGCACCAAATTATTTTGCTAAAAAGATATACACTCTTTACGATCTTAAAATTAATCAAAAAGATGGAGGGGTAAATCGTAATCAGGTATAATAAGTCATAGAAGAGATTATTTACTAAGATCGCGATAGATCTTAAAGTATAAATGATAATAGAAAGTTTATATATCAGAAGGAGATAAGTAAAGAGATAGAGAGATGTTTGCCAGATGGTAATAGAGAGAGAAAGTAGAGAGATAGTATATTCAGAGTAATAATCAATCTGCCCCATTACAAGGTGAAGGTCTCCTTTATATATTAGGAGACCTTTATCGAAATACACAAAAAAAGAGTACAAAAGTTGGTGGCTTCTTGTACGGAAGAGGCCTGGCCTAAAACGGTGTCGTTCCTTTGCTTAGTTGATAAGACGTCCTTGGTCGGGCCGTCCCTACCTTGCTGACAAGACTTCGAGGGTGGCCTCGCTATGAAGGACGTATTTGTTTAAACAGCGACGAGGTGGAACGAATTTTTTCTCATATACTCTCTATAGTTCTAGAGTATTCCACCGAGAGCTAGTCTCTATTACACATGGCAAGTATATGTGCCAAATAGATCTCGTGTGGCATTATGACATGATTGTCATCACATTGAACATTACAAGTTTTCAATTCCCACATCCTAACTATTTGAGCTAAATTAATTTTTATAAATGGGACAACTCTTTCAAAAAAAGATTCAGAGCCTAGAGTCTACTGTACAGATGGAATAAGATAATTTGATGCTTCTAATGTTCCCAGACAAATAAATGCCATCATCTCCTTACATTTGAACGACACGAGAGAAGATTTTTACCAGCTAAAATTTACACTAGTAAATGTTTGGTCGGAGGAATTCTGGTCCTCTTTTGTGCATGGTCGGCTCAAGCATGTATGCCCAATTAATATTTCTACATGCCCTCTCCTTAGAGTTTAAATTTAAATAAATACACTGACGGCCCTTTTAATACAAACCACTTTAGATTCCAGCAGCAGCAGTGGTCCCTTTTTTTTTATTATGAATAATGTTCTTTGTTTTTGTTAAAAGATAAGAGGATTTGTTCTGATGGTAAGCAATTTCCATTTTCAATCGAGAGGTTGTGAGTTCGAGTTTCCCCAAGAGCAAGGTGAGAAGTTTTTGGAGGGAAGGATGCCGGGGTTCTATTTGGAAACAGTCTCTCTACCCCAGAGTAGGGGTAAGGTCTAAATACACACTACCCTCCCCAGACCCCACTAAGTAAGATTATACTGGATTATTATTGTTTTTGTTCCGAAAAGAATTGGGGTGTATAACATATATTTTGAATAATAAAGAGCAGCCCATGTGCTTTTCTACATGTTCAAAGTTTTCTGACTGAAGTAGGGAGGATACTTCAGAGAATGCTCGTGAAAATTAACTCCCAAAACCTGCATTAGTGATTAGACAACGACATGGTTGGCAAGAGTACTTTCTTGACGGCTCAAAATAGATCCGCCCAAGTTTCAAAATTCTTGTCACCGTGACCAATTTGGTCATTTTAGTAATCCCTCCATTCAAATGTACGGGCGCAGTTTGACTAAACATGAAATTAAGAAAAAACAATAAGGAGTTACAGAACTTTTGATATTTAAAATGTAACTATAAAAACATGTCATTAGTAATTATATGAGAATTTAAAATTAAATTATTTTTATTATTTAAAAAAATATATTTTGTAGTCCATTGCAAAAGTTATTTTAGGTATGTGGTGATTTTCATCAAGATAAGTAAAAAAATACTAATCAGATTGTACCGGTCCAGTCCGCTAATGATATTGTTCTATTTGAGCCTACACCTGTACGGCTTCAAAAGGGTCAATAGGATCTAAATATAATATTCAGAAAAGGGTCATATATGTCTCTCTACTAGTCAAAATAAGCTACATTTATCCTCCGTTATACTATTTGACCATATATGTCCATAACGTTCACATCTCTGGTCATATATGTCCCTTTGACGTTAATATATTTTTAAAAAAAAATAAAAAGCCACATGTCAGAGTCCTATTGGTTAAACTAAATACATTTTCCTTTTTTATATTAAAACTAAAATATTTGTAAAAAATGAAAAAAAATTGTAAAAAATGGGGGAAAATTGTAAAAACTGGATTCTTTTGTAAAAACTAGCAATTTTTTATTTCAGATTTTTAAGAATAAAAATATTATATTAAAAAATGAAAAACTGTATAAAATGATTTTTTTAATGAAACACAAATAAAAATTGTTTTACTGATTTTTTTATTTTTTCCAAAATATTTCAAAAATATGAACAGAGCATCTTTAAATGAATCGGAATGATAAGGAATACATCCTTCTTCTTTTTTGTTAAACAAAAAGATTTTGTTAAACAATTTTGTCAAAAACGAAAATATTTTGTTAAACAATTTTTATTTCTGTTTTTACAAAAACAAAAAATCAGTTTATTTAAAAAAATGAAAATATTTCCAAAATATGTTTTTTGTTTTTGAAAAATATATTATTTTTCATTTTTAAAAAAGAATTTTGTTTTGTAAAAAGTGAAAACACAAATTTGTAAAAACAGAAGAAAATTGTTTTTAATACAAAATTTTCATTTTTAAAAATTTGAAATAATAAAAAGAAATTCCTAGTTTTTACAAAAAAAATTCCAGTTTTAACAAATTTTTTCCCATTTTTTACAATTTCTTTTCATTTTTTATAAATATTTCCGTTTTAATATAAAGAAAATGGGGAGTGGGTTTAGTTTAACCAATGGGACTCTGACACGTGGCTTTAATTTTTTTAAAAATATTAACGTCAGAGGGACATATATGACCAGAGATGTGAACGGTAGGGACATATATGGTCAAATAGTATAACGGAGGACAAATGTAACTTATTTTGACTAGTAGAGGGACATAAATGATCATTTTTCGTATAATATTTACTTATATACGCATCATCTCTCCAGTATTTTGTTAACATGAGATTCACATATGATATCACAAACATAAAATCTATAAATAAAAATTATAAGATCTTTTCCTCTATATAAAAGAGTTTTAATTCTTTTTCAATATACTAATAAGAAAATAACATCACATAAAGCAGAATGGAACTATATCTGCCTCATTGAGCCTCACTAATTAGTTCTTCTCTTCTCCTTGCTAGGCTAACAATTACACCTAATCTAAAACCAAATTAGAATCTACTATATGACCCTTTGTACCTAATGTAAGTGTAATAATAATATTTAGATAGCAATTTGTTGGTATTTTCTAACTGAATCCATCCTATATAAGCTTGCTGTAGTGCAACGGTGGTACCTTGAGCTTCAAAGTAGTACATTGATGTTTAAGTGTTAAAGAAGTGCTCAGTCATGATGCATTTATAGTTTAGTCCCACTTTTTATATTGTTTTCATTAGTAACCACTATCTGTTCACACTTTTAGGGCTCATTGTATAATATATCTAATCAATGAAAATCTAATACTCCTACGTTTATTTTTACTTGTGTTTGGCTAAAATGTTATTCGAATACTTAAATAGTTTTAAAACAATAAAAATGATATGGATTAATCGGAATCAAGGGTAATGTGATCAAGAAAACGTTAAATGATTGAGATTTGTGACTATAATGTAAAAGAATCGACATACAAGAGAAACAAGATACATAGTAGGCATTTTACACAAGAGTGTGTGTGTGTGAGAGAGAGAGAGACAGAGAGAGAGAGAATTTAGATAAAGAGAGAGTTGTATATTTTCAGTAGTGAAATACACATAAGTCTTTACAAAAGAGACGGTCCCTTTTATATACTAAGGGGCCTTACTCGAAATAATACAAAGAAAGTACAAGAGTTGGTGTCCTCGGTATGCGACTGTCAGAGTTTGCTATGATGCTGCAGCAAGTCATGTCACGCGGTCCATTTATTGACTTAGGCTGGCCTTTCCTAAGTCGACCATCATGAGGCCGCTTTCTTCATCGAGGACGTTTGTAGATAATATACGGGCGTAGGAAACCAAATTTGCCCAATACAAATAGTCCCTCCGTCTATTGGGGATGTGTTCGAGAGGCGTCTCAAATGGACGGACATTCATACTCGACGCTCATGGAAATTTGGCCGTTCCTATTGATACCCCTGTAAGAGGCGTGCTCATATATGAAGAGGCCGAGCCGTTGACTTATTACTTCCTTTTTGGAGTTCCTTTTTTAGGATGACGTCATGGATCACGTGCGTGATCATTACCTCTGCTCCCGAGGTGGTTCAGGTTGTGATGTGACATTTGGATTTCCTGTGCTGGTTTTCGAATCATGCCCTTTCGATTTCTGTGCACCTTTTCATATAAATAGAGGGAGAGTTGAACCAGATTCATCTTTCGAACCTTTTCTGAGAGTATTTTCCCAATCTGTTTCCAATCTTCTTCTAGCGCCTTCTGTTCTTTCTTCTCTGAGATTTTTCTCTTTTAGGAATCGAACTTGTGACCCGCAGTACCTTTTTCTTATAACATTCACTATGGCCAAACGTCGGCATGACGACACTAGGACCAAGGACATGTCTTCCACTAGGGTTTCATCATCTTCGGATGGCGAGGAGGCTGAGGAAGTTCTCGTTCCATTATCAACGACCAACTTTCTTCCACATGATATGAGCAAAAGGAGTGACTTTCAAAATAAGTGTAACTCCCTCCTTGGGAGCATAGTGAGTTGATTTTGTCCCATTTGGCCTCTCTCAGGAAGTCGTACAATATTCCTGATCACGTTGACATGGTCCTGGGGGGATAGACCATGCCTATGTGCCAAAAATCGGGTACTGTGCCTTCTATGAATACCCCTTCCGAATAGGATACACCCTTCCGATTTACCCTTTAGCGGAAGAGCTATGTCGCTGGTTCTGGGCGTGCCCGGCCCAACTTACACCGTACGCCTTGAAGGTGTGTAGGGCATTATACATCTGCGCGGCAAAGTTCGGGAGAGAGGTGACCGTTCATCACATTCTGCAAATGTTCATTGCGGTTTTTATGAGAGGTTCGATGCTCCAATTGAGGAGTCGGGGCAAGAAGAGCTTCGTGTCGCAGGTGGACGACAGGGCCAACCGCAAATTCTGGACGAGGTTTTTCTACGTACGTTCCGAGCACCTTGTGTCCGACCCTGAAGGGTTTCCAAGGTGTGGAACGATGCATGTAAGTATCAATGCGCGTAGCCTTTACTACTGCGACCTTACTTTCCTGGTTTTCTCCGTTGAAACTTTCCTTTTATTTTTATGCAGTGACAGCTCGCCCTCCTCGAAGGGTCGACGACATTAGGTCGTGGGTGCAAGTGTTGATACCGTTTGCAGAAGAATGCCGTTCTTGGCCTGAATTCCTTAGGCTATATGGCCCGGCAGGTAACAGCCCTACCTAGTTTTCATTATGGTTTTGGGGCTCCCATAATTCCATTGCCCGCCTCACACGTGTTTTGGTAGGTCGTGATGCCTCTAAGAAGAATAAGAAGAAGACTGTTGCCGGTCCTTCTAGGACGGTACCTGATCCTGAGGAGGATTTGGTCTTTGTTGGCATGTATAGGGGTAGTACTTCGCCTCCCTCAAGATAGGAGGTTGCATTAGAAATGGCTCCAGAGATAATTCCTGGGGTCGTGACGGGGGTTGCACATGAGGCAACATCCATGGAGATACCAGCGGTTGTTCTTGGGATTGTCCCCGTAGGGACGTCTACTGCTGAATCTACTCCCCCTAAGCCCGTTCTTCATCCCACGGAGGAGGACCGTGAAGAGGAGGAGATATTGGAGAAGAGGCAGCGTCGGATTCTTACCGGTAAGGTCGTGGCTACCTAGGTGAGGAAGGTTAAGCCATCCTGCCCTGAATCAAGGCCGGTTTTTATGGAAGAGGCCATCCGCTCAGGGAGGCCCATTCTTAGGAGGGAGGCTACAGAGCGAAGGAGCGAAGGCCTGGCCGTGGCGGGCCCGAGGGTCACCACGAAACACGCGGGCAGAGGAGGTAGGTCCTTGGACCGGGTGGAGATGGTGGCTTGCCACTCCTCTCGTCGCATAGTGATTCCAAGTCACTACAATCTGTTGGAAAATTGTGAGGAGGTGTCCATTAGTATGATGCTCTTGTGCGTTGGCACCGAGCGTGTGACTCTGGAGGATCTTAGTGACAAAGCCTTGGCCCAAAGGGTGGCGGGTGCAGCCTTACAGGTATGCCTTGTGTCTTGCTCGATGACCTTTCTTTTTGCGTTAGTGGAGTATGATTCTCCCTGTACTTACTTGGATTCTTTTCCAGACTCTTGTCCTAGAGGTGGAGAGGGATCGGCGCTGGAAGGAGAAAATGGCCAGGTACAACAGGCTGGCGCAGAAATATAACAGGACGGGCACCGGACCTTGGCCGATATTACAAGCAGGACCCAACATTAGGGTGGTTCGTGAGGGCCTAGTGGAGTCCGAGGAGCAATTGAAGAAAAGAGTGGCCGAGCTGGAAAAGGTTGATGAACAGCTCATGGCCATTGTTGCTCGAGCCGCGGAGATGGAGGTCCTCATCCAGGCCAAGGACGAGGAGCTGCAGCTTGGTCGTGTTGTGGCGGAGGAGGAGGCAGAACTGCGCACCCGAGTCGCGGCTTTAACGGAGGAACTCAATGCCATGAATGCCGAGGTCCAAAAGCTTAAGCTAGATCTTGCACAAGCCGATAAATCTCGTGAAGCGCACGAGATATGGGTGTATGCGGAGGCCAGGCTGGTCGTGCTTGAGGAATTCCTGGCGGCTGGTCGAGCATTTGAAGCGGAAGTTGAGAACTAGCGCCAATTGGTTAGAGTCGCTCGTGAAGCGGCCGGCTCGGGTGGGGGGCAACTCTGTATACGTCAATCGCTTGGAATCCAGCTCTTGGATTTCTAAGGTGTATCCTCCTGGAAATGAGGACGGACCACCTGAGGGCCAGGCCGGGTTGGATAAGTAGTGGACTCTTAGGGTCTTTGTAAATATGCCTGTACATACTGATTTTTGTATCATGGGTGCTTGTCCCCTTTGGTAAAAACATATAATGTTGTTGTAAGTAATTTTTTCTACTTTTTGGCATGTCGTCGTACTTTTTTTACCGTAGCTGCTTAGAATTTATCGGCCATAGCCGTGTAGACAAATGGGCGTAGCCTGATGGCTTTAAACGTATAAGATAATGGCCGAAGCTTTTTGAAAATGATGGCCATAGCCATGTAAAATTAGCCTGATGGCTTTAGCCATATAAAATAGGCGGTTGTAGCCTTGTGAATACGAAGGCCATAGCCATGTGAAAATGGTGGCCTTAGCCATGTGAAATAATGATGGACGTAGTTTGATGGCCTTTAGCCATATATAATGATGGCCTTAGCCATATAAAATAACGGTGGTCTTAGCTTGATGGCCTTAGCCATATAAAATAATGATGGTCATAGCCTGATGGCCTTAGCCATATAAAATGATGGCCTTAACCATATAAAATACTGGTGGCCGTAGCCTGATGGCCTTAGCCATATAAAATACTGGTGGCCGTAGCCTGATGGCCTTAGCCATATAAAATAGTGATGATCGTAGCCTGATGGCCTTAGCCATATAAAATACTGGTGGTCGTAGCCTGATGGCCTTAGCCATATAAAATAATGATGGACGTAGCTTGGTGGCCTTAGCCATATAAAATGATGGCCTTAGCCATATAAAATAATGATGGCCGTACACTGATGGCGTTAGCCATATAAAATACTGGTGGCCGTAGCCTGATGGCCTTAGCCATATAAAATGATGGCCTTAGCCGTATAAAATAATGATGGCCATAGCTTTTCATTCATTTGGAGATGGCCGTAGCCTTTTCATTCATATAGAGATGGTCGTAGCCTTTTCATTCATTTGGAGATGGTCGTAGCCTTTTCATTCAATTGGAGATGGACGTAGCCTTTTCATTCATTTGGAGATGGCCGTAGCCTTTTCATTTATTTGGAGATGGTCGTAGCCTTTTCATTCATTTGGAGATGGCCGTAGCCATTCTGTACATTTGGAGATAGTCGTAGTCATTCTATACATCTGGAGATAGCCGTAGCCATTCTATACATTTGGAGATGACACTAACCCAGTCCTTGTATCTTGTCTGGCTCGAAGAGTACATGGAGAGGAGGACATGATACACTTGTGCTGCAAACATCTCCAGGTGACCCCTTTGTCGCCTCGTTAAAAACCTTTCCGAGAAAACCCAATTGGGACAAAACTTGGGTAAGGGGAAAAGAGTACGACTCAGGTGATGCATTTTTAGAAGTGGAAATGTTTGAGGTGAGCGACGTTCCAGTTGTTCTGTAGCGTCTTCCTTTACATTGTCTCTAGCTTGAATGCTCCTTTCCCAGCCGCCGCCATGATTTTGTAGGGTCCATCCCTGTTTGCACCCAATTTCCCTTCATTTGGGTCTTTTAAGGCCAAAGTCTTGGCTTTGAGGACGTAGTCCCCTACTTTGAGTGGCCTTATTTTTACCCTCTTGTTGAAATACCTTTTGACTTGTTATTTTTGGGCCACCATTGTGATGTGGGCCATTTCACTTCTTTCCTCGGCTTCGTCAAGATCTTCGAGTTTGCTGATGTTGTTTTCTGTCCTGCTGGAGTGTGCATACCTTAGGTTGGGTTCGCCCACTTCAACAGGTATGACAGCGTAGGTTCCATAAACCAGGGATTAGGGGATTTCCCCGGTGCTGGATTAGGGTGTGGTTCTGTGCGCCCATATGACTTCAGGTAGCAGTTCCGGCCATAGCCCCTTGTCATCTTCGAGTTTCTTTTTTAGTATGTTTAGAATTGTTTTGTTGAGGACTCTGCTTGACCGTTGACGGCAGGGTGATATGGCGTGGACAGTATCCATTTGATGCGCCATTTCTCGAAGAACTCGGTTGTTTTGTTACCAATGAACTGGCGTCCGTTGTCGCAGCTGATTTCTTTGGGGATACCAAAACGGCATATGATGTTTCTCCATATGAAGGTGATGACTTCTTGTTCGCGTATTTGCTCGTACCCACCTGCTTCCACCCACTTAGAGAAATAGTCAATTAATACAAGTAAAAATCGTACCTTTCCTCGTCTTGGGGGTAGCGGGTCGATTATATCCATCCCCCACTTGATGAATGGCCATGGGGATGTGACGGAATGGAGGGGCTCTCTTGACTGGTGTATCATTAGGGCGAACTTTTGGCATTGCTCGCATCGGTGGACATGTTCGGCTGCTTCTTTTTTCATGGTGGGCCAGTAATAACCGGCACATATGATGCACCTCATGAGGGCGCGGTTGCCAGTGTGGGCGCCGCAATGTCCTTCGTGTACTTCTTTGAGTACCGGTCTTGTTTGCTGTGGCCCTAAGCACTTGGCTAGGAGACCACCGAACTTCCTTTTATAAAGGTCGCTGTTGACCATGCAGTACCGGGCGGCCCGTAAGTGAAGCTTCTTGGCCTCTTTTTTGTCGGGGTGTAGTATCCCGTCCTGCAAATAAGGTATGAACTGGTTGCGCCAGTCCCTAGTCAGGTTTAAGGAGAATACCTTGGGGTGGTCAATAGCCGAGTGGAGGAGTGTGACCACACTTTCTTTGTTTATGTCTTTGGTGGCGAAAGCCAGCTTTGCCAGGCCGTCCGCTTCGATGTTCCGTGCCCTGGGAATTTGTTCGAAGTGGCACTCGTCGAATGTAGCCATTAGTTTGTGGATTTATAACTGATACTTTTGCAGCCTCTGCTCTTTGATTTGATTAGTCTCAACGATCTAGTTTACCACGAGCTGGGAGTCGCAGTGGAGGAGGATTCGGCGGGCCCCGTATTTGACGGCCAGTTTCATGCCTGCAATAACGGCCTCGTACTCGGCCTCGTTTTTAGTCATTTTCGGGAATCGTATGGACTGGCGAATTGTTTCACCCGTGGGGACTTCGAGAACGAGTCCCAGTCCCGATTCCAATGCATTGGAGGCGCCATCCGTATAAAGGACCCAGAAGTCGTTTTCCGAGGATGAGCGTTGTGCCTCGAGTTCTGCTTTTGGCAGGACTTCTGCGCTGAAGTCAGCGATAAAGTCAGCTAAGACTTGCGACTTGATGGCGGTTCTTGGGAGGTACGTAATATCATGCTCGTTGAGCTCGACGGCCCATTTAGAGAGTCGCCCTGAGAGTTCGGGTTTGTGTAGGACGCTCCTCAGAGGGAAGGTCGTCACGTATTTCCAGTGCCACCCCATAAGGGTAGTGACTACCTTCCCACTGAGGAGCGTCCTACACAAACCCGAACTCTCAGGGCGACTCGCCAGATTGGTCGTCGAGCTCAGCGAGCATGATATTACGTACCTCCCGAGAACCGCCATCAAGTCGCAAGTCTTAGCTGACTTTATCACTGACTTCAGCGCAGAAGTCCTGCCAAAAGCAGAACTCGAGGCACAACGCTCATCCTCGGAAAACGACTTCTGGGTCCTTTATACGGATGGCGCCTCCAATGCATTGGAATCGGGACTGGGACTCGTTCTCGAAGTCCCCACGGGTGAAACAATTCGCCAGTCCATACAATTCCCGAAAATGACTAAAAACGAGGCCGAGTACGAGGCCGTAATTGCAGGCATGAAACTGGCCGTCAAATACGGGGCCCGCCGAATCCTCCTCCACTGCGACTCCCAGCTCGTGGTAAACTAGATCGTTGAGACTTATCAAATCAAAGAGCAGAGGCTACAAAAGTATCAGTTATAAATCCACAAACTAATGGCTACATTCGACGAGTGCCGCTTTGAACAAATTCCCAGGGCACGGAACATCGAAGCGGACCGCCACCAAAGACATCAACAAAGAAAGTGTGGTCACACTCCTCCACTGGGCTATTGACCACCCCGAGGTATTCTCATTAAACCTGGCTTGGGACTGGCGCAACCAGTTCATATCTTATTTGCATGACGAGATACTACACCCCGACAAAAAAGAGGCCAAGAAGCTTCACATACGGGCCGCCCGGTACTGCATGGTCAACAGCGACCTTTATAAAAGGAAGTTCGGTGGTCTCCTAGCCAAGTGCTTAGGGCCACAGCAAACAAGACCAGTACTCAAAGAAGTACACGAAGGACATTGCGGCGCCCACACTGGCAACCGCGCCCTCATGAGGTGCATCATATGTGCCGGTTATTACTGGCCCACCATGAAGAAAGAAGCAGCAAAACATGTCCGCCGATGCGAGCAATGCCAAAAGTTTGCCCCTATGATACACCAGCCAGGAGAGCCCCTCCATTCCGTCACATCCCCCTAGCCATTCATCAAGTGGTGGATGGATATAATCGGCTCGCTACCCTAGGACGAGGAAAGGTACGATATTTACTTGTTTTAACTGACTATTTCTCTAAGTGGGTGGAAGCAGGTGCGTATGCGCAAATACGCAAACAAGAAGTCATCACCTTCATATGGAGAAACATCATATGCCATTTTGGCATCCCCAAAGAAATCAGCTGCGACAACGGATGCCAGTTCATTGGTCAGAAAACAACCGAGTTCTTCGAGAAATGGCGCATCGAAAGGATACTGTCCACACCATATCACCCTGCCGCCAACGGTCAAGTAGAGTCCTCCAACAAAACAATTCTAAACATGCTAAAAAATAAACTCGAAGATGCCAAGGGGCTATGGCCGGAACTGCTACCTGAAGTCTTATGGGCATAAAGAATCACACCCAAATCCAGCACCGGGGAAACCCCTACTCCCTGGTTTATGAAACTGACACTGTCACACCTGTTGAAGTGGGCGAACCCAGCCTAAGGTATTTACACTCTAGCGGGACAGAAAACGACATCAGCAGACTCTAAGGTCTTGACAAAACCGAAGAAAGAAGAGAAATGGCCCATATCAGGATGGTGGCCCAAAATAACAAGTCGAAAGGTATTACAACAAGAGGGCAAAAATAAGGCCACTCAAAGTAGGGGACTACGTCCTCAAAGCTAAGACTTTGTCCTCAAAAGACCCAAATGAAAGGAAATTAGGCACAAACTGGGATGGACCCTACAAAATCACGGCGACGGCTGGGAAAAGAGCATTCCAGCTAGAGACAATGGAAGGGAAGACACTCCAGAACAACTGGAATGTCGCTCACCTCAAACATTTCCACTTCTAAAAAGGCGTTACCTGAGTCGTACTCTTTTTCCCTTACCCGAGTTTTGTCCCAATTGAGTTTTCTCGGGACGGTTCTTAACGAGGCGGCAAAGGGGTTTCCTGGAGATGTTTGCAGCACAAGTGTATTATGTCCGCCTCTTCATGTACTCTCCGAGCCAAACAAGATACAGGGACTGGGTTAGTGTCATCTCCAGATATATAGATTGGCTACGGCTATCTCCAGATGTATATAATGGCTACAGGAATCTCCAAATGTACAGAATGGATACAACCATCTCAAAATGAATGAAAAGACTACGGCCATCTCCAAATGAATGAAAAGGCTACGGCCATCTCCAAATGAATGAAAAGGCTACGGCCATCTCCAAATGAATGAAAAGGCTATGGCCATCTCCAAATGAATGAAAACGCTACGGCCATCATTATTTTATATGGTTAAGGCCATCATTTTATATGGCTAAGGCCATCAGGCTACGGCCATCATTATTTTATATGGCTAAGGCCATCATTTTATATGGCTACGGCCACCAGTATTTTATATGGCTAAGGCCATCATTTTATATGGCTAAGGCCATCAGGCTACGTCCATCATTATTTTATATGGCTAAGGCCATCATTTTATATGGCTAAGACCATCAAGCTACGGACACCAGTATTTTATATGGCTAAGACCATCATTTTATATGGCTACGGCCATCATTATTTTATATGGCTAAGGCCATCATTTTATATGGCTAAGGCTATCAGGCTACGGCCACCAGTATTTTATATGGCTAAGACCATCATTTTATATGGCTAAGGCCGTCAGGCTACGAACATCATTATTTTATATAGCTAAGGCCATCATTTTATATGGCTAAGGCATCAGGCTACGGCCATCATTATTTTATACGTCTAAGGCCATCATTCTATATGGCTAAGGCCATCAGGCTACGACCACCAGTATTTTATATGGCTAAGGCCATCATTTTATATGGATAAGGCCAATAGGCTACGGCCATCATTATTTTATATGGCTAAGGCCATCAGGCTACGGCCACCGGTATTTTATATGGCTAAGGCCATCATTTTATATGGCTAAGGCCATCAGGCTATGGCCATCATTATTTTATATGGCTAAGACCATCAGGCTACGGCCATCATTATTTTATATGGCTAAGGGCATCATTTTATATGGCTAAGGCCATCAGGCTAAGGCCACCATTATTTTATATGGCCAAGGCCATCATTTTATATGGCTAAAGGCCATCAGGCTACGACCATCATTATTTAACATGGCTAAGGCCACAATTTTTACATGGCTATGGCCATCGTATTTACAAGGCTACGGCCGCCTATTTTATATGGCTAAATCCATCAGGCTAATTTTACATGGCTATGGCCATCGTTTTCATAAAGCTTCGGCCATTATCTTAAACGGTTAAAGCCATCAGGCTACGGCCATTCGCCTACACGGCTATGGACGATAAATGCTAAGCAACTATGGTGAAAAAAAAATACGACGACATGCCAAAAATTAGAAAAGATTACTTACAACAAAAATTATATTTTTTTACCATAGGGGACAAGATACAAAAATCAGTATGTACAGGCATATCTACAAAGACCCTAAGAGTCCACTACTTATCCAGCCCGGGCTGGCCCTTAGGTGGTCCGTCCTCATTTCCAGGAGGATACGCCTTAGAAATCCAAGAGCTGGATTCCAAGCGATTGACGTCTGCAGAGTTGCCCCCCTCCCGGGTCGGCGATTCAGTACCATAGCCGGCCGCTTAGCGAGCGACTCTAACCGATTGGCACTGGTTCTCAACTTCCACTTCAAATGCTCGACCAACCGCCAGGAATTCCTCAAGCACGACCAGCTTGGCCTCCGCATACACCAACATTTCGTGCACTTCACGAGACGTATTGGCGTGTGCAAGAGCTAGCTTGAGCTCCTCGACCTCGGCCTTCGTGGCATTGAGTTCCACCGTTAAAGCCGCGACCCGGGTGCGCAATTCTGCCGCCTCCTCCGCCACAACACGACCAAGCTACAGCTCCTCGTCCTTGGCCTGGATGAGGACCTCCATCTCCGTGGCTCGAGCAATAGCGGCCATGAGCTGTTCATCAACCTTTTCCCGCTCGGCCACTCTTTTCTTCAATTGTCCTCGGACTCCGCTAGTCCCTCATGAACCAGCTTAAAGTTGGGGTCCTGCTTTTACATATCGGCCAAGGTCCGGTGCGCCTTTCGTGTCCTGTTATACTTCTGCGCCAGCCTGTTGTACCAGGCCATTTTCTCTGCCGATCCCTCTCCACCTCTAGGACAAGAGTGTGGAAAAGAAGCCAAGTAAGTACGGGGAGAATCATACTCCACTAACGCAAAAAGAAAGGTCATCGCGCAAGACAAAAGGCATACCTGCAAGGCCGCACCCGCCACCCTTTGGGCCAAGATTTTGTCACTAAGATCCGCAAGAGTCGCACGGTCGGTGCCAGCATACAAAAGCGTCATACTAGTGGCCGCCTCCTCGCAATTTTCCAACATATTATAGTGACTTGGAATCACTATGCGATGAGAGGACTGGCCGGCCACTATCTCCACCCGGTCCAAGCACCCACCTCTTTTGCCCGCGTCTTCCGTGGCGGCCCCCGTGCCCGCCACGTTCAGGCCTTCGCTTCTTCCCTCTGTAGCCTCCCTCTTAAGAACGGGCCTCCCTGAGCGGATGGCCTCTGCCATAAAAACCGACCTTGATTCAGGGCGGGATGGCTTAACCTTCCTCACCTGGGTAGCCACGGCCTTGCCGGTAAGAATCCAATGCTGCCTCCTCTCCAATGTCTCCTCCTCTTCACGGTCCTCCTCCATGGGATGAATAACGGGCTCAAATGGAGTAGATTCAGCAGTATATGTCCCTACGGGGATAGTCCCAAGAACATCCACCGGCATCTCCATGGATGTCGCCTCAAGTGCGTCACGGCCCCAGACATTATCTCCGGAGCCGTTTCTGATGCAACCTCATGTCTCAAGGGAGGCTAAGTACTACCCCTAGATGTGCCAACAAAGACCAAATCCTCCTCTGGATTAGGTACCGTCCTAGAAGGACCGGCCATGTCTTCTTCTTCTTCTTCTTAGAGGAATCACGGCCTACCAAAACACGTGTGAGACAGGCAATGGAATTATGGGAGCCCCCAAACCATAACGACAACTAGGTAGGCCGTTACCTGCCGGGCCATAGAGCCTAGGAATTCTGGCCAAGAATGGCATTCTTCCGCAAACAGTATCAATGCTTGCACCCATGACCTAATGTCTTCGACCCTTCGAGGAGGGCGAGCTGTCACTGCATAATAAATAGAAGGAAATTTTCAACAGAGAAAACAATCAAAGTAAGGTCACCGTAGTAAAGGCTACGTGCATTGATACTTACATCCATCGTTCCACACCTCTGGAAACCCTTCAGGGTCGGACACAAGGTGCTCGGTACGCATGTAGAAAAACCTCATCCAGAATTTGCGGTTGGCCTTGTCGTCCACCTGTGACACAAAGATCTTCTTGCCCTGACTCCTCAATTGGAGCATCGAACCTCTCATAAAAACAGTATTAAACATTTGCAAAAGGTGATGAACGGTCACCTCTCTCCCGGCCTTCGCTGCGTAGATGGATAATACCCTGCACACCTTCAAGGCGTACAGGGTAAGTTCAGCTGGGCACGCCCCAAACCAGCGACACAGCTCTTCCGCTAAAGGGTAAATCGGAAGGGTGTATCCAATTTGGAAGGCGTATTCATAGAAGGCACAGTAGCCAGTCTTTGGCACATTGGCGTGGTCTAGTCCCGCAAGGACCATGTCAACGTGATCAGGAATATTGTATGACTTCTTGAGAGAGGCCAAGTGGGACATCATCAACTCACTATGCTCCCAAGGAGGGCGTTTACACTTATTTTGGAAGTCTCTCCTTTTGCTCATATCACGTAGAAGCAAGTTGGCCGTTGATAACGGAACGAGAACTTCCTCAGCGGGTTAGTGTCTTTCCCTGTTGAGGCGTGGGATTTGTTCCTGACTTTCCTTATTGCGCTGGTCCCTTCGGATTTTTTGGTGCACCGTTTTCAACCGTCGGGTTGGGCTGTTGAGGTTGTCATCATCCCCACGTACCTCGGCGCAATAGGCGTTATGTATTTCTTCCCAGGTAGTGGGGGGATATTTCAAAAGACGGCTGAGTAGTTTCTTGGTCACCCTCGAGCCATCTCTGCTAAACCTGTTCTAAAAGACTGCAACTGCTATGCCTTCGGATACATTCGGTAGGCTCATTCTGACCGTGTTGAATCTGGCTAGGAACTCCCTGAGTCCTTCTCCTGGGGTCTGTCGTACAGTAAAAATGTCGCAGATCCGTGCTTCCGCCTTCCTTTCCCCTGGATGGGCGATGGCAAATTTATCCGCCATCTCCTCAAATGTGGAGATGCTTTTGGCCGGTAGCTGTGAGTACCACGTTAGGGCCCCCTTGTCAGTGTTTCGCCAAACTTCTTCAGAAGTATGGATGGTACATGTTCTATTGATAGATCGTTGCCTTTGACGGCTGTAACATAGTGGATCAGGTGGTCCTCGGGGTCGGTGGTTCCGTCATATACTTTCAAGTAGGGGGCATTTTGAAGGTTTTTGGGATGGGGTATGGAGCGGCTCCTTCCGTGTAGGGTTGTTCAACGAACCTCTCCATGTCTCGCTTTGGCCGCAACTTAGGCGCGCCTGGGATCTTATCCACCCTTTCTTGGTGTTCCTTCATCTGGTCGCGGAGCGAGCTGTTCTCGTTTTCCATTTCTTCCATCTTTTTTAGGATGGCCGTGAGTGTTCCGTTTTTAGCTTGGACATCGATGGGTACGTTGTTTGTTCTCGTGACCTCGAGCTCATCCTTGGTCGTGATATGATCTGCTGCTGGGGTGCATCTATCATTTTTAGGCGGCTTCTTAGCTGGACTGCTCAGAGTGTTTGTCAGCCACACTTCTAGTAACTTTTTTATCTCCGGGGGTTCTTCCTTAGTGGTAAATGTTGAAGCTTCTCTTTTTCGTGGTACCACCAGGTCTTCTGACGAGGAAGGTAAGGCTTCCATGCCTATCAAGGTACTGGGGGTTGTGTGTAGGGCATCTCCTTCAGCAGCTGCGTTGAGAGTGACCGGGAGATCTGTTCTAACCTCCAAGATAGCGTTCATTCTTGCGTTGTTCTCAGCTATTTTAGGTTGTAGAGTGTGGTTTTTTCGAAGGATCTCTAGAAACAAACTATAGCTTTGATTCTTGAAATCCCCACTGACGGCGCCAAATTGTTTGGCTAAAAAGATATTCGAATACTTAAATAGCTTTAAAACAATCAAAAATGATATGTGTTAATCGGAATATAGGGTAATGTGATCTAGAGAACGTTAAATTATTGAGATATGTGACAATTATGTAAAAGAATCGAGATACCAATAAGATATATAGTAGGCTTTTTACACAAGAGAGAGAGAGAGAGAGAGAGAGGTGGAGAGAATTTAGATAAAAGAGAGAGTTGTATATTTTCAGTAGTGAAATACGCATAACTCTTTACAAAGGGAAGTTCCCATTTATATACCAAGGGACCTTCCTCCAAATAATCCAAAAAAAGTACAAGAGTTGGTGGCCTCGGTATGCGAGTGTCAGAGTTTGATGTGACGTTGCAACAAGTCATGTCACACGATCCATTTATTGACTGAGGCCGGCCTTGCCTAAGTCGACCATCATGAGGCCGCTTTTTTCATCGAAAACATTTGTAGATAATATACGGGCGTAGGAAATTAAATTTGTCCAATATAACTTGTTTACTATAGATTTTGCACTATTCCTAAGAAATAATAAATGAAGTATATGATTAATCATGATAACTATATTAATTGGTATATATTTTAAATAAATTTAAGAAAATAAATTAAAATGAGTAATTAATATTATGGGTAAAATATTAAAAAGAAATTATTTTCTTGATATGTTAGAAGTAACCGATAAAAGTAAAAAAATATTTTCCATTGTTTTTTCCTTTCATTCTTTTGTATTTCTTGTTTCACTTCCAGCCTTTCCCATTTGGGAGTGGCGACATTTGCATTGATTTATTTTGAGATAACTCATATCCATATAATTATAAATTTATATTCATTTCTTTTGTTAAAATTGAATGCATAATATATCCTTATCAAATGTAAATATTTTATACAACCACCAATAGATGGTCAAAGGTTTGCAAAAGTAGTAAAACCAAAATGGTAAATTAAGATTTACAAAAGCTCAAATAAGGGGAAAAAAGGCCAACTTATACCTATATCCCTTAAGGCTTAACCATATTGATCTAATCAAACCGACCTAATAATATTGACAACATATCTTCCAAAACCAACTACACAATAATATTAAAAAAAAATTAAAGATTTCCATCAACCCAAAAAAAAAAAAAGACTAAGTCCATTGCACCAATTTTTATGCCTTAGAATGGATGCACGTTCCTCGTTAATCCGCCGTTCACATTAGTGAAAAATCCGACGAGCTCAGGCCGGTAAGGAAGATACGATCGCCGGCGATCTTCATCCTTGGCTTTACTCTTCATGTAAGCTTCATGTGCTAACACACCTTCGCTTTTCTTTACAACAATACCGTTCTTCTTCTTTTTATTCTTCTGTGTTAAAACTTGCTCGTTGACTTTGACTTTTTCTTCTCTCTTGGCCGGAGTAGTTGTGGTAGGGTTCAAAAACACAAAGGCGTCTCGTCCGTCACTGTTACTCCGGTGAAGAAAGTCTTTGAATCTCCATATCTTTGAAAATCCTGTTGAGTTACTCTTTTTGCATACATCAGGAGAAGAAGAAGAAGCTTCAATTGCCTTATTATCTTTGGACCATTCACAAAACGGTCCAGCTATTTCTTGATTTTCCGATGAAGAGGAAGTTGCCAGAGGATTTTCTTCCGTTTGTATAAATATCTTGTTTACCGGTGACCGCTCCTTCAATTTTTTCAAATCATCCTCGGACAAAAGAAGGTTTTGATTGAATAACGGGAAAAGGGGTCGGATTTGACCGTTGTAGAACACCTCCTCCGCCGTTATCGGCAGCGCGTCTGTCATACGCGCGAAAGAAAACTCCTCCTCTTCTTCTTCTTCTTCTTCATCGTCACCATCTTCAACCACATCATCGTCATCATCATCACTATATTTTTCTGCTTGATCTTCGATTATCATCATCTGTTTTTTCATCTTTAGCAGCTCTGTGAATTCTTTGGTCAATTTTCCGATGTCTTCCACCTCATCTCTTAGGATTTCAGACTCCATTTTCTCAAGATACCCAGAAGTCCAAATTCGACGTGATGTTGCAGAAATTTGAATTAATAGAAGACGTGTTGAAGAGAATTTGAAAAGAAGAGTGATGAGGAATTAGGAGGAGAAGAAGTATATATAATAAGAGCTTTAAAGGATGAGGATTTGGGGTTTGAAATAAATGAGGGCTATATATTGGGTGGTTGGAAGAATAGTAGTACCAAGTTTGGTTTGTCTTGCTATGAATACTATTCCTTCCAAATATGAAAGTTAAATATAGTAATATATATATATATATATATATATATATATATATATATATATATATATATATATATATATATATATAGTCCAAAAAGATATTATGTAATTTTTTAGTTCCGAGGAATTTTAAAAGAAATCACAAGAATTAGAAAACTTACAAAAATTGGAGAAGAAGGAAAAAATGGAGAAAGTGACAGGAAAGTGTGGATGAGGAGGACAAATTTGGAAAAAGGTGTAAGAAGGATGGAAGATTAGCGCGTTAAGGTTGGGGAAATGTGTCTTTATTTGTTACGAGGTGTGGGGAAAGAGGGCGGTGGGGCTGCTGATTTTTGACCTTTATGTTGTGTTTCGACGTTTTTTTTTAAATTTTTTTAATTACAGATTCGATATTCTTTTTTCTCGACGTTTTTATATGAATGAAAACACATGTACAATTTCACACCTCTACGAAAGTTGTCACAATTATGAAGGTAATTATAGACAGAATCACAGAAATAATATATTGTTCACTCGTGCGCACAGACGCATATTCGTGTGGGGTGGGGACTCCTTTGTTTCTAGAAGACAAGGTGTTATATTAGGTGACTTGGCCGTGATTAGGTAGTGAATAGCACACGTGTTTATCACGGAGAGTGATACTGACATTAGCCATAAGTACTTGGAGTATAAGATTAAGTAAAGTAATTTTCAATATAAATTCGAACGCAAAAAATTTAATTTTTAATTCAAATTTATACGTTTAGAAACAAACTTAAAAAATATTTTAACTCATAATAATTTAAGACATAGGAGGAAATTACAGCCAAATAAAATTTCTTTTGATTTTGTAAATAGTAATCATATCTCAGAAAATTAGATGGAAGAATTAGTTTCGAATTTGAAAGAATGGAGGGAATCTTTAGATGGATACTGTTCCTTCCTTAGTAACCAATAAAAAATAAAACTGGTTGAGTTAGTAAGTTTTAGATATTGCATGATTCAACAAAAAAAAAACATGCTTGCTTTTCATACTATGGAGGCATCTCTTTCATCTTCTCTTTTTCCTTCTGATTTTGTTCTTAAAGAATTTGTTTTCATAACAGATAAGTGTTAAGAATGGACATTGAGCCTAACTCAACCCCAAAAGCTAGCTTATGA
The DNA here is from genome assembly GCA_034376525.1 of Nicotiana benthamiana. Classification (NCBI taxonomy): domain Eukaryota; kingdom Viridiplantae; phylum Streptophyta; class Magnoliopsida; order Solanales; family Solanaceae; genus Nicotiana; species Nicotiana benthamiana. The sequence continues at coordinate 55,347,168 of CM067340.1, read as the reverse complement.
GGTGAGGATTGCTCAAGCCATATAAGGAGACCAAGGACCTCAAATCCCTCCGATGTGGGACAACTCAACACCCCCCCTCACGCCCAGATCTCTGGAGCGTGGACAACATAAATGGGGGCCCAACATCGTTAACAATAATTGGGATGGGCCTGGCTCTGATACCATGATAAGAATGGACATTGGGCCTAACTCAACCCCAAAAGCTAGCTTATGAGGTGAGGATTGCTCAAGCCATATAAGGAGACCAAGGACCTCAAATCCCTCCGATGTGGGACAACTCAACACCCCCCCTCACGCCCAGATCTCTGGAGCGTGGACAACATAAATGGGGGCCCAACATCGTTAACAATAATTGGGATGGGCCTGGCTCTGATACCATGATAAGAATGGACATTGGGCCTACCTCAACCCCAAAAGCTAGCTTATGAGGTGAGGATTGCTCAAGCCATATAAGGAGACCAAAGACCTCAAATCCCTCCAATGCGGGACAACTCAACACTAACAACTATACATTTGTATGTGTTATGTTTAAGACGATGTTAGGATGCAAATTATTAATGCAATAATGAAGTAATCCTTCATTAAAGAAATGGCTCGTATAGTCGTATATAAATATGGGGTCAATTGGTTCAACGACCAATTATAATAATTTTTAAACTTTATGTCAAACCTCTTCATTAAAGACTTCTATTTTTGCATAGTAAGAGATTAGATTATAAAATTACTCCCTCCGATTCATATTGTTTGATATATTTTCCTTTTTAATATGTTCCAAAATAAATGACACATTTTTAAATTTAGAAATAATTCAACGTTAAACTCTTTATTTTATCATTTTTGCCCTTAGTGAGAAACTATTATAGCCACACAAATGGTATGGCCCCACAAACCTTTTACCCCTTAAGCTCTAAAAAGTTATCTTTTTTTTTCTTAGACTCCGTGCCGAGTCAAACTACCTCAAATAATATAAAACGGAAGTAATTTATTTACAGGATTATTTCTTTTTTTCAAATCGTAAAAGGTTATGCTGAACCATTTTCTTTACATAAATGCATTTTTATTACATTATTAACATGGAAAAATAAAAGAGATAATACATAAATTACCCATCAGATTTGTCCGGATTACGCACCTTAACTTTACGGGCGATCTATGTGTCCCCTATTTTTATTTGGGATGAATTTAAGATCACCCTAAATGATGACGTGGCAAAGAGAGTAGCTTCAATCTTCCAATCTCGCGTGTAAGAGGGATATTTTTTATTGTGTGGATCCCTTTTTCGTTTATTTCTTCTTTTCTTATTTTTTTCTCTCTCCACATTTTCTTCTTCCTCTCACAATTGCAAAAGTTATTTTTTTAACATTTTTTTTTGTAAAAATAATTTTTTTTCCAATTTTTAATAAAATATTTTCGCTTTTGAAAAACTGAAAAAAATATTTTCAACAAATTATTTTAGTTTTTGAAAAATGTTTTTTTCTTCATTTTTTTTTAAAGATTTTGTTTTTTGTAAAAACTAGAACAAAATTGTAAAAACTATTTTTTTTTGTAAAAAAATAAAAAATGGGTTTTGAACAAAATATATCTTTTTAAAACTGAAAAAAATATTTTGAACAAAATATTTTTATTTTGAAAAATATTATTTTTATTTTTTTAGTTTTTTATAAGAATTTTATTTTCTAAAAACTGGAAAAACTAATTTGTAAAAACTAATTTTTTTGTAAGAACTGGAAAAAAAATCGTTTTTTAGTAGATATTGACGCGTGACGCGCGTGTACTTCACACCCCAGCACAAGACTGACTAAATGCTACCAATGGGGTATTAAATTCATCACAAGTAAGAATAGGGGCACATAAGTTGTCCGTAAAATTAAGGTGCGTAAATAATTTTTTCGGATAAATTTGACGGATACTTTATGTATTATCTCAAAATAAAATAAAAAACAACCAGGTTTTTCACGTTTTTGTTTTCGCTGCCGGAAGTATTATTCTTTGTATGTTTTTGCCATTGTTTACGCTGATTTTTGTTTAGACGCCATTTTATCATAAATGATTTCGCCGATTTAGGAATGTTATTTATATAGGTCAAATTTGATCCTAAACGTCTCTATGCTGGGGTACGCCCAGTAAGTGTACGTCGACTAAAGCAAGGGTATGACTTGGACGTGGAAACAAAGGCGACATCGCTTAATACACAGCGTCCTCACTAAGAAGACGCTACCCACTTCTGTACTTTTTTGATTATTTCGAGGAAGATCTCCTATTATATAAAGGATACCCTCACACTGTAAAAGGGGAGGATGATTATTCTCGAATAATACTTCTCTCCCTCTCTATCTCTATCTCTATCTCTATCTCTAATGATTACTTTCTTTTAAGTTCATATCATCTTTTTATCTTTTAGATCTACTATAAAAACATCGTTCTTGATATCTCTAGGTCATATTATATTTGATTATAATTTATCCTCGTTTATTCTTGATTATTTTTAATCCTATACAGTTTATCAATAACTTTTGAACCAAACAATCTGGCGCCGTCTGTGGGGATTTCGAGAATCAAAATCATAGTTTGCACCTAGAGAACAACCGACAACCATCCTTTACACCACACAAAAACAAAAGATGGCTGAAAATAACGCAAGAATAAAAACAATAATGGGTGTTACAGTCAATCTTTTGGGTCCTCTCAACGAGGCCAGTGACGAAGGAATCTTAAATGCAACCCCTAGCACTACATCAGGTGAAGAGATCTCGCCTTCCCCATCCGAATATCTAACGATCTTGCATGAAAAAAGAGCTTCAACATCTGCTGCTAAGGAAACACCATCGGTGGTCAAAAAGCTATTGGAAGAATGACTAACGAGTACTCTATGTGACTTGGTTGAGAAGACACTGCAAAGTAACGACAGGTGTATACCAACGGTTGGCATCACTGCTGCTATGGGTGAACCCGAGGTTGTACGAGAAAATAACTGGCCTATCGATGTACAAACCAACGATGGCACACTCACAGCCATCCTTAAGAAAATGGAAGAGATTGTAAAAATACCAGTCAGAAATCCATAGATTAATGGCTGGGTTCGACGACTGCCGCTTCGAACAAATTCCGAGGGCACGGAACATCGAAGCAGACGGTTTAGCAATACTGGCCACAACCACTAAAAACTTCAACAAAGAAAGCGTGGTCACCCTCCTCTATTCAGCTATTGATCACACTGAGGTACTCTCTTTAAATTTGACATGGGACTGGCGTAACCAATTTGTATCCTATTTACAGGATGGGACACTCCCACTCGATAAAAAAGAAGCAAAGAAGCTCCATATACAGGCCGCCCAATATTGCCTGATAAATCACGAGCTCTACAAAAGGACGTTTGGCGGACCCTGGCCAAGTTCCTAGGGCTGCACCAAACAAGACCAGTACTCGAAAAGGTACACTGCTGTACCCAAACAGGTAAACGCGCCCTCGTGCACTACATAATACGGGTCGGCTATTACTGGACCACTATGAAGAAAGAGGCAGCAGAATACATTTGCTGATGTGAACAATGCCAAAAGTACGCCCCCATGATACACCAACCAGGAGAACCGTTCCACTTAGTCACTTCCCCATGCCTTTCATCAAATGGGGAATGGACATAGTTGGTCCCCTACTAGCAGGATGAGAAAAGGTACGATTTCTACTAGTTTTAACTGACTATTTCTCCAAGTGGGTGGAAACAGGTGCGTATGCCCAAATACGTGAATAGGAATTCATCGCCTTCATATGGAAGAATATCATCTGTCGATTTGGCATTTCCAAAGAAATCAGTTGCGACAACGGATGACAGTTCATCGGCCAGAAGACGACAGAGTTCTTCGACAAATGGCATATTAAGATACACTCCACGCCATATCACCCCGCCGCCAATGGCCAAGCAGAATCTTCCAACGAAAAATTATTGAACATACTGAAAAAGAAACTCAAAGAAGCCAAAGGGCTATGGCCCGAGCTACTATCGGAAGTGTTGTGGGCGCACCGGACCATACCCAAATCCAGCACCGGAGAAATATCGTATTCAGTTGTCTACGAAACCGACGCGGTCATACCAGTCGAAGTCGGTGAGCCAAGCTTGAGGTATTCACATACCAGCGGAGCAAAGAACGACATAAACAGACTTCAAGACCTCAATAACACTGAGGAAAGAAGAGAAATGGTCCCCATAAGAATGGTGGCTCAGAAACAACATGTCGAAAGATACTACAACAAGAGAGCAAAAATAAAAACACTCAAAGTGGGAGACTACGTCCTCAAAGCCAAAACATTGGCATTAAAAGACCCAAGCGAAGGAAAACTGGACAGCGACTAGGACGGACCCTACAAAATCACAGTAGCAGGAAGTAAAGGAGCATCCCGATTAGAAACAATGAAAGGAAAAACGCTCCAAAACAATTGGAACGTCTCCCACCTCAAGTATTTCCACTTCAAAAAGGCGTCCCCCGAGTCGTAACCTTTTTTCCTTACCCGAATTTTTCCCAATTAGGTTTTCTCGGGGAGGTTTTTAACGAGGCGGCAGATGGGACACCTGGAGATATTTGCGGAACACGTTTATCATACCATCCACTCCATCCACTCTCCAGACTAGCATGATAAAGGAACTAGACTAGAAAGATCTCCAATGTGAAAACGGCTAAGGCCATCTCCAACGTGTAAACGGCTAAGGCCATCTCTAGTGTATAAACAGTTAAGGTCATCTCTAGTGTATAAACGGCTAAGGCTACCTCAAACATGTAAACGGCTAAGGCCATCTCCAGTGTATTAACGGCTAAGGCCATCTCCATTGTGACAATGGCTAAGGCCAGAACCAACGTGTAAACAACTAAGGCCATCTCCAATGCATAAACGACTAAGGCCACGATCTCCAATATACAAATGGCTAAGGCCATCACCGTCAACCGTAGACCTAGTACGACTACGACAAGCAAGTGATTCGACGATGGTCGAAGTCACAGATATGGCTAAGGCCATCAACACTACGGCCATCAACATGATATGGCGAAGGTCATCGACAGTATTCTGGCTAAGGCTATCGCCGTCAACCATCGACCCAGTTCGACTACGGTAAGCAAGTGATTCGACAATGGTCGAAGTCATAGATATGGCTAAGGCCACCAACACTACGTGGCTACGTCCACCAACATGATATGTCCAAGGCCATAGACAGTATTATAGCTACGGCCATCACCGTCAACCGTCGAACAAGTTCGACCACAGCAATCAAGTGATTCAACGACAATCGAAGTCACACATATGGCGAAAACCATCGATACTACGTGGCCATAACCATCAACACGATATGGCTAAGGCCATCGATAGTATTATGGCTAAGGCCATTGCCGTCAACCGTCGACCCAATTTCACTACGACAAGCAAGTGATCCGACGGCGGTCGAAGTCACACATATGGCTAAGGCCATCGACACTACGTGGCTACGACCATCAACACGATATGGCTAAGGATATCGACAGTATTATGGCTACGGCCATTACCGCCAACCGTCGACCCAATTCGACCACGGCAAGCAAGTGATTCGATGACAGTCAAAGTCACACATGGCTAAGGCCATCGACACTACGTGGCCACGGCCATCGGCACAATATCGCTAAGCCCGTCGACATTATTTTTCCAAGGCCACTGTCACCGATCATCGACCTAGTTCAACCATGACAAATAAAGCGAGCACCTGCTCTACAAAGACGAGGTACCAAAAAAAAAGACACAAAAGAAAAGGAATGACAGCAAGAGTATGACTTTCATTATTATCCAAAAAATGCATGTACACCCGACCTTACAAAAGGTCCTCATTAAATTCCAAAATACAGCAAAACAAAAATATATAAAAGTCCTAAGGGGCTTCGCCACTTCACCCGTCCCCTCCTGCGTGACCGCCATTCTTCTCATTGTCCCCTGCATGGCTGCCATATATCCGTCATCGCCCCCAGGTTGATAAGCTGCAGAAATCTAATAGTCGAACTCTAGATGTTTGACGTATTTGAAGTTATAGCTGGCCCGATCCGGAGAGTCAGAGCTATACCCACAAGTTTCACGGGCAACATAGGCTACACGCCGTTGTTCCTGAACCTCTACCTCGGTGGCTCGACCCGCAGATAAGCACTCCTCGAGTACAACCACTCTAGCTTCGGTGTATACCTAAATCTCATGCGCCTCAGGTGCGCATCATCTTTAGACCTTGACGGAGCAGTCCTCTTGAGGACCTCAATCTCAGCCGCCCTTGCATTGAGTTCAGCAGTCAAGGAAGCGACTCTGGTCTGTAATTGAGCTACCTCTGCCACTACCCCACGGCTAATCTCCAACTCCTCGTCCTTCGACTGAAGAAGAGTCTCTAGCTCAATGTTTCGAGCAAAAGCGGCCATCAGCTGCTCATCGACCTCCTCCAGTTCGGCCACCCTCTATTATAGTTTACCTTCCGATTGTTTAAGGCCCTCATGGAACACCCGAAACTCCAGGTCCCGTTTAAGCATATACACCAATGCATGATGCTGGGCACGACACCGTTTGTACTTCTTCGCCATTTTGTTGAAGGTGGTCGCCTTCTTTTGCGTGCGCCACTCCTTTCCACCTCATCGTGGGAAGAAAAGTCTGTACGTATCAAACCCGCCCTCACGAACAACAAAGAAAAAATGAAAGCTATCTGCAAGGCTGCGCTAACGACCCTTCAAGACAGATCCCTGTCATTAACAACCTTTAGCATTTCATGTTCATCATCCGCACATAAGAGGGTCATATCCGCTGCGGCCTGCTCGCTGCTCTCTAGTAAATTATACCTCCCAGGATCATGATTCGACGGATGGACCTACCTGTCGTCATCCCCACACTGGTTGGATCCTCTTTAACCTATTTACACTTCCAGGAATAGCCTTAGGGCTCGCACTCTCAACATCAATGCCCACGTCTCCAATAGCAGCCAACGAACCACCCTCCGGAAATGGGCTAGGCTGGTATCGGCGACAACTTTCCTTTTAGAAGCCGACCTTCCTGAATGGATGGCATCGGCCATGAAAACTGGCCGCGGCTCTTAACGAGGCACACTAATCCTCTTATCTTCAGTTGCTATCCCCTAACCCATCATCAACCGCCGTCTTTTTCACTATGGAGGCTCCTCAGCTTCCGAAGTCTCCTCCACAGGCTGCGGGGGCGATACCGAAGGAATTGCTTCACTTGCGGACACCGTCACATACGTAACTTGGCAAGGTAACAACGACCATTTTCTTCTTGGAGACGTTTCAACCTGCCAACATGAGTGAGTAAGATAAAAAAAACCTGAGGGAATTTTCAAACCAAAGCCGAAAAATTACCTAACGGGACGTACTGTTGACGAAATATGGGCAGGTATGGTACTCCTCCGTATAAGGCATCAAATTCTCTACCCATGATTTAATGTCGTCGATGGATTAGGGTGGAAGGCCCTCACTACAAAAAAAAGGAGAGAAGTCACAATGGTCGCATGGTCAAAACAATATACAATCAGGAATTCCACACACAAAGGTACTTACGTTCTGAGTTCCACCTTTTAGGGAACCCATTAGGGTTCGACACTAGGTGCTCCGTTATGATATAAAAGTACCTACGCCAGAAGCCACGATTGGTATTGTCATCAACCTTAACTACCAAGCCCTTCGTACCACGGCTCTTCAGTTGCAACATGGTACCCCTCAGGAATTTAGTGCTGAATAATTGTAAAAGATGATAAACTGAGACTTTGCACTCAGCCCTGGCTGCGTACGTGGTCAGAATCCTACACGCCTTCAAAGTGTAAGGAGTAAGTTGGGCTGGACATATGTTGAAAAAGCGATAGAGCTCCTCCGCTAGAGGGTAAATCGGGAGACTATAATTAATCAAAAGCGGATACTCGTAAAAAGTGCAGTATCCAGGCCTATGCACATTGGCATAATCTGTTCCAGTTGGAGCCATTTCCGCATGGCCCGGAACGGTATACGCCGCTCGGAGATTGTCCAAATGAGGCTGTAATAATTCACTATGCTCCCAGGGAAGAGCTGGGCTTTTCTTTTGAAAATCCCTTCGAATGTGCATTTCCTTTGGAACAACATTGTCCACTGTAAGGGGAACAATGGTCTTTTCTACCTCTTCCTCTTCACTGGCAGGGGAAGTTGGAGTCCTAGATGGGGTGGTGTCCTTGGTCTTTTTACTACCTTGATGGCGTTTTTCCATGTCATTCTATTCAAGAAATAAGGTATTAACGACAAGAAATACGACTTAAAACAAGTGGATGGTTCTCACACGAAATAACAGTTACAAGAGAGAAAGACAAAGAAGGAAGCCAAAAAATTTTTTTCAGGGGCTCAAAAGATGAATCAGATTGAACATTTCCCCTATTTATAGGGTTAGTTGCGCGGAAATTAAAAAGGCATGATTCAAAACGGGCGCGGAAAACCAAAACATCACATCACCTCCTGAACCGCCTCGTGAATAAGTGTACTAATGACGCATGCATGCGGTGACGTCATCCCGAAAAGGAAACCACGCATCAACAAAAATGTCACGCATTTCACCTCGTTCCCGCTGCCGCCCAAGTATAAGGTCAAGTTCTTTAAAGACGAGGTTTGCAGTTCCGTCCATTGGAGACGCCTATCGGATTCGCCTCCAACGAATGGAGGGACTAACTGTATAGGGTCAAATTTGATCCTAGACGTCTCTATGCTGATGGGTATGCCTAGTAAGCATATGTCGACTAAAGCAAGGGTATGACTTTGACGTGGGGACAAATGCGACGTCGTTTAATACACAGCGACCTCACTAAGAAGAGGCTACCTACTTTTATATTTTTGATTATTTCGAGGAATGTCTCCTATTATATAAAGGAGACATTCACACTGTAAAAGGGAGGATGATTATTCTCGAATAATAGAACTCTCCCTCTCACTCTCTCTCTATCTCTATAACGATTACTTTCTTTTAAGTTCATATCATCTTTTTATCTTTTAGATCTACTATAACAATATCGTTCTTGGCATCTCTAGGTCATATTATATTTGATTACGATTTACCCTCGTTTATTTTTGATTATTTTTGAGATTATAAAGTATATCAATTATTTTTGAGCCAAACATTATTGCCATCACTTTCTAACACATGATATCACTTCCCATATCGTTAAAAAGAATTAAAGCTCGATTATTTGCGCAACGTTAAAAGAGAGAACTGATATTCGTCAATGGGGCATACAAACCGAAGCAAAAAATCGCATCAAGCTAAAATATCAAACCAAATGGATTAAAAAATTTATTGGTTTCATTTTGTTTGATATTGGGTAAAAAAGTCTGAACCAAACTAACAAATAAATATATAATTTTTATATATACGTTTAAAACTTTTTATAGAATTTTCTTTAAAATAAATCTAGAAATATTTGCAATTCTCATATGGAATAAAATATTTAGTTATATATGAAGTGCTCCATATTTATTAACTTTAAGTAATGAGTTGTATGATCATTTTCTATCAACAACAAGAACAACATATCCAGTATTATACAATTATCCCACACTAAGTTTCTTTGTTCTTCTATATTTATATGTCAAGATCTATTAAACTCTTATATCTTTTTCGAATTTAAAATGGTATTCGATAATTTAAAATTAAATAGAACATATAATTAAATAGATTCATATTTATTTTTATGTTTAATTATTAAATTCGATTAATCTTTAAAGTGTTCAATAACGTAAAATTATTGTCAGAAGACAACTAAAAAATAACTATAATGTGCTGCTAAGAAAATTTTTATATATGAATATTTTAATAGATCACATATTTATTAGTTTTTTAATTTTTTTCTATACATACATTTAGTTATAAAAAGTTTAACAAAGTAAGATTCAAATAATATTCATATAATAAAAAATTTGAAAAAATCAATAAAATCAAACCAATTCAAACTAATATAATATATTTGGTTCGATTTTAATATAACCGAACCAATTCAGTCCATGTATATCGTATTTCGACCATTAAAATTTTGATATTTTGATTCAGTTAAACACTAGAATCATATCAATAATACACCTTAAAGGTGATGTCATCACCTATGTTAATAAAAATGAAATAAAGAGGATGACTGTTTAGCTATAATAAATCATATTACAAAGTTTTCAAAAGTTAGGCGTGACCAACAAGTAGGTTGGGACTTACGCCACTCGTTATTTAAAAAGTAAGACACGTATGGCCTCATGTCACTACCTACGTTTTTAATTTTCTTTTGTTTATTTTTGGGTTTATTTCACTGATCTTGTTCATCAAGGCACATCGATCTTCGCTTATTTTTATAAAAAATTTTAAGCAGCTAGAAAAATTATAAAATTGTTATGAAATAATATAAAAGACAAGAACAATATAGAGAGAATAGGGAGAGAAGTATTCTTATTGATACTTGGGATGGATTACAATGGAATAGAAGCCCTATATTTATAGGGAGGTGGTGACTTAGCCACCAAGTAGTAAACCCTAGAATCTCTCTAAATATAGACATTCACCTTAAATAGAGTTCTATTTATAACACTTCCCCTTGAGTGTCTATTCAACAATGTGCCTCGTTAAAACCTTAAAACCAAAACCCAATGGGAAAAATTAAAGAGAAGGAAAAAGAGTACACATGTTTGAATATGCGCCTATTGGTTGCCTCGTTAAAAACCTTGCAAGGAAAACACAGTTGGGACAAAACCTTGTAAGGGAAAAAGAGTGCAACGCGCATTAACTCCCCCTGATAAGAACATCAATTTATATCTTTGAGCATTTGCATTCCAATCTTGTGCACCATCTTCAAAACGATCTTTGGTAGATGTTTGATAAATAAATCAACCATATTGACTTGAATAAATATTCCGCACCTTGAAATCATCATTCTTGATAGATATGAACATCTTCATATAATGTGGTGGAATGACTCTTCAATATCTCCATAGATGTACTCTCGATGCCATCATGCTTATAGTTATAGCAAGATACATATGTACACAAATTGTACTTAGGATGTGGTACTTCAGGACCAAGAATTGCATATGCTTCAAGCAACTTAAATCTATGACTTTATACTTTCAAGTATTTGAACTATATGTCCAAATCTACATGTCTTTCATATGGAATCAAGTATTTGTCTATACGCTTCAAGCGTATCCAAGGCTTTGTCCTTCTGGGACTTAATATGAGCATTTGTAGTGAGAATATAGTTACATTCTTTGGGTCAGCAAATGCGTATAGCATGCTTTGCAATATGTTGCAATTGAATTATCCATTTTATGGACTTCAAGTTCATATCATGATATTCGGGGATTTACATATACAAATGATAATTCATCCCATGTAACCTTTTCTCAAGTGTTTATCATGTCTCCCCCTCATGTTAGAAAAGCTAACTTGTTTCCTCAAATTTGAGAAATCATCTTTGTGCATTATCATGTCAATATACACAGCACATTAATAATAAGATGAAATTATTTGGTTCCTGACCCTGAACCACTTGTGAGGGGAGAATATACTCTCGTATACAACGTATATCAAACTGATATATATAACTTTGTTCTCATAAGAAACAGTTTAGCTATTAAGTGGAGGCACTCAATAATTATCTTGCTAAACCAACTTTGATATAAACCAACTTATCAAGATGAACTATCTTGAATAGAAAATCTGGAAATTATGCTCGAAGTTATATTACTGAGCAATTTACCTCGCAAGCACCGGCCAGGCTGCGGGTTAATAACAATTGCGCATGTAACCATATCATAGATGCATTATATGTGGTATACATGGCAGGTGAATGTGCCCATATTCACCTTTGATATTCCCAGAATTTGTGGGCTTCAACCCGAACTCTTTAGTTGGTCAGTTCATTAATGAGAACAAGTGATACAAGAGAATTCGTAAAGAACTTTCTAGTTCTTTAATATTCACCCATGTGAATTCTCTATTATTGCACATCATACTTAAAATGAGATGGCTAACCCGAATGCCAACTGAATAAATTATCAATATTGGTAAACTTCAAATTTACACCATGACATGTGCACTTATCAATAAACTTCAGGTTTATTATGACATGGATTTTTATACCAATAGATATCCACTTTATTGTGGCATTCTTTCGTTTGTGTAGTACAAACTGGAGAACAAAGCGGGTAGCATTTCATATACAAATTACCCCGCTACAAGTTGTAGTAATAGGAGATATCAAATCCTTCCTTTATTTATAGTCTTAATATAATCAATCGCTTTCGCGTGTACTTTGGAAACTAAATAAGTTTCTTTGAGACTTACTACAGCACAATACTCAATTGTGTTTCTCCAACATAGTAATAATTGGCTCTTCTAGAGCTCTCAATTAATTTTGTACTACCACAGATTCATCAACATACATGTGGTAAATATCTTTCTTAAAGAGAAATACCATTATGGTCATGTCAAACTTATATGCAAGATATGTTTCTTGCATTATCGTTGTCCTTTAATAGTCATATTTCCAAAATACTTTGGCGTACAATAGGTACGTGACCAACGATCATTCATGCCATATATATAGCCAACTGGCTTAACACCGTTAGGTGTTTCAACTATAGGGCCAAAAACTTCACGTTTTGCCAGCGAATTCAATTCTGATTGAATTGCTTCTTTCCACTTTGGCCAATCATGTCTTTTTCGACATTCTTCAACAGATTGAGGTTCGAGATCCTCACATTCTTGCATAATGCTAGATGCGACATTATAAGCAAAGACATTATCCACCACTATATCCACTCGATTAATATTTGCCTCAATATTGATTGGATTTATGGATAGTTCCGTATTTTCCAGAACCTCGGGCTCAATGGATTCTTCATGAATCTCAGAATTTGTTAAATCATGAATTTCCTCATGAGATTCTTTCGTAGTATCATTTTGATCATTTGCTTTCCTCTTTCTAGGATTTCGATTTTTAGAACCTAATAGTCTGCCACGCTTCAGGCGTGCATTTGACTCATTGGATATGACACTAGATGATTGTCCAACAGGGACATCAATACGGATTGGGACATTTTCCGCGGGGATATGGGATTTCGTTATCCTTTTCAAGTCCGTAAATGCGTCAGGCATTTGATTTGCTATTCTTTGCAAATGGATAATCTTTTGTACCTCTCTTTCACAAATAGAGGTATGTGGATCAAGATGAGATAATGATGCATTTTTCCACAAAATTTCCCGTTTGGTTTCACCAACTTCTCCCCCTAATTTTGGGAAAAGTGTCTCATCAAATTGACAGTCTGCAAATCGTGCAGTGTACAAATCCCCTGTCAATGTTTCGAGGTAGCGAATTAATGGAGGGCGATTCAAACTCAACATATATTCCTAACCTTCTTTGCAGACCCATTTTGGTGCGGGATAACGGTGCTATAGGCACATATACTGCGCATCCAAAGATTCTTAAATGGGATATATTAGGTTCATGACCCAAAACCAATTGCAACGGGGAATATTTATGACAATTCGTCAGTCAGAGACGAACTAGCATTGCTGCATGCAAAATGGCGTGACCCCAAACCGAAGTGGGCAGCCTCGTTTTCATGAGTAAATGAGGTATTCAAGATTATACTCATGTATTATCTCAATCTGATATCCATTTTGAATGATATCTTTAATACTCAACAAGTTCCTTTTAGACTTGGAGGAGAACATTTTGACTGATATCATTAAAACTCAACAAGTTCTTCTTAGACTTGAAGGAGAATATTGCATTCTCTAAAATATCGTTCCTTTAGGCAGAGTTATAGTTGCTCTTCAGGAGCCTTCAATCAATTTAATTCCCATAGTTTGCCATACAAAAGAAAATATACGAACATGAGAATAAACAAATTCAGTCCGTTTGTTTCATACTTAAACAATATTTTCGAAATCTGCTGAGGTTATTCGACTAACTAAATCAGATAGTCGATTATATGTTTTCCATAATCGATTACTTTGCAGCTTGAAAATTTCAGTTTAAGCATTTTCTTAAAACAAACGATTGTTAAACACTCACAATCGATTGTTGAACATTGACAATCGATTGTTAAACACACACAATCGATTATTTGCTATTTTGAAAAACTTCAGATCACACTGTCTTAAGACAATCGATTGTTAAACATAGACAATCGATTGTTGAAAAACTTCAGATCACACTGTCTTACGACAATCGATTGTTAAACATAGACAATCGATTGTTGACTATTTTGAAAAACTTCAGATCACACTGTCTTGCGACAATCGATTGTTAAAAATAGACAATCGATTATTTGCTATTTTGAAAAAATTCCAGATCACACTGTCTTAAGACAATCGATTGTTAAATATAGACAATCGATTGTTGGCAATTTTGAAAAATTCCAGAGCACACTGTCTTAAGACAATCGATTGTTAAATATAGACAATCGATTGTTGGCTATTTTGAAAAATTCCAGAGCACACTGTCTTAAGACAATTGATTGTTAAATTTAGACAATCGATTGTTGGCTATTTTGAAAAATTCCAGAGCACACTGTCTTAAGACAATCGATTGTTAAACATAGACAATCGATTGTTGAACACTGACAATCGATTGTTGAACATTGACAATCGATTGTTTTGCAGTTTTAATGCGAAATATTAGATAATCGACTAACTGTTAGGTTAGTCGATTACCGCTACTGGAAAATAAAAATATTATTGAAATCTGAGCATATTGAAACATTCTAAAGAACTAATACTAACATTATATCTTAAACTAACTAATACGAGCTGATACTAATGACTATTAGTTTATTCACTAACTATTACAAATAAGTGAAATAAAATCAAACAACTCCATCTTCTTTCATCACAGATCCATCACCGATTAGGTGGTCTATTTTCCCCTCAGGGTGCTCAAAGAAGTCTACCACATTCAAGTGGGTGATGTCAAAATTGTCGTCAGAGACAAAATTTGTTTAAGGGCATTTACTATTTAGAGATGCTTTGACAAGGCTCAACCAAATGTCTTGGTACACGGCAAATTTTCGCCTAGTGCCCTTTTCCACCGCAACGATAACATATAGTTTATGAACTATTTGCTTTTGGATTCTCATCGTATCGTGCTTGTGGCAGAGTGACCAACTTCAGGTTGTCATATCTCTCCTTTAAGCCATTCCACAAGATAGGTGGATCTTTGACTGTGATATATTCAATTTTCAAACCTTCATCAAGGTGATGGCGCAAGTAAATCAAGGCCTTAGCACAGTTTCAAACCTTCATCAAGGCGATGGCGCAAGAAAATCAAGGCCTTAGCATAGTCTTGGGTGGATGCATTATTTCTGTCTTTAATGGCGTCTCCAAGACCCATAGCATCTAAGTGGATTTCAGCATCCAACACCCATGCCATATAGTTCTTGCCCGAAATTTCAACGGCAACGAACTTTTCTTTTCATAATGTCAGACATAAAACAAAATTACATCAAGAGCGTGTTCATACGTACGGGCTCTATTACAATTATCACATTCACTTCAGGGAATGGATCATAATCATGTGCTTTACACAATCTCATGTCAAATATTACTTTCATAAAGTGAAAGATTATTTTGAGAATCTTTATTATTCTCATTATCACAATAATGGCGATTATAATTTCGTCTATTGCCACGTCCACATCCATTGATACCTTTACGGTAATAATTTTGTTTTCTTTCAGACTTATCACATACTGCTACCACATTCTCTAAAGGGAATGGAGCAAATTCAATTGGACGGAATTCTTTGCCACGTCCACATTCATTGATACCTTCATGGTAATAATTTTGTCTTCTTTCAGACTTATCATATACTGCTTCCACATTCTCTAAAGGGAATGGAGCAAATTCAATGGGACGGATTTTCAATTCTTTGCACACAATCATACATGAATTTAATCATGGCAGGACATAGAGATTTTACCACTTCACGTGGTTATAATTTCTTACAAACTCCGTTAGAGTTATAATCAAACTTTGTTGTCTTTGTTTGTATATAAAATCAAATCGTAGAATTTCAAGAATTTGAAAGGGAAAAGTAAATTACTTACCTTTAAGGTATACCAATTATATTTTCAATGTTTTCTTCTTTCGTTCCTTCTGTTTTCTTTTCAACGTTTTTCTTCTATTTTCCGTATAGAAGATTTTGGGATTTGGTTGCGGCAGAACTTCATGTGAAACCCTACACAATCAAAAGTTAAGACAATCGAAAATTTCAATTGGTTAGAGCGTGCTGATAACTTGTTATGAAATAATATAAAAGACAAGAACAATATAGAGAGAATAGGGAGAGGAGTATTCTTATTGATACTTGGGATGGATTACAATGGAATAGAAGCCCTATATTTATAGGGAGGTGGTGACTTAGCCACCAAGTAGTAAACCCTAGAATCTCTCTAAATATAGACATTCACCTTAAATAGAGTTCTATTTATAACAAAAATTAAATTTTTTTGACAACAAGCTCCGAATTAAATCTTGACCTTTTTCTATCTCGAGTCTTTTTTAATTCGGTACTTGATGTTCGTGTTACGGACTAATTTGTTCATTCTGAAAGACTCACTTACAAAATAAAGCACTTCTTACTTAAGAGAACTCTATATTTATGTTTTCAATTTCTAACAAATCAAGAATCACAAATTCACAAAGTGAAAGCTCGAAATATAATTATTTGAATAAAAAGAAAATTTGAATTCCTCTGGAGACGATTACTAGTGGCCGTCTAGTGCCAAAGCTAATATTGGCAGCTGAAATTCTGTGTTTTTTTTTTCCTTTGACATGTCTTATGAGATTCGAATTAGAATTAGATAAAATTTAATAAAAGTACTTGATACCAGGTGAAAAATTAAAAAAATTAAATTTCCTACGGAATGAACATTATTACTCTTTGATAAATAAAAAATTAAGAATGGTGGAAGGTAGTCGGGCCAAAAGAATAATATTCTGCTACTCCAGTCAAATATAATGGTCAATGAGCCCAAGTTTGACATTGACTTTTGACCGGCCAGAGTTTGGGTGTTAAGTTAGATTATTTCATAACCTGTGAGCAGTATGGCATTGTGGACCACGTTCAATTGAATCAGTTCCAATTATTATTATAGAAATTAGATGGAATACTTAGTGGGTGTTTGGATATAAGAATTTTGAAATTTCGAAATACCTTAAGAGTCGATTGGTACAATCGTCGCTATAGTATCGTAAGTTCGAATCCAATAATCATACGAATTATGTGCAATATTTATTCGAATTTGGGGGTTTAAATTAACATTGATAAAAGGTCCAAAATTTACCTGTGAATTATGTGTAATGAACTAAATTTGCTCTTGAATTATGCGTTTATGATGGATATTAGTGCAGCTATTGAAATTTTAACAGATCAAATGAAATCATAAATTCAAGATAACTTTTGAAATATTAGGAGTCTATTATGGTTACATGGCGACTACTCCACCCAAATCCTAATTTATGCCTATAAATAATGTTACATATGTCCTTCAAAGACTGTTGCTACATGCTTCTTATGCATATTATTTTACGTTCAAGAAATACGCAACTAAAGCCCTCAAATTATGGATAACAAATCAGAGGGAAGAATTAAAGATAAATAGAGTTGTAACCCGCATTGTTTATCAATAAAATTCTTTTTCTGTTATGAAATAGAAGATTCTTACACTTCTATTTAAGGTGAATGTCTTTAATGTATTTAATTAGAGAGATTTTAGAGTTCTATTAGTGGTAGCTAAATCTTCCTCTCCCCTATAAATAGAGGTGCCCCCTACCATTGTAAATCATCCCTTGAGACCCCTCTCAACTCAATAAGAAGAACTCTCTCTACTCTTCTCTCTATTGCTATTGTTCTTGTTCTATTGTTCTTGTCTTTTGCTTTAGTTTATAACACGTTATCAGCACGAGACTCTACCGTCTCAAGTACCATTCTCGAAAATCCAAGGTATTTTCCCTCTTCCTAATTTAATTTTCGAGTATGTCTGACATTATGAAAAGAAGTTCGTTGCCCTTGAAATTTCGGGCAAGAACTATATGACATGGGTGTTGGATGCTGAAATCCACCTAGATGCTATGGGTCTCGGAGACACCCTCAAAGATAAAGAAAAAGCATCCACCCAAGATTGTGCGAAGGCCTTGATTTTCTTGCGCCACCACCTTGACGAAGGTTTGAAGATTGAATATCTCACCGTCAAGGATCCACTCGTTTTGTGGAACGGCTTAAAGGAGAGATATGACAACCTGAAGTTGGTCACTCTGCCACAAGCACGATATGATTGGGCCCATCTGAGGCTACAGGACTTTAAGTCCGTTTCTGAATATAATTCTGCTATGTTCAGAATTACTTCTAAACTGAAGCTATGTGGAGATAACATCTCCGATTACGATATGCTTGAGAAAACGTTTACAACGTTTCATGCCTCCAATATGGTACTGCAGCAACAGTACCGAGAGAAAGGCTTTACGAAGTACTCTGAACTGATTTCTCTCTTACTAGTGGCTGAGCGAAATAATGACCTGCTCATGAGAAATCACGAAAATAGACCAACTGGGTCTACACCACTGCCTGAAGCAGATATGGTGCACTCGCATTATGCCAAACATAAAAGGGACCATGATCACGGTCATAAACGGGGTCAAAGACAAGGACGTGGACAAGGAAGAAATTCCAAAGAAGTCCGTCACCCCCCAAAGAGAGATAACCACCGAAAGCAGAAACGGGATCCCGAAGATCCTAAGGCAAATAGTTCAGAAGCTATATGTTATCGTTGCGGTGGGAAAGGGCACTGGTCAAAGATTTTCCGTATACCAAGACACTTGGTTGACCTTTATCAAGCATCTCGAAAGAGAAAAGGCCCTGAAACAAACTTTGTCTATGACGACAATGAGGACATCACCCACCTGGATGTGGCAGACTTCTTTGAGCAACCCGAGGGGAAAATAGACCACCTAATCAGCGATGGGACCATGATGAAAGAAGATGGAGTTATTTGATTTTGTTCTACTTATTTGTATTAGTTAGTGAATAATCTAAAAGTCATTAGTATTAGCTCGTATTAGCTAGTTCATGATGCAATGTTAGCAGTAGTTCTTTAGAATATCTTCAATATGCTCAAATACCAATAAAACTTTTATTTTCCAGTGGGGGTAATCGACTAGCCTGAAAAACTAGTCGATTATCAACTATTTTCGCATTGAAGTTGAAAAATAATCGATCAACAATCGATTGTCTTTGGCTAACAATCGATTGTCTTGAAACAGTGTGTTCTGGAATTTTTCAAAAATAGCCGACAATCGATTGTCTTTGTCTAACAATCGATTGTCTTGAAACAGTGAGGTCTGGAATTTTTCAAAAATCACCCACAATCGATTGTCTATATCTAACAATCGATTGTCGTTAGGCAGTGTAATCTGGAATTTTTCAAAAATCATCCACAATCGATTGTCCATGTTTAACAATCGATTGTCTTAAGACAGTGTGATCTGAAGTTTTTCAAAAATAACAAATAATCGATTGTGTGTGTTTAACAATCGATTGTCTATGTTCAAACAATCGATTGTGTGTGTTTAAAATCGATTGTCTTATGAAAAACGCTGAAATTTTCAAACTGCAAAGGAATTGATTATGGATAACATATCTGATTTTGTTAGCCAATTGTTAGTAGCAGATTTTGAAAATATTATGTGACACAAAAGAATTGAACTTGCTTATTCTTATGTTCCTGTATTTCTTTTGTATGTCATACCATGGAAAGTAAATTGATCGAAGGCTCCGGAAGAGCCATTGTAACTCTGCCCAAGGGCACGACGTTAATCATAGAGAATGCTATGTTCTCCTCCAAGTCTATGAGAAACTTGTTGAGTTTTAAAGATGTACGCCAGAATGGCTACAATATTGAGACAATGGATGAAGATAATCTCGAATATCTCGTCCTCACTTCAAAGAATGTCTCCGGCCAAAAGAGGGTTATTGAGAAATTCCCGTCTTTATCTTGTGGCCTGTATTGGACAAGAATTAGTGCAATTGAGGCACATTCAACAGTAAATCTAAAGAATACTGAGTCCAATACATTTGTACTTTGGCATGATCGACTGGGTACCCAGGATCAACCATGATGAGACGGATTATAGAAAGCTCATATGGGCATCCGTTAAAGAATTTCAAAATTCTTTCAAGTAATGAATATCCTTGCACTTCGTGTTATCAAGGCAAGCTGATTATCAGACCATCCCCAACAAAGGTTGGGACTGAGTCACCCCAGTTTCTGGAACGTATACAAGGGGACATTTGTGGACCTATTCACCCACCTAGTGGGTAGTTTAGGTATTTCATGGTCTTGATAGACGCATCCTGTAGATGGTCTAATGTGTGCTTGTTGCCATCACGCAACCTTGCGTTTGCAAAGTTAATGGATAATAGATGAGAATAATCTTGAATTCTTCATGAAAACGAGGCTGCCCATTTCGGTTTGGGTTCACGCCATTTTGCATGCAGCAATGCTACTTTGTCGGCTGCCTGCTTCGGCTTAGGGTCACGCCATTTCGCATGCAGCAATGCTAGTTCGTCTCTGACTGACGAATTATCACAAATATTCCCTATTGCAATTGGTTTTGGGTCATGAACCCAATATATCCCATTTAAGAAGCTTTGGATGCGCAGTATAGGTGCCTGTAGCACCGCCATCCCGCACCAAAATGGGTTTGCAAAGAAGGTTAGGAATATATGTTGAGTATGAATCGTCCTCCATTATTCGCTACCTCGAAACATTGACAGGAGATTTGTTCACTGCACTATTTGCAGACTGTCAATTTGATGGGACACTTTTCCCAAAATTAGGGGGAGAAGTTGGTGAAACCAAACGGGAAATTTTGTGGAAAAATGTATCATTATCTCATCTTGATCCACATACCTCTATTTGAAAGAAAGAGGTACAAAAGATTATCCATTTGCAAAGAATAGCAAATCAAATGCCTGACGCATTTACGGACTTGAAGAGGATAACGAAATCACACATTCACGCGGGAAAATGTTCCGATCCGTATTGAAGTCCCTATTGGACAAATATCTAGTGTCATATCCAATGAGTCAAATGCACGCCAGAAGCGTGGCAGACCATTAGGTTCCAAAGATCGAAATCCTAGAAAGAGGAAAAAGAACGATCTAAATGACACTATGAAAGAATCACATGAGGACGCTCATGATTTGATTAATTCCGAGATTCACGAAGAATCTATTGAGCCTGAGACTCTTGAAAATACGGAATGCAAGAATGTGAGGATCTCGAACCTCAGTCTGTGGTAGTACAAAATTAATTGAGAGCTCTCGAAGAGCCAATTATTACTATGTTGGAGAAACACAATTGAGTATTGTGCTGTAGTAAGTCTCAAAGAAACTTATTCAGTTTCCAAAAGTACACGCGAAGGCGATTGATGATATTGAGACTATAAATAAAGGAAGGCTTTGATTCTCCTATTACTACAACTTGTCGCGGGGTAATTTGTATATGAAAAGCTACCCGCTTTGTTCTCCAGTTTGTACTACACAAACGAAAGAATGCCACAATAAAGTGGATATCTATTGGTATAAAACCCATGTCATAATAAACCCGAAGTTTATTGATAAGTGCACATGTCATGGTGTAAATTTGAAATTTACCAATATTGATAATTTATTCAGTTGACATTCGTGTTAGCCATCTCATTTGAAGTATGATGTGCAAATTCACATAGGTGAATATCAAAGAACTAGAAGTTCTTGTTCTCAGTAATGAACTGACCAACTAAAGAGTTCGGGTTGAAGCCCCTTGATTCTGGAAATATCAAAGGTGAATATGGGCCCATTCACCTGCCATGTATACCACATATGATGCATCTATGATATGGTTACATGCGCCATTGTTATTAACCCGCAGCCTGGCAGTGCTTGCGAGGTAAATCGCTCAGTAATCTAACTTCGAGCATAGTTTCCAGATTCTCTACTCAAGACAGTTCATCTTGATAAGTTGGTTTATATTAAAGTTGGTTTAGCAAGATAATTATTGAGTGCTTCCACTTAATAGCTAAACTGTTCCTTATGAGAACGAAGTTGTATATATCAGTTTGATATAAGTTGTATACAAGAGTATATTCTCCCCTCAAAAGTGGTTCAGGGTCAGGAACCAAATAATTTCATCTTATATTAAGGTGCTGTGTATATTGACATAATGCACAAAGATGATTTCCCAAAGTTGAGGAAACATGTTAGCTTTACTAACATGAGGGGGAGACATGATAAACACTTGAGAAAGTGTTACATGGGATGAATTTTCATTTGTATATGTATATCCCCGAATATCATGATATGAACCTGTAGTTCATAAAAGGGAAATGCAATTGCAACATATTGCAAAGCATGCTATACGCATTTGCTGACTCAAAGAAAGTAACTAAATGGAAGAGATACAATTCAAGAAGAATTGATTCCATATGAAAGACATGAAGTTTTGAACCTATAGTTCAAATGCTTGAAAGTATAAAGTCAAAGGTATGTATAGTCAGTTTTCGATATCTTATTTGTTTAGTATCACTAATGAAAGTTTGATATGCAGCTAAAGTCTATTATGTGACTTATATGACTTAACTTGAAAGATTCAAGTTGCTTGAAGCATATGCAATTCGTGGTCCTGAAGTACCACATCCTAAGTACAATTTGTGTACATATGTATCTTGCTATAACTATAAGCATGATGGCATTGAGAATGCATCTATGGAGATATTGAAGAGCTATTCCACGACATTATATGAAGATGTTCATATCTATCAAGAATGATGATTTCAAGGTGCGGAATATTTATTCAAGTCAATGTGGTTGATTTATTTATCAAGCATCTACCAAAGATCGTTTTGAAGATGATGCACAAGATTGGAATGCAAATGCTCACGGATATAAATCGATGTACTCATTAGGGGGAGTCAATGCGCGTTGCACTCTTTTTCCCTTACAAGGTTTTGTCCCACTGGGTTTTCCTTGCAAGGTTTTTAACGAGGCAACCAATAGGCGCATATTCAAACATGTGTACTCTTTTTCCTTACTTTAATTTTTCCCATTGGGTTTTGGTTTTAAGGTTTTATGAGGCACATCATTGAATAGACATTCAAGGGGGAGTGTTATGAAATAGAAGATTCTTACACTTCTATTTAAGGTGAATGTCTTTAATGTATTTAATTAGAGAGATTTTAGAGTTCTATTAGTGGTAGCTAAATCTTCCTCTCCCCTATAAATAGAGGTGCCCCCTACCATTGTAAATCATCCCTTGAGACCCCTCTCAACTCAATAAGAAGAACTCTCTCTACTCTTCTCTCTATTGCTATTGTTCTTGTTCTATTGTTCTTGTCTTTTGCTTTAGTTTATAACATTTTCTTTATTGTTGTTTGTTGTTGCAATTTTATTTTTGTACAAAAATTTATTGCAAATAATTGGTTTTAATAATTGATTTGTAGTCAACAAGAGCAAATGCAGCTCATTTTTGTAACTGGAAGGATAAATTCAATCGCAACTATTAATGGAAGACAAATATGCATCATTTGCGTAATTCAGCGACGAATTTCGTTTCTTTCTAAAGACACCATAATAATTTTTATATAGAAATGTTAGAGAACAAATTGCTCAAAACTAATTAATAGAAGAGCCATATCCAATTATCCAACTAATTTGAGCCCCACCATTATGCTGTTGGTCACATTGATTTTTGT
Organism: Nicotiana benthamiana; assembly: GCA_034376525.1. Lineage (NCBI taxonomy): Eukaryota > Viridiplantae > Streptophyta > Magnoliopsida > Solanales > Solanaceae > Nicotiana > Nicotiana benthamiana. Next base: position 55,323,387 of record CM067340.1, on the reverse strand, counting down.
GGCAACGACCTCGTTGAAAGCTACATTTAAGATTTTTTATTAGATTTTTTGATATCTAAAATCTACAAGCAATTTTTATACCTGTTCTGCTATAGTTATGTTTTTTTTATTCATTTCTCTTCCCATGAAGTTATTTTTTTTTGGGGTCAAATCATGAAGTTAATTTTAAATACACCGATGTAGTTGTGCTCCTTATGTTTGTGGTTACCAAGAAAAACAACAAATATATATATATATATATATATATATATATATATATATATATATATATATATATATATATATATATATATATATATATATATATATATATATATATATATATATATATATATGGCTTAAAAGTTCTCCATCCTAGCGTACGTCTTTGCATAGTCTTTCTTTTGTGATAATTTCTATATTATTAATTAAGTTTAAATTGTTTAATATCACACCATTTTATTCAATTGTACATAATTCAACATTTTAAACCAGTAGTACTACTGTATATAATATTTGTCACATTTTCTGGACTAATCGACATTCAATAATGAAGCAATTCTTTTTCTTTCTAATAGCTGAATTAACTAAACCCTATGAATGCAATTCTTTTTCTTTCTGACAGCTGAAGTAACTAAACCCTATAGTTTGTTTTGATTTTGATACGGTGCCCATCTCATTCAAATAATTTGGTAGTCAATTTTGTTAACTTGATTTGGTTTGGTAGACAATCTTGTTAAATTATTTGGTAGTCAATTTTATTGACTTGGTTTAGTTAGGTAGCAAACCTTGTTGAATTTTTTTGGGTTGGTAGCCAACATTGTTGAATTGTAAAAAGTGTGAATTGTCAAATATTATAGGCTTTAGAGAGTGAAGCTTTGGCCGTAAAAAGAGAGTTTCAACTCTCATTTCATTACACCAATAAAGAGAGAAAAGATAGAGTAAAGTATTACATAAACTATAAGAAAATAGTTTGTGAAGAAATACAGTGTGAGAGATATTGTAGTGACGTGGAAAAAGCAAAAGAGTATTTACTTCTTTTGAGGATGTAGTGGTCTTAGGAGTATTTTTACTCGTTACTACACAATGTAAAATTCCTCGCTATAGTGATATCAGTTGCTCCTCTTGGCCGTGGTTTTTCCCTTATTCAGAAGGGTTTCCACGTAAAATCTTGGTGTCATTTTTGCTGCTTTCTATTATTGCTGATTTAACCATAACTTAGTGTTCTGCGTTTATCACTAACACCGTGAATACTATTTTTCGGGGTTTATTCCTAACAAGTGGTATCAGAGCCAAGGTTCTGTCTAAGTATGCTCTGTGGTTACAGTCCAGTCTGATCTTCCACATCAGAAAAGAATTACTTTGATCTCATAACAAATAGTATTTGTATTTGTGATAAATAATAGAAGACAACACTAGTAGAATGGTTACTTTGAATGGCAAAACTTATGCCATTTGGAAGGGCAAAATGGAAGATTTGCTCTATGTCAAGAATTCTCATCTACCTATATTCGCCACAATAAAGCCTGATAATAAATCAGATGAAGAGTGGAGTTTATTACACGGGTTTGCGGCTTTACTAGACAGTGGGTTGAAGATAATGATTTGAACCATATTTTGGGGAGACACATGCTCGGACCCCATGGGAGAACCTTGAAAGTTTGTATGCTCAAAAAATTGGAAACAACAAGATGTTTCTGATAAAGCAAATGTTGGGTTTAAAATACCATGATGGTTCCGCGATGATAGATCATCTGAATAATTTAGGGGATCATGAACAGCTATCTGCTATAGGCATTAAATTTGATGAAGAAATTCAAGGCTTGCTTCTACTTGGTTCCCTACCAGGTCGTTCGTCATCACGGTTTCAATTTTCAAAACCACTTCGAACGCCATTGCCAACTGGTACAGGAAACTTCCCTTGCGTTTCCAACTTTTTTGCTGGGCCAACAGTCAAAGACCTGTCAGTATCGTTTTTATCTACTATATAATTGACTCAGTTTCTCATTCGCTAAAACTCTTGTTCCATTCATTCATTAACAAAGTAGATTATTATTTAGGGTTTCTGATTTTACTGTTTCTTAGAACTTTATTAAGAAATTCTGCTCCGGATGGTGATCTTTATGGATCTTGCCAAGAGAAGCCTTTTAAATGAAGAGATGAGAAGAAAATCTAAAGGTTCCTCCTCATCAGATGTCTTGGTGACTGATTCTAGGGGGAGAAAAAAGAATCGGGGTTCTCAAAATAGAGAACATAATAGAAGCAAATCCAGGAGCAGATTTAAAGATATTGAGTGCTATCATTGCAGGAAGAAAAGGCACACAAAGAAGTTCTGCCGGATTTTGAAAAAGGAGAATAGAGACAAGAAAAACAAAAAGAAGATGGCAATCGTGTGGCCAACGTCACTACATAAGATCTTGTTACTGTCCTTGATGCGGTTCTGATAAATATTTCTTGTGATGAGTCGAGCTGGGTTATGGACAGTGGTGCCGCATCTCATGTGACATCAAGAAAGGAATTTTTCTCATCCTATACTTAGGGTGACTATGGAACTTTGAGTATGGGTAATGAGACTGTATCTAGGATGGCTGGTGTTGGAACGATTTGGTTGGAAACTAGTATTGGAACTAAACTAGTTTTAAACAATGTAAAGCATGCACGTGATGTTCGTTTGCACTTGATCTCTGTTGGTGTTTTGGATGATGAGGGATATGTTAGTACCAATGGTGCTGGAAAGTGAAAGCTCTTTAAGGGATCCATAATTGTGGCTCGTGGGAAAAAAACGTCGTGGTCTATACTAGACTACGTTCTCTACCTATGTTGATAAGGTGAATGCTGTTGAACGCCATAACTTTTCAACGTTATGGCATAAGAGGCTTAGCAACATTAGCGAGAAAGGACTAAATGTTTTGGCCAAGAAGACATTGTTGTCAAATTTTGAAAGTGCAAAATTAGAAAGATGTGAGCACTCCTTGGCTGGAAAAAAAAGAGTTTCTGTCCAATCTCACCCTCCTTCAAGAAAAACAGACTTGCTTGAGTTGGTGCATTCACACTAGAAGAAGAATCAAACATATTATTAATTGTTAAAGATTAACTACAAGAATCTTATTGAGAAATTAGTGCTAAAATGCCAAAATTGACTAAAACTTCAGTTCTCACGAGCGCAGCTCTGTTGGTAATACAAAACTTAACCTAAAAATGGTAAAATATTCTACTTGTGGTGGGTTGAAAAAACTGGACTTGCATGACGCACAAATATGACCGCGGCCGCACTGGCTCTTTGACATTACATTCTACCTCTCTGGACTCGTCTGGCGCGGGCCACGTAAAAGTGTGGCGCAGCCACAAGAGCTTTGGCGTGGACTGCGTAAGTGTAACCGCGTCTGCGTGGCTTGATCTTGACCCAAACTGGCATCTCTCTGAATCTCTTCACACGGGCCGCATGACAAAGTGGCGCGGCCGCGTGAGTTGAACGCGGGCCGAATAAATCCAATCGTGGCCGCGTGGTGAAAGTTGTGAGTATACACTTCTCTGAATCTCCTGGTGCGGCCGCATGCATAATTGTGCTGTCCGCACTAGGCTCTTATTCCATTACTTTGCTTGTCCTTTGATACTTGAGCAGGTTTCACTCCGTTTCGAGCCGATCTTTGACATTTTGTCACTTTATAGCTCAAACTTGCAATCAAGCACAACCTGTGAGTATTTTGGGACTATTTTGTAGCAAATTATACTCAAAGCATAGGCAAGTAGGTGCATAAAATACGTTAAAATCCTACTTACCATCCTGCCTGATCACCTCTCCCCAATATTTCTTAGGCTTCCCTTTACCTCTTCTGACACTTGACAAAGCCAACTGCTCGTACCTCCTAACCAGGGCGTCAAGGCTTCTCCTCCGCATGCACCCGAACCATCTAAGCCTCACTTCTCGTATTTCGTCATCTATGTGCTCCACCCCCACCTTAGCCAGAATATCCTCATTCCTATTCTTATCCAATCTATTATTCCAGCACATCCACCTCAACATCCTTATTTCTACTACTTTCATCTTCTAAATATGCCAGTTCTTGACTGGCTACTATTATGCCACATACAACATAGCCGGTCTAACCACCACTCTATAAAACTTGCCTTTATGTTCTGATGGCACCTTTTTATCATACAAGACGCCAGATGCTAACCTTTATTTTATACATCCCGCCCATATACGATGTTTGACATCCTCGTCAATATCTCAGTTCCCCTGGATAATGGACCCAAGATACTTAAAACTCCTTTTTTTAGGGATGACTTATGAATCAAGCCTCATGTCACTGTTTGTTTCCCCCGTTACGTCACTGAACTTGCACTCAAAGTATTCTATCTTAGTCTTACTCAACTTGAAACCTTTAGACTCCAGGGTCTGTCGTCAAATCTCCAGCCTCTCGCCGACACTGTGTCGCTTATAAATAATCAGGACTTTATTGTAGAGATAATGATATGTAATATTATTGTATTTGACATAATCTCTTTTTATAGATGATGTTGATTATTTTTTTCACTTCAGCTACAAATTTATAAAACATGTCTGTCATTAAAATTTTGAAGTTCAAAACATGAATCAATTAGTACCAGAAACAAAAAGTTATATGTTATTAGAAGACAATTGAAAAGTTGTGTTGAAGATTTTTATTTTTTTAGATAAAATGCACATTTTCTGCTGACGGTATATTTTAACCCAAGCTATTCTCAAAGTGAAAAGCTGCCAGCTATAATCATTAAAATACTACCAATATAAATTTTGAGCTACAAAGATGGAGGGCTCAATTTTCTATTAGCTACTCAGAAATAGGATATGTGTTGTCATTATTGATTTTTTGATACCGATCAAAAAAGTTTTGAAAATAGCTTTAGTTAGATTTAACGAACATTAATTGGATAAAAACAACCTCACATCCCAAAAACAACAGAAGCATGATCTAAATAGCAAAATATAAAAAGACGAGAAACACGAAGATAGAGTATTTGAAATCTAGCTTCCACAAATTGAAGTTCTTTGTGGCTGAATATCAGTGAGTGTTATTTCTTGATATTTAGATTATTATTTTAATATTCATTTGAGCAAATTTTATCAAAGAAATAGAATTTCATCAGTATTGGGATTGAAGCTTTTGAAAAACGCACATTTGAGTTTTATGAGTTATTGAAGTTTGATCCAAAATTTTCGTTAGGATTTGCTAGGGTTGTCACTAGGAATCTGTGATTGAAATTTTAGTATATTCTGTGAAGAATTGAGGAAGGTAGATTGAAATTTGTTAGAAAAAAGATGATGAATGTTAAAGAACAGTTACTCTATTCATCGAATATTGTTGGTTTATACGTTATGCCGCAAGGGTAATACTTTACGCTAATTCACAACATCTAACTTATGAGATATTCTGCAATTCCACCCTCATAGGCAAAATATATTTTTGTTAGGTTTAGAATTTAATTGATGATTAATAACAAAAAGCATTGGCTAATGTAAATCTACTATGTATGCAGATTCACTAATCAAATCTGGGGAGGCATAAGAGAATTAAGAAGCAATGGCTCTGAAGAATACAAGGAATGAAAGAAAATTAATCTAGCATATCAAAGAGCTAATGACTATGATATTCAAAATCAGCCCGTCAAAGGAATACAAGGAAGGAAAAAAATCAATCAAACAAGCAAGAGACTTTGAAGTATACAAAGAAGAAAAGGAAATTAGTCAAGTACGAGAAATCAGTGGAAGAATCAAGAGAAAATTATTGGGAAGACAAAGGAGCCAAGTTGCACATTGACAATTAATCTGGCAATATTTCACACGTTAGATTCAAGACGTCCCTTGGTCCTACGTTTAGAAGATTCTACCTCGTCGCCGTATCAATGATTTTTCACAACCTCAAAAAAAAGAATTAGGAACTTCATCCAGCACTATTAAAGATGAGGAGGTAAGACAGGAACTTTACACAACTTAATATTTATTTCCATATCTTTCTAATTCTTAGTACAAACATCATATTTTTGAGTTTACTAGTGTCGCAAAAAATATGAATAGTAAGAAGACAAACAAGAGCTGTGACAAATAGATCAACACTGTTGCTGAATATCATTAGTGGTGAACGAGCTAAAAGCACAACTGTTGTAATGATTCAGTATAGAAGATCTAAAAGAACAATTGTAACCCAAGAGAATTCGATGTAGGTACTACACCAATAATGAACCAGTATCAAAACTCATGTTTCTTTACTTTTTTTGTTTCTGCATAATTTACTTCTGTTGTAATCAAAGCTGCTAGAAAAGATTAGCCAACTATTTCACTCTCTATTTAACTAAGTTATTAAATTGGGCACGATTCACCCCTCTCCTCTTGTGTTTCAATTGATATCAGAGTAAGGACTCACAAGTATTGCCTAACATCAAGTGAGAAAAAGAGCATTGAATCAAACACAACCATAGGGCACTATTCCAAGAATGAAGCTCTTAAGTAAGACCACCCTACTTTAACAGTCAACACTTTTTTACTGGAAAGTGTGAATGAAAACCAACACTATGTCATACGACATTAAGTATAGTGTGCGATCAAAAAGGAACATCTTCTTATTCCACCAAGGAAGGATAAAGATGGTGAAATTATATTATCATATGGCTTTCTAGATTTAAATAATTACATTGAATAACAAGCAGCCGTTATTCAAGTGAATGCTAAGGCAAATAATACAATGTACAATGCCATAAGCAGAAGAGTATAAAAAGATATAAAGCTGTGAAACTGCGACAGAAATGTAGGGCAAATTAGAAGTCACATATGAAGTAACAAACAGAGTGAAAGAAATAAGGATAAATCTCCTAGTTAGTGATTATGAAAATTTTCCAAATGAAAAATGGAGAATCAGTGGAAGAAACGTTCTCACGATTCATAAAAATTATTGGAGATTTTGAAATCCTTTTGGTAGATCAACCAGAAGTGGAGAACATGTAAGGAAAATACTAAGGAGCCTACCCACCATTTAACAACCCAAAGTCATTGTACTGGAATGTCAGGATCGTGACAAGATGTCATGTGATGAACTTAGAGGTGATCTAATTGATTTTGAGAAAACTCATTTGAAAATGCAAGTACAATAAGAAAAAAAACAATTGCATTTAAAGCAACTGTGGTTGAGTCGAAAGAAGAAGAAGAAGAAGAGGAGGAGGAGGAGGAGGAGGAAGAGGAAGAGGAAGAGGAAGAGGAATAGGAGGAAGAGGAGGAAGAGGAAGAGGAGGAGGAGGAAGAGGAAGAGGAGGAGGAAGAGGAGGAGGAAGAGGAGGGAGAAGAGGAGGAAGAAGAAGAGGAAGAAGAAGAAGAAGAGGAAGAAGAAGAAGAAGAGGAAGAGGAAGAAGAGGAAGAAGAGGAGGAATAGGTGGAAGAGAAGGAGGAAGAGGAGGAAGAAGAGGAAGACGAGGAGGAAGAAGATGAGGAAGAAGAAGAGGAAGAAGAAGAGGAAGAGGAAGAAGAGGAAGAGGAAGAAGAAGAGGAAGAGGAAGACGAAGAAGAAAAGGAGGAAGAAGAAGAGGAAGAGGAAGAAGAAGAAGATGAAGAAGAACAGGAAAAAGAGGAAGAAGAAGAAGAGGAAGAAGAAGAGGATGAAGAAGAGGAAAAAGAAGGAGGAGGAGGAGGAGGAGGAGGAGGAGAAGGACACGACCCAAAATTCATCAATTGTGATTGTACCTAACCTAGTCCGATAGGTAAGCCAACTATACTATCCAATTCCCATAATATTTAATAAGTTAAAGCAAGAGAATTATCTAATTCTTCTACATTTTTTCGAAAACTAGTAATACAAATCATGAGCTTCTAAGAATAGAACTTACAAAGCTGATATGGAGTAAATACATCTTCGGTTTGAAAAGTATATAAATAGAGTTTGATAAATCTACGGCTATCATGAGCAAGATGTAGCTACAACCGAATGCAGGTACATCTTCTAATCCAGCAACCATCGAACACAACAACAATAGCAGACAACATTTACACGTAATGTGCGGATATGTAGTATTAGTACAACCGACCCCATGTACTAGTAAGTAAAAAACCTAACCTTAGGTTAAAAGTAGTGACAAGCTAGAATATAGATCGAGTTAAACACCAACAACCAACAACAGTTCATAACAATATAGTGAATGTAAATAAGGAAGTAACATAGAGATAAAATGCTCAGTTTTGTCACAGTTTTTCGAAAATAGTTTCGCTATTCAAGAATATCAGTGAAGTCCTTTCCCAAAATCGTCGTAAAATATGAGATAGTTTGAAAAATATAATTTTTCTAAAAATCATTTTCAATATAAAGAAAATGTTTCATTTTCATTCTAGATAACAAGTGTGAAATACCTCTCTATACCACATACCAATGTGTTTAAAAGTCTTGAATTTCGCAAATACCTTTTAGCTTTCCTTTAGCTGCTACTTTCTCCCAGTCCATGCCTAATCAGAGTAGTGAGTGTGCCTGCTCAGTCCTTCTTTGACGAAATGGATACTATAAGAGAGGTTGGAAGGAGGGACTTCGCGAAAGATGGTTTGTCAGTGCGTGAGGAAGGTCTTTTCCTTTCCCCTTACATTGCTTGACTAGGTTCACAATTCCTACCAGGATGGTGGGTCAGAGCGGATTCCCTTGCTTTAGGGCAGGAATAGCGGAATTGTTAGGGGGCATGTCTTTAAGTAGCTGGACAGGGTAGCTCGGCTAGTAAAAAAGGAGATGGTACCGAAGCGGGAGGCTCGTGGATGCTACTGGTGCAATGACTAGTACACCATGAAAAAAAATGCATCTCTATGTATGTATCTCAGAGATTAATAATGTACTCACACTCTTAGACTACTCAATCTCATTGTCTCATACTTTCCACTTATCATGATCAACCACTCGGTACTGTATATGGCCAATTTGGCCCAGGAAAGATCTATCCCGGAATATATACATCACTGACTATCAGTCACTCAATACCAAGGAAAGCCAATCCGGCCCCATGGAGAAGATCCATCTCCAGGTATATAAATACTTCGCACAAGATCTATGTCCGAGGAAGATCCATCCCTCCATATAATCAACCGCGCTCACTAGGTGTGTACAAACTCCGGAGGGGCTTCTTCAGCTGAAGCGCTGTCACAAGCCAGATCCGATAATTGTCACTCATAATCAGGCTATCGACCTCACTCAGTCATCAATCTTTCCAGTCTCACCCACGGGCTCACAATATCATGACGAATAACCTGAAACAATAATATGATGGGCCAATGAATAATAACTAAGATTGAGATATAATATAAATGCATGAATATGAATGAGTACGAAATATCAATGAAATCTAGTGGGATGACAGCAAGAAATGACCACTATGGGTTCCAGCACTATCAACATAAAGCCTAAATATGATATTTAGCATGATTAACAACTCAATTATTTTGTCACATGGTGAAACACAGATATCAACAAGATATGGCTACTATGCAGTGCCATGGAAAATAACAGAGCTACAATTCACAGGGTGCACGCCCACACACTTGTCACCTAGCATGTGCATCACCTCAACACCAATCACAAAACACATAATTCGGGGTTTCATACCCTCAACACTAAGATTAGAAGAGTTACTTACCTTGAACAAGCCAATTCCTATACCGAGCAAGCCAAGCGATGGTCCAAAAATTCCATCTCGTGCGTTCCGACCTACGAACGGCTCGAAACTAACAAAAAAAAACTCAATCACATCAAACAATGCTAAAGGAACCAATCCCCATTGAAAAAGGTCGAATCTTTAATCAAAAATCGGTCAAAAAGTTCAAGCTGGGCCCGCGCCTCGAAACTCGACAAAACTCATAAAATTCAACAACCCATTCAATTATGAGTCCACCCATACTAATTTTACTCAAATCCGACTCCGAATCGATGTCCAAAACTTTAAAATTCACTTTAAGAAAAATTAGGCAACCCCCCCCCCCCCCCCCCCCCTCAATTTAACTTTGAAATCTTCAATCAAATCCCAAAAATGAAGATGGATTCATGAAAAATAACAAAAAACGAATAGATAACACTTACCCTAATCCATATGGTAAAAATCAACGCCAAAATCGCCAAAGTCCGAGCTCCCCAACTCAAAATATGACCAAATGAACAAACTCTTGTTATATATATATATATATATTGCTAGTTATTTTGCCTCGTTATTCATGCCAAATGATCCCAAAATTCGCTTTTTATGCTTCCAATGGACTCCTTGTAAAATTTTAGTTAATTTACGATTTTGAATCACTCCATTTAACCTTATAATGAAGGATATATGTTGGTTTATATTTGCAAATAATTCAGATTTTTAAATACTAATTCAGTGGCAATTTCGTAATTAATCAGAAAAATCTGTAATTCTTAGTAAAATGACCATAAATTCCTGATATGATGTCCAAATTTGATTATTCTTTTTGCTATGGCTCTGTAATTATGATACATATCTAACGCTTCAATAAAAATAAAAATAGAAGATTATTTGCTCAATGTGGTACCATTTATGCTTGAAGAAACTACATCGAAATATAAGAAAAACGACTGCAAGCCCAAGCCTATCTGAAACTCACCAGAGCCCCCCGGAACCCCATACGAACATACCAAAAAGCCCCATAAAATAATACAGATCGACTCGAGGTCTCAAATCATGCATACAAATATTGAAACGAGGAAACACGCTTCAAATCAAACTTAATGAACTTTCGAACTTTCAACTTCCAAAAACTCACACTGAAACATATCAAATCAACTCAGAATGACCTCAAATTTCGCACACAAGTCCTAATACACCATACGGAGCTACGCGCGCCCCCAAACTACCGAGCGAAATGAAATTGCTCAAAACAACCATCGGGTCGTTAAGTTCTCCCTCACTTAAATGTACGTTCGTCGTAGAACGTGCCAAGAGTTGTTCCTATGCCATCAAACGGCCGTGTTACCTTACTATGCACCTATCCGGAGCTGATCCCGTCACCTTATTCCATATAGTCCTGACAACACAATATAACTGATGATCATTACTTCAACCTTAGTCCGTAAACCACAAAATCCAATTTTTAACATCCAGAATTTACTATAAGATCCGAACTTCGTATTTTCACACTGTATAAGCTCGGAAAAGCTATATCAAGTCTTAAACACAATCCAAGATGTAATCACCCAACATACCACACGACTCATTACTTGGTAGTAAAATATCTAATCACAGTAGCTGCTCAAAATAACCCAATACCGATAATAAACCTCATGTCAAATAAAACCTTATTGTACTATTTATGATAAGAGAAACACACAAAAACTCATAACCATTCATCTGATCAACCAGTTGTGAACTCACTCTCCTTTGATAGGAACTATAGGAAATTTCTATGTTGATCAACAGCAATATCCTTTCAAATATATTGCAAGTAGATCTGATAGCACCCATTCTAGGTCCAATGACCTCATCTTATCTATTATAATGACTATAGTGACATGCCACATCCATAAAATCTAAATCCACTACCCGTGCAATCCGTTCACTAGCAAGCAACAATCCCAATGTACTCAAATCATAAAAAATGACTCAAACGAGAGGACTCTCCTGCAAGCTTAACTGTTATTGCCACAACGAAATGCCGAAAATCCATCACACACTGTAGGACCATCACATGAATCTAAAACAAAGGTTCATACCTTAACATATCTCCGCTATAATGCGTGACCCCATCAAAATACTGGTTCATGGCATATACCTCAAGAGACCTTGCTTAAAATCAACAACCATGCAAAATTCAGACATGAAGCACCCAAAATGAATTACCATAAACACAGAGAAGCAAATTACAATACCACACAAAACCTGAAAGAGCATAACTTATACGCAGTCAATCATGCGATACCCAAATACCCATCTCTCTCAAATTCCGCTATAAGGCCCCACTAGAACCGCCACATATATGTATATAACCAACGAATAACAACTTTCGCAGCATAAAGGAGTAACTCACAGATCATATCAGAACAAGAATGAGATCAATAATAACCAAATGGAACATCCCTCAACCATAGAAATATGGAGCCAACTAATCTGACGCGGTGTAGAATACACATCCTAATTGGGCCTACCACTAGACCCCAAATCATTTTTGGTCATTCACAAATCTATAAATAACCCTCTGAAGGTCCACAATGGCCTAGCCATAATGCATACCATTCTCTGACTAGCTTTGACCACATTTTCACAATTCACAACCACGAAACAATTTGCTCATGAGAACTCTCAGTCTCCAAATCCATAGAACGCAAAAATCACCATATCTAATCCCAACTCCACCGCCCAAATATCTAACACATCCCTAATACACGATCATCCCATGAGGAATACTTCTAAAATTCTTTTGTGCCATAAAGCAAAATTTGATTATCAACAGTCGATCAACTAGACGAGTACCACAATACCAATGAAGTATCCTTAAATCAAAACACACTGCCCCTTCTGAATTATATACTGTCATCAAGCCATACAAAATAGTAATGCCATTTACCTAGTCATATGAAATTGTCCATGCTTCCTAAGAAATTATGTCCTTCCCTTAAAAAATGAATCGTGACATTGCACTTGCCAATTTCAATCCCACACAACACACCGCATATACCATGTCATTATATGAAAAATGCGAGAACTTCATAATCCACTTCGAGTCACGAGAAATTACATACTCAATTAGCCAAAAACCATCCACTTGATTCCATCAAGAAGAAAATCACAATACATAACTTATCTCACATACCAGTAGGAAATATACATCTCAACCCGTGGTAGAAACCCTCAAGAACTCTCCGAAACCCATTTGCAATTATCCATACCGTCAGGACAGAATCCTCTAACTCAACCAAGTTATGAAAACCATCATGACCTGAGGGTATTTCCACAAAATACCTGTAAAAACGCACTACATCATAATAACTAAAAGAGCCAATCACATCTGTTACCAAGCTGATCCAACATGTTACTAAGTTGTCCTAATTCTCCATGTTCCTTTCGAATTTCTTTAAAATTGATACTTTTCCTTGCTAGAACACTACTATCTTTAACCGAAACATGCCTTATGAAATGTAGCATACGACCACACCGCCCTAAGACTCATAAGACGCAGAATTCCATCTTAAGTACCCCAAATGTATAACAACTAAGTACCTACTTCGAAGAGACCTTCTACGAATCTAAATTTGTTCCTCTTACCTTCTTGATACTAAATGTCGAATATAGCAATGCTGCAAGCCTCGACACCATCCAATGTAAATTTCAGTTTCTAGTCATATGCAAATCTTAAAGATTCCCAATTGCTATATATAATTCTTGAACCCATTAGAACCATTCTCGAGAGTCATCAACTCTGCTCAAATCTCAATTAGACCGATTAAACGGATCGAACGAATTGTGCCCGTTAGCACACCAATAACCAAGGAAGTAAATCCACCTTAATGCAACCAAATAAATTTCTGCTCCATGCACATTACATCTTTCACCTATAACAACTCAGTTCATTCTGTGATTTATGTATACCCGTAGAGTGTAATACAATTAGTATCTAAAAATTCCCTTACTCGAGTCATCCTCAGTCTCACCCTCTTCAAAACATAACTCATTCACAAGTATACCTCAAAGTGAAACCAATATAACACATAACCGTGTAATCAACTTATTAATAGTAGACTCCCCCACTTGGCTCAAATGCCATAGATAAAAAAACACCAAAACTTGCAATGCCCGTAGTATATTATAGCCATAATACTGTAGTGAGATTCAACTAAATCCTTCATAAACTCATATAACAGAAATCATCTAGCATCTCAAATAGTCTACAAATCTCACACTCGCCCTTATAACAGTCAAGCCAACTTTCATGAGCGATCCAAAATCAAAATTGCAGCGCATATAACTCATTGGTGAAAGAGAACTCGCTACAAAACAACATAGTGACACGCATCCTCACGAGACCCACAGGAGATAACCCACCTACTTAACCACAAACCGATATCTTTCCATACCCTTCTACAATCACAATTACTATGAAATTAATTAATCTTCCTGATTCTAAACTCATAAAAAAGAAAGGAGAATCTAATTCGTTACGCAATTAAACAACATGAAAGATTCTCCAATGTGCTCATAACTCGATTCTATATTGCATCAAGGTAAATATCTTGCACCCAATAGTCCTTTTACATCGCAAGCAAACTCTTCTCTTCAAATCCAACCCATATGAACACATCTTTCAATCACATCATACTCATCATGTAGCCATCCAGCCACAAATTCCACTAATAGGTCAATTATCAGACATATAAAACATAAAGCACGTGTTCACACAACCAACACCTATGTGCTCAAGCTTATGGTAAAAACAGACCTCAACTCCTCCAGACTGGCCCATCATCAACACATAGAAATCACGTCTTGCACCTCATCCATAGAATCACAGGCCGTCGACATACAACTAATACTGAGCGCTGATATGCGTATACGAATGCGTGGAAGGAATTCAAAGGATTATGCTTCAAGCTGAATTAATGTCGCATGATAAGGAAAGAAAGATGGGAAGTATACCCTAAATGCCCTGTAGTCTCCCGAGGATAGATATGGAAATCATCATACCGATCCACAAGACTCTACTAGACACGTGCTTATGACATGTAGAACCTACAGACCTAGAGCTCTAATACCAAACTGTCATAACCCAAAATACACTAGTCCTGATGGCATCTAACCCAACCCGGTAGGTTAGCCAACTATACTATCCAATTCCCATAATATTTAATAAGGCAGTTTTACAAGAGAATTATCTAAATCTTCTACACTTTTTGTAAGATTGGTAGTACAAATGCTGAGCTTCTAAGAATGGAATTTACAATGCTGGTATGGACTAAATATATATTCATTTTGAAAAGTAAATAAACACAGATTTATAAATCTACTGCTACCCTGAACAAGAGGCAGCTACAACCAAAACGTAGGTACATCTTCAAATCCAGCAACCATAAAAAACAACAATAATAGCAGACAACATTTGCATGCAATGTGTAGAAGTGTAGTATCTGTACAACCGATCCTATGTACTAGTAACTAACAAGCATATCCTTAGGTTAAAAGTAGTCACGAGCTAGAAAATAGGTCGGATCCAACACCAATAACCAACAGCAGTTCATAACAACGTAGAGCATATAAATAAGGAAGTCACTCAGAGATAAATGCTTAGCTTTTTCACAGTTTTTGGAAAATAGTTCAGCTTTTCAAGAATATTAGTGAAACTCAAATCCTTTTCCGACATCATCGTAAAATATGGGATAGTTTGAATACTATAATTTTTCTAAAAATCCTTTTTGCAATAAGTAAGATGTATCATTTTCATTCCAGATAAAAAGTGTGAAATAACTCTCTATACGACATATCAATATGTGTAAAAGTCATGAATGACGTCGTATAGTACATCATGGGAAAAATGCATCTCTATGCCTGTAAGTCATGTATGCATGCTAATTCCATGTATCTCAGAGAAGAATCATGTACTCACACTCTTAGAGTATTTAATGTCACTGTCTCAAACTTTTCACTCATCATGCTCAACCACTTGGTATGTATATGGCCCATTTGGCCTAGGGAAGATCCATCCCGGAACATATACATCACTGACTAGTACGCGCTCCCATTTATCAAATCTTGTGTTAGGCGTACCACCCGCTGCCAGTTAGAAACAAACAATAATCACAAGGAATCCTGGCAAGGGAACAAGAGCAACATAATGACTTCTCGACAAGGGAACAATAATAGCAAACAAACATCCCCGCAAGGAAACGATGATGATAGTAACACGTGAGGCATAATAAACGACAACAGAGTCATAACAATTGATAATACAAGACTCACGGGCATGCTTGACACCGACATATAGATACTCCTCACCATGCTTATGCATCGTACTCCACAATTAACACGTAGCAAATAGACACATCTCCTAATCCCTCAAGCTAAGGTTAGAACAAACACTTACCTCGATTCCAGGAACAAAATTCACGTTTCAATTATAACTTTACCCCTTGATTCAACCACTAATTCTCTCGAACCTCGCTACAAGTTATTAAAATACATCAATTAACAAAATGAAACAACCCCAATGCATAAAAATGAGTTTTTCAAAGATTTACCCAAGAAGTCAAAAATTGCCCCTAGGCTACATGGTCCAAATCTGAGGTTTGAACAAAAACCCGATAACCCATTCCCCCACGAACCAAAATATATAATTCATTTTAAAATCGGACCTCAAATCGAGGTTCAAATTCCTAGTTTTTGAAAAACCAAGGTTCTACCCAAAACACCCCATGAAAATCATTAATTTTAAGATCATATTAAAATATGTTAATGATTGAAGTAAACTAGTTAAATACACCTTACAATTGATTTGGAGAAGAAGAAGCCTTTGAAAAATCTCCCTAGTATGTTTATGTTTTGTGAGATATGAAAAATTGGTCAAAATTTGTCAAAGTATAAAAATTGCAGGTCTCCGATGTGGGAATTGTGAATAGTGGTTCGCAATTGCGAACCCCAACCTCTGCTAGCTTGGTAATTGCAAAACAAGGCTCGTATTTGGGAACCCTTCATAGAAAACCGGACTTTCGCATTTGCGACTTGGAACTGCAACTACAACATCGCATTTGCGATCACTAGCAAAATGGAAAACTTTGCATTAGCAAATAAAATCTCGCATTTGCGAGAGGGAGCTGGCCTGGGATTCTTTTGCAATTGCGACATGCCTCTCGCATTTGCAATATTGCATTTGTGAGCCTGCTATGCACAGCTGAAAAACCAGTAATTTTCTAAGTTCAAAAATGCACTCTGTGGCCTATCCAAAACTCACCCGAGCCCTCGCGTCTCCAAACAAAATATACACACAACCTCAAAAATATCCCACGGACTTATTCATGTAATCATATCACCAAAATATCATCATAAATATCGAATTAAACCTCAATATCAATAAAATTTCTCGAAACTTCTTTAAACATCAAAATTGGCATTTAAGGTCTGAATCACGTCAAACGGATTTTGTTTCTTACCAAACTTCACAAAATTAACTTAAATCACATATAAGACTTATACCGGGCACCAGAACCAAATTACAGGACCGATACTATCTAGTTTTAAATCAAATTCATTTCCCAACCTTACAAATAATTTCAGAAAATAATTTTCTTCAAAAATTC
Source organism: Nicotiana benthamiana (assembly GCA_034376525.1). NCBI lineage: Eukaryota > Viridiplantae > Streptophyta > Magnoliopsida > Solanales > Solanaceae > Nicotiana > Nicotiana benthamiana. The sequence goes on along the minus strand of CM067340.1, from coordinate 55,306,129 downwards.
ATTTCTCGGTCTTGGGACCTCAAAATTTGATTCGGGGCATACGCCCAAGTCTCATATTTTTCCTACAGACCCTCCAGGACTATCAAATCACTAGTCTAAGTCCGTTTACTCAAAATGTTGACCGAAGTCAAATTAACTCATTTTATAGCCAAAGTTTATCATTTTTCACAAATTTTCACATATAAGCTTTCAGGCTACGCACCTTCACTGCGCATACAAATCGAGGTGATACTAAGAGAGGTTTTAATGCTCCAAAATGCAGAATTCATTTAAAAAACAAGAGATGACCTCTTGGGTCATCACATTCTCCACCATTAAAATAATCGTTTGTCCCTGAACTGACAGAATAAGGATGTACCTGAGTCAGGGAAAAGATGGGAATAATGGCTCCGCATATCGGACTCAGACTTCCAGATCGACGCCTGAGGAGGTTGACCTCTCCACTAAACATGAACAAAAGGAAAATTCTTCGGTCTCAATTGACAAACCTACCGGTATAGAATAGCTACCGACTCCTCCTCATAAGACAAGTTCTTGTCCAACTGGATAGTGCTAAAATCTAACGCATGAGATGGATCGCAGTGATATTTCTGAAGCATGGACACATGAAACAATGGATGCACTACTGATAAGCTCGACGACAATGCAAGTCTATAAGACACCTCTCCCACTCGATCAAGAACCTCAAATGGTCCAATAAACCTAGGGCTGAGCTTGCCTTCATCACAAATCTCATCACGACCTTCATAGGTGACACTCAAAGCAATACTCGCTCACCGACCATGAATGACAAATCACGAACCTTGTGGTTAACTCTTTTGCTTGGACTAAGCTGTATGAAGCCTATCCTGAATAATCCTAACCTTGTCCAAAGCCTCCTGAACTAGATCCGTACCCAACAACCAAGCCTCTCCCAGCTCAAACCATCAAATCGGAGACCGACACCGCCTACCATGTAAAGCCTCATAAGGAGCCATCTGAATACTCGATTGGTAGCTGTTGTTGTAGCCAAACTCTGCTAAAGGCAAAAACTAATCCCACGAACATCTAATGTTAATGACAAAAGCTCAGCGCATATCCTCCAAAATCTTAATGGGCCGCTCAGACTGTCCGTTCGTTTGAGGATGAAACATTATGCTCAACTCAACTTTCATGCCCAACATTCGATGAACTGCTCTCCAGAAGTGTGAGGTAAACTGCGTACTTCCATCCGAAATTATAGACACGGGCACACAATGAATGCGAACAATCTCCTGGATATAGATCTCAGTTAACCTCTTAGAAGAATAGGAGACTGCCATAGGAATGAAATACACTAACATGGTCAGCCTATCAATAGTAACCCACACTACATCGAACTTCCTCCGATTCTATAGGAGTCCAAGAATGAAGTCCATAGTGATCCACTCCCATTTCCACTAGGGAAGCTCAATCATGTGAAATGAACCACCGAGCCTCTGATGCTCATACTTAACCTTCTGACAATTCACACATCAAGCCACATATGCAATGATAAGGGGAAAAGAAAATGGGGGCCTTAGCCCTTAAAATCAAACTCTAAACCTCTCGCTAGTGCTTTGCCCCACCACTGAACATTGCATTGCTATGGTCAATAAAAAGCCAACAAGGGGTTCCGCCACCAATAATGTTGCCGTAAATCTTGATACATCTTGGCGGAGCCCAGATGAATAGATTACCGTGAGCTATGGGCCTCTTCTAAAATCAACTCTAGAATCCTATCAACATTAGGCATACAAACTCGACCCTGAAATCTCAAAACTCCATCATCACCGAAGGTAACTTGCTGGGCACCTCCGTGCTGCACTGTGTCTGTAAAGACACAAAAATTGGCGATCATCATACTGACAATCTCGCATACACTTCAATAAAGAAGAACGAGCGACCATGCAAGCTAACACACGAATGGGCTCAAAAACATCCAACCTCATGAACTTATTGGCCAAAGCCTGAATATCCAAGGCAAGCAGCCTCTCACTGACCAGAATTTAAGCAAGACTTCATATACTGGCTGACTTCCTACTCAAAGCATCGGCCGGCACATTGGCCTTTCCAAAATGATATACGATAGTGACATCGTAATCCTTCAACAACTCCAACCACCTCCTCTGCCTCAAATTGAACTCCTTTTGCTTGAACAAATACTGAAGACTGTTGTGATCCCTGAACACCTCACACGACCTGCCATACAGATAATTCCTCCAAATCTTCAATGCGTGAACAATGGCTGCTTACTCATAGTCATGAACCGGGAAGTTCTTCTCATGAATCTTCAGTAGTAACAAAGCATAGGCAATGACCTTTCCATCCTGCATCAACATTGCACTGAGTCGAATACGAGATGCGTTACTATAAACTGTATAAGGCCCTGAACCTGTTAGCAAAACCAACACCCGTGCTGTAATCAAAGCTGTCTTGAGCTTTTGAAAGCTCTTCTAACACTCATCTGACCAACTGAAATGGGCACCTTTCTAGGTCAACCTGGTCATCCCGGATACGATAAATGAAAACCCCTCCACAAACTGATGATAGTAGCCTGCCAATCCCAAGAAACTCCGACTCTATGTAGCTGATGTTGGTCTAGGACTGTTCTTGACTGCCTCAATCTTCTTCAGATCAACCTGAATATCATCTGTTGATACAACATGACCTAGGAATGCAAGTGAACTCAACCAGAATTCACACTTCGAGAACTTAGCATATAACTGACTATCCCTCAAGTTCTAAAGAACCACTCTAAGATGTTGCTCGAGCTCCTTCCGACTGTGGGAATAGACCAAAATATCATTAATGAAGAGACTATCACGAATGAATCTAAAAAGGCTTGAACACATGGTTCATCAAATCCATAAAAGTTGTTGGGGAATTTGTCAACCCAAATGACATCACCAGAACTTATAATGACTGTAACGAGTGCGAAAAGTTTTGTTAGGGACGTTGGATACCCTAATCCTCAGCTGATGGTAGCCATATCTAAACTCAATCTTCCAAAATACCTTGGCACCCTGAAGCTGATCAAACAAAACATCAATCCTTGACAATGGATACTTATTCTTGATTGTAACCTTGTTCAACTTCCTATAATCAATACACATCCTCATCTATCCATCCTTCTTATTAACAAACAACACCGGCGCACCCCAATGTGAAACACTCAGCCTAATGAAACCCTTCTCAAGAAAGTCTTGCAATTGGTCCTTTAACTCTTTCAACTCAGCGGGGTCATGTGATATGACATGATAGAAATAGGCTGCGTGCCCCGAACCAAATCAATGCAAAAGTCAATATCCCTATTGTGTGGCATACCCGGTAGGTCTGAAGGGTAATACCTCAGGAAACTCACAAACAACAAGCATAGAATCAATAGAAGAAACCTCAGCACTAGAATCACGAACACATGCAAAATAGGCCAAACACCTCTTCTCGACCATACGTCGAGCCTTCATATAATAGATAACACTACGGGTAGAATTACCAGAAGTCCATATCCACTCTAAACGAGGTAAACCCGATAAGGCTAAGGTCACAGTCTTGGCATGACAGTCCAAGATAGCATGGTAAGGTGATAACTAGTTCATCCCTAATATAAAAACAAAATTGGCCATATCCAAAAGAAGCAAATCTACACGAGTCTCAAGACCTGCAAACACAAATATACATGAACGATAGACTTGATCTACCATAATAGAATCACCCACCGATGTAGACACATAAACATGATCACTAATAGAATTACTAGGCATAATCGGATACCGTGCAAAGTAAGATGACACATACAAGTACGTAGACCTTGGATCAAATAACACTGAAGCATCTCTATCACAAACTAGAACCGTACCTTTAATAACTGCATCTGAAGCCTCAGCCTAGGGCCTGGCTGGAAGAGCATAACATCAAGGCTGGGCCCCACCATCCCAAACTACATCTTTGGGACACCCTGCTGCTGGCTGGCATCCACCTCTAGCGGCCTAAGCTCCACTTTTAATACCTCTACCTCCACATCTAGCACCTCTACCCCATCCCTAGATGGTTGGGAGAGCTGTGGAGCAATTAGTGCCTTAACCATGGCACGGGAACCCTGATGCTGAGAGCTACTGGAAGCTCGAGGGAAATACCTAGCAATGTTCCTCGTGTTTCCACAAGTAAAACAAGACCTCTGTTGTTGAGGCTGGCAAACCAAGAAGCTCTGAAGTGGTAGTGCAGTGATAGGAGCTGATGGCGCACTATAGGACTACTGGTCAGAATACTGCATCTAAGAACCACGAACACCTAAAGTGTCGCGAAAAACCTGAAGTCCCGACTGAAAAGGCCTAGGAGGATGGCCTCTACCATATGAATCCCTACCTCCAAACGAGGTACCAGTGAATCTTCATGAATGATGGGACCTCTTGTTCGACACATGACAATCTCCCTATGATAGAACCACCTCAACCCTCTAGGCCACATTGGCTGCCTTCAGGAAAGATATTTTACTCCTAGTCTCCTTTGCCATCTGAAGATGAATCGGCTGAATACGTCCATCAATGAACCTCCTCACCCTCTCTTTCTTGATGGGAAGTATGATAAGATCAATACGAGCCAAGTCGATGAATATGGTCTCATACTGGGTGAATGTCATAGAACCCTGTTGGAGGTGCTCAAACTGCCTCCGATAGGCCTCTCTCCGAGTTATGGGGAGAAACTTCTCAAGAAATAGCTGAGTAAACTGCTCCTAAGTCAAAGCTGGCGATGCCGCTATTCTAGCTAAACGGAAATCCTCCACTAAGTCTTGGCGGATCCAGACAAGCAAAAAGTAGCAAAATTCACCCTATTGGCCTCAACTATCATTATGTTTCTAAGAACCTCATAACAACTGTCTAGATAATCTTGGGGATCCTAAGTAGATGCACCACTGAAAGTAGTAGTAAAGAGATTGGTTAACCTATCCAGCCTGCACAAAGTATCGGCAGACATAGCTGCTCCATCGCCAATCTGTGATGTTGGTCGCCTGAAGAAGTGGTATGTGACCTCGTCATTCTCGAAAGGACAAGAGTAGATATTTCAATTTAGCATTGAGAGATCAAAATCTCATGACAAGAAAGGATAGATGTGAAGTTTTTCCTAACTCTGTAGCCTCTGGGGGTAAATATAGACATCTCCGTACCGATCCCTCAGACACTACTAAGCTTGTCTGTAAACTATGAGACCCATGTTACCTAGATCTAATACCAACTTGTCACGACTAGAATTTATCATCCTCGGGAGCCGTGATGGCACCTACTAATATGAGCTGGGAAAGCTAATTAATTGCATAATTTTCCGTTTTACCCATTTTATGTTCATTAACAATTTCAAAATAATAACATTTAAACAACAAATTTAATATAGGCGGCAGAAAGAAACAATAAGCTATCTGAATATGAATATCTAATATAAATATTTGAGTCTCGACAACCCACAACTGGTATCACAGTCTCACAGACGGTTTGAGACTGCTACAAATAAAGGGTCTGAAAGAAATAAATACAACATTGTCTCTTGAAATACAAGAAAGAAATAGGAATAATATATAGAAGGAGACGCCAAGGCCTGTGAACACCTGCAGGACTATCTCGGATCGCCTTATGACAAGAATCAACAATCTCACTACGGTCCAAAGTCCACAACACTAGGGTCTGCACAAAATAGCGCGGAGTGTAATATCAGCATAACCGACACCATGTGCTGGTAAGTGTCTAGCCTAACCTCGATGAAGTAGTGACGAGGTTAGGACCATACTACCAAATAAACCTATGTAGTTATATAATATACAGCGGAAAGTAAAGTAGAAATAAATAAATAAATAAATAAAGATGGGAGGGGGAAACATGCTTCGGGGAATAACAAGTTAAAACAGAATATCAAGAGATTTATAAAGGAATCAAAATCCAACCATTAACAATAATAAGGAAACAAAGGCAAATATCACTTAATTTTCACATCTTGTTACAGGCGTGCAACCCGATCCCATTTCCTGAATTCTTTGGCAGGAGTGCCACCCGCTCCCATTTTATTTATCTTGTGGTAGGTGTACCACCCACTCTCATTTCATCATATCTTGTGGTAGGCATATCACCAGCTCCCATTTTATTATATCTTGTGGTAGGCGTACCACCCGCTCCCATTTTATTATATCTTGTGGTAGGCGTACCACCCGCTCCAATCTCATTATATCTTTTGGTAGGCGTACCACCCGCTGCCATTTCATTATATCTTGTGGTAGGCGTACAACCTGCTCCCATTTCGTTATATATCTTGGTAGGCATACCACGTGCTCCCATTTTATTATATCTTGTGGTAAGTGTACCACCCGCTCCTAGTTACAAGCCAACAATGATAACAAGGAATCATGGCAAGGGAACAAGAGAAACATAATAACTTCCCGACAATGGAACAATAATATCAAACAAAAATCCTGGCAAAGGGAACAATGATATCTCAACAATTTCCCAGCAAGGGAACAATAATATCAAATAAACATCCCTTCAAGGAAATGATGATGACATGTGAGGCACAATAAACCACAATGGAGTCGTAAAAATTTATAACACAAGACTCACGGGCATGCTTGACACCGACGTATACATACTCGCACCATGCCTATACGTCGTACTCCACAATTAACACGTAGAAAATAGACACAACTCCTAATGCCTAAAGCTATGGTTAGACCAAACACTTACTTCGATGCCACGAACAAAATTCACGTTTCAATTATAGCTTTACCCCTTGATTCCACCACCAATGCACTCGAATATAGTCACAAGTTATTTAATTACATCAATAACCGCTAAATGAATCAACCCCCAAGCATAAAATTGAGTTTTTCGAAGTTTTACGCAAAAATTCAAAAATCTCCCCCGGGCCCACATGGTCAAAACCCGAGGATCAAACCAAAATCCGCTTACCCATTCCGTCACGAACCCAAATATATAATTTGTTTTTATATCGAACCTCAAATCGAGGTCCAAATATCCAATTTTTGAAAAACCTAGGTTCTATCCAAAATACCCAATTTTCCCATGAAAATCATTGAATTTAGGTTGAAATCATGTTAAAATATGTTAATGATTGAAAAAAACTAGTTAAAAGCTACTTAAAATTAATTTGGAGAAGAGGAAGCCTTTGAAAAATCACTCTAGTGTGTTTATATTTTGAGAGGATATGAAAAATGGGTCAAAATTCATCTAAGTATAAAAGTTGCAAGTATCAGATGTGGAAATTCCAAACAGTAGTTCGCAATTGTGAACCCCGACCTCTGCTTGCTTGGAAATTGCAAAACAAGGCTCGCATTTGCGAACAACATGTCGCATTTTCGAACAACATGTTCCATTTGCAACTTGGGAATTGCGACTACAGCATCGCATTTGCGATCATTGGCCAAAATGGAAACTTCGCATTTGCGAGAGGGAGCTGGCCTGGGCTTTTTTCGCAATTGCGACAAACTCTCGCATTTGTGAGTTGCAGGCCTGCAATGCACAGCTGAAAAACCTGCAACTTTCTATGTTCAAAATGCACCCTATGGCCTATGCAAAACTCACTCGAGCCCTCTGGGCTCCAACCAAATATACACACAACCTCAAAAATATCCCCACCGACTTATTTTTATACTCATATAACCAAAATAACATCAGAAACATTGAATTAAACCTCAACATCAGTGAAATTTATCAAAACATCTATGTACATCAAAATTTGTATTTAAGGTACGAGTCACGTCAAACATATTCTATTTCTTACCAAACTTGACAGAATTATCTTAAATAACACGGACCCTCCGATACCGTCAAATCATGGGTCCGTTTAGCTAAAACATTGATCAATGTCAAATTAACTCATTTTATAACAAAAGTTTATTATTGTTTTCACAGATTTTCACATATAAGTTTTCCAGTTACGCGTCCAAACTGTGCATGTAAATCGAGGTGATGCTAAAAGAGATTTTTTAAAGCATCGAAACATAGGATTCATTTTAAAAATAAGTGATGACCTCTTGGGTCATAACAACATGTTGTATTTATGGATACTGACTCTCGCTTAAGAAATAAAAAACTTCCTGAAGACGAGGAAATTTTCTTAGTTCCAAAATATGTCCATGTAGGTGAGGACATTCAGAATGAGGTTACTAATCCGCAGCATGAGTCCACTGACAGTCACATAGAAAACTAAAAATCATATACATCTCAACAATAAATTCCCATAGAAAAGGAGTCATTCTCAGCTATCCCAGATGAATGAAATAGAGAACCTGGATATCCATATAAATTCATCATTTGTGATCCTCAGGAAGGCATGAAAATAGAAGATCTCAAAAGCGAACGTCAAATATTATCGTCATATCTTAACTTGAACCAAAAAAGTGGATGAGGCTTTTGTGTATACTAGCTGGATAATTGCAATGCAAGTGGAGCTTGATCAATTCAAGAAGAATAAGGTATGGGAACTTATGCCTAAACCCCCTAATGCATCTATTGTTGGAACAAAGTGGGTTTACAGGAACAAGCTAAACTAATCTGGCTAAGTGGTACGAAATAAAACTAGTCTAGTTGCTCAAGGTTACCCGCAACAAAAAGGAATTAACTATGAAGAAATCTTAGCTCATGTTTCCAGGTTGGAATCAATTCGTATTTTATTGGGCTACGCTACTCACAAGTGCTTTAGACTATTTCAGATAGACGTGAAAAGTGCTTTCTTAAACGTATTCATTTTTGAGGAAGTTTTCGTTAACCCCGGGATTTGTAAATGAATCCTTTCTACATTATGTCGACATCCTGTCCAAAGTTCTATATGGGCTATAGAAAGCTCTTAGAGCTTGGTATGGGTTTGATCGAGGTAATATCGAGACTATTCTCTCTATTAAGTGCTCAAACAAAGGTAATTTAGTTATACAAATTTATGTTAACGATATTATCTTTGGAAGTAAAAACCCAGAATTATGCAAGGATATTTCAAACATCATGAAAGGGAACTTATAATGAACATGATGGAGAATTAACATTCTTCCTTGGGCTACAAATTAATAAATCAGAGAAAGAGGTCTTTAATAGACAGACCAAGTACACAAAAGAGCTCACTAAAAAATTTGGCATGTCTAATGCCAAAGCCATAAGGACTCCCATGATCCCATCAACCACCCTTGATGAAGCTAAAAATGGTAAGACTATTGATGAAATAATATATCGAGGTATGATCGGATATCTATTCTCTACTTTATCTTACGGCTAGCGACTAGGTATCATGTTTAGTGTCTGTGAGTGTGCAAGGTATTAGTCAATTCCTAAAGAATCTTAGTTCACTACGCACTGTTTAACGAATCATCAAATATCTGATAGGGTAAGTCGAGTATGGTCTATGGTATGAAAGGTTAAATGTCTTTAATCTCAAAGTTTTTTCAGATGAAGATTATGCAGGTGATAAAATTAATAGGAAAAGCACAACTGGAACGTATCAATCAATTGGAAAATCTCATACCTCTTGGCATTACAAGAAGTAAATTTGTGTTTCCCTATCTACTACTGAATCAGAATACCTAGGTGTAGGAAAATGTTGTGCACAAATTCTATAGATTATTCATCAACTTTTGATCGATGATTTACAAATTAATTTCATTCCAATTATGTGTGACAACACTAGTGCTATTTTTCTTTCAGAAAATTCTATGCATTATTCTAGATCTAAGCACATTGAAATCAAGCATTATTTTATCCATGATCATGTTCCAAAAGGTGATATGTTAGAATCTATTAACATAAAAAATGAGCTTGCAGATATTATTACAAAACCTTTGCTTGAAGAAAGATTTTGTTTCCCTCGTGATACATTTTCTTAAATCTCATTTAATTTCTCTAAGGTTTATTCTTTCAAAAAATTGTTCTATAATTGTTTTTTGAAATTTTTACCTAAAATATTCTTAATTGATTTGATTACTCTATGCATGCATTAATGGTGTGATTGATGGCGGGTCCTTAGAAGGTAACTTTTCAGTTGCCTTTCACGCATCTCTCTAGAATCGATGCAACCCTTCATCATCCTTACTCCTTTTTTCAACTCCCTTTTCATTCATATCACCTAATCACAAAAGAAAAGATCTCTGCGTTTTCTCCCATGGCCAAAATCAAACCCTCACCGGCTTCCTCTATGACTTGAAGAAGCCATTATTTAAACAGAACCCACAAACTGATGTTCCCATGGATGTTGAATCGTCAGAAAGCTCAGACCATCAACAGTTCGAAGATAAGTCTACTGATTCATAGGAAGAAATCCTCATTACTCAAAAGAGGGTTGGAAAATATCCAATGGAATCAAACCCCAAAAAATCATCGTAAAAGAAAGGGAAAATTGAGAATATAGAATTTGGGCTTGAGGACAAGTTGAAATTCTATTATTCCCAAGAAAGAGCCAAATTTATTTCCTACAAAGGGAATTTGATTTCCTATGGATGCACTGTAACTTTAAAATCTATGAAAATATCTCACTATGATGTTATCTCTGTGTTTGAAGCTCATGAACTTCTCGCTCTATTTGTGACTATTGGTAACACTGTCTATGGAGAGCTTGTGAATATATTTTATACTTTTATTTGTGAATGAAAAAGATGACTTCAAATCCATGGTCTTGGGAACTCACATTATTCTTGACCCTTATTAATTTAAAAAGATATTTGCAACTAAGTTTTTTGGGTATAGTTTCTTTGTGTATCATTCTTGTATGATAATTTAAAATGTATCACAACCCAATTTCTTAACCCGGTCGTGATGGCGCCTCTCGTGAAGACAAGGCCAGCCAGACCGTTTCAAACACCACTTATAGCAGTTAATCAGTTGTAACAGATCGAATCTAAATTTATGACATTAATTAATATGAATACCAATACAACCCGACCGGGGTGTCACAAGTCACGAGCATCTAAAGAGTAGAGACACAACTAATACTGGACCAACAATATATAAGTTTAAAAGGCAAAACTTGAATACAAGGATGGAATGCGGTTCCGCGAACACTGGCGGTAACCCTGCTCAATCACTAGAATATGGCCTTTGATCCTGCTAATGACCCGCTATCGGGTGAACAATACCTGCAACTGCACGCAAGGTGCAGGGAGTAAAACGAGTACTTCAAACTCAGTGGTAATAATAGAGAATAATATCTGAGCGATAAGAAAACACGCATGAGCACACTAAAATGCTATAAGAGACAGGACAATCCTTTTTAAGAAAAACAAAATACTGCGGAAAATACCTTTAGAAAATCCCAAGTTTTGTTCAAAAATATCTTTTGAAAATATGCATTTTCAACAATTGCAAAGGTGCTTTCAACAAGTAGGAAATAGTCAGAAATTTGCCCCTCGGGCTCAATATCAACTCGCAATATCCAAGATCAGCCCCTCGGGCTCATCACTCCCTAACATATAACACCAGGGTATCTGGTCAACAAGGCAAGTAACAGTATGTATGCCAATGATATATGAGTGCTAAATGTCGTGCCACGTAGTACAAATCGGAGTAAATGCATGAATGCAATACAATGCATGAATACTGCGAAACGTGCAACCCGATCCATTTGGGTACCCGCGCTCACTGTAGGGGTTCAGACTGCGGAGGGGATCTTACAACCCAAGCGCAATATCAGTATTACGCCGCTATGGCGTGCAACCCGATGCATGCAATGTATATGCACATGTAAACATAACACTCAAGGCCTGAATCCTCCTTACATCATCTTAATGTCCTCACATATGGTCCTCAAGCTCAATCAGTCCAGAATAGTCAAAATCCCCTCGGGCATAAGTAAAATAATAATACTCAGCTCAAATGATAGTTCAAGTATCAGTTAAATTCCAAGTTTTAGTAAAAATATAGTTGAGTTCATGAAACCGTGTAAATCACATGGACTAAGTTCAAATTATATTTCAAATAGTGAGTAATACAATGATGATAGCTCACATAGAGTTCAAGCAATCGACAATAAGCCCCAAGTATGGCAATGAACCCAAGTCATAATGATAACAACAAATCATCTGCAAATATGCGGTGAATACCAATAACCGGGACGGACCATGTTACGATCCTCAACGGTGATCCACCCCACGCTCAGGTCCAGCGTGCAAGTCACCACAATACATCACTAAGATGTGCAAATTCGGGGTTTCAAACCCTCAGGATATCATTCCCAAGTATTACTCACCTCGAACCAGCCTTCACGTGCGTCAAATATAACCAACAATCAGTAAAAATATATCATAATATGCCAATGTGACAACACCCAATCGAAAACAATCCAAATATAACAAAAATCTAAGAAAACCCGAGTACCGGGCCCGCTTCTTGAAAAATTACGAAACTTACATTTCCGGAATCCTCGTCTCACCACGAGTTTATGCATACCAAGACCTCCCAAATCTAAGCTCAAATGAACTATCGAATTCCAAATTTGAAATATCAAAACTCAAGCCCCAACTTTAGCCCCTTTTTAATGAATTCAACCAAGATCCAATGTTAATTCTTCCATAAACTTCAATAATTAGGCGAAGGAACTTACCTTCCTTTGATTCCCTTCGAAACCCTCTTCATTTGCTCCAAAAAGCTCTCAAAATCCTCAACAATGGTGGAAAGATGACTTAAACTCGCGGATGAAAAATATTAACTTAAACCCCTCTGCCCAGCTCGACTTCCTCTTACGTGGTCCACTGGCCGCTGCTGCGACCTCCGCTTTTGCAATAATTTGACCGATTCTGCGGTCAAACTTAGAATCCCATCGATCGCTTCTGTGGTCCTTGACCACTTCCGCGGTTTCCTAACTGCTCCTGCCGGTCCCAACGATTCTCCCTTGGCCGCTTACGCGGTCCTTCAGCCGCGTCCGCGGAACCATTTAGGCGACTCCTCTTCCGCTGATACGAAAAATGGCAGAAGCAGCAATACAAAAACATGCATAAACTCCTACAACCCCCGATCAACCATCCGAAATCACCCCGAGGCCCCCGGGGTCCAAACCAAAAACACAACTATGACCAAATACATCATTCAAACTTGCTTGAGCCATAAGAACACTATCATTAACATCAAAAATCACCAAATTCCTCAAATCCAAGCCTAAGTTTCCTAAGAACTTCCGAAATGCGCATACAATATTAAAACCAACCAAACAACGTCCGGATGACCTGAAAATTTGCAAACATATCCAAAATCACCTAACGAAGCTGCTGCAACTCTCGAAATTCCATTCCTACCCTCGGATCAAAATCTTACATGTCAACCGGAATCCGCCAAAAATTCAAACTTCGCCAATTCAAGCCTAATTCTACACCGGATCTCAAAATTCAATTCCGATCTCTCTCCTAAGTTAAAAATCATCTCCCGAAGCTAACCGAACCCCAGAAATTCACATCCGAGCCCTCTAACCACATAGTTAATTTCCTGTTGACTTTTCCAAAACAAGCTTCCTTCTAAGAGGCCAAGTGCCTTATTTCCAACCGAAACCAATTCAATTACAACCGATCGACTCTAATGCTGATATTGAAACATGAAGCAACACAATAAGGGGGAAACTGAGCAGAGACACAGGAGACGACGGGTCAGGTCATTACATCCTCCCCAACTTAAACAAACGCTCGTCCTCGAGCGTACCAAGAGTTGTACTAGAAGCAACCCAATAGCTGAATGACCATACCAAGCACATACCCGGGGTGATCCCACGTCACCCTAACTCACATAGGTACCGATAACAAAACACAACTGAAATTTCACAATCCATCCGGCCTATAAACTGTAGAACCACACTGCACTTTCCGAAATCTTATACAAGATCAGAACCTCACATCTATACTCAAAATTAACCCAAACTAGCTGTAATAACCCACACGTTCAACCTCAAGTGAATTCATACAATATACCACACATTCCAACACTCGGAACGATTGTCTCTATCCACTACACTTGCCCACAATACTCAATACCAATAGAGAACCTCTTATTTAGCTGAAGTCTTATTACAACTCTTTCATATACGGCCAATGACAACTGAAACACACGATAAAACGAACCCATCTCTCAGACTTCCCATTCATGAGTCCATTCCCTTTCTGTCTTATACTACAACCAATTTCGGAGCCAAACCTCGATATTACCTTTCTAATAAGCTGAAATCAAATATGCTCGTACTCATTAATGACTCCAACGATCATCTCAACTACAATAATCCACTCTGGTGATATGATATCTCAACACCGGCCTAAGCCACAACATGTTCAACACAGGAACCAATAAGACTCACACGAAAGAGATGTAATTCAAATTCCTCCATACGATCACAACACCGAACTGAGATTCCATCTCACATCATAGAAATAGAGTACCTGAATCCTCCTCGAAGGTCATAACCTCACGTGGCCTTGCCACAACATGCGATTCTATCCAAACACTATTACCTATGAAGCACCTCAAGCCACCAGGCTCAATACCATCAGACACACACCAATTGAGGTCTGAACCCAAACAATCCATCACACTCAGGGTGAAGCAAGGCATACAAAGCAACATATAGAAAATTCCACATCACATTGTTGCGGCGCGGAACCCAATCCAGATAACATACCCGTGGCGGCGTGACACTTGATCCACATATATATATATATATATATATATATATATATATATATATATATATATATATATATATATATATATATATATATATATATATCTCACAAAAGGAGATGCACATCGAGCCAAATCTGCTCATTACAATAAACACATCTAGTCTCATGACCGACCGCAGGGAACGCATCCGGAAAGTCCCTCAATATCAGAACTGAATTAATGGTAGAAACCTCTGCACTGACATCCGCCAAGAAGGCCCAATAATCAAAGCAATATTGTCCAACACTTCGTCACTCCTTGGAATTACTCTGCTAGAACGATAATTTGATGCACCTTACCAAGCATCCCGTCGCTTTTTCCGACGTAGCCCATAGCACATTAGTCTAGAAAACATGACTTGGAATAACCAGTCTGCAATCTAATATCATCACCCATATCTAACATACCAAGAAAAGAAATATCCAGTCGGACCTTCAGATTCCAACAACTGCTAGACGATATCGATACACACGACCTATAACCACCGCATGGTCGGATCCCACACTCCGCTGTACGAATACATAACACACATCAGGTATCCATTCATACCACGAAAGATATTCAAAGTTTCCTGCACCATCAACAAACTCAAATATCCGCAGTCGATCCAACAAGAAAATGTCGCAATACTACTGACGTATCGTCATTTTACATCACCTCAGGTTACCACACGAGACTCGCACATAAGACCACACTACCTAAGACCCATAGGCCACTGAATACCCTCTGGAACACTTCCCAGAAGCACCACACTCTAGAATGCTTTACTCCGAAGAACTTCCTGTGAATCTGAATTCATTATCATTACTTCCCAAATATTGATACATAGAATCCCATAATTAACATAACATACCACAAGTCTTGATCTCTCCTGATGAAAACATACTCCTAGCCACATACACAACCTTAGATACCTGATTTTTACATGAAATAATCTAGAACACAATAAAACCAATCTCGAAAGTCATTCACTCTTAAACAACTAAAATTCACCTGCCTTAACGGGCATAACCACTTGTGCCTTATTAGTACTCCGACACCGCAGAACATGTTTTCATACAGATACAACAACCATCTTTCTTCTCTATACATTGAGCATTCTTTATCATCAACAACTCAAAACATCTCAGTATTTCTCACACCTACGAAGCACCATATAACCTTTGTAGAAATTTTCCTTCACACGAGCTATCCTCGGCTCAATTTCTGTAACAAGAACTGATCCGCCATCATACCTCAAAACGGAACCAACATGGCACATAATCATGCAATCAGCTGACCAACAACCACCTCTCCAACTTGGCTCGAAGCCATATATTAAGGCACTCTTAATAACTCATAACACTTTTACTCTAGTAATACCACAATGAGGTCAAACTCAAATCATTTACAAGTTTTTGTGAATACATAGATCATTAAGCACTAACACTCTTTGCAAACCTCACATTCATTTCCGCATCAGCTGAGTCCACTTTCTTAAGAATCCCAACTTTTCAAAATACAACACATACCCTTCAATTACACATGAGATATTTCACACACACATAAGAATCATACCTCTCAAAACCCTCCGCAGGAGATAACCCACATGCTTCACCTCATATCATTGTTCCCACATACCGTCCACTATCATATACGTAATACACAACCATTTAGTCTTTCTGAGTATATACTCATACCGCCACATGGAACGAACTTTTCTTGCCAACTAAGAGATATGAAATATTCTTCACGCGCCCATAACTTGGACTACACATAAAAGCACAACAGGAATCGAACACTTAACAATTCATCAATTATCCACAGACTTCTTCGTCACTACAAAAATCACATAGATACACCCCACGGTACTAACATACTCATCACATAGATATCCAGCTGCCATTCTGGCTAATAAGATCAACACTAAACATATAAGTTCGAAACACTTGCTCACACAATCATCACCTCGGTGCTCAAGCCATAGGCAAGTATCCGGCCTCATGTCCTCCAGACTGGCCCAACATGAACTCACGGAGATTACCTCTCGCCTTTCGATCCGGGAATCACTAGCCATCCAGGCACATATACTATTGAGCACTCACGTGCACATACAGACATGCAGAAGGAATTTCAAGATTTATCTATGAAGTACGCACGATGAGAATTCCAAGAATGGAAAATTTTCCTAAAGGTTCTGCAGCCTCTCGAGGATAAATACAGACGTCTCCCAACCTATCCGCGAGACTCTACTAACCCTGCTCATGACTAGTGAGACCTAGTAACCTAGGCTCTGATACCAACTTGTCACGACCCAATTTCCTAACCCGGTCATGATGGCGCCTCTCGTGAAGACAAGGCCCGCCAGACCGTTTCAAAACACCACTTAAAGTAGTTAATGAGTTATAACAGATCGAATCTATATTTATGACATTAATTAATATGAATACAAATACAGCCCGACCGGGGTGTCACAAGTCACGAGCATCTAAAGAGTAGAGACACTAATACTACTGGACCAACAGTATATAAGTTTACAAGGTAAAATCGGAAAACAAGGATGGAATGCGGTGCCGCGAACGCTGGCGGTCACCATGATCAATCACTAGAATATGGCCTTCGATCCTGCTAATGACCCGCTATCGGGTGAACAATACCTGCAACTGCACGCAAGGTGCAGAGAGTAAAATGAGTACTTCCAACTCAGTGGTAATAAGAGAGAATAATATTTGAGCGATAAGAAAACATGCATGAGCACACCAAACTGCTATAAGAGACATGACAATCCTTTTTAAGAAAAACGAAATACTGTGGAAAATCCCTTTAGAAATTCCCAAGTTCTATTCAAAAATCTCTTTGGAAAATATGCTTTTTCAACAATTGCAAAGGTACTTTCAACAAGTAGGAAATAGACATAAACCTGCCCCTCAGGCTCAATATCAACTCACAATATCCCACATCAGCCCCTCGGCCTCAGCACTCCTTAACATATAACACCAGGGTATCTGGTCAACAAGGCAAGTAACAGTATGTATGTCAATAATATATGAGTGCTAAATGTCATGCCACGTAGTACAAACAGGAGTAAATGCATGAATACAATGCATGAACACTGCAGAGCGTGTAGTCCGATCCATTTGGGTACCCGCGCTCACTGTGGGGGTTTATAATCCGTAGGGGCTCCTACAGCCAAAGCGCAATATCAGTATTACACCGCTGCGGCGTGCAACCCGATCCATGCAATGTATATGCACATGTATACATAAAACTCGAGGCCTGAAGCCTCCTTACATCATCTTCATGTCCTCACATATGGCCCTCAACCTTAATCAGTCCAGAATAGTCAAAAGCCCTTCGTGCATCAGTAAAACAATAATACTCAGCTCCAATGATAGTTCAAATATCAGTTAAAACTCCAAGTTTGAGTAAAAATATAGTTGAGTTCATGAAACAATGTAAATCACATGGACTAAGTTCAAATTATATTTCAAATAGTGAGGAAAACAATGATGATAGCTCACACAGAGTTCAAGCCATCGGCAATAAGCCACAAGTATGGAAACGAGCCCAAGTCATGATGATAACAACAAATCATTTGCAAATACGCGGTGAAAACCAATAACCGGGACGGACCAAGTAACGATCCTCAACGGTGCTCTACCCCATGCTCAGGTCTAGCGTGCAAGTCACCACAATACAACACTAAGATGTGCAAATCTGGGGTTTCAAACCCTCAGGATATCATTCCTAAGTATTACTCACCTCGAACCGGCGATCTCAAGCTCGCGACGCCTTTGCCCCTCAAATCGGCCTCTACGCGCATCAACTCTAATCAACAATCAGTACAAATATATCATAATATGTCAATGGGACAACACCCAATCAAAAATAATCGAAATATAACAAAAATCTCGAAACTAGCAAAACCCGAGCCCCGGGCCTGCTTCTCGAAAAATTATGAAACTTACATTTCCGGAATCCCCATCTCTCCACGAGTTCATACATACTAAGAGCTCCCAAATTCGAGCTCAAATGACCTATCAAATTCCAAATTTGAAATATCAAAACTCAAGCCCTAACTTTAGCCCCTTTTTAATGAATTGAACCAAGATTCCATGTTAGTTCTTCCATAAACTTGAATAATTAGGCCAAGGAACTTACCTTCCTTTGATTCCTTTTGAAACCCTCTTCATTTGCTCCCAAAAGCTTTCAAAATCTTCAACAATGGTGGAAAGATGACTTAAACTCGCAGATCAAAAATGATAACTTAAACCCCTCTGCCTAGCTCGACTTCCGCTTACGCATTCCACTGGCCGCTCTTAAAATCTCCACTTTTGCGACAATTTGACCGCTTCTATGGTCCAACTTAAAATTCCCTCGACCGCTTCTGCGGTCCTTGACCGCTTCCGCGGTTTCTAAACCGCTCCTGCGGTCCCAACCATTCTCCCTTGGCCGCTTATGTGGTCCTTCAGCCACGTACGCAGAACCGCTTAGGCGACTCCTCTTCCGCTGACGTGAAAATAGCAGAAGCAGCAATACAAAAACAAGCATAATTCCAACAACCCCCGATCAACCATCCGAAATCACCCCGAAGCACCCGAGGTCCAAACCAAAAACAGAACTATGACCAAATACCTCATTCAAACTTGCTTGAGCCATAAGTACGAGCATCAGAGATTGGTGGATAATTTTAGAGTATTGAGTTTCCCGAGTATAAGTAGGAGAGGATTACCATGGTTTTCTTTACTGCCCTTCCGATGGCTGGGAAGAAGTTTGATGCAGTTTGTGCATTCAAACATCATTTGTCGATTCAGAATTCCCAAGGTGATCATCATGGACAATGCTGCTAATCTCAACAGTCATTTGATGAAAGAGGTATGCCAACAATTCAAAATCATGCATCGGAACTCCACCTCGTATCGCCCCAAGGCAAATGGAGCTGTTGAGGCTGCCAATAAGAACATAAAGAAGATACTTCGTAAAATGGTTTAAGGTTCTAGGCAGTGGCATGAAAAGCTGTCTTTTGCATTGCTAGGTTATCGTACTACTATTCACACTTCAGTAGGTGCGACTCCTTATCAGCTGGTATATGGAACTGAGGCAGCTATACCTGGCACTACTGTTCGCACTTCAGTAGTTGTTGTTGATAGGCTGACCAAGTTAAAGCATTTTGTTCCGGTTGCCACCACTTATTTGTCTGAGAGAATAGCTGAGATTTATATTAGGGAGATCATTCACCTTCATGGGGTTCATATATCTATCATTTCAGACCGCAGTCCGCTGTTTACCTCGCATTTTCTGGAGTGCGGTTCACTGGAGTTGGGCATCCAGGTTCAGTTGAGTGCAACATTTCATCACTAGACGGACGGTAAATCTAAGAGGACTATTCAGATTCTTGAGGATATGCTTCGAGTCTGCGTTATTGATTTTGGAGGCTCGTGGGACAGGTTTTTGCCGTTAGGAGAGTTTGCCTACAACAGCTACCAGCCCAGTATTCAAATGCTCCGGATGAGGCATTGTATGGTAGGCGGTGTCGATCCCTAGTCAGATGGTTTAAGCCGGGAGAGGCTCGGTTGGTTGGTACAAATCTAGTTCTAGAGGCCTTAGATAAGGTCAAGATCATTCAGGATAGACTTCGGACAGCCCAGTCTAGGCATAACAGTTATGTAAACCGCAAGGTCCGAGATATTGCTTCCATGGTTGGTGAGCGGGTGTTGCTCCTAGAGTCGCCTATGAAGTGGATGATGTGATTCGGGAAAAAGGGAAAGCTTAGTCCTAGGTTTATTGCCCCATTTGAGATTCTTAGTCACGTGGCAGAGGTGGCTTATAGACTTGCCTTGCTGCCTATCTTGTTGGTCGTGCATCCAGTTTTTCTTGTATCCATGCTTTGGAGGAATCACGCCGATCCAGCCCATGTATTAGATTTCAGCATTGTCCAATTGGACAATGATCTGTCACATGAGAGGAGCCGGTGGCCATATTAGACCGGCAGGTTTGATAGTTGAGGTCGAAGAGTTTTTCTTTAGTACGTGTTCGTGAAGAGGTCAGCCTCCTGAGGCATCAACCTGGGAGTCAGAGTCTGATATGCGGAGCCATTATCCTCATCTATTCCCTGACTCAGGTACCTGTTTCTTCCGTTTGAGGACGAACTGTTGTTTTAGAGGTGGAGGATGTGACGACCCAAAGGGTCATCACCGTTATTCTTCCTTTTATCGTGCTTCCAAGGCCTTGAAAACCTTACTTTTAGTTGCCTCGATTTGCATGCCAGTCCGGGCGCGTAGCCGGAAAGCATTTATGTTGAAATATGTAAATTCTGTAAAACATTTGAAGAATTTTGATATTAATATTGTTAAAGTTGACTTCGGTCAACATTTTGGGTAAATGGACTCGAAACCGTGATGTGATGGTCCCGGATGGTCAGTAAAAAAATATGGGACTTGGGCATATTTCCAGAATCGAAATCCGAGGTGCCGAGCCCGACTAAGGAATTTTTGATAGAAATTGTTTTCTGAAATTTGTTATGAAAATTTTAAATAAAAATGAGTTAGAAAATATAGTTATCTTGCCTGTAATATGGTTCCGCCGTCCGGTTCAGGTTTTAAATATGCGTTAAGCGCTTTCTGTGAAATTTGGTCAAAATCGGACGTTGTATGACGTGTTTCAGGCCTAAATATCTAATGTTGGATGTTTATTAGCTTAAAATGGAAAATGATGATTTTGAGGTTTGATTCCTTGATTTTGATGTTATATTAGCAATTTGATCGCTCGAGTAAGTTCATAGGATGTTTTTGAGTTAGTGTGTGTGTTTGGTAGGGAGCCCCGAGGGCTCGGGAGTGATTCAGAGGTGGTTCGAGGTAGTTTTGCACTTAGAATGTTAGAAGATTTTCTGCAATATGAGCACAACCATTTCCTTCATCGCGTTCGCACTATCCCTATCGTGTTCGCGTAACCTTGAGTTATCCCCAATTCGCGTTCGCGTTCTGGACATCGCAATCGGGATGCTTTGTGGCTTCCTCTATCGCGTTCGCATCTCATGAACGTGTTCGCGTAGCAACCTTGGACACCCAGAAAGTTTGCTTTTCGCGTTCGCAGCCCTCCACCGCGAATGCGATTCCCTACCCTGTTTTCCATCGCGAACGCGACCCTCCCCTCGCGAACGCGTAGGGAAAATTTGCCCAATCATTTTATTTTAAAGTTAAAAACAGAATAGTTGCTGGATTAAACCTTTTTTCTCACGAGCTCCCTTCGTCATCATGCCTTAGGACTCCATTGAAGCTCCTCTTCTTCAAGGTCACTTGGGTAAGTAATCTCCCACCTAATTTCTTCATTTTTCTTCATTAATTAGTGAGTTCCTAGCCCTAAAACATAATTCAAAGTAGAAATTGTGGGTTTTGGGTAGAGTTAGGTTTTGGGATTTTGGGTGATTCAATCTCAATTTAGGGTCGAATCTTAAAACAAATTGCATATTTGAACTCTTGGGGTTATGGGTGATTGGTTTTTGGTACGATCCTCGAGTTTGGACCATGTGGGCCGGGGTTGGATTTTGGTACTTTTGGAAGAATGCTAGGAAATTCATTTTCTAGGCTATGGAATTGTGTCTTTGAGCCATTACTGATAATATTGAACTAAATTCTGCTTAGATATCATTGTTTCGAAGTTTGATTCTTGAGGAAAGGCGGTGTTAGAGATTTGATTTCTATTTTCGGACCGAGGAAGTGTTTGATCTAACTTTGGCTTGAGGGAATAGGACTAGGATATTATTTTCTACGTGCTAAGTGTAGAGTACGGTGTATAGTCATGGTGACGGTTATCTATGCACCAAAGTCTAGCATGACTGTGACTAATTGCTTTTAATTCGAATAATATGATACGACTTCTTGTTTGAACTATTTTACATGATATGAACAGTTGAGGGAAAATAGTGATTTGTATATTGGGGCATTGGATCGACCCAGAACTTGTTGATGACTAAGTGTTTAAGCGCGAAAGTACAACGATTATTCCCTTGCCGAGATTTAGGTATATATTGAAATCTCCCTTTCCGGAATCTTTGAGCTGTTAGTTGTATTCCTTGGTCGGGACTCCTTGTATTTGTGGTTACTCCCCTCGTACTTGAGTTGCGGTTGTTGTTTGGGTGAGTTATTGTAGCTAGTTATTGAGGATCGGGTTGCACGCCGCACTGGTATTAATTGTTGAGGATCGGGTTGCACGGCGCAACGATATTAATTGTTAAGGATAGGGTTTCACGCCGCAATGATATTAATTATTGAGGATCGGGCTGCAACGAATATATTTGAGGATCAGGTTGCTCGCCGCAATGGATATATTTGAGGATCGGGTTGCTCGCCGCAATAGATATATTTGAGGATCGGGTTGCGCACTCCAACGGAGTATGGATCAAGTATATTATTTTTGTAAGTAGGGCTTTCCCGTATTTTCCCTTATCAGTTGTTTTTGTACAGCTTTATTTCTTATCCATTGATTTCTATATTTAAACTATCATACCCTATAGCATGCTCCCCTTCCTCTTAGTTGGTTAAATTCGTGTACTTCATGTTATTGCACATATATCGGTACAGGTCATTTGTTGTTGGTCCTGTCTAGCCTCGTCACTACTTCACCAGGGTTAGGCCAGGCGCTTACCAGCACATGGGGTTGGTTGTGCTGATATGACACTCCGTGCATCTTTTTTCACATATCTGGGAGCAGCTGTTAGAACTCAGTAGCAGTATTTGCTCGGCGCCGCCTTCGGTCCAGGGATTTCCGAGGTAGCCCAACTGGCATCCGCAGGCCGGAGTCCCTTCTATATTATTAGTTTGTTTCCCTTGTACCGAGACAGACTCTTCTATGTATTTCTTTCAGGCTCTTGTTTTAGTATTCCATAGCAGTTCATGAGAAGTGACACCAGATACTGGGTAGAAGTGTATTTTGAAACTATTGTATTCCCGCTTTAAGTTATTTAAACATTTAAAAGTCTTCCGCTTTAATTGTTGTTTCATTTTTCTATAGTGGTTTAATTGAAATTATAGAAATGTTGTGATGTTTGGCTTGCCTAGCTCTGATAATAGGCGCCATCACGACTCAAGATGGTAAAAAATTCGGGTCGTGACAGCTAAGTATATATTACATATAAGCTATATTCGATATAGTATTACCAAAGACATTTATACTTAGTGCATAGTATAGCGTAAGTACATATATTATTCATATATAAGCTATATTCGATACAGTATTACCTAATACACTTATACTTACTGCATAGTATGGCGTAAGTATATATATTATAAATATATAAGCTATATTCGATACAGTATTACCTAACATACACTTATACTTAGTGCATAGTATAGCGTAATTATATATATTTTATATAAATAAGCTATATTCGATACAATATTACCTAATACACTTATACTTAATTAGTGCCAAGCATAGCGTAAGCACACACACACACACACACACACACACACACACACACACACACACACACACACATATATATATATATATATATATATATATATATAGGCTATATTCGACCAAAAATGTTCTCTATTGCTTTAAACGACCAACTTTGGTCGCTAATTTTTTAGTTATATTTTATATATTTTTTAAATAAATATATATTTATTAAAATTTTACAACTGGGTCCCACTATAGCGACCATTGTTGGTCGCTATGAACTTATCCTTCAGTTAACGACTAACTTTGGTCGCCTGAGTTAAATTATATATATTTATCTTTTATAATTTTTATTAAGTAATACTAAAATTATTTAAAACATTTATGTGGGACCCACTTTAGCGACCAACATTGGTTGCTTATCTCATATATCTTTGACCAAGAAAGTCGGATTAGTCCAATCAACAATTTGACTAAAAATAGCGACCAACTTTGGTCGCTAAAGCATTTCAAATATATTTTTTATTATTTTCGGAATTTTGGCGATATTAGAGTAAATATTCTATTTTACTTTCGGAACAACACTAATAACAATGTCAATACTGTTTACCTGTAAAATCTTACAATTGAATTTATATTGTAGTTTATAGACATATGAATTGATTTAACCCAAAAAATATGAAGATGTTAAGAACAAAAAGTTTATGAAACGAAATTAAAAGAATATGATTGACTTTATCATTATAAGAGCAAAATGTATCCTTTTTTGTAAAAAGTATTTTATGTCTATAATGGATGCTAATATTCCTATTTATTGCTCTATATAGGGAGAAAAGATCCCCAAATCAAGCTTCTCTTGAATGAGAATAAAATCGCCATTGATAACACTTGGCTATAAATACAAATATTCTCTGTAATGCCTGGCCATTAAATGCTATTCTATGGCAACATTTTGAATCTTTGTTACATGTTGCTGTCACTTCGGGATTCGTTTAGCAATGTGCATGTATACAACCGGTGCCCGCTGTTTGCTAACTCAAGTACCACTCATATTTAGTTCCACGTGTCATTCTATAATTCGTCCAACTATCACTAACCAATTTTACGCCATACAGATAGTCCTCCTACTTGCTGCTGCAACATAGTGTTATCGGAAGTAGATAAAAGTTTCTTTCTTAGCGAGAAAGTTCTTGAATGGGATCTGACACTTGAAATGACGCATGTCGTCTCGCATTTATGACCCATAAATGTGTTGCTCCGTGATTCAACAAATATTTTCGTTAATTTTTGAGGTAATCATAATCACGATTTTTTTTCCTCTATAACTTCTCCACTACTCCTCATTTTTACTCTTTATCTTTTATACCTTGTTCTTTTCTGATTTATCTTAGATCCCTTCTTCAAACTTCAACCTTTTTAGTAAAGAATTTCTTCATAAAGTTTTTATCGTCATGTCTTCGAACACTAATGTCTTCGGGAGTTCTGGCCTTCTCTTCGGTAGAGATCCAAACAAGAACAGAACCGAAGAGGTTGATGTCAAATTTGAACCTCCAATTGTAAACACCATCATACCACTTCACCTTAGTATAACATATAATCTTCAAGAACAAAAATCACATGTTAATTCGAGAAGTGACAAATTTTGGCATGTTCATAGATACCTTTCTTCCATTCGTCCTCCTAGTATCCTCGTTGGTGTAGGAGGTATGTAATTGGGATAACATTTAAATCTTCCCTCCCAGTGAGGTAGTTACCTAGTCCATGCTAGGGTTCATGTATGTTTATACATACTCTTTAACTTTGGGCCCTTTCACCATGGAATTGGGTGAAGGAATTTACCTAATAATCTTAGAGTCTTACCATCAATACTAGTTCTATTTGGCACAATTAAGCTCATCCATATGGCATATGATGGCCTACCTCCACCAATTATGCTCTAAGACCATGGAAACCCTAATTATCCCATATATGATAAATCTCTACTACCTAAAGATCTTCCACGATGGTGTGCTAAACCTTAGAAAGTGTAGTCATTATGCCCTTCTTACCAGTGTTGACAATGACAACGATCGTAGATGAATGGAATGGCTCATAGTCATTGCTACTAGGGACATCATCCCAACCATATCACCAAATTTATTCGAATCATGGAATCTTTTCCGTAAGTCTTTGGGTATCTGTTTCTTTCATCGTAGAAAGAAAACTTCTTTCTTTTCCTAACTTGTAATCTCTTCCCTTCCATGTACTCATTGAGAACCACCACGGAATCACGGTCTACCCACTAGGTTCGAAAAATTCTGGATATTACTACTCTGGAATCCCTACGGTAGAATGAAATGACTCCCGAATATGGATGGAAAGCTAAGAGCCACGGTAAGCAAAAATACTTATTTCTTTCAATATAAACTGAGATAACAACTTAGAAATAATTTGTTAATTACCTTTTCGCTCACAAAGGACATTCGCAGAGTTCCATCGTATGCCCCGACATCGAGGATGTCGATGACATGTAGAAAGTCGAACGGGTAGTGCATATTGCCCTTAACCTTAGTATGACTCATCGATCTACTTGCACCACAGGCGAAGGTGCCTTTTCCCGGAGTCCCAAGTCCAAAAATAAGAAATCAAAGAGGAAAAGTACCCCTTTGGTTGAGACTGAGTTGAAGAGAGTAAATGAAATACCAATCAGACTGGCAACAGTGGTCCTTGATGATGAAGAGAGGATAATGATGAAGAAGCTCCCCTCCAAAGAAGAAAAAGATCTTCATCCAGTCAATCAGATACTCAGCCAGTTCCAACTCCACCACCAGAAGAAGTTCAGGGACTCTGGGCGGAAATGGACTTGGTTGAAAATACTGATTCCTGCTTTTCGATTCCCGTCGATGCCTCTAGTCAAACGAGTTCGGTCCCTGAAATTCCTCCACCACCATCTTCTAATCCAATAAAAATGTTTTCTCCAACTACCTCTTCTCCACCGGCCCCGGCTGAATAAGTAGGAAATGCTTATTCTTCACGGTCGCCTGACCCCTAAAATTTGGGAATACCCTACTCGTCACCTACTCAAGATCCTCATGGAAAATGAAGTGCCATTATTTTAATTTCGAAGGGTTCCCTATAATTTCGAAGCTGGTGGAGTTTGCCAATTATCTGAAGTCGCAGGCCTCAGAGAAAGATTAGATAAAGATGGACTCTCTTTCTGCAGAGTGTCTGATAAATAACAACATGCATTTCTCTATGGAGTTATCAATATAATTTCCTTCTATCTCCATTCAATTTGTGTTTTATATTAGTAACCTTGCCACTAATCTTTCTCAGGCCAACCTTCTCGCTTCTAAGGGCATGCAAGTGCTGATTTTGGACAACCAATATATTACTTCAGAACGAGATCAACTTTTGGTTGAAGGGAATTAGCTTGTCGAGTGCCTCCTGATACTGGAGGGAGGAATTTCTCAAATGGGAGTGAGTTGAACTTCATGATACTATGATTAACACTACCGAGTGTGAATCTACCTTCATAGAACAAGCTAATAATTTGGAGGCTAGCTTGGGCTCCAAAGCCGAGGAGGCAAATATTGCCAAGGAGAGGAGAGAAAAAATGGAAGAAAGTCTCAAAAGAGTCATGGAGAAGAATCGACTTCATTCAACCCCCAACATTGAGCAAGAATACAAAATTACCACAATAAAACCAGAAAATAAAAAGCTCCGATCCAAGATTGATTAAATCCAAGAAAAACTCCAACACCAAAAAGATTCCCTCATCTTCGAGAATATATACACCATATATCATACGAAGAGAAAGACCTTGGAGGAGGACAAAGAAGGTATTGGCAACATTGATGACGGTATTGCCAACGCCCAGGAACTGGAGACAACTGCTCGTGATAACATTCCTGCTCGGCCCATTGCATACGACTCTTCAAATACTAACTTTGCGTATTCGGGGACCATGAAGAAACCGAAGAAGATGAAGGCCTTGAATAGGAAGCGGAACAGTAATCTCCCACTAGAGAAAATGAAGACTACTCCCTTCTTTCAGATCTTGGCAGCAAAAACTTAATTTTTTTTACTTTTTGTAATTAAGCCGAAGCTTGTTACTAAGTCGGGTATTTTAAATTATAAAGAAAAATTTTGCTTAAGTATTGTGCAGAAGACATTCCTTTTCATTTAATTAACAAAGCTTAAGGAATCTTTTAGCATCTGACAACTTTTGACGGGTAAAAACACTTCCGAAATTTACACTTTACTGTGTGAGTTTAATATGAGAGAGAGAGACCATATGTTATGGTGCTCTTGAAGGGTATGTTTCCTGTTCATTTGTGCATAAGGATTTGATGTTTTTGTTAACTTTAAAAAAATAAATAAATTAGCTTACCATTTGGACAAGAGATAAGATAAAAGTAAAAAGATTTTGATTTAAATCCTTCATCTATAAAAGTACATTTGCTTAAGTAATAAAGTTTCCAATGCATACAGCTAACTTTTACAACTTATTTATATAGCGCTGATCATGCAGTCCCCGGTTCTGATAAGACATTGGTCCTGGTTCTAACCGTCCTCCAACTTCGTAATACTTTTACTGCCTTGTCATGTATCATTCTTCCCTAATGTTTGGATGCTAAGTATGAGAATTTGAACATTAGAAGTCTTTCATTTGTCGATGACACTTCCTTCATAGTAAACTTTGCACTATTGTCCCATAGTAAACAGCTTGTGGATCGATAAATAATAAGTTTTCGAGGTCGATGGAAACGATGAGAGTCTTGGGAGACGAACTATGCTATCAAGTCAAAGATTATTTAACGATTTTGTTCATTTCCATAAGAGTTGATCCATACAAAGTTGTCTATACTCGTACTAAAATGAAGGTAATAGAGCTTTTAGTTACTGCTTTAGCAGCTTGCTCATGATCCTTCCTTTGTAGTATGGTTTACATCACTTCCTTGTTAAAAACTTTGCCAGCAAAAATTCAACTGGGACAAAAACTGGTCGAAGGGAAAAAGAGTGCAGCACATACGTTTAGTATCAACTAGGACACACAGCAGTAGTACCTTTTGAGATGAATCACGTTCCAATTGCGTGGAAATTTAACTCCATCTTGATTTTCCAATTGGTATGAATCTTTACCGGTTATGGATGAAACCTGACAAGGTACTTCCCATGTTGTTCCTAGATTTTTGGCATTAACTTCCCGAGTACTTTGAGTAACCTTCCTTAGAACTGAATCTCCAACTTTGAAAATATCGGAGCTTTGCCCTATGATCTTAATACCTTCTCATTATTTTCTTTTGTGCCACTATCCTCACATATGTCAGATCCTGGTGCTCTTTAACAAAATTTAGCTTGCCCAACATCACTTCATTGTTTGTTTCTTCATTTTCTTGGGAGAACCTTAAAGTTGGTTCCTGCACTTCTATCGGAATCAAAGCCTCCGAACCATACACAAGTGAAAATGGTGTCTCTCCTGTTCTTGACTTTACTATGGTCTGACATGCCCATAAAACACCTGGTAGCTCAACCTTCCACTTGTCGTTGGCATCTTCTACTTCTTTTAATGGTGTCGTATAATTACCACGTTAGTTAACTCCGCATGCCCATTAACACTTGGGTGGTATGCTATTGACGTAATTAGTTTGATCTTCAATCCTTCCAAAAACATTGTGATTTTGGTAACTACGAACTGTGGTCCGTTATCATAAGCAATCTCTTTGGTATTCTAAATCAGCAGAGTATGTGGTTCCTTATAAAGTTAACCACTTCTTGTTCTCTGATCATTTGGGAAGCACCTACTTCAACTCATTTAGTAAGATAATCAGTTAAAATAAAATAAGATCTTACATTACCAGAACATTGTGGTAAGGGAATGACTATGTCCATTCCCATTTCATGAATGGCCAAGGTGACACCACTAAATACAAAAGTTTCGCCGGATGATGCACTAATTGTGCATGGCATTGACATATGACACGTCTTTTTACGAATGTATTTGCATCCTGCTCCATCCTGGGCTAATAGTAGCTAACTCTGACTAACTTGAGAACCAACCAACCTGCACCGGAGTGGTTACCGTAGACTCCTTCATGGACTTCCCTCATCACGTAGCCTTCAAGGCCCCTAAACATTGAGCCAATGGTCTTTGGAATGACTTCATGAATAACTTTCCAGCAATGCGACAGTAACGAGCTGTCTTGGTCCATAGTGCTCAGGATTTTTTGGGTCTTCGGGAAATTTACTGTGTCTTAGATATAAAGTGAACTCATTCCTCTAATACAAGAATCAGATCCTTTCATTTCCATGGATGAACCCAAATTAGTCAATGCATCCGCCTCCACATTTTCCTCCCTTGGAATTTTTGGGCAAAACTTTAGGAAATTCATTCTTATGCATTCAAATTGATTTAATTGGCATTTGTTGATACATTCAAGTAATTTGTGTCTAGATTCGAGCAGTTTTTTGGTGAATTTAAGGAGTAAAGCTACACTAGAGGCTTGATTGGAGTTTGGAGCTTTCGAGGTAAGTGTTTGATCTAACTTTGATTTGAGGGAATAGGAATAGAGTCTTGCTAATTGTTATTTGTCAAGTGCGGTGTATAGGCATGTTTACGAGTATCTATGCACTAGTGTCAAGCATGACCGTGGGTCCTTACTTATTCTTATTCTTATATGGTTGTGATTCTTCCATGTTGAATTGATGATCTTTATTTAATGTGAAGAGTATGAGAAGTAATTATGAATTGTAAACCCATAGAAGTATTGGCTCGAACGATAAAAGAATTAATGAGTAGCAAAAGAAAGAAATAGAAAGAGATATGATTAATCCCTTGCCGGGATGTTTTACGTATAGTGATTATCTCCCGTGCCGGGATGTGAAGATTAATGTTGTTGCTCCCTTGCCGGGAGGTTTTATTGGTATAGTTGATTTACTCCTTTGCCGGGACTTTTGTGGTAATGTTATATTTCCTTGCCGGGATTTCTTTACTGGTTATTCTTCTCTTGCTCCGTATTCGTGACTGTTGTTTAGATGAGAAGGTATGATATTAGTGGGTCTGGTTGCACGCCACAACAGTGTCAAATGACACAGATCGGGTTGCTCGTCACAACAAGGATAAATAATATCCACACGGATTGGGTTGCTCGCCGCAACTAGGATAAATAATATACACACGGATCGGGTTGCTCGCCGTAACAAAGATAATAATATTCACAATGATCGGGTTGCTCGTCGCAATAAGGATAAATTATATCCACATGGACCGGGTTGCTCGCCGCAATAGAGATAAACGATACGGGTCGGGTTGCAGGACGCAACACTAATATTTGAGGATCGCTTTGTATGGAGAAATAGTAGTTGTCTCAAGTGTGTTTTGTTTGGATTATTTGCTGCTTGATTTGCTGTAAATTATTGGATGCTTCATCATTATTGTGGTTTCTCTTAATTGTAACTGTTGTTTTCCCCTAACATGTTTCCCCTTCCTGTTATTGGCTATTTTTTCCTGTATTAGTTTCCGTTGTATGTATATATATTTGAACTGCACAGGTTTATATGGAGTCTGGCTAGGCTTGTCACTACCTCACCGGGGTTAGGCCAGACACTTACCAGCACATGGGGTCGGTCGTGCTGATATTACACTTCTCTGCTCTTTTGCACAGATCAAGGCTTTGGTTAGCAGCGGCAGCAGTAGATCGGGAGCAGGCCTTCAGTCCAGAGAGAGATTCCAAGGCAGCCTAGCAGGCGTTCGTGGGCCTGGCGTCTCCCTTGTGTTTTTTTAACTTATTCTTCCCATGTAGTTAGGGATAGGCATTTTATCATTTCTATCTAAACCTTGTATTTAGTAAGCGCTTTAGAAGTTCGTATGTATTGTGACACTAGTCTTGGGTAGAGGATTCGTTGAACTTCAACATTTCTTTCAGTAAATTATATTTTATACTTCCACTTTATTGTTAAATGTTTTATTGTTGTTAATATTATCGATGATCGCTATAGAGGTATTTGATAATTGGCTTGCCTAGCTTCCATAATTAGGCGCCATCACGACACCCAATGGTGGAAAATCCGGGTCGTGACAAGTTGGTATCAGAGCACTTGCAGTGCGTTTCTATTTCTCAAACATTGATTGAACTTCTACTTTATTCTTTCACAGATGAAAAGAACACGCGCTTCTTCATCTTCCACTCAGCAGTCCGAGTTCCAGCAGGAGTCCCAGAGACGGAGCCTCAAGTTGAGTTTGAGCAGGACATTCCAGCCTCAGCAGTTTCAGTGGGCCCAATTTAGGTGCTAGAGGGGTTCATAGCCATCTCAGTTCTTCAGGATGCTTTGGCAAGATTGGTAGGCTTTGTGGAGAGCGTCATTCAAGAGGGTTTACTTCTAAGAGTTCAGCTAGTAGTGTCAGGTAAGCAGGGTGCAATGGCTCAGGGCGGGAATGAGACCACTTTTAAGGAGGCGGCCAATGTGGTCCGTGGAGTCGAGGTGGTACTGCCATAGGGAGGCGGTCATAGGCCGGATAACAGGCCCCGTCATGCAGGCAGGTTCAATAGTACCCCGTCTAGAGGTAGAGGTACCTATGCTAGAGGCCATCCTTTCGGGCCCTTTCAATCAGTTCCCTGTGTCACTCATGGTACTTCAAGTGTTCATTCAGGTCGACTAGGTCGGCCTAAGCTTCCTTAGCTGCAGCGTTCGTTTAAATTTTATGAGTGTGGTGATTATAGTCACAACAGGATGGTTTTCCAGAGGTTGAGGGGTGCTCAGCCACCATATACGAGGTTTTTCCATGCTTGTGGTGATCCGAGGAATATTATCAGATTTTTCCCTAAGACTTCGAGCAGCTCTAACTATCATAGTTCTCATACCTAGATTCGGGGACTAGAGGTTCCTCAGCCTGCCCATCCAGTCAGAGGTTTTGGCAGAGGTCATAGAGGTGGAGGTTGAGGTCATAGAAGTGGAGTGCTGGCCGCTAGAGGTAAAAGCCAGCCAACAGCCAGGCCAGAGGCCGAGTCTTCAAATGCAGACATTACAGGTACTATTCTTATTTGTGATAGAGATTCCTCAGTGCTATTTTACCATGGGTCTACGTATTCGTATGGGTCTTCCTATTTTGCACCATACTTGGTCATGCTTAGTGATGCTCTGAGTGTTCCTATTTATGTATCTACACCGGTGGGTGATTCTATAGTGGTCGACCGAGTTTATCGTTCTATGTGGTAGTGTTTGAGGTCTTGAGACCCGTGATGATTTATTGCTCTTAGAGATGGTGAGTTTTGACATTATAAAGGGATGGTTGGTTGTCGCCATATCAGGCTATCTTGGATTTTCACACCAAGACCATGATCTTGGCTTTCCAAATTTCCTTGACTAAAGTGGAGAGGGACCCTAGATCATGCCACCACCAGTGTTATTTCATATGATAAGGCTCGACAGATGGTCGAGAAGGTGTGTTTAGCTTATTTGGTTTAGGTTCGCGACTCCAGCGCAATGGTCCATTCTATTGATTCCTTTCCTATTGTTCAGGAGTTTCCTGAGGTTTTCCCTTCAGACCTACTGTGTATGCCACCTGACAGAGATATTGATTACTGTATTGATCCGGCCCTTAGAACGCAGCCCATTTCCATTCCGTCGTATCACATGGCCCCAGCAGAGTTGAAAGAATTAAATGATCAGTTGTAGGATTTGGTTGAGAAAGGTTTCATTAGACCTAGTGTATTTCCTTGGGGTGTGCTGCTATTGTTTGTGAAGGAAAAGGATGGTTTAATGAGGGCGTGCATTGTTTACCGGTAGTTGAACAAGGTGACGAATAAGAACAAGTATCCACTTCCAAGGATTGGGAATTTGTTCGACCAGATTCAGGGTGTAAAGGTATTTTCTGAGATGGAATTGGGATCTGGCTACCATCAGATGAGGATTTGGAAGCCTGGTGTCCCTAAGACAGTATTCCGCGTGAGGTATGGGTATTATGAGTTCCTGGTCATGTCATTTGGGTTGACCAAGGCCCCCGCAATATTTATGGAGTTGATAAATCGAGTATTTAGGCCTTATTTTGACTTATTCATGATTGTTTTCATTGATGATATTTTCATATACTCCTGTAGTCGGGAGGAGTACGAGCAACACCTCATAGTGGTTCTTCAGACTTTGAAGGATAATCAGTTATATGCCAAGTTTTCGAAGGGAAATTTCTAGTTGAGTTCGGTTGCATTTTCGGGTCATGTGGTTTCAGTAGAGGGTATTCAGGTGGACCAGAATAAGATTGAGGCAGTCAAGAATTGGCCTCGACCAACATCAGCTATAGAGATTCGGGGTTTCTTTGGGTTAACGGGTTACTACCGTCGGTTTGTAGAGAAGTTTTTATCTATTGCAGCCCCGATGACCAGATTGGTCCCAGAAGGGTGCCCAGTTCAGATGGTCGGATGAGTGTGAGGCGAGCTTTCAGAGGCTCTAGTCAGCTCTGACCACGGCATCGATATTGGTTTTGCTGACAGGTTCAAGGCCTCACACAATCTATTGTGATGTTTCCCGTATTGGTCTTGGAGCAGTACTAATGCAAGATGGAAAAGTCGTTGCCTACGCTTTGAGGCAGTTGAAGATGCACGAGAAGAATTATCTAGTTCATGATCAAGAGTTGGCAACCATTGTTCATGCTTTGAAGATTTGGAGGCATTATCTATATGGTGTGATGTGTAAGGTGTACACTGATCACAAGAGTCTTCAATACTTGTTCATGCAAAAGGAGTTGAACTTGAGGTAGAGGAGGTGGTTGAGGTTGTTCAAAGACTATGATGTTACTACCTTGTAAAACCCAGAAAAGGCCAATGTGGTGGCAACACATTGAGTAGGAAGTCAACCACCATGGGTAGTTTTGCTTATATTCCTGTCAGCCATAGACCACTTGCTTTTGATGTTCAGGCCTTGGCCTATCGATTTGTAAGGTTGGATGTTTCTGAGCTTCGAAGGGTGTTAGCTTGCACGGTTGCTCGTTAGTCATTGTTGGAGTGTTCCGTCAGTGGCAGTTTGATGATCCCTATTTATGTGTCTTGAGAGACACTGTGCAACATGGAGGTGCCAAGAAGGTGACCTTAGGTAGTGATGGTGTTTTAAGATTGCAAGAGCGCGTTTGTGTGCCCAATGTTGATAGGATTCAAGAGTTTATCTTAGAGGAGGCCCATAGTTCTCGGTATTCTATTCATCCGGGCGCCGCGAAGATGTATCGGGATCTGAGGCAACACTACCAGTGGCGTAGAATAAAGAAAGATATATTTGCATATGCGGCTCGATGTTTGAACTATCCGCAAGTCAAGTATGAACATCAAAGCCCAAGTGGTTTAATTCAGATAAATGAGCTTCCTAACTGGAAGTGGGAGACGATTACTATGGATTTTTTTACTGGACTTCAGAAGACCAGGGAGAAGATTGATGCGATTTGGGTCATTGTTGATAGGCTGACTAAGTCAACGCATTTTATTCTTGTTGCAGCCACTTATTCATTAAAGAGGTTAGCTAAGCTCTACATCTGAGAGATTGTTCGCCTTCATGGAGTGCCGGTATCTTTCATTTCGAACTGGGGTACATAGTTTACCTCGCGCTTCTGGAGAGCAGTCCAGTAAGAGTTTGGCACCCAGGTTCAGTTGAGCACATCGTTCCATCCTCAGACGGACATACAGTCCGAGCGGATGATTCAGATATTGGAGGATATGCTCCGAGCCTGTGTCATTGATTTTGGAGGCTCATGGGACCAATTTTTTCCTTTAGCAGAGTTTGCCTACGAGTCCAGCATTTTGATGGCTCCATATAAGGCGTTGTATGGTAGGCGATGCCAGTCTCCAGTTGGATGGTTTGAGCCAGGAGAGGCTCGGTTATTGGGTACAGATCTATTTTAGGAGGCCTTGGATAAGGTCAAGATCATTCAGGACAGAATTCGAATAGCTCAGTCTAGGTAGAACAATTATGTAGATCGCAGGGTTCCAGATGTGGATTTCATGATTGGCGAGCGAGTATTGCTCGGAGTGTCGCCTATAAAGAGCGTGACGTGATTTGGAAATAAGGGCAGGCATATCCCTAGGTTCATTGGTCAATTTTAGATTCTCGATCATGTTTGGGAGGTGGCTTATAAACTTGCCTTGCCACCTAGCTTGTCAGTCGTGCATCCGGTTTTTCATGTATCCATGCTTCGGAGGTATCACGGTGATCCAGCCCACGTGTTAGATTTTAGCATTGTCCAATTGGACAAGGATCTGTGCTATGAAGAGGAGCCAGTGGCTATTTTAGACCGGCAGGTTCGACAGTTAAGGTCAAAGAGTTTTCCTTCGGTGCGAGTTC
This sequence comes from Nicotiana benthamiana, assembly GCA_034376525.1. Taxonomy (NCBI): domain Eukaryota; kingdom Viridiplantae; phylum Streptophyta; class Magnoliopsida; order Solanales; family Solanaceae; genus Nicotiana; species Nicotiana benthamiana. Next base: position 55,269,776 of record CM067340.1, on the reverse strand, counting down.
AGTGGAGAGGTCAGCCTCCTAAGGCATCGACCTGGGAGTCTGAGTCTGAAATGCGGAGTCGTATCCTTATCTATTTCCCGACTCAGGTACTTCTTTCTTTTGTCTATTTGAGGAAGGACGGTTGTTTTAGAGGTGGAGAATATGACAACCTAAAAGGGTTCATCACTTGTTTTTCTCTATTTTTTGTATTTTCGATGCCTTGTAAACACTATTTAGCTTCGATTTGCGTGCGTATTCCATGTGACTAGCCGGAAGGTTTATGTTTGAAATTATGTGAAACTTGATAAATTGTAGCTTTAAAATGGATAAAGTTGACTTCAGTCAATATTTTGTGTAAACGAACCCAGACCCGTGTTGTGACGGTCCCGAAGGGGTCTATATGAAAATATGGGACTCAGGCGTACTTACAGAATTGAAATTCGAGTTCCCAAGCCGGAGCATTTAATGTTTGAAAGAAATTATTTTTTTGAAAATGATATGAAAATTAAAAAATAAAATGAGTTAGAAAATATTGGTATCGGGCCTGTATTTTGTTTTCGGCACCCGGTATAGGTCTTAAATAAAGTTTAAGCGCTTTCTGTGAAATTGGACGCAATGAGACGTTGGTTGACATGTTTCCAACCTAAGTATTCAAAGTTAGCACATTAAGAAGGTTGAAATGAAAATGATGATTTTGAGGCTTGATTCATTGATTTTGATGTTCTTTTGGCGATTTGATCGCACGAGTAAGTCCGTAGGATGTTTTTGAGGTTATGTGCATGTTTTGATTAGAGCCTTGAAGGCTCGGGTGAGATTTAAATAGGCCACGGGTTGCAGTTTTTAACTTTGAAAAAAAATGATGCAGGTCAGGTCTAGTATTTTTGCATTTGGGAAAGATTTCTCTTAAATTCAGGACTCGCAATTGCGAATCCTCTGTCGCAAGTGCGAGAAGAGGAAATCTCTACTTGGGTCACAAATGCGACAACTTGTTCGCAAATGTGAGGGCTGGCCAGTCACAAATGCGACATTTTGCTTCGCAAATACGAAGTCTACTCGGAGGCTTGATGTTTGCAAATGCGAACTATTCTTCGCAATTCCGAACAAGGCAGGGTCGGGGTTCGTAATTGCGAACCCAGTTTCGCAATTCCCATACTTGAGGCTCTGTTATTTCATACTTAGACGAATTTTAAACTCATTTCTTCATTCTTCTAAAATACAAACTGCATAGGCGATTTTCCAAGAAATCCATCTTCTCTACACCATTTGTAAGTCAACTTTTACTTAATTTCTTCAATCTATAACTCATTAAACATGTTTTCATCTTAAAATCAAGGATTTTCATGGGTGAAATTGGGGGTTTTGGGGTAGAACCTAGGTTTTCTTAAAATTGGAGATTCGGACTTGAATTCGAGGTCTGATTTCAAAACAAATCATATATATGAAATCGTGGGGGAATGGGTAACCGGGTTTAGGTTCGAACCTTGGGTTTTGACCACGTGGTTCCATAGAAGTTTTGGGAATATTTGGGAAAAACTTTGGAAATTATTTCTTATGCATTCAAATTGATTTATCTAGAATTTGTTGATACATTAAAGTAATTTGTGGCTAGATTCGAGTGGTTTTGTGGTGATTTCGTGGGGTAAAGCTACATTACAGGCTTGAGTTGAGTTTGGAGATTTCAAAGTAAGTGTTTGATCTAGCTTTGGTTTGAGGGAATATGAGTAGAGTCTTAATTGCTAATTGCTACTTATCAAGTGCGGTGTATAGGCATGGTAAGGAGTATATATACACTGGTGTCATGCCTGACCGTGGGTCCTTACTTGTACTTAGTTTGATATGGTTGTGACTTTTCCATGCTCAATTGATGATCTATATTTAACGTGAGGAGTATGAGAAATAAGTATGAATTGTAAACCCTTAGGAGTGATGGCTCGAACGATAAAAGAACTAATGAGTAGAAAATGAAAGAAATAGAAAGCGATGTGATTAATCCCTTGCCAGGAGTTTTTGCGTATTTTGATTATCTCCCTTGCCAGGATGTGAAGGTTAATGTTATTGTTCCCTTGCCGGGAGGTTTTAATGGTGTTGTTGATTTACTCCTTTGCCTAGATTTTTGTAGTGATGTTATGTTCTCTTGCCGGGATTTCTTTAAGGGTTAATCTTCTCTTGCTCCGTATTCATGACTATTGTTTGGATGAAAAGTTATGATATTAGTGGGTGGAGTTGCACGCGACAATAGTGTCAAGTGACATGGATTGGGTTGCTCTCCGCAACAAGGATAAATAATATCCACACGAATTGGGTTGCTCGCCGCAACAAGGATAAATAATATCCACACGGATCGAGTTGCTTGCCACAAAAAGGATAAATAATATCCACACGGATAAGGTTGCTCGCCGCAACAAGGATACATAATATCCACATGGACTGGGTTGCTCGCTGCAACAGAGACAAACAATACGGGTCGGATTGCACGCTGCAACAGTTATTGTCTCAAGTGTGTTTGTTTGGAATATTTGCTGCTAGATTTGCTGTAAATTCTTGGTTACTTCATCATTATTGTGGTTTCTCTTAATTGTAACTGTTGTTTCCCCTAACATGTTTTCCCTTCCCGTTATTGGCTGTTACTTCCTGTATTATTTTTCGATGTATGTATATATCTATTTGAACTACACAGGTTTATCTGGTGTCTGGTCCTAGCCTCATCACTACCTCGCCGGGGTTAGGCCAGACACTTACGGGGTTAGGCCAGACACTTACCAGCACATAGGGTTGGTTGTGCTGGTGCTATACTTCTGTACTCTTTTGCACATATCCAGGCTTTGGTCAGTAGTGGCAGCAGTAGATCGGGAGCAGGACTTCAGTTTAGAGAGAGATTCCAAAGTATCCTAGCAGGAGTTCGCGAGCCTGGTTTCTCCCTTGTCTTGTTTTAACTTATTCTTCCAATGTAGTTCGAGATAGACATTTTATCATATCTTTCCATACCTTGTATTTAGTAAAATCTTAGAAGTCGTGAGTATTCTGACACCAGTCTTGGGTAGAGGACTCGTTGAACTTTCGCATTTCTTTCAATAGATTATTTGAGACTTCCGCTTTATTGTAAAATATTTTATTGTTCTTAATATTATCGATGTTCCCTGCAGAGGTAATTGATAATTGGCTTGCCTAGCTCCTATTAGTAGGCACCATCACAACTCCCGATGGTAGGAAATCCGGGTAATGACATCAATATTACTAAGAATCACAACGATATAATTACCATAGGTTATATAACTTCAACCATATTATTCAATGGACTTATATGGTTGCTATAGGCTGATATATACGAAATTAATATAAACGGCTATTATATAAACGATCGATATTGCTAAGAATCACAACGATATATTTATCATAGGTTACATGACTACAACCATATTAGTGAATGGACTTATATGGTTGCAATAGGCTGATATGCATAAAATTTATATAAACGGCTATTTTATGAAAGGCTGATATTACTAAGAATCACAACAACATAATTAGCATAGGTTATATGACTACAAGATTATTAGTAAATGGACTTATATGGTTGCAATAGGCCGATATATATGAAATTAATATAAACAACTATTATATTAACGGTCGATATTACTAAGAATCACAACAATATATTTAGCATTGATTATATGGCTATAAGCATATTAGTGAATAGACTTATATGGTTGCTATAGACCGAAATATATAAAATTAATATAAACAACTATTATATAAACGGTCGATATCACTAAAAATTATAATGAAATAATTAGCATAGGTTATATGACTACAACCATATTATTGAATGGACGTATGTGGGTGCCATAGGCTGATATGTATGAAATTAATATAAAGGACAATTATATAGACAATCGATATTATTAAGAATCATAACGATATAATTAGTATAGGTTATATGACTACAAATGTGACGACCCGACCAGTCGTCTCACGAGTTACCGTCCCATTTTCTTTATTTATGCTTCTTATTGCTTTTTCTATCGGTTCTATATGTGATCCGGTTAGTTGGATCGGGTTTCGGAAAGGATTTGGTAAGGTTTGAGACACTTAATCGCTTTTCAGGAAGCTTAAGTAGGAAAAGTCAACCGGATGTTGACTTATGCATTAGAGGGCTTGAATGTGAGTTCTGATGGTTTGGATAGGTTCGGTAGGTTATTTGGGACATAGAAGAGTAATCAGAATGAATTTTGGAGGTCTGGAATAGATTTAGGCTTGAATTGGTGAAGTTCGTATTTTAGCGATTTTCAGTTGATAGGTGAGATTTTGATATAGGGGTCAAAATGAAATTCTGAGAATTGCAGTAGCTCCAGTGTGTCATTTAGGATATGTGTGCAAAATATTAGGTCATTCGGACATGGTTTTGTTGGGTTTTTTATCAAAAGAAGAATTCGGAAGATTTTGGAAACATAGGCTTGAATCCAATGTGTTTCGGTCGATTTGATATTTTTTGACATATTTTGAAGATTGATATAAGTTTGAATAAGGTAATGGGGTTTGTTTGTGCTTTTGGTTGAGGTTCCGGGGCCTCGGGATGATATTAGATGGTTGACGGAGAGTTTGGAGTTTTAGTGAAGCTGCAGATTTTCTGCTTATGTTGTTTTCGCACCAATGGATTGGGGACCGCATGTGCAATATCACATATACGAGGAAAAAGGCCGCAAAAGTGGAAAGTTCCTGGGAAGTATGGAGCCGCAGAAGCGGTTGAGGAGTCGCACCTGTGCGCAATGCATCGCAGATGCGGTTTTGGGTGCCTTAAGTGAAAACCGCAGAAGCAGTTCAAGGATCGCAAATGCGGTACCGCAGAAGTGGGATTTTTGCTGCAGATGCAAAGTCCCTAGCCCTGAAGGTATAAATTGTCTCCTTCAGTATTTTTGAGCTATTCCACCATTGCTAAGTCGGCTTATGGAGCTTTTTGGATGATTTGAAGAAGGGTTTCAAGAGAGCTTCATTGAGGTAAGGATTTTGGACATAAAACTAGTTCCTATGGTATTATTTCAAGGATTAGAGCTATAATTAATGGAATTTAAGGGTTAAAATTGGAGAAACTAGGGCATGAAACTAAGACCTAATCTTGAGGATTTGAGGGGCCATTTATTGTCGAATTTTAGTGCTTTTTATATGTATGAACTCGTGGGGAGATGGGGAATCTCTTAATGTGAATTTTATCGAATTCTCAGATGTGGGCTAGGGTTGGTTTCGGTAATTTCAGAATTTGTGATGTTAATTGATTATTCTTTCTTGGGATTCATTCCCTTAGCATATTCTAACGTCGTGATTTAGATTTTGGATAGATTCGACGCGAGTTGAAGCCGATTTGAGGGGCAAAGGTATCGCGGGTTAGAGTTCGCATTGAATTGAGGTGTTAATGATTGTAAATGATGTCCTAAGGGTATGAAATCCAAAATTGTACATCATTGTGCTATATTGAGGTGACACACACGTTAGATGACGAGCATGGGGTCGTGCACTATTGGGGATTGTGACTTAGTCTGTCCCGAATGACTATTTTACCACATATTTCACTGAAAACTATTTTCTATCATCATGTTTGGGCTGAACACCATACTTGGGCCTCGTGCCAACTATTTTAACCTTTCCGGGATTTATATTGATATTTTCCTCACTGTTTTGACTTTAAACTTGAACTCGGTCATGCTATATTCTACTGTTTTCATAGCTCAACCATGTTTACTCTGCTTTATATCTTGCAATGATATTTTAAATGATATTTTTGGTTGAGCATCCTGTTTTACTATTGCCCAGGTGGCTTTTTAGAGTCTGACTGTGTAAGGACGAGGGCCTATATTGTGAGGAAACACCTGATTATGATTATGAGGCCGAGTGCCTGAGATTTGTACGCCCCGAAGTGGCTTGTTGATATGAGGCCGAGAGCCTAGTGATGATGCCATAAGATGGATTGATATTACACTTGAGCCATAAGGGGCCCCTCCATGAGTCTGCACACCCCCGGTGATCCCGAGTACCCATTGTGATGTAAGAGAGAACCCGATGGGCTGGTATTGTTTCTAAGATATTGCCCGAGGGGAGGAATTTTTGATACTACGCATGAGGGGCGATCCTTTATGTGTTTATTTCTCCCAATTGCTTATCATTTACTTGCTTATATGTTAAAAAGGTATTTTATGAAGTTTAAATTGAACTCGGTGATTTTATACATCTTTACTGCTTCACTATTTTTTTAACTAGATTTTTACTGCGTCCTTATAGCCTGCAATGTGCCTTACGTGATTTCTTACTTCTCAATCTTTATTTATGATTATTGATCACTGAGTTGGAGTACTCACTTTACTCCCTGCACCCCATGTGCATATTCAGGCGTATTTGACCCTATTGAGAACTCCTAGCAGATTTCAGAGTTCAAGAGGTAGCTGCTTGGCATCCGCAGTCCCGTGCTTCTCCCCCTTTATCTCATTTCCTTCTCTTTCAGTTATTATGTAATAGCTTTGTAGAAATTTCAAACTTGTAGTGTATTGATAGATGCTCATGACTAGTAACACCCCTGTACCGAGTTGTGTTGGGTTTGTATTATGGTTCACTACTTACATTTGGATTTTTATCATGTGTAAGAATTAACGCTTATTTTCTTAATTGCTTAAAAACGAATTGGAAATATGCTGACTGGCCTTGCATTCACGAGAGGCGCCATCATGACCGGGTTTGGGTTTAGGGTCGTGACAAGTTGGTATCAGAGCCTAGGTTACGTAGGTCTCATGAACTATGAGTAGGTATAGTAGTGTCTCACGGATCGTTATGGAGACGTCTGTATTTATCCTAGAAAGGTTGCAAAACCTTTAGGAAAAACTTCATATTCTTGGAATTCTCTTCGTGCGAACTTGTTAATCGCAGTACTAAACTTCTATTATATTATTCTCTCATAGATGGTGGGAACACGCGCTACCGGTCAGGATGGACGACCACTAATGCCACCATCTGTGGCCACTAGAGGCCAAGGACGCAGTAGGGGCAGATGTGGAGCCCGCACATCAGTTAGGGCAGCACCTACAGATCCACCAGCCGTCCCAATTCAAGACCATATCCCAGTTTTGGATGCTCCAACAGCACCAGCTGAGGCATCGATTGTGCATATTGTGATTCCGGGTATTCAAGAGGCCTTGGTTTAGATTCTATCGATTTGCACTGGCCTAGCGCAGGCTGTATTAGTTTCTACAGCCGCAGCTACTTCTCAGGCCGGGGGAGACAGTAAGACTCGAACCGCTCGCACACCTGAGTAAGTCGTGCTGGGACTTTAGACACCAGGCCACATCCAGCCCAGTCGGTTACAGCTGCTCAGAACTGTGTAGTTCCTGCCATGCCAAAAGATGAGCAGCGTAGGTTGGAGAGGTTTGGTAGACTTCAGCCTCCACCCTTCAGTGGTGTAGAGGGCGAGGATGCCTAGTGTTTTTAGATAAATGTCAAAGGATACTTTGTAAAGCGGGTATTCTGGAGACCTGTGGGTTTGCTTTTACTACATATCAGTTTTCTGGAGGTGCCTTCACTTGGTGGGAGGCTTTTGATAGGCATAGGCCTGCTGGTGCAGCACCTCTTACCTAGCAGCAATTCTCCATTTTCTTTCTGGAGAGGTATGTGTTGTTGTCCCATAGAGGAGTTGTGTAGGCAGTTTGAGTGGTAGCGTCAGGGAGAGATGACTATGACGCAATATGAGATGAGGTTCTCCGAGTTCGCTCATCATGCTATTTGGTTTGTTTCGACAGATAGAGAGAGGATTATGAGGTTTGTTGATGGCCTCACTTATCAGCTTCGCATTCTTATGATAAGGGAGATGGTGACTGGTGGGACTTTTGAGGAGGTCGTATGCATTGCTCGTGAGATTCCTGTTCGTTGCCAAGAGCGAGACGAGAGGGAGGCCTAGAGGCCTCGAGGATCATGTAGTTATAATGGTGCTCCGTGGAGAGGTTAATTTCAGCATGGCAAAGGCCTTCCATTCAGGCATGCTCAGCAAGCTCACCCAGGTTATCATGGGGCGTCATCATCGGGTCATGCTTTCCACAGTTCTCATTAGGGCAAGTCATCACTTAGTGCCTTCCACCTCAGAGTTGATCTCGTGCTCTATCAGTTTAGGGCTCTTCTATGCCAGCTGCATCTACTTGTCAATTCGGTGCGAGAGGTTCCCTTTAGTCCCCTTTTCCAGCACCTGCGAGTTGTTATGAATGTGGAGAGATAGGTCATATGTGGAGGCAATGTCCTTGTCATCTTGCGGGTTCATCTTAATAGAGGGGTTAGTTATCAGCTTCAGCGCCAATTACTTCACAACCACCACCACCTAGCTAGGGCTGGAGGTCAGTCAACTAGGGGTCGCCCTAGAGGGGGAGGTCGATTAGGTGGTGGTCAAGCCCATTTCTATACACTTCCAGCTAGACCTGATGCTATCATTACAGGTATTGTTTAAGTCTGCCATAATATGCTTGTGTATTAATTGATCCCGGTTCCACCTTTTCTTGTGTCTCATCATACTTTGCTTGTTATTTACGTACGCCATATGAGTCTCTTGCTTCACCTATTCATGTATCTACCCCGGTTGGCGATATTTTTGTTGTAGACCGGGTGTACCGGTCGTGTGTGGTGACTAGTGGGGGTCTGGAGACCCTAGTGGATACTTTATTATTGTATATGATGGAGTTTGATGTTATTTTAGGCATGGATTGGCGATCTCCATGTCATACTATTCTGGAATGTCATGCCAAGACAATCACATCGGCTATTCCGGGTGTGCCACAGATTGAGTGGCGAGGCTTAACAGAATAAGTTCCTAGTAGTCATTATTAAAGGCCTAGCGTATGGTTGATAAGGTTATCTTTCAAATCTAGCCTTTGTGAGGGATGTCGGTGCAGAGACTCCCAGTATTGATTCTATTCCAATTTTGAGGGACTTTCCCAATGTGTTTCCTGTAGATCTGTTGGGAATGCCACCGCACAGGGACATTGATTTTGGTACTGACCTGGTGCCGGGCACTCATCCTATTTTTATTTCGTTGTATCGTACAACACCAGCGAAGTTGAAGGATCAGCTTCAGGAACTCTTCGCTAAGGGGTTCATTTGGCCTAGTGTGTCACCTTGAGGTGCGTTGGTTCTATTTTTTAAGAAGAAGGATGGCGCTATGATAATGTGTATTGGTTATAGGCAACTGAACAAGGTAACAGTTAAGAACAAGTATCCTTTGCCTCTCATTGATGATGTATTCGACCAGCTTCAAGCACCGGGAGTTTTCTCCAAGAATGTCTCCCTGCAGGTTATCTCCAGTTGAAGATCAGGGACTCGAATATTCTTAAAACATCTTTTGGGGCCCGATATGGTCATTATGAGTTCTTGGTGATGTCTTTTGTGCTGACCAATGCCCCAACAGCGTTCATGCATTTGATAAATAGCATGTTCCGGCCTTATCTTGACTCATTTGTTATAGTCTACAGTAATGATATTTTGGTGTATTAACGTAGTCTGGAGAAGCACGCGAAGCATTTGAGAGTTGTGATGCAGAGATTGTTAGAGGAGAAACTATATGCAAAATTCTCCACGTATGAGTTTTGGCTTAGTTTAGTGGCATTAATGGGGCACTTGGTGTCTAGCGATGGTATTCGGGTTGATCCGAAGAAGATAGAGGCGGTTCAGAGTTGGCCCAGATCGTCCTCAACCATAAAGATTTGCAAATTTCTTGGTTTGGCGGGTTATTATTGCCGGTTTTTTTAGAGATTCTCATCTATCGCATTGCCTTTGACCAAGTTGACTTAGAATGGTCCTTCATTTGTATGGTAGGATAAGTGTAAGGAGAGCTTTCAGAATCTCAAGACAGGCTTGACCATAGCTTTAGTGTTAGCTTTTCCATCACCTTCAGGTTCATTTACTGTGTATTGTGATGCTCCGAGAGTTGGTATTGGTTGTGCATTGATGCAGGAGGGTAGAGTTATTGCTTATGCTTCTCATCAGTTGAAGCCCCATGAAAAGAACTACCTTGTTCTTGATTTGGAGTTTGCTGCCATTGTGCACGTGTTGAAGATTTGGAATCATTAATTGTATGGTCTATCTTGTGAGGTGTTTACCGATCATCGTAGTCTCCAACACTTGCTCAAGAAGAAGGATCTTAATTTGAGGCAGCGAAGGTGGCTAGAGTTGCTAAAGGATTATGATATCACTATATTGTACCGTCAAAGAAAGGCCAATATGGTGACCGATGCCTTTAGCCGAAAGAGGTGAGTATAGGGAGTTTTGCATATATTCCAGTTAATGAAAGACCTCTTGCAGTTGATGTTTAGGCCTTGGAAAATTCGTTCATGGTGTTAGATATTTCGGAGCCTAGTCAGGTACTGGTTTGTGTGATCTCTCGGTCTTCCTTATATGATCGCAACAGACAGTGCCAATATGATGATCCGTATTTGCTTGTCTTTAAGGATAGATTTCATCATGATGATGAGAGAGATGTGACTATTGGTGATGATGGGGTGTAGGATGCAGGGCCGATTCTTTGTGCCCAATGTAGATGTGCTTCGAGATAATTCAGTATTTGAGGTAGCATTAATGGTAGAGGATAATGAAGAAATATTGTGGGATTTGTAACTCGGTATCTCAATTATCAGCAGGTAAAATATGAGCATCAGAGACTGGGTGGCTTGCTTCAGCAGATGGATATTCCAGAGTGGAAGTGGGAGAGGATCACAATGGAATTTTTAGTTGGACTCCCACAGACTTTGAAGAAGTTCGATGCTATTTGGGTGATTGCGGATCATTTGACCAAGTCTGTGTACTTTATTCCTATGTGTACTACCTATTCTTCAGAGTGGTTAGCAGAGATCTATATTCAGAAGATTGTTCTATGTTCGGAAGATTGTTCATTTGCATGGTGTCCCAGCGAGAGTTGGGTACTCATGTTAAGTTGAGCACATCTTTTCACCCTTAGACGGACGGGCAGTCCGAGCGCACTATTCAGATATTGAAGTACATGTTGCATGCTTGTGTCATTGATTTCAGATGTTTATGGGATCAGTTTTTACCGCTTGCAGAGATTACTTATAACAATATCTACCAATCGAGTATTCAGATGGCTCCATATGAGGCTTTGTATGGGAGGCAATGTAGATCTCCAGTTGGTTGGTTTGAGCCGGGTGAGGCTAGGCTATTGCGGACTGACTTGGTGCAGGATGCTTTAGAAAAGGTGAAGGCAATTCAGGAGAAGCTTTGTACATTGCAGTCAAGGCAAAAGAGTTATGCTGACAGGAAGGTTCGAGAGGTGTCATGCATGGTTGGTGAGAAGGTTCTGCTGAAGGTTTCTCCCATGAATGGTGTTATGAGATTTGGTAAGAAAGGTATATTGAGTCCTCGATTGATTGGGCCTCTGAGGTGTTTCAAAGGATTTGGGAGGTGGCTTATGAGCTTGCTTTGACACCTAGATTGTCGAGTATGCATCTGGTATTTCATGTTTCTATACTCCGAAAGAATATTGGGGATCCGTCTCATGTTCAGGATTTCAGTACGATTCATTTAGATGATAATTTGACCTATGTTATGGAGCTAGTAGCTATTTTGGGTCGTCAGGTTCGAAAGTTGAGGTCAAAGGATATAGCTTCAAAGAAAGTGCATCGAAGAGGTCAGCCCGGGGAGAAGACTACCTGGGAGACCGAGGGGGAGATGCGGAGCAGATATCCTAACCTGTTTAAGGCTTCAGGTACATTTCTTGACTAGTTCTAAGACAAGCATTTGTTTCGGGGGAGGGGGGATGTGACGACCTGGCCACTCGTCTCATGAGTTGCTGCCTTTTTTTCCCCATTTCTTCTTCTTATTGCTTTTTCTATCAATTATATATGTAATCGGGTTAGTTGGCTGGGGTTCAGAAAGGATTTGTTAAGGTTTGAGATATTTAGTCTCTTTTGAGGAACTTGAAGTTGAAAAACTCAATCAGATGTTGACTTATGTGTTAGAGGGCTTGGATGCATATTTTGATGGTTTGGATAGCTTCAAGAGGTAATTTAGGACTTAGAAGAGTGATCAGAATCAGTTTTAGAGGTCAAGAGTAGAATTAGGCTTGAATTGGCGAAGTTGGTATTTTGGCGATTTCCAGTTGATAGGTGAGATTTTGATACATGGGTCAGAATAGAATACCGAGAGTTGCAGTAGTTCCGTCGTTGTTTCATTTGGGATGTGTGTGAAACATTTCAGGTTATTCGGACGTGGTTCGGTTGGGTTTTTGATCTAAAGCGGAGTTTGAAAGATTTTAGAAACTTAGGCTTGAAGCCGATGTGTTTCGATTGATTCGATGTTGTTCGAGGTGTTTTGAAGAATGGTATAAGTATGAATAAGGTTATAGGGTATATTTGTGCTATTGGTTGATGTCCCGGGGGCCTCGGGGTGATTTCGGATGGTTGATAGAGAGTTTGGAGTTTTAGTGAAGCTGTAGATTTTTTGCTTCTGTTGTTTCCACACTTGCGGTTGGGGACTGCAAGTGCGATGACCCACATGTGAGGAAGAGGGTCGCGGAAGTGGAAAGTGCCTGGGAAAGCTGGAGCCATAGAAGCAGTTTAGGAGGCGCATGTCACGACCAGATTTCCATACCCGATCATGATAAGGCCTCTCGTGAAGATAAGGCCAGCCAACTAACCCAAATACTCTCTTTAGCCATTTTTAAACATAAATGAATAGAAAGTACAACTTAATGGCATTAAAAACTATTAATTACAACCCAACACAACCCGACCGGAGTGTCACAACTCACGACCACCAAAATAATACTTAATACCACTACAGGGCCAATAATATATATATATATATATATATATATATATATATATATATATATATATATATATATATATATATATATATATCTGGAGTTCAAAAGATGAAGTCCGGTGCCGAGATCGTTGGCGGTCACCTTGCTCAGCTACAATACTATTACCTTCAATCTGCTAATAACCCGCTACCGGATAAACAATGCCTACAACTGCACATGAGGTGCAGGGAATAAAGTACTCCAACCCACTAAGTAATAAGAGTAAATAATAACTGAACAGTAAGAAAACACGTAAAGCACTCCATCATGCTATACAGGGCAGTGCAAATCCTTAATAAAAACAGTAAAACCGTGAAAATGCTTTAGCAAATATGTAGCTCCGTTTAAAAACCACTTTTGAAAATTCTTTTTTCCCAACAGTCAAGCAAATGAATGCATAATCAGATAGTGCAAGTCCGCACATAAGTTAGCCCCTCGAGCATAACACTCCATTAACAAACAACACCAGGGTATCTGGTAACAGTGCAAGAAATAGCATGGATGCTAATGAGATGAGAGTTCTCAATGTCATGCCACGTAGTACAAACAGGAACCAATACATCAATACAATGTAATGCACATGACCACTGTAGCCCGCAGCCCGAACCATTTGGGTACCCGTGCTCATTGTGGGATTCAAACTCCGGATGGGCTCCTACACCCCAAGCACAATATCACTATCACAACGCTGCGGCGTGCATCCCGATCCATGCACAGTCCAGAAGTCACTATAACATTGTTGCGGTGCTTAGCGCGATCCATGCACAGTCCAGAAATGCACATAAACCACTTGGGCAATATTATAATAACAGTTCTCAACTCAAAACATTAGTAAAATATTGTTTAAGTTTTTAAATCTTAGAAATATGGCTCAGTTTGCAAAACAGTATTTAAAACATTGGACCGAGATCAAATAATACGCAGAGTAATGCCAAAACAATGATATCAATCCCTGAATGATTCAAATAATTGGCATGACGCCCAAAACATAGCAATCAGCCAAAATAATGATGATAATAAGTCGTTTCAGCCAAATACGTGGTAAAAATCAACATCCGGGACGGACCAAGTATCAATCCCAAACGGTGATCTACACAATCTCATACCCGACGTGCAAGTCACCTCGATACAGCACTATGATGTATAAATCCTGGGTTTCTAACCCTCACGATATCATTTACAAGTATTACTCACCTCGAACCGATGAAATATCAAGCCCGCGACGCCTTTGCCCCTCAAATCGGCCTCCACGCTCGTCGAATCTAACAAAAATCATTGCGAATTTATCACAATATGCAAAGGGAACGAAACCCAATCGAAAACAATCGAGAAATAGCAAAACCCTCTTTGTCCTTTAGCCCTTGAAATCCTCTTCAAAAATTGCCCAAAACCCTCTTTGTCCGAAGTGGAAATGTTATGCCCTTTCAAAAAAAAATTCGCGAAGATTAAGTTAAAAGCTTCTGTCCAGGCCTTTTCGCTTCTGCAGCACCAAAACCGCTTCTGCGGTTACCGCTTTTGCGGCAATTATTCTGCTTCTGGGGAAGTCACTTATAGGCCATGACCGCTTTTGCAATCCATATAACGCACCAGCGGAACAGCCTTTGCGGTCCCCACATGCACTTCTGCGGAGCCAGCCATGGACTGCCCTTCCCCTTTTGCGACCTCCCCGTCACATCTACGGAACCGCCATGCGGTCCCTTTTTCGCAGATGCAGAAATGACAGAACCAGTAAATTCCAAAACATGCAACAAACTCCAAACTCTCCGTCTAACCATGCGAACTCACCCCGAGGCCCCCGGGACCTCAACAAACATCACAGACATGATCTATTACTTTATTCAAACTTGCTCGAATAATCAAATCACTATCGTTAACATGAATAATCGTCAAATTTCACCAAATCAAAGCCTAAGTTTATCAAATTCTTCTGAAACTCACATTTGATCAAAAACCAGACATAACAACCTCCAATTCAACAGAAAGTTTGCACACACATCACAAATCACCTAACGAAGCTACTGCAACTCTCTAAATTCCATTCCGACCCTGGTTCAAAATGTCATCTATCTACCGGATATCGCCAAAATGGTAACTTTTCCAATTCAAGCCTAATTCTACACAGAACCTCCAAAATTACTTCTGATTGCGCTCCTAAGCCTCAAATCATCCCCCAAAGCTAACTGAATCACCACTAATCACATCTGAAACTTCTAACTCGTAAGTCAACGTCCAATTGACTTTTCCAAAATAAACCTTCCTTAAAGAGACTAAGCGTCTCATTTTCCACCAAAATCAATCCAAATCAATTCTAACACATCAAACACTGATAATGAAACATGATGAAGCATAATATGAGGAAAACACAGCGGTAACTCATGACATAACGGGTTGGGTCGTTACATCCTCCCCAACTTAAACAAATGCTCGTCCTCGATCTACCCAGAGTTGTACCAGAAGCAACCCAATAGCTGAATGACCTTACCAAGCACATACCCGGGGTGATATCTCGTCACCCAATCTCGCATATGCCCGATAACACAACTTAGCTGAAATTTCATAGTCCATCTAAAGCACAAACTGTAAGACCGCATTGCACTTTCCGAAATCATACACATGATCAGAACCTCGCATCAATACTCAAAATAAGCCCGAACCAGCTGTAATAACCCATACCTACAACCTCGGGTGCAATCATATGATATACTACATAACCCAAACACTAAAAAGATAATTTCTATTCACAACATCTGCCCAAAACACCCAAATTACCGGTGGAAAAATCTCTTATCAACCAAGGTCATATTCCAACAGTTTGATATACTGCCATTGATAAATGAAACAGGCAATAAACTGTAACAATTTCTCAGATCAACCATTCATGAAGTCACTTCCTTTTTGACTACTACCACAACAGATTTTTGAGCCGAACCTCGATATTAACCTTCCAACAAGCTGAAACCAAATCCGATTGTATTCATTAATGACCCCCAACGATCACTTCGGTTCCAACACACCACTCTGATGATATGACACCTTAAACCAACCTAAGCCACAACTTGTGTAATACACGCACCAATAAGAGATTGTCTGAACATACTCAAATCATGAAAATAACTCAAACGAAAGAGTTGTACCTTAAGCTCATCAATACCATTAGAGCACAAGGCTGAGACGCCGCCTCACATCATAGAAATAGAACACCTGAAAATACCCCAACAGGTCATAACTCCACGTAGCCTCGTAACAATGCGCGATCCTATCCAAACATTGTTACACATCAAGTACCTCCAGTTGCCATGCTCCAAATCAACAGCCACGCACAATATTTGTTGTCTGAAACGAAAGCAATGAATTACATTCGTGGTGAACAAATAACATAAGGCTCGCAACCCGATAAGCCATTACCAATACTCCATTTACCGAGCAACACTCAATTACTCTTCCCGCTCGACTTTCAGCATGAATCATCAGTAGACCTGCACTACATGTACCCATATCCAACCAATCATGACGTCTCCAAATACCGAAAAGCAACTCATAGCTCTCCTTATATCAATAGCAAGCTCAATGACGATCAAATCAACATATCCCCATCAACGCAATTCGGGGCCAACCAAGCTAACAAAAGCCAAGTACATAGCCACATCGGTCATCCTACGAACTCAATATCAAGAAGCCTGAAGCTCCTCCTACTACACTATAACTCCTACCGGAGCCGTACGGTATGCTGCCCGACACCAAATCAATACCGAAATCCACAATCTCGCCCGTTGACATGCCCGACCACAAGGAATGAATCCGAAAAAAATGTCCCTCAACACCGGAACTGAATCAATGGTAGAAACCTCTACATTAACATCCGTCGCGAAGGCCCAATTAAGGAAAGCAATCCTTCTCAACCGTCCGCTGGTCTTTGGAATATATCCACTCTGCAAGAACATAATCAAATGCACCCGCCACTTGATCCGTGGCATTTCCGACATAGCCCGAAGCACAACAGTCTAGAATAACCCCGCACTAAGACAACCGGTCTGAAATTCAACATCAAATCAAAAATCAGACATATTAGCAAATAAAGATCCACTCTAGCCTCCAAGTCCTAATTGCCGTTAAATGGTGCCGAATACACACGATCCACAACCACGACATAAACTATATCAGAGAACTCCCAGTCTCCAACTCCATATAACACACAAATCACTATACTTGATCCTGCATTCTGCCGTATGAATACCTATCACACACAATGTACCCATTCATTCTATGAAAAATATTCTAATGTTTCCATGTGCCATCGACAAACTCAAACATCAACAGTCGATCCAACAAAAAAATGCTGAAATCCCACCAAAATATTAACAGTTTACATCACCTTCCCCTTTTACTGAACATATACCCCCGTCAAATACTAGAATAGTAATACCATTTTCCATAATCATCTAAGGTCGATTCTTAAATCACTTGCAGCTGCCCGTGCTGCTTAAGAATTTAATGACTTCCCATTCTGAACTGAACGGAAACCTTATACATGCAAATCCCAATCCTCCACAACATATCGTGTATACCATACCACACTAGGAATACATGAGAATTCCATCTAGAAGAAAAACTACATATCCCATGCTTCGCGTGCCCACAGATAATATATACGTCTCCATACCACAATAAAACTCATCAAAAACTCTCTCCCCAATTTTATTTCACAAGTTAAACTTCCAGGACTAAATCCTTCTACCTGAACCAAGCTAAGAAAATTTCTAGAACTCAAGAGCTTTTCTTGAAAGTATCGATTCGAACTCATTGCCTCGAACACACACAAAGATTTAGTCATATCCTTACCATACCGAATTGGTCCACTAACAAACTACTTCATTTATCTAGGTTTCCTTCTGATTCATTTTCAACTTGATATTCCATCTTACTGTAGCACCACAGTTCCTTAACTCAAGCTCACTACACGAGACCCAAGCACAAGACCACACTGTCTAAGACCCATAAGCCACTGAATACTCTCTCTAATATTTCCAGGAATACCACATTCCAAAATAACCTACTAGGAAGAACTTCCCGTGAATCCAACTCTGTTACCTCTATTTTCCTGATACTGATGCATAGAATCCCATAATTAATATAAAAATTCCAAAAGCCTTGATATCTTCCAATGAAAACACCATCTTGGTCACAAACACAACCTTAAAACACATAAGTGCTACATGTAGAATCTAGAACATAATAAATCCATTATCAAAAGACATCCTCTCTTATACACACTGCGAAATACCTGTCTTGAACAATTGACCAGTTGTGCCTTATTAGCACTCTGGCACCGCAGGTCATGATCTTATTCCGATACAACCAAAAAACTTCCTTCTCTTTACACTAAACATTCTTTATCAACAACAACTCAAGATATCCTATTATTTTCTCACATCTATGAAGCATCATATAACCCTTGTCATAATTTTGCTTCACTCGTGCCACCCTCGGCTCAATTTCTTCAACCAGAACTGATCTGCCAGCATGCCCCAAAACGGAATCACATAACACATAACTGTGTAGTCAGCTAATCAACAGCAACCTCCCTAACGTGGCTCAAAGCTATATATCAGGACGCACTCAACATCTCATAACACTTTTACTTTAATGATACCACCATGCCATAGTGAGATTAAACTCAATTCGTCAACAAAACTGTGAAAACACAGATCATTTAGTACTATAATCCCCTGCAAATCTCGCATTCATCCCCACATCAGTTGAGTCCACCCTCTAGAGTGACCCAAATTTATCAAATTTCAAGACGTACTCTTCAATCACACATGAGATCTTCTAATAATATCCATAAGAATCGTACCACCTAAGAACACTCTGCATGAGATAACACACCTGCTCT
This sequence comes from Nicotiana benthamiana, assembly GCA_034376525.1. Taxonomy (NCBI): domain Eukaryota; kingdom Viridiplantae; phylum Streptophyta; class Magnoliopsida; order Solanales; family Solanaceae; genus Nicotiana; species Nicotiana benthamiana. The sequence goes on along the minus strand of CM067340.1, from coordinate 55,251,072 downwards.
GCCTCAATTTAGTACTTCAGCACACCTTTCCACCATTATATACGTTACATAGTCATTAGTGTTCCTCTGTTTGAACTCATACCGCCGTATGCAATGCACTTCACTTCCCAACAAGAGACACGAAAAATGTTATTCACGCTCCCACAATTCGGGCTACCCATCAAACCACAATATAAGCTGAATCACTTAACCATTCATCCATTATCCTGCAAACGTGTTTGTCACCACCAAGTCATATATGTATATTGCTCAATACTAACATACTCATCACATGAATACCAAACCGCCATTCCAGCTAATAGGGGAAATACCGAACATATAAGTTCAAGACACGTGCTCACACAATCAGCACCTTGGTGCTCAAGCCATAGGCAAAGATCTGGCCTCAAGTCCTCCAGACTTGCCCAACATACTCACGAAGATCACATCTCGCCCCTTGATCAAGGAATCGCAAGCCACAAAGACACACGTAATAATGAGCGCTCGCGTGCGCACAAAGACGTGTGGAAGGAATTTCAAGGGTTACATCTCAAACTGAATCAAGTACGCACGATAAGAATTCCAAGAAAATTAATTTATTCCTAAAGGTTATGCATCTTCTCAAGGATAAATACAGACATATCTGTACCGATCCAGGAGACTCTACTAAACCTACTCATGACTCGTGAGACCTACTAACCTAGGCTCTGATACCAACTTGTCACGTCCCAATTTCCATACCCGATTGTGATGGCGCCTCTCGTGAAGACAAGACCAGCCAACTAACTAAAATACTCTCTTTAACCATTTTTAAACGTAAACGAGTAGAAAGTACAGCTTAATGGCATTAAAAACTATTAGTTACAACTCAACACAACCCGATCGGGGTGTCACGAGTCACGAGCACCTAAAGAAAATTGAACACCACTACAGGGCCAATAATATATATATATATATATATATATATATATATATATATATATATATATATATATATATATATATATACAAAATAAAATCTAGAGTTTAAAAGATGAAGTCTGGTGCCGCAAACTCTGGCAGTCACATTGCTCAACTGCAATAGTATTACCTTGAATTTGCTAATAACCCGTTACTGGGTGAACAATGCGTGCAAATGAACGCGAGGTACAGGAAGTAAAGTGAGTACTCCAACCCAGTGAGTAATAAGAGTAAATAATAACTGAACGGTAAGAAAATACGTAAAGGACTCCATCATGCTATATAGAGGAGTGCAAGTCCTTGAGAAAAATAGTAAAATCGTGAAACTAATTTAGCAAATATCTAGCTCAATTTAAAAACCTTTTTTGAAAATATCCTTTTTCCCAACAGTCAAGTAAATGAATGCATAATCAGATAGTGCAAGTCGGCACATAAATCATCCACTCGGGCTTAACACACCATTAACAAACAACACCATGATATATGGTAACAGTGTAATAAATAGCATGGATGCCAATGAGATGATAGTGTTGAATGTCATGCCACGTAGTACAAATAGGAACCAATACATGAATGCAATGCAATGCACATGAGTGCTGCGGCACGTAGCCCGATCCATTTGGGTATGCACGCTCACTGTGGGGGTTCAGACTCTGGAGGGGCTCATACAGCCCAAGTGCAATATCAATATCACACCGCTGCGGTGCGCATCCCGATCCATGCACAGTCCAGAAATGCACATAAGTCTCTAGGGCAATATTAAAATAATTGTTTTCATCTCAAAACGTCAATAAAATATCATTTAAGTTTTCAAATTTTAGAAAGATGGCTGAGTATGCAAAATAGTATTTAAAACTTTGGACCGAGACCAAATAATATGCAGAGTAATTCTAAAATAGTGAAATCAATCCCTGAAGGATTCAAATAATCAGCACGAAGCCCAAGACATGGCAATCAGCCCAAATCATGATGATAAAGTAGTTTCAGTCAAATACGCGGCACAAATCAACAACCAAGACAGACCAAGTCACAATCCCCAATGGTGCTTTACCCCACACTCATATCCGACAGGAAAGTTACCTCAAGACAGCATTATGATGTGCAAGTCCGGGGTTTCTAACCCTCAGGTTATAATTACAAGTATATCTCACCCCGAACCAGAAAAATCTCAAGCTCTCGACGCCTTTGCCCCTCAAATCGGACTCCACGTGCGTCGAATCTAACCAAAATCTTAGCGAATACATCACAATATGCAAAAGGAACGATACCCAATTGAAAACAATCGAGAAATAGCAAAAATCTCGAAACTAGCAAAACTCGAGCTCTGGGGCCGCTTCTCGAAATCCAAATCATGTTACATCAATACGATCCTTATCTTTCCGCGAGTCTATATATATCAAGTTCACAAGAAACGGAGTCCATTTGACCCCTCAAATCACAAGTTTAAACTCTCTTGAGTTTCAAGACCTAACCTCCATTTTTAACCTTTAATTTCTTTTGTTTCAGTGTTAATCCATGTTTATACACCATAATATAATAGTATAAGTCCAAGAACCCATACCTGCTGATAGCCCTTGAAACCCTCTTCAAAATTCGCCCAAAACCCCCTTACTCCGAAGTGGAAATCTTATGCTCTTTCAAAATAAATTCGCCAAGGTTAAATTAAAAGCTTCTGCCCAGGCCTTTTCAATTCTGCGACACAAAATCAGCTTCTTGGTTCCCACTTTTGCGGCAATTAATTCGCTTCTGCAAAAGTCAGTCTAGGGCCACGATGCTACTGCAGTCCAGATAATGCACCAGCATAACCGTCTTTGCGGTCGCCACGTCCACTTCTGCGGAGCCTGCCATGGCCCACCCTTCCACTTCTGCGACCTCCCCGCCACATTTGCAGAACCACCTATGCGGTCCCTTTTCCACAGATGCGGAAATGACAAAACCAACAAATCCCGAAACATGCAACAAACTCCAAACTCTCTGTTTAACAACCCGAACTCACCCCCAGGCCCACGGGACCTCAACCAACAGCATAGACATGATCTATACTTTATTCAAACTTGCTCGAATCATCAAATTACTATCATTTACATGAAAAATCATCAAATTTTACCAAATCAAAATCTAAGTTCATCAAATTCTTCTGAAACTCACATTTGATTAAAAACCCAACCTAACCACCTCCGATTCAACTGAAAATTTGCACACACATCACAAATCACCTAACAAAGCTCCTGCAACTATCGGAATTCAATTCCGACCCTCTGTTCAAAATCTCATCTATTAACCGGATATTACCAAAATGTTAATTTTGCCAATTAAAGCCTAATTCTACACAGAACCTCTAAAATTACTTCCGATTGCGCTCCTTAGCCTCAAATCATCCCCCGAAGCTAACTGAATCACCGAAAATCACATCCGAACTTTCTAACTCATAAGTCAACATATGATTGACTTTTTCAAAATAAGTCTTCCTTAAAGAGACTAAGCGTCTGATTTTCCACCAAAACCAATAAAAATCAATTCTACCACACCAAACACTGATAATGAAACATGAAGAAGCATAAAATGACAAAAATAAAGTGGTAACTCATGAGATGGCGGGTCGGGTCATTACACCGCACCTACGATGGCGCATGTGTAGAGAATGCATCGCAGATGCGGTTTTGGGTGGCTTAATTGAAAACCACAGAAACGGTACTGAATATCAATATTTTGGTCGCAGATGCAAAATCCATGGGCCATAAGATATAAATTGTCTCCTTCGCGATTTTTGAGCTATTCCACCATTATTAAGTCGGTTTTTGGAGCTTTATGGGCGATTTGAAGAAGGGTTTCAAGAGGGCTTCATTGAGGTAAGAATTTTGGACCTAAAACTCGTTCCTATGGTATTATTTCACGGGTTAAAGCTACAATTAATGAATTTTAAGGGTTAAAATTGGAAAAACTAGGGCTTGGTATTAAAGACCTAAACTTAAGAATCTGAGGGGCCATTTGTGGTCAAATTTTGGCATTTTGATATGTATGAACTCATGGGGATATGAGATGTGAATTTTCATCGAAGTTTAAGACGTGGCCCCAAGGGTCGGGTTTTGGTAATTTCAGGATTTATGATATAAATTGTTTATTTTTTCTTGGGCTTCATTCCCTTAGCATACTTTGATTGATTCCACACGAGTTGAGGCCGATTTGAGGGGCAAAGGCATCGCGAGCTAGATTTCAAACCGTATTGAGGGGAATAATAATACTAAATGATGTCCTGAGGGCATGAAACACCGGATTGTACATCGTTATGCTATATTCAGGTGTCGCACATGCTATATGACAAGCGTGGGGTCGTACACTGTTCCTGAATGACTACTTTGCTGCGTATTTGGCAGAAAACTATTTGCTATCATCATGTTTGGGTTGAATGCCATACTTGGGAGTCGTGCTAATTATTTGAACCCTTAGGGGATTTTTATTGATATTGTTCTCACTATTTTGACTTTATACTTGAACTAAGTTATACTATATTCTACTATTTTTCATAACTCAACCATGTTTACTCTACTTTAACACTTGAAATTATATTTTAGGCTGAGGATCATATTTTACTATTCCTCGAGTGGATTTTGTGACTCTGATTGAGTAAGGTCGAGGGCCTATTTTGTGAGGAAACACCTGATGATTATGAGGTCGAGGGCCTGAGAGTTGTACGCCACGAGGTGGCTTGTTGATATGAGGCTGGGAGCCTAATGATGATGCTACGAGATGGCTTGATATTACGCTTGGTCCATTAGGGGCCCCTCAAGGAGTCTGCACACCCTAAGTAAGCGTGTTTACCCAATGAGATGTTAGATATAGCCCGAGGGCTGGTATTGTTTCTAAGATATTTCCCGAGGGGCAGATTTGTTGATATTGTTCCCGAGGGGCGATTCTTTATGTATTTATTTCTCCTAATTGTCGGTTATTTACTTGCTTATTTAATAAAAAGGAATTTTATGAAGTTTAAACTGAATTTGGTGATTTTATACATCTTTATTGCTTCATTGTTCTTTTAACTGGATTTTTACCGCTTCCTTATTGTCTGCTATGTACCTTACGTGATTTCATACTTTGCAATCTTTATTTATGATTATTACTCAATGAGTTGGAGTACTTACTTTAATTTCTACACCCCTTGTACAGCTTCAGGCGTTGTCGACCCTGTTAGCGAGGGTTAAGATCTCCTGACAGATTTCAGAGTTCACAAAGTAGATACTTGGCGTTTGCAATCCCGTGCTTCTCCCCTTTTATCTCATGTCCTTCTCTTCCAGTTATTCTGAATAGCTTTGTAGACACTTAATACTCATAGTACGTTGATAGATGCTCATGACTAATGAAACCCCAGTATCAGGCTGTGTTGGGTTTGTATTTCGTAAATTGTATTGTTCACTGCTTACTTTTGGGTCTTTATCATGCTTAAGACTAAATGCTTATTTTCTTAATTGCTCAAAAAAATTGGAAATATGTTAATTGACCTTGTCTTCACAAGAGGCGCCATCACGATCGGGTCTGGGTTTAGGGTCGTGACAACAACAATATTAGTGAATGAACTTATATGGTTGGTATGTGCTAATATGTATGAAATTTATATAAACAACTATTATATAAACGGTCGATATTATTACCATACGTTATATGACTTTAACCATATTAGTCAATGGGATTATATGGTTGCTATAGGTCGATGCGTATCACCATAATGAATTATATTATGTAAACTGCTATTATATAAACTGTCGATATTACTAAGAATCATAACGATATAATTAGCATAGGTTATACGACTATAACAATATTAGTCAATGAACTTATATGGTTGCTATAGGCCGATATGTGTGAAATTAATATGAACGACTATTATATAAACGATCGATATTACTAAGAATCACAACGATATAATTAGCATAGATTATATGACTACAACCATATTAGTGAATGGACTTAAATGGTTGCTATAAGCCGATATGTATGAAATTAATATAAACGACTATTATATAAACAGTCGATATTATTAAGAATCACAACTATATAATTAGCATAGGTTAAATGACTACAACCATATTAGTTTATGGGCTTATATGATTGCTATAGGCCGATATGTATGGAACTAATATAAACGGCTATTATATAAACAATCGATATTACTAAGAATCACAACGATATAATTATCACAGGTTATATGACTACAACCATATTTGTGAATGAAATTATATGGTTGCAATAGGCTAATATGTATGAAATTAATATAAACGGCTATTATATAAACGAACGATATTACCAAGAATCACAACGATACAATTACCATAGGTTATATGATTTCAACCATATTAGTCAATAGACTTATATGGTTGCTATAGGTCGATACGTATGACCATAATGAATTGAATTATATAAACAACTGTTATAGAAACTGTTAATATTACTAAGAATCACAACGATATAATTAGCATAGGTATATGACTACAATCATATTAGTATAAACTTATATGATTGCTATAGGCCGATACAAATGACCTTAATGAATGAAATTAATATAACCGGCTATTATACAAGTTGTTGCTATTACTATGAATCACAACTATATAATTAGCATAGGTTATATGACTATAATCATATTAGCCAATGAACTTATACGGTAGCTATAGGCCGATAAGAATGACCTTAATATAAATGGATATATATATAAATGGCTATTTGACATCTACCTTATCAACGAGCTATTTTAACAATCACCTCATCAACGGGCTATTATGATTTTGTATACCGTATAAAAAGATAATATTATGTATAGATACTAGACTTTTGATCTTCCCATCATATAAATTGTATTGCTAAAAAAAATACGTAATAGTATATGTATACGTATATGAAGGCTTTTGAACTTCTCATCGGTATGAGTTTTATTTAAAAAATAAAATAAATATGTACTATGTACATAAAAAACGAAGTTAATTGATCTTCCCATGAAAAAATGATGATTTATGAGATCAATGTTTTGAGATAATCAATATTTATTAACCAATTTTGGAGAAAAATATTTTGGTGCGAAAAATGGCTATTAAGCCAAATGTGAATAAAGGCCTTTACTGGTATTTTGCCAATGTGGTCATTGTTGGGCCACGTTGAATCTGGCCGAATAGTAACTCTCAATTTGAAAATTTTTAACTAAATTTGTTTTTATTGACACTCATAATTATACGCAATAACAAAGCAGGTTGAGATAAATTTAATTGGACAATCATAATTAGTGAGGATTGAAATTGGCTCCTGTAGAGAGTTTTGGGAGAAGTGATTTTCTCGTATTGCTTACAAAAGTATATATAGAGTACAGAGAGAAATCAAATCCTACCAACAATTGGACTGTACAATAATAAAGGAAATCAAATCCTACCAACTATAGGACTGTACAATAATGAGAGAATACTACAATAATGAGAGAATATTCTACCAATAATAAAAAGACACACAATATATTCTAATATGCCCCCTCAAGATGGAGGGCCGGAGGACACGCCAATCTTGGACATCAACAGAAGAGCCGAGGACGAGATAAGTGCTTGGTGAGAGCATCAGCAAGCTGATCAGCAGAGGATACATGAGCAACACGAAGAGACCATTCTGAACCAATTGACGAACAAAGTGATAATCAATAGAGATGTGTTTCATGCGTGAATGAAACACAGGGTTAGCACAGAGGTAAGTGGCGCCAATGTTGTCGCTATAAATGACAGGAGCAGCCGGAAGAGGAACATGAAGCTCGCACAGCAGGGAATGAAGCCAACTAACTTCAGCGGCAGCAGAAGCAATGGCACGATACTCAGCCTCAGTAGAAGACCGTGCAACGAAACGCTGCTTTTTGGAGCTCCAGGAAATAGGCCCATGAAAGACAACATAGGCACCAGTTGAGGAGCGGTCATCACAGTTTCCACCCCAATCAGCATCAGAGAAACAATGCAGAGGTATAGCAGTTGAAGTACGCAGCCAGACTCACGCATCCCATTCAGATACCGGAAGAGGAGCTTAACTGCACCCCAATGAGTGACAGTAGGAGCGTGCATGAACTTTGAGAGTTTATTCACAGGAAAGGAGATATCAGGACGAGTGAAAGAGAGATACTGGAGGCCCCCAAGGGCCTGTCGATAGGCGGATGCGTCGGCCAACTGAAGGCGGGTTGACGCCGCTGTTGGCGTCTGAACATGGTTGGATTCCAGCATATTATGACAAGTCAAAAGATCAACAACATATTTACACTGAGAAATAAAACACCCCTTGGAGCTGCGAGGAACTTCAACACCAAGAAAGTAGCTTAGATCACCCATGTCTTTAAGAGAAAACTGAGTCCCAAGAGAGTCAATCACACGGTTCAAGAAAACATAATCATTACCAGTCAATATGAGATCATCAACATATACCAAAAAATAGGCCGTAATACCAGAATGCTGAAAGACGAAGAGCGAAGTGTCAGAGGTAGTGTTGACGAAACCCATGGTCAGAAGGCATTGGCGGAGCACACTGTACCATGCCCGGGGTGCCTGTTTGAGACCATAAATAGCTTTCTATAACTTACAGACATAAGATGGATAGGCTTTGTCAACAAAACCCGGTGGTTGTGCCATATAAACATCCTTTGTAAGCCTCTCGTGGAGAAAGGCATTGTTCACATCCATTTGACGAAGAGGCCAGCCCTTGGCAACAGCTAGACTGAGAACCAAACGCACACTTGACGGCTTAACAACTGGACTGAAAGTCTCCTAAAAGTCTACACCTAGACGCTGATGAAAACTCTTCTCAACAAGTCGGGCTTTAAACTTATCCACAGTACCGTCAGGCTTTCGTTTGATACGATAAACCCACTTGCAACCCACAACATTCTGTGAAGAATCAGGCAGAACAAGATCCCAGGTGCCATTCCGTAGCAGAGCATCAAACTCTGATGACATAGCAGCGCGCCAGCGCTTATCAGACATAGTAGTAGACAAAGTCTGAGGTTCAGTAACAGCTAGAGAGGTGACAGCATACATACCAAACTTCTTGTTGGGCGTAAAGATGTTATTTTTGCTGCGAGTTTTCATATGATGACCACCCTGAGAGGATATAGGTGGCGGCATAATGGGTGTAGCGGCGGCAGGGGCCGCTGGCAGCGCCGGAAGGGGCGTTGGTGGCGCGGGCGTTGGCACCGGTAGTGCGTCCGGTGAAGGATCGCTAGTGGGAGCGACGGCAGGTACTGGTGGCGGCAGCGGAAGGACTTCTAGGGAGACCAGAATGGGTACAGGGGGAGACGCGGGGTTAGACAATTTGGAGAACGGGAAGATATCTTCATGGAAGGTGACATGACGCGAGACGAAGATATTAGACGTTGAGGGATCAAAGCATAGATAGGCGCTTTGAGTAGTAGAGTAGCCGAAGAGGACACGGGCACGAGATCTCGGTTCCATTTTGTGTGAGGTGTAGGGCCGAAGCCAAGGGAAGCATTGACAGCCGAAGACACGTAGTTTGGCAACGTTGGGGCGCTTATGGAAGAGAGACTCAAAGGAGGAGAGCATCGAGAGATTTGTCTTGGGAAGACGATTAATGAGATAGACTGCAGTAGCAAAGGCATAAGGCCAGTAAATGAGAGGTACAGAGGCATGATGAAGGAGAGTGAGACCAGTATCGACAATATGATGGTGACGCCGTTCAGCATAGCCATTGTGCTGGGGTGTATGAGGAGGTGAAGTGAGATGTGAGATGCCATTAGAGGCAAGAAAAGAGCGTAAAGCGAGTAATTTACCCCCATTGTCAGTGTACATAGTATTGATTTTAGCAGAGAAATATTTTTCTACAAGGGATTTAAAAATGGGGAAGGTCTGTAAGACATCAGATTTACGGCGTAAATGAAAAAACAAAACATACTTAGAAAAGTGATCAACAAAGATGACGTAATATTTAAATCCATCATTAGAAATAATTGGAGAGGTCCATACATCGGAGAAAAAGCTCCAACGGAGCAGTAGAAGATAAACTGGACTCAGAAAAAGGTAACTTATGACACTTATGAAGCTGGCAAGAGACACAAGAAAGATGAGACACATTACTGGACATTATATTGCTAGAAGACACTAAATGACGCAGGATTTTAGCTGACGGGTGACCAAACCGAGAATGCCAAAAAGATGCAGAGAGTTTTTGTGCTGTGAGGGCGGACGGGGGACTGGAAGCCGCCGGCCAGTAGTAGGTGTTGCCCCTAAGTGGGCCGCGAATGAGTGTTGCCCACGTGCGACGATCCTTCACCTGAAAATCAGTATCAGAAAGAAAAACATTAACATTATTGCGACGACATAATTGGGCAACAGAGATCAAATTTTTACGCATATGTGGAACATAGAGAGCCCCAGGTAACAAAAGAGAGGAATAACTGTTAAGTTGTCCAGTATCTGTAATTGGCAAACCTTCATCGTTACCAATAACCACATTGTCGAAACCCGTGTAAGGACTGTGAAGAGACATGTTGGCAACATCAAAGGTTATGTGATGAGAGGCCCCAGAGTCCAGGATCCAATCGGATGTAGAGGGAATTATCGGAGAATGATGGGCTGTGTGAGCAGCCGGATAAGGCGGCGAAGCATAAGCTGGCCGCGGCAGTGGTCCACCGTAAAGGGGCTGATTGGCGCCGGAGATGGGATAGGACGGACAGCAACGCGTGGAGTGGCCAAATTCAATGCAGAGCTGGCACTTCCCATTGTACCCGCGAGATTGGCCATTGCTGGAGTAACCACCACAACTGGAGGCTGAACCGTGGCTGCTACGGCCGCACCCGCGGCTACCGAAGTGGTTACGGCTGGACTGCTGTCCAGCGACGAAGGCAGCGGGTGAGCCAAAGCAGATGCGGCGGAGGAGGCCGGCGCACGAGCAGTAATCTGAGCCTCCATGCTTAACAGCTTGTCATGTAATTCAGCAAAAGAGATTGGAGATTCGCGGGCTTGGATGGCATGAGAGAGTTCCATATACGGGTCATCAAGACCATTGGGAACCTTAATGAGAAGATCCTCATAATCAACAGTAACACCCAGGAGAGATAATTCATCCACAATAACGCGAATACCGTGTATATAATCACTAATAGATTTGGAACCTTTTACCGGATTATGGAGCTGCTGTTTGAGAGCCATGATACGACCACGAGAAGCAGTGTCGTATGTGCGCGCGAGGATTTCCTAGGCCTCTTTAGAGGTTTCCGCAGCTGCAATGAACGAGATGATCAACGAGATGATGGCACTGAGAATAAGATTGTCCTGGCGAATCCAGTAACGATATGCTGGATTGGGGAAAGTTACCTCCTTGTCGATGATAGTGGCTGGTGGGCACGGCTTCGAGCCATCCAAGAAGCCGAGGAGGTCGTAACCCGTATGAAGGGTTCGGAATTGGAATTTCCACGCCAGGTAATTAGTGGAATCCAATTTGAGTGGGATCTGAGCCGATGCATTGATGGCAATCGGCTGGAGAAGATCGTTTGAAGTCGTTGCAGCCATGAGGCGCGATGCAAAGGAGAGGAGGCGCTGAAAGACGTCGAGACAAAAATCAATATCACAATGAGTAAACTTCACAAGTTTCTTGATTCAAACAATATATTTATATATATAGCAATCAAAATCTTAAACGAGCAGACCGATGAATCTCAATGGAGAAAATTTCTTTCATGCTAATAGTGAATCTTCGATGTCGGATTACAATGAATCACCGACAAGCTTGAAAGCGAGCAGGACGTTGACTGAAGCTATACCATACGACCTCGCTAATTCGACCGCGAAACTGCACCTACGACCTCGACGGAACTCGAACTCAAACTCAAAAATGTTGCTGAGTTATTTAGAAAAGAGGAAGAGCGGCCGAGAAGGGCAGCGGCAGCGGCGACGGGCTGCCGATTAGTGCAGCGCCGACGGCAGCGTGGGTAGGAAATAATTAGGGTTTCTTTGGCGATAAGCCACTGGCGTATGATATCATGTAGAGAGTTTTGGGAGAAGTGATTTTCTCGTATTGCTTACAAAGGTATATATAGAGTACAGAGAGAAATCAAATCCTACCAACTATAGGACTGTATAATAATAAAGGAAATCAAATTCTACCAACTATAGGACTGTACAATAACGAGAGAACAACAACAACTACCCAGTATACTCCCACCAGGTGGGGTCTGGGTGTACAATAATGAGAGAATATTCTACCAATAATAAAAGATACACACAATATATTCTAATAGCTCCATAATTAAAACTGAGTCACTTTACGAGGCGATTCATTAATCTTTGTCAATTGCCTTCATAATTATTTTGGGGTTGGGGTTGGGGTGGATTTATCTCTCCCGTCAAAGTGTAGCCGTATGTCACTAAGGAGAAATGAGAGTAACGAACTAACTTTGGGGTTTTGATTCGCCTTAATAATTACTTTTTCCCTTTATTTTTAATGGTCCAGTATAAACTTTGCACATCCTTTAAAAATAATAAATTAAGTGTATAATTTATCATGATACTCATATTAATTGATATTTTCTCCGATTCACAATAAGTGATCAATTTACTTTTTCATTTTTGTCAAAATAAGTACATTATATACCACTAAAGATCAAGAGATCAAAGCAAAGTTGGCATTGGCGCCAGAAAATGGTACACACTATAATATTTACTGTTAAAGTTTAGTACATTATATTACCACTAAAGTTGACAGGTTTTGGTGAATTTTGTAGCCTGGTTTCTTATGCTTCTATCTTTTAATCTTTAACCTTACACGGTTAAGAAAGTGTATCAGTTGTGAATTTCCTCTAGTGTCTTTCTGTATGCTAGTGTAGGTTGCACATTAGACTTCTGCATGCCCTGTGCTTACATTTTTGACATTTTAAATGTTGGCCGGTAATGGTATTTCTATCATCTTTTCCTCTTCCCTTTTGTTAAATGAACTTTTTCCATTTGTTTCATATTTGTCGGATGAGAAATTTAAAATATTAAACACTTGCTTATAATATAAGCAGTAACTGTAGTATGAGAATTATAGTTGTAAATTTAATTTGGAATGAATAACACGTAGTAACATGTAAAAATGTAATTAGATAAATTAAGTTAATAAAAATCAAGCAAATATTTTTGAATGTTCAAAGGTAATTTGACAATATAAAATAGATGATTTAATTAGTACTATGTTTTGTTTTAGATCCATGTTTACGAAGGCGAACAATGAGCATCAATGTTCAGGATGAAACCTTCAAAGATGTTAATAATCTGTCCTTGGTACTGAATACCGGTCTTGAAGATAATAGCTCTTCAGGTTCAGATCCAAGAACGTTGGCACTGATGGTTGAGCCAGATGACACTATAGCTGCAGTTAAAGCGTACATTCAAGAAGAAAAGGTATTCCATTTAAGAAACAGAAACTCTTGAATGAGGCTGGAAGAACTTTGAGAGATGCACAAGCTCTTCCTTATCATTAAGGATTCCACATTAATACGCACCAGCTACTCAAATAGCTGTGAGAAACATTGATTCAGGACGTGCCCTTGAGCTAATGGTAGGGACTGATGACACCATCGGAGATGTTGATATGATGTCCATCTCATTCAAATGATTTGGTTTGGCAGCCAATTTTATTGACTTGGTTTGGTTAGGTAGCCAACGTTGTTGAATTTCTTTGGGTTGATAGCCAACTTTGTTGAATTGTGAAAAGTGTGTAAATTATCAAATATTGTAGGCTTTAGAGAGTGAAGCTTTGGCTATAAAAGGAGAGCTTCAACTCTCATTTCAATACACCAACAAAGAGAGAAAAGAGAGAGCAAGGTATTCCATAAACTATAAGAAAATAGTTTTTGAAGAAAAGTAGAGTGTGAGAGATATTTTAGTGAGGTGAAAAAACCAAAAGAGTGTTTACTTCTTTTGAGGGTGTAGTAGTCTTAGAAGTATTTTTACTCGTTACTACACAGTGTAAAATTCCTCGCTATAGTGATATCAGTTGCTCTTCTTGGCCGTGGTTTTTTCCCTTATTCAAAAGGGTTTCCCCGTAAAATCTCGGTGTCATTTTTGCTACATTTCTATTCTTGCTGATTTTACCATAACTTAGTGTTTCGCATTTATCACTAATACCGTGAATACTATTTTTACGGGGTTTATTCCCAATAAGTGGTATCAAAGCCAAGGTTTTGTCTAAGTATGCTTTGTGGTTGCAGCCCAGTCTGATCTTTCACATCAGAAAATAATTACTTTTGTCTCATAACAAATAGTATTTGTATTTGTGATAAACAATGAAAGTCAATATTAGTAGAATGGTTACTTTGAATGCCACAAATTATGCCATTTGAAAGGTCAAAGTGAAAGATTTGCTATATGTCAAGAATTTTTATTAACCTGTCTTCACCAGTATAAAGCCTGATAATAAATCAGATGAAGAGTGGAGTTTGTTACACAGGCAGGTTTGCGACTTATTAGACAGTGGATTGACGATAATGTTATTAACCATATTTCTAGGGAGACACATGCTCGAACCCTATGGGAGCACCTTGAAAGTTTGTATGCTCAAAAAAATGGAAACAACAAGATGTTTCTGATAAAGCAGATGTCGGATTTAATATACCATGATGGTTCCGCGATGACAGATCATCTGAATAATTTTCAGGGGATCATGAACCAGTTATCTACTATGGGTATTAAATTTGAGGAAGAAATTCAAGGCTTGTTTCTACTTGGTTCCCTACCAGATTCTTGGGAAATTCGTAAAACTTCATTATCAAATTCTGTTTCGGATGGTGTGATCTCTATGGATCTTGCCAAGAACAGCCTTTTAAATGAAGAGATGAGAAGAAAATCTCCAGGTTCCTCCTCATCAGATGTCTTGGTGACTGATTCTAGGGGAGAAGTAAGAATTGGAGTTCTCAAAATAGAGAACATAATAGAAGGAAATCCAGAAGCAGACTTAATGATATTGAGTGCTATCATTGCGGGGAGAAAGGCACACAAAGAAGTTATGCCGAATTTTGAAAAATGAGAGTAGAGACAAGGAAGAACAGGAAATAGATGGTAATCGTGTGGCCACCGTTACTACAGAAGATCTTGTTACTGTCTTTGATGAGGATCTGATAAATATTGCTTGTGATGAGTCAAGCTGGGTTGTGGACAGTGGTGCCGCATCTCATGTGACATCAAGGAAGGAATTTTTCTCATCCTATACTCAGGGTGACAATGGAACTTTGAGTATGGGTACTGAGACTGTATCTAGGGTGAATGATGTTGGAACGATTTATTTGGAAACTAGTATTGGAACTAAACTAGTTTTAAACAATGTAAAGCATGCACCTGATGTTCGTTGCACTTGAACTCTGTCGGTGTTTTGGATGATGAGGGATATGTTAGTATCAATGGTGCTGGAAAGTGGAAGCTCACTAAGGACTCCATGATTGTGGCTCGTGGGCAAAAACGTCGTGGTCTACTAGATTACGGCCTATACCTGTGTTGATATGGTGAATGCTGTTGAGAGCCATAACTTTTCAACGTTATGGCATAAGAGGCTTAGCCACATTAGTAAGAAAGGACTAAATGTTTTGGCCAAGAAGAAATTGTTATCAAATTTTGAAAGTGCAAACTTAGAAAGATCTGAGCACTGCTTGGCTGGAAAACAAAAAATAGTTTCTTTCCAATCTCATCCTTCTTCAAGAAAGACAGATTTGCTTGAGTTGGTGCATTCAGACTTATGTGGTCCAATGAAGACAAAGACATTGGGTGGTGCACTTTATTTAGCTACCTTTATTGATGATTGTTCAATAAAACTTTGGGTCTACATCTTGAAGACCACAGACCAAGTGATGGGTGTTTTTAAGTAGTTTCAGGCTTCAGTTGAAAGAGAAACTTGAAAGATGATGTAGTGCATTCATACTGATAACGGTGGTGAATATTGTGGACCGTTTGACAAATACTACAAGCAGCAGGGTATCAGACACCAGAAGACTCCTCCTAAGACTCCTTAGCTTAACGGTTTAGCAGAAATGATGAATATGACCTTGATGGAAAGAGTCAGATATTTTCTTTCTGAAGCAAAGTTTCCGAATTCCATTTGGGGTGAGGCTTTGTTGACCGCCGCACATGTTATCAATCTATCCCCTACAGTTGCTTTGCAAGGTGATGTTCCAAATAGAGTTTGGTATAGCAAGTATATTTCCTATGACCACTTGAAAGTATTTCGTTGCAAAGCTTTTGTACATGTGCCTAAAGACGAGAGGTCAATATTAACTGCTAAGACAAGGCAGTGCATCTTCATTGGTTATGGCCTTGATGTGTTTGGTTACAGGCTGTATGATCCAATTGAGAAGAAGGTCGTAAGAAGCCGTGATGTTGTCTTCGTGGAGGATCAAACCATAAAAGATATTAATAAAGAGGAGAAGCTAAAATCTTCAAGTTCTGAAGGCTTAGTTAATCTTGATCAAGTTCCTCATACAAATGCAGATGACATTGGTGGGCTCAGTGATAGTGATTCCCAGAACCATATTCTAGATCAACATATTGATGGTAATGGTGATAATAATGCTAATGTTGATGAGGTGGATGGTCCTACTCACGAAGCTGTGGAAGAGTTAGATATTCCACTCAAGAGGTCTCCTAGACCTCGTACTCCTTTCTCCCGTTATTCACCTGATGAGTATGTATTACTCACTGATGGGGGAGAACCTGAATGTTATGCGGAGGCCATAGAGGATGAGCACAAGGATCAATAGATTTAAGCCATGCAAGATAAGATGAAATCTCTGCATGAGAACCATACTTATGAGTTGGTAAAATTGCCTAAGGGCATGAAAGCTTTGAAGAACAAGTGGGTGTTCAAAGTTAAAGTTGAAGAACATAGTTTGAAGCCCAGATATATAGAGCTAGATTGGTTGTCAAGGGATTTGGTCAAAGGAAATGTAGTGACTTTGACGAAATATTTTATCCTGTGGTAAAAATGTCCTCAATTCGGACAGTTCTTGGTTTGACTGCTAGTCTTGATTTGGAGATTGAGCAAATGGATGTGAAGACTGCTTCTCTTCACGGTGACTTAGAAGAGAAAATTTATATGGAACAACCTGAAGGTTTCAAGGAAAAAGGTAAGGAAAATCTTGTATGCAAACTCAAGAAGAGTCTATATGGATTGAAGCAAGCTCCCAGACGGTGGTACAAGAAGTTTGAGTTTGTTATGGGTGAGCAAGGCTACAAGAAGACTTCTTAAGATCACTGTGTATTTGTACAAAGATTTTCTGATGATGATTTTATCATCCTATTGCTATATGTGGATGATATTTTGACCAAGGTACCAAAAGACAAGTTCAAGCTATGTAAAGAACTTGTCGGCATGTACTCGAACTAGAAGACAGTGCTACCTCCTCTAGATGAATGAGACTGGAGGGGGAGATTGATATGGTGTCCATCTCATTCAAATGATTTGGTAGCCAATTATGTTTACTTAATTTGGTTTGGTAGCCAACCTTGTTGAATTATTTGGTAGCCAATTTTTTGACTTGGTTTGGTTAGACAGCAACCTTGCTGAATTTCTTTGGGTTGGTAGCCAACTTTGTTGAATTGTGAAAAAGTGTGTGTAAATTATCAAATATTGTAGGCTTTAGAGAGTTAAGCTTTGTCTATAAAAGGAGAGATTCAGCTCTCATTTAAATATATTAACAAAAAGAGAAAAGAGAGAGCAAGATATTCCATAAATTATAAGAAAATAGTTTGTGAAGAAAAGTAGAGTGTGAGAAATATAGTGGTGAGGTGAAAAAAGCAAAAGAGTATTTGCTTCTTTTGAGGGTGTAGCGGTCTTAGTGGTATTTTTACTCGTTATTATACAGTGTAAAATCTTCGCTAAAGTGATATTAGTTGCTCCTCTTGGCCGTGGTTTTTTCCCTTATTCAGAAGGGTTTCCACGTGAAATCTTGGTGTGTTTTTTGCTGCATTTATATTCTTGCTGATTTAACCATAACTTAGTATTACACGTTTATCACTAATACCGTGAATAGTATTTTTACGGGATTTGTTCCCAACAGATGTTAAGGCTGTCATTCAAAAATATGAGGGGATTTGATTTCATAAACAGAAATTTACCTTCTGTGGAGCTGAGCCTGATGATTCTGAGTATCTCGATGACCTCTGGATCCAAAATGAGAGTGTTCTGTTGCTTCAATATAAATCAGTAACACAGGTATTTGTGATAAATGATTTTTCAGGACGTGTGCTTAAGGTAGCGGTGGACCCTGATGACACAATTGGAGATGTTAAGGCTGAAATTTACGAAAAGGAGAGTATTCGATTTCATAAGCGGAGTTTAATATTCAGAGGAAAAGAACTTAAGAAAGAAACAGTGATGAAACTTAAGGACAAGTGAAGCTTTAGATGAAAAGAAAATTGGTGGAAGTTATGTGTCTACATTTACAGAATACAAACGTATATATGCACATTGTACAAATCAATCTACGCCTAGTTTTGAGCCACCAAATCAGTTATCCATATTCTGTGGGATCTAATTTATACTAAATAGGAAAGTGAATATGAGATAGTACCGTTCTGGATTTGTACTAGAACGAGTTAGATTTCTGTCACGTCCCCAAAATCATACTGCAAATCCCGAAATATAATTATACGATTCTGTACTAGGCGGTTAGACAGTTCTACCAAGAATATTCCTTACTGTAAATAGAAATATTCCTTATTTAGAGTTCCCCTATTATATAAAGGGGACCACAATCCTTTGTAAGATCATCTTATTTGGGTAGTCAAAATTTTCTCGATTTGGGATTTTAAATAAATTGGTGACTTGGGACACCAAAAGCCAAACCTATCCCAAGTGGCGACTCTCATTGAGCAAAGAATATACTCTCTACTTTTGGGTATTATTCATCAGAATTGTCCTTTAGCTTTATTTCTCTTACTTGGCTTTTCCTATTTAATTGTTCTTACTACCCTAAGCCACCTCGAATTCACTAAGCTCGATGTCACTGCTGCTAAGCAACATTGGTTTGATTCATTCTATCTTTCATTTCTACTTCTTATTTCTTGATTATTAATTGATACTGAATTAAATCACATATCTTTAAAATCACTAATCAAATTTAATAGCTACTCGTAATTTCGAGCAGTTTGGCGCCAGCCGTGGGGCTAAATATAATGGTGATTATTTCTTTACTGATTCTCATTACACATGTTGCTTTTACACTTTTTCTTGTCAAGATTTTTTGATCCTCAGGTTGAAGCATGTCTAGCACACAAAGCGCGCATGTTCATGACAATGAAGGAGAAAACAACAGTATAGGGATCAGTGTACCACCAATAAATCCTGAAGATGTGCCAACTATGGAGCTAGTTGATTTCAGTTCATCTAATGCTCTAAACGCGGATTCAGGCACAAACCCCGGAGGGAATGAACACGGGGAAGCCCGATCTGGTGACGAAGGAGCACATGGAACGAAAGAAGGTAGACTCAGCCTCTAAGTGATATTCGAGATGCTGCAAGCTCAGCAAATCGACATCGCTCAGCTTCACAGTCAGAGTAAAACTCCTAAAGTATGTCTCCTCCCTTAAAAATACCATTTTCCCATGTATATAAACCAAGTATGGTCGGGCCCAATTAATTATACCTTATCCTACGCGAAAAGCACAATATTTCAGGCCTGGATGGCCGTGATCGGGGCGGCACAGATGTGGTATATGGCAAGTATACTGTCTCAGCTCGCCTCAGGTCCGTAGTTGCGGTTTCGAACGTATTTTTCACCCTGTTCCGTTTAAAATTTGGGAAAACGTAAAACATGAAAGTTGTAGCTCTTTGAGTTAACTTTACATCCATATAATTTGTGGAGCCCAAATGAAGGTCTAAGCAAAACATTATGTGCTTTTTACTAGATAGTGTGCAATATACCTACTCTACTCTTGGTTTTGTTGCTCTATCATCTGTTGATCCCCGAACACGATCCCGGCTTAATTCCCTGGTCTTTTACTAAGACTTCAAAGCTCCAAATCACTTGAATCTTTTTCATAACATCTACATAGCTCGAAATCACTCCTACAAGGCATAAAATACACAATTAGTGCAAGATACTAGCGAGTAAAGCTCAAACTCAATTAAAATGCAATAAATTTGAGTGTAATAAGCGATTAAAACATGTAATGATAGCCTATCATCAGTCATCAAACGGAAGATTGTAGACAGCTAAGGGAAGAAGTGGCTCGTTTGTTCAACGAGGTCCATCTTCGAGAATTCCAAAGTGGTCGGGCCAAGAATCACTCCAGGGAGAGAGACGCAAGGAAAAATGAAAAAAGAAGAACCATAACATGTAATCCACATGATCATTGGCGGAGTCGATGTCCCTCAAAGACCTGTGTTCAAGCGCACAAGAGTATCAATCACCAGAGAAAAATGGACTCGGAGCTACGTGTCCAAGGACGTCTTATCATTCTGTGACGAGGAAGCATAAGGCATATCTCAGCCTCACAACGACGCCCTGGTAATCTCTATCCTTTTGAATAAAATTCAAGTTATACGTGTTTTAGTGGATCCAGGTAGCTCAACAAACATAATCAGATCGAGTTTCATGGAACAACTCGGCCTATAAGATAAGATTTTACCTGCGTCACGGGTTCTGAATGGCTTCAACATGACAAGCTCGGAATATGATTTGTAACAGAACAAGTTAGATTCCTGCCACGTCCCAAAAGTCATAGTGCAAATCTCGGAATATGATTGTACGATTCCGTACTAGACGGTTAGACTGATGTACTAAGAATATTCCTTACTGTAAATAGAAATATTCCTTATTTAGTGTTCCCCTATTATATAAAGGGGACCCAATGATTTGTAAGACCATCTTATCATTGAACAAAGAATATACTCTCTACTTTTTGCCTACTATTCGTCAGAATTGTCCTTTAGCTTTATTATTCTTACTTGGCTTTTCCTATTTAATTGTTCTTAGTGCCCTAAGCCACCTCGAAGTCACTAAACTCGAGGTCATTGCTGCTAAGCAACATTGGTTTAATCCGTTTCTATCTTTTATTTCTACTTCTTATTTCTTGATTATTAATTGATATTGAACTAAATCACATATCTTTAGAACCACTAATCAAATCTAATTGTTACACGTACTTTCAAGATAAACAGAGCTATTGCTCCTTTGATGACTCAAATCCACAATCTTGGAATGTTAGGTGGGGGGGGGGGGGGGGGGGGGGGCAACCATGTAAACAGCCCCTCTTGGCGGAGTTAGTATATAGGCCCCAATTTTCATTCGCTATCACAAAATAATGCTGCCATTTTATGTGACATTTTTTTTGCTAGTACGGGGAGTCAAAAATTTCTTTAGTAGAAATTTCTTTATTGTAAGAATTCGAACGGATTTTTTTTTTAAGAATTAACAAAATCTCATCCATCTAACTACATCCTTTAATTAGTTGATTTAGAGACTTCAATGAATATAAAATGTGTTAGCTATTAATACATTGGTATTATATCACTTCATTTCTTCAACTACATTTTTATAACAACTGGCTCATTTCTTTTTTAAAATATTTCTTCGAATGAACATAAAAGCTCGTGTTTATCTGGTAAAAATTGCTATTTTTACTCCATATTCTGTTTTCCACCACATTTGACCTTTATTTTTAAGTTTAGTTTTATCGACTAAAACTCGATTTATTGGAGACGCCGGCGATTTGGTGTAGAAGAGTAATTGGATTCAATCAGTAAATAAATTGCGATTCTTATCTTTGCACATACATTTAAAAATAAGAAACAAGAAAAACCAAAGGAGAGAAGTTCATTTCGTATATTTGTGGCAAGTGAATATCAAATACGTATATAATTTTGTTGTCCAAATATGTATACTATTTACAAATAAAGACTCGTAATTAGAAAAATTGGTCACACTGCAAAGTTCGATAACATGGTAGCTAGCTGCTAATCACATTCCTTTGCAGCGAAGCTACAAGCTCTTTTCTCCGATATCCTACTGAACAATATTGAACACAAATTAAAATATAGTGGCAGTTTATAAAATGTGAAATTAGGAAAGCGTTAAACCCCCCCCCCCAACCCCCCAACCCCCCCACCCCCCACCCCCATCTGGATTTTCTTTCAAACGATATGTTAAATGGTAAGTCCAAGAACTTATTCCATGTCTAGTAATTGGACCAAGTTGTTTAAAAAAATGTTGGTATTGAAGGTGTACCTTGTGTGGATACAATTTCATCACAGCTCTTAATGACGTATCTCCAGCTATTTGCCTCAGCTTCCGAACGAGCATCAATTTTGTGATGTTATTTCTCTACACATTAAAAGAGACCACGTTATCATTAATTATTAATTATTAATTATTAAACAGAATAAGAATAAACTTCATACTTGAAAACAAAAAGGATCTACATACCTGAAAATCTTCATAGTATTTTGAGATCAAAGCCATTTTTGAAGGATGTAAAATCATGGAAAGCGCACGCAATAAATCAGGAAACATTATACGAGGAGTGCCCGTCAGTGGAACCTTCCTGATTTTTGAAGAATTACCTGAGAAAATAATGTAACATTCTTGAATTACTGAGTCCTACTAGACACGTATCCAAATTAGTTGGATTAATGAATTTTTCATACATAAAAACAATTAAAACATAATTTGTGAATAACTATTGCTTACCAAACAAGTAATTAGGACACCTGAAAGTGATTAAAAAGTTGGGGAAAATATGAGAATTCATGTGGGAAGCCCAAATAGTGTATGTTGTAGGAGCCACAATATTATCAACCCCAGAGTCAAATTCTTCACAAGTCGGGTGAGATTGTCTGGAGCCAGCCGTAACCACTTCCGTGTTCCCCAAGATTACTCGGCAAAGTAACATATGCCTTAATCCATTCTCATCTTCCACCGCTGATAATAACCTTCACCAAATTAAAATAATTTAAATTATTTGAAGTAAATGATGATTCAAATTTATGCCGAGGTTAATTTAAAATTTAGAGTTAACCAGTTTGGATAGGTGAGATTTACTTATGTGGAGAGAATATAATATATACGCCCGAAAAAACTTTTCGGTACAAGACTACATCAATCTTGCTACTCCATTTAATGTGGCATCATATGATTAAACACCGAGTTTATAATAAAAATAAATACTTTTGGTACATTATCAAAATACACATGTAATATACTGATATTTTTATGATTAAAATAGAAAGTTTAAAGATAATAATTTTAAAATATCTCTTCTTTTTTTGGTAATGAATTAAGTGTACAAACTGCCCAGACACCATTACTATTTAAAAAAATGGTGTTACAAAGTGGAACAAGAGAGTATTGTTTTGTGCTTGATTAATTGCTTACCCATCGAAATTTGCAGGATAAAGATAAACACCAATGCCAAAACATTCTCCAGATTTTGGTTCTGTAGTTGTAGAAAATCCATGAGAAATAATTTTAACAATTTCTTCTTTGGAAGAACCAAACCAAGCATATTTTATATTGGCATTTCCATTGCATTTTTCCCTCACTGCTTCAGAGAAAATCCGAAAAGCTTCTAATCTTGCTTTCCCTAATAGAGTCGAACATGAATTTTTGTGTATGGCTACAACTTCAACTTCTTTTGCCAATGGCCCCATACAAGTAACAAAACCTGACTTGATTAAGCCGTGTTCTTTGTCATTTTCCTCTAATTTTATCATCCCATTTGTCTTGAACAACCTGAAGCAGTGACGAATGCAGTATATGTTCAATATGAAGGTAAAATCTTGCTAAAATGTCAAAAACAATATATTATTTGAACTAAGATGGGACGGCTTGAAATAATAAAATGTAAATTCTTGATTCGCTCTAACCTGAAGTTATGCTTCAATCTTGGATTACAAGACTCGGAAGAAAGTAACATTTCTGGATTTTCTATTGTCATGGACACTTGGTCTTCTCTAAGTTGCTCCATTTAAAGACAAAGAAATTAGAAGAGTGAATTGAAATAAATAATTGGAGAAACTTAAGCTCTAAGATTAGTGTTATTGTGCCATATTTTGGAAGACAGAAAAAAGTGTAAGATATATGGACTTATATCTACATACATATAAATAATATATGGATAAATTATATGTTATGTGCTATTTTTTGGTTTGGCCTAATTTTGTGGTCTTATGGACATTATGTTAAGGGGGCCAATGTATTGTCATATAAAGTGTAGGACTAATGTGTAGATACCCAAAAGGGTAACCTTAGTTAATGATGGGCTAACTAAGGTTACATATATGTAACCATGGTTACATGCTTGTGACTCTTGAATTATGTAACTCTTGTGACTCTTGGGTTATGTAACTCTTTTGTTATAAAGTGGGGGTTATGGTTCCCACATTATTGCAAGACATAATCTCTTCTTCCTCCCATTGAATCAAGAGAAACTCCATTGTTGTCTTGCAAATTCTTGTGGAAAACCATACATCAACTTTGGTTATTGTCATATTATTATTGTTGTGAAACCGTTCACATATTCAAGTCTTTGTAAGGAATTCTTGTGGAGACATAAACTTCAAGACAATCTTGAAGGAAGGATCAAGGAGCAATCTTCATAAGGACCTTTGGACAATCATCAAAGGAGGTTCAACGATTTCCACTCATGGATTCAGGTTAGCTTCCGCTCATGTAATTGCAATTCTAAATTATTCAATATGAAGGTTATTTTATTTAGTTGGAATCAGAATCCTAACAAAAAGAAGCTGAGAAAAGGGAAACAAAGAAAGAGGGAGAAAAAGTAGAGATATCTGACCTCAGAATTGGAAGCTTTTTATCAACTTTTTGTTGTAAAGAAAAGAAAGACAGGAATTAAATAAAAGAGGGGAGGATTTGATTTATACGCGAAAGGGACGAATAGGGCTGTCTTAAGGAAGAGAAAAGCCGACTTAATTCTAATTCTAGTTATGGGTTGGCGGTTTACTAACCGGTTTTTCTTGCGGTTGAGTATTTGGTTTGGAGTTTGGACTGTCAAATTACATTTCTACCCCCTGACTCATATCCCCCCTCCTCCCCCTTTTTTTTGAGTCATATGTTATGACGAAAAAAATAAGTCACATTATAAACTCAACACATGTTAACTGCACTCCTTTAATTTGTCAAAATTGTCTATAACTGGGAATTATTTATTATTCGCCTAATGTCTTGCGTATTAAATCTGTTGTGAATTGCAGATTACGTGGCTTTTAATCGTCGATAAATGTGTGAACTATATATAAACATAAATCTTCTTCGATTAGATGCATCCCTCTTGTTTTCTTTTGTCATATTGGAAAGCGGGTGAAAGAAGTGTGCTTTCCGCTTTGACTGCCACATATTGATCAAACTCAATCCTTTCAACAGTAATATTTGAATTGCATATTATTAATTTATATTTATATCTATCTATATTTATATATATTTATTATAAAAATATGAATATTAGAATAATTAAATATTAAACGATAGAAATATTCCTATAATATTGACCGACTTTTATACTCTTCATAAATTAAAGTTTCCTTCAAAGGCACAAATTATATGTAAGATAAAATTGAAATATTAGAAAAAAAATATTTAAACTATTTAGACGTGTTCCACTAAAAATAGAATCATGTTATAAAATATTCTATTTAAGGTGAATGTCCATATTTAGAGAGATCCTAGGGTTTACTACTTGGTGGCTAAGTCACCACCTCCCTATAAATAAAGGGGTTCTCTCCCATTGTAAATCATCCCATAGTATCAATAAGAATACTCCTCTCTCTACTTTTCTCTATATTGTTCTTGTTCTTGTATTATTGTTCTTGTTCTTATATTATTTCATAACACGTTATCAGCACGAGTCTCTAATCAATTGAATTTGATTTCCTTCTTCTTCCAGAATTTCTATACGGAAAAATAGAAGAGGAAAGACAACGAAAAAAAAAAGAAGAGGAAACGGAAAAGAAGAACAGAAGGAAAAGAGAGGAGGAAAAAGAAAGAAAAGAAGAACAGAAGGAAAGAAGCCAGAAGACAAGCCGCTGTATTTTCTGTTCAAGTTTAGGCGGGTTTTCATTGTTGGGGTCCATCTGGCGCCGATTCAGCCGGTGTAATTTCACTGGAGAATTTCTATACGGAAAAATAGAAGAGATGGTATCATCATAAAGTAATGCAACGGGATGGAAACTCAAGAGGTATATTTGATATCACAACGTTTATTGGTATACCTTAAAGGTAAGTAATTTACTTTTCCCTTTCAAATTCTTGAAATTCTACGATTTGATTTCATATACAAACATAGACAACAAAGTTTGATTATAACTCTAATGGAGTTTGTAAGGAATTATAACCACGTGAAGTGGTAAAAGCTCTATGTCTTGCCATGATTAAATTCATGTATGATTGTGGGCAAAGAAATGAAAATCCATCCCATTGAATTTGCTTCATTCTCATTCCCTTTAGAGAATGTGATAGCAGTATGTGATAAGTCTGAAAGAAGACAAAATTATTACCGTGAAGGTATCAATGGATGTGGACGTGGCAATAGACGGAATTATAATCGTCATCATTGTGATAATGAGAATAATAAAGATTCTCAAAATAATCTTTCACTTTATGAAAGTAATATTTGACATGAGATTGTATTCATATAGATGATTATGATCCATTCCCTGAAGTGAATGTGATAATTGTAATAAAGCCCGTAAGTATGGACACGCTCTTGATGTAGTTTTATTTTATGTCTGACATTACGAAAAGAAAGTTCGTTGCCCTTGAAATTTCGGGCAAGAACTATATGACATGGGTGTTGGATGCTGAAATCCATTTGGATGCAATGGGTCTTGGAGACGCCATTAAAGACAGAAATAATACATCCACCCAAGACTATGCTAAGGCCTTGATTTTCTTGCGCCATCACCTTGATGAAGGTTTGAAACTGTGCTAAGGCCTTGATTTTCTTGCGCCATCACCTTGATGAAGGTTTGAAAATTGAATATATCACAGTCAAAGATCCACCTATCTTATGGAATGGCTTAAAGGAGAGATATGACAACCTGAAGTTGGTCACTCTGCCACAAGCACGATGCGATGAGAATCCAAAAGCAAATAGTTCATAAACTATATATTATCGTTGCGGTGGAAAAGGGCACTGGGCGAAAATTTACCGTGTACCAAGATATTTGATTGAGCTTTATCAAGCATCTCTAAAAGGTAAATGCCCTGAAACCAATTCTGTCTCTGACGACAATTTTGACATCACCCACTTGGATGTGGCAGACTTCTTTGAGCACCCTGAGGGGAAAATAGACCACTTAATTGGTGATGGATCTGTGATGAAGGAAGATGGAATTATTTGATTTTATTTTACTTATTTGTATTAGTTAGTGAATAAACTAATAGTCATTAGTATCAGCTCGTATTAGTTAGCTTATGATATAATGTTAGTATTAGTTCTTTAGAATGTTTCAATATGCTTAAATTTCAAAGATATTTTTATTTTCCAGTAGAGTTAATCGACTAACCTAACAGTTAGTCGATTATCTAATATTACGCATTAAAACTGGATTTTCCGCAAGCTAAGTTAGTCGACTATCTGATTTAGATAGTCGACTAACCTGATGACTGTTTACTAAGTTAGTCGACCATCAACTTAGTTAGTCGACTCACTAATATTTCGCATTAAAACTGGACTTTTCCGCAAGGCAAGATAGTCGACTATCTGATTTAGTTAGTCGACTAACCTAATGACTGCTTCCCAAGTTAGTCGACTATTAACTAAGTTAATCGACTAACCTCAGCAGATTTTGAAAATATTGTTTAATTATGAAGCAACGAATTAAATTTGTTTATTCTCATGTTCGTATACCTCTTTTGATTAATTGATTCATGTACCACACATACGATATTCAAAGAGAAGAAATATTACTCTCATTTAAGTATGTGTAAGGCAGATGTTACTACAATTTCTGGTAGTAGTAAATTGATTAAAGGCTCCGGAAGAGCAACTATAACTCTGCCTAAAGGAACAACATTTTAGAGAATGCAATGTTCTCCTCCAAGTCTAAAAGGAACTTGTTGAGTTTTAAAGATATCATTCAAAATGGATATCATATTGAGACAATAGATGAGAATAATCTTGAATTCCTCATTTACTCATGAAAACGAGGCTGCCCACTTCGGTTTGGGGTCACGCCATTTTGCATGCAGCAATGCTAGTTCGTCTCAGAACGATGAATTATCACAAATATTCCCCGTTGCAATGAGTTTTGGGTCATGAACCTAATATATCCCACTTAAGAATTTTTGGATGTGCAGTATATGTGCCTGTAGCACCGCCATATTGCACCAAAATGATTCTGCAAAGAAGGTTAGGAATATATGTTGAGTTTGAATCGCCCTCCATTATCCGCTACCTCGAAACATTGACAGGGGATTTGTTCTTTGCACGATTTGCAGACTGTCAATTCGATGAGACACTTTTCCCAAAATTAGGGGGAGAAGTTGGTGAAACCAAACGGAAAATTTTGTGGAAAAATGCATCATTATCTCATCTTGATCCACATACCTCTATTTGTGAAAAAGAGGTGCAAAATATTATCCATTTACAAAGAATAGCAAATCGAATGCCAGACGCATTTACAGATTTGAAAAGGATAACAAAATCACATATCCCCGCAATGAATGTGACAACATCTGATTCACGAATACATATTCATTATTGGAAGAATATGAACATGAAATTGGTATTGAATATACCACACTCACCCCTAGAAGGAGGTTTGAGATGATATATGAAAATAATGTCATTGTTATGGCATGAATAGTCATTGGTCACGTACCTATTGTACGCCAAAATAATTAGTCAATGTGATTATCAAAGGACAATAATAATGCAAGAAACATATCTTGCATATAATTTTGACATGACCATAATGGTATAACTTTCTCTTTAAAAGAGATATTCACCACATGGATGTTGATGAATTTGTGGTAGTACAAAATTAATTGAGAGCTCTAGAATTATTACTATGTTGGAGAAACACAATTGATTACCAATAAGGTATTGTGTTGTAGTAAGTCTCAAAGAAACTTATTCAGTTTTCAAAGTATATGCGAAAGCGATTGATTATATTGAGACTATAAATAAAGGAAAGATTTGATATCTTCTATTACTACAACTTGTAGAGGGATAATCTGTATGTGAAAAATTACCCGCTTTATTCTCCAGTTTGTACTACACAAGAATACCACAATAAAGTGGACGTTTATTGATATAAAAACCCAAATCATAATAAACTTGAAGTTTATTGATAATTGCACATGTCATATTGTTGCGGTTTGCAACCCGAGTACCATAAACCAACACTTCATAACAAATAAGTTATCCTTAAGCCTTGGCATGCCATAAGGTCGGGTCATAAAAAGAGCATTATTTTTTATTTACAATAAGTTAAAGATTCTTAATTCATAAGCAGTAAATGAAAAGATAAAACATACTCCCTCCGTTTCAATTTATATGAACCCATTTGACTGGGCACGAAGTTTAAAAAAATAAAAATGTGAACTTGTGGTATAAAATAAACCACATATATTTTGTGTGACTATAAATCATTACATAAACATAAATTATTTTCAAATAAGAAAATACTTTTTTTTGTCACGGATTAAAAAAAATAGGTTCACGTAAATTGAAACGGAAGGAGTATTTTTTGGTGTGCCAAGAAACAAAAACAACTTCCATTCTAGTCATTGAGATTTGACTAATGGAAAGTCATCATAAAATTGGTGGAGAGTCTTCGACAAGCTAACAAATTTGAAGCCAATCCTGACGATGAATATGGAGCCACAAATTTCTTAGAATTACAAATCGAGGAGATTCTTCTCTTTCCTACGAGAACGAACTTCTCCAAAGCCATTTCATTCGTTAGCAGAAATTCCGAAAGTTTGAAAAGCTTATCTCTTAGCTCGCAACACATTCTAATGGAGTAGAAAATCTTAGCGCTCTTGAGATTGGGAACTATCATGTTTGAAATCCAGCTCTCAAAATCGATTTCATCTCCTTTGCACAAATAAGATGGGAAGCAGGAAGAGAATCAAAAGCAGGTTAAAAGGGGACAAAATGCTAGTGAAAACAACAATGTAAAAGAGGGAGGTAAGGCAATATACATACAGAAGCGGAGTAGAGCACAAAGAGGAAAGGACATAACAAGGAACAACATCAACTTAGAGAATTCATTTGCTGCATTAGGAGAGCCAAGGAATCTGGTAGAAGTGGAACAGGGGAGTAAGGGGCCTGGAAAGAAGTTGAATGATGTTAGTGGGGAAGGAGAGAAAATATTGGGGAAGGGGGAAAGTCCTCCCCTAAAAAATGGATAACATAGGCTTCTGGAATACGAAGGGACTAAATAGACTAGCAAAGCAGAAGGAAGTTAACTTGTTTATGCACCAATGTAAAGTTGGTCTATTGGCCTCCTGAAAACAAAAATTAAGAAGAATTATGCTCAAAAGGCAGCTCTTAATCTTTGTACTGTATAGTCCTTAACAAAACAACGTAGGGGCTCATCCAGGTGGAAGAGTTTGGGTAGTGTGGAAGCCGGCAATTATGCAGGTACAAATTGAATTTGTTCCTGCACAAATAATTTACTGTGCAGCAATGTACAGAGGAAATGGAGCAAAAGTGTATGTCACATTTGTATATGGTTTTAATCATCCAGCTATAAGAAGGCCTTAATGGCAAGAGATAAGGAATATCGAAAGGAACATTAATGGCCCATGGGCTGTGATAGGGGACTTTAATTGTGTGCTGAATAAGGAATATAGAATAAGGAGACCAGTTACTATGACTGAAATAAGGGAATTTAGAGAATGTATAGCAGATTGTGCTCTACAAGAATTGGGGTCTTCTGGGGCCTTCTTTACATGGAATAAAAAACAAAAAGGGGAGGAGAGAGTATATAGCAGAATAGATAGGGTGGTGGTGAATTCAGACTGCATAACTACATTACCAGTCTCAGAAGTCCACTACATGAATGAGGGGCTATAAGAATATTGTTTAGCTATTGTCAATTGGAATAATGGTACAGGGAAGCACAGAAGACAATTCAAATACTTCAACATGTGAAAAATGGCGGATGATTTCAAAGAAAGGGTAAAAAAGAGCTAGAATGCAGATACAGTAGGCAAACTATTCAGTGTGATTGGCAAAATGAACAGGCAGAAGCCCATTTTGACAAAACTGAATAGGGACAGATTCTCGGATGTTGAAAGGAAGGCTGAACAGGTTGAGGAAGAACTGAGGAGATGTCAAACAGAATAACAAGGTGATGAAAGGAATAAAGAGTTAATATATAAGGAAATATACCTAGCACAAGAATGCAGAACCTGGGGAGAAGCTAGGGACATGTTCTTAAGGCAGAAATGTAGAATGATAGGGCTCACTCAAGGTGATCACAATACAAAATACTTCCACGGTGCAATAAAGGAGAGAAGAAGCAGCAATAGAATCTTCTCAATTATTGACTCTCAAAGGACAACTAGAAGAGAACCAGATAAGATTGCTCAGGCTTTTATAGAAGTTTACAAGGATCTACTTGGAGGGAAAGATAACAACAGAAAACATGTGTGTATTAAACTAGTAAGGAGGGGTTCAACAGTATCACACGCTCAAAGGGAATGACTAATACAAAGCTCCAAAGAGGAGGATGTCAAGGTAGCTGTATGGTCAACAGCAGGAGACATGAATTATAAATGCGTTCTTGTTGATTCTAACTCCATAGACATATAGGCGTTAGGTTAGCTTGAATAGGCTAGTAAGAACTCGACAGATTCTTATGAGCAATATTAACCCTGTCAACCAATAAACTAGATAAATTAGTTAGTCAATTCAATACAAGAATACAATAGGAACGTTAGATAGCCCATAATCCTAGATAGTTTTCATTACATTGATAACATAAAAATCTGTTCTTTCTTTGTTCAGAATTTGTTATTTGTTTTCTTTTTTATTTTAATTAGTTTAGAATCAAATATTTCTTGTTTAATTCTTGATTAGATAATTAGGATAATCTAATTTAGTTAATAGTTAATCACAAGTCTTTGTGGGATCGACATCCGACTTTTAGTCACTTTATTACTTGACGACCGCGTATACTTGCGTGTGCGTTTGGGAGCAACAAATTGCTAAGAGAACCCCAAACCCCACCAAACGTTTTCCCTTGGTTGCGCCGTTTCAAAAGTTAAGATATAAATCAACATCCGTTCAACTCTGTCATGATTTCAAAAATTATAAGAACAAAAATGGAAAAAAGAAGAAATAGAATAGGAAAACACACATTGATGAATCAAAGTATGGAGGTTTATTTGTGGATTCATAGATAATCAATTCAATAAAACGTACTAAAAAAGATTATGTGTTTTCGAACAACATGAATAATTCTATAACTGGATTGCTTAGAAAAGTCCTAAATTTTACAGATCTTTTCGCTTTAGTTGTGCCGCCTCAAAAGATGAGAATGAACCTAAAACAATATTCATCCACCTCTTCCATGGAGAAAAAGAAAAGAACTAAAATGTGAGAATGCTTGAGAAAGGATTCCATTGATAAGTGTATGGATGCAGGTGTGCTTGTCTTGAGGCACCTTCTCTTTGTTGAGATGTATAACTTGGCTATGATGATAATACTCAATTGTGGACCATTTTGGTCATTATAGGAGTCATATCTGAGCCTAATAGGCTATTTCTACAATTAGGCTATTCTTGTAATTTGTTTGTATATTTTGTATACTTTTGTAGTTAGGTCAATTGTGTAAATAGGCTATTCCTGTAATTAGGCTATGTCATGTAAATAGGCCACATATGTAAAGGGGTCATTTGATATAAGGGGTCAGGGGTCATTTGTTGGGACCGAGGCATTCATTTTTTATCAGAGATATTTTACAGTCTCTTCTTCGAGACTCTTCGATCCTCTTCCTTCTCTCTACTTTCTCTCCCTAAAATTCCTCCGATATTCTGTATGTTTTCATGGTATCAGAGCCAGGCCTATCCCAATTATTGTTACCGATGTTGGGCCCCCATTTATGTTATCCACGCTCCAGAGATCTGGGCGTGATGGGGGGTGTTGAGTTGTCCCACATCGGAGGGATTTGAGGTCCTTGGTCTCCTTATATGGCTTGGGCAATCCTCACCTCACAAGCTAGCTTTTGGGGTTGAGTTAGGTCCAATGTCCATTCTTATCATGGTATCAGAGCCGGTACAATGATCCGGTGACGTTGTTTTGTGAATCAATAGTTCATTCGAACTATTTTCTGATCAAAATTTGGGTTTTTTTTGAGATCGAAAAGATCGATGATGTTTTCAACCCTATTAGGGTTCTTCGGTGCCTCTATCTTCACGATCTACGTTTGTTCCTTCTGTACTGAACGGTTCAATCGTTTATTGTGAAGGTTTCGGAGATTTTGCGGTGAGTTTCAACCTCTAGGGTTTTCTGGTGGTCAAATCGAGTGTTTGGTTGCCATCCGGTGGTTTGATACTCACTTTGCTGTGGTTTTGGTTATCATCCGTGGTGTTGTGACAACATTGTCGGCGTTTGTGGTAAAGTTTTGACGGTTATTCCTGGGGCTCACACCTAGGGTTTTGCCTATTGTTAAAGGCCGAACTTCTCCGGTTGCGAAGAAGGACGGTAACCTCGTTCCTATTCTCTGGTTGTGATTCTTTGACTGTATATGTGATTGTTTGATTCTAGCTGTGAATAGATTCTTTGAATTGTGAATACTGACCGTGTAGATTGTGAATATTGTTTTGGAGATATTTTACAAAAGGTTTGATTCATTTGTTGAGCATGGCTGCTAACATGAATGCTGGTAGTTCTGGTGCTAACTCTGGTCCTATTGACCCTTCCAATCCCTTATTTGTGCATTCTTCTGATGTCCCTGGTGCATGTTTAGTCCCCACTCCTTTCTCAGGAAGTGGTTATGGAGGATGGAAGCGTAAAATGACTATGGCCTTATCTGCTAAAAATAAAATCTGTTTCATTGATGGTTCATTTTCCAGACCTAATAATAGTGTGAGTTTACAGAGGTTGTGGGATAGATGTAACATGCTCGTTATGTCATGGTTAACTTCTTCTGTGTCATCTCAAATAGCTGATAGCGTCCAATATTCTGACACTGCTCAAAGCATGTGGTCTCAACTTGAAAAGAGATATGGTACCCCCAATAAAACCAAAATCTTTGAGCTTAAACGGGAACTTTCTCAGACATCCCAAGGTTCCCTTGATGTAGCCTCATACTTCAACAAACTCAAGAGTTTGTGGGATGAATTGGGGACAATGGTCCCAAACCATGGACAGAAGTGCACTTGTGCTGCTAAGAATGGTATTATTGAGGAAGATGATGAGAACAAGATTTATCAGTTCCTCATGGGACTGAATGAGACATATTTGGGTGTAAGGAGTAATTTGTTAATGATGCAGCACTTTCCTTCCCTTGATAGTGTTTATAATATTGTGCTCAATGATGAAAAACAAAGACAAGTCAAGTTTGTTTCTCATATGAGTTCAGACTCCATGTCTTTTAACACTCACACTGACAGGCCCCCTGCTGGGTTCAGCCAGGGTAAATTGTCTGGTTCCAACTTCAGACCTAAAGTCAATTTTGAGCAAAATAGAGGAAACTTGTTTTGCAGATATTGCAAGAAGTCTGGACACTTAATTGATAAGTGTTTCAAGCTCCATGATTTTCCTCAAAGCAATTCTTACACCAAGGGAAGGAAATCTGCTGCTCATCTTTCCACTAGTACTGATTGTATGTCTGCTGATACAGGAAATTCAAGTCTGTCTGTTCCTCTAGGGGATCCTATTGCCAGCCAACATGTGATACCAGGGTTGAGCAGACAGCAATGTGATCAGATTGTGAGCTTAATTCAACAGACTCTTTCTACTAGTGATCAAGCTCCTTCTCCCATGAGTTCTGCTAATTTTGCTGGTACTTTGATGTCTGGGAGTCTTGTTTCTGATTCCAAGTTGTGCATGCTTGCAAACATAAACTCTGCTACCTGGATCATTGATTCAGGGGCTTCCAATCACATGACTTATGATAAAAATCTACTTTTTGAAATTATACCCTTAACTATCCCTTACCTTGTTTCCCTACCTAATGGCTATAAGGTGAAGGTTACTTGTACAGGATCATTTGCATTGACCTCTTCCCTTACCCTTCACAATGTGCTCTTGGTTCCTTCTTTCAAACATAATTTGATTTCTGTTCATAAATTGATGAAACAATTGAATTGTCTGGTTTTGTTTACACCAACCTCATGCCTTCTTTACCTGTTACAGGACCTTTCTCTGAAGAGGCTTCTGGATCTTGGTAAAGAGGAGGCTGGTCTGTACAAGTACTCTTGGTCACCTCCTCCCTCTTCTGCCTCTTCCAAGTCTTCTTCTACTCCTGAGCATAGTGTTTCACATGTTTGTAATGATGATGTTGTTTCTGATGGCAAACATTTTAGCTCAATTGTACAATCTTCCTGTTGTAATAATGCTGATACTGCTGATATGAACTATATTTGGCATTTGAGATTAGCACACACTTCTTTTGTTAATATGAAACATGTTTCTGGCTTACCTTTTTCTCTTGCTGCTAAACAACCTTTTCCTTGCACTATTTGTCCTATGGCTAAACAAACCAGACTACCTTTTCCTGATAGTAGCATTACCACTACTAAACCCTTCCAACTTATACATGTGGATACTTGGGGTCCTTACCACACCCCTACTTCCCTTGGTAGTAAATATTTTCTCACCATAGTTGATGACTTTTCTAGGGCCACCTGGACATATTTAATGGGTTCTAAAAGTAATGCCTTTCCTCTCCTTAAATCCTTCATTTCTTATGCTCAAACTCAATTCAACTCCATTGTCCAGGTTGTGAGGAGTGATAATGCCCTGGAACTGGGTTCCAGTGCTGAAGGGATTTCCTTTTTTAATAAGCTTGGGATTGTGCATCAAACAACTTGCCCTCATTCTCCCCAACAGAATGGGGTTGTTGAGAGAAAGCACAGATCTTTACTTGAAACTTGTAGAGCTCTTCTTTTTCAGTCTGGTTTGCCTATATCCTTTTGGGGTGATTGTTTGCTAACTGCCACATACATCCTTAATAGATTGCCATCCAGAGTACTTCATTACAAAACACCTCATGAATTATTGCATGGTTCTCCCCCTTCTTATTCTCACCTAAAAGCTTTTGGTTGTTTAGCTTATGCTGCTGTCCCTATTCCTCATAGGGACAAACTGAAGCCCAGAGCTCACTCTTGTGTTTTTATTGGTTATCCTTTTGGTAAGAAAGGCTACAAATTGTATGATTTGAATTCTAAGAAATGTTTTGTTTCTAGAGATGTTGTCTTTCATGAAACTCACTTTCCCTTTAAAACTGCACCTCCCTCTTCCTCTCCTCCTCCACCTGTTCCATTTTCTGATGATATTCTTGACCCTCCTTCCCTGCTACCAACTTCCACTGATTCTTCTTCTTCTTCTCCTCCTAGTCCTTCTCCTGCCTTTCCTATATCCATTCCTTCTCCCTTTTTCAATCCTGATGTTCCTCCTCCTGCTCTACCTCTATCTCAGCCTGTGTCCTTGCCCAGAAAATCCACCAGACATCATATTCCTCCTTCCTACCTCAAAGACTATGTTTGCCAGCTTCCAGCCTTCTCTGGCTCCTCTTCCTCCAATTTGGAATCTGAACCTATGTTTTACTCTCAAGCTGCCTCTGTACCAGCTTGGCAGGATGCCATGAGGAAGGAATTTGATGCATTGGATGCTAACCATACTTGGGACATTGTGCATCTTCCTCCTGGTAAGAAACCTATTGGCTGTAAGTGGGTTTACAAGATCAAATATAAATCTGATGGCTCTATTGAAAGGTATAAGGCTAGGTTGGTTATCAGAGGTGATACACAGGTTGAGGGTGTGGACTTTACAGACACATTTTCTCCTGTTGTCAAGATGACTTCAGTGAAATGCCTACTTGCAGTGGCTGTTAAGAACCATTGGCCCTTGTTTCAGCTTGATGTTAACAATGCTTTCCTCCATGGTGATTTGGATGAGGAAGTTTATATGAAACTTCCTCCAGGTTTGGTGGTTTCTGACTCTTCTTCTTCTCCCTCTTCTCCTTCTCTTCCTTTGGTTTGTAAACTAAAGAAGTCTTTATATGGGCTCAGGCAGGCCTCCCGGCAGTGGTATGCTAAGCTGTCCTCTGCTCTTCACTCTAGAGGTTACATGCACTCTTTGAATGATTATTCCTTGTTCTTAAAAGGTAATCCTGATTCCCTTGTTGTGGTGGCTGTGTATGTGGATGACATCATTGTTACTGGGGTTGACTGTGATGAGATTGCTGGCTTAAAGACCTTCTTGGATGATACTTTCAAAATCAAGGATTTGGGGTCCTTGCATTATTTTTTGGGTCTTGAGGTTAAACATGTCCCTGGTGGGATTCATCTGAATCAGCATAAGTATACTCATGATTTGTTGCATGCTTTCGACTGTGCCTCTGTTTCTCCTGTTGTTTCCCCTCTGGACGTTTCTTTTAAACTACAAGCTGATTCTGGTGATCTTTTGCCCGCTCCTGATCAGTTCATGAGTCTTGTTGGCAAATTATTGTTTTTAACCCATACTCGACCTGATATATGCTTTGCCGTGCAACATCTGAGTCAGTACCTTAAATCCCCAAGAGTTCCCCATATGTCTGCTGCTATGCATGTTTTGAGGTATCTTAAGGGCACTTCCTCTTTGGGTCTTTTTTACTCTGATGTTGCTGATTACTCTTTGACTGGGTTCTCTGATAGTGATTGGGCAGCTTGCCCTGACAGTCGACGATCTGTTACTGGCTTCTGTGTTTTGTTGGGTGGCAGTTTGGTTAGTTGGAAATCGAAAAAACAACCTGTTGTCTCTCTTTCTTCTGCTGAAGCTGAGTATAGGGCTTTGAGCAAGGTTACTGCTGAACTTACTTGGCTCTCTCGTTTGCTCGCTGATCTTGGGGTATCTGTTTCATCTCCTATTTCTGTGTTTTGTGATAGTCAGGCTGCTGTCCACATTGCTAATAATCCAGCTTTCCATGAACGCACTAAGCATATTGAGGTGGATTGTCATTATGTTCGTACTTTGATACGCAATGAATTCCTAAAACTTTCCCATGTTTCCACTTCTCAACAGCTGGCTGATCCGTTGACGAAGGCATTATCTGGGACTGCTCTTTCTCCTATTTTGTCCAAGTTGAAGGTGGTTTTCCCCCTTCAACTTGAGGGGGGGTGTTGAGATGTATAACTTGGCTATGATGATAATACTCAATTGTGGACCATTTTGGTCATTATAGGAGTCATATCTGAGCCTAATAGGCTATTTCTACAATTAGACTATTCTTGTAATTTGTTTGTATATTTTGTATACTTTTGTAGTTAGGTCAATTGTGTAAATAGACTATTCCTGTAATTAGGCTATGTCATGTAAATAGGCCACATATGTAAAGGGGTCATTTGATATAAGGGGTCAGGGGTCATTTGTCGGGACCGAGGCATTCATTTTTTATCAGAGATATTTTACAGTCTCTTCTTCGAGACTCTTCGATCCTTTCTCTCTACTTTCTCTCTCTAAAATTTCTCCGATATTCTGTATGTTTTCACTCTTTCTGGTAATTCTGCAAGGACTGTGCGACCTAAAAAGAGGAAAATTAAACTCACACAACTGAATTAAAACATGAAGGCGTGTTTAGTGGATTCCTCGATAATCAAACTAAGAGGGGATATTAGAGGAAAAAATCCATCTTATTTTCATAACAACACTAATAACTAGGCCAATTCAACTTTTAAAATTAGCACATAATTATCAATGTTGTTCCGAAAATAAGACAAAATACTTTCTCTGATATCTTCTCTCGAATTGATAATCAAGGAGTCTAAAGCAAGCGTTCACGCTTTGATTTATTGATATGATTTTTCCTCTTTCTAAGGTGCCTCAAGAACAGACACATGTATCCATACTCCAATCATTTGAATCCATGCCCTAATTCTCTTTCACTTTAATTCTTTCTTTCGCCCATGAAAGAATTGAAAGAATTTTGTTTTGTTTTCATTCTACACTTTTGAGGGGACACAACTGTGACGATAAAATTTATAGGCTTTAGGAGGTCACTAAGCAATTCAATTACTAGATTACACACAATAAAAAAGTAGTAAATGCAACCTATTTGTTTCGCAACTATTCGTTGTCCCAACTAAGCACAATATTAATATAATCTCCAAAATCAATGTCTTTGACAAAATTTCTTTTTACTAACATAATCACATTTATATGCATTAATAAAGCAGATTGAGAATTTAAAATGGATAATTATTATTTGTAGAGATACATATAACCGGCTAACTTGTTTGGATAAAAATATAGCAATTGTTATTGTATATATATGCATTAATGAAGTGCAATATAAACTCTAATACTGTTTAATGTATTAGGTTTATTAACACGGTGTGTAGCCAAACCAAAAATAGACTTATGTTGACCGCAAAGACGAAAGAAAATAAGAAATTACATCTAATAAAAGATATCGAGAAGGTTTATGCCTACATAGTGACATATTAAGGGCATATTAAAAGCAAAACAGTCTGCATTTGTAAGTGTCAAAAATCCTAATACACACGATATTAGTTGACAATGAAAACGAAATTGAATTCTCAGTTACAGTCAATTTTGAATACGTCAAAGGAGCATAGTGAAAACTAGGCAAGCCAACGGTTTGACCAAATTATCTTTTTCCTATTTTAATTCTTTAACAAATGTGAATCATCATTTTATAAATGAAAATTAAACAAGCAGAAGAAAACATTAAACCGTTTAAATAATTTCAATATAATTTCTTAAATAAGAATTACATAGAACTAGTGTCACAATTCACAAACGGTGAAAGAATTCTACAAACAAGGTCCAAAGAAAAAAATGCAACACTGTTTCTGAATTACATAAATGAAACAGGAAGAAAGGGGAGACGCCAGGGCCTGCGAACGCCTATAGGACTACCTTGGATCTCCGTGTGGACTGAAGGCAGCCGTCCAAGCTAAGTTCCAAAACTTGGTGCGCCGGGATCTGCACCCAGTGCAGACTGTAATATCAGACTATCAGCACAACCGACCCCATGTGCTGGTAAGTGCCTAGCCTAACCTCGGCGAAATTGTGATGAGGTTAGGACCAGACCAATAAATAAACCTGTGCAATTATATCATATACAACGGAAAATAAAAGCAAAAATATACAGTTAAGGATGGGATGGGAAACATGTTGCGGAGAAATATCATTTGCCAATAGTATCTCAGGAAGAAAGCATAAAGAACAATTTAAAATTTTGCAGTATAAAGAATAAGGAAACCATGACAAATCAATAATCACTTTTATCCTTTATTGTTGCAGCGCGCAATCTGATCCAAATCATAAAATACAATTGTAGCGTGCAACCCGTTCCATATCATATATCAGTATTGCAGCATGCAACCCGATCCAAATCATAAAATACAATTGTAGCGTGCAACCCGTTCCATATCATATATCACTATTGCAGCATGCAACCCGATCGAAATATAATTTTGTTGCGGTTTGCAACCCGATCCACATATAATATTATTGCGGCGTACAAACCGATCCAAATATAATATCGTTGCCACATGCAACCCGATCGAAATATAATATTATTGTGTCATATGACCTGAACTCAATATACAATTCAATGCCAATCACGAAAGAGTCCCGACAAGGGAACACCAATATCAAGGCAAAGGAATCAATAAGTATCATAACAAAATCAAGAAATAACAGAAGACCAGTAAATGAACGTAAAAGACAACATATCTCAATTATCAGCAAGATTCGAAAAAAAATCAAGACAAGTGCACGACATCACCCTTCGTGCTTTAACACTCTATTAACAACACAATAATCACAAGAAATAAGGGTAAGGAAATAAATAAAGGCACAATAAAATTCCGGCAAGGAAACAAAATTAAAAACATCAACATTACAGCAAGGGAGATAGCATTTAAAAGCAACAACATCCCGGCAAGGGAGACAATATAATAATCTTCTTCTCTTTTTCTTTTCACATTTACTTCACAACTTGAGCCAATGTTATATAAGATTAAATATCCAATTATACTTCCACAATTCATTTTACAACCTGCGCTCTTCAATACTCAAATACTAATATTACTTCCAAAAGCCTTTCTCAACAATAGAGATCATCCCAAAAGACATGAACAATACAAACCGAGTCACATTAATCAAAGTATAAGACTCATGGGCATGCTTGATACCAACATATAGATACTCATCACCATGCCTATACATTGTACTCAACAAACAACACGTAGCAACTAGGATACAACTCATAATCCCTCAAGCTAAGGTTAGACCAAGCACTTACCACGATGCCACAAACACGATTCAAGTCTCAACTATCGCTGTTCCTCTTGATTCCACCAGCACTTTGCTCGTATTTAGCCACAAGTTACTTAACTATATCAGTAAATAATAAATGAATGAATTCCAATACATATATATATATATATATAAGCTTTCTAAAGTTTTTACCAACAAGTCAAAAATTGGTTTCGGGACCACATGGTCAAAACCCGAAGTTCGAACCAAAACCCGCTTACACTTTCCACCACGAACCCAAATATATAATTTATTTTGAAATCGGACCTCAAATTGAGGTCTAAATCTCAAAATTTGAAAAAACCTAGGTTTTAGCCAAAACACCCGATTTCCTCCATGAAAACCTTCGGTTGAGTTGAAATCATGTGAAAAGATATTTAAAATTGAAGAAAACTAGTTAGAAACAACTTACAATCGATTTGGAGAAGAAATTTTCTTTGAAACATCGCCCAAGAGAGTTTATGTTTTGAGAAGATATATAAAATGACTAAAAATGCATCTAAGTGTATATTAAATAGTCTCAAATGTCGCAATTGCGACCAGGGTTAAAAATTTAGAAATATGGTATTCTCGCATTTGCGACAAAAGTTCGCATTTGAAAACTCACAATTGCGATTGGAATGTCACATTTGCGACAAATGGAAATTGCCGGGCACTTCGCATTTGCAAACAAGGATCGCTTTTGCAATCTGCCCAGACCTTCTTTCGCATTTGCGATGGAGTAGTCACATTTGTGATACGGCATTTGCGAGTCAGAATTCGCAGATGTGAAGCATGCAGGCCTCAAGCATACCAGATAAAATCTGCAACATCCTAAGTTAAACTTTCCACTATGGCCTTTTCAAAAATCACCCGAGCCCTCGGAGATCCAAACTAAACATGCACACCAATCTAAAAACATCATACGGACTTTCTCGTGCATACAAATCACAAAAATAACATCAACAACTATGAATTTAGCATCAAAATCATAAAATCACTTAAGAACATCAAATGTTTTAATTTTCACAAATAAGGTTTGATTCACGTTATTTCAAGTCCGTTTCATACCAAATTTCATAGACTCAACTTAAATCACATATAAGACCTATACCAGGCTCCGAAACTAAAATACAGACCCGATAACAAAAACTTCCAACCATTTATCATTTCTAAAAACTCACATATTTTCCAGAATATAATTTACTATAAAAATTCATTTCTCGGGATTTAAACCTCGAAATTCGATTCCAGGCATACGCCCTAGTCCTCTATTTTCCTACGGATCCTCCACGACCCTCAAATCATGGGCTCGAGTCCGTTACCCAATATATTGGCCGAAGTCAAATTAAATTCATTTGAAGGTATTTTTCACAGTTTTCACATAATGGCTTTCCGGCTGCGCACCCGAACTAAAGCGACCATTCGTCCTAGAATGGACATAAGAAGGAAGTACCTGATTCGTGGAAACGATAGGGATAACGGCTCCGCATATCTAGCTTGGACTCCCAGGTCGATGCCTCAGCAGGCTGACCACTCCACTGAACACAAGCAGAAGAAAAACTCT
Organism: Nicotiana benthamiana; assembly: GCA_034376525.1. NCBI lineage: Eukaryota > Viridiplantae > Streptophyta > Magnoliopsida > Solanales > Solanaceae > Nicotiana > Nicotiana benthamiana. The sequence continues at coordinate 55,208,139 of CM067340.1, read as the reverse complement.
TCGATCTCAACTGTCGAACATGTCGGTCTAGAATAGCTACCGGCTCCTCCATATAAGACAAGTCCTTGTCAAACTGGACAATGCTGAAATCTAACACGTGGGGTGGATCGATGTGATGCTTTCGAATCATGGACACATGAAACACTGGATGCATGCTGATAAGCTCCGCGGCAACACAAGTTTGTAAGCCACCTTTCACATTCGATCAAGAATCTCAAACGGGCGAATGAACATAGGCCTAAGCTTGCCCTTCTTCCAAAATCTCATCACATCCTTCATAGGCAACACCCAAAGCAATACTCGTTCACCGTCCATGAAAGCCAAATCACGAACCTTACAGCTAGCATAACTCTTTTGCGTGGACTGAGATGTATAAAGCCTATCGTGATTTCTCCTGACCTTGTCCAAGGCATCCTGTACTATATCCGTACCCAACAACTGAGCCTCTCCCGACTCAAATCATCTAACCCGCGACCGACACAGCCTACCATACCAAGACTCATAAGGAGCCATCTGGATACTCAATTTGTAGCTGTTGTTGTAGGCAAATTTTGCTAACGGAAAAAACTGATCCCACGAGCCTCGAAAGTCAATTATACAAGCCTGGAGCATATCCTTCAAAATATAAATAGTACGCTCGGACTGCCCATCCGTCTGAGAATAAAACGTTGTGCTCAACTCAATCCGTGTGCCCAAATCTCGCTGAACTACACTCTAAAAATGTGAGTTAAGTTGTGTACCTCGGTCCGAAATGATAGATACGCGCACACAATAAAGACGAATAACATCCCGGGTATAGATCTCAACTAACCTCTCAGAAGAATAGGAGACTGCCACCGGAATGAAATTTGCTGACTTGGTCAGCCTATCAACAATAACCAACACTTCATCGAACCACATCTGAGTCCGTGGGAGTCCAACAACAAAGTCCATAGTGATACGATCCCACTTCCACTTAGGAATCTCAATCTTCTAAAACAAACCACCAGGCCTCTGAGGCTCGTATAACCTGCTGATAATTCAAACTGAGCCAAATATAAAACAATGTCCTTCTTTATTCTCCTCCATTAATAATGCTGCCGCAGATTATGATACATCTTCAGGGCACCCGGATGAATAGAGTACCGGGAACTATGGGCCTCCTCTAAAATCAACTCTCGAAGCCCATCCACATTAGGTACATAAACTCGACCGTGCAGCCTCAAAACTCCTTCATCTTTTATGGTAACCTTCTAGGAACCTCCGTGTTGCACCGTGTCTCTAAGGATATCCAAATAAGGATCATCATACTGCCGATCTTTGATACTCTCCAATAATGAAGAACGAGCAACTGTGCAAGCTAAAACATCAATGGGCTTAAAAACATCCAACCCCACGAACTGATTGGCCAAAGCCCGAACATCCAAAGCAAGCGATCTCTCACCGACCAGAATATAAGCAAGACTGCCCGTACTGGCTGACTTCCTACTCAAAGCATCAGCCACCATATTGGCCTTTCCCGGATGATATAAGATGGTGATATCATAGTCCTTTAATATCTTCAACCACCTTCTCTGCCTCAAATTTTTGTCCTTCTGCTTGAACAAATACTGTAGACTCTTGTAATCCAAAAACACCTCACATGACACGCCATACAGACAATGGCTCCAAATCTTCAACACGTGAACAATGGTTGCTAACTCCAAATCATTAACCAGATTGTTCTTCTCATGAATCTTCAATTGTTGTGAAGCATAGTCAATGACCTTGCCATCATGCATCAACACCGCACCAAGTCCAATACGAGATGCATCACAATAAACTGTGTAAGGCCTTGAATCTATGGGCAAAACCAACACCAGTGTCGTAGTCAAAACTGTCTTGAGATTCTGAAAGCTCGCCTCACACTCGTCCGACCACCTGAGCTAGGTACCTTTCGGGGTCAACCTGGTCATTGGGGCTACGATAGATGAAAACCCTTCCCCCAACCAACCATAATAGCATGCCAAACCTAAGAAACTCCGGATCTCTACAGCCGATACGGGTCTAGGCCAGTTCTTGATTGCCTCTATCTTTTTCGGATCAACCTGAATACCCTCTTCTGCTACAACATGACCCAGAAATACAACTAAACTCAACTAGAACTCACACTTTGAAAACTTTGCATACAACTGGCTATCTCTTAAAGTCTGAAGAACCACTTTCAGATGTTGCTCATGCTTCTCTCGGCTGCGGGAATAGATGAAAATATCACCAATAAAGACTATCGCGGACGAATCCAACTAAGACCTAAATGGTTTATTAAATCCATAAAAGCTGCTGGGGCATTTGTCAACCCGAATGACATTACCAAGAATTCATAATTCCCGTATCAAGTGAGAAAACCTATCTTAGGGACATCGGATGCCCTGATCCTCAACTGATGGTAGCCAGATCTGAAGTCAATCTTCGAAAATACCTTGGAACCCTGAAGCTGATCAATAAAATAACCAATCCTCGGCAATGGATACTTATTCTTGATTGTAACCTTGTTCAACTGCCGGTAATCTATACACATTCTCATTTATCTGCCCTCTTCTTCACATAGAGCACTAGCGCACCCTAGGAAAAACACTAGGTCTAATGAAACTTTTTTCAAGCAAGCCTTGAACTGATCATTCAACTCGTTCAACTCAGATGGGGCCATACGATAGAGCAAAATAGAAATGGGCTAAGTTCCTGGAACCAAATCGATGTAGAAGGCAATATCATTGTCGGGTGGCATACCCGGCAGGTCTGAAGCAAATACCTCATGAAAATCACAAACAATAGGCACATAATCATATGCCAAATAGGCCAAACACCCCTTCTCAACCATACGATGAGCCTTCATGTATAAGAAACACTACGGGTAGAATGACCAGAAGTCCCTCTCCACTCCAATGGAGGTAAACCTGGCAAGGCTAAGGTCACAATCTTGGCATGATAGTCCTAGATAGAATGGTAAGGTGATAACCAGTCCATCCCTAATATGACATCAAAATCAACCATGTCCAAAAGTAACAAATTTACACGTGTCTCAAGACTCCCAATCACAACTACACATGAATGATGGACACGATCTACCATGATAGAATCAACCACCGGTGTGGACACATATATAGGAGCACTCAAAGAATCACTGAGTCTAACCAGATACGGTGCAAAATAAGATGACACATAGGAGTATGTAGTTCCTGGATCAAATAAAACTGAAGCATCTCTACAACAAACCAGAACAGTACATGTACCTCCACCTCTAATACCTCTGCCTCCACCTCTAGCTGGCTGAGCGGGCTGAACAAGCCCCTCAATGACCGTCCTCGCTCTCTATCTCTCTCTCCCTCTCTCTCTCTCTCTCTCTCTCTCTCAGTGGGAAGTACAAGAAAAGCATGATGAGACAAATCAATGAACCTGGTCTCGTACTGAGTAACAGTCATGGAACCCTACTGGAGATGCTCAAGTTGCCTCCGATAAAACTCCCTCTGAGTGATAGGAAGAAACTTCTCCAGATATAACTAAGAAAACTGATCCCAAATCAAGGCTGGTGGCCTAGCTGATTGAGCCAAATAATAATCTCTCCTACAAGTATTGGCGGATCCAAACAAGCAAAAAGTAGCAAAGTCGACCTCATTGGTCTCCACTGTCTCCATGTTCTTGAGAACCTCATGACAACTGTCTAGATAATCATGGGGATCCTCAAAAGATGAACCACTGAAAGTAATAGTGAAGAGCTTGGTGAAACTTATACAACCTCCAGAAAGCCTCCGAAGACGTAGCTGACATATTGCCAGTCTGTGTTGCTGCTCGGCTGAAGAAGCGGTACGTGACCTCGCCGTTCGCAAAAGGACTAGAGTAGAGGTTTTAATTTAGTATTGAGAGAAAAAAATCGCACGATATGAAAGAATATATGTGAAGTTTTTCCTAACTGTGTAGCCTCTAAGGATAAATGCAGACATCTCCGTACCGATCCTTAAACTCTACTAAGTTTGTCTGTGAATTCTAGGACCTATGTAACTTAGAGCTTTGATACCAACGTGTCACGACCCAAATTTTTCGCCCTCGGGAGTCTAGATGCTGCTTCCTAGTGAAAGCTAGGCAAGCCAACCGCTTGAACAAATTACCCTTTTCCCATTTTAATTCTTTAACAAATGTGAATCAACAGTTTATAAACGGCAAAAATTAAACAAGCGGAAGAACAATTAAACCATTTAAATAATTCCAATACGATGTCCTAAATAAAAACTACCCAGAACTAGTGTCACAACTTCATGGACACTCTAAGAATTCTACAAAACTAGGTCCAAAAAATGAATGCAACACTGTTTCTGAATTATATAAATGAAAAAGGAAGAAAGGGTAGAGGGAGACGCCAGGGTCTATGGACGCCTGCATGACTACCTTAGATCTCCGTGTGGACTGAAGGCAGCCACCCAAGCTAAGGTCCAAAAGCTACTGCGCCGGGATCTGCACACAGTGCAGAGTGTAGTATCAGCACAACCGACCCCATGTGCTGGTAAGTGCCTAGCCTAACCTCGGAAAAGTAGTTACTAGGCTATTACTAAACAACCAAATAAACCTGTACAGTTATATCATACATCGAAAAATAAAAATAGAAATATATAGTTAAGGATGGGAGGGGGAACATGCTGCGGGGTAATATTATTTACCAATAGTATCTCAGGAGAAAAGCATAAAGAACAATTTCAAAATTTTGCAGCAGAAAGAATAAAGAAACCATGACAAATCAATAACCACTTTTATCTTTTATTGTTGCGGTGCGCAACCCGATCCAAATCATAAAATACTGTTGCGACGTGCAACCCGTTCCATATTATATATCACTATTGCGCAACACTATCCAAATATAATATTGTTGGGGTGTGCAACCTGATCCACATATAATATTATTGTGACGTGCAATCCGATCCAAATATAATATTATTGTAGTGTGCAACCCGATTCCAACATACAATTCAACACCAATCACGAAAGAGTACCGATAAGGGAACAATAATATCCCGACAAGGGAATCAATAAACATCATAACAAAATAAAATAACAACAAAAGACCAGTAAATGAACGTAAAAAACAACATAACTCAATTATCAGCTAGATTCGGGAAAAAATCAAGACAATCACGACATTATCTTTCGTGCTTTAATACTCTCTTAACAACACATAATCACAAGAAATGCGGGAAAGGAAATAAATGAAATCACAATAAAATTTCGGCAAGGGAACAATATCAAAACAACAACATCCTAGCAAGGGAGATAGCATTTAAAAGCAACAGCATCCCGGGAAGGGAGACAGTATAATAATTCTCTTCTCTTTTCCTTTTCACATTTACTTCACAACTTGATTCAATGCTATATAAGATTCAATTGCCAATTATACTTCCACAATTTATTTTACAACCTGAACCAACGCTCTTCAATACTCAAATAACAATATTACTTCCACAAGCCTTGATCAACAATAAAGATCATCACAAAAGACATGAACAATATAAACAGAGACACATTAATCATAGTATAAGACTCACGGGCATGCTTGACAGCATCATATAGATACTCGTCACCATGCCTATACAATGTACTCAACAAACAACACATAACAAATGGGACACAACTCCCAATTTCTTAAGATAAGGTTAGACCAAACACTCACCTCGATGTCATGAACACAATTCAAGACTCAACTATCACTTTATCTCTTGACTCCACCAACAATTCGCTTGTATCTAGCCACAAGTTACTTAACTATATCAATAAATGCTAAATGAATTAATTCAAATGCACGAAAATAATTTTTCTAAAATTTTTTCCAAAAAATCAAAATCGCCCCCGGACCCACATGGTTAAAACCTAAGGTTCGAACCAAAACCCAATTAACTATTCCCCCACGAACCCAAATATATAATTTCTTTTGAAATGGACCTCAAAGCGAGGTTCAAATCCCAAAATTTCAAAAAAACTAGGTTCTATCCAAAACATCCAATTTCCCCATAAAAACCTTTTATTTTACATTGAAATCTTGTGAAAAGATATCAAAAATTGAAAATAAAACTACTTAGAAATGAGTTACAACGGATTTAGAGAAGAAATTTTCTTTGAAAAATCGCCCAAGAGAGTTTATCCTTTGAGAAGATATGATAAATGGTTGAAAATGCGTCTAAATGTAAATTAACTAGTCTCAGATATCGCAATTGCGACCAGGGTTCGTAAATTGCGAACTCTTCAGAAATCTGGTATTCTCGCATTTTGCGACAAAAGTTTGCAATTGCGATTGGAATGTCGCATTTGCGTTAAAAGGAGATGGATGGGCACTTCGCATTTGGGAAGGAAGGATCACATTTGTGATCAGCCCTGCCCAGGCCTCCTCTCGCATTTGGGATGGGGTAGTCGCATTTGCGATATGGATTCGCAAATGCAAAGCCTGCAAGCCTGAAGCATACGAAATAAAATATGCAACATTCTAAGTCAAAATTTCACGCCATGGCATTTTCAAAACTCATCCGAGCCATCGGGGATCCAAACAAAATATGCACACCAATCTAAGAATATCATAGGAACTTGCTCGTGCATTCAAATAACAAAAATAACATCAACAACTATGAATTTAACATAAAAATAAAATTATTTAAGAACATCAAATTTTCTAATTTCTCAAATAAGGTCCGATTCATGTCATTTCAAGTCTGTTTCTTACCAAATTTTACAGACTCAACCTAAATCACATATAAGATCTGTACCGGGCTCCGAAACCAAAATACGGTCACGATACCAACAACTTCCAACCATTTTTCATTTCTAAAAACTCACATATTTTTCAGAAGATAATTTTCTTATAAAATTTATTTCTCGGGCTTAGTACCTCGGAATTCGATTCTGGGCATATGCCCAAGTCTCATATTTTCCTATGGACGCTTCAGGACTGTCAAATTATGAGTCCAGGTCTGTTTACTCAAAATATTGTTCGAAGTCATCTTAAATTTATTTAAAGGCAAATTTTATCATTTTTCACAGTTTTTCACATAATGGCTTTTCGGCTACGTTTCCGGACTGTGCACATAAATCGAGTTGAGGTAAAAAAGAGGTTTTAAGGCCTCAAAACATATGATTAATTTCTAAAATAAGTGACGACCTTTCGGGTTATCACACTAAAGCAATGCAAGATATTAGCAATATCTACAAATTTCTTATAATTACAAAAACCATTACTTGACCTACTATTAATTTATGTATTAAAATTTAAGGAAGTATTTACTGGACGCCTGGACTGCAGTAAAATTCCTTTGAGATGTTCAAAACCAACCGACATCTTTAATCGAACCGAACTAAACGAGGCTTATTGGCTTATGGGTATCAGATTATTGGGGTAATGGATGATGAACGGATTGAGATTTTATAATTATCGCCTTATAGTTTAGGGGTGATTTACTCAATTTTCTTATCGAATTAACCGTAATCTGTTAAAACTTTTTATATTTATACTTTTACTCCTATCTAAGACGACTCTGCAGATGCTTTGTGTTGGTTCAACTAGTTTGAGCTTTATGTGTTGTTCACCTTTAAATGATAAAATCTAGACATTTAGCTCATATTATAGCAAAGTAAATTTAGGCAGAGTTGTAGTAAGATTGATTTTTCTTCATGTTTAGGATGCTCATCTCGATTTTGTACAGTTCGATGAACTGGAACTATGTTCTTTGCAAAAATTTGTTGGTATCTGCTATATCTTCTTTATCAACAATTTTTGTATGTACAAGATTGGAAGACGACTTTCCAAAAATACTGTTAGATTAACAAGACAATCTTTTGAATTTGAATCCGACATTAATCTGAAGTATCCACATGTCATCTTACCATGACCATTTGGTGTTGATTGTTCAAGATTTTTCTAGATGGTTTAGCCGATACACCGCCTGGTAATCATTAGTCTGATACCAATCTACCATTGGCTTATTGGATAGATAGTGTATTACTATATTTATAATTAGATAATCGTAAAGTCCAACCATTAAGCATAATTAATCACTCTGATCTGCCCGATAAGCACCCCTACTTTGATGTTCCCTTTCAAAGGAATATTTACCTACTTATACTCCATATGAAATTTAATTACCCTTTCTAATTAATTCTTGATTTAATTACATGGTCGTGTACAATTTATCAATTATATACAAATTAGTTTTAAATGAGTAATCCTTAATTGTAGCCTTGTAATTTAGTAAATCCTCACAGTTCCTTACTTAACCAGACAACCCAAACTCTCTAAAGGATTTTCATCTTTCTCTCTTTGAAATCAATCCTCTTTCTATGTCGACTCTACAAGGTTTTTCTTCTAAAACTCATAATTTTTTCTAATAACGGCAAAGAATTTTTTTATCGATTTTAATTTTGCCATAGCTAGAGTTTGGAGCTTTTTTTGGCTTTCCCTTTTCTTGTTGATGTTCCGATGGCATGCTAGCAGTAGATATATATTAACTATTTAGCTATATTGTTCGAATTGAAATTGTCAATCAATAAATTTTGATAGTGTTTGACTCTCCATCATTGACAACCATTATAAAGTTTTGAAACTTTGAGTTCAAATTCGAATTTTCAAAGAGTATTTTTTTCTTGGACTGGGTGTTATTGCAAACAATTAAAATATTCTATGGAGTTTATATCTTGATTTTGAGGTATTTGATGAAGATTAGATTTGATTTGGCTGAATTTTCTGATTGAAATTCGAAGAAGAAGCAGAAGAGCACACCATATACAAAATATATATAAAGTATATACAATAAATATATTGTATATAATTTGTACAATAATTGTATTTAAGTTGTATGATGTTATAGTTATATTTAGCTGGGTAAGAATAATGTATGAAAGCTATAGATAAGTTATACACTTCATAATTAGTTGTATGAAATTTATTTTTAGAATGTATGTTGCTGTAGATATATCAAATATTTTATTAAATTTGCATGAAATTTGTTTTTAATTTGTGTGATGTTGTATCATACATTTTTCTTTTTAAAAAAAAGGTAATTATGGAAAAGAGAGAGAAGAATTGCAGTAATTATGGCTTAAACTAGGTACCACACAATTGGAAGAAGTCTTATTTAGATGGAAGGACAATTTGAACTTTGTTTTCTTCAATTAAAATTGTAAGAAAAAACTTGTGGGTAATATACAAAACTTGGACGAATTTAGTAAATAAGTTTTAAATATTATATAAAAAGTATAAGAAAAAACGCCTTTTCAAATGTGAAAAAGCCTTCCTCCTTTGACTACAAATATTATTCATGTAGTTTAACATACTTCATTGAAATCGGGTTTAACTATGGAAATTATTTTACAACATGATGGGAGGGTTAGACGCAATGTTTTAGTGGCAGATTTCAACAACGCCCCATTGGGATATTGTGTATTGGTTTTTGCTAACGCCATATCTCCTTCCTCGCATTCTGTTATGTCTTGTATTTTATCATGATACACTCTCACTTTCAAACCTGTAAAAAAAAGCCCTTAGCTATTATTATATTATTTAAGCGTCAGCTTTCATCTCCTTCCACCTATACTTTAATAAAGTAGTACGTGAAGCAATCCAAAAGAAAGTAAGAAACTCTTCCTTAGTCTTGCTTACTTTGGAAGCAAGTTTTGCTTCAGGTTTCCTCATCACACATTCCTGGATGTCAGCACTCAGAAGTATAATTGTCAAACAAGGATTTTGTCTTCTTTTAGATGTTTTAAAAGTAATAGAAAATAAAATTAGGATAGCCCCAATGTACGAATTGACGCAAATTTGGGAAAGGGTCGCACCATAAAGAATGATGTGTTAAAGTTACATCTCAGTTTTATTTATTTACTCGGTCAAAGTCAGACAAATCACAATAAAAATGTATCCGCATTGAATATTTATACCAAATTATATAATACAACGGCTAAGTAACTTGAGATCAGAATAAAAACACATGTTATGTATTCCTTATCATTTACATAGACATAAACACAACTGTGGATAGATGTCTTTTTCCTTCGAATATCAAAACGACTTCATATGGATGGACAAGATCATTAGGAGCAGCATACATGGAGACTCTTCAATCCTAGATTTCAATTATATAGTTCAAAAGTCGAGATTATCCTCTATCTTTATACATAGTCAAATGATTTGTCTGCAGAAGCTATGTAGCTAATAAGTTAAATGATTGATCTACAAACTAAGCAGAATATATATCTCCACAAAAGATTTGTTCAACCTATCAGCTCAATAAGTGAGGATCTCAGCTGTTGTGCTTCAAAAACTCTGTCCTCATTTGCCTGCAAGAAGCAAATGGATGTCAGCATGTGGAAACATCAAATTCTGCATCATCAGATATTAAAAAAAATTCCTTCAAATCAAACATGAAGTATTTATTGTCTTTTAGCCCTAAAAAAGACATGATAGATAAATCTTGACGTCAAATCACATAATAATGTGCTATGTTGCCCCAAGCGCGTATGATCCTCCAAATATCATGGATTTTTGGAGGATCCGATATAGTTGCAGCTGCATTTCTCAGTATACGGTAATTATTACAGCAGTTATTGAGAAAGTAAATTTACCCTTGCTATGAAAATGCTCAACATCTCCTCTCCAGAAGTGTTAAAATTTGTATTTACTACTTCAAGTCCTAAGGAATTCATAGCCTCCAACAACTGAGTAAATCCTCCGGGTTTACGTGATCCAAAGACCTTCAACAAGAACTCTTTTGCACCAATTAGGTTCACTTCCACTTGCCCCTTCATCAAAAAAGAAAAACATCATGCAGATTAATTTATAGCAATATAAGGAAACATATGGCTTCAATCAAGAACAGTGAAATCAGGTAATAAGAGAATTAAGAAATGTAGCGACTTCAAGCACCTCAAATCTTGTCTTTTCAGTAGAAATTTGTGTTTTCTCATTTGTTGGTCCGGTAACTTTTGACATTTCACTCATGTCAGATAGAACAAATTCAGAACTTTCATTGTTGGAAGCTTCTGCTGCTATTTCATTGAGTTCAGCTTGATATAACTTCACCTTTTCTTGCAATTCATTTATATAGTCGATTGCATCTCCAAGTATAGCAACTTTGTCCATCTAAATAAACACCATCAAAGATGGTATCAAATTTTGAATTACATGCTTAAATATCAAATAAGTAACGTAATTAGCAACCTTAGAGATGTTGGGAACTAGAGCTCGAAGAGCAAAAAGACCATCTTTAATTCTGTTCCTTCGTTTTCTCTCCGTGACAAGATTCTTCGACTGATATGGTCCTCTTTGTTTTTTCTTACCCATTGTGTAGACATCTCCTGCAATTATATAATTTTCTTGGTTCCAAGGAAAAACAGTACCTTCCATTCTTGACAAGTTTCCACTGCACTGAAGCTCAGTGTGCTCAAAATACCCGTCACCAGATTGGCTTAAAGGTATGTTCCGTGACAGATGATCAGAAGTTGAATGACACAAGGCAAGTTCATTTGAAGGAATGGAACCAGTGGGTGATCTTTGAATGCTAGGATTAGCACTAGATTCAGATACTTGAGAAATAAGAGGTGCACTTGAAGGAAAACTTGTATACTGCAGGGGAGGAGCACAAAAGCGAAATTTCTTAAAGGGAAAGGAATCAAGAGGTTGATCTTTTCTCTTTGCTGTGGAACTATTGGCTTTTTCTGAACCAAGTTTGAACCGATTGATAATGAAATCAATCGTCTTTTGATCTTTGTATATCTGTTCAAAAGCAAATGACATAAGAAGAGTGGTTATACTTTAAGTTTGGTGCATATAGTATGGCAAAATCAATTAAGTAGCTAACTCTCAATCCAAAATTAGTTGATTTAGGCTGTATGAATCCTCTGTACCAATACCATTCTTATCAGAAGTACACTATCTCACATCTTGCATTAACTTTAATCCTAATAGAGAATGATTGTTACCAGCTTTGAATTGTAGAGCTCAACCAGTCCACCAGCAACTGGGATCAACACCAAGGTACCCTTTCGTTCCTGCCAAGGGTACTAACAAGTCGACGAAATTAATTTAAAACATTACTATAAGTAATCTTGAGATTTCAGTAAAGACTATAAGTTTGAGGCATAAATAAATGAAAAAAATCAGAGTTGTTACTCACATAAGACAAATTTGAATTGGATACCTCAGTATGATTAATCCATTTTGGTTCATTTGATGTTACTACCTCTCCCTGAATCCTGGTTTTACATATCTTCAAGTTAGTTTGTGTTCATGCCTTTTATAGTACGTAGCTTGAAATAAACCAGCAATAAATGAAATGGAAGTACAAATATCAAGAATAGAAACATACCCAGAATAAAGGGAAATAGAAAGAGGAAAATAAGCTAAAGCCTCACAAGCCTTTGTTCTAATAGGATGCTGAATTTGGCTATCTCTACACAGAGTAGTGAATGTCAGCTGTCCTCCATTTTCTTTCTTCATATTGACATCAACTCCTTTAGCTCCAGAACAGCAACATCCTATCCATTCTATAAACCTAAACACACACAAAGACAATTTCTCATACACATTGCACTCATTTTCACTGCAGTGGCAGAACAAAAAATTCAACAACATCACAGTTAGGATTCGATACGTAAAGAAATTGTCGAACCACCATTGCCAGAGCACTAGAAGCTTCTTTTATGTCAAAGAAATTGAACAAATTTATATGTTTACATGCAAAAAAAAAAAAAACAAAAAAAAAATTTTACTTAAACTTTTACCTAGAAGGATCATCCCCCAACTTCCAAACAACACAATATTCCCAATTGTTGGAATCAACAAGTGGCCTTAACCATTCCAATGCTCTTTCCATGGCTAAATTGTATTTTTCTTCTGAATGAATTCCTTGCAATTTGACTAAAGAAAAGGCAGTGAGTTGGGCCCAAAAATGTTTCTGCCTTTATTTAGCCAAACGACAGCTCTAACCAATTTGGGGTATCAAATAATCAGCACAAAATCATTGTCAGTGGCATCTTATGTCCGGCCTCTGCAACCTACAGAATAGTACGCTGGGGCTAAATGTTGACCGAAGACTATACACAAGACAAACAGACTTGGCAATTGGCATGCAATGGTTCTACGGCCTTTACATATTTTTAGACTTTGATAATATACAATAAAAAACTTTTTATATGATTAAATTTTTATTAAGTTAATTACATATAAATTTCTTCAATAAGTGCTAATGCACAATATGATGATAATTAAATTTAAATAGTAAATCGGGTATATAGCACTGCTTTACTTTTTTTTCTTCACTCTTATTCCAGTATACACAGGTATATAACACAATTAAGCTCAAAACTTCTCAATGCACTTTAATTATATATGAGGCAATTATTATCGTATTATATGTATTTTTAGCCAAATATCAGTAATATAAAGAAGTATTTCTACAATTAAATTATTTGTAAATTAATTACATATAAATTTTTGTGATAAGTATTAATGCACAATCTAATAACTAAAGGTAAATGATTATTTGGTTTCGTCTATATTAAGTAATTTGATTTTATGAACATAAAATCTTAGTATACCAAATGACATTTGTAATATGCAAGGAATAATTTTACTTTGAATATATAATATACATATTTTATACATTATAACATTAAAGTCATGAAGCTGTCTTCCAAATTAAACTAACTAAACGACGTGTGAATTGCTTAGAAAATAAAAATAACTTTAAGTCAAATTTTCGGTTACAAATTATGACATGTCATTCAATAGATCACTGGGTATTTTTGCCACTACGTAAATTCCACGTTAAGAAATTTAAAAGAATTGCACCATGTAAAAGTTTTGACTATCCAAGTATCCATATTTTAAACAACGGACAATCAGAAAACATCTAAATGAAACCCAAAAAAAAAAAGAAAAAAAAATAGATTACAGTATAGAAGTCATTCACTAATTTTATTCACACAGTTGCAAATATATGACCATGCAAGTGATGTCTCATAATTGAACGCTGCAAATTTGCCTTTCGGTCATATGTATTTTCAAAGATTTATACAAAGTTAAGTTAGCCAATTACTTTAATGTGACAAAAAAATAATTATATTACTTCACTATGCTGGAGGTTAAATTTGTGAAATTTACTCTTGCCATTTGATATCATAAGATTTTATATTTATATAAATCTAAGTGTCTTAACTCAGATGAATTCAAGTAATTATATTAACTTTATTTTTCATACAGAGGCGGTTTAACCCCAAGCCACTAAAGCGTCCGCTCACAAATTAAAGGCCCCAAAAATACTCTTTTTATGTGTAAATATTTATTGTATTTATTATTAAATAGTGCTAAAAAAATTGTCAACCATCTTTTGTTACTCTGTCACCAATCGTTAATGACAATTTTATATTTTATGTGGTCTTTTTCCGAGTTGGTTGAAAAAATTCAAATGAAAGTGAGACAATTAAACCTATAGTTACTTTCTATTTCTTCTTACTCTAACTTGAATAAATTTTATTTACCGTTCTAACTTTGCAAGATATTTTTAATCAAGATCTTTATAGACATAATTCAAGCTAATTAGATCGTAAAATATTTTTATCATTGTTGTAAATATAAATTTTTACATGATTATAACTTTGGGAGGCAATGCTATATGTAGTGAGTTATGTTGACGGTCATGTAAAAATAAAAAATAAAAAATTAAACTTAATAAAATCTTATCAAATATTAGTAATCTTTCAACAAAGACTAAATGGGTTGGTTATATCAAGATGAAATTGTTGATTACATCGTTAGGATGAAATTGCATCTCGATAAGTAAAAATAAAATAAACTTTAACAAAAATATCTAAAATTATTAACAAGAATTTAAGGCCTCTTATTATGTCTTGGCTTTAGGCCTCTAATAACATTGCGCCGCCTTTGTTTTCATAATAATCGATAATTAGGAGGAAGGCAAGAGAAATAATCTTCGTGCTAAAAAAACATTTGAAGGAACAAGAACAAGAAAGTACGTTGTTGTTGGGTGTGTTTGTTTTTGTACTTTGTGCTAAGTTCGTAAAAAATGCCATTTTTCTGCTAGTATTCTTCTTTATCTGAAGATGGTACAATTTTTACCTCCTCTTTCTTTTCTGTTTTTCATTCTATTTGGTTTTTCTGTTTTCTTACTTTCCACTTCTTGCAAAGAACCAAAACAGATTGTGGGACGATATGAAAATTTGCCAATTTGATGCGAATAATATCCACATTGGAAAAAACAAAAGGCGATTATCACATTTAGATCAATGTAGCACCACGTTTTCAATCAAAAATTTAGAAGCTTTTAGATAAATTAAAACACTAAAATAATGTTTCCGATGTCTTTTGTTTTTGTTTCCCAACTTACGACCCATTTGGTACTGAGGTATAAAAATTATTGTTTTTAGAATTAAATTTAAGATAAATTTATCTCACGGTTAGTTGGGGCAAAATAATAATATAACTAATTCTAAAATTGTAATTTTATTTTTATCCCTATGAAAGGGGATAACAATCCGTGGATTAATCCTGAAATAACTAATCAAAAACAAATGACCCCTTAGTCTTCTATACTCGTATTAGAATATGATTATGTCAAATTTATCGCATAAAATTTATTAAAGGAGAAACCGTTCCTTACCATATTTTTTTTTTATTTTCAAGGCTCGAATCTCCGATGTCAATTTGTGTTTAAGAATGCGGATGAGATTAGAACTATAATAGTGGTTGCAATGCTCCTACATAGTGGTGGACATAGAGTATTGAATGTGAGTTATTGGGAACAAAATAATTTTTGCGTATATTTTGTATTTATATTAAAATATTTATTAAATATTTGTAAATATTTAACTATGAATTCAGTTAATATTGCAAATTAATTTAAGATTATGACAGGAACTTTTTAACTTTAAATTACGAATCCGCCTATGCTCCTACATGAATGAAATATAAGGTTCTAATCTTATCCCAAAAAAAAACCTCTACTTTTTTTCCTCCTTTCACTACGTTTGAGAAATACAGCTAGCTAGTTACGTACTAATAAGAAAGATTCATGATAAAACTGTTGGGAATAAACCCGTAAAAATAGTGTTCACGATATTGGTAATAAACGTAAAACACTAAGTTATGGTTAAATCAACAAGAATAAAAATGTAGCAAAAATGACACCAAGATTTTACGTGAAAATCCTTCTGAATAAGGGAAAAACTACGGCCAAGATGAGAAACTGATATCACTGTAGCGAGAAATTTTACACTGTATAGTAACGAGTAAAAATACTCCTAAGACCACTATTCCCTCAAAAGAAGTAAATATTCTTTTGCTTCTTTCACTTCACTACAATATCTCTCACACTCTATTTTCCTTCATAAACTATTTCTTACAGTTTATGGAATACCTTGCTCTCTCTTTTCTCTCTTTGTTGGTGTGTAGAAATGAGAGTTAAATCTCTCCTTTTATAGCCAAAATCTCATTCTCTAAAGCCTACAGTATTTGACAATTTGCACACCCTTTTCATAATTTCAACAAGGTTGGCTACCAAACCAAACCAAGTCAACAAAATTGGCTACCAAATCATGCCAATTCAAAGGTTAGCTACCAAACCAAACCAAGTCAACAAAGTTGGCTACCAAATCATACCAATTCAACAAGGTTGGCTACCAAACCAAACCAAGTCAATAAAATTGGCTACCAAATTATTTGAATGAGATGGACATCATATCAATCTCCCCCTCCAGTCTCATTCATATAGAGGAGGTAGCACTGTCTTCTAGTTTAAGTGCATGCCGACAAGTTCTTTCCATATCTTGAACTCGTTTCTTAGTACCACCTTGGTTAACATATTAGTAGAATTTTTACTTGTATGATTCTTTTTGACCCGTGCATAACATTCAGGTTCTCCCCCATCAGTGAGTAATACATACTCATCGGATGAATAATGTGAGGAGGGAGTACGGGGTCTTAAAGACCTCCTGAGTGGAATATTTAACTCTTCCACAGCTTCGTGAGTAGGAGTATCTACCTCATCAACATTAGAATTTTTATCACCATCACAATCAATATATTGGTTCTAAGCATCACCATCATCATTAAGCCCACCAATGTCATCCGCATTTGTATGAGGAACTTGATCAAGATCAACTAAACCTTCAGAACTTGAAGATTTTAGCTTCTTCGCTTTATTAATATCTTCAATGATTTGATCCTCCACGAAGATAACATCACGGCTTCTCACGACCTTCTTCTCAATTGGATCATATAGCCTGTAACCAAACTCATCAAGGACATAACCAATGAAGATGCACTGCCTTGTCTTGGCAGTTAATTTTGACCTCACAACTTTAGGCACATGTACAAAAGCTTTGCAACCAAACACTTTCAAGTGGTCATAGGAAATATCATTGCCATACCAAACTCTATTTGGAACATCACTTTGCAAAGAAACTACAGAGGATAGATTAATAACATGTGCGGCGGTCAACAAAGCCTCACCCCAAAAGGAATTCGGCAACATCTGACTCTTTCCATCAAGGTCCTGTTCATCCTTTCTACTAAACCGTTAAGCTGAGGAGTCTTCAGAGGAGTCTTTTGGTGTCTGATACCATGTTTCTTGTAGTATTCTTCAAACGGTCCGTAATATTCACCACCGTTATCAGTAAGAATACACTTCAGCTTCTTTCTAGTTTCTCTTTTAACTAATGCATGAAACTGTTTAAAGACACCTAACACTTGGTCATTAGTCTTCAAGATGTAGATCCAAAGTTTTCTTGAACAATCATCAATAAATGTAGCAAAGTAAAGTGCACTGCCCAAAGTCCTTGTCTTTATTGGACCATATAAGTCTGAACGCACCAACTCAAGCAACTTTGTCTTTCTTGAAGGAGGGTGAGATTGGAAAGAAACTCTTTTTTGTTTCCAGCCAAGCCGTGCTCACATTTTTCTAACTTTGCACTGTCAAACTTTGACAATGGCCAGAACATTTAGTCCTTTCTCGCTAATGTGGCTAAGCCTCTTATGCCATAACATTGAAGAGTTATGGCTCTCAACGACATTCACCATATCAACACAAGTAGAGGCTGTAGTCCAGTATAGACCACGACGTTTTTTTCCCACGAGCAACAATCATAGAGCCCTTAGTGAGCTTCCACTTTCCAGCATCATTGATATTGACATATCCCTCATCATCCAAAACATCAGTAGAGATCTCGTGCCAACGAACATCAGGTGCATGCTTTACATTATTTAAAACTAGTTTAGTTCCAATACTAGTTTCTAAACAAATTGTTCCAGCACCAGCCACCCTAGATACGGTCTCATTATCCATACTCAAATTTCCATAGTCACCCTGATTATAGGATGAGAAAAATTCCTTCCTTGATGTCACATGAGATGCGGCACCGGTGTCCACGATTCAGCTTGACTCATCACAAGCAATATTTATCAGATCCGTATCAAGAACAGTAACAAGATCCTCTATAGTGACGGTGGCCACACGATTGCCATCTTCTTTCTGTTCTTCCTTGTCTCTATTCTCCTTTTCCAAAATCCGGCAGAACTTCTTTGTGTGCCCTTTCTTCCCGCAATGATAGCACTCAATATCTTTAAGTCTGCTTCAGGATTTACTTCTTTTATGTTCTCTATTTTGAGAACCCATATTCTTGCTTCTCCCCCTAGACTCAGTCACCAAGAAATCTGATGAGGAGGAACCTTGAGATTTTCTTCTCATATCTTCATTTAAAAGACTTCTCTTGGCAAGATCCAGAGAGATTACACCATCCGGAGCAGAATTTGATAATGAAGTTCCAAAAATTTCCTAAGAAACTAAGTAGAAACAGACCTTGAATTTTCTTCATCAAATTTAATGCCCATAGCAGATAACTGGTTCATGATCCCTGAAAATTATTCAGATGATATGTCATCGCGGAACCATCATGGTATTTTAAACCCATTATCTGCTTTATCAGAAACATGTTATTTCTAGTTTTCTGAGCATACAAATTTTCAAGGTGCTCCCAAAGGGTCCGAGCATGTGTCCTCCCAGAAATATGGTTTAAAACATTATCGTCATCTTACTGTCCAATAAAGTCGCAAACCTGCCTGTGTGACAAACTCCTTTTCATTTGATTTATTATCAATCTTTATAGTTGTGAAGACACGTAGATGAAAATTCTTGAAATAGAGCAAATCTTCCGTTTTGCCCTTCCAAATGGCATAATTTGTACTATTCAAAGTAACAAATTTACTAGTGTTAGCTTTCATCGTTTATCACAAATACAAATACTATTTGTTATGAGGCCAAAGTAATTCTTTTTTTATGTGGAAGATCAGACTGTGCTGAACCCACAGAGCATACTTAGACAGAACCTTAGCTCTGATACCACTTGTTGGAAATAAGTCCCGTAAAAATTGTACATGTGGTATTGGTGATAAACTCAGAACATTATGTTATGGTTAAATCAGCAAGAATAAAACAGCAAAAATGACACCAAGATTTTACGTGAAAACCCTTCTGAATAAGGGAAAAACCACGGCCAAGAGGAACAACTGATATCACTATAACGAGAAATTTTACACTGTATAGTAACGAATAAAAAACTCCTAATACCACTACACCCTCAAAAGAAGTAAACACTCTTTTGCTTCTTTCACCTCACTACAATATCTCTCACACTCTAATTTTCTTCATAAACTATTTTCTCACAGTGTATGGAATACCTTGCTCTCTCTTTCTCTCTTTGTTGGTGTGTAGAAATGAGAGTTAAAGCTCTCCTTTTATAGCCAAAACCTCACTCTCTAAAGCCTAGAATATTTGATAATTTGCACACCATTTTCACAATTTCAACAAGGTTGGCTACCAAACCAAACAAGTCAACAAAATTGGCTACCAAATCATATCAATTCAAAGGTTGGCTATCAAACCAAACCAAGTCAACAAAGTTGGATACCAAATCATACCAATTCAATAAGGTTGGTTACCAAACCAAACCAAGTCAACAAAATTAGATACCAAATTATTTAAATGAGATGGACGTCATATCAAAAATATTTTATTACATCTTAATCAGAAAAAGATGTACAATTAGTCACTGACTATTCTGTATAACCAAAATAAAGGAAAATATAAAAGATATACCAAAAACAAGAAAAAGCCAAAATAAGGAACCATCTCCAATCAAAGAAATTTGATGTTATGGACAAAGCTAGCAAGTCACAACATTAATGAGCCCAATTATCGAAAAGATATAATTTCTCGATCCGGCCATCCACAAAAATTGATAGAAAATTTCAAGCACAAGTACGACGCCAGAGTACCATAAACCAACACTTCATAAGAAATAAGGTATCCATAAGCCTTGGCATGCCATAAGGCCGGGTCATAAAAAGAGCATTATTTTTTATTTACAATAAGTTAAAGATTCATAATTCATAAGCAGTAAATGAAAAGATAAAGCATATTCCCTCCGTTTCAATTTATATGAACCCATTTGACTGGGCACGATGTTTAAAAGAAAAGATTTTTGAACTTGTGGTATAAAATGAATCACATATATTTTGTATGATCATAAATTATTGCATAAACATAAATTATTTTCAAATAAGAAAATAATTATTTTTTTGTCACGGATTAAAAAAATAGGTTCACGTAAATTGAAACGGAAGTAGTAAATTTTTGGTGTGCCAAGAAACAAAAACAACTTCTATTCTAGTCATTGAGATTTGACTAATGGAAAGTCATCATAAAATTGGTGGAGGGTCTTCGACAAGCTAACAAATTTGAAGCCAATCGTGACGACGAATATGGAGCCACAAATTCCTTAGAATTACAAATCGAGGAGATTCTTCTCTTTCCTACGAGAACGAACTTCTCCAAAGCCATTCATTCGTTAGCAGAAATTCCGAAAGTTTGAAAAGCTTATCTCTTAGCTCGCAACACATTCTAATGGAGTAGAAAATCTCAACGCTCTTGAGATTGGGATCTGTCATGATTGAAATCCAGCTCTCAAAATCGATTTCATCTCCTTTGCACAAATAAGATGGCAAGCAGGAAGAGAATCAAAAGCAGGTTGAAAGGGGACAAAATGCTAGTGAAAACAACAATGTAAAAGAGGGAGGTAAGGCAATATACATACAGAAGGGAGTAGAGCACAAAGAGGAAAGGACATAACAAGGAACAACATCAACTTAGAGAATTCATTTGCTGCATTAGGAGAGCCAAGGAATCTGGTAGAAGTGGAACATGGGAGTAAGGGGCCTGGAAAGAAGTTGAATGATGGTAGTGGGGAAGGAGAGCAAATATTGGGGAAGGGGAGAAGTCCTCCCCTAAAAAATGGATAACATAGGCTTCTGGAATACCAAGGGACTAAATAGACTAGCAAAGCAAAAGGAAGTTAACTTGTTTATGCACCAATATAAAGTTGGTCTATTGGCCTCCTGAAAACACAAATTAAAAAGAATAATGCTCAAAAGGCAGCTCTTAATCTTTGTACTGTATAGTCCTTAACAAACAACTTAGGGGCTCATCCAGGTGGAAGAGTTTGGGTAGTGTGGAAGCCTGCAATTATGCAGGTACAAATTGAATTTGTTTCTGCACAAATAATTCACTGTGCAGTAATGTACAGATGAAATGGAGCAAAAGTGTATGTCACATTTGTATATGGTTTTAATCATCCAGCTATAAGAAGGCCTTAATGGCAATAGATAAGAGATATCAAAAGGAACATTAATGGCCCATGGGCTGTGATAGGGGACTTTAATTGTGTGCTGAATAAGGAATATAGAATAAGGAGACCAGTTACTATGACTGAAATAAGGGAATTTAGAGAACGTATAGCAGATTGTGCTCTACAAGAATTGGGGTCTTCTGGGGCTTTCTTTACATGGAATAAAAAACAAAAAGGGGAGGAAAGAGTATATAGCAGAATAGATAGGGTGGTGGTGAATTCAGACTGCATAACTACATTACCAGTCTCAGAAGTCCACTACATGAATGAGGGGCTATAAGATTATTGTTTAGCTATTGTCAATTGGAATAATGGTACAAGGAAGCATAGAAGACAATTCAAATACTTCAACATGTGGAAAATGGCGGATGATTTCAAAGAAAGGGTAAACAAGAGCTGGAATGCAGATACAGTATGCAAACTATTCAGTGTGATTGGCAAAATGAACAGGCAGAAGCCCGTTTTGACAAAACTGAATAGGGACAGATTCTCGGATGTTGAAAGGAAGGTTGAACAGGTTGAGGAAGAATTGAGGAGATGTCAAACAGAATAACAAGGTGATGAAAGGAATAAAGAGTTAATATATAAAGAAATATACCTAGCACAAGAATGCAGAACCTGGGGAGAAGCTAGGGACATGTTCTTGAGGCAGAAAAGTAGAATGATATGGATCACTCAAGGTGACCACAATACAAAATACTTCCACGGTGCAATAAAGGAGAGAAGAAGCAGCAACAGAATCTTCTCAATTATTGACTCTCAAAGGACAACTAGAAGAGAACCAGATAAGATTGCTCAGGCTTTTATAGAAGTTTACAAGGATCTACTTGGAGGGAAGGATAACAACAGAAAACATGTGTGTATTAAACTAGTAAGGAGGGGTTCGACAGTATCACATGCTCAAAGGGAATGACTAATACAAAGCTCCAAAGAGGAGGATGTCAAGGTAGCTGTATGGTCAACAGCAGGAGACAAAGCCCTAGGACCAGATGGATATACTAGCCGATTTTTTAAGGATAGCTGGGATATTATAAGCAAGGATGTTGTAACTGGAGTGCTGGAATTCTTCCAAAAAGGTACAATGCCTAAGAGCTTGAACTAAACTAAGATTACTTTAGTCACTAAGAAGATCCATGCAGAAGAGGTGGGAGATTATAGACCAATAGCATGATGCACCACCTTGTTCAAGATAATTTCAAAAATGCTTTGTATGAGACTGAGGTCTGTTCTACTAGAAATCATCTCACCAAATCAGAGTGCATTTGTGGCAGGGAGAAGTATAGTGCAGAATGTCGTAGTATGTCAAGATTTGGTGAGATTATATAACAGGAAATCATCTACATGTAGCTGCCTAATAAAGATATATTTAAGGAAGGCTTACGATACTGTGGATTGGGAGTATGTACAGGAAATGTTACATGCTTTGAACTTCCCTAGTAAGTTCATACAATGGATAATGCAATGTATCACTACTACAAGATACTCTATTGCAATCAATGGAGGGATCTATGGTAACATTGAAGGGAAAAGAGGGCTGAGGCAAGGTGACCCCATCTCACCTTTAATATTTATTATCTGCATAGAGTAATTCTCAAGGATTATGCAGCATGTAGCTACAATGCAGGGGTTTGAGTTTCATACAAAATGTAGAGGGCTGAAGTTGAACCATCTATGCTTTGCTGATGATGTTCTTTTATTCTATAAAGGAGAAAACAATCAGTGATGTTGATGTTAAGGGGATTGGCTACTTTCTCAGAAGCCTCTAGTCTGCATACTAGTGTCACAAAGTCTAATATATATAGTGCTAACATGAAACAACAGGATGTGAATGATATTTATGAGTTGACTGGGTACAAGAAAGGAGTTATGTCTTTTAGATACTTGGGGTGCTAATCTCAGATTAAAAGATATCAACTGTTGACTGTGAAATACAGGTAGAGAAAATATGTGCTAGAATCAAAAGTTGGGGTACCAGGAATCTATCCTATGCAGGAAGAGTGTTGCTTATCAACTCAGTTCTAATGCATATACATGCCTACTGGTCTTCTATATTTATTCTCCCTAAGAAAGTACTAAATAGCATTACAACTCTTTGTAGGAATTTCCTATGGGATGACAAAGTGAACACTAACAGGGTACCCCTAATAGCCTAGGATCTTGTCTGCAGGCCTAACATAGAAGGGGGACTAGGGATAATTGAGTGTGAGTCTTGGAACCAAGCAGCCATTGCAAAATATGTTTGGAATATAGCAAAGAAGGAAGATAACCTGTGGGTACAAAAGGTGAATCATATATATATATTTGAAAGGGAGAGACTGGTGGGAATACCAACCTCCAACTGACTGATGCTGGTACTGGAGTAAAATCTGTGCAGCAGGCTACACTCAACAGGGATGGCTAAAGGCTGATGGGAAGTACATAATAAGGAGTGGTTATCAGTGGAAACAAGGAAGAATGGCTAACTGGTTCCATGGTAGATGGGTGTGGGACAGAAATAATATTCTAAAGCACAACATTTTAGGATGGTTAGCAATACAGAACAGGCTTCAAACGAGGGAGAGACTGGCAAAGATAGGAATATGTCAAGAAAAGGAGTGTGTCATATGTGGAAAAGGAACTGAAACAATAGACCATTTGTTCTTTGAATGTCAATACTCCAGAAGCTTTTTAAGAGTTGCTAGAGTGGCTAAATATAAGAATACAACAACACATGCTGAGTGACATATGGAGAAGAATGTCAAGGAACATAAAAGGCAGATCATGCAAATAAGTTATCAGCACAGTATTGGTAGCTGCAATCTATAATATATGGAGAACCAGGAATGAAGCATTGTGGAATCATAAATTCCTTAGACCTCACAAGTTAGTAAACATAGTCAAGGAGGAATGTAGATTAAAGATGCAGATAATCATGGAACGAAAGACAACATCAAGAAGACAAAAACTGTGGATAAGGAAAATAATGTAATTAGTATACTGAATAGATAGAAATAGTAAGCATATATAGAAGAAATTAGCTAAAGGAAGGAAAGAAGGGGAGGGAATGTCACACCTCCTTTTTTCGCACTGGAGGGGTTAAGGGAGTTTTTCCAATTAAAGTACAATCAAAACGAGATTTGCTTATTTAATTCAGAGTCGCCACTTGGGAGATTTATGGTGTCCCAAGTCACCGGTTGAATCCCGAATCGAGGAAAAGATTAACTCTGTTTAACAGTCCGCGAACTAGATATCTGGATGAGGAATTCTGTTAACCCGGGAGAAGGTGTTAGGCATTCCCGAGTTCCGTGGTTCTAGCACGGTCGCTCAACTATCATATTCCTCTTGTTTATCTTATTTTAAAACATGATGAACCTATGTGCAAATTTAACTTTTAACCACCTATATTCTTCTTTTTATTTTATTTTATTAAATTAAAGAAAAGATTTGAATATTAATTTAAAACTTAGCTGACGAAAGAAAATTATTTTTATGAGTATTAATTTTAAAGATGAGACTAATGAGAAAAAAACTATTAATTGATACTACTTAAAACTAGTAACACGTGGGCTTGTCTTGACATTAAATGGGGTATCCCACTATTGGGTTGATGGAGTCAAACGGGCTCATGTCCAAGACAAAGTCCAAAAGCCCAATTGCTCTTGGACTTTAAATCTGCAGATGTGGCATTTGAAAGCCATGTTACAGATTCAGCCCTATCTTGCTGTTTTTCAATCCATAGCCAGCTGTTTACCAAAAATAAGTTTACAGATTGTCTTTCTAATCTATAGCTTAACTATAAAAAATTTATGGGGACTCTAATATATAATAATAATAATAATAATAATAATAATAATAATAATAATAACAACAACAATAATAATAATAATAATAATAATAATAATAATAATAATAATAATAATAATAATAATAATAACAACAACAACAACAACAACAACAACTTAGCTTGGTGACAACAAAGGGACAAACACAAGGGTTCAACTTTTAATATATATATTAAGAAATTACAATAGAAGGATGAAGCTACTACTATTTCCCAACATCATTAACTTTCATTCCAGGTCAATTTTATGAGTTTACATGGTCCGAAAATTACATGGACAGCAGAAAGAAGAACAAATACAGCAGAGTCAGCTCTTTCCAAAATCAACAGCAAAATAATTAAACGGGCAGCAACAACATCAAAAGACAACGATGGCAGATTTAAATCCAAGAAAACAAACTCAGCTCACAATTTCAACTCCTAAGGGATATTATAGCAACTTATTATTATTATTATTATTATTATTATTATTATTATTATTATTATTATTATTATTATTATTATTATTATTATTATTATTATTATTATTATTATTATTATTATTTGTCTGTCCAGTCCCCCTCTAGAAGTGTGTTCCTCCTATTATTAAGTGTGATGGAATACCCCTATATATCAAAACAAACATCTATTTCAAAAATTCAAAAAATAATCTTTTTGACAGATATTCTACAAAGTCTGCTGTTAAATTCAAAAAGCAAGATTTTCTAGACCAAATCTTGTCAAAAGAGAGAGTATTTCAAACAAAATCTGCCTTGTTATGAATAGAATTCTATTTGGAGTGAATGTCTATCTTGTAGAGAGTTTTACTTTGAGGCTAAGTCATTTTTCCTCCTATAAATGAGTGGTCTTACCCTATTGTAAATCACCCCAAAATTCAATAAGAATTCTTTCTTTCTTTCTCTGCAATATTGCTCTTATTCTTTTATTATTTTATAACACGTTATCAGCATGAGACTCTATCGTCTCAAGAAGCTCTTTGAGAAGATTAAGAAAGAGTTGCGGCTGGATATTTAAAGAAGAAGAAAAGATATATTCAGTACCAAGGAGTTGTTTGAGCTTTGCTAATAGTTTCACTTTCTCTAATATTCCAGTGCTTCATATCCTTCTTTCTACTTATGGTTGTGTTTCGTTCAGTTGATTTAGTTCTATTTATTATATTTTTTCTTCTATCAGATGTATCTGAACATAACATGAATGTAAGCATACGTAAATATATTGGTTTTTGTAAGTTTTATGTGCAGAACCTTGGAAGAGATGATTCTTTATTGAAAGACAACAAACAGACAAATTAATATGATAAAATATTATTTTTTTGTCTATGAAGATGTAAGTTTTTGTTTTTAGTTCTGCAGAAAATTTTTGGCGAATATCGCAAGTTCACATAATGGCGATAGGCACAGACTCTTTTAATGATAAAAGGAATTGTACGAGTTTGGGCCCTAATCTAATGGGTAATGGCACGAGACTCTAACAAATTGACTAGAAGTTTTGGGATTGAGCATAATGATTGTCAATTCTTTTATGAATTTCCTTCATGATTAAATTCTGGATTTAAGGTAAGTATTTTACTTTTATCTTTCAAATTCTTGATATTCTATAATTTGATTTTATATAGAAGCAAAGACAACAAAGATTGGTTATAATTCTAATGGAATTTGTAAGAAATTACACCCACTTAATGCGGTAAAATTTCTATGCCTTGCCATGATCAAAATCATGTATGATTGTGGGCAAAGAATTAAAAATCCGTCGCATTGAATTTGCTCCATTCTAATTCCCTATAGAGAATGTGATAGCAGTATGTGATAAGTCTGAATGAAGATAAAATTATTACCGTGAAGGTATCAATGGATGTGGACGTGACAATAGACGAAATTATAATCGTCATTATTGTGGTAATAAGAATAATAAGGATTCTCAAAATAATCATTCACTCTGTGAAAGTAATATCTGTCATCGATTTGACATGAGATTTTATATAGCACATACAAATTATTATGGTCCATTCATGGTGTGAATGTGACAACATCTGATTTATGAATACATATTCATTATTGGAAGAATATGAACATGCTATTGGTATTGAATATACCACACTCACCTCTAGAAGAAGGTTTGAGATGATATAAGAAAATAATATCATTATTATGGCATGAATGGTCATTGATCACGTACCTATTGTGTTGAAACACGTTCTCAAGTCGTTAAACTAAACGTGTGTTCATATTTGTAGGTTTTGATAAATGACAAACCGACGTGAACAGAACATTGACATATGCCGAAGTCCAAGCACAAGAGAAACAAAGATCAAGATTAAGTAAAGCAACAGAGTTATACATGAGTCGTTCTATAATTGTGATCTTGATCCGACAATTGATTCAAGACTTGGCTTCTCTCGTAAAATCATTTTTATCAAACAATGCATCTTTAATTTAAAGCAAAATGATTTTCAAACATTTCATTTTAACCAAAATGAATTCTAAACATTTCTTTCAAATCTGGATAAACAAAATCGATTATGTACCTTATGATAATCGATTATGTTAAGGCAGTGTACACCAGATTTTACAAAGCTGCAAGATAATCGATTATGTACCTTATGATAATCGATTATGTTAAGGCAGTGTTCACCAGATTTTTCAAAGCTACAAGATAATCGATTATGTGCCTTAAACTAATCGATTGTGTTGAGACAGTGAGCATCAGATTTTACAAAGTAGCAAAATAATCGATTATGGATTTTCTGGTAATCAATTATATTAAAGACCGTTGCCAAAGTATTTTCAAACACTAAAAGATAATCGATTATGTACAATCAGACAATCGATTATGTTAAGCATAAAATCGGGGATTGATTTTTGAACGTTGTCATCGATTATACGATTTGGATAATCGATTATTCTGCTTAAAATCTGGGAATGATTTTTAAACGATTGGCAGATAATCGATTATGCAGAATCAGATAATCGATTATCCTAGCACAAAATCAGCAATTTGTGATTGGCAATTAAGCAACGGTTTGGGGTGTTTTGAGCACTATAAATACAACTCAAATTGACTCTTCTAAGCACAACAACTGATTACATTCTTGCTAAAGCTTACATACTCTCTTTGCAATCATTTTATATTCATTTCATAAGTTTTTGAGAGCCAAACTCTTGACGAAGTTGTAGTGTTCTTGAGCGTATTGTTTTTACTCATATCTACTCTATAAAGAGAGTCTTGTCTTGGGTGCTAAGTGTTTGTACACACTTGAAGGGATATTCTAATCCCTTGTTTTAAGAAGGAAAAGTAGTTCCTTGGTTTGAAGTCTTGAGGTGCGGTATCCTCGAGCAGGTTGAAGTCTTGTAGAGTGTATATCTACGAGCAAGTGTAACGGTTTGTTAGGCACCCGTAAGCTTAACGAAGTTAGTGTAAAACTCGAGAGAGTCTCTCGGGGACTGGACTAACCACACGTTGTGGTGAACCAGGATAAAATTCGGTGTGTTCTCTCCTTATCTTTTTAATTACTGCACTTACGTTATTCCTGCAATTTTTAATTCCGCAAATTTACATTGCTTTTTATTATTACACTATTCACCCCCCCCCCTCTAGCGTTAAGCGTCTATTCTAACAATTTGTATCAGAGCCATACTCTCTGAAAGACTAAACAGTTTGAGAGAAATTTTCCATGGCTTCTACTCGTAGTGTTTATGCAGGACTAGGTGAAGGACAATGCTTCACAAGGCCACCACTTTTTGATGGCACCAACTACACTTACTGGAAGGAGAGAATGAGGATTTTTATACAATCAAACAACTTCCAATTGTGGAAAATTATCAAAAATGGAGAACTACAACCTACCAAAAAGGTTGGAGAAGAACTCGTTCCAAAAACGGACGACGAATACGACGCCGATGATATCAGAAAAGTAGAAAACAACGCAAAGGCAATCAACATGATGTATTGTGCAGTGAACCCCGATGACTATCGAAAATTGCACCACTACCAAGCAAATGTGGGACAAATTAGAAATCACCTACGAAGGTACGAACCAGTTAAGGGAAGCTAAAATTGATTTCCTAACCCACGAATATGAACTATTTCGCTTGAAGGAAAACGAGAAGATAGATGACATGTTCGAACGATTTTCAAAAATCGTCAATGACCTACACGCCCTCAAAAAGACATTCACGGATAAGGAGCTTGTCCGGAAAATTCTACGAAGCCTCACTCCGGAATGGCGTTCCAAAGCCGACGCTATCCAAGAATCAATCGGCATCACAAACGTCACCATCGACGGACTACGAGGTAATCATAAAACTTATGAATCAACTATTCTTAACTCTCCTTTGGATGATCAAAGGAAAAGAAAGATTGCGCTCGAAGCATCAACTACTCAACCTCAAAATGATGAGGAGTCAAGTGATGAAGATGTCGAGCTTGGACTTGTTATTAAGAAATTTCACAAGTTCATGCAAAAGAAGTATGAACGAAAAGGTAAGCAACAAGGCGACCAATTGAAGTGCTATGGATGCGGAGAAATCGGGCATATCAAATCAAATTGTCCAAACATCAAAAGGAGAAGAAACCATTCAAGAAACAAAGAGCATACATCTCTTGGGGAGGCGACTCCGGAGACGAATCAAGTGATGGAGAAGGAAACGAGTTTATTAGCGCTTCTAAATCTATAAAAGATTTAAGAAAACAATTTTCTTCAAAAGAAAAGGATTTTGAAAAACTTACTCTTGAAAATGAGAAATTAAAAGAGGAAAACAAGTTTTATGGCAAAAGAAGCGCCGATAAACCCGAAAGCTCAAATAAGGATTGTACTTCTTGCAAATCTTTAAAGGAAGAAGTAGAAAGTCTTAGAAGCACTTTGCACAAATTCAATTCTTCACACAAAAATCTCAATGAAGTGCTTGTAAATTTGAAATCCACTAAGCACGGTATAGGTTTCAAACACGAGCCAAAAGAAAAAGTTGAGTCCATTCCTAAACCACCTAAGACTCAACTTAGGCCAAACAAAATAAATGGCATCGCTCAATCTAGAAATTTTAATCCTAGAATTGCAACTCATCCTAGAACAAATGCTAGAAGAAATATTGGAATGTATAGACCACCTAGACAAGATTTTCGAAAACCACATCAAAACTATTTTCCTAAAAATAGAGTGGATGCTAGAAGAAATGTTGGCATGTATAGACCACCTAGACAAGATTTTCAAAAACTACATCAAAACTATGTTCCTAAAAATAGAGTGAATAAATTTAGACCCCCCAATTACTATCATCCTAGAAGAATGCACAATCCGAATGTCATTTGTCATTATTGCAATAAAATTGGACATATTGCTCCCGCATGCTTCACTAGACATAGACATTTCACTGCAGGACAATCACACCAATATGTTGCACCTAACACACAAAGACCCAAAATGGCTTGGGTACCAAAATCTCATTAATTTGTTTTGTAGGTATGTTTGAAGGGATCAAGTGCACTTGGTACTTGATAGTGGATGCTCCAAACATATGACCGGGGATGCATCAAAATTCCTTCAACTAAAACCCAAGGAAGGAGGAAATGTTATTTTTGGAGACAATAACAAAGGAAAGATTATCGGCATTGGATCGGTCGGTAAGGACAAATCCTCCTCCATTAAGCATATTTTGCTTGTTAAAGGTCTTAAACATAATCTCTTGAGCATAAGTCAATTATGTGACAAGGGAAATCTTGTATTGTTTGACTCCGAAGAATGCTTAGTTATCCGTCGTAGTGATTCA
The DNA here is from genome assembly GCA_034376525.1 of Nicotiana benthamiana. NCBI lineage: Eukaryota > Viridiplantae > Streptophyta > Magnoliopsida > Solanales > Solanaceae > Nicotiana > Nicotiana benthamiana. The sequence continues at coordinate 55,176,822 of CM067340.1, read as the reverse complement.
AAATTATTCTTCGTGGTATTAGAATGGATAATATATATATGGTCGATCTAGAAAATTCTTCATCAAGTTTTGTAAATTGTCTTTTGAGTAAAGAAGACGACATGTGGTTATGGCATCGTAGAGTAGCTCATGTAAATATGAATCTTTTAAACAATCTAGTTTCACAAGATTTAGTAATTGGTCTTCCAAACATGAAATTTGAAAAAGATTCTACTTGTGATTCATGTCAAAAAGGGAAACAAACAAAAGCCTCTTTTAAGTCCAAAAATGTTGTTTCAACCACTAGACCCTTACAACTTCTTCACATGGATCTTTTTGGACCATCTCGTGTTGAAAGTCTTGGTGGAAATCTTTATGCTTTTGTAATTGTTGATGACTACTCTAGATTCACATGGACGTTATTTCTTGCTCATAAAAGTGATGCCTTTCATGCTTTCAAAAGTTTCCTAAAACGTGTTCAAAATGAAAAGAACACAACCATCACTTCCATAAGAAGTGATCATGGGGGAGAGTTCGATCACAATCTCTTCTCGGATTTTGTGAGGAACTCTGTATTGAACATACCTTTTCGGCTCCACGTACACCACAACAAAATGGAGTGGTGGAACGTAAAAATCGATGTCTCGAAGAGATGGCTAGAACCATGCTCGATGAGGCTAAGATTTCCAAAAAGTTTTGGGCGGATGCCGTGAGTACCGCAAGCTATGTTTTAAACAGAGCTATCATTAGACCGATACTCATGAAAACTTCCTATGAACTCTATAAGGGAAGGAAACCAAATTTTTCCCATCTTAGAGTCTTCGGTTGTAAATGTTTTATTCACAACAACGGAAAAGATAACTTGGGAAAATTTGATGCGAAATCTGATAAAGGAATTTTTCTTGGTTACTCATCACGTAGCAAAGCATATAGAGTGTTTAATAATCGAACCAAAACTGTTGAGGAATCTCCTCATGTAGTATTTTGTGAAAATGATGCTCGCTTGGCGAGAAAGGATTCTTGTGTTGATCTTGCAGATGCTTTAAAGAAAATCAATCTTCAAGACGAGGTACAAAAGGAGGATCCAAAGGAAGTTCAAGATGAAGTCATGGAACAACCTTCGGAAGAAGTACCACCACAAGAAGAAGAATCGATGATGCCTAAGGCTTGGAGGACGTCTAAAGACCATCCTCTTGACAGGGTAATTGGCAACATCGAGAAAGGGGTAAGTACACGAAACCTTCTTAAAGATACTGTAGGACATATGGCTTTTGTTTCACAAATAGAACCTAAAACCATTTCTGAAGCAATTGGGGATGAGCATTGGACCTTGGCAATGCAAGAGGAGCATAGCCAATTCAAACGTAATGATGTTTGGGAATTGGTGCCAAGACCCAATAATCACACCATAATTGGTACGAAATGGGTTTTTTTGGAATAAATTAGATGAAAATGGTATAATCACTAGAAACAAAGCTAGGCTAGTTGCTAAGGGATATAATCAAGAAGAAGGCATTGATTATGAAGAAACCTATGCACCCGTTGCACGCCTAGAAGCCATTCGTTTATTACTTGCTTTTTCATCATCTATGAATTTCAAATTATTTCAAATGGATGTCAAAAGTGCCTTCCTCAATGGGTTTATTCAAGAGGTATGTTGAACAACCCCCGGGCTTTGAAGATTGTACATCTCCCGACCATGTCTTCAAGCTTAAGAAAGCTTTATATGGTCTTAGACAAGCTCCTCGAGCTTGGTATGAACGTCTAAGTAAATTTCTCTTAGACAATGAGTTTGAAAGGGGGAAAGTTGACACCACACTTTTTATCAAAAATAAAAACAATGACATTCTATTAGTTCAAATTTATGTCGATGATATTATTTTTGGTGCTACTAATGATTTTCTATGCGAGGAATTCTCTAAGTTAATGACTAGCGAATTCGAAATGTCAATGATGGGTGAGCTAAACTTCTTCTTGGGGCTACAAGTAAAACAAATGAAAGAGGGAACTTTCATTTGCCAATCCAAATATTGCAAGGAGTTGCTAAATCGCTTTGAAATGAGCAACGCCAAAGCAATGGCCACCACAATGAGTACATCCGACCATCTTGACAAAGATGAGAAAGGTAAGGAAGTAGACACCAAGAAGTATCGAGGTATGATCGAATCTCTTCTCTATCTTACTGCTAGTAGACCGGACATCATGCTTAGCGTGTGTTTATGCGCTCGATATCAATCATGTCCGAAGGAGTCACACTTAACTGCGGTAAAACGGATTATGAAGTATCTTGTTGGAAAAATAAATGTGGGACAGTGGTATCCCAAAGATTCTTCATGCCAACTTGTTGGCTATTCCGATTCCGATTTTGCGGGTTGCAAATTGGACCGCAAGAGCACTAATGGCACTTGCCATTTGCTCGGCAGCTCCTTAGTTTCTTGGTTTAGCAAGAAACAATTTAGTGTTGCGTTATTCACAACCGAGGCTGAATATATAGCCGCGGGGAGTTGTTGTGCTCAAATCCTTTGGATGAAGCAACAACTCTCGGATGATGGCCTTAGTATTGATCATGTTCCTCTTCGATGTGACAATACTAGCGCCATAAGCTTGACGAAGAATCCTATTCTTCACTCAAGAACGAAACACATAAAAATTAGACATCACTTTTTAGGAGATCACGTTCTCAAGGGCGATGTCGAAATTGAATTTGTTGTAACCAATAATCAATTGGCCGACATCTTCACAAAGCCTTTAGAGAAAGAGTCATTTTTCCGCATTCGTAGTGAACTCGGAATTCTTGACTCAACATTGATCTAATTCATGCATTGCATTTATTTTTATACATTTACTAACTTGAGCGTCGAAGGCGCCTAATTCTTTTTTGCAGGTATCGCCCCAAAGACCGGGGAAATTATCAGACACCGGTGCAGAATAATCGATTTCTCTAAAGTCAATAATCGATTATTCCCCATTTACGTTTTATGTTTATTATGCTGGAAAATTGACATAATCGATTATACAACACTACAATCGATTATCTAACAGTTTTGGCTTTGCAGGATTTTAGCTGTTAAATATAAAAATCGATTATCACATATCCCTAATCGATTATGTTGACATTTATTTTCAGGTGTTAAGTCACCGTGTGACAATAATCGATTATTTAAAACTGTGTAATTGATTTTCCTATTACCGTCTCTGATGTCCGTTACGACATTTCCTGAAATAATCGATTATCTCAAAAGCACAATCGATTATTCCCCGAGTCAGAAAATCACTGGGCACAATGTGTCAGAATAATCGATTACCATAGTTCCATAATCGATTATTCTCAGTCAGTATTTCAAAATAGTTACCGTTTCTGACCGTTTGCTCCTTAAATTTTTGCAGATTTCTTGACTTTAATACAATTTCATTCTTCACATTATAAATAGGTGCATTATATCTTCAATGTCTTCACTCAAACATCAATCTTAGCTCCCAAATTCTCAAAAATCTCTCAAAACTCTTCAAAGGCTATTACTACTTATTCAAAATGACGAGCAAAACTTCCAAACGAGCTTGTTCCGGCAAAAATGTTGCCTCCTCTTCCGTCAATCGTCCACTAGTTCATTGTTATAAAGATGGTTCTTATTTACAATTCAATAGTGAAGCCGAACTTATGCGCTTCATTGAAAAATTTGAAAATCGAGAAATCCTTCCTCCTCGATTTTCCATGGATTGTTTCCTTAATCAAAGCGCCCCTCCATCCACAGCAAATATGCTTATACAAAGCCAACTCCTTGAATTCCTATATCTTCACACTCCTTACATTCACCCTCCTCTAATTCGGGCGTTCTATTCAAATCTCGAGAAAGACGAAGATGGTGAAATTTTCTCGAACGTCAATGGAGTTTCAATTCCTCTATCTGAGGCAAATATTCAAGCCCTCACTAAAATCCCGCGCAATGGGGAAGACATTTCTCTCTATTCTAGGGAAGAAGGCGCGTTATTTGATGAACAACTTCTCTTCACCCAAATTGGCATCGGTCAATTTATTGCAACTCCGGACCATCGTCGTCCAACCATTACAAACATGCTCCCGGAATATCGCCTAGTTTTTTATTTCATCACCCGCGTTCTAAAACCGCGAAAATTCAATCACACAACTATCTCTCATGAGGATTTAAAACTCATGCATGCCATTATCAGCGGGGCTCGTATCAATTGGTGCAAGTTCATCATGACTCACTTAAATGATGCAATTGGGGAAGATAAGCCACTCCCCTATGCTTTTGTCGTTATGACCATTCTTGTTGCTTCCGGTATCGACACCTCCGTCGGTCCTCACAAAAAGGCGACAAAACATTGGGAAATTCAAGAATCTTCATTTCCCAATATCGGTGAGCATCCGCCTCCTCCTCCACCTCAAAGACGTCGTCATCCGGCCCCGTCCGATGCATCCCTCCAATCTATTTCCGAGCAACTTGCCACCATGTCCACATCCCTAAATCGTATTGATATGAATGATTGACTCACGAGCTCCATGGATATTTTGATCACGTCCATTATCCATATGCCCAAATTGTCCTTCGGAAAGATGTACCGGATGTCGAGACGGAAGTCAATGATGATAATGAATAATGTCTTGTCTCTTTGTTTTTCTAGTTTGCATAATATTCTGTCTTTTATTTTTATATATTTGCAATATTGTTTAATCAATAAAGAGTGAGTTATTTTTTTTACTAATGTCAAAAGGGGGAAGATATGGGCTATGCACACTAATACATATTGGCATAAATTGAGGGGAAATTCATAACTTGAAGGGGAACTCGTCGCATATCTATATACTTGTCTTGGATCGTCATTATGAATTAATTAATATGCATATCCCGATATTGGTTTGCCATTATCAAAAAGGGAGAAATTGTTGAAACACGTTCTCAAGTCGCTAAACTAAACGTGTGTTCATATTTATAGGTTTTGATAAATGACAAACCGACGTGAGCGGAACATTGACATATGCCGAAGTCCAAGCACAAGAGAAACAAAGATCAAGATTAAGTAAAGCAACAAAGTTATACATGAGTCGTTCTATAATTGTGATCTTGATCCGACAATTGATTCAAGACTTGGCTTCTCTCGTAAAATCATTTTTATCAAACCATGCATCTTTAATTTAAAGCAAAATGATTTTCGAACATTTCATTTTAACCAAAATGAATTCTAAACATGTCTTTCAAATCTGGACAAACAAAATCGATTATGTACCTTATGATAATCGATTATGTTAAGGCAGTGTACACCAGATTTTACAAAGCTGCAAGATAATCGATTATGTACCTTATGATAATCGATTATGTTAAGGCAGTGTTCACCAGATTTTTCAAAGCTACAAGATAATCGATTATGTGCCTTAAACTAATCGATTATGTTGAGACAGTGAGCATCAGATTTTACAAAATAGCAAAATAATCGATTATGGCTTTTCTGGTAATCTATTATATTAAAGACCGTTGCCAAAGTATTTTCAAACACTAAAAGATAATCGATTATGTTAAGCATAAAATCGGGGATTGATTTTTGAACGTTGTCTGGTAATCGATTATACGATTTGGATAATCGATTATTCTGCTTAAAATCTGGGAATGATTTTTAAACGATTGGCAGATAATCGATTATGCAGAATCAGATAATCGATTATCCTAGCACAAAATCAGCAATTTGTGATTGGCAATTAAGCAACGGTTTTGGGTGTTTTGAGCACTATAAATACAACTCAAATTCACTCTTCTAAGCACAACAACTGATTACATTCTTGCTAAAGCTTACATACTCTCTTTGCAATCATTTTATATTCATTTCGTAAGTTTTTGAGAGCCAAACTCTTGACGAAATTGTAGTGTTCTTGAGCGTATTATTTTTACTCATATCTACTCTATAAAGAGAGTCTTGTCTTGAGTGCTAAGTGTTTGTACACACTTGAAGGGATATTCTAATCCCATGTTGTAAGAAGGAAAAGTAGTTCCTTGGTTTGAAGTCTTGAGGTGCGTATCCTCGAGCAGGTTGAAGTCTTGTAGAGTGTATATCTACGAGCAAGTGTAACGGTTTGTTAGGCACCCGTAAGCTTAACGAAGTTAGTGTAAAACTCGAGAGAGTCTCTCGGGGACTGGACTAACCACACGTTGTGGTGAACCAGGATAAAATTCGGTGTGTTCTCTCCTTATCTTTTTAATTACTGCACTTACGTTATTCCTGCAATTTTTAATTCTGCAAATTTACATTGCTTTTTATTATAAAGTTATTCACCCCCCTCTAGCGTTAAGCGTATATTCTAACATATTGTACGCCAAAATATTTTGGCAATATGATTATTAAAGGATAATAATAATGCAAGAAACATATCTTGCATATAATTTTGGCCATGACCATATTGATACAACTTTCTCTTTATAAGAAATATTTACTATATGGATATTGATTAATATGTGATAGTACCAAATTAATTGAGAACTCTGTAAGAGGCAATTATGTTATTTTGGAGAAACACAATTGATTACAAATAAGGTATTGTGTTGTAGTAAGTCTCAAAGAAACTTATTCAATTTCCAAAGTATATGCGAAAGAGGTTGTTTGTATTGAGACTATAAATAATGGAAAGATTTGATATATTCTATTACTACAACTTGTAGCGGAATAATATGTATGCGAAAAGCTGCCCGCTTTATTCTCCAGTTTGTACTACACAAATAAAAGAATGCCACAATAAAGTAGAACTTTATTGACATAAAACCCATATAATAATAAACTTGGAGTTTATTGATATCCAGTTGGCGTAGCTGGTTTAGTCATATTAATTAAAGTATGATATGCAAAAATAAACGAGAATCTATATGGGTAAATATTAAAGAACTAGAAAGATCTTTATGAATTCTCTTATATTGCTTGTTCTCATAAATTAATAAACCAACTAAAATTGGAATTGAATCCCATGAATGCTGGAAATATCAAAGGTGAAAATGGGCCCATTCACCTGCCATGTACACCACATAAGATGCATCTATGAGATGGTTACATGTGTGATTATTATTAACCTGCAACCTGGCCGGTGCTTGCGAGGTAACTTGCTCAGTAATTTAATTTCGAGCATAATTTCCAAATTTTCTATTCAAGAAGTTCATCTTGATAAGTTGGTTTACATCATAATTGGTTTAGCAAAATAATTTATTGAGTGCCTCTACTTAATAGCTAAACTGTTTCTTATGAGAACAAAGTTATATATATATATATATATATATATATATATATATATATATATATATATATATATATATATATATATATATATATATATATATATATCCTCGAATAATTTCATCTTATTATTATTTATGTGCAGTGTATATTTTCAATAACACTATAATGCACAAAGATGGATTTCCAAAGTTGAGGAAGCCAGTTAGTTTTTCTAACATGAGGGGGAGACAAGATACAACAGTTGAGAAAAAAGATACATGGAATAAATTATTATTTATAAATATAGATCCTCGAATAGGATAATATGAACTTGAAGTTCATAAAAGGATAATTCATTTGCAAAATATTGCAAAGCATGTCATATGCATTTGCTAACCCAAAGAAAGTAACTATATTCTCATTGCAAATGCTCATATTAAGTCCTAGAAGGACAAAGTCTATGGTACGCTTAAAGCGTATATACAAATCGGTTCAAATAGAACTTCTTGATAAAGAAGATGAGCAAATGATCAAAGTGATCATAAAAGAGGAAGCAAGTGATCTAGAAGGTCACATGACATAACACTTCATAAAATCTCATGAGAGATTCAGGTACCTGAATATATGAATGAAGAGATCTATATGTTATGTCTTTATGAATATTTATTGAAATCGATATAAAATGTTTGTCGATGACATCTATCATAGTGCTGAGTATAGATGAGGATCTGAAGTCTATCGAATATAGACACAAAAGTATTGGCCAAATGGAAGAGATACAATTCAAGAAGAATTGATTCCATATGAAAGACATGTAGTTTTGGACATGTAGTTTAAATACTTATAAGTATAAAGTCAATGGTATGTGCAATCAGTTTTCGATATCTTATTTGTCTCGCATGGCATGAAAACTGTATATGCATCTAAGGTCTATAATATGGCTTATATGACTTAACTTATTTGACAATCCATGAAGGATTTAAGTTGCTTGAAGCATCTACAATTCTTGATCTTGAGGTACCACTTCTTTTATGCATTTTATGCACAAATGCGTCTTGCTATAACTATAAGCATGATAATGTGATAGCGAGGATACCTCTATGGAGATATTGAAGAGCCACTCCACGATATTTTTGAAGACATTATATATCTATCACGAGTTATGATTTCAAGGTGCAAATATTCATTATAGTTAATATGGCTGATTTATTTATCAAATCTCTACCAACGATCTCTTGAAGATGGCGCACAAGATTGGAATGTGAAGGCTCAAGGATGTGAATTGATGCTCTCATCAAGGGGAGTTAATGCGTGTTGCACTCTTTTTTCCTTACAAGGTTTTGTCCCACTGGGTTTTCCTTGCAAGGTTTTTAACGAGGCAACCAAAAGGCGTATTATTAGATATTTGTACTCTTTTTCCTTTTCTAGAATTTTTTTCCCATTGGGTTTTATTTTGGTTAAGGTTATAACGAGGCACATTACTTATCGAGTAGACATTCAAGGGGGAGTGTTATGAATAAAATTCTATCTGGAGTGAATGTCTATCGTGTAGAGAGATTTACTTTGAGGCTAAGTCATTTTTCCTCCTATAAATAGAGGGGTATTTACCCCATTGTAAATCACCCCAAAATTCAATAAGAATTCTTTCTCTCTTTCTTTGCAACATTGCTCTTATTCTTTTTTTTAATTTTTTTTTCAGTTTAACGTTAGTTTCCATTGATATCAACAAATATACAAGGATGAATTCTTTGTAGTAGTATAGACTAACTACTACAATACAAAACTGCCTAAGCTAATACACTTCTAACACTAGCTAAGGATAGTGATTTAGTTGTCGCAACCCCTTTTGCCAATTCTTACATTTCCTTCCCCGAGCATGTATAAGTATTGCAATTTCTCGGCATACGTGATTTTCATCATAAGACTTCCCCTCGAATCCGATAGCATTCCTACTTCTCCAAATGAGTGACACTGTGGTGACAAAAGCAGTGGCCACCACAGCCTTCTTCCACACTTTACTCCTAGCAAGGCAACAAATCTAAAGGAGTTCATCATTCCAGCAGCCTATTGTTCTGTTGCACCCCAACCAGCAGTAAATTCTATACCATATCTTACTTGTAACTGGACAAGTAAAGAATAAATGGCCAAACTCTTCAACAGCTTGTTGACAGAATGCACATTTTTCCTCCACGCTTATTCCAAACTTCAATAATCTGTCGACTGTAGGAAGTCGACCATGGGCAGCCAGCCATGTAGTAAACTTATGTCTAGGCAAGACATTAGTTGTTACCATTAAGTTCTTCCATTCCACCCTAGGGAAGACTGGAAGCAGAGAATGATACAATGTCTGAACTTGAACTTTACCAGCTTTACACATACCTGTCAATCTGTGCAATAGACCCCCTTGTAAATTGTTAGCAGCCAAAATAGGAATCCTGCAATCTATAATTTTCCTGACTACCCAAGAAGCACTCTTGGGAGTAGCCATAGTCTCAATGTCACTGCTCTTTATATAGTAATAGTGGATCCACTTGATCCATAGGCAATCCTTTTTCCTTGCCAAGTCCCACAATAGTTTAGTAATAGCAGCTTTGTTCCAAATCTGTATGTCAATAAAATTGAGTCCTCCAGCAGTAACTGGTCTGCAGATCTTGTCCGAGGCTACCAGTGATCTTCTGGACACTGTTGCATTGCCAGTCCAAAGAAAAGATCTACACACAGCTTCAATTACTTTCACTACCTTCTTAGGCAATATAAAAACCTGTGCCCAGTAGGTTTGGATCCCAAATAGCACTGATTTAATAAGTTGGCTCCTGCCTGCATAAGACAGAAATTTGGCAGACCAGCAGGTAATCCTGTCAGTTATTCTCTCAACCAGTGGTAAGTAGTGATGAATATTCAGTTATAACATGCCTTTTGTTGTTCAAGGATAGACTTTTATTCAAAAATTGTCCAAAAGTCTATATTCCTTACCAAACAAATGACTTTTGAGTTTTGTACTCAAAAAGTCTTGAAGTAGTAAATAAACAAACAAACAAATACCATATACTCTTAAGTATTTTTCACTACTTCACTTTTATCAGTACAAAACTTATTTTACTATTTCAACAAGTGCAAAAATAGAAATTCTAACATTTCAAACTTCAAAAAATAATGCTAAAATAATTAATAATAAACAAAAATAAAAATCTGAAAATTTAATATTAAAATTAAAATCAACCATGAAAAATAATAGCACTTTACCATTTCAAAATTCAAATGACTGAAAAAATGGTGTATGCCAAGAAAGATGTTCGGGGAGGTCGTCGGATTTTTGGCCAGATTTGGTCGCAGGATTTTTGAGGTAGAATTGACATTAATAGCTAGGTCTTGAGAAACTCTATCCGTTGATGCATGTACTGTAGGGTGGTAGTAGCCGAAACTTCAATAACTTGGGCGAAAAAGTGACGGAAAAGTTTCTTAGATCTAAGATTCAAGGAGTTTGAGAGTTGTTTGAATGATTTGATTTAGAGATATGGAAAGAGGAGGTGGTAGAGATTACATGGTGAAATTTTAGGGCGGATTGAAGGTCGACCGCCGCCGGTGGAAGATTTTCGGCAGCGGCAATGGGGCGGCCCGGCGGCTTGGGGGGAGAGAGAAGAGGGAGTGATGAAAGGGAAAGAAGAGAGAGGAAATAATGGGAAAATGGGGCAAAATTTTGAGAATTTTAGGCTTTAAATGCCTAGGATGAAGATCAAACTAGGACCGTTGGATTAAATAAAGATGGGTGTATGAAATTGAATCTTGTCACTTAGCCAAAACGACGTAGTTTCAAAACAAAACTACATCGTTTTATGCTCTTCTTGGCAGCCTCTTTTGGACCGGATTTGGGCTCATTGGGCTACCATTTTGGGCCAATTTTGGCACAGTTTTAATTAAGTTACACGCTAACCCAACTCCTACCCATTTATCAAACCATTACTCAGTTATTAAAACTTATACATACATAAATAATCACTTGCCCACTGACTCTTTTTTTTAACTCAAAGGCCAATTTTTGCAAAAACGGCCTTTCAGCACTCCGGGAACGCATATTTTAAGGCGGTGTGGGTCAACTAGCCAAAATCTAAAAAATGACCAAATGTGGCCATTTTTGCAAAGTCAGCCTTCCGCCGTCCCTTTCGGAAACATTCGTCTATATTTGACAAGAGCGGCATCACCCGACTTCATTATGACAAAACTTAAAATTGATATTTTTTTTGCTATTTTAGCAAAAGGGGAGGTTGGAACCTATGAGGGTTGCCTACGTATCTCACATCCGGTGAGAATCAAAGGGTGTAGTTCGCCAAATTAGCGAACTATTTTAAAACAAGACTCTTTCCATTTTTATTTTTGGCATTTCATAAGGAGATAAATAAAACTACTGTTAAAAACAAGACTCTTTTCTTTTTCTTTTTCAACAAACAAATGAAAAACTCTTTATATATATATATATATATTTTTTTTTTCTATGGGAAAACAAACTATTTTTCTCTTTTCTATTTTTGAAACACAACAAAATAACTATATTTCCTCTTTTCATTGTCAACAAACAACCTATTTTGCCCCAATTAAAATAAAGACTCTTTTTTACATTTTTTATAACACAACGTATTTTTGAACTAAAAATAAAGACTTCTTGTTAATAAAACACCCTATTTTTCCATTGGCAAATAAACGTATTTTGAAACATAAATCAAGGCTCTTTTTTTCTTTTCTCATGAAAAAACAAACTATTTTTTCTTTTCATTTTTGCAAACAAGACAAACTAAAAAAATGACGGACTCGTTTTGAATAAAACAACTATTTAAAAATAAAATATTTATGTATTTTCTCAAAGTTTCGGCAGAGTTTCCATAGTATTTGGACATAAAAAGACTCTCTTTTTTTAAATTTTCTAATGTTCCCGAGATTCAGAAGCCGGTCAACATGCGGGTCCGAAAAAAATAAATGCACGGAACACAAGTAGGATGCATCAAGATGGTCTTTTCTGTTTCTGTTTGCTATTCCTAGACGGACCCAACCCCTGTGTTGAGACCCCTAAGCCAAATGCAAAGTGATGCAAATAAGTGTTCCTACTAGGGATCCGGCATGAAGCTTTGCTATTCTAGGTTTCAAACCTTGACTTTTGTTCTAGACCTGACTTACCCGATCGGACAACTCGAGCCGAGGAGGGTCAAGCGTCACCTGTAGTAGAACAACACTAGCTAGGTAACGGCTCTCCCGCCTAAACATGTGTGGCTGAATCCTTCACCAGAAGTTGGTAGGCTAACTGGCTTTATCTCAAGATAGAAGTTTTGTGATGCTGGTAGGCAAACACAACATAACTACCTATGAGAAGACTCAAAGGAAGAATGGGTTTCGTAACAATTTATATGTACAGTTCAAATAATATCAAAGCGGTAAAAGGAAACCTTTTGCACATCAAATCCAAAAATGTAATAAACATCAGATAATAAAGAAAGCAAAATACAACAATTATTCTAAGCTCGAATTTCTACCCCTGAACTAGAGGTTCTGGGCCAGTCCCCAGCAGAGTCACTAGAGCCGTCACACCTCCTTTTTTCGCACCCTGCAAAGGGTTAAGGGAGTTTTTCCAATTAAAGAACAATCGAAACAGTTTTTTTTATTTAATTCAGAGTCGCCACTTGGGAGATACATGGTGTCCCAAGTCACCGGTCGAATCCCCAGTCGAGGAAAATATTGACTTTGTTTAACAGTCTGCGAACCAGATATCCGAATAAGGAATTCTGTTAACCTGGGAGAAGGTGTTAGGCATTCCCGAGTTCCGTGGTTCCAGCACGGTCGCTCAACTGTCATATTCGGATTGTTTATCTGATTTTAAAGCATGATGAACCTATGTGAAAATTTTAACTTTTAACCGCCTTTATTCTTTTTTTATTTTTTTTACATTAAAGAAAAGATTTGAATATTAATTTAAAACTTAGCTGATGAAAGAAAATTATTTTTATGAGTAGTAATTTTAAAGATGAGACTAATGAGAAAAAAAAAACTATTAATTGATACTATTTAAAACTAGTAACACGCGGGCTTGTCTTGACATTGAATGGGGCAGCCCACTATTGGGTTGATGGAGTCAAATGGACTCATGTCCAAGACAAAGTCCAAAAGCCACAATTGCTCTTGGATTTTAAATCTGTAGATGTGGCAGTTTAAAGCCATGTTACAGATTTAGCCCTATCTTGCTGTTTATAATCCATAGCTAACTGTTTACCAAAAATAAGTTCACAGATTGTCTTTTTTAATCTATAACTTAACTATAAAAAACTTATGGGGACTCTAAAATATAATAATAATAATAATAATAATAATAATAATAATAATAATAATTACAACTTAGCTTGGTCACAATAAAGGGACAAACACAAAGGTTCAATTTTTAATATATATATATATATATATATATATATATATATATATATATATATGTGTGTGTGTGTGTGTGTGTGTGTGTGTGTGTGTGTGTGTGTGTGTGTGTGTGCGCGCGCGCCTTTTAGACAACCAAATGCGCAGTGAAATTATATCTAATATTTTAAAATTAAAAATTAAAAAAATTTAGAAAAAAATTAAAGATGCTTAATACAACTTAGTTAACTAACATATTGTCATAATATTAACAAATATTCAAGAGCATATAAAAATAAATTACAATAGAAGAATGAAGCTACTAATATTTCCCAGCATCATTAACTTTCATTCCAACTCAATTTTATAAGTTTATATGGTCCAAAAATTACCTGAACAGCAGAAAGAAGAACAAATACAGCAAAGTTAGATCTTTCCAAAATCAACATCAAAATAATTAAATGGGCAGCAACAACAGCAATAGACAGTGATGGCAGATTCGAATCCAAGAAAACAAATTCAGCTCACAATTTCAACTCTGAAGGGATATTATAGCTATAGCTACATATTATTATTATTATTATTATTATTATTATTATTATTATTATTATTATTATTATTAATATTATTATTATTATTATTATTATTATTATTATTATTATTATTATTATTATTATTATTATTATTATTATTATTATTCTTGTCTGTCCAGTCCCCCTCTGGAAGTGTGTTCCTCCTCTTATTAAGTGTGATGAAATACCCCTATATATCAAAATAAATATCTATTTCAAAAATTCAAAAGATAATCTTTTTGACAGATTTTCTACAAAGTCTGCTCTTAAATTCAAAAAGCAATGCTTTCTCGACCAAATCTTGTCAAAAGAGAGAGTATTTCAAACAAAATCTTCCTTTTGTTGTTCAAGGATAGACTTTTGTTCAAAAATTGTCCACAAGTCTATATTCCTTCCCAAGCAAATGACTTTTGAGTTCTGTACTCAAAAAGTCTTGAAGTAGTAAATAAACAAACAAACAAATACTATATACTCTTATGTATTTTTCACTACTTCACTTTTATCAGTACAAAACTTATTTTACAATATCACCAAGTGCAAAAACAAAAAATTTAAAATTTCAAACTTCAAAAACTAATACTAAAATAATTAATAAAAAAAATCTTAAAATTAAATATTAAAAATTAAAATCAACCATGAAAAATAATAGCACTTTACCGTTTTACAATTCAAATGGCCGAAGAAATGGTGGTATGCCAAGAAGGATGTTCCGGCAGGTCGCCGGATTTTTGGACGGATTTTGGTCGCCGGATTTTTGAGGTAGAATTGACATCAATAGCTAGGTCTTGAGGAACTCTATCCGTTGATGTATGTATTGTAGGATGGTAGGAGCCTGAACTTCAATAACTTGGGCAAAAAAGTGACGGAAAAGTTTCTTAGATCTAAGCTTCAAGGACTTTGAGAGTTTTTTGAAAGATTTGGTTTGTAGATATGGAAAGAGGAGGTGGTGGAGATTACATGGTGAAATTTTAGGGCGCATTGAAGGTCGGCAGCCGGTGGAAGATTACCGGCGGCGGTAATGGGGCGGCGCCGGTGGCTTGGGGAGGTGGGGGGCAGAGAGAAGAGGGAGTGATGAAAGGGAAAGAAGAGAGAGGAAATAATGGGGAAATGGGGCAAAATTATGGAAATTTTAGGCTTTAAATACATAGGATGAAGATCAAACTAGGACAGTTGGATTAAATCAAGATGGGTGGATGAGATTGAATCTTGTCACTTAACAAAAACGAAGTAGTTTCAAGCCAAAACTATGTCGTTTTGTGCTCTTCTTGGCAGCCACTTTTGGACAGGATCTGTGCTCTTTGGGCTACAATTTTGGGTCAATTTAGCACAATTTTAATTAAGTTACACACTAGTCCAACTCCTACCCCATTTATCAAATCATTACTCAATTATTAATACCTATACATATAAATAAGAACAAATACACACACATACACACACACACACACACACACACACACACACACACACACACACACATATATATATATATATATATATATATATATATATATATATATATATATATATATATATATATATAAGAAAAAGATGGGGCAAAAATTAGGCATTTACAGGGAATACTTGTAACTGATACTTTGTAAGATTTTGCATTGGTGATTAATAAATATTCTCATTTCACCAAAAAGAAAATTAAATAACGAAAGTAATTCACATGTTCAAACAAATAGTTCTATGACAAAGGTAAAATTTTAAACCATAAAAGACATTGTATAACTTCTGGGCTCCTTTTTAATTTGTTTAAGACCACAAATTTCAAAAGTATTTATTTTTTCTTAAACTTTATGCTCATCCAAATAGGTTTATCTAAACAAGTTTACATAAATTGAAATGGAGGGAGTACTAAAATTTCAAAAAAATCATAAAGGTGGATAGAAGGAAAAAAACTCATGTTTATAAAAGAAGTCAAATTGTTAAGAATAGAGTTCTATTGGGAGTGAATGTCTATCTTGTAGAGAGTTTTACTTTGAGGTTAAGTCATTTTTCTCCTATAAATAGAGGGTCTTACCCCATTGTAAATCACCCCAAAATTCAATAATAATTTTCTCTTTCTCTTTCTCTGCAATAATGCTCTTGTTATTTTATTATTTTATAACTTGTTATCAGAACGAGACTCTACCATAGCACATTTCCTTTATATATATCCAGACGAATTTAAACCTACTTCAATTGATAAAAACCAACCTGGAAAACTACACAAGACCAAGGACAATAAGATTTCTGTTGAATTTCAAAATAACCAGCCTGGTAAACCCAAAGTCGCCTTTGATGGGAGTTGTGAGGATTACAAGGAAAATGATGTTGTTCTTTTCTTTGATGGTGAGTCATTTCGGTTGGAGCGGTTACACATGGAAGTTAAGAGGTTGAGGTATAACCGACTTCCCGGAGAATCCGCTGCGGCAGCAGTAGCAGTAGCTGCATCTGCATCTACACCTGCACGTGCACCTACACCTTCACCGATATCTGCACCAGTTGGAATGCCTGGAGAGGCGAGTTCACCTCCAGTTTCCAGAGGGGCTAAATTTCAGTCTCAAAATAAGACTGTAGTTCCTGCCGTACTAGTAACTTATTTTCCAAACGTACTTTCAATTTCTTCAAGATAGCTTAGAATTGAAATGTGATAATTCTGCAGATTTTTATACATGACTTTTTGTTTTTATGCTTACCATCTGAAGAAACTACTTACCTTATTCTCTGGTATAAGATTTCAAGGGAGTTAGGAAAAGCTAATTGAGATTCCCAAGAAGATAAATTATGATAAACTCACCTTCTTAGTAACATGGATGATATCTGTTCACAAGTTTATTGGAAAAGGTAAAATGAAATAAGCTTAATTGTATACTTATATCCATATTCCATAGTCCAAGTAGTAGCTTGATCCAGATATTTTTACATGTAGTACTTGGCAAAGTGATTATCATTGTACATGTTGGTATCTTCTCTCTGCCCATTCTACTTGTTTCAATATAATGAAAAGAAATGGTGGGGTCTGTAATCGATGGGTGCATTGCCTATTATTGCCAACAACTTTTACAGCCATTTGTTTAAAACTGCAGTCTTGGGTGACAAAAGTTTATTGCTTAAATCATGCTTGAAGTTCTCTAGCTTAGTTCTTGATAATTTATGGTAGTAGTAATTTAATTGAAGGCTCTGGAAGAGCTACTATAACTCTGCCTAAGGGAACAATATTTATCATAGAGAATGCAATGTTCTCCTCCAAGTCCAAGAGGAACTTGTTGAGTTTTAAAGATATCCGTCAAAATGGATATCATATTGAGACAATAGATGAGAATAATCTTGAATATCTCATCATTACAAAGAATGTCTTTGATCAAAAGAGGGTTATTGAGAAGTTCACATCTTTATCTTGTGGCCTGCATTGGACAAGAATTAGTACAATTGAGGCACATTCTACCGTAAACCAAAAGGTTACTGATTCCAATACTTTCGTACTTTGGCATGATCGATTGGGACATCCTGGATCAATGACGATGAGACGGATTATATAAAACTCAAATGGACATCCATTAAAGAATTTAAATATTCTTTTAAATGATGAATTTTCTTTTACTTCCTGTTATCAAGGCAAGTTAATTATTAGACCATCACCAATAAAAGTTAGAATTGAGTCCTCTGCGTTTTTGGAACGTATACAAGGGGACATTTGTGTACCTATTCACCCACATAGTGGGTCGTTTAGACATTTTATGGTCTTAATAGACGCATCTTCTAGATGGTCTCATGTGTGCCTACTATCATCTCGCAACCTTGCGTTTGCAAAATTAAATGCAAAAATAATTCGATTACGGGAACATTTTTCCGATAATCCAATTAAGTCTATTAGACTAGATAATGCTGCTGAGTTTTCATCCCAAGCATTTAATGATTATTGCTTATCAATTGGGATAAAAGTGGAACATCCTGTAGCTCATGTTCACACTCCAAATGGTCTTGCAGAGTCTCTAATTAAACGTCTGCAGTTGATAGCAAGACCGCTACTCATGAAAACGAGGCTGGCCACTTTGTTTTGGGGTCACGCCATTTTTCATGCAGCAATGCTAGTTCGTCTCAGACCGACAAATTATCACAAATATTCCCCGTTTCAATTAGTTTTGGGTCATGAACCTAATACATCCTATTTACAATTTTTTGGATGCGCAGTATATGTGCCTGTAGCACCTCCATATCGCACCAAAATGGGTCCGCAAAGAAGGTTAGGAATATATGTTGGGTTTGAATCGCCCTCCATTATTCGCTACCTCGAAACATTGACAGGGGATTTGTTCACTGCACGATTTGCAGACTGTCGATTCGATGAGACACTTTTCCCAAAATTAGGGGGAGAAGTTGGTGAAACCAAACAGGAAATTTTGTGGAAAAATCCATCATTATCTCATCTTGACCACGTGCCTCTATTTGTGAAAAAGAGGTGCAAAATTATCCATTTGCAAAGAATAGAAAATCAAATGCCAGAAGCATTTACGGACTTGAAAAAGATAACAAAATCACATATCCCCGCAGAGAATGTTCCAATCCATATTGATGTCCCTATTGGACAATATGCTAGTGTCATAGCTAATGAGTCGAAAGCACGCCTAAAATGTGGCAGACCATTAGGTTCCAAAGATCGAAATCCTAGAGGTAGAAAGTTCTTTATGAATTCTCTTACATTGCTTGTTCTTATTAATTAATAGACCAATTAAAATTGGGATTGAATCCCACGAGTGCTCGAAATATCAAAAGGTGAATATGGGCCCATTCACCTGGCTTGTACACCACATAAGATGCATCTATGAGATGGTTACATGTGCAATTATTATTAACCTGCAACCTGGCCAGTGCTTGCGAGGTAACTTGCTCAGTAATTTAATTTCGAGCATAATTTCCAGATTTTCTATTCAAGAAGTTCATCTTAATAGGTTGGTTTACATCATAGTTGGTTTAGCAAAATTATTTATTGAAGCCTCTACTTAATAGCTAAACCGTTTCTTATGAGAACAAAGTGTTATATATATATATATATATATATATATATATATATATATATATATATATATATATATCAATTTATATGTGTTATATACGAAAGTATATTGCATTATCCCCTCACAAATGGTTTAGGGTCAGGAACCAAATAATTTCATCTTATTATTATTATTGATGTGCAGTGTATATTTTCATTAACACTATAATGCACAAAGATGGAATTCTCAAAGTTGAGGAAACAAGTTAGTTTTTCTAACATGAGGGGGAGACATGATAAACAGTTGAGAAAAAGTTACGTAGAATGAATTATCATTTGTATATCTAGATCCTCGATTACGATAATATGAACTTGAAGTTCATAAAAAGATAATTCATTTCCAACATATTGCAAAGCATGCCATACGCATTTATTGACCCAAAGAAAGTAACTATATTCTCATTGCAAATGCTCATATTAAGTCCTAGAAGGACAAAATCTATGGTACGCTTAAAGCGTATAGACAAATCAGTTTTAAATAGAACTTCTTGATGAAGAAGATGAGCAAATGATCAAAGTGATCATAATAAATTAGGCAAGTGATCTAGAAGGTCACGTGACACAACACTTCATAAAATCTCATGAGAGATTCAGGTACCTGAATATATGAATGAAGAGATCTCTATGTTATGTCTTTATGAAAATTTATTGGAGTTATATTTGTCGACGACATCTATCATAGCGCTAAGTTTAGATAAGGATCTTAAGTCTATCAAATATAGACACAAAATTATTGGCCAAATGGAAGAGATACAATTCAAGTAGAATTGATTCCATATGAAAGACATGTAGTTTTGGACATGTAGTTCAAATACTTAAAAGTATAAAGTCAATGGTATGTGCAATCAGTTTTCGATATCTTTTTTGTCTAGCATGACATGAAAACTTGATATGCATCTAAAGTCTATTATATGACTTATATGACTTAACTTATATGAAAATCCATGAAGGATTTAAGTTGCTTGAAGCATCTACAATTCTTGATCTTGAGGTACCACTTCTTTTATGATTTTTATGCACAAATATATTTTGCAATAACTATAAGCATGATAATGTGATAGCGAGGATACCTCTATGAAGATATTGAAGATCCATTCCACGATATTTGTGAAGACGTTATATATCTATCACGAGTTATGATTTCAAGGTGCAAATATTCATTATAGTTTATATGGCTGATTTATTTATCAAATCTCTATCAACGATCTCTTAAAGATGGTGCACAAGATTGGGATGCGAAGGCTCAAGAATGTGAATTGACGATCTCTTCAGGGGGTGTTAATGCGTGTTGCACTCTTTTTTCCTTACAAGGTTTTGTCCCACTGGGTTTTCCTTGCAAGGTTTTTTTAACGAGGCAACCAATAGACGTATTTTTAAACATGTGTACTCTTTTTTCTTTTCTAGAATTTTTTTCCCATTGGATTTTATATTAGTTAAGGTTTTTAATAAGACACATTACTTATTGAGTAGACATTCAAGGGGTAGTGTTAAGAATAGAATTCTATTTGGATTGAATGTCTATCTTGTAGAGAGTTTTACTTTGAGGCTAAGTCATTTTTCCTCCTATAAATAGAGGGTTCTTACCCCATTATAAATCACCCCAAAATTCTATAAGAATTTTCTCTCTCTTTTTTTGCAATATTGCTCTTATTCTTTTATTATTTTATAACAAATAGAGCAACTATACCGTAATTTTGAGTCAATAACAAACCTCTGCAAACCAAGTTCCAATTGTTAGCTTTGTTACATGTCTCAAGTTTTGAAGATAATCTTCAATGAGAGTCTGAAGAACATGATGATAATAATCCTTACTTGGACATCCAATATCATTAAGCTTAGCACTGACCAAGGAAGATACATTTACTAGTCTACACTTAGCATTATTTGGGTTTTCCTTGCAAGGTTTTTTTAACGAGGCAACCAATAGACGTATTTTTAAATATGTGTACTCTTTTTTCTTTTCTAGAATTTTTTTCCCATTGGATTTTATATTAGTTAAGGTTTTTAATAAGACACATTACTTATTGAGTAGACATTCAAGGGGTAGTGTTAAGAATAGAATTCTATTTGGATTGAATGTCTATCTTGTAGAGAGTTTTACTTTGAGGCTAAGTCATTTTTCCTCCTATAAATAGAGGGTTCTTACCCCATTATAAATCACCCCAAAATTCTATAAGAATTTTCTCTCTCTTTTTTTGCAATATTGCTCTTATTCTTTTATTATTTTATAACAAATAGAGCAACTATACCGTAATTTTGAGTCAATAACAAACCTCTGCAAACCAAGTTCCAATTGTTAGCTTTGTTACATGTCTCAAGTTTTGAAGATAATCTTCAATGAGAGTCTGAAGAACATGATGATAATAATCCTTACTTGGACATCCAATATCATTAAGCTTAGCACTGACCAAGGAAGATACATTTACTAGTCTACACTTAGCATTATCAAAAACTCTTGAAATCTCAAAATATTGAAGGTAGGGTGCAAAAATATCCAATGTATTATCACCTCCATTAGGAGAACAATATCCTTCCAACTTTAGTCTCTTTAAATTTGAATTATTGATCTCTAGACGACGAAAATGATAACAACAAGACAATTCCATGGTTTCTAAGGAAGGACAGCCTGATAGTAACTTCACAATCACTTCATCGGTTAAAACTACATTCTTAAACTTGACTGTATTTAGAGATTCCCACGGGATAACAGCGCCTTTATAAAAAACACAGTTAGTCAAATTGAGAGTTATCAAAGATCATCCAGCATAATCAATGAGGCCACAACCTATCCATTACTGGCAGGCGTCTTTTCGACTCGACCACGGCCGTCCAACGCCAGCTGGCAAGGTGCACAACTATAAATACTAAGAGAAAGAACCCTAAAAGGGGGATACTTCTTATTCTTCATTTCCACTTCTCAACGAAGAGAGTATCATTGTCAGACTCTGAACCTCTCTATGGGGAGGCAGACCGAATCAATATCATCAATAAAACATCTTTATATTTATCTCCCTTTCAAATAACACTCGCCTCTTATATTTGTTATTTGGTATTTTGATTTATTGCGATCTGCAATGATTGGCCTTCCATTTAGTTTAATTGATTTATTCTTGTAAAGTGTTTGAGAACTTTGAGCTAAACAATTTGGCGCCGTCTGTGGGGATTTCATAGCAGAATCACGTAGTTCATCCTTGGACCTAAAAAGAAAGAAAACACCCAAAAGGAAAAGCAACCCAGCTTGAATGAGCAAAAGTAGCACAGCGGGTGAAGGAAACTCGAAAGCTCCGGCAAGAGTACGAAGCTCAGAAAACGAAAGGAGAAGAAGAAGAAGCAGATACTCCCCCTCCCTACGGGGGAGAACATGGGCGAGAGACCCTCATCCCTTTAACACGAGACCCTGCCAAAAAGTAGCACGAAACCAGGATCCATAACAAAATGGCCTCTGCAAACTAGCCAAGGAGGCTACATAAAAATCAAACAAGATCTCAAACAGAAACCTTGCCTGAGTTGAACAACAGCTCAGGCTATGTGCCCTCGCCCAAAAATTTCAACTATAATTTAAACTGGGACTCAGGCTATGTGCCTTTGACATCAAAAAATTGCAAAGGTTCAACCACAGTTGAACAACAGCTCAGGCTACATGCCCTCGCCCAAAAAGTTCAACTATGAGTTGAACTAGGACTCATGCTATGTGCCTTCGACATCAAAAAATTGCAAAGGTTCAACCACGGTTGAACAACAACTCAGGCTACGCGCCCTCGCCAAAAAATTCAACTATGAGTTGAACTGGGACTCAGGCTATGTGCCTTCGATATCAAAAAAATTGCAAAGGTTCAACCATGGTTGAACAATAGCTCAGGCTACGTACCCTCATCCAAAAAGTTCAACTATGAGTTGAACTGGGACTCAGGATATGTGCCTTCGGCATCAAAAAATTGCAAAGGTTAAACCACGGTTGAACAATAGCTCAGGCTATGTGCCCTCGCCCAAAATACTCAACTATGAGTTAAACTGGGACTCAGGCTATGTGCCTTCGACATCAAAAAATTGTAAAGGTTCAACCACGGTTGAGCAACAGCTCAGGCTACATGCCCTCGCCCAAAAAGTTCAACTATGAGTTGAAATGGGACCCATGCTATGTGCCTTCGACATCAAAAAATTTTAAAGGTTCAACCACGGTTGAATATTAGCTCAGGCTACGTGCCCTTGTCCAAAAAGTTCAACTATGAGTTGAACAAGAACTCAGGTTAGGTGCCTTTGACATAAAAAAAATTGCATCCCAGTTCAACTCATAGTTGAACTCTTTGGGCTAGGGCACGTAGCCTGAGCTATTGTTCAATCGCGGTTGAACCTTCAGGCTATGTGCCTTCGACATCAAAAAATTGCAAAGGTTCAACCACGGTTGAACAACAACTCAGGCTACGTGCCCTCGCCTAGAAAGTTCAACTACAAATTGAACTGGAACTCAGGCAATGTGCCTTCGACATCAAAAAATTGCAAAGGTTCAACCACGGTTGAACAACAACTCAGGCTACATGCCCTCGCCCAAAACGTTCAAACATTAGTTGAACTGGGACTCAGTCTATGTGCCTTCGACATCAAAAAATTGCATAGGTTCAACCACGGTTGAACAATAGCTCAGGCTACGTACCATCACCCAAAAAATTCAACTATGAGTTGAACTGGGACTCGGGCTATGTGCCTTCGACATCAAAAAATATCAAAGATTCAACCATAGTTGAACAACAACGCAGACCACGCGACCTTGCACAAAAATTCAACTACAGAATAAACCGAGGCTCAGGCTGAGTGACCTTACCATTAGACGTTGCAAGACCTATTCCCCTACAAACGAAGGGACAAGTTAAGCATCCTCGCCAATCAAGTAAGTACTCCTAACTCGAACTAAGATTTAGGCCGCGATAAGTTCGGCCCCAGTCGAGTTACAAGGCCACAGCCGATAATCCGACCACGTCCGAACTGGGAGTAAGGCTACTCGCCACCCTCGCCAAATAATGAATA
Organism: Nicotiana benthamiana; assembly: GCA_034376525.1. Lineage (NCBI taxonomy): Eukaryota > Viridiplantae > Streptophyta > Magnoliopsida > Solanales > Solanaceae > Nicotiana > Nicotiana benthamiana. Next base: position 55,152,609 of record CM067340.1, on the reverse strand, counting down.
TAACTTACTCATCCCAAGTAAAGAAAAATGATAAAGGAAAAGCGGTCAATCACGGCTTAGGCTGTCGACGCTAGCAGCCCATCTAGTTTTTGACTAAGGCAAGCAAACGACCCGACAATAGTTGGATTCATCCAACTGACGAAGACCATCAACGTCATCATGGCCAAGGCCACTAACGTTATCACGACTAAAGTCATAAAGAGAGACCATCAACGTAGTCATGGCCAAGGCCACCGAAGTTATCACTGTAGAAAATCATTCTATCCATGATATGTGTGCTTTGGTTATATTAGCATGATTTTCAAGTATAGGTTTTGATGAATGACAAACAATAAAGTCAAGTGTCAAATAACGTTATTATATGACAAACAATCAAGATTGAATGCCGAGAAGCATATTGGTGAATGGATTGCATGGAAAAGCCAAAGACGAGCTCAAAAGTTAAGGACCGAAGACCCAAGGCGTAGGTCGTTAGGTAGAACCAATGTAAGAGCAACGTTTAAGTTGTCTCGTCTTTTGGATCAACATAGGTCATCATAAATATGCATAAAATCTTTTTATCAAATCATATTTATCATAAACATATTTCAAATACTTCAAACAAAATGATTTTAATGTTTTCATTTTAACCAAAATGGTTTTTGAAGTAAGTTTTCAATTCTGGACAGCATAGGTGAATAATCGATTATGCAAAAGTGATAATCGATTATTCTGGGAAATTCCATTAATTGGAAATTTCCGCAGAGTAGGATAATCGATTATACAGTTGGGCATAATCGATTATCTTGTATCCGTTGCCAAAGTTTTTGAACGACAGGCAGATAATCGATTATGCAAATCCAATAATCGATTATTCTAGCACAATATCAGCTTCCGATTTTGTAACGGTAAGCTGATAATCGATTATGCAAATCTGATAATCGATTATCTTGGCATAAAATCAGCATAATTTATTGCCAATTAGGCAACGGACATACTACTTCTACCACCTATAAATAGAGGTCTTATGAGCTGATTTGATACACACAACACTTCTCATTATTCATATACATATTGATATTATTTGTGCATCATTTTAGAGCTTTTGTTGAGCCAATTGAGAGACAACTATGAGTTGTTCATAGAGCTAATATTGTATCTCTTTATCTACTCTTTTTAGAGAGTTCTTGTTGTAAAAGAGAAAGGTGTTTGAGAAGACCATATCTTCTCATTGATTGTCGGGTTTGCTAAGTACCCTCAATCTTTGTGTGTGTAATCTTGTGGTGCGGTATCCACGAGCAAGGTGAAGTCTTGAGGTGAGGTATCCTCGAGCAAGTTGAAGTCTTGTAGAGTGTACATCTACGAGCAAGTGTAACGATTTGTTTAGGCACCCGTAAGCTTAACGGAGTTAGTGGAAACTCGAGAGAGTCTCTCGGGGACTGGACTAACCACAGGTTGTGGTGAACCAGTATAAATTCGGTGTGTCCTTTCCTTAATCTTTTAGTTACTGCATTTACATTACTCCTGCAATTTTAATTCCGCAATATTTATCAATATTCTCGTGCCGCACTATTCACCCCCCCCCCTCTAGTGACGGGCATAAATCTTAATAATTGGTATCAGAGCCTAACTCTCTGAAAGCCTAAACCGGTTGAGAGAACGATATATTTTTTTTGAGAATATTGAACGCAGGAATGATGAGCGAAGGACACTCCACCAATAGGCCTCCACTATTTGACGGAACAAATTACACATATTGGAAAGAGCGGATGAGAATCTTCATCCAATCAAATAACTTTCGTCTGTGGAAAATCATCAAGAACGGTGAACAAATGCCGATAAAGAAAGTTGGAGAAACCACGGTTCCAAAGGAGGAAGATGAATATATTGCCGAGGACATCAAGAAAGTTGAAAATAACGCAAAGGCCGTAAATTTATTATATTGTGCGGCGAATCCGGATGACTATCGGAAGATTTCTTGCTGCACAACCGCCAAGGAGATGTGGGATAAACTAGAAATCACTTATGAAGGTACGCCTCAAGTCCGAAAATCAAAAGTTGATTTTCTAACACATGAATATGAACTATTTAGAATGAGGGAAAATGAAAGCATCGATATTATGTTCGAACGATTCTCAATGATCCTCAACGATCTCCATGCTCTCGGAAAAGTATATTCGAACAAAGATCTAGTTCGAAGAATCTTGCGGAGTCTCACTCCTGAATGGCGATCCAAAGCCAATGCCATCCAAGAGTCGATAGGAATCACGGACGTCACAATTGTTGGACTAAGAGGTAACCTCAAAACTTATGAAAGCACTATTCTTAATCCTTATCTTGGAAATAAAGGTCCAGGTATTGCCTTCAAAGCCTCATCCTCTAAATGAGAAGAGGTAAGTGATTCGGATAACGATGATGATAATATTTCCAAGGCCTTGATCGAAAAGTTTTATATGTTTATGAAAAAGGAAATTAAGAAGGAAGAACCAAGTCCTTCATGCCATAAGTGTGGAAAACTTGGCCACACCGAATCACATTGTCCAATACCCAAGGACAAGAAAAAGAAGAAACACCAAAAGCGCGTGACATGGGATTCGGACAGCTCGAGTGATGAAACTGCCGCCCTATGCCTCATGGCCAACGAGCAAGAAGAGGTAAATACTCCTAACTCTTACTCTTATGAAGAATTACAAGAAGCTTTTCAAGAATTATATGATGAATTGAAAAAGTCTTCAAAAATCTCCAAAGAGGCCAAGGCTAAAATTAAAGTTTTAGAAGAGAAAAATAAATTTTTGGAAAATGACAATATTGATCTTAGAAATAAAATTAAGGAGATGAATGAAACTTCTTCAATTGATCAAAATTCTAATTGTTCATCTTGTGATTCTTTGAAATTAGAGAACATAAAACTTAGGAACACACTAGAAAAACGTAGTATAGAAGATCCTAAAATAATTGAAGAAATTAAGAAGAATATTAGAAAGGATGATAGAAATGAAGTTAGACCACCTAGAAATAATTCTAGGAACTTCACTAATGAGTCTAAAATTAATCACTTTAGACCACCTAGAAACAACTCTAGGAATTTTGGTAATGAGTCTAAAATGAATCATTTTAGACCACCTAGAAATAACTCTAGGAATTGCAATACGTCTAGGAATAACGACTTTAGATCACCTAGAACGTTTTTGGCTCAACCAAGACATATGCACAACCCGAATGTTATATGTCATTATTGCAACCGGGTAGGACACATTGCACCCGTATGTTTTGCAAAACATAGGGATTTATCTTTTAGCTATGATTATTATTTGCCTAACCCCCAAGGACCCAAAAGTGGTTGGGTACCTAAAACCTATTTTTAGGTACGTTTGCAGGTGTGCTTGAAGACTACAATATCATAGTAGATGCACCAAGCACGAAACCTTATTGCATCGAGGGGGAATTTCGGTTAGTTATCATATTTTTGATAAAAATGTAATAGTTGATATGTGTTAACGATTGATATGTCTGTGTTAACAATTGGTATCAATTATTTTTGTTGATTCATGTTTTGATAACTTTTATCTTGAATAACAATTGGTATCAATTATTTTTGTTAAAAATAATAATTTATTCATGTTTTGATGAATATTATTTTTGGTTTGAATAACAGTTGATATATTCTTGAAAAATAAATGATTCGTGTTTTTAATACAACTATTGGTTTGTTAAAAATTAACTGTTGATATGTTCTTAAGCAATATGATTTGCGAAAAATAACCGTTATTATGGTTGTTATGTTTTTACTAACATTTGGTATTATTTCATGTTGGTATGATTGTTTAAATATCGTCAATGTATATTCCTTATTGTATTTTCTATTTTATTCTTGACACTAACAATTGATATACCCAAAAGGGGGAAGTGTCGAAAGGGGAAAGTAGCCTTTGCATACTCTCTTTTTGCTAATGCCAAAGGGGGAAGAGTTTAGGCGATATGCATCAAATAAGGGGGAATGTATCTACGTTATAGTGTGCCTTATTTGAGGGGGAATTATCATTAAGGGGAATCGTTTGCATGAATTGTATGTTGAGATATAGCATGAATTTAGGGGGAATCCCATATGCATATCTCCAGTTGTTCGTCATTATCAAAAAGGGGGAAATTGTAGAAAATCATTCTATCCATGATATGTGCGCTTTGGTTGTATTAGCATGATTTTCAGGTATAGGTTTTGATGAATGACAAACAATGATGTCAAGTGTCAAACAACGTTATTATATGACAAACAATCAAGATTGAATGCCGAGAAGCATATTGATGAATGGATTGCATGGAAAAGCCAAAGACGAGCTCAAAAGTTCAAGACCGAAGACCCAAGGCGTAGGTCGTTAGGTAGAACCAATGTAAGAGCAACGTTTAAGTTATCTCGTCTTTTGGCTCAACATAGGTCATCATAAATATGCATAAAATCTTTTTATCAAATCATATTTATCATAAACATATTTCAAATACATCAAACAAAATGATTTTAACGTTTTCATTTTAACCAAAATGGTTTTTGAAGTAAGTTTTCAATTCTGGACAGCATAGGTGAATAATCGATTATGCAAAAGTGATAATCGATTATTCTGGGAAATTCCATTAATTGGAAATTTCCGCAGAGTAGGATAATCGATTATACACTTGGGCATAATCGATTATCTTGTATCCGTTGCCAAAGTTTTTGAACGACAGGCAGATAATCGATTATGCAAATCCAATAATCGATTATTCTAGCACAATATCAGCTTCCGATTTTGTAACGTTAAGCTGATAATCGATTATGCAAATCTGATAATCGATTATCTTGGCATAAAATCAGCATACTTGATTGCCGATTAAGCGACAGACATACTACTTCTACCACCTATAAATAGAGGTCTTATGAGCTGATTTGATACACACAACACCTCTCATTATTCATATACATATTGATATTATTTGTGCATCATTTTAGAGCTTTTGTTGAGCCAATTGAGAGAAAACTTTGAGTTGTTCATAGAGCTAATATTGTATCTCTTTATCTACTCTTTTTAGAGAGTTCTTGTTGTAAAAGAGAAAGGTGTTTAAGAATACCATATCTTCTCAGTTATTGTCGGGTTTGCTAAGTACCCTCAATCTTAGTGTGTGAAGTCTTGTGGTGCGGTATCCACGAGCAAGGTGAAGTCTTTAGGTGAGGTATCCTGGAGCAAGTTGAAGTCTTGTAGAGTGTACATCTACGAGCAAGTGTAGCGGTTTGTTAGGCACCCGTAAGCTTAACGGAGTTAGTGGAAACTTGAGAGAGTCTCTCGGGGATTGGACTAACCACAGGTTGTGGTGAACCAGTATAAATTCAGTGTGTCCTTTCCTTAATCTTTTAATTACTGCATTTACTTTACTCCTGCAATTTTAATTCCGCAATATTTATCAATATTCTCGTGCCGCACTATTCACCCCCCCTCTTGTGACGGGCATAAATCCTAACAGTCACGACTAAAGTCGTAGGGAGATCAACACGTCCCCCTTTGAATAAATTAAAAAGAAAACTCGGAAACAAAAAAAAAAGAGAAGAACATAAAATTGAATATTCACAACCTTATTTACAACAGGTCGCCTCTACATAAAATTGAATATTCACAACCTTATTTACAACAGGTCGCTTCCATTTACATACGGCCAAGGCCGGCAAACAAAAAAAAGAAGAAAGCCAAATGACAACACAAAAAAAAATAACAACAGCAAAACAGAATAAAAGTTAACTCTGTAAAAAGCCCATTTACTCAGCAGCACCCGCGCTACCCTCACGGCCGCCCGCACAATCATCAGCGCCCTCAGTACCATCATTGGTCACAAGAGTGGCCGGGTCAAAGCCACAACCAAGACGAGCTTCACGAGCATTTTGGCGGGCCCCCTCATAAACAACCTCAGGAATGATTGCCGGCCTGCCACAATTTCCTAGACACGTTAAGCTGGGCCTCAGCAAAAGAACAAAGGTTAAGTCGCCTGATCCCTCAGGCGCTGATTCTCGGCCTCCAAGGCCGCAATCCGGTCTGCCACAACTTGGCGTCCCGTTCATAAACGCTGATGCGCTCCTCTAGCCTCACGACTCTAAAAGCCGCAGCAGACCTTTCCAGCACCCACTCCCTCTCCCGAACGCGGACCGCCACCTCCAATGCCCCGGCCTTCATCGAAGTGTCCCTAGCTTGTCGCCTCGAAGCATTGAGCTCTTCATCCATCATGAGCACCTACCTAATCAGGGACTCAGAGGCCTCCGCCAAAGCCTCCTAACTCCGGCGCTCCTTCTCAGCTGCAATATTTCTCGCAACCTCCAAATCCTCGTCACTATGACAAAGTTGCTCTTCAAAGAACTAACCTGCTCTCGGCTTGCTACACTAAAAGCTCCCGCCTCCCAAACTCCTCAACTAAATCCTGAGTGCGAGGGTCATTCCTCAGGCGCTCGCGCATCACGCGACACATATCCCGATAGTGGCGATATTTCTCCAGCGCCCGCAAGAAAAGTTCCGAGTGGACGCTGGCCTGGCGCATGATCTCTACCTCCAAAAGAAAAGACTGCAAGACAAAAGCAGCGTTTAAGCTAAGAAGAAAACCAAGGCGAGAAAAGAAACGAAAGGAAATCGCCACACGTAACCTGAAGCCCATCACGACCACCTCGGTCATCAATCCCACGTCCGAGACGTCCCTCAGAAACCTGCTCTCCTCCTCCAAGCACAAGGGCGCAAACATCGGTATCAAATTGTCCTCCTCGAGTAGCAAGTTCTGGTCAGTGGGAGTCTCAGCATAATGGCATTGCCCCTCTACATGCGCCGTCGCGTTAATAAAGCCTTCCAGGAGCCTGCGGACATCATCGGACTCTAGGTCGGACTCGGTGTCCAACTCCCCTACCGCGGCGTCCCTTCCTCGATCGACTGGTCGAAGCTTCTCCCCCCACCAAAGGGTTTACACTTGCTTCCCTAACCAAAGAAGCCACTGAGGAACCAACCTCCCTCCCAGCAGCTGGGACAGATGATGTAGCCTGTAAAGCGACTGTTTCGCTACGGCCTATGCCGACCGTGGCAACCCCCATTGTGTTTTTTCCCTCAAGGGTAGGCGCAGCCTCCTCCTTACCCATAGCATCTGACGGCGGAGAATGCAGATGCACCACATCTACAGTAGGCGTGAAGGCGACCCTTCGCCTCACCAATGGTCTCTCCTCTTCTTCCTCCTCCTCCTCATCCAATGTTTGTTCCGCCCTGGGTCGAACAACCCTTAAAGACGCCTCGACCCGAGTTGAAGACTGTGCAGGGAAGTGGGCCACCGACGACTCAGATGAAGTCACCCTCGGAACTGGGTGTGGTGTCGGCACCATAGCCAACTGAGCAGTCGCACTCGGCCTGCGGAAATCCAGCTAAAGAGCCCTTACACGGTACACCGCCCCTGACCAACAAAAGATAAAGAATTAAGAGAAAAGAAATTCAGCATGACTAAACAAGAACGATGCAGTAACTCAAACACTCACCCGCGGCAGGCCTATGCCATGCCTTTCCAAGAAGGTCGGCCATGTGCGAATCCCCGCTTTCTGAGGAAGTATGACCTCGACCCATTTGTGAATGCCGGACAGAGGAGCTGGGGGCACCCGCTCAGCTACAAACGCAAGACAAAACTTTACGCTCGTGAGAACAAAAAAATAAGAAATAAACGGGGACAGGACCCGACGAACAGGAAACTCACGTATATGGTTCCAAGATTTTGGAATTCCCTGACATTCCCCACCAAGTGCTCGGTCCTGATGTAGAAAAAGTTCTCATAAGAATGAGGGTCAACCGTGTCATCTAGCTCAGCAGTCAAGCCTCGGGCCCCACGAGAGACCATCCGAACCATGGTACCACAGACACTTTGAGGGGCGTACAGAGTCATCATGTGCCTCAACGTTATTTCCCTTCGCGCCAATTCCGCATACTTCGCGAGCATCAAAGAGCTTGTAAAAAAAGGGACGAGTTGCCCAGGGCACACATCGTATTAACAGCAAAAATCCGCTACCAGCATCGGAAAGGGAAGCATGAATCCTAGTTTGAAGGGATAAGCATAGAAGACGCAATATCCAGGGTGGTCGATATGAGCCCTCTCCTCTCTCCTAGCAAGGGAAATGTCAGCAGAATGAGGAATCCCCCACTACTCCCTTAGTTGGCCAAGGCCCATCGCACCTATTTACGGGGCCTCATTAACTTGATCCTCCCCCTCATCATCAGTGAAGTCGGTTGCCGGACCCCTGGGCAGAGAAAAGGATATCCACTGCCGACGGGGTCTTGTCGGCCACCGCCGATTCGGTGGCCCTCGCCGCCTTAGAAGACCCACCGACCGCCGGCAGAGTCACAAGAGAAAGCTCTGTGTTAGAACTGCTTGCCATCATTGACTACTGGACAATGAATGGACGAATCTCACCGAAGAGGAAGTAAAAATGCAGATGGAGTAAAAAGAGCAACACAAATTGATAAAGAAAAAGAGCAAGAGAAGTTGCTTCTTCAAAAATATCACTTAGAGAAATACTGAAAAGTGAGGAACAGATAACATAACTCGTTATTTATACTACAAATTGGCTTTCCCGAATTCCAAAATCCACCATTAACTGCACAACCAACCGCAAAATGGTTCGAATCCACAAATAACGGATGTCATTATGACATATATCACAAAATGGTTTTTTGCAACCGACAATCAATGTTTTGTCTTTGAAGCAGGGGCGACGACCTGGGTATGATGGAAAGGCGCCCAATATGCCTCCGTACACCAAGTATCACTGTAATGCACATCAGATACGTACACAACCCCAGTAGTCGCCTATGGGAATACACGGCCCTGGATGAAAACATCAAGCGGCCATCTCTCAAATACAAACGGCTACAGTCGCCTCCTTTGTACAACTGGCTACGGCCCTCATCCAGATGTAAACAGCTACGGCCATTCTCCAAATGTAAAATGGTTACGGCCATTCCCCAGGTGTGCAGATGGCAATGACCATCTCGTAAATATAGGCGACCACGGACGCTTTCAAGGCACAGAATGACTACGACCATTCTCAAATATGTAAAGCTGGCTACGGCCGTCCTTCAAGTATTAACGACTCTAGCCGTCTTCTAAGAATGAACAGCTACGGCCCCCCAGTTCATGGCCAAAGCGGCATCCAATCCCCTCTTCCAAATCTACTGAGTCCCATTCTATAAAGTCTGCTCATCGAGCCCGACCGAATCCCGACCTCAATAAGCGTAGGGACTAATTGTATGGGTCAAAATCTGACTCGGGATAATTAATAAAGATTAATTATCTCTTAAGCATATTTGGACCTATAAATGGCATAACTATTCGTTGATAATAAGCATTCAAATATCACAATCAATGAGGCCACAGCCTATCCATTACTGGCAGACGTCCTCTCGACTCGACCACGGCCGTCCAACGCCAGCTGGAAAGGTGCATAGCTATAAATACTAAGAGAAAGAACCCTAAAGGGGGGTGCTTCTTCTTCTTCTTCTTCTTCTTCTTCTTCTTCTTCTTCTTCTTCTTCTTCTTCTTCTTCTTCTTCATTTTCCAATTCTCAACAAAGAGAGTATCATTGTCAAGCTCTGAACCTCTCCATGGGGAGGCAGACCGAATCAATATCATCAATAAAAGATCATTACATTTATGTCCTTGACAAATAAGACTCGCCTCTTATATTTTTCATTTGATCTTTTGATTTATTGCGATCTTCTATGATTGACCCTCCATTTATTTTAATTGATTTATGCTTATAAAGTGTATGAGAACTTTGAGCTAAACAAAAACAAAGAGAAATACCCAAAGGGAGTTCAAAGTGCACAATAATACCTTTGAAGAACTAATCAGTTAATGTTATGATAAATAGCAATTTATGGTAGATGTCTACTCTTCTTCCATGATCTTCATCTCAAATGGTTTATGACATATTCAATGACATATTTTGTATGTTGAATGACATATTCCATGACATATTTTCTTCACTTTTTATGCCTATATAAAGACCTTGTAATAGATAGGAAAATACACAATTGAAGAAGAAAATCTCTTCCTTCTCTCTATCTATATTTCTTGTTCATGTTTTACTAAATTGCTTTCATATCCTAACACGTTATCAGCACAAGTCTCTAACCATCACGGTAGGTTATCTTCTTTTAAAGTTCTCGACTCTGATTTAAAATTATCAGGTACAACATGTTTCTCTCTTTTGTAAGAATAATGATATATTGTGTTGGATACTTAGTTTTTCTCAATTATGTTTAAAAACAAAAATAGAAAGAGAAATATACTCATACTTCACCATGATCTTTTTATTTATGAATAAAGATGTAATGATTTTAATGAACTGCTTCTTAATTGATTTGAATTATTAATATATAAATAAAAGTAATCAACAATAGACTTAGATAACAATAATATTTTCTTGACAGTAGTACGTATCCAAAATATGAATATAAATAGTGTTTGCATCATTAAAATATTACATCCTACTTTGACTAAATCCAAGAGTTTTTATTGATTATTCATTCTCTTCTGTGTAGAAATAAAACATGCTAGTAATAATGAGGTTACTTGAAATTGTTTTTGTTTTCAAGTCTATTTTCTTATTGAATTCAAGTATATCTAGTTACATGCTTAAGTACTTGGGTACACCTAACATAATGTGTGATTATACATTATTGTGCAGTATAACATGATATATTACACTAGCTATATTTAACTATTTATGTTGACAAGCCTACATACAAAATATTAGTACGACATTGGCTTATAATATGCAGATATGTGATTGTACAATATATGTAGTCGTTGCTACATTAATTTATAATATATACTATGCCTACAGATTTACATATGTAATATATGATTGTTTCAACATACATCATTTATTATAAATATATTATGTGTATAACCAGTATGATTACATTTCTAGTATTATATAGCTCCCATGACTTTACATTTTGTTAGCAACATTAAGTACATATTATACATATATAATCAAGTTGTTCAATCAAAGATTGTGTCTTATGGAAATTTTTTTTCTTTATCTCTGAAAATATTAATATTTGTATATTTCTTTTGAATGTCAAACCATTGGAAGCAAATATGGATAACTCACAAAACAAACTTGAATAAATGTTTAATTGTAAAAATATTTATTTAATTGATTCATGTACGACACATACAATATTCAAAGAGAAGAAATATTTCTCTCATTTAAGTATGTGTAAGGCAGATGTTACTAAAATTTTTGGTAGTAGTAAATTAATTGAAGGCTCTGGAAGAGCTACTATAACTCTGCCTAAAGGAACAATATTTATCATAGAGAATGCAATGTTCTCCTCCAAGTCCAAGAGGAACTTGTTGAGTTTTAATGATATCCGTCAAAATGGATATCATATTGAGAAAATAGATGAGAATAATCTTGAATATCTCATCATATCAGAGAATATCTCTGGCCAAAAGAGGGTTATTGAGAAGTTCCCATCTTTATCTTGTGGCCTGTATTGGACAAGATTTAGTGCAATTGAGGCACATTCTACCGTAAACCAAAAGGTTACTAATTCCAATACTTTCGTACTTTGGCATGATCGATTGTGACATCCTGGATCAATTATGATGAGACAGATTATAGAAAACTCAAATGGGCATCCATTAAAGAATTTAACAATTCTTTTAAATAATAAATTTTCTTGCACTTCTTGTTATCAAGGAAAGTTAATTATTAGACCATAACCAACAAAGGTTGGAATTGAGTCACCTGCATTTTCGGAACGTATACAAGGGGACATTTGTGGACCTATTCACCCACCTAGTGGGTCGTTTAGATATTTCATGGTCTTAATAGACTCATCTTCTAGATGGTCTCATGTGTGCCTATTGTCATCTCGAAACCTTGCTTTTGCAAAATTAGTGGCACAAATAATTCGATTACGAGTACAATTTCCTGATACTCCAATTAAGTATATTTGACTAGATAATGCTGTTGAGTTTTCATCCCAAGCATTTAATGATTGTTCCTTATCAATTGGGATAAAAGTGAAACATCCTGTAGCTCATGTTCACACTCAAAATGGTCTTGCAGAGTCTTTAATTAAACGTCTGCAGTTGATAGCAAGATCGTTACTCATGAAAACGAGGCTACCCACTTCGGTTTGGGGTCACGCCATTTTGCATGCAGCAATGCTAATTCGTCTCAGCCCGACAAATAATCACAAATATTCCCCGTTGCAATTAGCTTTGGGTCATGAACCTAATATATCCCATATAAAATTTTTTGGATGCGCAGTATATGTGCCTGTAGCACCGCCATATCGCACCAAATTGGGTCCGCAAAGAAGGTTAGGAATATATGTTGGGTTTGAATCGCCCTCCATTATTCGCTACCTCAAAACATTGATAGGGGATTTGTTTACTGCGCGATTTGCAGACTGTCGATTCGATGAGACACTTTTCCCAAAAATAGGGGAGAATTTGGTAAAACCAAATGGGAAATTTTGTGGAAAATCCATCATTATCTCATCTTGATCTACGTGCCTCTATTTGTGAATAAGAGGTGCAAAATATTATCCATTTGCAAAGAATAGTAAATCAAATAGCAGACGCATTTATGGACTTGAAAAGAATAACAAAATCACATATCCCCGCAGAGAATGTCCCAATCTGTATTGATGTCCCTATTGGACAATCTTCTAGTGTCATAGCTAATGAGTCGAAAGCACGCCTAAAATGTGGAAGACCATTAGGTTCCAAAGATCGAAATCCTAGAAAAAGGAAAGCAAATGATCAAAATGACACTATGAAATAATCTCATGAGGAAATTCAGGATTTAATAAATCCTGAGATTCATGAAGAATCCATCGAGCCTGAGACTCAAGAAAATAAGGAACTATCAATAAATCTAATCAATATTGAAACAAATTTTAATCGAGTGGATATAGTGGTGGATGATATCTTTGCATATAATGTTGCATCTAGAATTATGCAAGAAAGTGAGGATCTTGAACCTCAATCTGTTGGAGAATGTCGACAAAGACTTGATTGGCCCAAATGGCAAGAAGCAATCCAATCAGAATTGAATTCACTTGCAAAACGTGAAGTTTTTGGGCCAATAGTTCAAACACCTAATGGTGTTAAGCCGGTTAGCTATAAATGGGTCTTTGTATGCAAGAGAAATGAGAAACACGAGGTACAAAGATATATGGCACGCCTTGTTCCACAAGGATTTTCACAAAGGCCTGGTGTCGATTATAAAAAAGACATATTCACCCGTTATGGAAGCTATAACTTTCCATTATCTAATTAGTTTTGCTGTCCTTGAAAAGCTTGACATGTATTTAATGGATATGGTTAACGCCTACCTTTATGGCTCACTTGATAATGAGATTTACATGAAAATTCCCGATGGATTCAAAATGCCAAACACACATAATTTCCGGAAATGTTTTCAATCAAATTGCAAAGATTTTTATATGGTCTAAAGCAATCAGGACATATGTGGTATAATCGTCTTAGTGAGTATTTATTCAAGGAAGGCTATATAAATGATGCCATTTGCCCATGTGTTTGTATAAAAAAAACAACATCGGAATTTGTTGTACTTGCCGTATATGTTGATGAAATATACCTTATTGAGACTCCCATAGAACTCCAAAAGGCAATTGATTATTTAAAGGAGGAATTCGAGATGAAAGATCTCGGAAAGACAAAATTATTTCTTGGTTTGCAAATTGAACATTTGGCAAACGGATTTTTTGTTCATCAATCTGCCTATATATAAAAGGTATTGAAACGGTTTTATATGGATGGAGCATATCATTTAAGCACTCCGATGGTTGTTCGATCACTTGATGTGAATAAGGATCCATTCCGACCTCAAGAAAAGAATGAAGAGCTACTTGGTCCTGAAGTACCATATCTTAGTACAATTGGCTCAGTAATGTATCTTGCAAATACTACAAGGCTTGACATAACTTTTTCAGTTAGTGTCTTAGCAAGATATAGCTCTGCTCCTACAAGGAGACATTGGGATGGAATCATACATATATTGCGGTGTCTAAAAGGGACTACCGATATGGGCTTATTTTATAGCAATAATTGCAGTCCCGATCTTGTTGGTTATGCTGATGTTGGATATTTATCTGACCCAAACAAGGCTCGATCTCAAACAGGTTATGACTGCCATATCTTGGCGATCGACTAAGCAATCAATTGTGGCTACTTCATCTAATCATGCTGAGATAGTTACTATTCATGAAGCAAGTCGAGAGTGTGTGTGGTTGAGGTCTATAATACGTCATATTCGAGACAAATGTGGTTTGAAATGTGACAAACTACCCACGATTTTGTATGAAGACAATGCAGCATGCATAGCTCAATTGAAGGGAGGATTCATATAAGGAGATAGGACAAAGCATATTTCACCAAAGTTATTTTTCACACATGATCTTCAAAAGAATGGTGATATCAATGTGCAACGGATTCGTTCAAGTGATAATATGGCTGATTTGTTCACAAAATCTCTACCGACGTCTACCTTCAAGAAGCTAGTGCACAAGATTGGGATGCGAAGACTCAAGGAGGTAAATTGATGCTCTCTTCAGGGGGAGTTAATGCGTGTTGCACTCTTTTTCCCTTACAAGGTTTTGTCCCATTGAGTTTTCCTTGTAAAGTTTTTAACGAGGCAACAAAAAGACATATTTCTATACATGTGTACTCTTTTTCCTTCACTAGAACTTTTTTCCCATAGGGTTTTTTCCTAGTAAGGTTTTAATGAGGCACATTATCTATAAACATCCAAAGGGGAGTGTTATGATAAATAGCATTTTATGGTGGATGTCTACTCTTCTTCCATGATCTTCATCTCAAATGGTTTATGACATATTCAATGACATATTTTGTACGTTGAATGACATATTCCATGACATATTTTCTTCACTTTTTATGCCTATATAAAGGCCTTGTAATAGATAGGAAAATACACAATTGAAGAAGAAAATCTCTTCCTTCTCTCTATCTCTATTTCTTGTTCATATTTCACTAAATTGCTCATATTTCTTGTTTATGTTTTACTAAATTGCTTTCATAGATTTTATGTCAAAGAAAAAGAATTCTAAACCTAAAAGGTGTTTAAAAGCCACGAAAGTTTCCTAATGTGAATGATCCAGTGCACTTTTCTTTTACATTGTATTACTAGTTACTAGTTCAAAATAAGAAAAGTTCTGAGACACAAAATTTAGTTATTTTTAAAGTTCTAATCATTAGGAAAAAATTAAATTATTATTTTTAAATATTTGAGAGATAATTAAATTTTAAATTAATTATTTTTTTAATATCTAAGTAATTTTGGCATATGAAATTGTCTATGGTGTATGTATTTTCTCATTTCTCTAGTAGGATGCGTATTTTTAGTAATTACTATGTATATTTAGTCATCTCTTTAGCTCTAGAGGTTTCTGAGGAAATTAATTTTCATGCATGGATTGTTAGTTGAGGGGGCATGTAATAATCGGGATCGTAGCTAAGATATGAAGTGTGTGTTTTCTAAATTTTAAGATAGGATTACTTCATCACCACCTGCCGCATCATCATGCCACATAGGTGCCACTTGATGTATATTTTTTCCATATGAAAAGCTTACATAGGAAAGAGGCTAGAAATATAGAGGTTTCTCTAAGAAGTTTTCAGAACCTTATGGATTTGCTAGGAAAGTCCTTGAAAGATTCTAGCTATGTAAAGAATTCTAGAAAGGGGTCATGATGGTACCCTATTTTTTCTATAATATTTATTTTTCAAATGCATATACAACATTAAAACTATGCATTAGAATCAACTGATATTTTTCATAATTTTTATATTTTTAGGGATTTTTAATTAGTTTCTCCCAGTATTTTATTTATATAAATAATTACAAATTACATCGTAAAGGACTTTATAACAATTTCATGGTTTAATTTTGTTGTTTATATTTATATTAAGCTAAAATTATTTAATAAGTAGCCATATCTACATTTTTGGTTATAATTACGATAACTTTGTAATTATTGTCCATGCATGCATTATTACATTATTTACTAGAAAATAGCTTGTTGCATTTTTACAATATTGAGTAATTATTTTAAAGCATTTCAATGCATAAAAATTATTTTTTATAATCTATTAATTGTTTTTATAAAATATATTTTTACCAAGCATGATTTATTTATTTTTTTGTAATTTGCGCCTTAAGGAGATGCTGTCTTTTATTTCATAACAAAACAAAGGTTACAACAAAACAGGTTTAGCACTAACCCCTTCCGCTTTTCAAAGCTCGCGTATACAAGGAGAAATAAAACATATTACTAGTTCAAAAATTCCAAAAAGATTATTAGACAAGCATATTCCTTCTTTGTCTGTGCCTTATGGAGGTTGTATCTTTAACATCTAGAAAATATGCACCACCAGCCTATCTGGGAAGATCCTTAATATTATAAAATTGCCTCTCATGTTCTTCTATGCTCCATTTTTTTAATGTATCTGCAACCTGATCCGTCTCTCTGTAACAATGTTGATCTATGTTGGTTGTTTGAGATATCATTTGAGTAATAGAATCTATAGAATTTTGAAGTTGCCAGGCAGTGTTGCTCTTTCCCTTTATCATTTTTACAATAATCATAGAGTCACTTTCCAAGATAATGCTTTGGGATCTATGCGAGATACACCACTGTAAACCATAGATTATTGCCTTTTCTTCAGCTAGATTACCGATGCCAATTCATAGATATTTAGCAAAGGCCATCACAATTTTTTCGTTGTTGCCTTTTATAATACCTCCTACTCCAATAGAGTCTACTGAATTGTGAGTTCCATCTGTATTGAGCTTTATCATCCCGTTGGAGGTCTGATCCACTTCACTATAATATATTCAATCTTGTGTGAGTTGCTCATAATTTGTTTGGTATGTTCCTTTCATTTCCATATCCATCGAATGGTTGAGTTGGTCTTTAATGCTATCTACTTTATATGGTAGAAGATATGGTAAATAACTTTGACTTTAGATACTTTTTTCTTCTCATATTTGTTGGTATATCTAGCCTTCCATATCTCCCATAAAATAATTATAGGAATAATTTTGAGAAGATCTTTGTGTAAGCCATTTTTAGGCTTTAGAGCCCACCATTTTATCATTTGAGTACTGGTGGAACCTGGTTCCCTATAAATCTGGACAAATCCCACGGAAGGTGTGATGAATAGTATCATCTTTGGCATCAGCACAACAACAACACTTGGTATCCACCTCAATACCAATTTTACTAATGATATTATCAAATGGAAGCTTGTTCATTAGAATTTTTCACACTAAGAAAGACATCTTGAAAGGTGAAAATTTGTGCCAAATATTATAAATAAAATGGTATGGTTCCTTGTGTTGTATGGTGATATCCCATGCTGAAGAAATAGAGAATTTTCCATTAGTAGTAGGCATCCAAATAGGTGTTTCAAGAAATGTGGATTCCCAATTGGTATGCTAAGAATTATTTCAGATAAGTGTAGGTGATCAGTGTTCCACTCTCCATTATCAACTAGATCTTTGACAGTTTGATGTATGTTGGTGCCATTGTGATTTATGACAAGAGCAATCGCTCCAAATATTTACCAATTATTTAGGTCTTTAACAAATAGCTCTTTTTATTTCAGACTTAACCCGTTTAATACTAGCCTAAACCCCCCCCCCCCCTTAATATTAAATCAAAAACCAACACAAAACCCCTTAGGCCCAACATGTATTCACCCGACCTAATACCCTGGCCAATCCTGGTCATTGATCATTTTGATCAACGGTCCAGATTTCTCCTACCGCGATTAAACCCTAACAACCCCCCCCCCCCCAAACCTCTCATTCTATCCTCTCACCTGCCATCACTCACCTCTCCTCCTCTCAAATGCTCTTAATCTTAACCCTAACTCACCCTCTTTGTCATTCATCAATCGCCATCCACTGTAGTTTCTCACTATCCCGGGCCTCTAATGGCCTCTCCTATACTGGGTAATTCCGTCTCTAAGTGTGACGATCCGGCCAGTCATATCATGAGTTACCACTCTATTTTCCCCATTTCTGCTTTTTATTGCTTTGTTTATCGGTTTTATATGTGATCGGATTATTTGGCTCGGGTTCGAAAGGTTTTGAGAATGTTTTAGATAGTTGGTCTCTTTTGAGGAAGGTTAAGTTAGAAAAGTCAACTGGATGTTGACTTATGTATTAAAGGGTTCAGATGTGAGTTCTGATGGTTCAGATAGCTTCAGCAGGTGATTTGGGACTTAGGATCATGACCGGAATATGTTTTGGAGGTCTGGAGTAGATTTAGGCTTGAATTGGCGAAATTAAATTTTTGGCGTTTTTCGGTTGATAGGTGAGATTTTGATATAGGGGAGGAATGGAACTTCGGGAGTTGTAGTAGTTCCGTTGTATAATCTGGATGTATGTGCAAAATTTCAGGTCATTCGAACATGGGTTGGTCAGATTTTATTCTCAATAATGTAGTTTAGAGGATTTAGAATTCTTAGGCATGAATCCTATGCGAATTTGGTATTTTGATGTTTTTTTGAGTATTCCGAAGGTTGGAACAAGTTTGAATGATGTTATGGGATATGTTGGCAAGTTTGATTAATGTCCTAAGTGCCTCGGGTGACTATCGGGTGGTCAATCGGACCATTTCATGTTCTAGAAAAGTGCAGAAAACTAATGTTCACTGTTACAGAGAAATGACCTTCGCGTTCGCGAGTAGGCCGTCGTGTTCAAAAATGGTCAGCATGTGAGGCTGAGGATTTAGCCTTCACAGTTGCGAGGAAGACTCCGCGTTCGTGAAGGGCTAGGGTCGTTGTGTATCGCGTTCGAGAGGTAGTGCCGCATTCGCGTAGACGAAGTTGACCAGCTGGGGTTCAGGGTGTTTTAGGGTTCAGGCTGTTTTGTTCATCGCGTTCGCGAGAAAGGGAGCGCGTTCATAAAGGTTGGGTTGAGGAACCATCGCGTTCGCGAGGGGCTAGACGCGTTCGCGTAAGAGGAAAACTTGGTCAAAGTTAGATTGTGCTTCGTGAATGCGAGGCATTGACTGCGTTCGTGAAGAAGGAATTGATGCCTGGGCAGTATGTTTAAATAGGCGTTTGGTCCGTAATTTTGGAGCTTTTTGAAGAGGATTGTAGAGGGATTCAAGGGAAAACACTTGGAGGTAACATTTATGGACTTAATACTCGATTCTAATGTGAATTTTACCTAATTAATCATAGAAATTAAGCCTACTATTGAAGAACTAGGACTTGTAATTAGAGACCTAGAATTAGGAATTTGGGTTGGGGGAGGGGGTCGTTGGTGGTTGGATTTTGATCCTCTCGGTATGAACGAACTCGGGGAGTGATAAGGAGTCTATTGATGTAATTTTTATCGGAATTCGAGAAATGGGCCCGGGGGACGGGTTTCGTCAATTCCGGGATTTATGTTGTGATTTGATCTCTTTCGAGTGGGCTTCGTTTCCTTAGCATATTTTGATGGTTTTGCACTGATTTTGGTTAGATTTGGATCATCCTGAGGCCGATTCAAGGCGCAAAGTTATTGCAAGCTAGAGATTTAGACCGGGTATAGGTGAATAACAATTGTAAATATTATCTTCAGGGTATGAAACCCCGGATTGCACATCGTTGTGTTATCTTGAGGTGACACACACGCTTGATGACGAGCGTGGAGTGGTTAATTGTTGGGGATTGTGAATTAGTCCATCCCAAATGACTGTTTTACTGCGTATTTGATTGAAAATTGTTTGCTATCATCATGTTTTGGGTTGAATACCATATTTGGCCTCGTGCCAGCTATTTGAACCCTTAGAGGATTCTCACTGATATTTTTTCACTATTTTGACTTTATATTTGTACTCAGTCATATTATATTCTACTGTTTTCATAACTCAGCCATGTTTATCCTGCTTAACACTTAAAATGATATCTTAATGATATTTTGGGCTGAGCACCATGTTTTACTGTTGCCCGAGTGGCTTGTGAGATTCTGTCAGAAAACATTAATTTTGATTATGAGGCTGAGGGCCTGAGATTTGTATGCCACGAGGTATCTTGTTGATATGAGGCTGAGAGTCTACGTGATTATGCCATGAGATGGCTTGATATTGCGCTTGGGCCATAAGGGGCCCCTCCAGGAGTCTGCACACCCCTAGTGAGCACGGGTACCCATTGTGATGTGAGAAATAGCCCGAGGGGCTGATATTGTTCATATGTTGTCCGAGGGGCTGATTCTATTTGTATTGTGCCCGAGTGGCAGTTCCTTATGTGTTTATCTTTCCTAATTGCCTATAATTTACTTGATTAACTGTTAAAAAGGCATTCCCGAGAAGTTTTAACTAAACTAAAGTGACTCTACCTATTTTTCATTGTTTTATTGATTTTACTGGCTTTTATTGCTTCTTTATAGTTTGTTGATGTGCCTTTACGTGGTTTGTTATTACTCCGTATTCATTTATTATTATTTCTCACTGAGTTGGAGTACTCATTTTACTCCCTATATCCCGTGTGCAGATTCAGGCGCATCAGGTCCTTCTTGTGAGGGTTGAGAGCTTCCAGCAGATTCGGAGTTACACTAGGTAGATGCTCGGCGTTCGCAGCCTAGTGCTTCTCCATAACTAATAAGAGGGTAAAAGAAAATACCTGGTAGGCCAAAGGTCGAAGCACTAGCATCTCATAGGGTACTCAGACTTCTCCCATGTCTGGTCCTTCGTACGAGTACCTCATACTTAGTTCCAACCAACTGATTTGTTGTTGCATCTTTCCAGTAGCTTTGCTTTCTATGCTCCTAGAGAATAAAAAATCGACACTACAAAAAATTATAAAATTTTAAAAAATGAAAAATAAAATAAAATAAAATAAAGTAGTAAAGTTGGGTTTCCTCCAAACAAGCACTTGATTTAACGACGTGGCACGACTTGAATCACTTTCTACCTCCTCTTCATACTTATGGATTGGACCTCAAGTTTTGATTATTGTCTATGATCATGCTCCTTGGATGGTAGAATGAATCTGACTGGCCAAATAAAATAATATAGTATTATGCACTTCTTAGCTTTAGATGAGATGCGTATTCCCGACTTTCTAGCAAGAAGAATTTCATAATGTAGGCATTTTGTTCCTTATTCCTTGACTTCTCAAGTGGTTCGGATGGGTCTATTTCTATATCATCATCCAAATATAATGTAGAAAAATGATCGGAGTATGGACTAATGCGCTCAACTACATGAATATCTACATCCTCAACACTAACGACCCCTAGAGTCAACTAAATATGTATCATCAATGACCTTGATTGACTCTAGTATCTCTTCAACAACATATGCATCCTCAAATTCTAGTTGATTGTTTTGGTCATATTCTACTCTTAACTCCTCCGTTATAATGGCAATTTCTGCAGCCAATTCATGCTCTTCTTGGCTACTATTCACAATGTAAACTTGTTGCGCTTTACAAGATTCAATTAATTTATCGCTTGAGCCTCCAAGTTGTGAATAATTGCCTCTTGCATTTGTATCTGCGGTGATTTCTTAACATATAGTTCCATGAAATACTTTAACATATCTTTGATCACCTTCAAGTCAACTTCCATGATTCTATGTTCCTATTAACTTCACCAGAAAAAGTAGAACCATCATAGTAAGGGGTTGGAGGAGGATAAGACAAATAATCACAACCATGAAAGTGATCATCTTGACCATCATACATATCACAGACATTCCACACATAAGATTGAGTTGCTGCATATAACTAGCTCTTGAAAATATTTTGACAATTTTGCAATGGGTGGTTTCCTCCACAAAATGCATAAGAGGATCAAAAGTAGAATTACCAACTTCAAAACTCTCATAATTCCGAAATTCAATGTCTCTCGCATAAAAAAAAATTAAAAAAAAATAAACAATACTAGAAAGCAAAAATAAAAGTTCAAACTTGCAACCTAGAAATATGTGCACCTACAGCTACACCGTTAGTTCCCAGTTAGTGGCGCCAAAATTTGATCACTTCCAAATATGCCTTATAAAAAGGACTAAGCGGTCGTTGTAAATATAATCTGGCTTACAAGTCCGGAGTTGAATCCCATAGAGAACTAAGTCTTAGCTACATTTATTGACTATCACTAAGATATAAGCTCAAACAATGCTTAGCGCATACAATCTCTACTTTGCTGTCAATTCGTCTTCAACGTACCTATGCATAAAATAAATCTGATAGTAAGCAACCCCCACTTCCAACTGAGAGGTTGTGAGTTTGAGTCTCCCCAAGAGCAAGGTGGAAAGTTCTTGGAGGGAAGGATGCCGAGGGTCTATTTAGAAACAGCTTCTCTACCCAAGGGTAGGGGTAAGGTCTGCGTACATACTACCCTCCCCAGACCCCACTAAGTGAGATTATACTGGGTTGTTGTTTATTGTTGTTATCCGCGAACCGAAAAAAAAAAAATAGGCACATGTACCTCACCTATAATTTCTCAGCTAGAAGTTAACTGTAAAATCAAGAGAAGAGACTTGATATCAAGATTAGGGGTGTAAAAAGAAAACCGATAAACCGCACCAATCCGATAATCCGAGTCAAACCGAGAAAAAAAACCCGACTATGGTTTGGTTTGACTTGGTTTGGTGTTGAAAAAAAAAACCCGACCATAATTGGTTTGGTTTGGTTTTAACTAAAGAAAGTCAAAGCGAAACCAAACCAACCCGACATTACATATATAGCAATTTTAGATATATTTAATATATAAATATACTTATTGTAATGTAATTTATAAATGTTTCTTAAAAAATTTCATAATTTTATCTTTTAAGGTATTATATCAAGGTTTGATTTAGAACTTTTGAATGCTCCAATAAGTTTTATAGCCACTAATATTAGTAAATTAAATAATGCTAGCAAACAATACTAATGCTAACAAAAGAGATTCAATTCAATATTACGAACGGGAATGTATTAAATGTTTATTTTTTATTTTGCAATAATTTAGATAAAAATACATAACCTATTTTTATTTTTCTTTAGCTTTTTGGCATATAATTAATACTCCCTTATTAGTCTATCTTGTTTAGCATGAATTAATGCTTTTAGATTATGTTTATTCTTATTATGACTTTTTAATTAGCAATATTTATAGTACATAATTTTTTTATTGTTGCATATTTTAGGATAATGTCATGAGTCATGACATTTCTCATATTTTGTATTATTTTCTTGAAAAATACTTTATATAGTTGTATCTTACTAGGATTAAAGAAATATTTTGAGCATACGTTATATATTTTGTTCTACGAAGATTTTACCGGGAAAAAACCCGAATAACCCGAAAACCCGAAAAAACCCGAGAAAAACCGATATTGAAAAACCCGAATTTATTGGTTTGGTTTGGTTTGGTCTTTAGATTTAATAACCCGACACAATTAGTTTGGTCTGGTAATTGTAAAATCCGAACCAACCCGGTCTATGTACACCCCTAATCAAGATACTTCCTGGGCTTCTTAACACAAAACTACATTAGCATCACTACAGTACATATATAGGGAATAGATTGCTTAGACACCTCGACAGTGGGAAGAAAAATCTCATAGCTATATGAAACTTGATACAGAGACAGGTCCATGTATTAGGCTATTTCACTCATTGACCATCTGTATATTATAGGCACTCAGACCAGCCGAGGCATATGGTTGTGGGCACGGTCAGAATCATGCTCGCTAATTAGCAACAACAGTAAAATTAAGCCTGTAAAAATTGATACCAATTGGAAAAAGAGGGACAGATAGGTAAGACCTTTCGATTCAACTGGAGGAGCAATGGAATTAGGTAAACTGCTAGAAGACGCAATGCTGGTAGTGAATTATATTACTCAATTGCAAGACAATTTGTTACCTGTTTTACAGTATTCACTAATAATCATAGGACACAATAACAAAGGATTACTCCACTCCGAATAATATACTCTACTCTCCACTAGTAGAGTCCAATTGACAAGCGTCCAGGCTCAAGCCAAAGGACTTGATATGAGAACTCAGGCATGGCCAAGGAGGACAATTACTCGGCCCTTTGTTGGCCCTAAGGACTGATAGGTTCCATGACACAGAAGACTTGACAACCCCCCCCCCCCCCCCCCCCCCAAAAGAAAAAAAAAACCTCAATGCTGCTCTAGCCAACTCAAATCTGTTTCATGATTGAAGATTTTAGGGAACTTAAATAGATAGATCTAATCAAATACTCTTTTATGACACGAATATCAAGTAAAAGCAGTCAACAACATTATAAATCACGATGCGAAAGAATTATTTGAGGTGAACAAACAGTATGTACCTCTTCCTCTTCCATGACAAAGCCAAAAAAAGGAACCTTTTCCCAATTTAAGAACCATAAAGCTATTTGACAAAGGTAGGAAAATATATTCCAGGAACCTAATAATCAGAAAGATGTGGCTTGTAGATCTGCTCATATTGACAGGTCCAGAAAATAAGAGTTGACAGAAAATTCGAAGCATATGCAATGCCAGAGTGCAACAAGCAACTCTACATGAGAACCCAAGATCCATGACATTTGGTATGACATAACACTAAGTTCACAAAAGAACTGTTATTACTTAAATAGACAAGTTAAAGATTCATTCAAAAAATAACATATAAGGCGCCATTTCTGGTGCGCCAAGAACCAGAATGTGCAGTCTAGTCATGGTCAACTGACTCGTGGAAGCTAGGCAGAATAATGGTAAGGGATCTTGGACAATCTGACAATTTCTTAGCCAATAGTCGTGAATATATGGACATATAGTTCTCTTTACCCAACCAGCATTTCCTTCCCTTGATATGACAACAAACTTATCCAATACGATTGCATTCTTTAGCAAAAATTCAAAAATTCGAAAACCCTATCATAGCGCTTCAAACATATCGCTGTTGAGAAGACAACATTAACTTTCTTTAGATTGGGAAATGCATAGTTTGAAATCCAACTCTCCAAACTGATAAGATCTCCTTGGCCCTAATACCCTGGCACAAAGGGGCAGCGGCAGGAACAATAAAACTGGAGAACGAGAATATAATCTGGTATAAAGGTCCAAAGCCTAATGGAACTCGCATATAAAAGTGAAAACATGACAATTTCATGGTTGAAGTGTGGTGATTCAGAACAATTTTCTGTCAGGAGAGGAGCCAAGGGGGCACGTAAAACATCAAAAAATAAATGAGTGCAGCAAGACCAAAAGTTATAGGAAGTCACTTTCATAGATTCCAATTATATGTTGATTGTCTCCACGTGAGGAGAGGCCTGCAAAAGACTAGCTACTCCATACAAATTATCCTATGTTATATGCAACTCTAGCACTAAACATTTGCATTTCAATTATGGAAGCGCCACTCCTTTGAGCTGCAACATGAACATGACCTAGTGCAATAATCACAGTGAAACTAATAAAGATTAAAGAAAGAAAAAACAAGAAAATAAAAGTAATTCACAACACCAATATATTGCTAGGACAAATTTAATTGTCTAAAGACTTTATCAACGACAAAATTTTCATAGATATTTACAGTTGCAGAATGTTTCTCATTAGATTTGAGGGCTCTTCTCATACTGAGGTACATATCCTGCAACTATTTGCTAAAAATAAACGATAGTGCAAATGAGGCAATTTTACTCAAAAACAAACCTCTGCGAACATAGCTTCAATTGTTAGTTCAGTTAAACGAGTCAAGTTTTGAAGATAACCTTGGACCCTGAACTTGACGATAATCATGTCAACTCTCTTCTTCAGCAACACCAACCCAGAAGTCTACCACACAATTAATTGCAAAGGTAACCGTAGCATTGACCAAGGAGGATAAACGTACTAGCCAACACTTGAGATCATCAAAGATATCCGAAATCTCCAAATGCTGAAGATACAGCGCAAAAATTTCCCACTAATGATCACCTCCCTCATCCAACAGCAAATAGTTCTACAGCTTTAGCTTCTTTAAATTCGAAGATCTAATTTCCAGCCTACGGAAACCATTAAAAAAACAATTCCGAAATTTCCAAAGTAGGAAAACCCGACAGTATGTTCGCAACAGTTTCATCATCTAATCCTACAGAGAAAAACTGTCAAAGTTCTCAGAGCCTTCCACGCAATAATAAACAAGTGCTCTAGCTAATGCACAATGCCCCAAATTCAAATTTATCAATGACGAGCAAGTGCATATGCATTGAAGCAATTTCTAAATGCCATCACTACTTGAATGCAATGTAACATCTTCCACTTTGTTATCCACAGCAATATTAAGCCATCGGCTGATTTTTAAATCATATCTATGCAAGTCAACATCATCATCAACAACAACAACAACAACAACACAGTATAGTCCTACGAGGTGGGGCCTGGGGAGGATAATATGTACACAGACCTTACCCCTACCCGAAAGGGCAAAGAGGCTGTTTTGACCCTCGGCTCAGGAAGAAAATGAAAAATAAAAACAAAAACAAAAGGGCATTAGTGTCTCCAGCAGAAATCACAAATAATTAACTAAACAATATTATCTAAACGTAATTGTCTAAAAATGAAAGCATAAATAAGGTGACATGCAATATTATCGAACAGTGAGTATCATAAGGGCACAATTCAAACATTAACTACCATAAATAACTGCCATAAGGAGGACACAATTCAATATACAAATCATCAATGGAAAGCCGTGTCAAGCCCCTGTCCCCCAACCCCGGGAAAGGAGTACGTAAAATTCTAGAAGACCCTATCTACGCAAGTCAACATCGAGATAAAATATTTTAAATTTTGAAAAAGTGCGATAATTGCATAATCCATAAAGGATATGAAGTTTTTAAAGTTCAAATCATATGGGAAACAGAAAATAAGCAATCAACTGAAGTCCAGAGATTCCGGCACCGTTTTGAGACGAGGCGAGTTATGAAAGCATCCTTCGTCGGCAAAAGAGATAGAACTTGAACGAGGAGTATATCCGGTAAATTACTAATTCGGCCTAGGGTTCCCGTGACTCTCTCGGTTCGTTTCTCCGCCGATTGATTTCTCACACTACTTGAACCGGTATAGACGATGAAATCGCCGGAAGCCATAATCTCCGGTGACGCTGCTGCATTTTCCAGTGCTTTTGTTTTTCCCTTTTTTCCCAGCTTTGAATTTTCTTTTTAATATTTCTTCTAAGTCCCGCCTTTTTTTTCTGCCCCATTATACATTCCTTAAATTCTGGCTGTGTTTTCCAGTAATATACTACTCCTAAATCTTTTAAACTAGTATTACATACCCCACGTTGTGCGAAAAATATAAAATATATCATTTTGAAAAAATTATTTAAAATTTTTAGTATTGAGTCTATACATTGACAATTGGAAAAAATTATGAGATCAGCTAGAACAAATGTAGAGCTTACAATTTATAATTTCTATTCTCCATATCAAGATGCCGTCATTATAAATAATAATATAGATTCATCAACAGCTTCAAAGGCTAACTTCTACCTGGATAAATGCTTGAATTGCTATTCAATAATTACATGTAAATCATCTTCATGTCATAACATATGAATATGTGAAGTATGCAGTCACCTTTACCATGGCATTCTTGACAGATGAGCCAAAGTAGGACTCAATAGTTTCCTTCATCTTTATCACATAAGAGATTTCTTCAGCAAAAATCTGCTTCTCCTCGACTCTTGTTGTTTTATACCAATTATTAGCTTATCACAGAAAATCTTAATAGGCCACAATTTCATGTCACCCTATTCAGATGCATCACTAATCCTCTTGCCAATAAGTTGCTTTACATCTGCCAGTGTAAATCATAATCAAAAGAAATCATATAATTACTACATGGATTACAGCACAAAACCTATGAAAAAGCAAATTACATGGGAAAGCACAAGAGTTCCATTAAAAAAAGATATATGGACCACTCAATTAGGATATATGCCATTAATAAATATGAGCAAAATGAAATGTAGGACCTAAAACTCATATAATTTGTTCCTACAACGTATTTGATTTAAAAAGTCAGACTACTCTCTGGCAAAATATATGCTATAATTGAAGATAAAAACAGTTCCAGAATTTCTTTGATTTAGATTACCCTAACCAGCTAAAGAAACGAAAGGGTTACAAACCATAAAATTTGACATCACAAATCAGAAATTCATAAGCAGTTGCTGAGAAAAAGGTTTATATAATCCCCGCACTGTCTTTTATAAAATTTTATATCAAGATCAACACAACTTTTCTTACACTAACCACAATCACGCAAAATGTTAAAATTAAAGTGTAACTTTTGGAAAATTATAGAATAGTGTAGAATATTATAGAAGTTAGGAGAGATATTTCTAGATTAGTGTAGGTGATAAAAATATTTAGATATTTTGTAAGAAAAGTGTGGAGTATTCTAGAAGATGAATCTCCACCGTAGGATTAAATAGATCATGACCGTCCATTGAGGAGGTGGAAAGCCTATATATACCCACCCCTTCCTCCACATTTGTATCATCCAAAAAAATCCAAGTCTTCTTGAGTTAATAAAGTATTCTCCAAGTTATTCAAGTAAGTCTTCCACTTTCTTAGTTCTAGTATTTTTAGAGCTATATTTTCTTCTTCGTTCTTCTTCAATTGTGGTTGTGAGTCTTGGGCTAGTGAAGCATAATTCACTACTCTAAGAAAGCAATTTCCGGAATTTGGGATGTTGTTTTTCTTCACATGGTATCAGAGCTACAAGGGTGCTAGCTTGGAATCTTGTCAAGTCACTCTTGGTGAAGAAGTTCGTTGGCGTTCCAAAAATGGATTCAAATGGAAGAGTTGTCGGCCTTGGAATTGAGGTGCTTAATCAATCCAATTACAAGGTATGGAAGTCTTGCATGGAATCTTATCTTCTTGGAGAAGATTTATGGGAGGTTGTTGGTGGAGACAACAAGGTTGCCCCTACACCCACAGATACTAATGCCGATGCCGTAAAGAAGTGAAGGACTTCAAACGCAAAGGCGGAATTCGTGTTGAAGAGATCAATCTCTCACGATCTATTTGATCACATTGTTGAGTGTAAGTCTGCATCTCAGATTTGGGATACTCTAAGTGCATTGCTTAACAAGAAGAACGTTGCTCGGCTGCAATACTTAGAGAATGAGTTGGCACGAACTACTCAAGGTGAGCTCTCAATCTCCGAATTTTTCTTAAAAATTAAAAATATTTGTTCGGAAATTTCTGCTCTTGATCCGGAGGAACCTATTTCGGAGGCTCGAATGAAAAGGAATATTATTCGAGGATTAAACAAAGAATATATTCCTTTTGTCACTTCTATTCAGGGGTGGGCTAATCAACCCTCCCTTGTTGAGTTTGAGAATCTTCTCTCTTCTCAAGAGTCTCTAGCAAAACAAATGGCTGGAGTCTCCTTATCCTTTCAAGGTGACGCCTTATTCTCTGGAAAGAAGAATATCTATAGACCAGAGAAGAAGAATGAAAGAGAGAGAAGAAAAGATGAAGGGGGAGAGCCACCAAAGAGTGCCAACAGGAAAAGAAGCACTATTCGATGCTATCGGTGTAACTTGCCTGGACACATCAAGAAGAATTGTAAGGTGAAGCTAAAGGGAGGAAATGTTGCTGATAAAGCAGAACAAACCGAAGAGAATTGGGGTGGTTGCTTCTCAACGGAAACTACCTCGGTAAATGCTTACAGTAGCATCAACTTCAAGGATGACTGGATCGTGGATTCTGGTTGCGGTCATCACCTTACCGGAGATGACTCAAAGTTCACATCTCTTCAGAAACATGAAAGTAATGAAGCTATTCTCACCGCGGATAATACCGTTTATCCGGTAGAAAAGGAGGGTACAATAATTCTCAACAATGGCGGAGATCCTATCACTATGAAGAGTGTGTATCATGTACCTGGAATGAGGAAGAATCTTTTCTTGGTGGCTAACGCTGTGGATGCTGGGCACTATGTTCTGTTCGGGCCAAATGGAGTGAAGTTCTTCCGAAATATCACTAAGGTGGAAGGAGATGTCGTCCACACCGGTAAGCGAGTTAAAGATTTATTTGTTTTGTCAGCATCTACATCTTATGTTGACAAGATGAGCACGAATGATAATGCATCACTTTGGCATGCTAGACTGGGACACCTTAATATGGATAAGTTAAAAGTCATGGTAAACAAAAATTTGGTTGATGGTTTGCCTCATATTACTACTTTTGGTAGTGGAACATTATGCGAAGGGTGTCAATATGGTAAGGCGCATCGTCTTCCATTTGATAGATCCCAAGCAAGATATGAGGCACCACTAGAACTCATTCACAGTGATGTGATGGGTCCTACACGTACACCTACCTTCTCTGGTTATCGCTATATGGTGGTATTTGTTGATGATTACACACGATATACTTGGGTATATTTCGTGGTGCAAAAATCTGAAGTATTTTCCAGATTTTTGGAGTTCAAGGAGAAGGCCGAAGGTGAGTTTCAGAGGAAGATAAAACGGTTGAGGACTGATAATGGGGGAGAATATACTTCCCGGGAGTTTAATCAATTCTGCTTGAGGCAGGGAATACGAAGGCAGCTCACATGTGCAGACACTTCTCAGCAAAATGGCATTGCAGAGAGGAAGATTCGACATCTTACTGAGACATGTAAGAGCTGGTTATATGCTAAACATTTGCCCAAAGTTCTTTGGGCTAAAGGTATTGCTTGTGCGGCATATGTGATTAATCGGGTACCACTCAGTCCGATTAATATGAAGTCCCCGTACGAAATGCTCTACAACGAGAAGCCAAATGTGAAAGACTTTAAGGTCTTTGGATCGATCTGCTACGTCCACATTCCAGATTCACAAAGAACTAAACTAGATGCTAAGGCAAGGAAGTGCATCTTCATCGGTTATGATGAAAGGAAGAAAGGTTGGAAATGCATGGATCCCGAGACAGGCAAGTGTAAAGTATCTCGGGATGTAGTATTTGATGAAATCTCTTCCTACTACAGTCCCGGTGGTGTTCTTGGAGATGCTCCTTCACCAGCTATAGAACATGAAGAGATGCCCGTAAGTTTTCCGGTGACTTCTTCAGCTCCTTGCTCTAATATTTCATCATCGCCATCATCACCAATGACGTATATTAGTACGTCATCTTCCGAAGCAAGAGATTCTGGTGATAGGGGGAGCAAGGTTACTTCTCGCGTGGATGAACAAAGGGAAAATATCAACCTGGAGGAGACAAATGGTCAAAGAACAACTCGATATGGAAGGAAAGTCATCAAACCTATTCGCTACCGAGATGGAAACATGGTAAGCATCTATCATTTCTTCAGTGCCAGTCCTATTTATGAAAATGAGCCTTCTTCCTATAATGAAGCAAAAGGTGTTAAGGAATGGGAAGAAGCTATGAATGAGGAGATGCACGCACTTGTGAAAAATGAAACTTGGGATCTTGTGCCAAAGCCCAAGGATGTGAAGCCGGTATCTTGCAAGTGGGTGTATAAACTAAAGAAGAAGGCAGATGGGAGCATTCATAGATATAAAGCAAGGCTGGTTGCACGAGGATTCTCTCAAGTTTATGGAGAAGACTATGAGGAGACTTTTAGCCCAGTGGCGAAGATGACATCAGTTCGAGTTGTGATCTCCTTGGCGGCATCACTTGGGTGGAAGCTATGTCAGCTTGACGTGAAGAATGCTTTCCTGTATGGCGAGATTGATAAGGATATCTACATGGAACAACCTTTGGGCTACATTTCTCCTACTCATCCAGACTATGTATGCAAGCTGAAGAAAGCGCTTTATGGACTCAAGCAAGCTCCCAGAGCATGGTACGGAAAGATTGCTGAATACTTGCAATTTTGTGGCTATCTTGCATCAGACTCAGATTCTAGCCTGTTCGTGAAGAAGCAAGGTACCCTCTACATGATTGTGCAACTATATGTGGATGATATGATTATTACAGGTAATAACGAACAGGAGGTTGCAAAACTGCAAGCTGAACTCTCGATCAGATTTGAAATGAAAGATTTGGGAGAGCTTAGTCACTTTCTTGGTTTGGAAGTGAAATATGTGAAAGATGGAATATTTCTTTCACAAGAAAGCTATGCGAGGAAGCTTGTGGACAGGTTTGGAATAAACACAAGCAAGCATTGCTCTACTCCTCTTGAGCCTAACATAAAAATTAGGGGTGATGAAGGAAAGCTTTTACCAGGTCCACGTCCTTATCGGGCTCTTGTTGGTAGCTTGATATACTTAACTATTACAAGGCCAGACATTTCATTTTCTGTTGGACTTGTTAGTCGCTATATACAAGAGCCACGGAAACCTCACTTTGAAGCGGCGAAGCGCATATTGAAATACGTGAACTCAACATATGACATGGGACTTTTTTAGAAGAAAGGAGCTGATTTTTCACTACTTGGGTTCACTGATGCTGATCTAGGAGGTGACTTAGATGATAGAAGATCAACTTCCGGTTATGTATTCTCCTGTGGTTCAGCATGTGTTTCTTGGTGCAGTAAAAAGCAAGACTCGGTCTCGCTCTCTACTACTGAAGCGGAATACAAGGCTTCTACTCTTGCTGCTCAGGAATGCACGTGGCTTCGTCGGCTTGTTGGGGATGTATTCTCACCAATTCATAAGCCTACAAAACTTCTTGGTGACAATCAAAGCGCTATAAAGTTGGCTACTAATCTGGTGTGTCACGCAAGAACAAAACATATTGAGATTGCGCATCATTTCATCCGAGAGAAGGTTCTAGATGGTACCATTGAAGCATTGGAGGTTCGAAGTAATGATAACGTTGCAGACATCTTTACAAAGTCTCTTTCCAAAGGACCATTCGAGGATCTCCGTGGC
The DNA here is from genome assembly GCA_034376525.1 of Nicotiana benthamiana. Lineage (NCBI taxonomy): Eukaryota > Viridiplantae > Streptophyta > Magnoliopsida > Solanales > Solanaceae > Nicotiana > Nicotiana benthamiana. The sequence goes on along the minus strand of CM067340.1, from coordinate 55,119,736 downwards.
GAGCTTGGACTTGTCTCCAAAAGTTCACTTTAAGGGGGAGTGTTAAAATTAAAGTGTAACTTTGGAAAATTATAGAATAATGTAGAATATTATAGAAGTTAGGAGAGATATTTCTATATTAGTGTAGGTGATAAAAATATCTAGATATTTTGTATGAAAAGTGTGGAGTATTCTAGAAGATGAATCTCCACCGTAGGATTAAATAGATCATGACCGTCCATTGAGGAGGTGGAAAGTCTATATATACCCACCCCTTCCTCCACATTTGTATCATCCAAAAAAATCCAAGTCTTCTTGAGTTAATAAAGTATTCTCCAAGTTATTCAAGTAAGTCTTCCACTTTCTTAGTTCTAGTATTTTTAGAGCTACATTTCTTCTTCGTTCTTCTTCAATTGTGGTTGTGAGTCTTGGGCTAGTGAAGCATAATTCACTACTCTAAGAAAGCAATTTCCGGAATTTGGGAAGTTGTTTTTCTTCACACAAAACACCAAAATATTACTTTGCGTTCTAAGGACAGGGACACTTCCTCTATTTGGAAAGATATAATAAGTGTGATAGAATCCCGTTAAATTAGGAAAATTGATTAAGTAGCATTTTATCTCCTATGAAATTAGATTGTTGATCATATGATGAAAGCATGATGTACAAATTGAGGTTGAAGCAAAACATATGTTTATAGTAAAACTGAAGACTTTTATATACTCCCTTTTTGCATAGGCATATTACGGATTTTAAAATCTCTAACTTTCAATTTAGATAAAGAGTGTTGGTGAATGCTGGTATGGTGCAATAGTAACAACTTATGTTGATGAATCTTTCATTGCGGACATCAATCCATCAAATAGGGACATGTCCACATTACTTGTCAGGTGGATAGCTACGATAAATTTATCCAGCAATGAAAGAATAATGAGATTGAAAGAAGGATACAATTTTTAGTAATTACGAAGGGGATTAAGGACAACAAATTTGTTAAAAGAACAACACAAATTCACAACATAGCATTCATATATACCTTGTTCTTCAATCAAAAGAACTTTCATCAGGTGCTCGATAGAGGTATAAGAAGAAAGAGTTGTTGGATATACGGACAAAAATAGTGACGACAACACTGTTCAAAAACGTCATCAGCTCTTACATTCTTCAATTTATTGATTCGAGTGAGAACCAATTTACATGTCTATTGGAACTATTTACATGAATCTAAAGCCAAAATTCTTTATGTAAGCGTAATATTATTCTATAAAATAATTAGACCAACAGTGAGAACAATAATAAGAACAAAAAGGAACAGTGACGCACTTACATTCCGTCTACCATTAACTCTTCTCAGCTGTAAGATCAAATTATAACAAAATGATCAAATAGAGAAGGCCTCATAAATGAAATCGTGGATTTAATCATACATTTGCTGCCAAAGTAAAAAGAGCACAACCAGATAATGAAGTAGCAAAAAATGTAGCACCTAGCAGTAAGCTATCAAAACCAGTCTAGTAGTATCGCACCAATGATAAGCAAAAATATTATTGTATGGATTACCAATAAATTTAAACCCTCATATTTTTATATGGATCACCAGTAAAAAAAATTATTATATGGATAACTATGACACTTACATTTTCTGACAAGAATTTACATAAGCCATTTTTGCCGGTGTATGGATATACTTCTTCAATGTCAAGACCATTGTTGGACTTAATGCACTCAAAGGCTTGTGATGGGAGTCCACCATTGCAGCCAAAGTTATTAAAAGTTCCAGCACAGTTCACAAGTTGCTGCTCAGATAGAGAGATTTCCTTCCCAGATGCTTGACTATATGCCTGCTTCTAGAGCACCAGTAGTGCTGCCAAATTGACATATGTCTTTTCCATTATTTTAGCTTAAGTGTGCAATTTAAGAGTCCAATGATGTGATTCGAACTAATTCTCACCTAAATGTCCAGCATGATCCGCACTTGCCTTGATTTTTGATTGGGCTGACAATTCTAGCTTCCCTCTAGTCTTTCGATAATTATAAAATTAAAAATTTGACGTTAGGAGATAAAAACTTCTTTTTGGAACTAATTCTACATTAACAAAATCAAGAATGTTAACAAATTACTATAACATGACTGATGTTAACTTAAAATGCTGATAGATTAACTGAATCTTCATCAGCGATGACTATATACCTTTAGAAGAAAAAATATGGCAGCAATGTATGCATCTTCCGCCACAGATGTAAAGAAAATATTATTCAATCACGAACAACCATACAAATATTTTTCAGCATCCTACTGTTCCCTGAAAATCTTGCATATTTATGGTTTCTATTATTATCCGTATTATGACATTTGTTCGGAAGTTTGATTTTCTCATCCAAATCCATTTTATCATACTTGTCTAGCTCATCATCATTCTCAGAGTATGCATCTGCAAATTTACTCAGCTCTTCCACTCTTCCTTTAAAGTACCAATGTAGCAACCCTAAAATTTTACTAAGGAAAAATACCATGTTATACCAATTAGTGAACAATCTGTAAATTCACCAGTTCATGATATATAACTTAATGAACCAATGTCAAATTAAAAAAATAGATTAACTATTTTTTTGCAAAATTAAAACATACCTATTAAATGTTTTAGGAATCACCGCATTAGCTCTTTTCCCGGTTGGTTCATCAAACTTTGCAAGAAAAATAGATACATAAACCTCAAAGATACACCTTTTGACTTTCAACTGTCAGATTAAATTTCAAAAAAATCCTTTAAATACAACATTTCCCGCTTCAGTAGTTATTTGTCCATCGTCGTCATAAACCAAGATTTTTAATCCTTAGTTGTCACCCGGGAAATAGCTGTATTGGGAAAAATTAAGTTTACATATTGGAGATGACGTGTCATGGCAAGTGGATCAGTCAAATAGTCAAAGAAATAAAGTTAGCGAAGAGGCACGAGCAATAACAGATGCGAACAAAGATAGTGGAAGAGGCACATGCGATTACTCGAGAGATGCAGAGCATGACCTATTCAAGACCTTTAAATCACAAAGATCAAAGGGGATGAACCTAGTAGCATATGAGAGACCGGATACAGTATTTAATGAATATTAAATACTAGAAACATTAGAAAATATTTATTTAATGTTTGATTGTGTAACGTATTATAAAATAATATTTATTACTCATTATTACCTCATTAATGCATAAGGCAAGGCTCATAGTTTCAAAAAACTATAAAAGGGAAAAAAACCAACAATTGTACAACACAAGGAATTACTGGAATATACTTGATTTACTTGCTTTCTTATTATCTTATTCTCAAAAGTTTATCACTATATTTTCTTCTAATTATTAGTAGCATCTGTTCTCATAAATTTCTAAGCTTTGACCAAAGTCTTATTTTTTTGGTTAAACAAATTGGTTCCGTTACCGGGAACCTGATAATCTATTTTCATCTACTATGACAAACAACAGTGACAATACTCTAGGAAACCAGGTAAATCAAAACCATCAAGATCAGAGAGATCTACAAAACATTCACTCAGTCCCTTCTCCACATGGTTCACCATGGTAATCTCGGGAAGGCACTCTTGAGTCTCATGCTGGTGTATAAGAGCAATCTAAAATTTTTGAAAGGGTAGATGGGGCTTTACAAAATTAATTGCTGCATAGGTAAACAAAGTTGTTCAGGCTATAGTCAGTCAGTTACCTGTTGCACCGCTTACACCAACACCCAATAACAACACATTGCAGAATCCCCGTTCTGGGCTTGTTAATTCTGAAAAATGGAGGAAACCCTAGTGAATCACAAGAGGGAGAACCAAGTAATTCAACTAATTCTCATTTGGAAAATTTAGTACTAACCCTGTGGAAACAGCTCAAGGAATAAAATGACCGCATAGAGCAAATCCCCGAAATTCTACTTGTAATCAAAGGAGTAGATATGGATAAATGTTCACAACAACCATGGAATCCAAGTGATGCTCCCCTCCCAATTCCAAAGAAGTTTAAAATGCATGATGTCCCAAAGTATGATGGAACAACAGGCCCACGAGACCACGTGACGGCATTCACAACTGGCGTGAAGGGCAATGATTTGACCAAACAGGAGATCGAATCAGTATTGGTCAAAACATTAGGTGAAACACTAACCAAAGAGGCGCTAACTTGGTATTCTCTCTTATCCGAAAATTCTATAAACACTTTTGCTGAGCTTACAGATTCTTTCATCAAAGAACATTCAAGACTCAAAAGGTAGAGAAAAGAATGGAGGATATCTTCAAAATTAAGCAAGGAGATTCAGAATTACTTCGAGATTTCGTTAATAGATTTCAACGTGAAAGAATGACTTTACCGCGTGTACCTAATAATTGGGCAGCTATAGAATTCACGAGTAATTTGAATGAAAGAAGCTTTGAGGCCATGAGGAGACTCAATGAAAGCCTTTGAGAATTCCCTGCTACAACGTGCAATGATGTTTATATCAGGTATAGCACGAAGCTGTGGATTGAAGAGGATACTGTTCCAAGATTTCAAAAAGAGAAAAAAGTAAGTACGAGACGTGCATAAAATGAAAGGAGGTCCGGTAAAAATAGGTACAAACCCTACATGGGACCTGCGGCAAAAGACTCATTGTCAATATCAGATAACCAGAAGTACGATCATAAATATAGAAAGAATGAGTCAGGTTCCTCATCTAGATTTGGGAACGAGCGAAACAAGAAAGAGTTACGACATGATGACAGAAGTTTAAAGGCGAGATTCAGTGGCTATAATTTCAACGTCAGCACCTCAGAGCTCGTGGCTGTTTTGAGAAGCGTGGTAGATAAGGTCCGATGGCCAAAAGAGATGAGGTCAAATCCTGGCATAACCCTGATCATTAGTGCGAGTTTCATAATGGTCACAACCATAAAACCTCTGAATGCAGATTGATCATTTGTTGAAACAAGGGTACTTTACTGAGTTGTTCAGTGAGAAAGGTAAGCAGGCTTACATTAAAAATAGGCAGGTGCCCCCAAAACCACCATCTCTCAAAAGAACTGTCAACGTCATAAGTGGGGGAGAAGATATCAACGGTGTAACGTATGCAGCATCCAATAAAGTTTCTAATGTCACTATTACCCATGGGAAGTGGGTACGTCAAGTCTTAGTACGTCAAGTCTTGGAGGAAGAAAGTATCACCTTTGATGATGCAGAGATGGTGTATTATCTCCACATAATGACGCACCGGTAATATCTCTACTTGTATATGATACTAATATAAAATGAGTTTTAGTTGATCCAGGAAGTTCTGTAAATATTATCCTATTGAGGGTATTGCGTGAAATACAAGTTGAAGAAAAAATGATTCCAAAGGCGCATACCTTGTCTGGATTCGATAATTCTAGCGTGGTTACAAAAGGAGAGGTAACACTAACAACTTTTGCCAAAGGTATTACTAAAGAAACTAAATTTCAAGTGGTAGATATGGAAATGGCTTATAATATGATCCTAGGAAGACCGTGGACCCATGAAATGGATGTTGTCCCATCAACTTTACACCAAGTTATTAAATTCCCATCACCTTGGGGACTTTGCCAAATTTGTGGAGATCAACATGCAACCAGGAATATTAGTTTTGTAACAGAAGAGAAACATCAATCACAGAGAGCAGTTGAGGATATCACAGTTCACACCTCAACTGAACAGGAATGAACATATATAGATTCGAGACCCGAAACAATTCAGGATCCAGAGGAAAATGAAAATATCAAAACAACAATTGAAGAATTGGAAGCTGTAATATTATTTGAACAATGGCCCGAGAGGAAGGTTTATGTTGGAGCAAATCTGAGTCCGGATATGAGAGGTTTGATAATTAAATTTTTAAAAGTTAACGTGGACTATTTTGCTTGGTCCCATGTTGATATGATAAGTATACCACCGGAGGTAATGACTCACATGTTAAATGAAGACCCATCATTAACACCAATCAAACAAAAGAAGAGAAAGCAAGGAGCTTTCAAAAATCAACTGATTGAAGATGAGGTTCAGAAATTGTTAAAAATTGGGTCTATCCGCAAGGTAAAATATCCTAATTGGTTAGCTAATACCGTTGTGGTGCCTAAAATGAATGGTAAGTGGCGAGTTTGTGTGGGTTATACAGATTTTAATAAAGCTTTTCCAAAAAATTCTTTTCCTCCACCGCATATAGATCAATTAATCGATGCTACTACAGGGCATGAGCTACTAAGTTTTTTAGATGCATATTCAGGTTATAATCAAATCAAAATGGACGATATGCTCGTCAAAACTCAGCACTCTAATGATCATATATCTTATTTGTCTGAAACATTTCAAATTTTGTGAAAGTTTAATATGAAGCTTAATCCAGAAAAATGTGTGTTTGGAGTCGCATCAGGTAAGTTTTTAGGTTTTCTTGTTACTAACCATGATATTGAAGTAAACCCTACACAGATCAAAGCAATAGAGGAAATTCCTGATGTGCTATCAAATAAAAAAAAAGTCCAAAGCCTAAGGGGAAGGATTGCAGCCTTGTGAAGATTCATTTCTAAATCTTCAAAAAGTGTTTCAAATTCTTCGCAGCACTTAAAAAGAAAGATCATTTTGAGTAGAACGATGACTGTCAACAAGAACTTAGAAATTTGAAAACATATTTATTAAATCCGCCATTACTTGCAGAACCAAAGGTATGGGAAAGATTGCTTATTTATTTTTCTATTTCAGAAATTGCGGTAATGTTGATTTAGTCCAGGAGGACCAAGGTAAACAATCCCCTATCCATTATGTTAGTAAATCCCTGTTAAATGCAGAGACACAGTATCGGCAATTAGAAAAACTAGCACTTGCTTTAATCATGGCATCTAAAAATTAAGACCTTATTTTCAATGTTATCCCATTGATGTAGTAATTGCTTTCTTGTTATGTAATATTTTGCATAAGCATGAATTATCAGGGAGGTTAGTAAAATGGGCTATTGAATTAAGTGAATACGAAATCACTTATCAACCTATAACTGCTGTAAAATCTCAAGTACTAGCTGATTTCGTGATTGATTTTAGCCAAGGGATGCAATTAGAAGCAGAAAAAGACATACAAGTTTTCAATGGTGCAAACCTGGGGACCTGGATTTTATTTACTAACGGTTCGTCTAATGTTAAAGGCGCAGGTTTAGGACATTCTTGTACCACCTGATAACTATTATTTCTACATGTTTTATACCCACTCTTACCTGATTTTTGTGCATTAATTGCCATATATTAGTCCAAAAATGCTTACAAATTGCACTTGGTTGCAGGTTTGAGCGACAAGATGACAAATATCAAATATCAACTCAAAAAGGAGTGAAATCTGCCAAGTGTCAAAAGACAACTGAAGTGGGAACAAGTGACCTGCGTGCACCGGACTGATTTGGTGTGCGGCCACGCAGGAGAGTTCAGAGGCTGGGTTAGTTCAAGTTCACCATGCGCGGTCCGCATTGCTTTGCCACGGCCGCGTATGATAGTTCAGAGACTTGGTAAATGCAGTTTCAAGCCTCGCGATCCGCGATCCTTTCCCCACGATCTACACTTATTAAGGTTCTGAGACCCAAACATTCAAGGAAAAATCCCACGTGATCGTATGCCAAAGCAGTGTGGTCCGCGTGGGTAAAGTTCAGAGCGTGAAGATTTTGATGAGTCCTGCTATGCGGCCGCATACCATTTCTGTGCTGTCCACGTCCCTTAGCCAACGTGACCGCGTGACATACTTGTGCGGTCTGCATCCCCCAGTTCCAGAAGCGAGATTTGAAGACCATATGCCGTCCGCGACCGTGTGACATTTTTACACGGTCCGCTCTCGATCCTCAGGAGTATTTTTGTCTAGTTTTTCCTGTGTAGTATAAATAGAACATTTTACTTTTTTTAGGTGGAGTTTTAGCCTATTTTGGGCAATTTCTTCTAGTACTAAAGTGGATTAAAGTATATTAAAGTTGTAGTTAATTATTATGTCAATTTCATCTTCTATTTCTTCAATTTCTGTTACTACTATGTCTACATAAACCCATTAGATAGGGTTGTGGCTCAACCCTAGTGTAGGTAGTTAATGGGTGTGATTGTTTTGTGCATGAATAATGTTGGGTATTTGTTATTTGAATTAATCTTATATTTTCATTAAGATTTGGTGGTTGCAAACACTAAGTATAACTTAGTGGGTCTTGACTCTTCTTGAGAAAGAGAGCTATGATCCCAAGATTAATTCCAACAAGGAATTGGGATGGACCCCTGAGAATGGTAGTCCAAATTAACGGGTTAAACCTCAAGAGAGTAATTACCCAACTTGAACCATGAGGTTCTTGGGCAAATTGGCCTATCCAATTGGTCTCTCGAGAGTCAATTGGGCAAAATCACTCTCTCTACCGTGAGGTGTGAGAGTGGGTGCAAAAGTGCAGTGGTTATAACATAAGTTCAATATTCATCATTCTTGCATTAGGAATCTCTACCCGTTAGTTGACCACCTAGGTACATGTTCAACAACCCTAGTGCCTTTATCTATATTGCATACAACTTAGAATCATAATTTTAGCATAACTTATTTTTACAATTGTTGTTGATAAATTGTAGCTATTAATCAAAAGAAAACCAAAAATGTTAGAAGATCAATTAGGAGTCAAAACGCACCCCTAGGTTTAGCAAATACTCAACTCCAAATCGAAGCTCTCTTTGGAAAATTGACCCCCGATACCACTATTGGGTAACAGTATTAGCGCCCACTCTTTCTTAGGATTGAGTTTTCTCCGATCACTTTTTGGTGCCGTTTCGGGGCAACTTTACGGTGTTTGACTATTTATTGGCTCGTTTTGTGTTTTGCTTCTTTTTCCTTCTTTTACTTACTTTGTTTATGTAATTCACTCAGGTACCAATGGCTTTAAATGCACAAGATTCTATTAATGTGGGAGTGGAGGAGGTGGAATACGTGGAACAAGAGGAAGTTTTACCCCAAGCACAAAGACGGGGTGGAAATGCTAATACAAATGTTAATGCTAATGACAACATACTAGACTCTCCTCCACCTCCACCAAGAGTATAACCAAGAGTTCTACCCAATCAAGGGTACGCAAGTGCAATAATTCCTCCCCGTATCCGAGCGGGGAATTTCAAAATCGCCAATGTCATTCTCACTCGAACAACGAGGGTACTTCACAGGTGCCTTGGAGTAAAATGAATACAAGCATTTGAAAGGGTTTGTGGACACTTGTTGTGGGAGCAAGCAGACAAATGTTTTGGAAGATGCACTAAGGTTAAGTCTTTTCCCCTTCTCACTTCAGGGGAACGCATTGGATTGGTTGGAGAGACTCCTAAATCATTCCATAACTACATGGATGAGTTGGACAATAAATTCATTGCCAAGTTCTTTTCTCCTAATCATATGGTGGCTCTTCGAGATGAGATTTTAGCATTCAAGCAAGAGCCGACGGAGCCTTTACATGAGATATGGGAGAGGTTTTATTCTATGGTAAAAGAGTGCCCCAACAATAATATGAATGATGTTATGATCCAACTGACGTTATATCGAGGTTAAGCATAACAAACAAGTACATTATCAATCAGTTGGCCGGTGACAATTCTATGAAGCTTCCATACAATGAAGCTTGTGATGTTCTTAATGAGATGGCCAATACTTCTTTGTCATGGCAAAGCCGGGCTAATGTTCCTTAAGGTGATCCTAATGTCATACACTTGCATAGGGAGTTGAATGATCACGGCCAAGCCATTGCCGAACACACAACAACAATGAATCAATGGGCTAAGGTGCAACTTCAAAAAGTTCAAAATCTGCACCAAGTCAATGCCATAGAGGGAGTGAATATGATGAAAAGAAGGCAAATAGGGCAACAACAACGTCAAAAAAATTTTGACAACTATGATGATGGTGGTGGATATTTGAATGAAGGTTTTGATAATCAAAGTGAGGAAGTCCAATATGTTAACAACTACCAAGGGAATAAAGGTAATCAAGGGAATCAACAATAGAGACCCCAAGGTAATTGGGGCAATCAACAAGGTGGAAATTGGAATTACAATAACAATCAAGGAGGCAATTGGGGGAACAATAACTCGGGAAATCAAGGTTATTGGAATGGGAACAACAATTGGAACAACAACAATGGTGGTCAAGGTGGGTGGAATAATAATTATGGTAAAGGTAATAGGGGGCAAGGCTTTCAAAGGCTCCCAATGAATCAACAACCCAACGACCCTCCTCCGTTTCAATCTAAAAGGTCGAGTTTGTTGGGAAATGACATGGGTCGAGTAGAGAACATGTTTGAGCAAATGATGAAGAAGAATCATGACTCTGATGCTCAATTAGTCTCCCATAATACTTCAATACGTAACTTGGAAGTACAAGTCGGGAAAATTTCACAATCTCTCCAACACTCACCCAAAGGGTGCTCTACCAAGTGATACGGTAGTAAACCCCAAAGGTGGGCATAATAATCATGTGATGGCGATGTCCACGAGAAGTGGAAGAGGCAGTGATGTGCAAGCCTCAAGAGGAAATTGAGTTGTGATTGATGAAGAAGAGTTGCAAAATGATGAGATATCGTTGGTAGTTGAGGATATTGTTGAACCAAATACAAGTAATGATGTGAGAATTAAAATTTATGAGGGTGAGGAGGAGGCTTAAGAGGTCGTGAACCCGTCTAGGGAACACGTCATTAATATGCCCGAACCGATGGTGCCAAAAGACAAGGCACCCTTGCCTAGACCTCTTCCGCCATATCCTCAAAGGTTGGCCAAGAAAAAAAGTGACAACTAGTTTAAAAAGTTCATTGAGATGACGAAGAGTTTAACTATAAATGTGCCCTTGGTGGAGGCACTTGAACAAATGCTGGGATATGAAAATTTTGTGAAGGACTTGGTTACTAAAAAGAGATCGATGAAGCGTGAGACAATCAAGATGACACACCAAGTGAGTTCCATTGTACACTCTATGGCTCCAAAGCTAAAGGATCCAGGAGCATTCACAATACCATGTACCATTGGAAGTTCTGATTTCACAAAAGCCCTATGTGATTTGGGGGCAAGTGTCAATCTCATGCCATATTTGGTTTTCAAGACTTTGGGTATCGGACAACCTCATCCAACTTCCATGAGGCTTTAAATGGCAGACCTGTCAATAAAGCGGCCTTTGGGGATTATTGATGATGTCCTTGTTCATGTTGATAAGTTCATATTGCCGGCTGACTTCGTGATTTTGGCTTGCGAAGTGGATTTCGAGGTGCTTATTATTCTTGGAAGGCCATTCCTATATACAGGGAAGGCCGTGGTTGATGTGGAAGCGGGAGAATTGACCTTTTGTGTTGGAGATGAAAAGGTGGTGTTCCACATGTGCAAATCAATGAGGCAACCAGATAGCATCGAGATGTGCTCGTTTGTTGGCATTGTCACGGCGGTGATAGTGGATGACACAAGCGCAATGGCAAATGTTGAGGACCCACTTGAGGCCGTGCTCTTAAACATGAATGTTGATGATGATGTCGGAAGGGTGGAGTGTGTGAAAGAATTACATGACATGGGCTCGTATTCCTATGAGCCGAGAAAGTTATCTCTTGATCTTGAAAATCGGAAACTCCACCCACCAAGCTCTCTATTGAGGAGTCGCCGGTGTTGGATATGAAACACTTCCTCCTCACCTAAGGTATGAATTTCTTGGTCCTAATTTCACTTTGCCGGTTATTCGTTCCTCTTGCTTGACTAACGTGCAGGTGGACGCCACTTTGGCAGTTCTTCAAAAGTACAAGAGAGCGATTGGATGGACCTTGACGGATATTTGAGGTATTAGCACCGCGTTTTGCATGCACAAGATAATATTGGAGGAGGATGCTAGGCCATATCTTGAACATCAAAGGAGACTCAATGAGGCCATGCAAGAGGTGGTCAAAAAGGAAGTCATAAAGCGGCTTGACGCCGGTGTGGTATATCCAATTTCCGATAGTTCGTGGACTTCTCTGGTACAATGCGTGCCAAAGAAGGGAGGAATGATGGTGGTGACCAATGACAACAATGAACATATTCCGACTCATACTGTGACGGGATGGAGGGTATGCATGGACTAGCGGAAGTTGAATAAGGTAACTAGAAAGGATCATTTCCCATTGTCATTCTTGGACCAAATGCTTGATCATCTTGCGGGCTGGGCTTTCTATTGTTTTCTGGATGGGTATTCAGGCTATAACCAAATTCTCATTTCCCTAGAAGACTAAGAAAAGACAACCTTCACATATCCTTATGGCACATTCGCCTTCTCTCGAATGCCATTTGGATTATGTAATGCACCGCCGACCTTCCAACGATGTATGCTGGCAATCTTCACCGACATGGTGGAGGACATATTGGAGGTCTTCATGGATGATTTTAATATGGTTGGGGACTCATTTGGTGAATACTGGCAAAACATGGATTGTGTGTTGGCCCGATGCGAAGACACAAACTTGGTGCTCAATTAGGAGAAATGTCATTTTATGGTAGAAGAAGGAATTGTGTTGGGTCACAAACTTTCAAGAAGAGGGATTGAGGTTGATAAGCCAAAAATCGAGGCGATCTCAAGGCTTCCCCATACTTCTGTCAAAGGGGTGAGGAGTTTTCTTGGACACGCGGGTTTCTACCGAAGATTCATCAAGGACTTTTCTAAGGTAGTTAACCCGTTGTGTAAATTGCTAGAGAAAATGCCAAATATGTGTTTGATGAGAGATGTATGAAGGCTTGCAAGCCTCTAAAGAAAAATTTGATGACTACCCCCATCATTACTGCACCAAATTGGAACTTGTCCTTTGAGCTCATGTGTGATGCTAGTGATGTTGCGGTGGGGGCGGTCTTGGGCGAAAGAATCAAAAAAATGTTCCATCTAGTGTAGTACTCAAGTAAGACAATGAATGAAGCTCAAAGGAACAATACGATCACCGAGAAGGAATTTATTACCATTGTTTTTGCCATGGAGAAGTTTCGCCCATACCTTATGAGGGCCAAATTGATTATTCATACTGATCCCGCCGCCCTTAGGTTCTTGATGACGAAGAAAGATTCAAAAGCGAGGTTAATGAGATGGGTGATTCTTCTTCAAGAATTTGATTTGGAGATTGTTGATAGAAAGGGTAGTGAAAATTAAGTGGCAGACCACTTGTCTCGATTGGAGGAGGAAGGGAGGCCTTAGGATGACCTTGAGACAAATGATGCTTTTCCGGACGAACAACTCATCTCGGTTTCAATGCTAGACATTCCATGGTTTGCCGACATTGCCAACTACCTTGTTACTGGTGTGGTTTTGTATGAGCTCTCTTCTAACCAAAGGAAGAAGCTCAAGCAGGATTGTTTGGACTACTATTGGGATGAGCCATATCTTTTCAAAATTTGCACGGATGGTATAATTTGCCGGTATGTTCCCGAAGAAGAGCGATTGAGTATTGTGGAAGCTTGTCACTCTTTGCCCTATGGTGGCCATCATGGTGGGGAGGACGACATCTAAAGTGTTGAGTTGTGGTTTTTATTGTCCTTCTTTATTCAAGGATGCCGGTGACTTTGTGAAAAGATATGATGAATACCAACGTTCCAGAGGGATTTCGAAGAAAGATGAGATGCCCCTTAACACAATTCTAGAGGTTGACATTTTTTATGTTTGGGGTATAGACTTTATGGGACCATTTGTAAGTTCTTTTGGCAACACATCTTGGTAGCGATTGATTATGTGTCGAAATGGGTTGAGGCCATAGCTCTTCCAAATAATGAAGTTCGAAGTGTGGTGGCGTTCTTGAAAAAAGAGTATCTTCACGAGATTTGGCACTCCACATGCTATCATCAATGACGGGGTTCTCATTTTTGCAACCGGCATTTTGATCCTTTACTAGCCAAATATGGGATAAATCACAAGGTGACCACTCCTTATCATCCTCAAGCGAGTGGCCAAGTTGAGGTGTCCAACCGTGAGATCAAGAGTATTTTGTCCAAAACTGTCAATGCAAATAAGATCGATTGGTCGAAAAAATTAGACGATGCTCTTTGATCTTATCATACATCTTTCAAGACCCCAATTGGTATGTCACCCTACCGGTTGGTGTTTGGGAAGGCTTGTCATCTTCCGGTGGAATTGGAGCATAAGGCCATGTGGTCCTTGAAAAAGTTGAACTTAGAGTGGGACATAGGTTCTAATCTCCACCGGGTGGTGTTTGGGAAGGCTTGTCATCTTCTGGTGGAATTGGAGCATAAGGCCATGTGGTCCTTGAAAAAGTTGAACTTAGAGTGGGACATAACTTCTAATCTCCAAGTTGAACAATTTAATGAACTTGATGAGTTTCAGTTTCATGCTTACTCCAACTTTTCCTTGTAAAAGGACAAGATGAAGTACCTTCTTGACAAGTATGACCAAGGGAAGGAATTCAAAGTACCTTCTTGACAAGTATGACATGGTTCTTCTTTTCAACTCCCAGTTGATGTTATTTCCGGGCAAGCTGAAGTCTAAGTAGAGCGGTCCATTTGAAGTGATTGGTGTAACTCCTTTTGGTGCCATTGATCTCAAAAACAAGAATGGTGAAGTATTCTAGGTCAATGGGCATCGTGTCAAGCATTACTTGGGCAAGATTGATGACAACCACGTGGTGGCGCTTATTCATTTGAAATAACTGTGATGGTAACATGCGTCGTGTCGCGATGTTAAATCAGGTGCTTCTTGGGAGGATGTTGAACCAGTGCAGGGCAAAAGTGCAAAATTGCTCAGTCTCTGAATAGTGCCTATGGGGACGCGCAGCAAAACAATGCGGTTCCCGTAGCCTTGAGCAAATGTAAGTTCAGGCTTAGAAGACCCAGCGTAGTCTGCATGACATTTCTATGCGGTCCGCGCTGGAGGACCCAAAAGTGACATCTCTCTAATAAGTTTCCATGCGGCCACACACCAAATCAGTGCGGTCCGCATGGGAAAAGCTGGAATCAACAAGTCTCTGATGTCTGCCATGCGGCCGCACACCATAGCAGTGCGGTCCGCGTGGATTGAGGAGCCAACGTGAACGATGGAAATCTAGCGCAATCCGCATGACATTTTAGTGCTACCGCGCTGGTGGGTAAGTTGTGGGTCCCAGGGTTTTTCTATAAATAGAAGCCTTGGGCCTCATTTGAACCTTTTCGCAAATTTTCATCCTGAGCTATAATTTTCACTGTACATCCGCATCATCTTCTCACTTAGTTGATTTTTCATTAATCTTTGGTAACAACTCTTGTTTATTTCATTCATAGCCTAATTTTTGTTTCTTTTAATTACTCTCTACTAGTATAACTTCTTACTTTCATCCTTTTTCTTTTTAGTTAACTGTTAGTTTAGATTTTTATGTGTTTTTGTAGAATCATGGTGCATACATTCATGTTAATCAATTGAGTACGGAAACTTAGGACTCAAATTATGAACAAAGTTGGACTTAATGGAAAACAAATCCCGGCTCATTTATATTTGCCCTACGCGGACGCGCAACATTTTTGTGCAGTCCGCGTGGGACCTTTTGTGCAATGATGAATCTTTTCAGCGCGGTCTGAGTGCCATTTGTGTGTGGTCCGCATAAGCCCAGTGCGGTCACGGTCCAAATCAGTGCGGACCGCATGAGAAGAGTTTAGAGAGGTCAATATTTTGGTATTTCACCTATGGGGACCGCGCTGAGCCAATGTGGTCGCGGTCCAAATCAATGTGGATTGCATCGGTTTATTCAGAGAGGTGTATGTTGGAACAATTGAACAGTGCAGACCGCGTGCATTTTTGTGCGGTCCGCGTACCTCTGCCTGTGCCAATGTGTCTGCAACTGTTGCATTCAACTGAATTGTTTACTTCATTTCATATGCTTCAACTAAAAATATTAGACATGTATTCCTTGCAGATAATGGTGAAAAAAAATAGGGGCAAATAAAAACAATGTGGGGGAAAAGAAAAACAACCCGGGAGAGGTGGTTCCTCCCGAGGGGGAAAAGCAAGAGGATTGTGAAGCTCACTCCTCAAACCATTGAATTGATAACAAAAAATCAGAAGATAACCCGGGAAGCTGATAGAGCTGCATCTCATTCCACGGGGAGTGAGTATGCACCTTTAAGGAGTGTCACTTCAGAGTCTGCCCCACGCACATGTCACATCTTTTCAGCTCTGGGATTCCCCATATCCTGATCGTGATGATATAGCCACCTCCAAGAAGCCAGTAAATGTCATCTTGGACTCGTCTGATGAGTCTGGAGTCGAAAAAGAAAGTGAGAACCAATACTCCACTTCTTCCACAGCTTCACTATCAGGGGAGTGTTGAGGGTATGCTGAGGGAGGTAAGCCACGGGTGGGAGGCATAGAGCAGACCAGAAAACCAGAGGCATGGGCAGACAGGTTCGTCAGTGAGGTCGCTTTCCACAAATTTAGGGAATGGTGGCCCAAGAGGAAGTTGATTCCGGAGAGGCGGTTCATAGATGCTGATTTTGTCCCATTAAACCCTCATGTACAAGCATGATTCGGCACTAGGGAGGGTTGGGGAATCTTCAAAGAGCGAGTTGAAATTGCAAACGAGTACATGGTGAAGGAGTTTTACTGCAATGTCCACCACATAGTTCGGGATTCCAAAGCAACAAAAGTGAGGGATAAGATCGTGGTATTTGATGGGAAGTCGTTGAATGAATTCTTCGGGTTCAAAGAAGAGGATGAATCTTAGTATCTTGAAAAGAAGGCACTAAAAGAAGAAGTTCATCCTTGGTTTCCTGAGCACATAGAAGCTCCAGGTACAGTCCCTCTGTGGTCGAAGGCAAGGGCAAAGATATACATGAACACTCCGAACTTCGAAGAAAAATTGTGGTTGACCTTCATGTGTAGTCGACTTGACCCGACCTTACATGATCATTCCATTTGAATTTCTCGTGTTGTCCTGGTAGCATCCATCATGGCGGGGTTTCCGCTAAATGTGGCCAACCGGGATAAGATGATGGCGACTTAGGATGCCTTGGCTAAGGCGGTTGGGGCACATAGCAAAGCATTCGAGAAATTGGCTCGGGAGCACAAGAAGCTGAGGAAGTAGAAGGCTTCCAAGGAGTTAGTGACACAGTTGAGAGTGGTTGTGGACAAGTTGTTAGCGGATCAGATGCCACTCGACCTATTATTTGGAGATCCATCTGGAGAGCCAGCAGCAGTGCAGCCACAGGTGGAGAAGCACAGGCCAAAGAAGAAGAGGAAGCTCCCTAGCATAGAGGGAATAGTGATTGAGGTGGCTCTGGTCCAGGAGGCCTCCTCCAGTACTCCATATGTTGAGCCCTCCACAGTTCCACCAGTCCCAGCAGTACAACAGCAGCAGGCCGGGGACCAGTCTGAGGTCCCTAGCGGTACAAAGGACTCGGGAGCTACTGAGCAGCACAAGGTGACTGGTGAGGCTTGAGGGGCCGCTCTATATCCTTTGCTGATTTTTTATGCTTTATTTAGTAGTTAGCATTGGGTACAATGCTCGCTTTTATTCGTGGGGCTGTGGCCCTACCATTTTGATCGATACTCTGGATTAGTGTATATATTCTTTTACTTTAAGTACACTCGTAATTGTAGATGCCTTGTATATAACTGTTCACTCTAGATGATCTTCAACTTTATGTATATATTCATCACCCCTAGTTGTATATTCTACTCCCCTTTTGTACATATTCATTCGGTTTTCATTTTGGTTTTCTATTTTCTTTAAAAAAATTCGTTTTCATTTTAGTTGCAAAGTTAGGCTCGTAGCCTTTTTGGTTTTGTTTTGGCGTTTGCAATAAGTCCTTGGTTTTCTTAATGCCACGGTTCTTTCCAAGGGTAGAGTGCTGTGCAAACCGGGTGGCTCTTCCCAATGATAGATGACGTGACAACCTTCTTAAGGGTTTGAGTTCGTTTTTTATTTTTCTTTTTGATTTTCAAATTTTTGTAGTTAAGGGCAGCTCAGGCAAAACTTTACTTGGGCCTAGAACATTTTCTTTGTGGTCAAAGACATTATGTTGTGTTTAGGATGGTGAAAGTTGTGGCCTTGAGACTCTTGTGTTGACCAAAAAATCATCATGTGGTCATTTTGGGCCATTGTGCGCTTGAATCATATCTAAGGCCATTGTGGGCCCTCGACTCCATATTTTGAAATCCTTGAGTGTGTGTAGTGAGAATCCGAATCGTGAGCCCAAGTACCGAGCTGATGGTGTAGAACTTACCCCGAATATTTGTTGAGGAGAAATAATAGGTGGAACCTGACTTGAGACGTGATTATATGCTTTCCTTGATCCAAAATGCAAACCTTGAACAATTTCCATGACCTACCAATGAAATAATCTGTAGTTCACCCCTTTTGAGCCATAAACCTTTTTCTTTCATGAACCAAGTTACAAGCCTATACCCGTTCTCAATTAGACCTTCTCTTGGTACCCTAATTCTTCCCTTGAGTAGTGGCAAATGTCTAAGTATGGGGCGAGAGACAAGAAAGGCATCAATGTAGTGAAAAGACACAAAGCAAAAGAAAAGGAAGGCAATAAAAAAGACAAAAAGACAAAAAGAAATACAAAAGTGAATAAGAACCAAAGGGAATCCAAGGACAACAAAAAGTGAAAAAGGTATGGAAAGTTAGACAAAAGGAAAAGTTTTGAATTGCAAAAGAAAGAATGACAATGTGTCTCTCTAACCCATTGAAAGAAGTTAATTACTCAATTGAGTCAAAAAAGTGTATCAAATGAGTCAAAATAAGTGCTTAAAGGGAAGATTGAACCCATTTGAACAAAATGATATCCTACCTTCACCCATAAGCCTTCACAATGACTCCTCAGAAGTCCTATATGATCTTGAGTTGAGTGAAGACTACATTAATTGATACATACATAAAGGACAAGCATATGGTACTTATAGCCGGACTTAGGGCCTTTTCTTTGTGAGAGATGAGTGAGAAATCCATCCACCTCAGTTTGTGTGAAAATACTCTAAAAGGTGAGGTTCAGTTAAGGAGAGTTGAGGATGTGTGAGTTTGGGTTCCACAATGACCAAAGTACTTGAGAAAGGTTCCTTGAAGAGATGTTTCAACTCTTGATGCTCTTGTTTCACACTTGATCCACAAGTTTTCAAAGTTTTAAATGTGTTAATGATGCATTCGCATTGAGGGAAATTGCTAGTCCCAATTGATGCTTGTTGAGGTTACTTTAGGATGAACAGGAATTACTTAGGTTTTTTCCATTGATGGATAGGTCTCATTTTATTTGCTTGAGGACAAGCAAAGATTTAAGTTTGGGGGAGTTGATAACTGCCATATATTAGTCCTAAAGTTCTTACAAATTGGACTTGATTCCAGGTTCGAGCGGCAAGATGACAAATATCAAAGATTAGCTCAAAAAGGAATAAAATCTGCCAAGTGTCAAAAGATAACTGAAGTGGGGAACAAGATGACCTGCACGGACTGCACTGATTTTGTGTGCGGCCGCACAGGAGAGTTCAGAGGCTTGGTTAGTTCAAGTTCACCATGCGCGGTCCGCACTGCTTTGCCACGCGGCCATGTAGGATAGTTCAGAGACAAGGCAAATGCAATGTCAAGTCAGGTAGTCCGCGATCCTTTCCATGTGGTCCGCACTTATGAAGGTTTTGACACCCAATCATTCAAGGTAAAAGCCACGTGGACGCATACCAAAGCAGTGCAGTCCGGGTGGATAAAGTTCAAAGAGTGAAGATTTTGATTAGTCTTGCTATGCGGCCGCATACCATTTCTGTGTAGTCCGCTTCCCTTAGCCAACACCGCCACGTGACATACTTGTGCGGTCCACATCCCCCAGTTCTACAAGCAATATTTTAAGACGAAATGCCCGCTGCGGTCGCGTGACATTTGTACATGGTCCGCGTCAGACACTCAGGGGTATTTTTGCCCATATTTTCTTACGTAGTATAAATAGAAAATTTTACTTTTTTAGGTGGAGTTTCAGGCATCAGAAATCTACTGAGTTCGAGACTTCTTAGTATAGCTTACTTTGGGCAATTTCTTCTTGTACTAAAGTGGATTCAAGTAGATTAACGTTGTAGTTAATTATTATGTCAATTTCATCTATTATTTCTTCAATTTTTGTTACTACTATGTCTAGATAAACCCATTAGCTAGGGTTGTGGCTCAACCCTAGTATGGGTAATTAATGGGTGTGATTGCTTAGTGCATGAATGATGTTGGGTATTTGTTATTTGGATTTATCTTATGTTTTCATTAAGATTTGGTGGTTGCAAACACTAAGTCTAACGTAGTGGGTCTTGACTCTTCTTGAGAAAGGGAGTCTATGATCCCAAGATTAATTCCAACAAGGAATTGGGATGGACCCATGAGAATGGTAGTCCCAATTAACGGGTTAAACCTCGAGAGAGTAATTACCCAACTTGAACCATAAGTTGCTTGGGCAAATTGGACTACCTAATCGGTCTCGAGAGAGTCAATTGAGAAAAATCACTCTCTCTACCGAGAGGTGTGAGAGTGGGTGCAAAAGTGCAACATTTATAGCATAAGTCTCATATTCATCATTCTTGCATTAGGAATCTCTACCTGTTAGTTGACCACTTAGGTACATGCCACGACCCTAGTGCCTTTCTCTATATTGCATACAACTTAGAATCATCATTTTGGCATAACTTGGTTTTACAATTATAGTTGATAAATTGTAGCTATTAATCAAAAGAAAACCAAAAATGTTAGAAGATCAATTAGGAGCCAAATCACACTCCTAGGCTTAGCAAATACTCAACTCCAAATAGAAGCTCTCTGTGGAAAATTGACATGGATACCACTATTGGTTAAAAGTATTAGCGCCCACTCTTTCTTAGGATTGAGTTTGCGTCAATCACCACCTACGGGCGAAACCATTAGACAAGCTATAAAATGTCATTGTATAACTAACAATGAAGCAGAGTAAGAAGTTGTGATTGCAGGTTGGGAATTGGCACGAAAACTCGGCATAACCAAATTATAATCAAAAGTGATTCACAACTCGTGGTTACTCAAATGATGGGGACTTACACAGCCAGGGAATCAAGGATGCAGCAGTACTTAGAAAAATTACGTGTATTTATAAAAGCAATTTCAAACCTGGAAGGTTGTGCAAATACCAAGAGATGAAAATGTTGAAGCAGATGCTTTAGCCAATCTCGCATCTGTAGCTTACGTGGCAAACAATGCTAATGCTTCAGTTATACATTTATTTCATTCTGTTCTCGAACCTGATAAGAATGAGGTAAATTTTAACAATTTAACTTGGGATTGGAGAAACAAAATTGTTGCTTTTTTTTGCTGTACAGTACCGTACCTGATGACAAAAGGAAAGCACATGTGCTACATAAAAAGGCTGCCCGTTACTGTTTAAACAAAGGAATCCTTTATCGAAAAATGATTGGTAGACCTTTAGCAAGATGTCTCGGACCTTCCCAAACAAAATACGTAATGAGGGAGATACATGAGGGACATAGCGGGAATCATGCATGAGGAAGATCGTTGGTAAGGACTTTAATTAAGACAGGACATTATTGGCCTAAGATGGAAGAGGAAGAATACAATTCTGTATCTAAATGCAACAAATGTCAAAGGTACAGTAATAGTATGCATAGACCAGCAGAGCTATTGCATCCAGTCATAATCCCTGGCCCTTTTATGAAATGGGGATGGATATCGTGGGTTCATTACCACAGCCAAAAGATCAGGTAAATTTTCTACTTGTATTCACCGATTATTTCACTAAATGGGTAGATATGGGAGTGTTAAATAGGTACGAGAGAAATAAGTTAAAGACTTCATTTGGTGAAACATAATATGTCGATTTGGAATACCAAAAGAGATCGTGTGTGATAATGGTCCACAATTCATAGGAGACCAGATCATAGAATTTTTTCAAAGTTGGAAAATCAAAATGATAACGTCTACACAATACTATCCAGTAGGTAATTGGCAAGCGAAATCCATAAACAAGGTCATTATCAATAATTTGAAGAAGTGGATACAGGAATTAAAAGGTAACTGGCCTGAGGTATACCTGGGGTTTTATGGGCTTAATGTAAAATTATAACAACATGCACGGGAGAAACAACATTTTCACTATTTTATGGTGCTGAGGCTTTAATTCCAGTCAAGATAGGAGAACCAAGAACACAGTTTGTACATGCAATGGAAGAATCCAATAGTGAAGAGATGCAGTGTGACGACCCAAAAGGTCATCACCGTAATTTTCCCTTTCTTTGTGCTTCTGAGGCATTAAAACCTCTTATTTGGTTGCCTCAATTTGCGTGCACAATCCGGGCGCAAAGTAGAAAAATTTTATGTGGAAATATTTGAATTCTGTGTTAAAAACTATGATTTTTGATAATAATATTTCAATAGTTGACTTTGGTTAACATTTTGGGTAAACAAACCCGGACCCGTGATGTGACAGTCCCGAAGGGTCCGTCAGGAAATTTGGGACCCGGGCGTATTCCCGGAATCGAAATCCGAGGTCCCAGGCCCAAGTATGAAATTTTTCTCTGAAATTATTTTCTGAAATTACTTAAGGAAAAAAATGAAAATGAGATTTGATCAAAAGTAATGATATCCGGCTCGTATTTTGGTTTCGATGCCCGATACAGGTCTTAAATAAGCGTTTAGCGCCATCTGTAAGTTTGGTTGAAATAAGACGTCATTTGACATGTTTCGGACTAAAAATCGAAATTTTGAAAGTTTTGAATTTTGAAATGAAAATCATGAGTTTTGGAGGTTGATTCTTTGATTTTGATGTTATTTTGGCGATTTGATCGCTCGAGCAAGTTCGTATGATGTTATTGAGATAGTGTGTCTGGTTGGTTGGGAGCCCGGAGGGCTCGGGAGTGATTTCGGGGGTTGTTCGGGGTGTTTTTGGCTCTTTGAACTTGGCAGATTTCTGTAATTTTTGCACAGATGCCTTGTTCTATGCGATCGCACTCTTATTATTGCGATTGTATAAGGCTGTCCTCAGGTGACTTGAATTTCATATATGCAATCACATAGTCTTACCCCCGATCGCATAGGTTTGCCAGTCATTTTAGTGCGATCTCACTCTTTTTATCGCGATCGCATAGCTTTCAGGCCCAACCCAAACAGGACCCATCTTCTTCTATGCAAACACAGCTCCACTCCTGCGATCGCGATGCTTAGCCTCCCTATCTCTATGCGATTGCAATCCAATTCCTGCGATCGCATAGGCCAAAATGCTCCGGTGAAATATCTAATTCCAGCACTGTTTCATTACAGGATTTCATTCAAATTCTCACACGAGCTTCTCCTAAATTCCTCCATTTCCGAGACTCAAGCTCTCCCTTCTCCACAACTCTTTGGGTAAGTGTTCTTCACTTCATTTCTTCTTGCTTCCTTCATCTAAACATCAATTTTCTAACCCTAAAACATGAAATCAAGGTAAAAATTAGGGCTTCTGGGTAGAGTTAGGTTTTTGAGAATTTTGGGCGGTTCAACCTCAATTTGCGGTCGAATCTTAAAACAAATCATATATTTGGACTCGTGGGGGTATGGGTAATCAGAATTTGGTCCGAGCCTTGAGTTTGGACCATGTGGGCCCGGTGTCGGATTTTGGAATTTTTGTAAGAAAGTTAAAAATGAATTTCTAAGTTAGGAAATTGTATCCTTGTGCTATTATTGATAATATGGAATCGATTAATGTTAGATATCATTGGTTCGGGGTTGAATTCTAGAAGAAAGGCGATTGTTGAGCTTTGAGTTGCTATTTTCGGATTCGAGGTAAGTGTTTGATCTAACTTTGGCTTGAGGGAATAGGATTAGGATAATATTCGCTATGTGCTATGTGGAGTCGGTGTATATGTATAGTGACGGTTACCTATGCGCTCGAGTCTAGCATGACCGTGAGTCATAACTGCTATTAAAATTTCGAAAAAAAGTGAACAATTGTAATAATTACTTGTTAAATGAACTATGAAGTGATAGTTGAGAAGAAAATGAGCTAAAGCAGGAATTTTGGCATTTTTCCCTTGCCGGGACTTATTGTTGAGCTGTTTTCCCTTACCAGGACTTATTATTGAGTTATTCTCCCTTGCCGTGATTTATTGCTGAGTTATTCTCCCTTTCCGGGATATTTTATCTTGTTGTATATTCCTTTTTCGTTTGGTTGTGACCATTGATTGGGTGAGAAAGAGAGAGATTATGCACGAAGTGTCTTTCCGTGCCACATTTTGATAATTATGCACGAAAAGTCTTTCCGTGCCATGTTTCTTGATTATTTGAGCACGAAGGGTCATTCCGTGCCTTGATGTGAGAGTTATGCTAGGAAAGCACGAAGATGATGTCGTGCACTATGTATTGAGAGTAAAATCATGAAGGGTGATGCCATGCACTGTGCATTGAGAGTAAAAGCATGAAGGGTGATGCCGTGCATTATATTTGACAGTTCTGGTGAGAAATGAGAGTAAAAGCATGAAGGGTGGTGCCGTGCAGTTGTTGATTCACTGGCTTTCTCCATTTATTGTTATATATTCAGTTCCATTTCTTGCTTACTAGATTTATAATTGAACTGTTACATCCCCAGCATGTCCCCTCCCCACTATCTGTTTAAATTTTTGTTATCTTTCCGTTATTGCACATATATCAGTACAGGTTGATTGTGGTAGGTCCGGTTTAGCCTCGCCACTACCTCGCCAGGGTTAGGCCGAGCACTTATCAGCACATGGGGTCGGTTGTGCTGATACTATACTTCTGTGCCTTTTTTGTGCACAGGTCAGGATACCGCTTACAGACCGCAACAGTGGTTAGGGAGCGAGCCTTCAGTCCAGAGACTCCGAGGTAGTTCGCTGGCGTTCGCGGGCCCTGATTCTCCTCTATCTCTTCCAGTTTGTTTTTATTGTATCAAAACAGACTTGTTGTGTATTTCTTTCAGATTATTGTTTTTAGTAATCTTTTAGTATTCCGTGAGTAGTGACACCGATACTGGGTAGAGGCATGTTACTGACTTCCGCACTTTATTATTGCTATTGTTTCTAGAAGTCTTCCGCGTAGTTTTAATTAATTATTTCAGTATTTATATTGTTTAGATTAAGGTTTTTGTAAGAATATATAAAAAGGGTTGGCTTGTCTAGCTTCGACATTAGGCGTCATCATGACTCCCAATGGTGGAAAAATCCGGGTCGTGACATGCGGGTCAATCTTGATTTACTCAAGGGAAGACGAGAAGCTGCACTAATACGAATGGTAGCACAAAAACATGTTATGCAACAATATTACAACCGAAGAGCACGCCTATGATTTTTCAAAATTGGGAACTTTGTGCTTTAAAAGGTTTTTCAAACTACCAACGCTGCCAATTCGGGAAAACTAAGTCCAACATGAGAAGGACCATACATAGTTCCAGATATTGCAGGAAAAGGAGCATATGAATTGGAAACAATGGATGGGAAAATCATACCTTCACACTGGAATGTTGTTCATTTGAAGAGATATTACATCTAAGGAAATACCCATGGTCAGGTATCATCATGTTAAATTTTATTTTTATTACGGTTTTACTAGCAATATTAGATGCTAGGCAAAACGCTAACTTGTACTAAATGATGAGTCACGACCTGTAAGGCAAAATAGAATACACTAAAATTTCTGGCCTAGGGTTACAATTATTCTGATAGAAATACAAATGGGTTAAGCAGTCTTCATCTATAATCGTACCCCGAGTCCCATATGTTTTTCCTTTTCAGAAAAGGACCAAGTGAAAGAAATTAACAAGTACTCGAGGTCTCATACTTCAACACTCAAATACTTGGGGAACTATATAGTATGCACAGGCACGTGTATGCAGAAGGAGAAAGAAGTTGTGGAAATTTAAGCTTAGAAGAAGCAAGTGCACAATAAAAACTATGAAGACATGACATTCATCATAGTGTTCTTTCCCATCAAAACACTCATCATAGTGTTCTTTCCCATGAGAACAATGGAGTCACTTCACAAACCCTTCCTAATGTTTCGAAGCTAAGGGGATCCAATGTACTCTCAAACCAGTTAGGGTAAAGACTATGTATCAAAAAAGGTTGTAAGGAAAAACCTTGTTCCTATTGTTCTTCTTTTGTAAAAATCTGTTACAAGAAAAACAGCTACTAGAAAGCTATAGATGTTAATTCAAATACATGTAAAGTATTATTCAAAAGCTATTCAAGGTTCATAAATAAAAACATGTCAAAGTTGTTTCAAACAAAACATGCGTGTTCATATTTCTTTTATCGTATTATAACACCATTATGAATTTGAGAAATCTTCTTCATTAAGTGTCGATATATTCAAGGAAACTCTTTTATAAATCTTATGTAATTATGTCATGAGATTGATCATAAAGTATTTTCAAAGGATAAAAATATAATACTATTCTCTAAGTCATTAAGAATAAAAAGGCAAGAGGAGCAAATAGAAGTAATAAAAACTTCTTAATATATTTAAAAAGACTAAGTATAAACTTAGTCATCAAAACGTTTTATAAAAATGCCCCATTATGAGAACTGGAGACTTTTTCCTTCCAAAAAAATCCTTAAAAATAAACTAAGGGTTTGATCATCATCTTCTAAAAAGAAAAAAACAAAAACAAGTTAAGTTATAAAAACTGGTCACTGGGAGGGAGGAGCATCAATTCACGATGCCAACTTAAGAATAAGTAGCCACAGGCACGGTGTCAACTTTAGAAGGAGCAACTATAGGCACGATGTCAACTTGATTCGAAGAAATAGGCTCGATGAGGGGAGTGAGAGTCATGGAAGCTTAAACTTCCAAAGTTTGAGTCATAGTAGCTTTACCCTCTGGAGTTTGAGTCACGGTATTTTTAGCTTCGAGAGCTTCAGCCATAACAACTTCATTCACAGGATTTTCAGCCACAAGAGCGTAAATTGCAAGAGAAGGGAAGTCTAGTGGTTGATGAGTTTTCAATAGTCTCCAAGAATTTGGCCAATTCTGATTCTATATTGAAGTTTTCCTTACTAGCCTCGGGTAAGGCATCACGTCGAGAGTTCAGAAAAGTCCAACTTACTTCAACATCCAGGTTATCTTCAAAAAGCTCATAGTCTCTTTCCCAAATAGCAAGTTTAGTTTTCAACTCTTCATTTTCGGCAGAAGTTGAATCGTAAGAAGCTTGGAGGGAGTAATGAAAACTTTCTAAGGCACGTACCTTATCAGAAGATATTCCCAAATCTTCTTGCTCTTGAGTAAAAGTTTGCACC
The DNA here is from genome assembly GCA_034376525.1 of Nicotiana benthamiana. NCBI lineage: Eukaryota > Viridiplantae > Streptophyta > Magnoliopsida > Solanales > Solanaceae > Nicotiana > Nicotiana benthamiana. The sequence goes on along the minus strand of CM067340.1, from coordinate 55,092,546 downwards.
AACTCTCCCGCATAAATTTCTTTTTCGTTCAGAAGTGCCCTAAGCTCTCTAATTTATTCACTCGACTTTGGTAATTATTCCGAGAAAGAACATTCAAGGCATTCTTTATCCTTCTCTACTTGGCTTTAAGAAGCCTTGGCCACTGCCAACTCTGAAGTCAGTGCACGCTTCTGCTGCTCCAGGTTATTCATACTTTCCTGCAAATCTTCCATGGCTATTTGAGCACTTTCGAACTGCCCTTTCCAGTTAGCTGCATTCAATTTAGCTTCATGAGCCACCCTCTCGGCTTCAAGAATATTGTTCTTAGAATCACGGGCCACCTACTCTAATAGAGAAATTCTGCCTATCAACTCTATGCCAATGAGATTAGCCTGCAAGTAACAAAGAAGAAAAGTAAGAATCCAAAGGTAAAAAGAAACTTTTTAAATAAGCAAGGAAAATACCTTCAAAGTGGAATGAACAATGTCATTCATCAGGGTCAAGCAGCTATGGTTGTCCATCTTCTCTTTTTCAACTAAGCTAATCAAAGGCCCAATCAAAACGTCTCCTTGACCAAATTTTCTCAAGAGACTGCTATTAGCGGGAACTTCGATGATACAGTATTTAATGCATATTAAATACTAGAAACGTTAGAGAATATTTGTTTAATGTCTGATTGTATAACGTATTATTAAATGATATATATTACTTATTATTACCTGATTATAGCTTAAGGCAAGGCTTATAGTCTAAAAAGCTATAAAAGGGGAAAAACCCAACAATTGTATGACATAAGGAATTACTGAAATATACTTGATTTACTTGCTTTCTTATTATCTTTTTCTCAAAAGTCTATCATTATATTTTCTTCTGATTATTATTAGCCTGTGTTCTCATAAATTTCTAAGCTTTGACCAAAGTTCTATTTTTTGGTTAAACAATAGCCACATATAGTCAATTCGTTACCAAATGAAAAAGAAGAATTACTAAATAATTCAGCTTCATCGACATAATGTAGATTCATTAATTTGTCAAAAGGATGCAAGTTCAAGATTTTCATATAAAATACATGATCGGTAATTTTTTCAACTATTGTTCTCTGTGTAAATGTCAACCTCAAGTTGTGTGTCCTAGTCTTTAATTTCATATTATTTGGTCTGACAACAAGGTAGGTCGTGCGATATAAGCCGAGTTCTTGTATCTTATTCCTAAATAACTTCATAATATACTTCATGATTGAGGCATGTATACGATCACCCTAGAAAACTAGATTAATTTTTAGGATGTATTATGTTGGTAACAAATTATTAGTTCTCGAAGTTAGTAAAATATTATCAACAAACTATGTAAAGTTATTAGGAAGAATATGCATATTTTCAGATTTTGCAGTAGTTTAAGAGACTAAACAATTGTCACGAAACATTGTAAATTATTTTGGCAGAATATGCATATTTTCAAAATTTACAGTAGGTTCAGAGACATATAAGAGGAACATGATATTTTTTTCTTACATTGATTAGTAGGATGTATTATATTGATAATAATTTGTTAGTGCTGGAAATTAGTAATCAGAAACAAAAATAGAAATAAGACTACAACGCATAATCACTTCAAGAATATAGTTACATTTATTTTTGAGGTTCATTTATTTGAGGATTGCTGAAAATTAATAAAAGACTTTGAAGAGTAAGGTTACAAACCAAAAGAGAATAAGGGTACGACACAAATAATCACATGCATGCATTTTCATGTACTTCATAAGTTTTGAAAATTTATGAACCATAGCATCAGAGAAAGGAAGTATATAAATAAAAGCAATTATAAATATGTTATATTTACACCTTGTAAAATCAACTCCATAGAATATGGTATTTCTGGGTTGATGCTATCCGGGATTTCACACATTCGAACTACTCTAACTTATAAATCTGTTGCATCAAGTTTCTTAAAATTTGTCTGATCTCATGAATTTTTATACTCATATTTGCATAGATCAGTATTATGAGAAAAGAAAAAAGGGAATGGAAAAAAAATTAAAATGAGCAACCGCATAAAATATTATTTGTAGTTATCGAGAAAGTGGTAAGTTATGCAGCTAGGTTAGGATGCACACGTCTTGGGAAGATGGTTGTGTTTTTTTCTTATTCTTTTTTCCGTTTCTTTGTGAAATATACCTATATTGTTAAATACCGCCCAGTTCGAAACGTGGGAGTTAATTCTAAACGTGGATCAAAATAATTTTATTTATTGATTTTTCATGTTTAACAAATTTTAAAAACGGAAAAGGGTCAGAACCGCCCCTAACGTATTGACGCCAGTTTAAAAATGTCCTCCGTTAACCTACTTTGAAAAAAATGCCCCTACCGTTAAAATTCTGGCGTATTTGTGCCCCTAAATCTAACAAGTCAGTTTTAAAATGCCCCTAGCGTTAACCTATTTTGAAAAAAATACCCCTACCTAAATATAAGTACAGTCAGTTGTTAGACTTTTTTTTTGGTAATTAAAGTTTTTTCATTAATCACCGATGAAGTTGGATTATAAAACTACAGTCAAGCTTCAACTCGGCCGACTGTCTGAAAGCTAACATAATAACTACACTTACTGTCCTAACTGTCTAACTTCTTCTATATTCTAAGGTGTTGCAATTGTTGCCTAATTCTAGGGGTGCCTCTAACATTACAATTGTACATTATGTCTCTCAGTAGAGCAGTATTACATCGAAAAGTCTTGTTGAATACTGTTGCATTCCTTTCCATCCAGATAGCATATGCAAATTCAGTTAAGACCATTTTAAAAATGGCTGCGTGACATGTTCGTCCTTGGCTTTGGTAATCAACCATTGTACTTTCTGGTTCCAACTGATACTAGGTATGTATTGTTCCTGTAGCTAATTCATTACTCTTCCCCATAGATCCACAGTGACAGGGCATTCCATGAGCAGATGATCTCTTGTTTCAGGTTGGATTTGGCATAGAGTGCATTGTTGATCAATACCCAGTCCCCAGCTATGTAGTCTATCCTTTGTTGGTAGTCTGTCCTGTAGGAATAGCCACAGGTTGAACACTGCTTTTGGTCTGGCTTGGTTTTATATGATTAAGTTCTTCCATGGGACTATTGGCACTTCTTGCAACTGCGACTGGTACATCTGTTTTTTAAACTGCTCCATAAAGTTCTTCTCTGCTCCAGTCCATTAAATCCATAAACCATAGTGAGGAAACATTTCAAGTCCCCTGTTCTGCTGGAAACCCTGCTGTGGATCAACTAGCTTTCCTCCAGAACACTAGTGACTGTGAAAATTTTTGGATTCCATAGGATCCATACTCTGCCTTTTTCCCCTGAGACATAGTTAGTTAAGACACCCCAACCTGGTGCTAATAGATTAGAAATTCTATTAGCATGTGGTTGCTTAACTTTTGTTTCTACTAGTCCTACTAGGTTAATGTTGTGTTTCCTAATGTAGTCCCTAAATTTCTTTCTGCTTGTACCTCTTATTTACACCCCTTATGTTCCACACTAACCGGTTCATTGATAAGATGTTGATGTAGTGCTCCCAAGCTCCCCCGGAGGTTCATCCTTACTACTAGATACTGCTGCAAATCTGTTACTCACAGTAATAGGCGATCGAGGGGGCAAATTGATACTGTTGAGTGCTGGGCTCAGAGGTTGCTTTCCTTTGTCATTGCTCTTATCACCCCTCTGGTTCTGGCTTGACCTGGATTCTTGCTGAGGTCCACTTGGCTCCCTTGTTGGGGACTGCCTCTGTTATCGCATAACAGGTCCCTTGGTTCTCCACTCCTGGACTGGCTTGGGCTTCCAGAGTTGTGTAGGCTGTTTAGGTAACTGTTTTTGTAGGCTTGCACAATTATGTCCTATTGTTTGACATTTCTCACAGAATGAAGGCTTCCATTCATACTCCACATCTTGAATAAAACTCTTCCCATTTGGATCCATAACCGTTACTTCTGTAGGTAGTGCTTTGATCACTGTCACCTCAATGAGCATTCTCGCATAGGATATCTTTGTCTGTTTTGTAGTACATTCATCAGCAAAGATTGCCTTGCCTAGTACACTAGCTATTCTGCTGAGAGATCTCATACCCAGCATGACATTGGTAGTTTTGGGAATTTAACCCACAGTGGTATTTCAGTCGGAAACTCTTCTGAAAAATCAAACTCTGGTATCCATTGTTTGAGAATCATCGGCCTATTGGCTATTGAGTAAGGGCCAGCACAGAGTACCTCTTTGGCATCAGCCACTGTCTTGAATTTAACAATGTAATATCCCTCATCATGGTAGAACAAATCTGGTTGAGGAACATGGGACCAGTGATGGTTTATGAATCTTCTCATTGCATTGAATCCAGGACCATCTCCTAGAATGAATACCACTAAGGCACACATCCACTTGGCTTTCTCATCTTCCACCTCTGCTCGTTCCAGTTGTACTATGGGCTTTCCTTCAACTAAAGTTAGGGCTATGTATTCGAGTGCCATACCATGAGTCGCAAAGCGATTCTTCTGAAATAGTGTTGACAAGGCCTTCTTAGGTTCTTCTGCTTTGTTTTTGGCAGTCTCTGGTTGTTCTTCAGTTGGTATTTCGGGTTGCATGGTCGTCTCTGTCACGGGACCTGCTTCGACTGTAGTCGGAGAGGTTGGAGTACCCTTAACCTCTGGTGTCATTGGTGTTTATGTAATCATTCTTTCTGGAACATCTGATTGTTCTGTGACTATCTCCGCCGGTGGTAACGCCAATTCCATGGCGTCTAGGGTTTCCTCCGAGGTCAATTTCTGCGCCTCCTTCACGGTATTCTTCTCCATAATCAGTTGATTGAGCTTGTCAAAGGTATCAATTGGGATTTTACGTGGTCTTCCCCTTCCTCTGCTCCCGCCTTTCGCCATCGACACACGCTCGACGTACGTTATGCTAACGTGCGCCGAGAGAGATGAGAGAGACGATTGCCGAGAGAAATGAGAGAGTCAGTTGTTAGACTTAGGGGCACAAATATGCCAAATTTTTAACGGTAGGGGCATTTTTTTCAAAATAGGTTAACAGAGGGCATTTTTAAACTGGAGTCAATACGTTTGGGGCAGTTCTGACCCTTTTCCCTTTTAAAAAAAATCCCAACAAACTTGGGGCTCTATTAAATGTCAATTGAATTGGAAGTTTTAAACTTTGTGAACTTTAAACAAATTTTTTAAAAAGAGCACAACAAACTGTTTTACTCAAAAGATCTATGCACTTTACAAGCTAGAAAAAACAATCAAAAAGATATGGGGTAAATCGTAATCAAGAATAATAAGCCCTAGAAATGGTTACAGTATTAGGATCGTCGTAGATCCTTGAAATAAACAAGATAATAGAGAGTTCTTGTTGTTTGTAAGAGACAAAAGATTGTAAAGATGTTTACTTAATGACAGTAGAGAGAGAGAGAGAGAGAGAGAGAGAGAGAGAGTATATTCAGAGTAAAAAAAGATCTTCCCTATTACAAGGTTAAGGCCCCTTTATATACTAGGGACCCTTTCTCGAAACACCCGCAGAAATAAAGTACAAGGGTTGGTGGATTTTAGTATGGTAGTAGCTTGGCTCAAACGGTGTTGTTCCTTCATTAAATAGATCAGGACGTCCTTGGTCGAGTCGTCCTCATCTGATAGCAAGACTCCGAAGGCGGCCTCGATGTATGGGGCGTGCTCACTTGGACGGAGGTGGGGCGAACAATATTTTGCCTCATACACAAACGTTAAAAAAAGTACAATTTATTAGGTTTAACGAATTAAAAAGAATCCCAACAAACGTGGGACTGTAAACTAAATTGGAAGTTCAAACGTAGTGTACTTCTTTAAAAAAAATAATTTTTTAAACATGGGACTCAGATGTAAACTGAATTAGCTGTTATAAATACACTTCTATTTAAGGTGAATGTCTTTAATTAGAGAGATTCTAGAGTTCTATTCTTGGTAGCTAAATCATCCTCCTCCCTATAAATAGAGGTGCCCTCTACCATTGTAAATCACTCCTAACATTCTCTAAGTATCAATAAGAAAAACTCTCTCTACTCTTCTCTCTATTTGCTCTTGTTCTTGCATTATTATTCTTGTCTTTTATATTATTTCATAACACGTTATCAGCACGAGACTCTACCGTCTCAAGAACCATTCTCGAAAAATCTAAGGTATTTCCCTCTTCCTAATTTAATTTTCGATTATGTCTACATTACGAAAAGAAAGTTCGTTGCCCTTGAAATTTCGGGCAAGAACTATATGACATGGGTGTTGGATGCTGAAATCCACTTAGATGCTATGGGTCTCGGAGACACCATCAAAGATAGAGAAAAAGCATCCACCCAAGAATGTGCGAAGGCCTTGATTTTCTTGCGCCATCACCTTGATGAAGGTTTGAAGATTGAATATCTCACCGTCAAGGATCCACTCATCTTGTGGAACGGCTTAAAGGAGAGATATGACAACCTGAAGTTGGTCACTCTGCCACAAGCACGATATGATTGGGCTCATCTGAGGCTCCAGGACTTTAAGTCTGTTTCTGAATATAATTCTGCAATGTTCAGAATTACTTCTAAATTGAAGCTATGCGGGGATAATATCTCCGATTATGATATGCTTGAGAAAACGTTTACAACGTTTCATGCCTCCAATATAGTACTGCAACAACAGTACAGAGAGAAAGGCTTTACAAAGTACTCTGAACTGATTTCTCTTCTACTAGTGGCTGAGCGAAATAATGACCTGCTCATGAGAAATCACGAAAATCGACCCACTGGGTCTACACCACTGCCTGAAGCAGATAAGGTGCACTCTCATTATGCCAAACATGAAAAGGACCATGGTCATGGTCGTAAACGGGGTCATAGCCAGGGACGTAGACAAGGAAGAAATTCCAATGAAGTCCGTCAACCCCCAAGGAGAGATAACCGCCGAAAGCAGAAACGGGGTCATGAAGATCCTAAGGCAAATGGTTTAGAAACTATATGTTATCGTTGCGGTGGGAAAGGGCACTGGTCAAAGACTTGCCGTATACCAAGACACTTGGTTGACCTTTATCAAGCATCTCGAAAGAGAAAAGGCCCTGAAACAAATTTTGTCTATGACGACAATGAGGACATCACCCACCTGGATGTGGCAGACTTCTTTGAGCAACCCGAGGGGAAAATAGACCACCTAATCGGCGATGGGTCCGTGATGAAAGAAGATGGAGTTATTTGATTTTGTTCTACTTATTTGTATTAGTTAGTGAATAAACTAATAGTCATTAGAATTAGCTCGTATTAGTTAGTTCATGATGCAATGTTAGCAGTAGTTCTTTAGAATATCTTCAATATGCTCAAATATCAATAAAATTTTTATTTTCCAGTAGGGGTAATCGACTTGCCTGAAAAACTAGTCGATTATCTACTATTTTCGCATTAAAGCTGAAAAATAATTGATCAACAATCGATTGTCTTTGTCTAACAATCGATTGTCGTTAAGACTGTAATCTGGAATTTTTCAAAAATCATCCACAATTGATTGTCTATGCATAACAATCGATTGTCTTAAAACAGTGTTCTGGAATTTTTCAAAATAGCCAACAATAGATTGTCTATACTTAACAATCGATTGTCTTAAAACAGTGCTCTGAAATTTTTCAAAATAGCCAACAATCGATTGTCTTAAGACTGATCTGAAGTTTTTCAAGATAGCAAATAATCGATTGTGTGTGTTTAACAATCGATTGTCAATGTTCAACAATCGATTGTTTGTGTTTAACAATCGATTGTTTGAAGAAAATGCTTAAACTGAAATTTTCAAACTGCAAAGTAATCAATTATGGATAACATATCTGATTTTGTTAGTCAACCGTTAGTAGCAGATTTTGAAAATATTATGTGACACAAACGAATTGAACTTGTTTATTCTTATGTTCGTGTATCTCTTTTGTATGTCAAACTATGGGATAGAAAATATGGATATCTCACAAAGCGAACTTGGATCAACGTCCAAATGTAAAAGTATTTGCCTAGTTGATTCATGTACTACACATACAATACTCAAAGAAAGGAAATATTTCTCTCAACTATATATGTGTAAGGCAAACGTTACTACAATATCTGGAAGTAGTAAATTGATTGAAGGCTCCGGAAGAGCAATTGTAACTCTGCCCAAAGGCACGACGTTAATCATAGAGAATGCAATGTTCTCCTCCAAGTCTAAGAGAAACTTGTTGAGTTTTAAAGATGTACGCCGGAATGGCTATCATATTGAGACAATGGATGAAGATAATCTTGAATATCTCGTCATCACAAAGAATGTCTCCGGCCAAAAGAGGGTTATTGAGAAATTCCCGTCTTTATCTTGTGGCCTGTATTGGACAAGAATTAGTGCAATTGAGGCACATTCAACAGTAAACCAAAGGGTTACTGATTCCAATACCTTTGTACTTTGGCATGATCGATTGGGACACCCAGATTCGATCATGATGAGACGGATTATAGAAAGCTCATATGGGCATCCGTTAAAGAATTTCAAAATTCTTTCGAATAATGAATATCCTTGCAATTCGTGTTATCAAGGCAAGTTGATTATCAGGCCATCACCAACAAAGGTTGGGACTGAGTCACCCACGTTTCTGGAACGTATACAAGGGGACATTTGTGGACCTATTCACCCACCTAGTGGGTCGTTTAGGTATTTCATGGTCTTGATAGACGCATCATGTAGATGGTCTCATGTGTGCCTGTTGTCATCACGCAACCTTGCGTTTGCGAAATTAATGGCACAAATAATCCGACTACGAGCACAATTTCCAGATAATCCAATCAAGTCCATTAGACTGGATAATGCTGCTGAGTTTACATCCCAAGCATTTAATGATTATTGCTTATCAATCGGGATAAAAGTTAAACATTCTGTAGCTCATGTTCACACTCAAAACGGTCTTGCAGAATCGTTAATTAAACGCCTGCAGTTGATTGCAAGGCCATTACTTATGAGAACGAGGCTGCCCACTTCGGTATGGGGTCACGCCATCTTACATGCAGCAATGCTAATTCGTCTCAGACCGACGAATTACCACAAGTATTCCCCGTTGCAATTGGTTTTGGGTCATGAACCCAATATATCCCATTTAAGAATTTTTGGATGCGCAGTATATGTGCCTATAGCACCGCCATCCCGCACCAAAATGGGTCCGCAAAGAAGGTTAGGAATATATGTTGGGTTTGAATCACCCTCCATCATTCGCTACCTCGAAACATTGACAGGCGACTTGTTTACTGCACGATTTGCAGACTGTCGATTTGATGAGACACTTTTCCCAAAATTAGGGGGAGAAGTTGGTGAAACCAAACGGGAAATTTTGTGGAAAAATGCATCATTATCTCATCTTGATCCACATACCTCTATTTGTGAAAAAGAGGTACAAAAGATTATCCATTTGCAAAGAATAGCAAATCAAATGCCTGACGCATTTACGGACTTGAAGAGGATAACGAAATCCCACATTCCCGCGGAAAATGTTCCAATCCGTATTGATGTCCCTGTTGGACAATCATCTAGTGTCATATCCAATGAGTCAAATGCACGCCTGAAGCGTGGCAGACCATTAGGTTCCAAAGATCGAAATCCTAGAAAGAGGAAAAAGAACGATCAAAATGACACCACGAAAGAATCTCATGATTTAACAAATTCTGAGATACATGAAGAATCCATTGAGCCCGAGACTCTGGAAAATACGGAACTATCCCTAAATCCAATTAATATTGAGGAAAATATTAATCGAGTGGATATTGTGGTGGATAATGCCTTTGCTTATAATGTAGCATCTAGCATTATGCAAGAATGTGAGGATCTCGAACCTCAATCTGTTGAAGAATGTCGAAAAAGACAGGATTGGCCAAAGTGGCAAGAAGCAATTCAATCAGAATTGAATTCGCTGGCAAAACGTGAAGTTTTTGGCCCTATAGTTGAAACACCTAATGGTGTTAAGCCTGTCGGCTATAAATGGGTCTTTGTACGCAAAAGAAATGAGAAAAACGAGGTACAAAGATATAAGGCACGCCTTGTTGCACAAGGTTTTTCTCAAAGGCCTGGTGTCGATTATGAAGAGACATATTCGCCTTTAATGGATGCGATAACCTTTCGTTATCTCATAAGTTTTGCTGTCCATGAAAAGCTTGACATGCACTTAATGGATGTGGTTACTGCCTATCTTTATGGCTCACTTGATAATGAGATATACATGAAAATTCCCGATGGACTCAAGATTCCAAACGCGCATAATTCAAAATCTCGGGAAATGTTCTCAATTAAATTGCAAAGATCCTTGTATGGTCTAAAGCAATCTGGACGAATGTGGTATAATCGTCTTAGTGAGTACTTATTAAAAGAAGGCTATATAAATGACGCCATTTGCCCGTGTGTTTTTATAAAGAAAACAACATCGGAATTTGTTGTACTTGCCGTATATGTCGATGACATAAACCTTATTGGAACCCCTATAGAACTCCAAAAGGCAATTGATTATCTAAAGGATGAATTCGAGATGAAAGATCTCGGAAAGACTAAACTATGTCTTGGTTTGCAAATTGAATATTTGGCAAACGGAATTTTTGTTCATCAATCTACCTATACGGAAAAGGTACTGAAACGGTTTTACATAGATAAAGCACATCATTTAAGTACACCGATGGTTGTTCGATCACTTGATGTGAACAAAGATCCATTCCGACCACAAGAAAGGAATGAAGAGCTACTTGGTCCTGAAGTACCATATCTTAGTGCAATTGGCGCACTAATGTATCTTGCAAATACTACAAGGCCTGACATATCCTTTTCAGTTAATGTCTTAGCAAGATTTAGCTCGGCTCCTACGAGGAGACATTGGAATGGGATCAAACACATATTGCGGTACCTAAAGGGAACTATCGATATGGGCTTATTTTATGGCAAGAATTGCAGCCCGGATCTTGTTGGTTATGCTGATGCTGGATATTTGTCCGACCCACACAAGGCTCGATCTCAAACGGGTTATGTGTTTACCTGTGGAGAAACCGCCATATCTTGGCGATCGACTAAGCAATCAATTGTGGCTACTTCATCTAATCATGCCGAGATAATTGCTATTCATGAAGCAAGTCGAGAGTGTGTGTGGTTAAGGTCGATAATACATCATATCCAAGACAAATGTGGTTTGAAGTGTGATAAACTACCCACAACTTTGTATGAAGACAATGCAGCATGTATAGCTCAATTGAAGGGAGGATTCATAAAAGGAGATAGAACGAAGCATATTTCACCAAAGTTATTCTTCACACATGATCTTCAAAAGAATGGTGATATCAATGTTCAACAGATTCGTTCAAGCGACAATATGGCTGATTTGTTCACAAAATCTCTACCAAAGTCAACCTTCAAGAAGCTAGTTCACAAGATCGGGATGCGAAGACTTAAGGACATAAATTGATGTTCTTATCAGGGGGAGTTAAGGCGCGTTGCACTCTTTTTCCCTTACAAGGTTTTGTCCCACCGGGTTTTCCTTGCGAGGTTTTTAACGAGGCAACCAATAGGCGCATATTCAAACATGTGTACTCTTTTTCCTTACTTTAATTTTTCCCATTGGGTTTTGTTTTAAGGTTTTAACGAGGCACATCATTGAATAGACATTCAAGGGGGAGTGTTATAAATACACTTCTATTTAAGGTGAATGTCTTTAATTAGAGAGATTCTAGAGTTCTATTCTTGGTAGCTAAATCATCCTCCTCCCTATAAATAGAGGTGCCCTCTACCATTGTAAATCACTCCTAACATTCTCTAAGTATCAATAAGAACTCTCTCTACTCTTCTCTCTATTTGCTCTTGTTCTTGCATTATTGTTCTTGTCTTTTATATTATTTCATAACATTAGCAAATTTTTAAATCTTTGTTTTAAATTATTTTTAAGGTTTGTCCTAATATTAGCCACATGTTCATTTTCTATTTTGACACTTGTCACAATAATATGAATTTACCTCTACTTTTCTATATAGATAGATATATGGCGATGTTTGATTGGACATTAAATTTTAGAAATAAGTAAGCACTTCTACTTATAATCTTAAATGTAACATGATAATTTTGCGAGTTTAAAAGTTTGTCATTCAAGATAAAATATAAAGTTCTAAGTTATTAATTTCAAATATAGAGATGTAATATTTCTTTTGAAAAACATAAGGAAAAAAAAATAGTGATACATAAAATAGAATGTAGATATTCATTTTTGTAAGGTAAAAAAAACATATCATCGTATAGGTTCAATCTGAAAATTCAAATACTCAAACCGGTTAATCTAAAATTGAACTTAAAAAGTTTGATTCACTCCGAGCTTATTTGAATTGGATTTGAATTATTATTTCTTCAATCTGAAAATCGAAAAATCCAAACTGAAATTCTCATATCCAATACTAATTGGCCGAATACAAAAGTACATTTCTTTTAAATCCTATTTTTTTCTCTTATGTTATTTTTCTTCTTAATCCATTTTTTTAAAATGAGATTGATCATGTTAGATATTGGCAAAGATTCCCCGAGCATTTCCGTTAACGTTTATGTTTGTTGTGTGACTTATTCTTATGGGGAAAAGTTCAATTAGTTTAATATGAAACAAAATAATTTCGTCATCACTATAATTTCAACAATTATACATGAAATTAATTCAAAAATCCTCATTTTAACTTTACGGGTAATATTATACAAGCAATTGATAATAAATAATTTTGGAGCCCTTGCACTGCTACGTGTAATTACCCAAAACTATATTTCTCTTAATTTATTGATTTTAATTTCGTTTCAGATGCAGGTGAGTGTGGATCGTTTTTGAGACCTCTACTATCCAAAACACGCTAAATTTTAGAGCGGTTGGCCGTTTGAGTTAGTTAGCGTGCGAATGTAGACAGGCAATAAAAACTTAAAATACTACACTTTTGACAATCCCAAGAACAACAAACTTGTTGCATAGGCATAAATATAAAACAAAAGCCCAAACCAAAAGCTACAATTAACCAAAAAGATAAAAAAGAAAAACACCAACAGAACACATGTTCCTTTACCTTACCTTTTCATGTAATAGAAAATTTCATAAGCTACTAAGTGATTGGTGCATAGAAGGAGTTCTTCTATGAACATTTTTTCTACTAATTTTCAATGACCAGGCCTGAAATCAATATGATCATCAGCAAATCTAACTCCTTTGCCTCCAATATTCTTAAAAGGCTTAGACCCCTTATAATGATCTCCATGTGCTGCAGCAACTTTAGAACTTGCAATTTTCTTATCAAATCCAAATTCTATATCCCCTTGACCTCTTTGATGAAACTCGTTGTGCTTCTGCTTTCCCTCTTTTTGTTTTTGTTGGTGACCTTTGCTTTTCTTCACCTTCGGACCATGGCTTTTCTTGCTGCAGAGGCGTCCAACGACACAAGCAATGAGAGATATGACCAAAACTATAGCCAGGACAACAAAAACACTGACAAATGAACCATTTGACTGAGAAGAGGAAGAAGAAGAAGATTGAGTTGGGATATTGTTTGCCTGATTAGGGAAATTGTTTGGATTATTAGGATAAACTTGAACGGGTTGTTGTGGTTCTACCTGAGACATTTTCTTGGAATTTTGGCTGAGGTAACTTAGGATAAGCAGAACAAACGTCAACAGAAACTGAAGAATAACAACAGTAAGTGATTGAGTTCAGTAGTTTGACCAATGGTATGAAATTGTTTTGAGACTAAAATCTAAGGTTGTGTTCCTTGAGTGAAACCAAAGGAGTGTCTTTGAGAAGTAATGGGAGAACAAACATTAGCTAAGACAATATATGTGGGAATATTTCACTTTATAAAGCATGATTCTTGATTTTGGTATGACAAGGTTCTAGGCTAGTATATCTAAGGTGTTTTGAGTGAAACAAGTAAAGACTTATTAGGAGAAGCAATGGAATAATAAGAAATTATCAAGAATCATACATGTGGGGTTATTGTACTCCATTAGGTTAGATATATTCTTGGTTTGGTTTGAGGGGGTTTTTGAATTCAAAAAAGTGGTGCTTTTTCTTTAATAAAGAGAGACAACTAAAGAAATTCTTGATGTCCTTTACTGCAGGAAGGAAGGGTATTTTAATTTTGTTTGCTTTATTAAGAGAGAAAGTAAGATTTTGGCTTTCCTTCCTTTGAATACTTCACTAATCTGTTGAATTTCACAAGACCCCATGAAACTCTCTTATTCCAACATGGCTCAGCTCCTTTAACTTTACTGTCTTACTACTCTGTATTATGTCTATAATGCAACAGAGATTGTTATGTCAGTTTAGTCAGTACAAAATGCACATGCCTGAATTTGTCTAGATCTGTTATGGTACTTTTCACAATAATGCTTAGTTGATTAGTATATTAATCATGAGACAATAAACTTTTAATGGTTTGGATTCTTTAATTTTCAAATATTCAGAATTTGAACTTTATGAATTTGAAATGTTGTTGACCGTTTGAGTTACTACATTAAAAATTTAATATGTGTAAATATGTATAGTGTATTTCTCAACATATATATAAGGATAAAAGTTACTCAACTCATATCCTATACTGTACATCCGCCCCTACATAAAATAAACATGCACTACAGTTGACTGAATAAGTGATACACATATATATTCTTCTTGTTTGATGCAACTAATTGAATCAACTTTAAAAATTTACTCTGAACATTACAAAAACTGAGCAAAAAGAAGATCAAAGAGTGAGTTATTATGATTTGTTGTCACAAATATCAGTGGCGGATTCAGGATTTTAAAGTTGTGGGTGCTCACTGATAAAATGTTGAAAAAAGAGGAAAATAGAGTTTACTTATGGGTGCTCAACTAATAGTTATTTAAATATTTTTATAATTACCTATACAAATTTACTAAATCTTGCCAAAAATAATGGGTGCTTAAGCACCCAAAATCAGAATGTAGATCCGCCCATGCAAGTACTCACTTCAACTCCATCACACATTTTTTCACCACTGGATGTCTGGAGATATTGCCCGTATTCAGTGATGAATGTACATCAATCTTCGACTTTCCAACAGTGTTCTCAGCATACAATTGTAGGATCATTGTCACCTTTTCTGAAAGGTTAAACACACGGTAGATCATGTTCCTTAAAACTTTTGACTTTTCAAACATGGCAAAAGAAAACAGATTTTAAGTTATATATTTTCATGATGTACATTTCATATTATTGTTGTATTTTCCACATAATTATATTATGCTTAATTCGTAGAGTTACATGTTGTAAATCAACTCAATTTGATATGATAAAATGAATTACTGTCCGAACTTAAAATATAAACTCAAAATAATAGTGCGGAGGAAACAATGATTTGGAGAATAACTTATTGGGAAAAAGCAAATTGAAATCTAATTGGGATTTGGATTGAAAATAAGAGAATTATTTTCTTGCAAATGGAGTATAACAGGTTGCTGAAATCGAGGAGGATATGTGAAATGGCCTTTAATTATCGCCGTATAATGTTGTGATTTAATCTTCAGTCATGATAATTTTGGGCATAAAAGTTTAGGTGGTCATATTGTTTTAAGCATTGGTGGGATAAAAAGGTGAAAATAATCATAATGTGAAATGTGGAAAAGCAGGTATGAATCCACCAACAAAAATAAAAGTGTCAAAGAAGAGTTTTCCGATGCAAAAATAAGAAAAGAATGGAGAAAAATATAGTGATGGGAGTAATTCTGGACACGCTTTGTTTTGATTCGTTTCTTTATTCCTTGGCTTTTGCGAAAGTAAATGCAGGATATTGATCTAGCTTGAGATGGGGGTAGGGTTCTTTTGTCTTCCAATGATTAAACAATTAATATGCTTATTGTAATCACTTTACTTCCTTAAACCTTTTCTTCAACATGAGGTAGCTCCGTTGGCGAATAAAGTCTTTCAGTTTGTCAGTTTGAATTCCTGCAGAGCTATTGAAGGCATTATAAATCGGTTGCGTTTTCAGCATTTCGTGAAATTACCCGTGATGTACATCTTAAAAAACCGGGACCCAATAAATATAACTAGTCGAGTTTGTAAAGCGATGCCCGAAAATTACGATAATTTTTTTAGAAAAACTTTTTATTCACCTTGTGTTATAAAATAGAAGTCTATTTAGAGTGAATGTCTAAGAGTTTTAGCTTGAAGCTAAGTCATTCCTCTTCCTATAAATAGAGGGGTCTTACCCCATTGTAAATCACCCCCAAGTATTAATAAGAATACTTCTCTCTCTCCCTATTCTCTCTCTATATTGTTCTTATTCTTGCATTATTGTTCTTGTTTTTATATTATTTCATAACACGTTATCAGCACGAGACTCTACCGTCTCAAGAAGCTATACAGGTCCTACGGTTTGCATGAACATTATAGACGAGTATGGCATCTAGCAGTGGCCAGAATGGAATTCAACTCCTTTTAGCTGCCGAACAGGAAGCCCAACACATTGTCAATACAGCCAGGAATGCTAAACAGGCTAGATTGAAGCAGGCCAAGGAAAGTTACTAGACTTTGCACATTTTTCTATAAATATATATTTAACAAATTTATATAAAATATTATTGGCTGATTCAAATATTCTCGTACAAGTGAAAAAAAAAAATGTGGAGCGCGTGATTGATACTTAGTGCCGATTGCTGTCGAATCTTAAAGAATTTCTATACGAAAAAATAGAAGAGATGGTATCATCATGAAGTAATGCAACGGGATGGAAACTCAAGAGGTATATTTGATATCACAACATTTATTGGTATACCTTAAAGGTAAGTAATTTACTTTTCCCTTTCAAATTCTTGAAACTCTACGATTTGATTTTATATACAAACATAGACAACAAAGTTTGATTATAACTCTAATGGAGTGTGTAAGAAATTATAACCACATGAAGTGGTTAAATCTCTATGTTCTGCCATGATTAAATTCATGTATGATTGTGGGCAAAAGATTGAAAATCCTTCCAATTGAATTTGCTCCATTCCCTTTAGAGAATGTGGAAGCAGTATATGATAAGTCTGAAAGAAAACAAAATTATTACCATGAAGGTATCAATGAATGTGGACGTGGCAAAGAATTCCATCCAATTGAATTTGCTCCATTCCCTTTAGAGAATGTGGAAGCAGTATGTGATAAGTCTGAAAGAAGACAAAATTATTACCGTAAAGGTATCAATGGATGTGGACGTGGCAACAGACGAAACTATAATCGTCATTATTGTGATAATGAGAATAATAAAGATTCTCAAAATAATCTTTCACTTTATGAAAGTAATATTTGACATGAGATTGTGTAAAGTACATGATTATGATCCATTCCCTGAAGTGAATGTGATAATTGTAATAGAGCCCGTAAGTATGAACACGCTCTTGATGTAAATTTGTTTTATATCTGACATTATGAAAAGAAAGTTCGTTGCCCTTGAAATTTCGGGCAAGAACTATATGACATGGGTGTTGGATGCTGAAATCCACTTAGATGTTATGGGTCATGGAGACGCCATTAAAGACAGAAATAATGCATCCACCCAAAACTATGCTAAGGCCTTGATTTTCTTGCGCCATCACCTTGATGAAGGTTTGAAACTATGCTAAGGCCTTGATTTTCTTGCGCCATCACCTTGATGAAGGTTTGAAAATTGAATATATCACAGTCAAAGATCCACCCATCTTGTGGAATGGCTTAAAGAAGAGATATGACAACCTGAAGTTGGTCACTATGCCACAAGCACGATACGATAAGAATCCAAAAGCAAATAGTTTATAAACTATATATTATCGTTGCGGTGGAAACAGGCACTGGTCAAAGGCTTGCCGTATACCATGACATTTGGTTGACCTTTATCAAGCATCTCGAAAGAGTAAACGCCCTGAAACGAATTTTGTCTCTGACGACAACTTTGACATCACTCACTTGGATGTGGCAGACTTCTTTGAGCAACCCGAGGGGAAGATAGAACACCTAATCGGTGATGGATCCGTGATGAAAGAAGATGGAGCTGTTTGATTTTATTTTACTTGTTTGTATTAGTGAATGAATAAACTAATAGCCATTAGTATTAGCTCGTATTAGTTAGTTCATGATGCAATGTTAGCAGTAGTTCTTTAGAATGTCTTCAATATGCTCAAATATCAATAATATTTTTATTTTCCAGTAGGGGTAATCGACTAGCCTGAAAAACTAGTCGATTATCTAATATTTTCGCATTAAAGCTGAAAAACAATTGATCGACAATCGATTGTCTATGTCTAACAATCGATTGTCGTTAGACAGTGTAATCTGGAATTTTTCAAAAATCATCCACAATCGATTGTCTATGTCTAACAATCGATCTTCGTTAGACAGTAATCTGGAATTTTTCAAAAATCATCCACAATCGATTGTCTATGTCTAACAATCGATTGTCGTTAGACAGTGATCTGGAATTTTTCAAAAACAGTCAACAATCGATTGTCAATGATCAACAATCGATTGTCTTTAAAACAGTGCTGAAATTTTTCAAAAACAGTCAACAATCGATTGTCTATGTTTAACAATCGATTGTCTTTAAAACAGATCTGGAATTTTCAAAAACAGTCAATAATCGATTGTCTATGTATAACAATCGATTGTCTTTATACAGTGAGGTCTGGAATTTTTCAAAAATAACCAACAATCGATTGTCTGTGTCTAACAATCGATTGTCTTAAGACAGTGATCTGAAGTTTTTCAAAAATAGCAAATAATCGATTGTGTGTGTTTAACAATCGATTGTCAATGTTCAACAATCGATTGTGTGTGTTTAACAATCGATTGTTTTATGAAAATGCTTAAACTGAAATTTTCAAACTGCATAGTAATAGATTATGGAAAACATATAATCGACTATCTGATTTAGTTAGTCAACTGACCTCAGCAGATTTTGAAAATATTGTTTAAATGTGAAACAAAAAGTTGTTTATTCTCATGTTCGTATATTTTCTTTTATATGTCAAACCATGGGAAGTAAATTGATTGAAGGCTCCGGAAGAGCAACTGTAACTCTGCCCAAAGGCACGACATTTATCTTAGAGAATGCAATATTCTTCTCCAAGTCTAAGAAGAACTTGTTGAGTTTTAATGATATCAATCGCAATGTTTTCCTCCAAGTCTAAAAGGAACTTGTTGAGTTTTAAAGATATCATTCAAAATGGATATCATATTGAGACAATAGATGAGAATAATCTTGAATTCTTCATGAAAACGAGGCTGCCCATTTCGGTTTGGGTTCACGCCATTTTGCATGCAGCAATGCTAGTTCGTCGGCTGCCCACTTTGGTTTGGGGTCACGCCATTTTGCATGCAGCAATACTAGTTCATCGGCTGCCCACTTCGGTTTGGGGACACGCCATTTTTCATAAAGCAATGCTAGTTCGTCTCTGACTGACGAGTTGACACAAATATTCCCCGTTGCAATTGGTTTTGGGTCATGGACCCAATATATCCCATTTAAGAATCTTTGGATGCGCAGTATATGTGCCTGTAGCACCGCCATCCCGCAGCAAAATGGGTCTGCAAAGAAGGTTAGGAATATATGTTGAGGTTGAATCGCCCTCCATTATTCGCTACCTCGAAACATTGACAGGAGATTTGTTCACTGCACGATTTGCAGACTGTCAATTTGATGAGACACTTTTCCCAAAATTAGGAGGAGAAGTTGGTGAAACCAAACGGGAAATTTCGTGGAAAAATGCATCATTATCTCATCTTGATCCACACACCTCTATTTGTGAAAGAGGCACAAAAGATTATCCATTTGCAAAGAATAGCAAATCAAATGCCTAACGCATTTATAGATTTGAAAAGGATAACAAAATCACATATCCCCGCAGTGAATGTGACAACATCTGATTCACGAATACATATTCATTATTGGAAGAATATGAACATGAAATTGGTATTGAATATACCACACTCACCCCTAGAAGGAGGTTTGAGATGATATATGGCATGAATGATCGTTGGTCACGTACCTATTGTACGCCAAAGTATTTTTGAAATATGACTATTAAAGGACAACGATAATGCAAGAAACATATCTTGCATATAAGTTTGACATGACCATAATGGTATAACTTTCTCTTTAAGAAAGATATTCACCACACGGATGTTGATGAATCTGTGGTAGTACAAAATTAATTGAGAGCTCTAGAAGAGCCAATTATTACTATGTTGGAGAAACACAATTGAGTATTGTGCTGTAGTAAGTCTCAAAGAAACTTATTCAGTTTCCAAAATACACGCGAAAGCGATTGATTATATTGAGACTATAAATAAAGGAAGGCTTTGATATCTCCTATTACTACAACTTGTAGCGGGGTAATTTGTATATGAAAAGCTACCCGCTTTGTTCTCCAGTTTGTACTACACAAACGAAAGAATGCCACAATAAAGTGGATATCTATTGGTATAAAACCCATGTCATACTAAACCTGAAGTTTATTGATAAGTGCACATGTCATGGTGTAAATTTGAAACTTACCAATATTGATAATTTATTCAGTTGGCATTCGTGTTAGCCATCTCATTTTAAGTATGATGTGCAAATTCACATAGGTGAATATTAAAGAACTAGAAAGTTCTTTACGAATTCTCTTGTATCACTTGTTCTCATTAATGAACTGACCAACTAAAGAGTTCGGGTTGAAGCCCATAAATTCTGGAAATATCAAAGGTGAATATGGGCCCATTCACCTGCCATGTATACCACATATGATGCATCTATGATATGGTTACATGTGCAATTGTTATTAACCCGCAGCCTGGCTGGTGCTTGCAAGGTAAATTGCTCAGTAATCTAACTTCGAGCATAATTTCCAGATTTTCTACTCAAGATAGTTCATCTTGATAAGTTGGTTTATATCAAAGTTGGTTTAGCAAGATAATTATTGAGTGCTTCCACTTAATAGCTAAACTGTTTCTTATGAGAACAAAGTTATATATATCAATTTGATATACGTTGTATACGAGAGTATATTCTCCCCTCACAAGTGGTTCAAGGTCAGGAACCAAATAATTTCATCTTATTATTATTGATGTGCGGTGTATATTTTCATTAACACCATAATGCACAAAGATGAACTCTCAAAGTTGAGGAAACAAGTTAGCTTTTCTAACATGAGGGGGAGACATGATAAACACTTGAGAAAAGGTTACATGGGATGAATTATCATTTGTATATGTATATCCCGAATATATGATATGAACCTGAAGTTCATAAAAGGGATAATTCAATTGCAACATATTGCAAAGCATGCTATACGCATTTGCTGACCCAAAGAAAGTAACTAAATGGAAGAGATACAATTCAAGAAGAATTGATTCCATATGAAAGACATGTAGTTTTGAACCTATAGTTCAAATGCTTGAAAGTATAAAGTCAAAGGTATGTATAGTCAGTTTTCGATATCTTATTTGTCTAGCATGACATGGAAAACTTGATATGCATCTAAAGTCTATTATATGGCTTATATGACTTAACTTGAAAGATTTAAGTTGCTTGAAGCATATGCAATTCTTGGTCGTGAAGTACCACATCCCAAGTACAATTTGTGCACATATGTATCTTGCTATAACTATAAGCATGATGGCATTGAGAATGCATCTATGAAGATATTGAAGAGTCATTCCACGACATTATATGAAGATGTTCATATCTATCAAGAATGATGATTTCAAGGTGCGGAATATTTATTCAAGTCAATATGATTTATTTATCAAACATCTACCAAAGATCGTTTTGAAGATGATGCACAAGATTGGAATGCAAATGCTCAAGGATATAAATTGATGTACTCATTAGGGGGAGTTAATGCGCGTTGCACTCTTTTTCCCTTACAAGGTTTTGTCCCACTGGGTTTTCCTTGCAAGGTTTTTAACGAGGCAACCAATAGGCGCATATTCAAACATGTGTACTCTTTTTCCTTTACTTTAATTTTTCCCAATGGGTTTTGGTTTTAAGGTTTTATGAGGCACATTATTGAATAGTCATTCAAGGGGGAGTGTTATAAAATAGAAGTCTATTTAGAGTGAATGTCTAAGAGTTTTAGCTTGAAGCTAAGTCATTCCTCTTCCTATAAATAGAGGGGTCTTACCCCATTGTAAATCACCCCCAAGTATTAATAAGAATACTTCTCTCTCTCCCTATTAAAAAAATTGATTATGTCTTAAACTTCTAAAATGACAAATAATTTGAGACAACTATATTTAGAAATCATGACTAATAATTTGAGTCGGAGGGAGTTTTTTTCTTCATTTTACCCTTAGTAGTAATCGTTCGTGTTCCTGTCTTTCCCGCTGCCATCTTCGGCGGATGCACCCCTTCACTTATGAAATATCGTTCAACTTTTTTATTCTTTAAAAATAAAATTCGTACTGGATAAAATAATCATTTGATTATTTTCTAATATATAAAAATAATTATTTAATTAATTCCCTTATATTTAGGAGTTTGTATAATAAATATTCCCTTATTTAAAATGTATTGAAAGTCCTAACAATTAGAAATTTAATATTATTAATATAGTACCTTATATAAATCTTACACTTAAGTATATGTATATAAATGATAAACAAAATAAATAAAGGAGAGAATAAGATGATTAAATAAAGAGGAAGTACGGGGCTTTGGATAATAACAGAGTTGGTCGAATCTCTTTATAATTTTGTATAACTTGAAACTCTTCTATATTAAAATATTTCAAAATATACAAGACTATTCCATTAAATAATAGTATTATATAATTATATATATATATATATATATATATATATATATATATATATATATATATATATATATATATATATATATATATATATATATATATATATATATATATATATATATATATATATATATATATATATATATTGTATTTTTATTTTTCAGAACTTCTAAATGAAAATTGTAATTATTTGGAATGTTGAGCTAAAATCAATAACAAATTCAAAAATATCAATTATTCCAACAGATAATTTATGAGATGTGTTCGCTTTTTTAAATAATATTAAATTTTGTTGAATATAAGCGGGTTACTTGACTACAATAATGACTACTAAAGAGCATTTCCATCTTAGATTTTATTTATAGTATATAGTGATTCTCAATCCTTTGAGATTTACAAAAAAAAAAAAAATTCATTTGTTTTTTTTCTTTTTTGGAACATGTCATGCATGGATGATTTTTCATTACTTAAATACTAATCACACTTGAATAGTGACACTTCAAAACTAAATATACACTTCTTATTCTAATTTCTATTATTTTTTAAATACATTTAAAGTTAAACTATTGACTGGTGATTGAGTATTTCCCTAGGGCAATTTCTTTATTTATTGATTTAATTATACACAAACAACACTCATCTTCTTCAAGAATTTATATTTTTATTTTATAACTCAAAAAACTATGTTAAATAAATTTTTACTCATTGAGTTAGGTACATGCGCAAAGCGCATAAAGTAAGACTATATATATATATATATATATGTAAGAGTAAATATTTGATTGGTCAATAAATATTTGTCGAATAAATAGTAGATAGGATTTGGTAAAGATAGTACGGAATAGAGGAGTGTTTACCTCGAAAATACGAATAACAATTAAACTTGATTTGTGATTTTAAAGATATGTGATTTAGTTTAATTCCAATTAAAAATCAAAAAATATAACATAGAAATGAGAGATAGAAGTGAATCAAATCAATGTTAGCCAACAGTAGTGACCTCGAGGAGGTTACCTTGAAGTGGCTTAGGGTAGTGAGAACAATTAATTAAGAGAATCAAAATAAGAACAATTAAGCTAAGGAACAATTATGATGAACAACGGGAAAAAAGTAAAGAGTATATTCTTTGCTCAGTGAAAAGATCCTCTTACAAATGACCCCCCCCCCCCCCCGTTATATAGTGGGTGGATCCTTTAAATAAGAAATATTTCTATTTACGGTTGGGAATATTCTTGGTACATCAATCTAACCGTCTAGTACGAAATTGTACCACCCTATTTTGTGATTTACGCCATGACTCAAGAGACGTGGTAAGAATCTAGCTTGATTTAGTACAAATCCATAATGGTACTATTTCGGGGTCGAACACACCCTGCCTCGGTATACATCGTGCTTCTCATTCGAACTCGAATCTGGTCCCTCGAGCTCGAACCTGGCCTTACCCGGACTCGGACATTGGACGACCTCCCAAGTGTATAGATCGAAGGCTCGACCCTATACAGATAGTCCCCGCGTTTCTTAGAGTAAGATGATAAGAAATATTTTTTGATCCTCGTTTCCCTAAAGCCTTTAGTGAAGATGTCATTTCTGTGATGCATGCGTTCAAAGTGACCGAAACATCTGATAACGTCCAAATCCACTACTAATAAGTAATAGACACGGTCGTATGCAATATAATTTATCCAATTATGAGTTGGGGTCGAATCTCACAGAGAACAATGTGTAGGAGATTAAGAATGTAAGAAAATTATTGTTAGTTGTGCAATGCTAAAAACTAAGAATTTTGGTTGAAAATTATTTTATCTAAATGAGGAAATGTAAACTAACCTAGAAAGCAATTAAAATGGTCAATGGCTACAAGTATGAATGCATCGGGAATTACAGTCAAGTAACGATCCAATGTATTTCATGATTTTACAAATATGAGCGAGTTTACGTTAATTAGACACGACTTATAATTTTTAATTAGTTTCTTCCGAAGACTAACAAGACTTTCTAAATGAATTATTCCTAAAATAATTAGAAGATTAAGCACACCCGGAATGGCTATAAGCAGTTCAATTCTGCCCCTATGTAGAATCTATAGAATGATGGTTAACGCCTCAAGTTCGTGTTAATTAATCTTTCCTAACCCCAAATTATTTTTCCCAAAATCAATTCGGAGTTAATGGGTGTCACGACCCAAATGCGGTCATCATGGTGACCAACCCTAAAGCTAGGCAAGCCTGACCAACAATCTCTCTTAATTTAACAATTAGTCTCAAAACCGACAATTTAAGGAGAAATATAATAATTTAGAATAATAATAATATTATAAAAATAATACGAAAACCGATAAACACACCCATAAGATCTGGGGTCACGAGTCTAGAGCTTCTAAAATAAATTGAATAACAATATCGGAACAAAAATTCCCAAGTCTGGAAATGTATATAATATTAATAATAAACTGAAATACAAAGAGCAGCCAGGTTCTGCGAACGTCAAGCAGCTACCTCAACGACTCTGAAAATATCTGGAGACTACGAGTGTCAGCTAAGCCTCCAGTATACCTGAATCTGCACACAAGGTGCAGGGAGTAGGGGTGAGTACTACCGACTCTGTGAAGAATTAGCATAGAAAATGTCTCAAGGAAATCCACGAAATGCCACAAAGCAAAGCAAAAACTAACAGTCTGACACCTTAACTAGGAACTAACAGCAAAGCCAAATCAGTATATCAGTCAAGTATCATGCAATGATGCAATGCAATGCATATGAATTCGCTGCGGCGTACAGCCCGATCCATTAAATGTCGACAGCGCTCACTGGGGGTGTGTACAGACTCCGGAGAGGCTCCTTCATCCCAAGCGCTATATCATCATATCATCGTTGCACGTGCAACCCGATCCATACTCAGTCCATAATATGCATATGAGTCACATAACATATTCAATTTATCTTCTAGTTTTCAATTAATAACAAGAATATCATTTAATTATTTATTTTCAGAAAAAGGACTTAACCTTTCATAACAGTGTTTAAATACAAGACTGAGATTAATGGTTATATAAATCATGCAATCACAACTTATCCTAGACGGATACTACAGATCGACACAAGGCCCCAAACGTGGCACTAGGCCTAGATATATTCAATACAATGTGCATATCAGTCGCCAATATATTATAGTTATCACTCGGGATGGACCAAGTTTACAATCCCAATCATATACGATCCCGCACCTACCATGGGGTGCGAGTCACGCCGTAACATAGCGTCATAATATGATAAATCGGGGTTCTAAACCCTCAGGCCATCATCTATACAAACTACTCACCTCTAACCGGTCGTAGACATGTCCCCAATGCCTTTTGCCTTTGAATCTCCGTCTACGCGTGTCGAATCTAGTCAAAATCACAATGAATACGTTATTATAGGATAAATAAATATAACCCAATTGAAATTATTCGAAAAACGCTAAAAAATCATAAAGTTGGTAAAACCTGAGCCTCGAGCCCGCTTCTCGAAAAATTCCGAAAATCACATCAACGGATTCCTCGTCTTGCCACGAGTCCGTACATATAAAGTTCACTAAAAACGGAGTTCAAATGGCCTTTCAAAGCCCCAAAATTCATTTCGAAAACCAAGCCCTAGTTCTTCAGAATTTCAACTGATTTTCAAGAATTTGAGTGTTGGTTCTTCACAAAACTGGTGTTTCTAAGTCAAGAGACTTACCTCCAATCAATCCGTTGAAAACTCTCTTCAAATCGCTCAAAAAGCTCCCTTGGCGGAGTAAAAATGGTGGAAATACTAAATGGGTCGTGGATGAAATAACCTTGAACGCATTCTGTCCAGGAGAAATTCCTTCTTCGCAAACGTGGAGCCTAACCGCGAACGCGATGCACAGCTTCCCCCTTCTCCTTCGCGAATGCGACGCGAACACGGAGCACAAACACAGGCCCCTCAGCGTTTCCCCTTCACGAAGCGAGCCTGCTACTCGCACGCATAGGTCACAGACCCCCAGACCTACGCGAACGCTACCTCTCTTCGCGAGCGCGAAGGCCAAAATTCCAGGCTCTCCAATTCCTTCCACGTGTTCGCGACACACCCATGCGAACGCAAAGAGCAAATCTTCTGCAACACCAATAGCTAAAAACCAGCAGTTCGCAAGTTCCAAAATAGCCCGATTAACCATCTGAAATCATCCCAAAGCCCTCGAGACCTCAACCACAAGCACAGATATGTTCTAATACCTCATTCAAACTTGCTCGAGCCATAAAATCACTATCGTAAACATCAGAATCATTGAATTATCACGGATTCAAGCCTAAGTTAAACTAAAACTTTCGAAACTTGTATTTGATAAAAAACCCGACCTAGACACCTCCGAATCAACTGAAATTTTGCGGACAAGTCCAAAATGATATAACGAAGCTACAGCAACTGTCGTAATTGCATTCCGACACCCCGATCAAAATCTCACCTATCAACAGGAATTCGCCAAAATCAAACTTAGCCAATTCAAGCCTAATTCTACATCGGACCTCCAAATTCAATTTCGATTGCGCTCCTAAGTCAAAAATCATCACCCGAAACTAGTCGAATCATCAGAAATTTTCGCGCCTTCTATATCATAAATCAACATTCAGTTGACTTTTCCAAACTAACCTTCTCATAAAGAGACTAATTGTCTCATTTCTAACCAAACTCTGTCCGAATTACTTCAAATTCACCAAACACGTAGAATGAAACATGTAGAAGCATACAACGGGGAAAACAGGGCTGAGATACCTGCGACGACGGGTTGGGTCGTTACATCCTCCTGAACTTAAACAAACGCTCGTCCTTGAGCGTCCCTAGAGTTGTACTAGGAGCCAACCAATATCTGAATGACCTTACTAAACATATACCCGGGGTGATCCCACGTCACCTTAAATCATATATGCCCGATAATACAACACAACTAAAATTTCACAGGCCGTCTAAACCATAACCGTAGAGTTACATTGCACTTCCAAAAGCATACACAAGATCAGAACCTCACATCAGAATAAGTCTGAACCGGCTGCAATACCCCTAATTAGCTGGAGTCTTATTCCAACACTACTATACTCTATCAACGATAATGAACACGCAGTAGGCCATAACCATTTCTTAGATCAACCATTCACGAAGACATTTCTTCTCCTTTGACTAATACCACAACAGATCTCCGAGCCGAAACTCGACATTGACCTTCCAACAAGCTGCAATCAAATTTGTTCGTATTCATTAATGGCTCCAACGATCACCTCGAATCCTACATAACATTCTGGTGATATGACACCTTTTCACCGGCCTAAGCCACACTTTCATAACACGCGCACCAATAAGGAACGACTTGAATATACTCAAATCCTGATATTGTCTCAACGAAAGTGTTGTATCTCAAGCTCATCACTACTATCACAACACAAGGCGGAGACCCCTCCTCACATCATAGGAAATAGAATAAGTGAATCCTCCTTGAAAGGCCATGACTTCTCGTGGCCTTGCCACAACGCGCGATCCTGTCCAAACACTGTTAGACATGAAGTACCTCGAGTCGCCATGCCCAAAATAGACAACAACGCACAGATTGATGTCTAAAACCAAGAAATCCATCACACCCATGGTGAAGTAAGTTATATACACCATTCAATCCTGAAAGGACACAATCGATGCGCTATTCGCCGAGCAACTCCCAATACAGACTTTCCTTTGAAACCAGGAAGCAAGGCATACAAAGTAACATACGGAAACTATCCTCAACATCACACTGTTGCGGCGTGCAACTCGATCCAGATAACATACCCTATGGAGGCGTGCCACCCAACCCACTCAAATATCTCACATATGGAAATGCACATCGAGCCGAATTTTCTCATAATCACGGATTACCGAGATCGATCGCAAGCACACTGAGTGCATAATCATATCTACGTATAGCATTGTAAGCTACAAAATGCAGCTTCCACTATGAATCTCGATAGCACCGCAATATATGTGCCACTGCCCGAAATCATAATGTCTCACAACACAGCAAGGCGACTCATAGATCTTCCCAGATCACTAGTAGGTCCAATAACGATCGGATCAACCCATCTTTTATTAATACAATTCATGACTAACCAAGCCAGCCCAAGCTAATCACGTATCAAACAAGCTTACCAACAATCTCATTATCAAAAAGCCTGAAGCTTCTTCTTCCACCACTATAATTCATGCCAGAGCCGTACGATACGGTGCCCGACACCAAATAAATAATTGAGTCCACAATCTTGCCCGGCGACCTACCCGGCCACGAGGAACGCATCCGAAAGGTCCCTCAATACCTGAACTGAATCAATGGTAAAAACTTCTGCACTGACATTTGCCATGAAGGCCCAGACAAGACAATAAAATCCTTCTCAGCCATCCGCTGGTCCTTGGAATGCAACCCACTCTTGCTATAACATCACCCGATGCACCTCGCCATGCAACCTATGGCATCTTCCGGTATAACCCATCACACAATAGTCTAGATTAACCCAACATTGAGACACCCAGTCTACACCCAATCTCATATCCAAAATCTATCGTATCAACAGATAATGACCATCAACTACGATATAGATGGCGTTGGAGAACTCCCAGTCTCCAACTCCATATAACATATGAATCACTATACCTGATTTCCACAATATGAATGCATATCACACATCGAGTACCAAATCATTCCACCAAAAGATATTTTCAAATTTCCCTGTGCCATCAGCAAACTCAAATATTAGCAGTCGATCCAACTAGAAACAATTGCAATACTACTGAGATATCATTAGTCTGATCACATTACCCTCCTTCCTAGACATATACTATCGTCAAATCACTTCCAATTACAAGTACCATTCCCTTGATTACCTGAGGTTGCTTGTTGCCTAAGAACTTTATGATCTTTGTTTCAAAACTAAACTGAAACCCCGCACACGCCCGTCTCGGCCCTCTACAACATACCGCATCTACCATACTTCCAGGAATAACACCAGAACTTTTGTCTCCCTTCCACGAAGCATACTTCGAACTAGTCCTGAACTTTCATCGATCCCCTTTAGAAGAAAAAAAATCATTATGCACTCCATGCCCCGCATGTCCATAGAAATATACATTTCCAACCCATGATGAAACCCAACAAGAATTCTCTCCCAATTCTATTAGCGCAAGCTAAACTGCCAGGACTAGATCCTTCTACCTGAACCAAGCTAAGTAGACTGCCAGTACTCACGAGCCTCGCTGCCCAACGCTTGTATAAACTCATTACTTCGAACACATACAAAGAATCAATCATATCTTTACCACACCAATACGGTCCGCAAACAAGCTACTTCATTTGTTTGGATTTCTTTCTGATTAATTTTCAACTTGATACACTCTCTTGTAGTAGCACCACAATGCCTCAACCTAGGCTTACCACACGAGACTCGAACGTAATACCACACTGTCTAAGACCAATAGGCCACTATATACTCTCTCAAACGTACCCAAAAATACCACATTCTAAAATTCCCTACTTTGAAGAACTTCATACGAATTCAAGTCCGCTACCTTTGCTTGCCAGATACTGATACATAGAATCCTGTAATGTACGTAAAATACCACAAGTCTTGACTTGTTCTAATGAAAACACTGACTTGGTCACCTACTCAACCGTAAAACACCTGAGTGCTACACATAGAATCTTGAACACATCAACCATTCTCAAGAGTCATCCACTCTTATACCTACTGCAAATTACTTGACTTAACGAATCGAACCACTCATGCCTTATCAGCACTCTGACACCGCAGGACATGATCTCATTCTGATACAACCAAACAACTTCCTTCTCTTTACATTAAACATTTCTTACCCCACAACTCAAGACATCCTATTATTTCCTCACATCTATGAAGCATCATATAACATTTGTCAAAACTTTTCTTCACTCGTGCCACCCTCGGCTCAATTTCTGCAACCAGAACTGATTCACCTGCATGCATCAAATCAGAATAAGCATAGTACATAACCGTACAATCAGCTAATCAACAACAACCTCCCCAACTTGGCTCAAAGCCACATATATCACAACACATATACTCTATTGATGTCGTAATATCATGGTGAGATTAAACTCACTCTTTCATAAGCTTGTGGAAACACGAATCATTAGAAATTTTAACTCTTCTGAAATTCTAGCATTCATTCACCCAATGGTTAAGCCCACTCTGTAGGCGACATAATTTATACTAAGTCCCAAATTTTTCAAAAATTTCGGCAGAGTTTTCTTTGTAATTGAGCCTATCCACCTGGCAGAGAATCACCAATACCATCGTAACAACACGTCCACAACTTGACAAAACATCACAATGTATATCTGCAACCTACATCTCGATATTACATGCATTCTATTATCAGAATTGATATATGGACATACGTTGCACCTATTCGAATCATAACACATAGAAAATTCCTTTCAATCACTCATGAGATCTTCTATCATACACATACGAATCATACCATTTAAGTACACTCTACAATATATATCCTACCTGTTTTGCCTCAATTCAGTGTTTCAGCCTGCCTTCCACCATCATATATGTTACACAGTCATTTAATCTTCCTGGGTCTGAACTCAACCCGCAACATGCTATTTATTTCGCTCCCAACTAGGAGACTTGAAAAGATTTTCCATGCACCTACAACTCAGGGCAACACATCCAATCGCAAGGGGAATCAAACACTCAATGGTTCATCTATTATCCAGCAGACTTCTTCGTCACTACCAAGTCATATAGTTTCATCTCGCAGTACTAACATATTTATCACATGGATACCAAACTACCATTTCGGCTAATAGCAACAATACCGAACATCTAAGTTTAAAACACTTGCTCACACGATCAGGACCTCAGTGCTCAAGCCCTAGGAAATATCTGGCATTAAGTCCTCCAGACTGGCCCAACATCAACCTCACGAAGATTTCATCTTGCCCCTCGATCGGGGAATCGCAAGACATCGAAGCATATATAATACCGAGTGCTCATGCCCGCATGCGAACACGTGGAATGAATTTCAAGAGTAACTCTTTCAAGCTGAATCAATGACGCACGATAAGATTTCAAGAAAATGGAGTGTTCCCTAAAGGTTCTGTAGCCTCCCGAGCATAGATACGGACGTCTATGTACCGATCCGCGAGACTCTACTAAACCGGTTCATGACTCGCGAGGCCTAGTAACCTAGGCTCTGATACCAACTTGTCACGACCCAAACCCGGTCGTGATGGCGCCCAACCCTAAAGCTATGCAAGCCTGACCAACAATCTCTCTCAATTTAACAATAAGTCTCAAAATCAACAATTTAAGGAGAAATGTAATAATTTTAGTGTAATAATAATATTAGTTAAATAATACAGACAGATATGGAAACCGATAAATACTCCTATAAGATCTGGGGTCACGAGTCTAAAGCCTCTAAAACAAACAGATAAGAATATCTGAAAAAAAATACCCAAGTCTGGAAATGTATATAATATTAATAATAATAATAATAAACTAAAATATAAAGAGCAACCAGGTCCTGCGAAAGTCAAGCATCTACCTCAACGACTCTAAAAAATATGTGGAGACTACGAGTGTTAGCAAGGTGCAGGGAGTAGGGGTGAGTACTACCGACTCAGTGAATAATAAGAATAGAAAATATGTGAAGATAAGAAATCCATAAAATACCACAAAGCAAAGCTAGAACTAACAGTTTGACACCTTAACTACGAACTAACAGCAAAGCAAAATCAGTATATCAGTCAAGTATCATGCAACGATGCAACGCAATGCACATGTATCCGCTGCGGCATACAGACCGATCCGTTTAACGTCGACGACGCTCACTGGGGGTGTGTACAGACTCCGGAGGGGCTCATTCAGCCCAAGCGCAATATCATCATATCGCTGCGGCGTGCAGTTCGATCCATACTCAGTCCACAATATGCATATGAGTCACATAACATATTCGATTTATCTTCCAGTTTCCAATTATTAAGAAGAATACCATTTAATTATTTATTTTCAGGAAAAGTGACTAAGCCTTTCATAACAGTGTTTAAACACAGGACTGAGATCAATGATTATACAAATCATGTTATCACAATGATACTTATCCTAGACAGATACTACAGAATGGCACAAGGCACCAAACATGGCATTAGGCCCAGATATATTCAATACAATGTGCGTATCATTTGCCAATGTATTATAGTTATCACTCGAGATGGACCAAGTCAGAATACCCAATCAGATACGATCTCGCACCTGCCATGGGGTGCGAGTCACATTCTAACATACCGTCACAATGTGATAAACCGGGGTTTCAAACCCTCAAGCCATCATCTATAAAAACTACTAACCTCTAACCGGCCGTAGACCGGTCCGCAATGGCTTTTTCCCTATGAATCTCCGCCTACGCGCGTCGAATCTAGTCAAAATCACAATGAATATGTTATTATAGGCTAAATAAACATAACTTAATCGAAATTATTCGAAAAACGCTAAAAATCACGAAGTTGGTAAAACTCGAGCCCCGTGCCCGCTTCTCAAAAAATTCCAAAAATCACATCCAATCAATATCCCCAAAATTTGTTTCCAAAAATTAAGCGCTATACTTCACAATTTCAACCAATTTTAATGAATTTGAGTGTTGATTCTTCACTAAATTGGTGTTTCTAAGTCAAGAGACTTACCTCCAATCAATATCCGTTAAAAACCCTCTTCAAATCGCTCAAAAAGCTCCATTGGCGGAGAAAAAATGGTGGAAATACTAAATGGGTCGCGGATGAAATAACCCTTAAAAGCATTCTGTCCTGGCGAAATTCCTTCTTCGCGAACGCGGAGCCTACCTGCGAACGTGATGCACAGCTTCCCCCTTATCCTTCGCAAACGCGTGCTAGGGACGCGAATGCGAAGCACAAAACAGGCCCCTAGGTGTTTCCTCTTCACGAACGCGAGCCTGCTACACGAACGCGAAGGTCACAGATCCCTAGACCTACGCGAATGCGGCCTCCCTTCGCAAAATCGAAGGCCAAAAATCCAGGCTCTCCAATTCCTTCTACGCGTTCGCGACACATCCATGCGAACGCGAAGAGCAAATCTTCTGCAACACCAACAGCTGAAAACCAGCAGTCCTCAAGTTCCAAAATAGCCCGATTAACCATTCGAAATCACCCCGAGGCCCTTGGGACCTCAACCACAAGCACATATATGTTCTAATACCTCATTAAAACTTGCTCGAGCCACAAAATCACTATCATAAACATCAGAATCATCGAATTACCACGGATTCAAGCCTAAGTTAAACTAAAACTTTCGAAACTAGCATTTGATCAAAACCCGACCTAGATACCTCTGAATCAACTAAAAATTTTCAGACAAGTCCAAAATGACATAGCGAAGCTACAACAACTTCGATTGCGCTCCTAAGTCACAAATCATCACCCGAAACTAGTCGAATCATCGGAAATTCATTCCGAGCCCTCTAACTCATAAGTCAAAATTTGGTTGACTTTTCCAAACTAACCTTCTCATAAAGAGACTGATTGTCTCATTTCTAACCAAACTCTGTTCGAATTACGTTAAATTCACCAAACACATATAATGAAACAAATAGAAGCATAAAACAGGGAAAATGGGGCGATACCTGAGACGACGGGTCGGGTCGTTACAATGGGTGAGTCATAGGGTTAGATAATCCCTTTGGAAACATTAAAGTACAAGAATAAAGTAACAATAACTCAGTTCATAAAAGAATAAAAATCATTCAATACATAAGCACAATAACATATTTAATCCATACTTTAATAATGAATATTTCCATAAACAAGATTCAAGTGTTGAACAAAATACTACACACTTAGATATACAATACAAAGTAAGAAAATGAAGAAAATAACATAAATGGGTAAGAGAATCTTAACCACAGGCTTCAAATCTTCAAGACCAAAGTGTGTTGTGCAAAACCCCAGCTTCAAATTTGTTCTCTCTAGTCTATACAAACTGAAAATAAGCCAAAAATTTCTAAAATGTCTGCTTGGACGAGTATAAAAATGATTTGGGATGAGAAATTATAAAATATCGATTCTGTCCCAAGTCTGATGCTCGACTTCTGCATTTGCGGAACTATTCACGCAGATGCGGGCTCTCTAACACAGAAGTAGAAATGGATAACTATGCCTGCCATTGTAGAAGCAGAAAAATAAGCGCAAGTGCGCTTCCGCAGATGCGGTTTCTGTCTTCTCAGCCTGCTCCGCAAAAGCGATTCTTCCTTCGCAAAAACGGAGATCGCTTATGCGGTAATACTTCCGCAGAAGCGGAATTCACTGAAGAGTTTTTGCATGTTTTCAACTTTTTTTGGGCAATTCCATTTCAATTTAATTCAAATCACCTCGTAGCATTATTTACTTAAAAATCTAACAATAACCACATAAACAATCTCATTTATAATTAGAAGGACATAAAATCTAAGTAAAAGAGGCTAGATTGAGTGGTAAAATCATCATTCATCAACACCCCCAGCTTAAATCTTTTGCTTGTCCTCAAGTAAATAAAAACCAACACTTCAATGAGGATTTACCATTTAAAGCACAAGAAGGTATTGCTATTATTTATCATATTCTCCAAATTAATCACAATACTTATGGATATGGTTGATACTAACAATTAGGCTCAAGTATGTGTATCTTTCTGGAATGACTCCCTCGGGAAGAAAAATAAATTCAAGAATATGCAAAGTAGTACCAAAATAATCAAATGATAAAAATAAGCCTCAAGAAGCGACTGTCACACCTCCTTTTTTCATCATTCACCCCCGCAAAAGGGCGTCAAGGTATTTTTCCAATTAAAGGACAATCGAAACGGGATTTGGTTATTTAAAGATTCAGAGTCGCCACTTGGGAGATTAATGGTGTCCCAAGTCACTGATTGAATCTCGAACCGAGGTAAAAGATGACTCTGTTACAGTATGCAAACAAGAAATCCAAGTAAGGAATTGTGTTAACCCGGGAGAAGGTGTTAAGCATTCCCAGGTTCTATGGTTCTAGCACTGCTTAACTGTTGCATTTGATTTTATCTGATTCTAATACATGCTAGCTTATGTGCCTTTTATTTATAAGCCGCTTTTATGATTATTTATTTTAAAAGACTTACGACATCGTGAAGATGCGTCTTTGACCACGTTGCCATCAAGGCACCCGTGATCGTCAACACATTTCGACTTCGTCGAGATTTGGATTTGGTTGCATCAATGCGCACCCGAGTTTAAGAAAGTAATTTAATTAAAACGCGCTTAAAGGGTTCTAACATAATATTATTTTGGGAAAGGCCGTTGAAATTCGCTAAACGGCCATTCCAAATTTCTAATCATTTTTAATAACCAATTATTGAGGGCCCCACATTTATTTTGTTCGGTGAGGATCGTCTCCCTTTTTTTAACCATTTTCGACTGTTATTTGTTTTATAAGAATTACGAAGTCATGAAAATGTGTTTCTTACCCCGTCGCCATCAAGGCATCCGCGGTTATCAACACATTTTGACTTCGTCGAGATTTGGATTTGGGTTGCATCAATGCACACCCGAGTATAAGAAGGTATTTAATTAAATGCGTCTAAAGATTCTAACGTGTTATTATTTCTGGGAATGCCATGAAATTCACTAAACGTCCCTCCCATATTCTAGTCAATTCTTATAAATAATTATCGAGGGCCCCGCATTTGTTTTTGTTTGGCGAGGCTCGTCTCAACATTTATTAACAGGACAACCTAAAAGAGACTACGATTTTCCATTTATTATTTGTCTCTAAAAGAAGAAAACTGAATTAATCATAAATTGAATTATACCAATTAAAACTGAATTCACACAGCCAAACTTAAATAGCGAGTTGGACTGCATGATGGACTTCAATACAGTCCAATTGCTAAAACCCAGCATAAGTGAAAGACGGCCCAGGCAGCTGGGATACCCTACCTGGGATCGAATCCCAACAAGCACGAATGCAGCCCAAGCTCATGTAGACAGACTAGTTGCTACACCACTCAAATTAGGCCCGACCCATATTGAAGTTAACGCAGATGAACTTCATATTCTGATTGTCTTATTCATTTATTACTGGTGAATTTCTAATTACTCCCAAAAGGCAAAATAACTGGAAATTGAGGGGGCTAGTTCAGGTGTCTAGGAACTAAAACCAACTCCATTCATCAGCATTTTAAGGATGGCAAATAAATTGCTTAGACTAACGTCATTTACACATGATTTCAAAACTGGACACATGAAATAGCATATTGGAATTCATGTTTATAACAAGTAATCTCAACCTACGATTTTGGACATTCTAAAATCAAATTACTGTATTTAACTATCGAATTACGACCACCACCTAACAGTAATTAACTACTAAAAACTTCTATCAATTTTTACCTTGTGTTCATAACTACAACATCAGATCAAGCATTCTCCCATAATGCACAATACTACAAATGATGCAATACAATAGCCTTCACGTTCAAATGATTCAACCATACACAGTTACACATCTCAACGACTACTACAAGCTGAGAATTCAAAGCAACACTCCAAGTAGCTTTAAAATCATGTTTACAGTCCATGTTATTCAAATCTAAACTAGTTCTACTCATTCAATCTAACATGACTTGACACCCAGAATGCATACAAGGAAGAGAACAAAAGCAGTATTGACATTTTGTACTTCAAATTCTCCTCAATTAGGCTTCATTAAACATCTTTATACATCGCTCAAAGTGGGGATTAATACATGTCATTGCATTGCCACTCCAAAATTACACCAGGTTAAGTTCCAGAATGTGTACCTGAATATGTGAGATACAAGATAAAGAAGAATGAGTCAACAGCAGCGAGCAGAGATCAACAACATTTTAAATTAGCTAAAAACACAGCAACAAAAACACAGCAGCCTCCAGATGCAAGAATTGAACCAGAAAGTTTTTTGAAAACCAATAGATAACCCAAAACAACCCACGCAACAGCTAGAACCCAATAGAAATTACTCCAAACCAATCCGCAACAAATCCCAAACCAAATTGTTAACAAAAAATCAAAAAGAAACCCAGAAGCTGCTCAGAATCAATGAAAGAGTGACTGTTTTTGTTGTTTTCTATTTTCTATATGCATTTTTTGGTATTTTGTGTATTTAAAATGTTGAAACTAATCTGAAGCTAAAATGAAAGGAAAATCAGATTTCTTGTGTACTTTTTTGAGATGAAAAGTTGAAGACCCTATTACAAGGCATTTAATGCCTTTTTATAGGCCAAGAAGAAAGAAAACTTCAGCTAAAAGGGTTTGCATATCAGTCCCCATTCCCTTTTTTATTTAAACTTATAATTCTAGCTTGCTACCAAAGTAAGTACTACCAAAACTAAAAGCTACAGTTTCACCCCAATATAGAAGCATCTAGGATGCTCTTTTGGTTATACAATTCCTAAGTTACCCTTTTCTTGTTTTTGAAAATTACAAAACCTAAAGATTCTACACTTTTCTATCCCTAAAAAGCCCTTGACCAGCCGCTAAAATTACTGCCTTCCTAACCTCACCCAAACCTTACCCCTTTAGCTAAAACTTACTAAGGTTAATTGAAGAACTGCTCGGCTATAACCAACCTAACTGTTCATCAACACTAAGATGCATAGATTAGCCCTAATTGAAAACAATTCCCAAACCAATTCCAAATCCCACCTTTCAATAAGCCTGATTAATTGCCAAACCCAAACTAATTAACAAGCGACAATAATTAAGAAAGAGAATCGACCTAATTAATAGTTAATAGAGAAACAATAATTAAAACAGAAGAAATAAAACAGCCGGTAAACATTCAACAGGCATATTGTTACCATGACTTATTCGACTAAAACTATCTACGAACGATGTTAAAACATGGTCGATAAACAACTAATCCTATTAACTAGTTATGCTAACGATAAGTCAAAGCTTTTAGAAATCCTACTGCTAATCGAAACAACTAAGCTGATAACACATAGGAATACAAATTAAGCTAATCTAATAAAATTAAAATAAAACAAACAAACTATGGACAATTTCCACAATCGATCAAATCAATCATAGAAGAAGAAGCTATTAAACTATTCACACTTAGAATTTGAAGAAAACTTACGGTAAAAAACAATCGACCTAGACGAATCTCTTAAAACTAGTTCAAACTTTAAGAACCCTAGATCTGCAACTCGAGCCTGTCTGCTTGAATTCGAAGCCTTTTGGCTTGTGATTCGAGGTGAGGGAGCCATGGGGGCTATGGGGTGTGAACTTGAGCCGGTTTGGACTGGATTGAAATTTGGCCGGGCTTTTTGATCTAATTTTCGAGATGATTGGCTTACATTCGATGGTCACTGCTTGCATATTCGGACTGAGGGAATCGAGGTGATCAAGGGATGTGATTTTGGGAGGGATTGAACGTGGAGCCTCCACTGGCGACCTGGGAATTTTGGGGCGGCGGCTATTAGGGTTCTTGAGAGGAGGGGGTGGTGAAGGATATAATGAGGGTGTGGGGGATTCTATTAGGACAGTTATATATAGAAAAAGTGAGACTTCAAGGCCGTTCGATCACGTTACCTCGACGACTGAGATCGAGCGTTACCAAAATTCTGTCGTTTCGAGGGCGTGGGAATTGGACCGGGCTGGGCGGATTGGGCTAACTGGGTTGCTTGATTTGTTTGGGCTGGGATGAATTGGCCCAATTTGGCTACTTAAAATAGCCCTCTTCTTTTCTCTCTTTTAACTAGTTTACTTTTATTTCTTTTTTTTTCATTTTATATTTTTTCATATTTTTTTACTTTTATACTCAATACAAAAATAAAGATAAAGATCTAATAATTTCAAAAATTAAACTAATTAATTCCTAAAATTGTTTAAAATCCATTTCACGACAAACTAACAATTAACAACTAAAGTGCAAAAATGAACTACTTTTCTGATTTTCATGTTTTGTTCTAAAATAAATTTAACCCATAATCAATCCTAAAATATGAAATTAAATTCTAAATACAAATGTATTTTCTATATTTTTTATATGAATTAACATGCACAAATAAAATGCAAACAATTAACACAAAATTCACAAAAATTATAAAAATAAGGAAAAATTATTTTTGTTTGAATTTTATAAGAATAATTCATATATATGGCAAAAATCACGTGCTCACAGCGACTCAAAAGCACTAGTCCACTACATATGCTCACTTTACTTAATTTCACCAATCCTTATTAATTCATGTGCCCTCACAAGAATGAAAGTCCCAAAATCACTATATTTACAATACAACATAAGGGACGAATTTTACAAAAATATTCACCCTCATAAAGAACTTCAAGTGTTACAACATCTCATACCATAAGCTTGCCCTTATTCTAATTAATCGCATATTCAAGAATGTTCGGTTGGAGGTCTCATAAGGACTTTTAAAGCTTGTAATCAAGGTTTAGGGAAGGGTTGGATAAACATTTGGGTACAAGTGACTTCACCGTCCTTCAACACTACTCACAATTTTTTATTCTTTTGCACTTTGCTTCTTTTCAAACCCCCATAGCCTCATTTGCCTCTAGTTCCCAATATAAAACCACCTTACATACCTCTTCTAATTTTATTCAAGGCTCCATAATTTATATACACACACACACACACACACACACGCGCGCGCGCGCGCGCACACACACACACACACACACACACACACACACACACACACACACACACACACACATATATATATATATATATATATATATATATATATATATATATATATATATATATTGGAGCTTGAATAATTTAATACAAATACTTTGAGGCATGTGGTACTAGGCTCAATGTACAACCTTACCAATCTCCACTTTGACACCACCCCCAACTTAGGCTTTTAGCTTCATTCTCATTGTTCAAGGAGGGATGGGTCTAAAAGATGAAATTATTTTACAAAATGAGAAAGGTTTATAATGAGTTGGCCAAAGAAAAGTTTTAAAGGCTCAAATTGGGTACTAATGATATTATTTATGAAAAGGTAGGCTTTAAAAGCTAAAGAGGTTTTGCTAATAAAACAAAGAATGCCCTAAGATCATTCCTCCAACCAAACATACTATTATTAGCATTGAAAAACTAACCGGGCAAGTTCTAGATGATAGAAGTAAACACAAGATTTATTTGAACAAACACTAACACACATGGCACATAATTAATCAAGACAGATCAATTTATTTTCTAATAATGGCATTTAGAGAAATATTCAAACTGGTGGAAAAAGAGTCACTAAAAGAGCCAAAACTTTATCATATGAATTGTTTTGCACCATGCAACTTGCTTTAGTTCAAAACCAATTCTCAGAGGGGTATTTGTAATTCACAATTTACATACAAGAGGCTAAATTTATTAGTACAAAATAATCCAAAAGCGTCATCCTAGCAAAACACGACTAATTCCCTTAAGAAAGTTATCAATCTATCCATCATCGGGAAAGGTCATCCAGCTCACTTCTAAAATATTCCTTGGGAACGAACCGTAGCATGAAGAAAACCCAAGGAAATGTTATTAAAGGAAATAAAAATAAAAGAAAATAAAACTACTAAAAGAAACTAAAAATAATAACTAAAAGCTACAAAAAAAAAAAGAAAATAAAAACGAGAGAAAAATAAAAACACAACTAATCAACCCAAGCTCGGCAAGAGCACCTGCTACATACAATAGCCCGTCAAGGGCACAAAATATACAAAAAAACATAATCACAAGCCCGGCAAAGGCATACAGTATCCATAACATAAATATAAGCCCGATAAGGGAACATAATCTGAAAACATGAATACAGTACAGTAGCCACCCCAACTAAAAATATTGCAGTGTCCTTACTGCATAATATCAAATATAAAGTATAACTAGTTTGAAGGTCTCCCTGAGGTTCTTTTTGTCATACATCAATCCTTGTATTACTAAGGAATTTGGGATAGAGTCTGGACGACCTTTGTAGTCCCTTTTGTGTATTTACCCTTTGAGCGAGATGTATTACTCATGAAGCCTCTTCATTACAATTATCTTACTGGAAATCTCTTCTGGGATTGAGTCTTACAATGATTTCCTGAATCGAGTCAGAATCCGAGGGTTATTATTTCTACTTGCTTTCCTAAACTCTCACGAATGAACCATATTCTTATGAATTTCTTACAAGTCATTTTACTCAAAAGGATAACATATTCACTTTTGCTTATGCATAAACTGTCATAAAATTTTCCTATGTGGTACCAAATTCTGTGTAAAGCAGCCTGGGGTTGTGATCCTTCTTGATTTACTCTATTCTCCCTGGTGGAGATGACTTCTATGGTTGAAATAATCACTTTGCTCCTTTGTTAATATTATCATAATGTTTTTTTCACTATCTAGTGACATAAGAGCCTATCTCGGCTCCTATTATAGATGTGTGTATCTGTTGAAGTAGGTCGGTTATCTATATAAGTCTCTGAGAAATTTGATATCTTCACAACTCCGCCACAAAAAGGCCTTTCCTTTTCCAATGGTAGTATGACCTTCGTGCTCACTTAAATTGTTCCGCAATAAGTAACTCATTTTTATTCCTAGTATTGAAGTTTCCGTAAAGTGACCAAGTATCGCAGCTGTAGAATTATGATAACAGGATCGTATCAATCTTCATCTCACAATAAAAGAGTTTATTCCCTCTCTAGCTAGCACCTGAAACCCTCTCCATATTTTTAATAAGTCATGGGAATGTGGACTCAACCATGAAAGGTTTGTATTAGGTGATTCAGATTTGGCGCATATCATATTAATTTGAAAGGCATGATGTCGTATCTTCAGCATTTTCGTGTAGGATAAACTATCAGGAAGGGTTAAGCGGTTTGGATCAGACTAACCTCACAATTCTTTAACTTTTATTTCATTCTCATGAGCCTATAGCGCGAGTTCCTCGTGTCAATTAATATTAGGAGTGTAATTCAACTTCATACCTTGAAACCCCTACCTCATTCAATGTGTCAGAGTATTCCCATTCTTCATAAATCAATCTTCGCCACACTCGAGGAGTATATCAGTGGCACGTACTTGAATATTCCTCCATAAATAATTTTATTGCCAATATGCTATCTAAACTTCATGCCTCATTGTTTCCAACCAATGATTTCATTGCAACGATTAGTCGTGTCATTATAACCCATAGTGAGTTTTATGATTCCCAAAATAAAATATAACCTCATGAGATACTATGTCAACACATCTACCTTGGTTGATTCTTGAAATAGTTACAGTCCAATTTTGAACCTCGTTGTTCCAAATTGTAGTAAATCTATTAAGGATCTGAGCTCAAGCATGTCGAGAGGTAGCGCCATCCCGCGGTCAATCATTTTGGGTAAAAACTCTATGGTCGTATTCACTATAGCCCCTCACAGAATAATGGTTAAAAGTTGCAAAATGTTCAAACTCGTGTGTCCAGCATAAAGATCTAGAAGTTAAAGGGAGTGCTCAAGCTATTCTCAAGGTTCCTTCTAGGAACATGCTATGCGAATTGATCCTAAGGGTAAATTAGATGTAGTACATTTTAGTATTTAAGAAGCCTTAAAAGAGATGGTTCAAGTTATGAGTTTGATATTCCCGTATCGTATTGTTGCCCTTCATAATTCTAGTGCTCCATTTATATGTGTCTAAGGAGGTGATTGGGAACCTTCGGTATATCATTCCGATGGAAATTATTTGAAGGTTAAGTTAACGGATAGTTAGCTTATGCGAGATATCTAGCCATCATTCTTGTTATATACGTGTGGAGGTTGTG
Source organism: Nicotiana benthamiana (assembly GCA_034376525.1). Taxonomy (NCBI): domain Eukaryota; kingdom Viridiplantae; phylum Streptophyta; class Magnoliopsida; order Solanales; family Solanaceae; genus Nicotiana; species Nicotiana benthamiana. The sequence goes on along the minus strand of CM067340.1, from coordinate 55,048,919 downwards.
ATTGTTTCCATAAATATGTTGTGGCAAAGATTGTAAGCCGATAAGGCCACCTTGAAGGCCGAAAGAATCGTGGAAAGAAAATATTTTCTCTTTATCGTATAACAATTGGCTTTGATTTGAAAGGTACCTTATGGGTGTTGTAAATTAAAAATGGGCAGTCCATGTCCAGGTATCATCGTGATAATGTGGTGCTTGTAATGCTGAGGTTCTTGTTGTTGATGTATACATTATGATACTTTGTTAAGTTTTGGATGTGGTTTTAGGATGCGTTTGGTGGTTCTCTGACAGGTGGATAGTATGAGATACAAAGGAAACTGCGCTGAAATTTTCAAAACTTTAAGGAGTTAGCAAAATTCGGGGCTGTGGATATATTTTATAATGTGAAGAAAAAAAAGGCAGAAGTTACATAAGGATGGCTAATGAATGAACCTTGATCCTCATTCGTGGATGAATGACCCTAAGGAGGGAGAATGTAAGGCCCTGGAAAAAGTTTCCAAGTAGTGTGAGTTTTCGTCGTGCGAAGGTAGTCTAATTATTTTATTTTGTGTGCAAATGAGGATTCATGATATAATGAGTATCCATTAGATGTGAATAAGCAAATAAGTCATGTTAGAGGTGAATTGGGGTCTAAGGCGTTGTGTGAGGAACAACTTGTCAAATTAATGCGCTTTGTGTCTAGTTTCCAACGCAACAAACCATTCATCATTTGGAGGTGTACACAGAAAGTTATGAGTGCGCCCAGATAAAATGTCTGCAGACATCTGTAAATTAGTGTTCCCAGATGCGCGACCGCTATAGTAGCGGGCCTCTAAATAGCCCAAGATCGGGTCTAGAGTGTTCCCAAGTCATTTTTAGGATAAGGGCTTGCTCTCTCAAGGGTATTTCGTCCCTAACTTCATCCCTATGATCCAAGGTAAGGTTTTTGGAGTACTTTGAGTGATTTCTACCCCTAAACACTTATACTAAGTAGGATTAATCTTCAAAATCCTTAGAGTTTCCATCAAATCCTTGAATTCCTCAAGAACACCACAAGTGGGGATTCTTAAAATTCTTACTACAAGAGGTATGTCTATCCTCTCTAACTACTCTATGGTGATTATTCATGTATAGTATATACATTAGAACTCATGGGATGGTGATTGGGAGTCATAGGTGCCTAACCTAGGTTGTGTTGGTATTGTAGAGATTGTGAGATGGGTCATTGAGGTATGATTCTTGGTATATTAGTATTATGTGTGTGTGCAAGTGTAAATAGGGTTGTGAGAAGATTGATGAACACAAATAGGTAAAGATTGGGTTGGGGAATTAAGGAAATCTTGTAAAAGAGAGTTAAAAATCAAGATGCTCAATTAGTGTTTGATAAAAAGCTCCAATGAGCTGAAATCATGAATACCTTTAGTAATTGTGTTAATTTTGTTATGTCTTAAGTAGATTGGGATTGCTAGAATTTCCGAAATGCCGCAGTAACTTAAGGAAAGCTTAAACGAGATATGTATGGCTAAACCTCCGTCTTTTATAAATCGAGCTTCATCGATGTTGTGTGAATATGGTAAGATTAAAGTTGAATTGTTGAGTCGATTATTATTTTCCATGAATTGGTGTTGTTACCTCATAGGTTTGAAATATGTGTTTCAACATGATTAACGTGTTATCATGATAACTTGAAAGGGACAAAAGATATGAATTATATATTGAAATGCTAAAACCTTAAATTTAAATTGGAGTTGCATATATTATGTCAAACTATGTGAAATCCTATGTGTATAGAGACGTTGAAATAAGTCAAATGAATTTGTAAAATAGAGTGTGTCCAATGTGCCGAGAACTTGAATTGAAATTGTATATTATCATGAATGAAAAAGAAGGATTCAAGAATAATTGGTGCAGTTATTTTCTTGTTCCTTTGATGTGTTTTATTACGGGTTGGTTTCTATTGATTGGGAAGAATCCCTTATGTTTGATGCTTCTACTTCTATTGAATTTGAAAATATGCTATCCATAGAGTGATATTGATTTGTGAACCTTGGAAATAAAGTGATGAAAATGTGAAAACCTGAATACGGCCACCGTGCTAGGAATAAAGAATCTTGTGAATGACCAAATGAGCCAAGAAAATATTGTTGTTGTTGGTGACTGAAAATACTAATTGGAATCTATAAACTGTGAAGGATATTGAGGTAGGCACGGTTGCATTCATGCTATATTTGTATACTTGTGTTCATATCACAACTGTATGTAATATTAAATTGAACCAAAATTATTTTTTTGGGGTATCATTAGTAACACCGAAGAATGGTGGGTCATAAGGCTCACTCCTGAAATTACACGTGCCAGTGTAGGGATGGATCATGGCTATTCCCCTTAATTGGGATGAACCTGGTAACATTTCTGAATTTGTAACACCAACCCACACGACATAAGTGGGAAGGAAGCTTTGCCGATCGAGCTGTGATCGGACGCCATGCCGCACACATGGTGGTATTGTGCTGAGAATCAAAATCTGGGGATTCAAAATCTGGAAATTCAAAAACTGGAAATCTCGACTGTGGTACATGTACCTAAAGGGATGACCTAGCCGATCGAGTCATGATCGAACTCCGTGTTAATATAGACGGTGGTATAACTCATATCAATGCTAATGATCTCCCAACCAAAAACTATATATTTATATTATTTTTCGTAAACTAAAGGATTTACAGGTTTGATATTTGTTGCTAGTATAATGTTGATCTTGAGTTAATGTTTTGTGGAAATTGTATGATTCTTTGATTTGATGAGGTATGATTCATATATTATTGTTGATAGTTCTTTCTAATTAGATGTTGATTAGTTACACATACTAGTGCTATTCAATGGCACTAATGTCCCTTTTTCCGAGGGCGCTGTATCATTTTATGATACAGGTAGTTCCACAGCGAGCAATATTGGCCAGTGATAGCAATCCCCTCTTCCTAGCGGTCTTGGTGAGCCCCACTCCATCCTGGGGTCATGATCTGTATCTTTTCTTCATTTTCCCATTACAGTTTGGGGTATAACCGGATCCTTGTTGCCGACATTTCTATATTACTCTTCTCTTGTATTTTGTGGCTCCGCAGACTATTGTGGGTGGTGGTTGATGTTGGGAGTCAGAGCTAGAACTTTGGTACTTGATAAACATATTTTTCATTAAACTTGTAATATTTTTGAAAACTAAATGATGTAAATAGAGGGAATGAAATCAATGTTGCTAACGGCAGATTTTGTTGGAAATCATGTATATCTATGATATGTGCGCTTTGGTTGTATGAGCATGATTTTCAGGTATAGGTTTTGTTGAATGACAAACAATGAAGTCAAGTGTCAAACAACGATATAATATGATCAATCAAATGGCGAGAAGCATACTGATGACGGAATTGCATGATCGAGCCAAAGAGTTCAAGACCGAAGACCCAAGACGTAGGTCGTTTGGTAGAACCAATGTAAGGACAACGTTTAAGTTATCTTATCTTTTGGCTCAACATTAGGTCATCATAAACATGCATAAAATGTTTTATTAAATCATATTTATCATAAACATGCATCTTTGTGTTAAACCAAAATGATTTGTATTTTAGTCAAAATGATTTTTAAACATGTCTTTTAAATCTGGACCTAAACAATCGATTATATGCTCCTTACAATCGATTGTGTTTATCAAAATAGCAAACAATCAATTATACAGTTTTAACAATTGATTGTATTAAGACAGTGTGATCTGAAGTTTTTCAAAATAGCAAACAATCGATTGTCTACTTTTAACAATCGATTATTTTGAGACAGTGTGCAACCGAAGTTTTTAGACATCCAAACAATCGATTGTTTTTGTCATACAATCGATTATATTCATAAACAATCGATTGTCATTTTCATACAATCGATTATATTTTGACCGTTCCCACAGAATCCTAAATTGATTTTTGAACGTTGAATACAATCGATTATTTAGTCCATACAATCGATTGTTTAGCCTAAAATCAGGAATCTGTCTTTTGAACGTTGGTCAAACAATCGATTATCTACTCCAAACAATCGATTGTTTGAGCACAGAATCAGGGATTTTATTTGTCAATTAAGCAACGGTCAGCACCACTTTTTCACCTATAAAAAGAGGTCTTTTGAGCTGATTTTAAACACACAACTCCTCCATACATTGTTATACATATTGATTATTTTCAAGCATCATTTTAGAGCTTTTGTTGAGCCATTTGATAGACAACTTTATGTTGTTCATAGAGCTTATTGTGTATCTCTTTATCCACTCTATTGAGAGAGTATTTGTTGTAAAAGAGAGTTGTTTGAGAAGAACATATCTTCTCATTTGTCGGGTTTGCTAAGTACCCAAAGTCTTAGTGGTTGAAGTCTTGGGGTGAGGTATCCTCAAGCAAGTCAAGTCTTAAGGTGTGGTATCCTTGAGCAACTGTAACGGTTTGTTAAGCACCCGTAAGCTTGACGAAGATAGTGGAAATCTCGAGAGAGTCTCTCGGGGACTGGACTAGCCACGGGTTGTGGTGAACCAGGATACATCGGTGCGTTCGTTCTTATTTATTTACTTATCGCACTTATTTCTTTCCTGCAATTTTTAAATTCCGCAAGTTTACGCTAATTTTTATTATAACGCTATTCACCCCCCCTCCTAGCGTTACGCGTATTTTCTAACAACTGGTATCAGAGCCTAACTCTCTGAAAGCCTTAACCGGTTGAGAGCAATATATATTTTTTCTGTTGAGATTATTGAACGCAGGAACGATTAATGAAGGACAATCCACCACTTTCCCTCCACTTTTCGATGGAACGAATTACTCATATTGGAAGGAGCGAATGATAATCTTCGTCAAATCAAACAACTTTCGTATATGGCAAATCATCATGCATGGTGAACAAATGACGACAAAAGTTGGGAAAGCCATGGTAAGTGAATACAACACCAAGGCAATCAATATGTTGTATAGCGCTTTGAATCAGGAAGACTATCGGAAAATTTCCCACTGCAAAACTGCCAAAGAGATGTGGGATAAGCTTGAGGTAACGTATGAAAGCACGTCTCAAAAAGCGGACAGCTCATGTGATGAATCGACTGCCCGATGCCTCATGGCCAACAAAGAAGAAGAGGTAAGTACTTCCAACTCTCACTCATTTGAAGAAATGCAAAATGCTTATAATGAATTATGCAGTGAGTTTGTTAATGTTTCCAAAACTATTAAAGATTTGCAGAAAACACTTTCTTTGCAAGAAACAGATTTTCAGAAAACACTTTCTTTGCAAGAAAAAGAGTTTGAAAAATTGACTTGTGAAAATGAGAAGCTGAAAGAAGAAAATAAGTGTTTTAAAAATGACAATGGTTTTCTGAAAAATAAAATTTAAGTTTTAGAAAAAGAAAATAAATTTTTGAAAAATGACATTGTTGATTTTCAAAATAAAATCAAGGAATTGAATGAAGCCTCTTCTATTGATAAATGTTCCAGTTGTTCTTCTTGTAGTTCTTTAAAATTAGAGAACATAGAAATTAGGAACGCACTAGAAAAACGTAGTGTTGATAGTCCCAAAATTGATGTTATCAAAAAGGATGACAGTAATGAGGTCGGACCACCTAGAAAGAATTCTAGGAACCTCACTAATGAGTCTAAGATTAATTGTTTTAGACCACCTAGACACAATTCTAGGATGTTTATAAATGAGTCTAGAATAAATGATTTTAGACCACCTAGACATGACTCTAGGAAATTCAACGCTTCTGGGGGAACAACTTTAGATCACCTAGAACGCAGTTGGCTCAACCTAGACATATGCACAATCCTAATGTTATATGTCACTATTGTAATCGGGTAGGACACATTGCACCCGTTTGTTTTGCTAAACATAGAGATTTATGTGTTGATTATGACTATTGTTGTCTTAACCCCCAAGGACCCAAAAGAAGTTGGGTACTAAAAACCTATTTTTAGGTTATTTTTGCAGGTGTGCTTGAAGACTACAATATTGTAGTGGATGCACCAAGCACGAAATCTTAATGCATTAAGGGGGAACGTCGTTTAGTTATCGTATTTTGAATAAAAACGCAATAAGTTGATATGTGCAAATAATCTCTATCAGTTTTGGTTGATACATGCTTTAATAAGCTTTATTTTTGAATAACAATTAGTATCAATTGGTTTTATAATAAATGATTGATTCATGTTTTGATGAATATTTTTAGTTTAAATAACAATTGGCATAGTTGAGAAAAATGATCGTTATTATTAGTATGCCATTTACTAACTTTTTATATGATCTTGTCTATAACGATTGGTATCGTCAATGGTTTAAATAACCTTTGGTATACTCTTTTTGCTAATGCCTAAAGGGGGAAGAATATGGGCGATATGCATGCTTTAATTGAGGGGGAATATTCAATTAAGGGGAATTATATTAAATTGATTATATTGAATTGGTTGCATAAATTGTATGTTGAGATATAGCATGAATTTAGGGGGAATTTAATATGCATATCTTCCGTTGTTTGTCATTATCAAAAAGGGGGAAATTGTTGGAAATCATGTATACCTATGATATGTGCGCTTTGGTTGTATGAGCATGATTTTCAGGTATAGGTTTTGTTGAATGACAAACAATGAAGTCAAGTGTCAAACAACGATATAATATGACAATCAATCAAATGGCGAGAAGCATACTGATGACGGAATTGCATGATCGAGCAAAAGAGTTCAAGACCGAAGACCCAAGACGTAGGTCGCTTGGTAGAACCAATGTAAGGACAACGTTTAAGTTATCTTATCTTTTGGCTCAACATTAGGTCATCATAAAAATGCATAAAATGTTTTATTAAATCATATTTATCATAAACCAAAATGATTTGTATTTTAGTCAAAATGGTTTTTAAACATGTCTTTTAAATCTGGACCTAAACAATCGATTATATGCTCCTTACAATCGATTGTGTTTTTCAAAATAGCAAACAATCGATTATACAGTATTAACAATCGATTGTATTAAGACAGAGTGATCTAAAGTTTTTCAAAATAGCAAACAATCGATTGTCTACTTTTAACAATCGATTATTTTGAGACAGTGTGCAACCGAAGTTTTTAACCATCCAAACAATCGATTGTTTTTGTCATACAATCGATTATATTCATAAACAATCGATTGTCATTTGCATACAATCGATTATATTTTGACCGTTCCCACAGAATCCTAAATTGATTTTTGAACGTTGAATACAATCGATTATTTAGTCCATACAATCGATTGTTTAGCTTAAAATCAGGAATCTGTCTTTCGAACGTTGGCCAAACAATCGATTATCTACTTCAAACAATCGATTGTTTGAGCACAGAATCAGGGATTTTATTTGTCAATTAAGCAACGGTCAGCACCACTTTTTCACCTATAAAAAGAGGTCTTTTCAGCTGATTTTAAACACACAACTCCTCCGTTCATTGTTATACATATTGATTATTTTCAAGCATCATTTTAGAGCTTTTGTTGAGCCATTTGATAAAAAACTTTGTGTTGTTCATAGAGCTTATTGTGTATCTCTTTATCCACTCTATTGAGAGAGTATTTGTTGTAAAAGAGAGTTGTTTGAGAAGGACATATCTTCTCATTTGTCGGGTTTGCTAAGTACCCAAAGTCTTAGTGGTTGAAGTCTTGGGGTGAGGTATCCTCAAGCAAGTGAAGTCTTAAGGTGTGGTATCCTTGAGCAACTGTAACGGTTTGTTAAGCACCCGTAAGCTTGACGAAGATAGTGGAAATCTTGAGAGAGTCTCTCGGGGACTGGACTAGCCACGGGCTGTGGTGAACCAGGATACATCGGTGTGTTCGTTCTTATTTATTTACTTATCGCACTTATTTCTTTCCTGCAATTTTTAAATTCTGCAAGTTTACGCTAATTTTTATTATAACGCTATTCACCCCCCCAGCGTTAAGCGTATTTTCTAACAGATTTCTTAGTGTTTGATCAAATGGGATAATATCCCCTCTTTATGTATGAACTAGTTTGAGTAGAAGGTAATCTAGCAGGCTGCTCGGTCAGGTTTACTCGGTTGAGCGCCGGTCGCATCCTATGATTTTTGGGGTGTGACAAACTTGGTATCAGAGCCTAAGGTTTTAAAGTGTCCGAGGATGTCTTGGAGCCGTGTCTAGGAGTCCTTCTTATCGATATGTCGTTGACCACATCTATAAGTTGGAGGCTATTTGGACATTTAGGAATTTCACCCTTCTTTAATACTTTGGATTGTGCTGTAGAGCTCAAGATATAGATCTAATCTCCTTGCTATGTCCCATATCTCAGATGAGTAATCCACGAGTTCGAAGCATCGAGGAAGGAGTATCCCCGCCATTGAATATTAATTTGGGGGACATTGCGCATGAGTTTGTAGGGTGGATGCGTCATGTTATGGAAGGATTGGAGGAACTTGTTGCTAAGGGGAGTGCCCTTGTCCCTGCTAATTTCCTCGCACCACCTGAGAGTGTAGTGAGAGCACCTAAGAGACGAAAGAGCGTTGTTGGTACTAATAAGCCGGAATGCTCAGTCTGCAAGAAGCGTCACTTGGGGAGATGTAGGATGACTCTCGGGATATGTTATGGTTGTGGAAAAGGGGGGCACAAGAAGGATAAATGCCCTAGGTTGGGTACACCTATCATGGTATGCGCGGCATGTGGGAAGGAACATTTCACGCCATGTCGTGAGCATGCCCAACAACGTGTTTGAGATTGTAGATTAGGACAATTCATAGGGCCCGCACACCAAGCCAATATTGGAATGGGTAAAATTACTCCCGCGTTGGAGGCTTGGAGGAAGGACAAGGGGGGAGTCTATAGTGTATGCAAGGAAGGTGATTATCAGGTCGGTGAGTCGAGTCAGTTTAGTGGACCACACCCCGTTGTGTGAATTGTGGGAAATGTCATCCGGGAGTTTGCCGCTATGGTACTAATGTGTGCTACAACTGTGGTATGTCAGGTCACCTTCAAAGACAATGTCATTCATCTAGCCAGATTACAGGTAGGGGTATGCCGCAACCAGCCAGTTTTGTAGCTACTTCATCTATAGCGCCTTCGGCACAGGGAGCAGTGGGTGATATTCGGAGCTCGGGAGGGCCCAATAGGTTCTATGCTATGAGGAAGCATTATAGGTCGGAGGCTTTTTTAGGTGTGGTTACAGGTATATTGACTTTTCAACCTCGTGGTATATATGCTCTTATTAATTCCTGTTTATTTTTGTCATACATCAATCCTTGTATTACTGTGGAATTTGGGAAAGAGTAAGGACGACCTTGTAGTCCGTTTTTTGTATCCACCCTTTGAGCGAGATGTATTACTCGTGAAGCCTCTTCATTAAAAATTTCTTACTTGCAATCTCTTGTGGGATTGAGTCTTACGAAGATTTTCTGAATCAAGTCAGAATCCGAGGATAGCCATTTGTTCTTGCTTCCCTAAGCTCTCACCAAGGAACCATATATTATGAATTTCTTACAAGTCATTTTACTCAAAAGGATAACATCTATTCAATTGTGCATATGTATAAACCGTCATAAAATTTGCCTACGTGGTACCAAATTCTGTGTAAAGCAGCCCGGTGTTGTGATCTTTCTTGAGTCACTCTATTCTCCCTGGTGTAGATGACTTCTATGGTTCAAATAATCACTTTGCTCCTTCGTTAATATTATCATAAAGTTTTTTCCACTATCTAGTGACATAAGAGCCTATCTCGGCTCCTATTAGAGATGTGCGTATCAGTTGAAGTAGGGCGGTTATCTATATAAGTTTCTGAGAAATTTGATATCTTCACAACTCCGCCAAAGAAGGCCTTTCCTTTTCCCATTGTAGTATGACCTCCGTGCTCACTTACATTTTTCCGCAATAAGTAGCTTATTGTTATTCCTAGTATTGAAGTTGCCGTAAAGTGGCCAAGTATCGCAGCCGTAGAATCATGATAACAGGACTGTATCAATCTTCATCTTAGAATAAAAGAGTTTGTTCCCTCTCTAGCCAGCACCTGAAACCCTCTCCATATTTTTAATAAGTCCTGGGAATGGGACTCAACCATGAGAGATTCGTATTATGTGTTTCAGATTTGGCGCATATCATATTAATTTTAAACGCATATTGTCGTATCTTCAGCATTTTTGTGTAGGATAAACTATCAGGAAGGGTTGAGCGGTTTAGATCATACTAACCTCACAATTGTTTAACTTTTATTTCATTCTCATGAGCCTATGGTGCATGTTGCTCATGTCAATTAATATTACGACTGTTAGTTCGACTTCATACCTTGAAACCCCTACCTCATTCAATGTGTCAGAGTATTCCCATTCTTCATAAATCGATCTTCCCACACTCCAGGAGTATATCAGTGTCGCGTACTTGAATATTCCTCCATATATAATTTTATTGCCAATATGCTCTCTAAACTTCATGCCTCATAGTTTCCAACCACTGATTTCATTGCAACAATTAGTAGTTTCATCATAACCCGTAGTGAGTTTTATGATTCCCAAAATAAAATACAATCATGAGATACAATGTAAAAAGATCTACCTTGGTGGATTCTTGAAAAACTTATTGTCCAATTTTTAACCTCGTTGTTCCCAATTGCAGTAAATCTATTAAGGATATGGGCTCAAACATGTCGAGAGGTAGCGTCATCCCGCGGTCAATCATATTGGGTAAGAACTCTATGGTCGTATTCACTCTAGCCCCTCACAGAATAATGGTTAAAAGTTGAAATATGTTCAAACTCGGGTGTCTGGCATAAAGATCTAGAGCTAAAGGAAGTGCTCAAGCTATTCTCAAGGTTCCTTCTAGGAATATGCTATTCGAATTGATCTTAAGGGTAAATTAGATGTAGTACATTTCAGTATTTAAGAAGCCTTAAAAGAGATGGTTCAAGTTATGAGTTTGATATTCCCATATCGTATTGTTGCCCTTCATGATTCTAGTGTTCCATGTATATGTGTCTAAGGAGGTGATTGGGAACCTTCGGTATATCATTCCGATGGAAATTATTTTAAGGTGAATTTAATGGATAGTTAACTTATGCGAGATATCTAGCCGTCATTCTTGTTATATACGTTTGGAGGTTGGGATTTTTTCCATAAATATGTTGTGGCAAAGATTGTCAGCCGATAAGGCCACCTTGAAGGCCGAAAGTATCGTGGAAAGAAAAAAATTTCTCTTTATCGTATAACAATTGGCTTTGATTTGAAAGGTACCTTGTGGGTGTTGTGAATTAAAAATGTGCAGTCCATGTCCAGGTATCATCGTGATAATATGGTGCTTGTAATGCTGAGGTTCTTGTTGTTGATGTATACATTATGATATTTTTTTGAGTTTTGAGTGTGGTTTTAGGATGAATTTGGTGGTTCTCTGACATGTGGATAGTTCGAGTTACTAAGGGAACTCTTCCAAAATTTTCAATAATTTAAGGAGTTAGCCAAATTCGGGGTTGTGGATATATTTTATAATGTGAATGAAAAAAAGGCAAAAGATACATATGGATGGCTAAGGAATAAACATTGATCCTCATTCGAGGACGAATGATCCTGGGGGGGGGGGGGAATGTACGACACCGGAAAATTTTTCCAAGTAGTGTGAGATTTCGTCGTTCCAAGGTAGGCTAAGTATTTTATTTTGTGTGCAAATGAGGATTCATGATATAATGAGTATCAATTAGATGTGTTAATAAGCGTATAAGTCATGTTAGAGGTGACTTGGGGTCTAAGGAGAGGCCTAAGTCTAAGCCAAGTTGGAAATTTCATATTAGACGAAATCTGTAAATGAGTGTGAACAAGACCTCACTTTGAACAATCATATCTCAAGATATGTAAAGAGTTGTGTGAGGAACAACTTATCAAATTAAATCCTTTTGAGTCTAATTTCCAACGCAATAAATCGTTTGTCATTTGAAGGTGTATACAGAAAGTTATAACCCTTTTACTGGGCATTTGTCACTAGCGCACCCAGATTCGTGCCTGCGCTAAAATGTGTGCGCTCCCGCTAAAATGTGTGCGCCCCCGCTAAAATGTGCGCTCCCAAGACAGAACAATGGGCAGATTAGCACGCCCAGATGCGCGACCACACTAGTATCGGGCCTCTAAATACCCCAAGATCGGGTCTAGAAAGTTTCCAAGTCATTTTTAGGGTAAGGGCTTGCTCTCTCTACGGGATTTCGTCCCTTACTTCGTCCCTATGATCCAATGTAAGGTTTTTGGAGTACTTTGAGTGATTTCTACCCCTAAACACATATACTAACGAGGATTAATCTTCAAAATTATTAGATTTTCCTTCAAATTCTTGAATTCATCAAGAACACCACAAGTGAGATTCTTAAAATTCTTACTACAAGAGGTATGTCTATCATCTCTAACTAATCTATGGTGATTATTCATGTATGGTATATAAATTAGAACTCATGGGATGGTGATTGGGAGCCATAGGTGCCTAACTTAGGTTGTGCTAGTAATGTAGAAATTGTGAGATGGGTCATTGAGGTATGATTCTTGGTATAATAGTATTATGTGTGCATACATGTGCAAATAGGGTTGTGAGAAGATTGATGAACATAAATATGTAAAGATTGGGTTGCGGAATTAAGGAAATGTTGTAAAAGAGAGTTAAAAATCAAGATGCTCAACTAGTGTTTGATAAAAAGCTCCAATGAGCTGAAGCCATGAATACCTTCCTAATTTTTGTTAATTTTGTTATGTCTCAAGTCGAGTGGGATTGCTGGAATTTTCGAAACGTCATAGTAATTTAAGGAAATATTAAAAGAGGTATGTATGGCTAAACCTCCATCTTTTAGAAATCGAGCTTTATTGATGTTGTGTGAATATGGTAAGATTAATGTTGAATTGTTGAGTCGATTATTATTTTCCATGAATTAGTGTTGTTACCTCATATGTGTGAAATATGTTTCTCGACATGATTAACGTTTTATCTTGATAACTTGAAAGGGGCAAAAGATATGAATTATGTATTGAAATGTTAAAACCTTAAATTTAAATTGGAGTTGCATATATTGTGTGAAACTATGTGAAATCCTATGTGTACAGAGATGTTGAAATAAGTCAAATAAATTTGAAAAAAAGAGTGTGGCCAATGTGCCGAGAACTTGAACATAAATTGTATATTGTCATAAATGGAAAAGAAGGATTCAAGAATAATCGGTGTAGTTGTTTTCTTGTTTCTTTGATGCGTTTTATTATAGTTTGGTGTATCCTCTCTATTAATTAGGAAGAATCCCTTATGTTTGATGATTCTATTTCTTTTAAATTTGAAAATATGTGATCCATGGAGTATTTGTTACATTGATATTGATTGGTGAAACCTTGGAAATAAAGTGATGAAAATGTGAAAAACCGAATACGGCCACCATTCCATCAATAAAGAATCTTGTGAATGGCCAAATGAGCCAAGGAAATATTGTTGTTGTTGGTGACTGAAAATACTAATTGGAATCTATAAAATGTGAAGGATATTGAGGTAAGCGTGGTTGCATTCATGCTATATTTTTATACTTCTGTTCACATCACAACTACGTGTAATATTAAATTGAACCAAAAATATATTTTTTTGGGTATCATTAGTAACATGGAGGAAGGGTGGTTCATAAGGCTTACTCCTAAAACTACACGTGCTGGTGTAAGGATGGATCATGGCTATTCCTCTTAATTGGGATGAACCTCGTAACATTTCTGAATTTATTACGCCAACCCACACGACATAAGTGGGAAGGTAGCTTAGCCGATCGGGCCGTGATTGGACGTCATGCCGCACATATGGTGGTTTTGTGTTGAGAATCAAATCTAGCGATTCAAAATCTGGAAATTCAAAAAATGGAAATCTCGGTTGTGGTACATGTCCCTAAAGGGACGACCTAGCCAATCGGTCGTTATCGTACTCCGTGTTAACATGGAAGGTGTATAACTCATATCGGTGCTAATGATCTCCCAACTAAAAACTATATATTTATATTATTTTTCGTAAACTAACGGATTTACAGGTTTAAAATTTGTTGCTAGTATAATGTTGATCTTGACTTACTTTTCGTAGAAATTTTAGGATTCTTTGATTTGATTAGGTGGTGATTATTAAAGCTTTTGAACTGACTTTATGATTCCTATATTATTGTTGATAGTTCATTCTAATTAAATGGTGATTAGTTATACATACTAGTGCTATTCAATGGCAATAACGTCCCTTTTGCCGGTGGCGCTGTATCATTTTATGATACAGGTAGTTCCACAGCGAGCAGCATCGGCCTGTGATAGCAATATCCTCTTCCCAGAGTCTTGGTGAGCCCCACTCCATTCCGGGGTCATGTTATGTATCTTTTCTTCTTTTTCTCATTATATTTTTCAGTATAGCTGGAGCCTGATTGCCGGCATTTCTATATTACTCTTCTCTTGTATTTTGAGGCTCCGTAGACTATTGTGGGTGGTGGTTGATGTTGGGAGTCCGGGCTAGAACTGTTGGTACTTGATAAGCATGTTTTTCATTAAACTTGTAGTATTTTTGAACAGGCCACTGTAGAGAACAGGCCGCGAGGGTCGAACCTCCAATGAAAGGAAGCAAGATGATCGATTATTTTTTGCAGGCTTTGGAGCCGACTTAGTTTGGGCACTTGGTAACAGCAATTTGAAAGTCTTTTAATAAAGTTGTGAAAATGGGAAGTATGGTCGAGGAAGGACTTAAAAATAATAAAATCATGAGCAATTCTGCGATCAAGGCAACCATGCAGGCCATCCAGAGTGGCATTGGGGGTGTGCTCGGGAAAAAGAAAAAGGAAGAGGTCGCAATTGTTGAATCTGGAGCATGGTCCAGATCTAGAGACCATTCACCCTTTACCAACCCCGACCCCACCACCGAAATTATCCCTACACTCCATATATCCCTCCACAACATTATTACCCAAAACCAGATCCACATTTCTCCGTCCACCTTGCTCAAACTTATACCCAGCCTCCGGCTCATGCGCAATGGCATGCACCGGTTCCTCAAAATTCATACCCATCTCCACAAAACACATATCCACCCCCAAGAGCCTATAGAAACCCCTCGGTAATAGGTTTCCGGCCAAACTAAGCTTTCAAGAAGGAAAGGGCACAGAAACAAAAGACATTTACCCCACTTGGAGAATCATATACCACCCTTTTTCACAAATTGAGGCAATTAGGCTTGTTGAACCCAAAATGCCAAATACCCTTCCTCAAAATCTGGACCATTTAGTAAGTTGTGAATACTGTTTGGGGCCCCCATACATGATACAGAAAAGCGATGGAAGCTGAAAACCACTGTGTAAGAGCTCATTGACACTCACCGGATTGAAGTTCAGACCCCGGAGGCACCAAACATTAAAAAAATCCATTGCCGTCTCATCATGAGGCCCACATGATTGAGTTGGTACACAAGGTAGGGGAGCTCAAGAAACCCTCGCAAATAGTAGTGTTGATCTGTGCTAGTGAAACTAGTTCAAAAGAAAAATCAACCAATGAGAAGGATGTGGTTCAATTGAAAGGGATGAACAGTAAGCCAGTTCTCGTAGCCGAGAAAAGGTCATCAAGTATTGTTGCCATAAAACCAGAGCTGATCAAAGTGGTGTGCAAGGGGTAGCAAACAAACAGGTGTTGGTTGTGAAGGGAGCTCATATAAAGCCGGTTATCACAAAGCCGGTAACTCAATTTCCAATAGCCAACGACAAAACCGTTCCTTGGAAATACGAACCAGTGGTGGTGACATATAAGGGGAAGGAAGTCAAAGAAGAAGTTTGTGAAGCGTAGGGTTTGACTCATTCGGTAGCACCAACATTCTTCAAACTGAATGGCATCATTCTATAATAGTACATTTCCCATGGTGTGATGAACTTCGTTTTCTCAGCATCCTCTTTGACCATCCATATCTGATGGTATCCAGCAACAAAATCGACGAACGACTGCAGCTCATGTTTGGTGTAGTTGTCGATAAATATATGTATATTTGGCAAAGGGAAGTCATCCTTAGGACTGGCCCGGTTGAGATCCCGGTAGTCGACACATACTCTAACTTTATTATCCTTTTTTGACGCTGGCACAATGTTGGCTAACCGTGTCGGACTGAGAACCCCGGCTCAAACTTGCTTAGTAACTTCTTCATTGATTTTCAAACTCATGTATGGCTTGAATTTTCTGAGCTTCTATTTCACTGGCGGGCACGTCGGATCTGTTGGCAACTTGTGAGCCACAATGGATGTGCTAAGACCGGTCATATCATCATACGACCAGGCGAAGATATCCATATACTTAAGAACTCTGTGTACTCTTTCTTTTTGGCGGTGAAAAATGTACGCTGATACGTGTTTCCTTGACATTCTCTACGTCTCCCAGATTAACAACCTCAGTTTCATCCAAATTGTACTTAGGCCTGTTCTCAAAATTCTCGACCTCCCTGGCAACCTCTTCTGGTTTTTCGTCCTCTTTTGAATCTATGTCCATTTGTTGCATTTTTGTAAGTCACGGTCATTGGTTCATCATCAAGATATGTAATAGTAATGCTGTGTTAAATAAGGTAAATGATAGAGCAAAGTAATAAGAGCGAGATATAAAGATAAACTTGGAAAATACTTTTGATTAAATTCATAACTGTTTGAAACATCGAGGCTCTTTTCAAAAGTAAAGACAATTCAAAAATTAAAATGCGATGCATAATGCGTCATTTAGCCTTGCCACCCTGAACCTCTTCGAGCACTGGTGGTCCTGACTGACCAATTGGTGAGGCGTTATCCTCGGTTCACAGCTTGAATGGAAGGGCCTTCCTCCCCTTCCTCCTCGAAGATAACACAGTAATCCATATCATCCTCTAGAAACAGGTTCTTCATTGCTTCCAGTGCCTCGTCTTCCTCTGATCCATATATAATGTCAGCTGGCTGAGAGGTTTGCTCTAGCTGAGGTATAGGACGTTCCAATGGATAGTAGGGACCGTGCCATGGTGGCGACCAGTGATTGAACTCCTCCCATGTGTACTCATACCCCAGGCCAAAAGTGGTACCATGTTTCTTCAACTTGATGGGCTTGGTGATGCCATGGAGATTTTTGCCAAGTTCTTTTCTGGGCTCGTACCCGCTCCAATTCATAATGCTCTCGATCTATTTATCCTACCATTTGTCCTTTTCTATGGCGTTGACCCGCTCAATGTGGTGGTATGTTTCTCCACCTATTCTCCTTCTACCTCCGATCATCGGGATGGTTTGACGGTTGTATATAGGGTTGCTACCGTCGCCATGAATTATCATTTCCTGATGATTCCATTCAAATTTTACATCTTGATGCAAAGTTGATGCGATAGCAAAGTGACGTGGATCCGGGGTCGTCCCAGCAAAAAATTGTAGGATGCTGGCCGTCTATGACTTGGAAGTCAATATCGAACTAGGTGCGTCCCATCTGTAGGCATAGGCTAATTTTTCAAATGGTGGATCTTTGAGATCCATCAAAAGCTTTCACACTGATAGCTCTGTCTTTAATCTCATGCAGTCCTTTACCTAATGTCCTGAGGGTTATTAACGGACAGATGTTAAGGCTGGATCCCTCGTCGACTAAGATTCTGGTGATAAAAGAATCTTCGCATTGCGCAGTGATGTGCAACGCCTTATTATGACTAAGCCCTTCTAGTGGTAACGCATCCTCGTGGAAAGTGATCTTGTGGCTTTCCAATACCTGCCCTACCATATTTGCCATTTTGCCTCATGTTATGTTGCTGGGAACATAAGCTTCACTTAGTATTTTCATTAAGGCATTTTTATGCGCCTCAGAGCTTTGCAGAAGAGCCAGAATAGAAATTTGTGCTGGTGTTTTATTCAGTTGCTCAATGACTCTTTGGCTTGTATCTTCCTCCAAAGGTCATCGGGTCTAGTTTCAATAGCCCGCCCAGAGACTTGCTTTCTGTACTCAACTAAATGTTCTGCTGTGCACACCTGCCTGTCCTGGTCATGCCATGCGCGGCGATTGCTTCTCCAATGTATTTTTTCCTTTCCTTCTAGCCTAAGCGGTGTAATCCCAAGGTATGGCGATTGACTTGAACGAGGTCACATCTGTCATGGAGACCAGAATTGGCACCCTGGAGGTAACACAGTAACTTCAAATGGTGCAGGTGCCTTTGGAATCCCGGACTCAACCTCAATAGGTTTTGGCGCCTTTGCAGGAGGTGCTTCAAACTCGAGCGGTACACACACATTTACCACATTTCCCTTAGAGGACTGGATCTAAATAACAATGGGAATGAGGGTAAATTCTGGCTTCTTAGGCTCATCTCTTTCAGCTATCAAACTTATTGACCCTTTGGGGTCCCAATCTTCTTCAATCTCAATCATATGGATGCCTCCACCCTTGTGGTCAGGCAGTGGGTTGTTGCAGACATTAGGAGTGGGTTCTTTTGCTACAATGACCTTGTTGTCAATCAGAGTCTGAATGTTTTCTTTCAACGAGCTAAACTCGTCGATGGAATGGCCTTTTATCCCAGAATGGTATGCGTAGGTCTTTTTTGGGTTGATCCATCGAGAGGGATTTTTTGGAGTTAAAGCTGGGAAAGGGGTAACGTAACCGGCCGCTTTGAGTTTCTCATACAGTTGGTCGATTGGCTCGGCTATGGCGGTATACTGTCTGGGACGTCTTCGGTCAAAATTTGGTCTGGGTCGAGGAAATTTTTGGCAAGCAGGTGGTGATGGGTAATGAGAAGGTTGGGAGTTGTATACTTGGTGTAGAGGTGCGAGTTGGGAGTATCTGGGCGAAGTAGGTTGATATGTGGGTGGTGGAGGTGATTGGTAGGCAGACAGTAGCATTTGGTATGTGGGTGAGGGTGCTTGGTAGTTTATGGTAGGTTGATATTTGAGTGAAGTTGAGGGATAGGTCTGGTACATCATAGGGGAACTATTCCTCTGCACAATCATTACGGAATTTACGTCCTTTTTCTTTGACGAGCCACCAGACTGTAAAGCCTTGTTGGTAGCTTACAATGCCTCGAGGTTAGTGACCATATCATTTTTGATGTCTTCTTTGATCCTTTCTCCCAACTTAATGATGTTGGATAACTTTTGACCCTCTATTAGCATCAGCCTTTCGTAGTACTGCGGATCCTGAGCTTTGACGAAGAACCTGTTCATCTGCTCTTCCTCCAAAGCCGGCCTGACCTTAGAAACTTTCGACCTCCAACGAGTAGCATACTCGCGAAAGGTCTCTGTGGGTTTCTTCTTTAGATTCTGGATATAGAACAAATCTGGTGCATTCTCAGTGTTGAACTAACCTTTGGGGAAGGGAATAAAAATAAAAGAAAAACAAAAAAGGTAAAAAGTTAGTGTGGATTCTGAGAAATAATATTGCGGTATTTAAACACGTTGTACAATAGTATAAGTTTCTTCCTATTTTGGGTGCCTCATTGTGCCCGAGGTAGGCCTAGTGACAAATTAAATTTGGAGAACTTATAAGGCTAAATGCCTCATTTTATTGATAAAACAAGACGAGTCTTAAAACAACTGAATGATAAAAGATGTCACTAATGACCGGAAGTTGAAGCAATGACCGGTCACCATAATAGTGTTACATGTGTTTCCATAACTATTAGTACCAATTCCATTGCTTTCAACAGTTCGTACTCAGTTCAAGTTACCACAATTGCCCAGAACATTTCATGTACATTGTTATCACACTTAAGCTTGTTTCACCATTTACGGATTCCTTCAATCACTTGTTATTCAACTTTTACCACAAGGTGCATCCACAAGGTGCATTCACAAACTTTGTACCACTATTGTGGTGACCTGTCATTGCTTCAGCTTCCGGTCTTGAGGCTTCTGATGGGGACCTTAGGGGAGCCAGTCATATGTTGACCTAGTTAGTAGCTGCTCAGGCCAAGAGATCTCATGATGCCCCTATGTCTTCCAGCGGGCAGGGAGATTTTGCCAGCTCCAGAGTCCACCAGTTTCTTAGATTGGCCCCTCCAGAGTTTTCAGGCACAAAACCAGAGGCCGATCCGCAGGATTTTCTTGATGAGATGTACAAGGCCCTCCATGTGATGAAGGCCACAGAATCAGAGGGGGTTGAGTTGGCCTCCAATAGGTTGAAGGGAGCAACTCGTTTGTGGTTCGAGATGTGGGAGTATTCCCACGAGCAAGGGAGCCCTCCGGCTAGATGGGAGGAATTTGTGGATGCTTTTATGGATCACTTCTTGCCTTCAAACGCTCGAAGATATGTTGCGGGCTTATGTCTTGGATTTTAAGGGTAATTGGGATGTGTTGAAACACGTTCTCAAGTCGCTAAAACTAAACGTGTGTTCATTTCTGTAGGTTTTGACAAATGACAAACCGACGCGCATGGAACATTGACATATGCCAAAGTCCAAGAACATGAGAAACAAAGAGCAAGATCAAGAATAACAACAAAGTTATATATGAGTCACTTTATAGTGTGATCTTGATCGGACAACTTATTCAAGTCTTGGCTTCTCTCGTAAAATCATTTTCATGCATCGTTGAGTTCAACCAAAATGATTTTCAAACATTTTCATATTAGCCAAAATGGTTTTCAAACATGTTTTTCAAATCTGGACATAAATAATCGATTATGTATTTCTTATAATCGATTATGTTAATACAGTGTTAACCGAAATTTTCAAGACAGCAATATAATCGATTATGTCTTACTTATAATCGATTATGTTAAGACAGTGTTAACCGAAATTTTTCAAGACAGCAATATAATCGATTATGTCTTACTTATAATCGATTATGTTAAGACAGTGTAAAATCGGATTTTCAAAACAACAAAATAATCGATTATACGAGATAGCATAATCGATTATTCACTGACCGTTGCCAAATTATTTTTAAAACGCTGAAATATAATCGATTATACACAAGGCAATAATCGATTATGCTTGCACAGAATCTGCATCCGATTTTTTAACGTTAACAAGTAATCGATTATGCAACTTGAATAATCGATTATTCTACTTAAAATCCACATATGATTTTTGAACGATCTGCAGATAATCGATTATGCAGATCATATAATCGATTATGCAAGCACAAAATCAGCAATTAGTAATTGGCAATTAAGCAACGGTCTTGGTGACTTTGAGCACTATAAATACACCTCTAATTCACGTTTTTAAACACAACAACTGATTATAATTCTTGCATAAAGCTTACATACTCTTCTCTCATCATTTCATATCTATTTCATAATTTTTGAGAGCCAAATTCTTGAATAAATTGTTGTGTTCTTGAGCATATTATTTTTACTCATATCTACACTATAAAGAGAGTCTTGTCTTGAGTGCTAAGTGTTTGTACACACTTGAAGGGATATTCTAATCCCTTGTTGTAAGAAGGAAAGGTAGTTCCTTGGTTTGAAGTCTTGAGGTGCGGTATCCTCGAGCAGGTTGAAGTCTTGTAGAGTGTATATCTACGAGCAAGTGTAACGGTTTGTTAGGCACCCGTAAACTTAACGAAGTTAGTATGAAACTCGATAGAGTCTCTCGGGGACTGGACTAACCACACATTGTGGTGAACCAGCATAAGTTTGGTGTGTTCTCTCCTTACTTATTTATTTACCGCACTTATTTTACTCCTGCAATTTTAATTCCGCAAATTTACATTGTTTTTTATTATAACGCTATTCACCCCCCCTCTAGCGTTAAGCGTATCTTCTAACAATTGGTATCAGAGCCTAACTCTCTGAAAGACTTAGCAGTTTGAGAGAAACAATCCATGGCTTCTACTTGTAACGTTTATGCAGGACTAGGTGAAGGACAATGCTTCACAAGGCCACCACTATTCGATAGCACAAACTATACTAATTGGAAGGAAAGGATGAGAATATTTATTCAATCAAATAATTTTCTACTGTGGAAAATTATCAAGATGGAGAGCAAATTCCAACCAAAAAGGTAGAAAATGAAATGGTGCCAAAATCAGAAGATGAGTATGACGCAGACGATATTAGAAAGGTGGAGAACAACGCAAAAGCGATCAACATGATGTACTGTGCTGTAAATCCCGATGATTATTGGAAAATCTCATGTTGCACCACGGCTAAGCAAATGTGGGATAAATTGGAAATTATCTACGAAGGTACGGACCAGGTAAGAGAAGCTAAAATAGATTTTCTAACCCATGAATATGAACTTCTTCATATGAAGGAAAACGAGAAGATAGATGATATGTTCGAACGATTTTCAAAAATCGTTAATGATCTTCATGCTCTTAAGAAGACTTTCACGGATAGGGAACTTGTCCGTAAAATCCTTCGAAGTCTCACTCCGGAATGGAGATCCAAAGCCGATGCTATTCAAGAGTCAATCGGCATTACAAATGTCACAATCGACGGGCTTAGAGGTAATCTCAAAACCTATGAATCTACTATTCTTAATCCTCCTTTGGATGATCAAAGGAAATGAAGAATCGCCCTTAAAGCAAGCACGGCTCAACCTCAAAATGATGAGGATTCAAGCAACGAAGATAACGAATTCGGATATGGATGCGGAGAAATCGGGCATATCAAATCAAATTGTCCAAATACCAAAAAGGAGAAGAAACCCGTCAAGAAACAAAGAGCATACATCTTGGGGAGGCGACTCCGGAGACGAATCAAGTGATCGAGAAGGAAACGAGACCGCAAACTTGTGTCTTATGGCACACGAAGAAACTCAAAATGAGGTATGTACCACTTCTAAGAACTATTTCACTTTAGAAGAAATGCAAGATGCATTTGATGAGTTGTATAAAGATTTTATTAGCGCTTCTAAATCTATAAAGGATTTAAGAAAACAAATTTCTTCAAAAGAAAAGGATTTTGAAAAACTAACTCTTGAAAATGAGAAATTAAAAGAGGAAAACAAGTTTTATGGGAAAAGAAGCGCCGATAAACCCGAAAGCTCAAATAAGGATTGTACTTCTTGCAAATCTCTAAAGGAAGAAGTAGAAAGTCTTAGAAGCACTTTGCACAAATTCAATTCTTCACACAAAAATCTCAATGAAGTGCTTGTAAATTTGAAATCCACTAAGCACGGTATAGGCTTTAAACACGAGCCAAAAGAAAAAGTTGAGTCCATTCCTAAACCACCTAAGACTCAACTTAGGCAAAATAAAATAAATGTCAACACTCAACCTAGAAATCTTAATCCTAGAATTGCAACTCATCCTAGAACAAATGCTAGAAGGAATATTGGCATGTATAGACCACCTAGACAAGATTTTCGAAAACTACATCAAAACTATATTCCTAAAATAGAGTGAAGATTGGCATGTATAGATCACCTAGACAAGATTTTCGAAAACCACATCAAAACTATACTCCTAAAAATAGAGTGAATAATTTTAGACCCCCAAATTATTATCATCCTAGAAGAATGCACAATCCGAATGTCATTTGTCATTATTGCAATAAAATTGGACATATTGCTCCCGCATGCTTCACTAGACATAGACATTTCACTGCAGGTCAATCACACCACCATTTTGCACCTAACACACAAGGACCCAAAATGGCTTGGGTACCAAAATCTCATTAATTTGTTTTGTAGGTGGGTTTGAAGGGATCAAGTGTACTTTGGTACCTTGATAGTGGATGCTCCAAACATATGACCGGAGATGCATCAAAATTCCTTCAACTAAAACCCATGGAAGGAGGAAATGTTATTTTTGGAGACAATAACAAAGGAAAGATTATCGGCATTGGATCGGTCGGTAAGGACGAATCCTCCTCCATTAAGCATATTTTGCTAGTCAAAGGTCTTAAACATAATCTCTTGAGCATAAGTCAATTATGTGACAAGGGAAATCTTGTATTGTTTGACTCCGAAGAATGCCTAGTTATCCGTCGTAGTGATTTTAAAATTATTCTTCGTGGTATTAGAATGGATAATATCTATATGGTTGATCTTGAAAATTCTTCATCAAGTTTTGTGAATTGTCTTTTGAGTAAAGAAGACGACATGTGGTTATGGCATCGTAGAGTAGCTCATGTAAATATGAATCTTTTAAACAAACTAGTTTCACAAGATTTAGTAATTGGTCTTCCAAACATGAAATTTGAAAAAGATTCTATTTGTGATTCATGTCAAAAGGGAAACAAACAAAAGCCTCTTTTAAATCCAAAAATGTTGTTTCAACCACTAGACCTTTACAACTTCTTCACATGGACCTTTTTGGACCATCTCGTGCTGAAAGTTTTGGTGGAAATCTTTATGCTTTTGTAATTGTTGATGACTACTCTAGATTCACATGGACGTTATTTCTTGCTCATAAAAGTGATGCCTTTCAAGCTTTTAAAAGTTTTCTTAAACGTGTTCAAAATGAAAAGAACACAACCATCACTTCCATAAGAAGTGATCATGGGGAGAGTTCGATCACAATCTCTTCGCGGATTTTTGTGACGAACTCGGTATTGAACATACCTTTTCGGCTCCACGTACACCACAACAAAATGGAGCGGTGGAACGTAAAAATCGATGTCTCGAAGAGATGGCTAGAACCATGCTCGATGAGGCTAAGATTTCCAAAAAGTTTTGGGCGGATGCCGTGAGTACCGCAAGCAATGTTTTAAACAGAGCTGTCATAAGACCGATACTCATAAAAACTCCCTATGAACTCTATAAGGGAAGGAAACCAAATCTTTCCCATCTTAGAGTCTTCGGTTGTAGATGTTTTATTCAACACAACGGAAAAGATAACTTGGGAAAATTTGACGCGAAATCTGATGAAGGAATTTTTCTTGGTTACTCATCGCGTAGCAAAACATATAGAGTTTTCAATAATCGAACCAAAACTGTTGAGGAATCTCCTCATGTAGTATTTTGTGAAAATGATGCTCGCTTGGCGAGAAAGGATTCTTGTGTTGATCTTGCAGATGCTTTAAAGAAAATCAATCTTCAAGACAAGGTACAAAAGGAGGATCCAAAGGAAGTTCAAGATGAAGTCATGGAACAACCTTCGGAAGAAGTACCACCACAAGAAGAAGAATCGATGATGCCTAAGGCTTGGAGGACGTCTAAAGACCATCCTCTTGACAAGGTAATTGGCAACATCGAGAAAGGGGTAAGTACATGAAATCTTCTTAAAGACACCGTAGGGCATATGGCTTTTGTTTCTCAAATAGAACCTAAAACCATTTCCGAAGCAATTGGGATGAACATTGGACCTTGGCAATGCAAGAGGAGCTTAACCAATTCAAACGTAATGATGTTTGGGAATTGGTGCCAAGACCCGATAATCACACCATAATTGGTACGAAATGGGTTTTTCGAAATAAATTAGATGAAAATGGTATAATCACTAGAAACAAAGCTAGGCTTGTTGCTAAGGGCTATAATCAAGAAGAAGGAATTGATTATGAAGAAACCTATGCACCCGTAGCACGGCTAGAAGCCATTCGTTTATTACTTGCTTTTTCATCATCTATGAATTTCAAATTATTTCAAATGGATATCAAAAGTGCCTTCCTCAATGGGTTCATTCAAGAGGAAGTGTACGTTGAACAACCCCCGTGCTTTGAAGACTTTAAATCTCCCGATCATGTCTTCAAGCTTAAGAAAGCGCTATATGGACTTAAACAAGCTCCTCGAGCTTGGTACGAGCTCTTAAGCAAATTTCTTTTGGACAATGAGTTAGAAAGGGGTAAAGTTGACACTACACTGTTTATCAAAAATAAAAACAATGACATTCTATTAGTTCAAATTTATGTCGATGATATTATTTTTGGTGCTACTAATGATTTTTTATGCGAGGAATTCTCTAAGTTAATGACTAGCGAATTCGAAATGTCATTGATGGGTGAGCTAAACTTCTTCTTGGGGTTGCAAGTGAAACAAATGAAAGAAGGAACTTTCATTTGTCAATCTAAGTATTGCAAGGAGTTGCTAAATCGTTTTGAAATGAGCAACGCCAAAGCAATGGCCACTCCAATGAGCACATCCGACCATCTTGACAAGGATGAGAAAGGTAAGGAAGTAGACACCAAGAAGTATCGAGGTATGATCGGATCCCTTCTTTATCTTACTACAAGTAGACCAGACATCATGTTTAGCGTGTGTCTATGCGCTTGATATCAATCATGTCCGAAGGAGTCGCACCTAACTGCGGTAAAACGGATAATGAAGTATCTTGTTGGAACTATAAATGTGGGACTATTATATCCCAAAGGTTCTTCATGCCAACTTGTTGGCTATTCCGATTCCGATTTTGCGGGTTGCAAATTGGACCGCAAGAGTACTAGTGGCACTTGCCATTTGCTTGGTAGCTCTCTAGTTTCTTGGTTTAGCAAGAAACAAGTAAGTGTTGCGTTATCCACAACCGAGGCTGAATATGTAGCCGCGGGGAGTTGTTGTGCTCAAATCCTTTGGATGAAACAACAACTCTCGGATTATGGTCTTAGTATCAATCATATCCCTCTTCGATGTGACAATACTAGCGCCATAAGCTTGACGAAGAATCCTATTCTTCACTCAAGAACGAAACACATAGAAATTAGACATCACTTTATAAGAGATCACGTTCTCAAGGGCGATGTCGAAATTGAATTTGTTGAAACCAAAAATTAATTGGCCGACATCTTCACAAAGCCTTTAGAGAAAGAGTCCTTTTTCTACATTCGTAGTGAACTCAGAATTCTTGACTCCACGATGATCTAATTCATGCATTGCATTTTTCTTTAAATAATTACTAACTTGAGCGTCGGAGGCACCTAATTTTTTTTGCAGGTATCGCCCCAAAGACAGGGGGAATTTTCAGGCACTGGTACGAAATAATCGATTATTGACTAAGAACAATAGATTATTTCTAACATCTCGGTTTGCAGGAATTTGGCAATAATCGATTATCATATATTACTAATCGATTAAGTTGAGATTCAGTGTTACAGGTTTTATAATAATCGATTATTTAGTACTGCATAATCGATTACCTTTTATCGTCTCGACTTTTCGTCATATCACTGGACTGAAATAATCGATTATCATATTAACCAATATCGATTATTCCCCGAGTCCGAACTCTCATAATACTTCTGTCTTCAAATAATCGATTATCTCCTATCGCATAATCGATTTCGTCTTTGACTACAATTCAAAATATTGTCAATAATCGATTATTCAGCCTCCATAATCGATTAGCAACGGTCCGTGTTTAAAATTTTGTTACCGTTTTTGACCATTTGGCTTATGAAATCTGCAGCTTTTTTGCTCCATAAATGCCTCACTTCTTCAATTCTATAAATAGGTGTGTTCATCCTTCAAATTTCTCACTTCAAACTTCACTCTTAGCTTCAAACAATCTTCAAAAGCCCTCAAACTTTCTGTCACAGCTCTCCTTCCTCCATAATAATGACGGGCAAGAATTCCAAACGCGCTCGTTCCGGCAAACAGATTGCCTCCTCTTCCGCCGCTCCTCCACCCGTTTTCCACTATAAAGACGGCTCTTATTTGCGTTTTGATACTCAACCCGAACTTCTTCGATTCATTGAATAATTTGAGAATCGAGAAATCCTTCCGCCTCATTTCTCAACTACTCGATATCTTCGAAATAGTGCACCCCCATCAACAGAAAATATTCTTATACAAAGCCAACTCATTGACTTTCTATATCATCAAACTCCTTACATTCACCCTGCTCTAATCCGTGCCTTCTATTCAAATCTACAGAAGGACGAAGATGGTGACCTTGTCTCTAGTATCAATGGAGTTCCAATTTTTGTAAATGAGGAAAACTTGCAACTCCTCACTAACCTTCCACGACATGGTGAAGACATCTCTCTCTGCACTAGAGAAGCAGGCGCTTTATTTGATGAACAACTTCTTTTCCACAAAATTGGTATTGGCGACTGTCCGGAGAATCGTTGCCCAACCATTACGCACATGCTCCCAGAATATCGTCTAATAGTTTATTTCATCACCCGAGTTCTCAAACCCCGCAAATTCAATCATACCACTCTCTCTCATGAGGATTCAAAACTCTTGCATGCAATTATCACCGGGGCTCGCATCAATTGGTGCCAGTTCGTCATGACTCACATGTATGATGCAATTGGGGACGATAAGCCACTCCCATATGCTTTTGTCATAATGGCTATTTTTGAAACCTCCGGTATCGACACCTCCGTCGGTCCTCACAAAAAGGCAACAAAGCATTGGGAAATTCAAGAATCTTCATTTCCCAATATTGGTGAACATCCTCCTCCTCCTCCTACTCAAATACGTCGTCCTCAAGCTCCTACTCTTCAAACCATTTCGGACCAACTTGCTTCTTTGTCAACCTCAGTGACTCGTATTGATCAAAACGTCACTCGCTTGACTTATGAGCTTCATGGGTACTTTGATCATGTCAACTATCCATATGCCCAAATTGTTCTTCCGGATGGAGTGCTGGATGCCGAGCTGGATGTTAATGACGACAATGAATAATAAATTTTTTATGTATCGTTTGAATTATATTCTGTCTATTTTTCTTGCTTTCTCATGTATGTTTAATATTTTTTATGAAAGTTCATTATTTTTGCTAATGTCAAAAGGGGGAAGAATAAGGGCTATGCACACTAATACATATTGGCATAAATTGAGGGGGAACTCATAAATTGAGGGGGAACTTATACTTATGGGGGAACTTATACTTATCTTATGCATATTCCGATATTGGTTTGCCATTATCAAAAAGGGGGAAATTGTTGAAACACGTTCTCAAGTCGCTAAAACTAAACGTGTGTTCATTTTTGTAGGTTTTGATAAATGACAAACCGACGCGCATGAAACATTGACATATGCCAAAGTCCAAGAACATGAGAAACAAAGAGCAAGATCAAGAATAACAGCAAAGTTATAAATGAGTCACTTTATAGTGTGATCTTGATCCGACAACTTATTCAAGTCTTGGCTTCTCTCGTAAAATCATTTTCATGCATTGTTGAGTTAAACCAAAATGATTTTCAAACATTTTCATTTTAGCCAAAATGATTTTCAAACATGTTTTTCAAATCTGGACATAAATAATCGATTATGTATTTCTTATAATCGATTATGTTAATACAGTGTTAACCGAAATTTTCAAGACAACAATATAATCGATTATGTCTTACTTATAATCGATTATGTTAAGACAGTGTTAACCGAAATTTTTCAAGACAACAATATAATCGATTATGTCTTACTTATAATCGATTATGTTAAGACAGTGTAAAACCGGATTTTCAAAACAACAAAATAATCGATTATACGAGATAGCATAATCGATTATTCACTGACCGTTGCCAAATTATTTTTAAAACGCTGAAATATAATCGATTATACACAAGGCAATAACTGATTATGCTTGCACAGAATCTGCATCCGATTTTTTAACGTTAACAGATAATCGATTATGCAACTTGAATAATCGATTATTCTGCTTAAAATCCGCATATGATTTTTGAACGATCTGCAGATAATCGATTATGCAGATCATATAATCGATTATGCTAGCACAAAATCAGCAATTAGTGATTGGCAATTAAGCAACGGTCTTGGTGACTCTAAGCACTATAATTACACCTCTAATTCATGTTTTTAAACACAACAACTGATTATAATTCTTGCATAAAGCTTACATACTCTTCTCTCATCATTTCATATCTATTTCATAATTTTTGAGAGCCAAATTCTTGAATAAATTGTTGTGTTCTTGCGCGTATTATTTTTACTCATATCTACTCTATAAAGAGAGTCTTTTCTTGAGTGCTAAGTGTTTGTACACACTTGAAGAGATATTCTAATCCCTTGTTGTAAGAAGGAAAGGTAGTTCCTTGGTTGAAGTCTTGAGGTGCGGTATCCTCGAGCAGGTTGAAGTCTTGTAGAGTGTATATCTACGAGCAAGTGTAACGGTTTGTTAGGCACCCGTAAGCTTAACGAAGTTAGTGTAAAACTCGAGAGAGTCTCTCGGGGACTGGACTAACCACACATTGTGGTGAACCAGTATTAGTTCGGTGTGTTCTCTCCTTACTTATTTATTTACCGCACTTATTTTACTCCTGCAATTTTAGTTCCGCAAATTTACATTGTTTTTTGTTATAACGCTATTCACCCCCCCCCCCCTCCTTTAGCGTTAAGCGTATATTCTAACAGGATGATTACTTGCCTCTTATAGAATTTGCTTACAACAACAGCTTCCATGCTAGCATCCAAATGGCTCGTTTGAAGCATTGTACGAGAGGAGGTGTAGGTCCCCGATCGGGTGGTTCAAAGTTGGTGAGGCAGAATTGATAGGGCTGAATCTCATGCACCAGGCCATGGAAAAAATTTAAGTCATTCAAGAAAGGATGAAGACTGCTCAGAGTCACCAGAAATCCTATGCAGACGTGCGTCAAAGGGAATTTAAGTTTCAAGAAGGTAATTGGGTATTCTTGCGCGTGTCGCACATGAAAGGAGTCATGCGGTCTGGGAAGAAAGGAATGCTAAGTCCTAGGTATGTCTGGCCTTATCAGATTATTAAAAGGATTGGACAGGTGGCTTAAAGGATGGAGTTGCCTCCTGAGATGTCCTTAGTGCACCCAGTGTTCCATGTGTCCATGTTGAGGAAAGTGGTTGGGGATCCGTGCACAATCGTGCCAGTTGAAGACATCAAGGTTACTGAAGAGTTGTCATATGAAGAGATTCCGATTGCTATTCTGGATAGACGAGTCTGTAGGTTGCGAAATAAGGAAATCGCTTCGCTTAAGGTGTTGTGGCGAAACCAACAAGTCGAAGAGGCCACGTGGGAGGCAGAAGATGAGATGAAAGTAATATACCCTCATTTGTTCGTATAAGCCTAGGAGTGGTCATGTAATTCTTTATCCCTAAGCAAACTAGCAATGTATCCCTTTTTGTTTCAAAGTTCCTAAAATGCTTCGCCATTGTAATTATTCAAGTTGTGCCCAAACTTTTGTGCGCTTTGTGATAGATAATTTGCCCATGGTAAGGTGATGTAAGGAACTAATGATTAATTTTGCATGGAGGAATTGTATTGAAATGATTGACTATATCATACTCTTGTGATAGGTAAATGGCTTTGATAGTACAAACGATTAATGCTTAATTTAATTACATCTGGTGTGCCTAAATGGTTAAAAGTGTATCAAGAGGTTGAATAGGTATAAATGTGAAGATCGTGCATTTTATAATTGTTATATGGGTAGCAAGATTGTGTAATGGTGCTTGGAAATATGTTTTGGGACTCACTGACAGGGGGATATGTCCATATTACAAAGGAAACTCTTGCGAAATTTTTTTTATAATCATAAGAGTTAGTGAAAACTTAGGAACTTGCATATCATGCTTTCAAACCATTTGAATTTTTAAGTTTTCATTCGAGGATGAACGATCTTAAGTGGGGGAGGATGTAAGACCCCGTGAAAATGAGTGCTCAAGTCCTAGAAACTCATAGAGTCGGATCCATGGATGTGTCAGAATCCTTTCCTACTGATTTTACACTTAAAAATTGAGAGTCAAATATTTTCCTGAAAAAAGTCATTCTGCGATCAGGAGTGTGGTTGCAGATCAAGTATGCGGACCACATATTGTCGACACCCCTTTTTTCCCTACTAAAAGAAACGAAATCAGGTTTACGACATTATGGAAAAAACAACTCTTAATCCCGTTTGGGAATTGGGTATTGGAAGTTCAAGAGTTGCCACCTAATGATTACAGTGCATTAGGACACTTTTATGAAGAAGAGACTATTTTTTTTAAGGAAAACCAGAGTTCGTGTAAGGGCTTGAAATTATCTCGAGGGGAAGGTGTTAGGCACCCCTCAAGATCCACTAGTGTGGTTCCCGGCCGTGCTAATTGTGACTTTAATGGGAAACAAGGAAAATGAACAAGTAAGGTTCGCATATAAATTTTCAAACAACTTGAGAATTTTGAAGAGGGGAAAGGCATAATTTAAACAAAAGCATAAGGGAGAGTTAATTTGAAAAGCATGACTTTAGAAAAAAAATGTTTAAATAAAGTAAGCAAAAGGGAGAGATCCTAGGTTTGATTATAATATGGATCATTCGATACAATATCCCGCACATATTCCCAAAGAGGGGTCGCTTTATGATATTATCGCATCGTGATCATCTCCATATT
This sequence comes from Nicotiana benthamiana, assembly GCA_034376525.1. Classification (NCBI taxonomy): domain Eukaryota; kingdom Viridiplantae; phylum Streptophyta; class Magnoliopsida; order Solanales; family Solanaceae; genus Nicotiana; species Nicotiana benthamiana. The sequence goes on along the minus strand of CM067340.1, from coordinate 55,016,810 downwards.
CTCCCCTTGCCACCCTGTTAAGGTATTTGAATGTTCTTGGTCTCGTTTACTTATTGCATGCTAGTACCCGTCCCAACCTATTATTCCTGGGGTATTAGGACTGTTAATCTTATGAGGGGGAGAAAAAGATAGGACATATATGGATTTTTCAAAGGTAAAATACTAAGCGTCAATCAAAACAAATAGCATACAAAGGTATACAAATCAGACATTAAAAGGCTCATATAAACCCCGTAAGCCATAACAGCAATTAGTCTAGCATGACTTACAAATACTGATTCGGTTTTAATATTAAAGCTGATCGTGAATGGATTAGTTAAACACATAAAGTTGGATAGAAAATCTGCTTCGAGCTCCCCGGGCATGTTATCAGGAGTTGTTGTATTAAAAAAAGCAGGGGAGTCTTTTTTAAAATAAGCAGTAGAGTAAATAAGAGATATGAAAAAAAAAGGAGTGGACATTTTAAATAAAATGTGCAGAAAAAGTTCCAGAAAGATATGTAGATTTGAGAAAAAATGAGTTGCACGATTGTTTCGAAAACATTGAGGCAGGATGATTTTCTTTTATGCAGAGGTAAAACTAAAGCATTTGAGCAAGCTGATTATTTTAAAAGACTTGTTCAGAGAAAATACATCGGGCAGAACTTTATTTCAAAGACTGTTTCAAAGAATGAAAATCATTTGGGCGGAATTTATTTTGAATGGCAGAAAAAAAAACAGACTTGACATGTTAACAGGCATGCAGAGCTAACAATTTGCGAAAAATGTTATTTTTGAGAAAGACATTAAAGCTCAGATAGCCGACTGTTATTAATTAAGCAAATAAGGTGAGTTGGTGGTCAACCCTATAGGTATGATGTCTATGCTTCTGATTTTAAAAGCTGTTAAGGAATTGACGAATAATTGAGCGTTTAACCCTACAGCTTGCCTATCGCGTATGCAAGTCTTATAGGCAGGACTTCTATATGCATTTGATTACAAAAGTATGCGAGTCCTATAGGCAGGATTTCTATATGCATTTGATTACAAAAGTATGCAAGTCTTATAGGCATGCTTTCTATATGCATTTGATTACGAAAATATGCAAGTCCTATAGGCATGCTTTCTATGTAATTTAAGCATAGAACCCTATGAATATGATTTCTATCATTTGATTTGTACAGAAATAGTAAAGCCCTTCCCACACACCTTTCACTAATATCCCCAAATCGTTTTACACTATTATTACAGAACTTGAAAGATAGGACTAAAGAAAATAAAATACATCAGAACTTCAACAAGCCCGAGGAAGCCCAAAGCAACCTTAATGTCCAACCCATGCATTTTACCACATTTGGATTCCAGATTCCAGATTCCAAGGCCTTCTCGTACTCAAGGTGTTTTCAAAGTTCCAAGGAATCTCAGGGACTCCCCGCAATTCTTAACACCCTGAATAGCTTAGAGTAACAGAATAGTGCAGTGTGGAAATACCAGCCCTAAGGCATCCGAGAGCAGAGTAAGCTCAAGGGTCCCAAGGCATGGCTTACCAAAGGTGGCAAAACTTAAGAGACTAAGAATGAGTGTAAAGGTGAAGGATTAGAGGAAGACCAATGCAAAGGTGGTCATACCTAGCCATGAAGGGGAATGGAGCACCCCAGACCCTTTACATGGTTTAACAAGTAAGAGTAGACTTGAAATAAGTCAGACTTAGGCCTGTATGGTGATTAGGGAACCAACAGACCTAAGTCAAAGCTCAACACATAATAAGGAGTTAAGGGAGTGGAATTACTTTGAGTATAGGTTGAGAACAACCTGGTTCTAAACTAGGAATAGCAATGGAGTGCCATTCTAGTTTAAAACACAACTCCTACACAAGAAGGGGTTAGGGGAGTAGGGGTCACATAAGAACATTTTCAATAATCAGAATTAAACTAGAGGGATTTGGGAAAGGGATGTACATGAATGTAATCACATACATACATAGCATCAAAAGCATGGGGATATGGGGTAGGGATGTGCATGCTGAGACTTAACTACACACTGAACATAAATAGACATGGGGAAAAGGGGTAGGTAAATATGTAGTTTGGAGTTAATATGTAAATCAGGAACCTACCAGTTGCAAGTTTCAAACACCAGTACAAACAGACAAAGTAGGATCCTATAGTTAGCCTTGGCTTTCAGCCGGCTAGCACAAGCAGCACACCTAGTAACAGAGAACTTAGTTGTAGAGAAGAGCAGAGAGAAAAAGAGAGAATGTATATTATGAACTTATGAAATTTTTCGTCTCCAAAAATAAAAAAGGTAAGGGGATTTTTATAGCTTGAAATTAAGTAGTAAATAAGGCATGAAAATAATTTCAGTACAATCATATCCAATTAGGGAAGGGTTCCCTCTAATTAAGGAACCAAACTTGAGGTAAATAAACCCAAGTTTATTTTTGGGAAGAGAATCAAGAATAAGTTACAAGATACAAGGTAAATATGTGTAAGGGTTTTGAAATTCATGCGGTTTAACACATAAGGCAAGTCAATCACATAGAGAATCAAGGAATTTGAGGTACATATTGATACTGAACTTAGTCAAGGAGCATGTCCAAATTAAAGAATCGCATAAGCTTGTAAGAAATAAATTCTCCCAAAATTAGGGTTATTCAGAAAAGGGGGAAAATATGACTATATAAAGAGGTGCACAAATTCGAAAACCCCTAAAACCTAGGGTTTTCATCACATATCGAGTGTAAAGAAGATTAATTTTGGAAGCACAACATAAGAAAAAACAGAGAACCTAGTAAAATTTACTCGGAAACCCTAGAAATAACACAGTAAAGAAAATACATAGGATCCATGGTGGAAAATACTCAAAAATCATAGTAAAGTTTAAAAGAAACCACAGTGGAGCAAATAAAGCAAAGAAATTGAAGAAACCCTAAATTTTAGGAAGACGAACAGTTTGAAGACAAAGTCGGCAAAGACATGTGAGAAATACTTTGAAACTTTAGAAAATAACTAGGATCTAGAGAAGATCGTAAAGATAAACACAGAGAAAACCTTGAAAATTAGGGTTTCAGAGAGAAGACCATAGAGACATGAGAAAGGCCTAGAATGGACTATTTCTGAGTCCACAAAGGACTCACAGTATCAAAGCTTACCGGAGAAAGACTGGACATGGCCATAAAAACTCAAGTCAATGGACCTCTGAATAGTGGTCTTCACAATAGGGTTTCAATCCTCGAACAACAGGGTCGTAGAAGGGATTGAGGAGTGAGTACAGGTAGCGTGAAGCCCGGATAGTCATAGTTCCTGGTGGAAAGAGATCGGTAAGTGACCAGAGGTAGCTAGGGTTTCAGATGGGCTTGGAAGCGTTTGAGAGAGGAGGGGGATACAAGGGCGGCTGAAGGTGAAAAGTGATTAGGGTTAGGGGTGTGTTGGGTTCAATTATGGAAGGGATCATTGTGGACCGTTGATCTGAATGATCAACGGACACGATTTATAAGAGGGAACAGGGTGGTCGGTTTAGTGGGTAACTGGGTAGGTTAATTGGGGTTAAATAGGGGCGGAAATTGCATTACAATTGAAATAAAAAGGGGCTACAATTCAAATAGCCATTTCCCTAAATTTGAATTTTACAAAATAATAAATGATACTGTAAAAATCAAATTAAAATGTTGGGTTAATAAACAAATTTGGGTGAATAAACAAAGCATAAGTGTTAATTTAAAAATGTTAGGAACGCTTTTGTAGTTAAAATACTTATTAAATCGAGAAATAGGCTAAAATTACAATTTCATGCAATTTTAGTTTAGAAATACCTAATGAACTTGTAAAATTATGTAAAAATTATGTAAATGAGAGGAAAAATACATTACTCACAAAATAATAAGTTTTGGGACTAAATATTGGATTTTATAGTGCAAAAATAAGTTATAAATTTATTTTAAAAATCTTGAAAAATGTAAAAAAATGTCAAACCCTTTGTGGATGCTTATATATGCATCTATATCCTTTTTGGGAATATTTTGGGTATAGAAATATATGGAAAAAATTGGGTATCAACAGCTACCCCTCTTTGCTCGAGGAGGATGAAAGAGTTGTCGGGTAAAAACAAGATGGCCAATTTTGACCGGAGATGGCGACTGTAAGAGAGAGTTTTGACCGCGCTCTGGCCTCTAAGCTGCCTACATATCCCTGGTTTTACAGGAATCAGGCCATATGTAGTTCAGAAACCATTGGCAGAATATGCCGATGGAAGTTCGAAAAAGACGGATGCAATGGGGTTTGAGATTTGGCGATGGTTCGGAGGTCGGATGGTTGCAAAAAACTAGAGCGGGATTGCTCCTGTTGAGACGGTCGTGAGCTAGCCGGTGTACCTGCAAATGAATAATGTGCGTATATATATTACCTAATTTATACGTGATGCAAGTTCCCCTATGACCATGAATGCTGTCTTCGGACAATCAGGATGGCGTCCTCAGACAATGACGTCATGGGCTTTGAAGGGCATAAAAGTAAAGATTTGTAGGCCATGAAATGGTGTTCTCAGGCTATGCAGATGGTGCCTCCAAACTGTGACGCCTTTGAAGAAGTTGGCGATATTTCAGCCCATGAGAAGGTGGCAATATTTCAGCCGAATGAATGCAAGGGTGGCGATGTTTCAGCCAAAGCGCGAATTTAAAATGCAGGGTGGCGATATTTTAGCCAAATGAAATAGGGTGGAGATATTTCAGCCAAATGCAAAATAAAGGAGGTAGAACTTAACCTCGGAAGGCAGAGAATAGCCTTATGCAATGCGGAATGGAGGCAGAGCTTAGTCCCTAAAGGCAGCGAGTAGCCTTATGCTGGATAGAGGTAGAGCTTAACCTCGGAAGGTAGAGAATAGCCTTATGCAAATACAAGATGGATACAGAGCTTAGTCTCGAAAGGCAGAGAATTGCCTTATGCAGGATGGAGGTAGAGATGAACCTCGGAAGGCAGAGAATAGACTTATACAAAATGCAAGATGGAGACAGAGGTTAGTCTCGAAAGATAGAGAATAGCCTTATGCAGGATGGAGGTAGAGCTTAACCTCGAAAGGCAGAGAATAGCCTTATAAAAAATGCAAGATGGAGACAGAGCTTAGTCTCGATATGCAGAGAATAGCCTTATGCAGGACGGAGATAGAGCTTAACCTCGAAAGGCAGAGAATAGCCTTATGCAAAATGCAAGATGGAGATAGAGCTTAGTCCTGAAAGGCAGAGAATAGCCTTATGTAGTACGAAAACGTAAAGAAGAAGATAGTAATGATTTTCTTAACTGGTAGATGATTGCGATATCATGACTGCTAGGGAAATGTTGGATGTAGATAGTTAAGTTTTGTGAAGTAAGTAGTTGCTTCGGGAGTTTAGGTTCTGTGAAGCACATGCATCGCCCATTAGTATCCTGAATTCCTGCATCCAAAGAAAAATCGTGAGTTCTGTAAAAGGGGGAGGTTAGTTCGTATCCCTAGGCTCGCGAAGTCATGTGCCACATGGGGTAGCGTTGCTGAAAGATATTCATCCGAATGGTTTTATGCAAAATATTTGGAAAACATGATGCAAATGTATATATACGTAAAAAAGAATAATTTTTTGTTTTATGATGAACCAACAACTATAACATGGTTCAAGAAACGGCAACCTTGCTTGCTCCAGAATTTTGAGGGTCCTTCTCAAAATTCTGCTCCAGTTTACTGGGTCGATGCTGATGCGAATGCTTGGTAAAGTGACTTCGGAATTTTGAGCGTCCTCCTCAAAATTCTGCCCCAGTTCCAAAAGCGGGGGAAAATGGAATTTTATTAAAAATGTGACCGAACCCATAGGGTTGCCTATGTATCCCCTCTTAAACGGGAATCAGGTCAGGCATAGTTCAAGATACATCCTAAAAGAAAGCATGTGATCAAACATAGCATCTCTTCACTGCGTCTGAGTTGATGGGCTTTGGCTAGACTTCTCCGTCCATTTCTGTGAGAATGAGGGGCCCTCCAGCCAGAACCCAGTGAACCATGTACGAACCCTGGCAATTGGAAATATATTCTTCAACACCAGCTGCCCTAGTGTAAACTTTCTTGGTCGAACTCTCTTGTTGAAGGATCTGGACATTATGCTCTGATATAATTGATAGTGATAAAGAGTGTTCATTCTCTTTCCGTCAATGACGGCTAACTGCTCGTAGCAACTTTTGACCCATTTTGCATCATCTAATTCAGCTTCTTGTATAACTCTTAATGATGGGATTTCTACCTCAGCGAGAATGACTGCCTCTGTTCCATAAACTAGCATGTAAGGAGTGGCCCCGATTGATGTGCGGACTGTGGTGTGGTAACCAAATAAGGCGAACGATAATTTCTCATGCCACTGCTTGTTCTTTTCAATCATTTTCCTTAGTATCATCTTGATGTTCTTATTGGTTGCTTCTACAGCTCCGTTCATCTAAGTTCTGCAAGTCGTAGAGTTCTTATGTATGACTTTGAATGTACACATTGTGTTCATTAAGTCGCTGTTGAGGTTAGAGCCATTGTTGGAGATGATTGACTCTAGAATCTCGAACCGACAAATCATACGATATCGAACAAAATCTGCGATTACCTTCTTGGTGATTTCCTTGTATGATGTTGCTTCAACCCATTTGGTAAAGTAATCGATGGCCACTAGGATGAACCTATGCCCATTTGACGCGGCTGGCTCAATTGGTCCAATGATGTCCATTCCCCAAGCGACGAACGACCATGGTGAGCTTGTTGCAGTAAGCTCATTTGGAGGCACCTTTATCATATCTGCATGTACTTGACATCGGTGGCATTTTCGGACGTATTGAATGCAGTCTGCCTCCATTGTCATACAAAAATAACCTGCTCGAAGTATCTTCTTTGCAAAAATGAAACCATTCATATGTGGTCCACAAGTCCCGGCATGTACTTCCTCAAATAGTCTGATTTCTTCTTTTGCCTCGACACGCCTTAATAGTCCCAAATCAGGAGTCCTGTTATATAGGATTCCTCCGTTGTGAAAGAAATTATTGGACAACCTCTAAAATGTTCGTTTCTGAGTAGCATTGGCAAGATTTGGGTACCCTCCGGTTGTCAAGTATTCCCTGATATCATGGAACCAAGGTTTCCCGTCGGCCTCTTCCTCGACGTGAACACAGTAAGCTGGCTGATCCTGAATCTTGACCGGAAAGGGATCAATAAAATTTGTATCCGGATGCTGGATCATGGATGATAAAGTGGCTAAAGCATTGGCGAACTCGTTCTGTGTTCTGGGGACATAATGGAACTCCGTCTTTCTGAATCTTTTCCTTAACTCCTGAACATGGTGTAGATAGGGGAGTATCTTGGAATTTTTGGTTGCCCATTCTTCTCGGACCTAATGTATAAGTCCGAATCTCTGATCACTAGCAGTTCTTGAATATTCATATCAATGGCCAGCTTGAGCCCTAAGATGCAGGCTTCGTACTCGGCCATATTGTTGGTACAAGGGAATATGAGCTTGGCAGACACCGGGTAATGCTGACCAGTTTCCGATACCAAAACTGCTCCTATGCCAACTCCTTTGAAATTTTCGTCTCCATTGAAAAAAATTCTCTAACTGTCATAGGACTCTGCAATGTCTTCTCCTATGAAGTTTATCTCTTCATCCGAAAAATACGTTTTCAGTGGTTCATATTGTTCCCCTACAGGATTCTCAGCGAGCTGATCTGCCAGAGCTTGTCCTTTGACCGCCTTCTGGGTGACATAGACAATGTCGAATTCACTCAACAAGATCTTCCTTTTGCGAGCTTGCCAGTAGGTATGCGCTTCTGGAAAATATGTTTCAATGGATCCATGCTGGATATGAGATGAGTGGTGTAAACGCAGAAATAATGCCTCAATTTCTGAGCTACCCAGGTTAAAGCACAACAAGTGCGCTCTAATAAGGAATACCGAGCCTCGTAAGGGGTAAACTTTTTGCTGAGGTAGTAGATAGCCTGCTCCTTCCTTCCTGTTTTGTCATGTTGTCCCAAAACACAACCAAATGCCCCATCCAATACTTTAAGATAAATCAATAAAGGTCTCCCTGCCTCAGGTGGAACCAAGACGGGCGGCGTTGACATGTATTCCTTGATTCTATCAAAATCTTTTTGATAATCATCATTCCATTTAGTGGCAGCATCTTGAGGATGGGCTCAAAAATGACAGAGGACTGAGCTATGAATCGCCTGATACAGTTGAGCCTCCCCAGAAAACTCATTACCTCTTTCTTGTTCCTTGGCGGAGGCAACTCTTGAATGGCTTTGACCTTTGACGGATCCAGTTCTATTCCTCGGCGACTCACAATGAAACCCAATAATTTTTCGGCCGGGACCCCGATGCACACTTGGCGGGGTTCAGTCTCAGGTTGTATCTCCTCAGTCTGTTGAAGAATTTTCTCAAATCTTCCATGTGATATGCAGCTTTTCTGGATTTAATGATGACGTCGTCCACATATACCTCGATCTCCTTGTGTATCATATCATGAAAGATTGTGGTCATGTCTCTCATGTAAGTAGCACTAGCATTCTTTAGACCGAAATGCATCATTCTGTAACTATACATTCCCCATGGCGTGATGAATGTTGTTTTCTCCGCATCCTCTTTATCCATCCATATGTGATGGTACCCAGCAAAACAGTCGACGAATGACTACATCTCATGCTTGGCGCAGTTGTCAATCAGTATGTTTATATTTGGCAAAGGAAAGTCATCTTTGGGACTGGCCTTCCCGTCTTTCTTTGGCCTTCCCGTCTTTCTTTGGATTTCTATATGCATTTGATTACAAAAGTATGCAAGTCCTATAGGCATGCTTTCTATATGCATTTGATTACGAAAATATGCAAGTCCTATAGGCATGCTTTCTAAGTGATTTAAGCATAGAACCCTATGAACATGGTTTTTATCATTTGATTTGTGCAGAAAAAGTAAAGCCTTCCCACACCCCTTTCAGTAATATCACCAAATATTTTTACACAATTATTATAGAACTTGAAAGAAAGGACAAAAGAAAATAAAATACATCAGAACTTCAACAGACCCGAGGAAGTCCAAAGCAACCTTAATGTCCAACCCATGCATTATACCAAATCCGGATTCCAAATTCCAAGGTCTTCTCGTACTCAAGGTGTTTTTAAAGTTTCCAGGAATCTCAGGGACTCCCGGCAGTGCTTAACACCCTGAATAGCTTAGAGTAACAAAATAGTGCAGTGTGGAAGTACCAGCCCTAAGGCATCCGATATCAGAGGGAGCTCAAGGGTCCCAAGGCATGGATTACCAAAGGGGGGCAGAACTTAACAATCTAAGAATGAGTGTAAAGGTGAAGGATTATAGGAAGACCAATGCAAAGGTGGTCATACCTAGCCATGAAGATGAATGCCACACCTCTGACCCTTTACATGGTTTAACAAGTAAGAGCAGACTTGAAATAAGTCAGACTTAGGCATGTATGGTGATTAGGGCACCAACAGACTTGAGTCAAAGCTCAACGCATAATGGGGGGTTAAGGAGTGGGATTACTTTTAGTATAGGTTGAGAACAACTTGGTTCTAAACTAAGAATAGCAGTGGAGTGCCATCTAGTTTAAAACACAACTCATACACAAGCATGGGTTATGGGAGTAGGGGTCACATAAGAACATTTGCAATAATCAAAATTAAACTAGAGGGATTTGGGAAAGGGATGTACAGGAATGTAATCACATACATACATAGCATGAAAAGCATAGGGATATGGGGTAGGGATGTGCATGTTGAAATTTAACTACACACTGAACATAAAAAGACATGGGGGAAGTGGTAGGTAAACATGTAGTTTGGAGTTAATATGTAAATCAGGAACCTACCAGTTGCAAGTTTCAAACAGCTGTACAAATAGAACAAATAGGATCATATAGTTAGCCTTGACTTTCAGTCGGCTAACACAAGCAGCACACCTAGTAACAGAGAAGAGCAGAGAAGAAAAGAGAGAAAGTATATTATGAACTTATGAATTTGTTCGTCTCCTGAATAAAAAAGGTGGGGGGTTTTTATAGCTTGAAAGTAAGTATAAATAAGGCAGGAAAATAATTTCAGTATCAATCATAATTAATTAGGGAAAGGGTTCCCTCTAACTAAGGAACCAGACTTGAGGTAAAAAAACCCAAGTTTATTTTTGGGAAGAGAATCAAGAATAAGTTACAAGATAAGGGTTACGTGTAAGGGTTTTGAAATTTACGCGGTTTAACACATAAGGCAAGTCAATCACATAGAGAATCAAGGAATTTGAGATACATATTGATACTAAATTTAGATAAGGAGCAGGTCCAGATTAAAGAATCACATAAGCTTGTAAGAAATCAATTCTCCCAAAATTAGGGTTATCTAGAAAAGGGGGAAAATATGACTATATCAAGAGGTGCACAAATTCGAACATGCAAGACTTGAATTAGTAGAACAAGTTATGCAATCAAAGAGCAGAAGCACACAAGTAAGAATCAGAAGCAGCTAGGGTTTAGCCATAAAACATGTAGCAAACAATTACTCAGAGAGAAACGAAAAACCCCTAAAACCTAGGGTTTTCATCACATATCTGTTGGAAACACGTTCTCAATGCAATATACTAAAACGTGTGTTCTTTTGTATAGGTTTTGATGAATGACAAACGAAGCGAAAATTGATATATGACGAAGTTCAAGAATCAAGCGCACAATTGATAAACAATGAGATTCAAGCTCAAGACAAAGTTTTAAGTTTAATTGAGTCATTCTTAATTGTGATCTTGATCCTACAACTTGACTCGTACCATGGCTTCTCCCATAAAACTATTTTCCAAAATCATGCATATTTAATTTAATGTCAAATGATTTTAAATCATGCATATTTACAGTAGTCAAAATAATTTTTAGACATGCCTTAAAAATCTGGACTAAAATAATCAATTATGTACTTATGATAATCGATTGTTTTAAGCCAACACTGTCGATTGTTTTAAGCCAAGATTGCATGACAATCGATTGTGAACTAATGACAATCGATTGTGAGTAAGACAGTGAGCATCAAGTTTTTCAAACCTGCATGACAATCGATTGTGAACTAATGACAATCGATTGTGACTGAGGCAGTGTCCATCAAAGTTTTTCAAAACTCAGAATAATCGATTGTGAAGCTAATGACAATCGATTGTGAAGAGACAGTGTCCTTAGATTTTTCAAAGTCACAAAATAATCGATTGTGAACTTATGACAATCGATTGTGTTGAGGCAGTGACTTCCACTTTTTCAAAACTATTAAATAATCGATTGTGAGTATATAACAATCGATTGTCAAGAGGCAATGAAATGTTTTTCAAAAACTGATAAGTAATCGATTGTTGACTTTGTGCAATCGATTGTGAAGCTGACCGTTGTCGTAAAGTTTTCAAATACCGTCAGGTAATCGATTATTGATTCTGTATAATCGATTGTTTTGATTAAAATCCGGAAAAGATTTTTTGAACGTTATTGGGTAATCGATTATTGATTTTGTATAATCGATTGTTTTGATTAAAATCCGGAAAAGATTTTTTGAACGTTGCTCAGTAATCGATTGTTGATTCTGGACAATCGATTGTTTGTGGTAAAATCTGGAAAGGATTTTTTGAACGCTGCCAGTAATCAATTATGGATTGTAAGTAATCGATTATCAAGCGTAAAATCTGGGATTGAATTTTGATCTGACTGGCAGACAATCGATTGTTGGGGTTTGACAATCGATTGTCAGTGAGTAAAATCAGCAACTCTTAATTGGCAATTAGGCAACGTTAATGCCAAGTTTTTCAACTATAAATACAGCTTCATTTCAGTGTTTTAAACACAACAACATACTACAACTGATCATTACATTGCTATAAGCTTGCATACTTTTGTTTATCATTTTATATTCAATTTCATAAATCTTTTGAGAGCCATATTCTTGTCCAAAGTTGTTGTGATCTAGAGCTTACTTCTTTTACTCATATCTACTCATCAAGGAGTATTTTGTTTGAGTGTTTAGTGTTTTATACACTTGTAAGAGAATTGTAATTCTCTTGTTGTAAGGAACTTGTGTTTCCTTGGTTGAAGTCTTGGAGTGTTGTATCTCCGAGCAAAGGTGTTAAGGCTTGTGTCCTTAAGTTGTAAAGGTTTGTTGAGCACCCGTAAGCTTAACAAGTTAGTGAAAAATCTCGAGAGAGTCTCTCGGGGACTGGACTAGCCACGTGTTGTGGTGAACCAGAATATATCGGTGCGTTCTTTCCTTTTTGTTTATTTAACGCACTTATTTATTTCCTGCAAATTTTAATTTCCGCAAGTTTGCGCTAAATTTTATTATAACGCTATTCACCCCCCCCCCCTCTAGCGTTAAGCGCTTTATCTAACAATTGGTATCAGAGCCCAACTCTCTGAAAGCTTAACAGTTTGAGAGAACCATCCATGGCTTCTACTCGTGATTCTTTTGCAGGAATTGATGAAGGACAGTGCTCCACACGACCACCTCTATTCAACGGTTCAAATTACACATACTGGAAGGTGATAATGAAGGGAAACTAAATTCCAACAAAGAAGGTGGAAAACGAATGGGTTCCCAAGTCCGAGGATGAGTATGACGCGGATGACATCCGAAAGGTTCAAAATAATGCTAAAGCAATTAATTTATTACATTGTGCTGTTAATGCTGACGATTACAGGAAAATATCGTGTTGCACAACGGCAAAGGAGATGTGGGACAAGCTAAAAGTTACGTACGAAGGTACGGACCAGGTAAGGAAAGCAAAAATTGATTTCCTAACCCACTCTTATGAATTATTTCACATGAAGGAAGGTGAAAAGGTGGACGAAATGTTTGAGCGATTTTCAATAATCGTAAATGACCTACATGCTCTCAAGAAAACATTCACGGATAGAGAGCTCGTGCGAAAAATTCTTAGAAGTCTCACACCGGCATGGAGATCAAAAGCCGATCAATTCAAGAATCCATTGGAGTTTCAAACGTCACCATCGACGCACTAAGAGGTAACCTTAAGACCTATGAATCTACTATTCTTAACCCTTTTGTTGATGATCAAAGGAGGCAAAGAATAGCTCTAAAGGCGAGCACAAGCCAACCGCAAATTGATGAGGAAGGAGACAACGAGTTTGGACTCGTTATCAAAAGATTTCAAAAGTTCATGCGCAAGGAGTATGAACGCAAGGGCAAAAAGCAAGGCGAACAAATCAAGTGCTATGAATGTGGTGAAACCGGGCACATCAAATCAAATTGCCCAAACATCAAAAAGGAGAAGAAACCTTTTAAAAAGCAACGTGCATTCATTTCTTGGGGAGGCGACTCCGGAGATGAGTCAAGCGAAGGAGAAGAAGACGAAGCAGCAAATCTTTGCCTTATGGCACAAGAAGACAACAAAGATGAGGTATGTCAAATTTCGTCTAAAAACTTCTTTACTCTTGAAGAAATGCGAACTGCTTTTGATGAATTATATGCTGAGTTTATTAAGGCTTCAAAAACTGTAAAGGGCATAAAAGAAAATGCTTCATTAAAAGAAAAGGATTTCAAAAACAGCTTTCTTTGAAAGAAAAGGATTTAGAAAAACTGGTTTTAGAAAATGAGAAGCTGAAAGAGGAAAACAAGTTTTTGGAAAAAGAAGTTCCGATAAGCCCGAAAGCTCTACTAGAAATTGCATTTCTTGTTTGCATCTTAAGAATGAAGTAAGTAGGCTTAAAGGCACATTAGATAAGTTTAATTCTTCGCACAAAAACTTGAATGATGTTCTTGTTAACTTGAAATCAACCAAGCATGGAATAGGCTTTAAGAATGAAGAAAAGGTTGAAGCTAAACCCAAACAACCTAAAGCTCAACCTAGGATTAACAATAGAAATGCTCATCCTAGAAACAACAACTCTAGAGCCAACATGCATTCTAGACAAAATGCTAAACATTTTAGAAGACCTAGGAATGACTTACCACCTAGAAATAGTCACCCTAGAAATGATGCATACTTTAGGCCAAATTTTGAACCCCTTAGAAGACCGAGCAATGACCCTCAACCGAGAAACAATCACTCTAGAAATGCTGCCCATCCTAGAGCTCATAGTAGGAGAAATAATTCTCATGAAATGCGAAATAGTCATAGTGTTCAAAATAGAGTAAGAAATTTTCATCCGTCTAGTTACTATGAACCTAGAAGAATGCATAACCCAAATGTGACTTGTCATTATTGTAGATGTATTGGTCATATTGCTCCTGCATGCTTTACACGTCATAGACATATTACTCAATCGCATCATTATAATATGCCTAACCCCCAAGGACCCAAGATGGCATGGGTACCTAAAGAACATTAATTTGTTTTGTAGGTCTGCTTGAAGGGATCAAGTGTACTATGGTACCTTGATAGTGGATGCTCCAAGCATATGACGGGAGATGAATCCAAATTCCTTCAATTAGAGCACAAAGAAGGAGGAAGTGTTATCTTCGGTGATAACAATAAAGGAAAGATCATCGGCATCGGCTCGGTCGGTAAGGATGAAAAATCCTCTATTAAGCATATATTACTTGTTAAAGGATTAAAGCATAATCTCTTGAGCATAAGCCAATTGTGTGACAAGGGAAATCTTGCTTTATTTGATTCGGATGAATGCTTAGTGTTCAGACGTAGTGATTTCAAAATTATTCTCCGTGGCTTTAGAGTGGATAATATTTATATGGTTGATCTTGCTAATTCCTCACCCGATTATGTTGATTGTCTAATGAGTAAAGAGGATGATACTTGGCTATGGCATCGTAGAGTAGCACATATCAATATGCATCTTTTAAACAAATTGACTTCTCAAAACTTAGTTGTTGGTCTTCCCAATTTAAAATTTGAAAATGACTCAATTTGTGACTCGTGTCAAAAGGGGAAGCAAACAAAAGCATCTTTCAAATCTAAAAACATTGTTTCAACTTCTAGACCATTGCAATTGCTTCATATGGATTTATTTGGTCCCTCTCGCATTGAAAGTCTAGGAAGAAATAAATATGCTTTTGTGATTGTTGATGATTACTCGAGATTTACTTGGACTTTATTTCTTGCCAATAAAAGTGAAGCTTTTCAAAATTTTAAGTATTTTCTTAAGCATGTTCAAAATGAGAAAGAAACAACCGTCACTTCAATTAGAAGTGATCATGGGGGAGAGTTTGATCACAATCTCTTTGCGGACTTTTGTGACGAACTCGGAATCGAGCATACCTTTTCCGCTCCACGTACACCACAACAAAATGGGGTGGTGGAAAGGAAAAATAGGTGTCTCGAAGAGATGGCTAGAACCATGCTCGACGAAGCTAAGATATCCAAACATTTTTGGGCGGACGCCGTGAGTACCGCTTGCTATGTTCTAAATAGAGTAGTAATTCGGCCGATACTCATGAAAACCCCCTATGAACTTTATAAGGGTAGAAAACCAAATATTTCCTATTTTAGAGTTTTTGGTTGCAAATGTTTTGTTCATAACAATGGCAAAGACCAATTGGGTAAATTTGATGCTAAGTCGGATGAAGGTATTTTCATTGGATATTCCTCACGTAGTAAAGCATATAGGGTCTTTAATAAAAGAACTCAAATTGTGGAGGAATCCCCTCATGTTGTATTTTCCGAAAATAATGCTCGCTTGGCGAGAAAGGATTCCGGTTTTGATCTTGCAGGTATCTTAGATAGCTTGAAAGACAAAATACAGGAACCACCCAAGGAAAATAAAGATGAAACTGAGGAACAACCAACGGAAGAAGCGCCACAATTGGAAAAGAAATGAATATGCCTAACGAGTGGAGGACAATCAAAGATCACCCTCTCGAACAGGTAATTGGAAACGTTGGAGACAAGGTAAGTACCCGAAACTCTCTCAAAAATACCTTAGAACATACTGCTTTTGTTTCTCAAATTGAACCCAAAACCATCTCAGAAGCAATTGGGGATGAATTTTGGACCTTGGCAATGCAAGAGGAGCTTAACCAATTCGAACGCAATGACGTTTGGGATTTGGTGCCAAGACCCGAAGGTCATACCATAATTGGTACGAAATGGGTTTTTCGCAATAAACTAGATGAAAATGGTATAATCACTAGAAACAAAGCTAGGCTTGTAGCAAAAGGCTATAATCAAGAAGAAGGTATTGACTATGAGGAAACATATGCTCCCGTAGCTAGATTAGAAGCTATTCGCTTATTGCTTGCATTTGCCTCTTCTATGAATTTCAATTTATATCAAATGGATGTGAAAAGTGCTTTTCTAAACGGTTTTATTCAAGAAGAAGTTTATGTTGAACAACCCCCCGGTTTTGAAAACTTTAAATCTCCCGATCATGTTTTCAAACTCAAAAAGGCTCTTTATGGTTTAAAACAAGCTCCCCGAGCTTGGTATGAAAGATTAAGTAAGTTTCTTTTGGAAAATGATTTCATTAGGGGGAAAGTTGACACAACTCTCTTTGTTAAGCATAAAAATAATGATATTTTGTTAGTTCAAATATATGTAGATGATATTATATTTGGTGCTACTAACAATGTTTTATGCAAGGAATTTTCCGATTTAATGACAAGCGAATTTGAGATGTCTATGATGGGTGAGTTAACATTCTTTTTGGGATTACAAGTAAAGCAAATGAAAGAAGGTACATTCATTTGTCAAGCCAAATATTGCAAAGAATTGCTGAAACGATTTGAGATGAACAATGCAAAAGAAATGGCAACTCCCATGAGCACATCCGATCATCTAGACAAAGATGAGAAAGGTAAGGAAGTCGACACCAAAAAGTATCGAGGTATGATTGGCTCTCTTCTTTATCTTACTGCTAGTCGTCCGGACATCATGTTTAGCGTGTGCTTATGCGCTCGTTATCAATCGTGTCCGAAGGAGTCTCACCTTACTGCGGTAAAATGGATTTTAAGGTATCTTGTTGGTACTACAAATGTGGGTCTATGGTACCCCAAAGGCTCTTCATGCCAACTTGTTGGCTACTCCGATTCCGATTTTGCTGGATGCAAATTGGACCGCAAGAGCACTAGTGGCACTTGCCATTTGCTCGGTAGTTCTCTCGTTTCTTGGTTTAGCAAGAAACAAGTAAGTGTTGCGTTGTCCACAACCGAGGCTGAATATGTAGCCGCGGGGAGTTGTTGCACTCAAATCCTATGGATGAAACAACAACTCTTGGACTATGGCCTAAGTCTTGATCATATCCCTCTTAGATGTGATAATACTAGTGCCATATGCTTGACGAAGAACCCTGCTCTTGATTCGCGAACGAAACACATTGAAATTAGACATCATTTTATTAGAGATCACGTTCTCAAAGGCGATGTCGAAATTGAATTTGTTGAAACCAAAAACCAATTGGCAGACATCTTTACAAAGCCTTTAGAGAAAGAGTCCTTCTTCCGAATTCGCAGTGAACTCGGGATCCTTGACTCCACGTTGATCTAAGTCATGCATTGAATTTTTTTTACATGATTTCTAACTTGAGCGTCAGAGACGTCTAACAATTTTTGCAGGTATCGCCCCAAAGGAAAGGGGAATTATAAAGCTTGACGTACATCAATCAGTTTCCGTCGTCAAAAAAAAATCGATTATTTCGTATCAATAATCGATTATGTTGATATTATTCGGGTTGATGTTGCTGTAATTTTTTTAATAAATAAACAAGGTTTATTTCATCTTTGGCATCCTATTATTATGTTATTTTTGCTAATGGCAAAAGATGGAAGATAACGGGTATGCACTCTCAATATTTATAACGGGTATGCACTCTCAATATTTATAAGCTTAAATTGAGGGGGAACAAATTGCATACTTGTTGCATGAATATACTTGTCTTGAATCGTCAATATAAATTGCTTGTCTTGCATATCCCGCTTAATGTTTGCCATTATCAAAAAGGGGGAAATTGTTGGAAACACGTTCTCAATGCAATATACTAAAACGTGTGTTCTTTTGCATAGGTTTTGATGAATGACAAACGAAGCGAAAATTCATATATGACGAAGTTCAAGAAACAAGCGCACAATTGATAAACAACGAGATTCAAGCTCAAGACAAAGTTTTATAGTTTAATTGAGTCATTCTTAATTGTGATCTTGATCCAACAACTTGACTCGTAACATGGCTTCTCTCATAAAACTATTTTCCAAAATCATGTATATTTAATTTAATGTCAAATGATTTTAAATCATGCATATTTACAGTAGTCAAAATAATTTTTAGACATGCCTTAAAAATCTGGACTAAAATAACCGATTATGTACTTATGATAATCGATTGTTTTAAGCCAAGACTGCATGACAATTGATTGTGAACTAATGACAATCGATTGTGAGTAAAACAGTGAGCATCATGTTTTTCAAACCTGCATGACAATCGATTGTGAACTAATGACAATCGATTGTGACTGAGGCAGTGTCCATCAAAGTTTTTCAAAACTCAAAATAATCGATTGTGAAGCTAATGACAATCGATTGTGAAGAGACAGTGTCCTTCAGATTTTTCAAAGTCACAAAATAATCGATTGTGAACTTACGACAATCGATTGTGTTGAGGCAGTGACTTCCAGACTTTTTCAAAACTATTAAATAATCGATTGTGAGTATATAACAATCGATTGTCAAGAGGGAGTGTCTAAAATATTTTTCAAAAACTGATAAGTTATCGATTGTTGACTTTGTGCAATCGATTGTGAAGCTGACCGTTGTCGTAAAGTTTTCAAATACCGTCAGGTAATCGATTATTGATTCTGTATAATCGATTGTTTTGATTAAAATCCGGAAAAGATTTTTTGAACGTTATTGGGTAATCGATTATTGATTTTGTATAATCGATTGTTTTGATTAAAATCCGGAAAAGATTTTTTGAACGTTGCTGAGTAATCGATTATTGATTCTGGACAATCGATTGTTTGTGGTAAAATCTAGAAAGGATTTTTTGAACGTTGCCAGTAATCGATTATGGATTGTAAGTAATCGATTATCAAGCGTAAAATCTGGGATTGAATTTTGATCTGACTGGCAGACAATCGATTGTTGGGGTTTGACAATCGATTGTTGGGGTTTGACAATCGATTGTTAGTGAGTAAAATCAGCAACTCTTAATTGGCAATTAGGCAACGGTAATGCCAAGTTTTTCAACTATAAATACAGCTTCATTTCAGTGTTTTAAACACAACAACATACTACCACTGATCATTACATTGCTATAAGCTTGCATACATTTGTTTATCATTTTATATTCAATTTCATAAAGCTTTTCAGAGCCATATTCTTGTCCAAAGTTGTTGTGATCTAGAGCTTACTTCTTTTACTCATATCTACTCATCAAGGAGTATTTTGTTTGAGTGTTTAGTGTTTTATACACTTGTAAGAGAATTGTAATTCTCTTGTTGTAAGGAACTTGTGTTTCCTTGGTTGAAGTCTTGGAGTGTTGTATCTCCGAGAAAAGGTGTTAAGGCTTGTGTCCTTAAGTTGTAAAGGTTTGTTGAGCACCCGTAAGCTTAACAAGTTAGTGGAAAATCTCGAGAGAGTCTCTCGGGGACTGGACTAGCCACGTGTTGTGGTGAACCAGAATATATCGGTGCGTTCTTTCCTTTTTGTTTATTTAACACACTTATTTATTTCCTGCAAATTTTAATTTCTGCAAGTTTACGCTAAATTTTATTATAACGCTATTCACCCCCCCCCCCTCTAGCGTTAAGCGCTTTATCTAACAATATCGAGTGAAAAGAAGATATATTTAGGAAGCACAGCATAAGGAAAAATAGAGAACCCAGTAAAATTTACTCGAAAACCCTAGAAATAACACAGTAAAGAAAATACATAGGATTCATGGTGGAAAATACTCAGAAATCACAGTAAAGTTTAAAAAACCACAATGGAGCAAATAAAGAAAAGAAATTGAAGAAACCCATAATTTTAGGAAGGCGAATAGTTTGAAGACAAAGTCGGCGAAGAAATATGAGAAATACTTTGAAACTTTAGAAAATAACTAGGATTTAGAGAAGATCGTAAAGATAAACACAAAGAAAATCTTGAAAATTAGGGTTTCAGAGAGACGACCATAGAGAGATGAGAAAGGCCTGGAATGGACTGCTTCTGAGTAGACAAAGGACTCACGGCATCAAATCTTGTCGAAGAAAGACCGTACATGGCCATAAAACTCAAGTCGATGGACCTCTGAACATTGGTCTTCACAATAGGGTTCAATCCTTGAACAGTCATAGAAGGGATTGAGGAGCGAGTATAGGTAGCGTCAAGCCTGGATAGTCATAGTTCCCGGTGGAAAGAGGTCGGAAAATGACCCAATGTGGCTAGGTTTCAGATGGGCTTGGGAGAGTTTTAGAGAGGAGGCGATACAAGGGCGGCTGAAGGTGAAAAGTGATTAGGGTTAAGGGTGTGTTGGGTCTAATTATGGGAGGGATCATTGTGGACCGTTGATCTGAATAATCAACGGCCACTGTTTAAAAGAGGGTACGGGGCAGGTCGGTTTAATGGGTAACTGGGTAGGGTAATTGGGGTTAAATTGGGGCGGAAATTGGGATACAATAGAAATAAAAAGGGGCTACAATTCAAATAGTCATTTTCCCCAATTTGAATTTTACAAAATAGTAAATGATACTGTAAAAATAAAATTAAATTGTTGGGTTAATAAATAACGTATAAGTATTAATTTAAAAAATATTAGGAACGCTTTTGTAGTTAAAATACTTATATTGATAAATAGGCTAAAATTGAAATTTCATGCAATTTTAGATTAGAAATACCTAATGAACTTGTAAAATTATGTAAAAATTATTTTAATTATATTTTTATGTAAATTAGAGTAAAAAATTTATTACTCCCAAAAATAACAAGTTTTGGGACTAAATATTGAATTTTATAGTGTAAACATAAGTCATAAATTGATTTTAAAAATCTTGAAAAATGTAGAAAATGCCAAAACCTTTGTGGATGCTTATATATGCATCTATATGCTATTTTGGGAATATTTTTAGTATAGAAATATATGGAAAAAATTTGGTATCAAAACATATCGACCGCAGAGTGAATCAGAGAGTGGCCAAAATGGATGTTGAAAATGCGATCCATTATGCGATCGCATAACCAATATGGGGACCGCATAGTCGTCGCATATATTTCTCGAGGATTTGTGGAGGTCAATTCTGTGGTGCAATCTGCGACTGGAGAACGTATATGCGGACCGCATTCTCGCCGCATACCTAAACAGAAAGGTCAGCAATTTGGGACCATTATGCGGTCCAATCTGCGGACCCCATGTCAACTATGTGATCGCATAGTTGACCGTAGATCCGTCATGAACAGCAATTTTCTAATAATTTTAAACCCGACACTTTTCTAATAAAACACCCCCACCCCTCATTTTTACTCATTTTCTGGAAAAAAAAAACAAGGGAGGGAAGATAGAGTTCTTGAGAGAGAAAGTAATTTCCATCAAATTTATCCTCTAAAACTATTCAGGTCGGAAAATTTTAAGTTTATTGTCTTCGTTCCCACTCTTACAGGTAAAATCCCTAACCTTTTTTTCCCAATTTTTCTGATTTAAGCTAAGGGAAGGGAGTCTTATGCTTTGATTTTGAACTAACAACTGAAAACCCTCATGCATGTAACTCAAACCTAGAATCTAGTGAAAGGGAAAACTGGACAAAAGTAGAGGGTTGTGCTAGATAGCTTTATGACTGAAAATAGGAGCTTAAAAAAGGAATTCGACTCCGGGTATGTATGGCTAAACTTGATTCTTGTGAAATCGCCTTGCTTGGTATGTAAATTGTTTGGTAATTGATATCTATGTTGGTTATTTGTGAGCTTCTTTACTGGTTTGATTGTGAATGCACCTTGTGGTAAAAGTTGAATAACAAGTGATTGACGGAATCCGTAAATGGTGAAACAAGCTTAAGTGTGATAACAATGTACATGAAATGTTGTGGGCAATTGTGGTAATTTTAACTGAGTACGAAATGTTGAAAGCAATTGAATTGGTACTAATAATTATGGAAACACTTGTAACACTATATTGGTGATGTCTTGAGGTGTACTTGTCATTTATTTTTGTGTGCTGTCTTGTTGTGTTTGTTGTGAATTGAAACTATATGGCGGGGTCAGGTTGCGCCGCAACATGGTGTAATAAGGTGTGGGTTAGTGTGATAAGGGTGGTCGAGGTAATAAGGGTGGACGAGATAATAAGGGTGGAAAAAGTGATCGAAATCATTGTTGATATATATATACATTGAACAAAATTATGAAAATAATGATGTGGAAATGTGAAAGGAGACAGCAGGAGAATTTGTAACCTGTGGAACACTGATTGCCCATTTGTTTGACTAATTGTACCTCTATGTGTGTTTGCTTGTTGCTTCTATTGTTGTGTTCTTGTTCTACTTGCATATGGCTTGAGTTTACTTGGGACAAGTTTTGTCCGTACATACCATTACAATTCAAATCTACTAACGTCCCTTTTGTCGGGGGCGCTACATTCGTGTTATGATTGTAGATGGATCTTCAGCATGTACTCCAGTCCACCGTCCGTAGCTCTTCCTCATTCCCCGTCAGCTGTATTGGTGAGCCTCTTTCCTCCGGGGCCCTGCGTGGCTCATGCCACCCTTGTTCTTATATTTTGGAGTCTTATTTTGGTTTTTTGTAAAAAGGTATAGCTGGAGCCTTGTTACCAGCAAGTATAGTATTGTTATGTTATATCCGTAGAGACTCCGTAGACATGAAGTGTGGGTCACGAACCATGTATTATGTACTTGGTATTTTGGGAAATGTAATTTGTAAACCACGCTTATATCATGTACGTATGTATGGCTTGTTAAAAGGTATTTCAACCATAAAGAGTTGTTTCCATTTGGCTAATAAGTAATGAAAATGTGGTATAACTCGTGGGTCAGGAAAGGCACCCAGGTCCACTCGACTGGGGATACCCGATTGAGTGTCAATATGTCCCTCGGATTTGAAGCATGACAAAATATCCCTCCACGAATATACATACAATTAGCACGGCTCAATCACTTTAAGGTCTAAGGGAGTGAGAGTTTAAAATATGAACATAGGAGAAGAAAGTTTGGGCAAAATTTGGCAGGAGAAGTTGGAAAAAACTTAAGGTGGAGCAGTTAAATACGTATCATTTAGGAATAGGGGAAAACATTTATTCTTTCAAACATAGTTAAAGCCAAATATGTATGCAGTATCCTGCTATTAGAAAAATCGTAGTTTAGTTCCTGACTGAAAAATAACGTACAACGGAGACGTAAAAGTTATTCAGAATTACAAAAAAAGGAGAGTATTGAATATAATCCTTGAAAATTACAGAGGTTGTAATAACTTTCCAGTGAAATCAGTAGTCCAGCCTTGGACTGAAAAAATGACTTGGTTGAAAACATATAGGTGAAAAAATAAGACAGGAATTTAGTAGTAAAACCAAGTAGACTTCAGGGAGGCAGACCAGTTTGGGCTACTTAAATAGGCCGAATGACTTAGACTTAATACGATTAATCAGTTTTATCCTGCCTAAGGCTTGCCTAAGCGTTATAAAAGAAAGCATACATGCACATCATTTTTCAGTTTTAAATAAAACCAACTTTATGATTAAATAACTAATGGGATGGCCAAAACATTGCAAGTGGACTCCTAATTTCATGATATCTAATGCATATGATAGTCTTAAGACATGATATCTAAATGCAGTAGTAGAGTTTTAATTATTAACTGATTATGGTCAGACTGAAAGCAAAAAAACCTAGGAGAAGGTTTTCTGTACGTAGAATGCATGATATATACATGATTTCTATTGCATGAGTAGGTAAATAAATCGTATAGACGTGTTCTCTACCCGTACCCTTAAATAAACATGCATAACCCTCCCCAATTTCACTATAAACCCATTGTTCTTTACAAGTTATTACATATTAACTGATTAAATTACAATAGTGAAGAGTAAAAAAAGAAGTTATACTATAGGGAGCCTTCAGCCATGCCCAAATCTCAAACCTCACTCCTTTCGAATTTCACAGCCTTCACCAAGAGTTTGAGTGCGCCAAAGTTCCCTAGGGATCCCTTGGGACCCTCTCCAATACCAGGCACCCAACTCAAATCATCATTGCCAAGTGCAAGTGTGGAATTGCCAGCCTTGTGCATGAAAGTTCAGTAAGTACTCAAGATACCCACACTAAGGAGGCAGAACCTAAATTCTAAGAGTAGTGTGATTGTGATGGAATTTGAAGGAGTTGAGTTGAAAAATGTTTTACATTGGAGAAAACAGTAGAAGAGTGAAAAAATCAACCGAGTTTGAAAACAGTTAATATGGAGCCAGTTTTTGAAAGCAACAATCAGACAAACAAAGGCAGAGGTAAAGGGAACATACAGCTCACAAGCAAGACAATCAGTTACACATGTATAACATATTAAAGCAGAGTTCATGCTTCAAACTAGGAGTCGAGATCTTACAGCACCAGACACCAAACCAAATCATCCTCAGGACGAGGTTTTAGGGTTGTGGTATAGCCAAGAGGATCTGAACACATGCTAGTAATGTACAGAAGCAAAGGGGAAACATGCATTGCGGTAGGAAAGGGAGTAATGAACATTCCATGTTAAGCTAGGCCTACTAATTAACACATTTACATACTAGTTGCAATAGGAACAACAGCACCATAAGTAGAAACACACAAGGAACAAAGAAAGTGCAGCACCAATAGAAGCATATTGTTTTGAGGCTGTAATATAAATAGGATACATACCAGTTCAAAATAATGTAACACAGAGCAATATTGAGCAATATTGTGCAGAGAAGTGAACAATGGTACGCAGAGAGTATACAGAGAAATAGTCAGCAGTATGCAAAGAGGTGAGCAGTAGATAGACCAAAGCAAGCAACATAGTAGAGGCCAGCAAGGTGGTAAAAGTGACCAGAATTACTCAATCTTGGCTTTCAACCAATTGATTAATTAGCATTCAACAGGAAAGTGAAAGAAGTTGTGTAAAAACAATGGAGAGCACCAAATATGTTTTGTGTGAACGAGAGAGAGTTCAAAATTATGAGTTTATTCGTGTCTGTGTGTGTCTCAAGTGAGAAAGGAAGAGTAGTACTTATAGTTTTTTTTAAAATAGAAGAGAACAGGGTTGTGAGTATATAATTATAGAAACAGTACCAAATTGAATCAATCACAAGTCATATTTCAATTAAATCAGGGACTCATGATTCGAATAGGAGTATAGACTATCAGGTAAGGAAATAATCAGTCAGATGACCGATTATATCATAACAAGAGCACTAAGCACATTGTATGCAATAAAGGCTAGGTATACGATCCTTTTAACAAGGAAAATATACACGAAATAGCTAGGAATATACTTAAGTACACAAGTATGGTAACCATATAAAATTAACTTTGAAAATCAGTCAAAGAATCACGGGCAAGACTAAAAGTAGAGGGAATCAATACCGTGTATATAAAACAACTCACAAATAAGGAAATAATTCAAAATTAGTGTAGTAACCCTTAAGGCAAACACCTGCAAATCGGGGATTCAAAGGGATGCTTGGAATTAACAGCATATTCAGTAAAGACGGGCATTCAAATGTATTTAAACACAATAGTCTCAAAAAATTAAGAACCCTAAGTAGGAAATCACAGAGACATTACAGAGTCGGAACCCTAGAAAATATCTAAGACATGGAACTCATAAACAAATTTTTTCAAGCACATAATATAGGAGTAATCGCATAATATTCGAAAGAAACAGAAGCATAGTGATTTAAAAAGGATTGGAAACCCTAGTTTAGAAAAGAGGAACAAGAACGTTTGAAAACTTGCATTAATCAAAGATATCGAGTAATAAGTAGTGTAGAACACAAAGATTCAATCAGAAATCGTTTAAAAAGATATAAATTAAGAGGTTTAGGAAAAAAATTTAGGGTTTGCAATAATATTAGTGAGATGAGAAACATGGATGTGAAACTCGTTAACAATGAAGTTTAAAGCATAATCGGACCAAAACCCACTAGAGAAAGACCGAAAATGGACCAAGGCGAGGCTTCAGTGACCATCATGCATGGTGGAAGCTTCTGGGACTTCAAACCTTGGAGATAAACCACGAGGTAGGGTCTCGTGGTGACTAAAAGTCGAGAGTGAAGTCGGAATTAGCCGGAGAGGCGACGAAACCCATCGGAGAAGAAAGAGTGAACCAGAAGGTTCTAGAGAGAAGGGAGAGCAAATGTTAGAGAGAGAGAGAGAGAGAGAGAGATCGGTCTTTGAGAGAAAGAGCAGTCAAGGGGTAGACTAGGCTTTAATTTAGGTAACATAATATGGACCGTTGATCTCATTTGATCAATGGCTCAAATTGAATCAAGGCTGGGTCGGGCTAACGGGTCAGGTCCAAATTGGAATGTGGGTTGGCTGAATTGGGTTTAAAATTGGGGTGAATTGATGCTAAAATTGAAATAGAAATGGGCCAATTGTTAAATAGCCACTTTTTTCCTTTTTCAATGAAATAAAATAATTTAAAATAATTTACAAAAAAAAAACACTGAGCTAGTTAATAATATATAAATAATAATCTAAAAATATTGGGGATAATTTCACAATCACAAAATACAATTATTACATAATAGGCTACAATTGTAATTATATACAATTTGGCTTTAGAAATGCCAAATAAATTTATAAAATTATGGGAAAAAATCATATTAATTATGTTTCAATATAAATATGAGGATAAAATAAGTTATTCACCAAAAAATAATTTTTAGGAATAATTTTGATAATTTTTGTGGAATTAAAATAGGCGATAAATTGGTTTAAAAATCATAAAAATATCAAGACTCATGGGTGCGCTATAATTTTCACATATACACTATTTTGGAAGTATTTTGGGGTATAAAAGAATACATAGGGAAAAATTGGGTATCAACAATGGTAGAAAGAAGGAACTGGATATTAATGGACATGGTAAGAAGCATGATTAGCAGATCAAGTTTACCTTTATCCTTATGGAGTGAAGCTTTAAACACCGATGTGTATATTTTAAATAGGGTTCATCCAAGGTTGTCCCTAATACAACTTTTGAGTTATGGAAAGGATGGAAGCCTAGTTTAAATCATTTACACGTTTGGGGATGTTTAACTGAAGAGAGAGTTTATAAACCACAACTAAAGAAGTTGGATGAAAGAACAATAAGTGGTTATTTTATAGGCTATGTGGTTAACTCTAAGGGATTTTAGGTTTTATTGTCCTTCTCATTCTCTTAAAGTTGTTGAAGCTAGAAACACTAAAAAAGTTTAGGAGCATGAAGAGAGTGGGAGTGGTTTGACTCAAAGGGTGGAATTGGAAGAAATAAGGGAACCACCTTGGGTACCTTTATATATTGGGAACTTGAATGTTGCTCAGAAAAATTCTCATGAATTATCTAAACAACAACGATTCTAAGAGCCACCATTTGAGGAGCCACACGAAGATCAACCCGCTTTACCTGAACCACTGAAGAAGTGTCTGAACAAGTGGGAGTGAGAAGATCCTCAAGAATTCGAAAATCAGCAATTTCTAGTAACTATGATGTATATCTCCAAGAGTCTGATTATGATATTGGACTAAAAGATAATCCATGCTCATTTTCAAAAGCCATGAGTGGAGAATAATACACACTTTGGTATGATGCCATGAAAGAAGAGTTAGAATTTATGGCTAAAAACAAAGTCTGGAATATCGTCATATTACCAAAGGGATCATCTACCATAGGTTTCAAGTGAGTCTTTAAAACTAAAAGAGACTCATAGGGTAATATCGAACGATATAAAGCCAGACGTATAGCTAAGGGTTTTACTCAAAGGGAAGGCTTTTATTACCATGAAACCTTCTCTCCAGTATCAAAAAAGGATTCATTGAGAATAATCATGGCATTACTAGCTCATTTTGATTTAGAGTTACATCAAATGGATGTGAAAATAGCTTTCTTGAATGAAGCAGTGTTATCAAAGGCGAAAAGCGCAAAAAAGCTCTAAGGTCCTTTGGAGCTTTAAGCGCAAAGCGTAAATAAAGTGTGAGCTTTAATGAAAAAAGGCGCAATGGGAAAAAAGTAAAAATATGCATGTAGTCCAAGACTAATCATTATAAGCATGAATAACAAATATATGGACAAAGAAATTGAAAAAAAATATTATTATAAAGTGAAATATCAATTGTTTAAGGTCGCCTTTTCAGGATTACAATCATTAGCAATGAAAAGTATGCCTTAGAGCATTGATGCGACACTAAAGCGCCCAGAAAGCGAGGCGAAGCGCTCAACGTGTTTTGAGCCTCGCTTCAGGGCTTAAGCGCGCCTTTGACAACACTGGAATGAAGATCTTGAAGAGGAGGTATACATGCGTCAGCCTGAAGGATTTTGTGATAAGGACAAAAGTCACCTTATTTGCAAGTTGAATAAATCCATTTATGGGCTAAAACAGGCTTCCCGCCGATGGTATATTTAATTTCATAATGTTTTTCTTCATTTGGATTTACGGAGAACATCATCAGTGTATATACCTTAAAATAAGTGGGAGCAAATATATTTTTCTAGTCCTATATGTGGATGATATTTTGCTTGTAAGTAGTGACTTGGGATTGTTGTATGAGACTAAACAGTTCCTTATCCAAAATTTTAGGATGAAGGATATGGGTAAAGCCACTTATGTCATTGGCATGGAGATTCATAGAACAAATCCCAAAGATTACTTCGACTGTCTCAAAAGGACTACAATGAAAGAATTTTGAAAAGATTCGGGATGAAGAATTATTCACCTATAGCAGCACCCATAATTAAAGGTGACAAATTCTCATTGAATCAGTGTCCACAAAATACATTGGAAAAAGAGTAAATGAAAGACACTTCATATGCTTCTCTTGTTGGGAGCCTTATGTATGCACAGGTCTGTACTAGACCTAATATTGCTTTTGCGGTAGGAATGCTAGGCAGATATCAAAGTAACCCTGGTCTTGACCATTGGAAAGCTGGTAAAAGGGTCTTGAGATATTTGCAAGGAACCAACAATTTTGAGCTCACATACAAATATTCTGACTCATTTGAGGTGATTGGATATTCATACTCTAATCTGGGTGGATGCAAAGACACTGGTAAATCTAATACATTTTCCTTCTTGCTGGAGGTGTTGTGTCTTGGAGAAGTATCAAGTAGATAATTGTTGCAACATCCACAATGAAAGCTGAATTAATAGCATGCTATGAAGCTATAACACAAACGTTATGGTTGAAAAAATTTATTTTTGGCCTTAGGTTTGTCGATTCCATTTCAAGGCCATTGAGAATCCTTTGTGACAATTCAGCTGCAGTTTTCTTTTCTAATGACCCGGTGTCACGACCATGAGCCTCTAATGACAGAATAATCTCCTACTACATAGTCTGTCTAACACTGATAATGCGGAAATAAAGGATAAATATAGAGGGGAGAATCATCGGTTGCAAACGCCTTGCAGCTACCTCAAATACTCACGGAAAGAACTCTGGATCAGCTAGTAGCACTCAGCCTAAGACTACCCTAGATCTGCACACAAGGTGCAGGGAGTAAAGTGAGTACTTCTAACCCAGTGGTAATAGACATAACTAAAGTCTGAAAGTAAGAAAACATAGGAAATGCACAAAGTACTCTATATCTAGCAGTTCATATCCAAAATAGTGGAAACAGTATACAACAAATAATATAGTTAAGGAATAATGCATGATAGAATGCAACACATATAACAGTACAATCTAGTACCCGCTGCGCCGTGCAGCCTGCTCCGCTTATTTAACGTCGACGGCGCTCACTCAGGGTGTGTACAGACTCCGGAGGGACTCCTATAGCCCAAGCGCAATATTAGCCAAGTATTGGCATAAAACGGGCTCTCGGCCTCAATATCAATATATGTAATCCCTACGGCGTGTATCCCAACCCATATCAAGAAATCATCCTCACTACAGGGTCCCTGACCCATCTCAGTCAAACAAGTACACCGTCAATCGGGGGGGATATACTATTGGGATCTCAGCCCTCATATCCTTTTCATTTAAGGTTCATGTATAAAACATATTTACTATATTATTTTAATATTTGAAAACATGACTGAGAATTAATGTTATGCACACAAGTGAGGAAAACATATAAAGATCCCCTAAGGATTCTACAGGTCGGCTCAAGGCCCCAATCACGGCAATAAGCCCAATTTACAATAACAAGGTATGCGTTTCAGTCGCCAATATAGTAGAATAATCACTCGGGATGGACTAAGTCTCAATCCCCAACAGTACACGAACCCGCACTTATATGCTAAAGAAGCATAACCCAATCGAAATTACTCGAAAAATACTAAAAATCACGGAACTGGTAAAATCCGAGTCACGGGCTCACTTCTCAAAAAATTTCACATCAACGAATTCCTCGTCTCTCTATGAGTTCGTACATATAAAATTTATCAAAAACGGAGTTCAAATGGCCTTTCAAATCCCTAAAATATTCATTTTCAAAACCAAGCCCTAGTTCTTCACAATTTCAACCCGCTTTCATGAATTTGAGTGTTGATTCTTCAATAAAATGATATTTCTAAGTCAGGAGTCTTACCTCCAATCAATACCCATCGAAAACCCTCTTCAAATCGGTCAAAAAGCTCTTTTGGCGAAGTAAAAATGGTGGAAATTATGAATAGGTAGCGGATGAAATAACCCTTAAAACATGTCTAGGCATTTTTAACCATATGCGATCGCACCACTACCATTGCAATCGCATAGCACAAATTTCATCTTCCCAAAATTCCTTCTATGTGATCGCATCACTGGCCCTGCGATCGCATAGCATAGCCTTCCACCTATATATGATTGCACAGCCCTTTACGCGATCGCATAGAGTAAGTCTGAGCCCCCCTGCCAAACCTTCTATGCGATCGTAATGATGCATATGCGATCGAATAGAACCAAAATTCTCTACAACTTTTCTACTGCATTTTTCAACTCAAAAATCCCCGTTAGCTATCCGAAATCAACCCGAGGCCCTCGAGACCTCAACCAAAAGAACATATACTTTCTAACACTTCATTCAAACTTTCTTGAGCCATAAAAACACTATCATAAACATCAAAATCATCAAATTACCACGGATTCAAGCCTAAGTCAAGCTAAAACTTCTGAAACTTGCATTTGATCAAAAACCCGACCTAAACACCTTCGAATGATCTGAATCTTTTCATGCATATCCAAAATCACCTAAGAGAGATACTACAACTCTCGAAACTCCATTCCGACCCTCGGATCAAAATCTCACCTATCAACCGGAATTTGCCAAATTCAAACTTAGCCAATTCAAGCCTAATTCTACACCGGACCTCCAAATTCAATTCTGATTGCACTCCTAATTCACAAATCATCACCCGAAACTAGTCGAATCATCGGAAATCCATTTTGAGCCCTCTAACCCATAAGTCAACATCCGGTTGACTTTTCCAACTAACCTTTTCTTAAAGGGACTAATTGTTCTCATTTCTAACCGAACTCTATCTGAATTACTTCAAATTCACCAAACATATATAATGAAACATATATAAGCATAAAACGGGGAAAATGGGGTGGAGGTTACCTCAGGCGATGGGTCGGGCCGTTACATCCTCCCCAACTTAAACAAACGCTCGTCCTCGAGCGTGCCCAGAGATGTACTGGGAGCCACCCAATATCTAAATGACCTTACCAAACACATACCCGGGGTGATCCCACGTCACCCTAACTCACATAGTCCTGATAATACAACACAGCTAAAATTTCATAGTCCATCTAGACCATTACCGTAGAACCACATTGCACATCTGAAACCATACACAAGATCAGAACCTCATATTTATACTCAGAATAAGCCCGAACCAGCTGTAATAACCCTTACATGCAACCTCATGTGAACCCATGCAACAAACCACACAATCCAACACTCGAACCGTTAGTTCTCTATTCACAACAGTTGCCCCAAATACTCAATTATCGGTAGGAACCTCTTATTAGCTAAGGTCTTATTCCATCACTTTCATATACTGCCAACGTTGATGAAACACACAATAAATTGTGACAACTTCTCGGGCCAATCATTCATGAAGTCACTTCCCTTTAGACTATTATCACAATAGATTACTGAGTCGAACCTAGATATTAACCTTCCAACAAGCTGAAACCAAATTCGTTCGTGTTCATTAATGACTCCAACGATCATCTCGAATCCTACATACCATTCTGGTGACATGACACCTTATCACCGGCCTAAGTCACACATGCATAATACTCGCACCAATAAGGAACCACTTGAATATACTCAAATCATGATATTGACTCAAACGAAAGAGTTGTACCTCAGGCTAATCAATACCATCACAACACAAGTCTGAGACCCCGTCCCACATCATAGAAATAGAATACTTGAATCCTCCTTGAAAGGTCTTAACTTCACGTGGCCTCGCTAGAACCTGCGATCCTATCCAAACACTATTACACATGACGTACCTCGAGTCACTATGCTCAAAATAGATAGCCACGCACAGATTGATGTCTGAAACCAAGAAATCCATTACTCCCACAGTGAAGCAAGTTATATACACCATTCAATCCTGAAAGGACACAACCGATGCGCTATTCGCCAAGAAACTCCCAATACGGACTTCCTCATAAACCAGGAAGCAAGGCATAAAAAGTAACATACGGAACCTATCCTCAATATCACACTGTTGCGGTGTGCAACCCGATCCAGATAACATACCCTATGGCGACGTGCCACCCAATCCACTCAAATATCTCCCATAGGGAGATGCACATCGAGCCAAATTTTCTCATTATAAAAAAATACCGAGTATCAATCGTATGCCCGCTGAGTGCATAATCATATCTACTTATGGCGGTGTAAGCTACAAAACTCATCTTCCACTATGAATCTCGATAGCACCACAATATATGTGCCTATAACACATCAAGTACCAATTAATTCCACGAAAGATATTCTAAAATTTCCCATACCATCAACTAACTCAAACATCAACAGTCGATCCAGTCAAGAGAATGTCGCAATCCCACCAAAGTATTGTTAACTTAATCACATTGCCCTTTTTCTGGAACATATACCCTCGTTAAATCACTATGATTAGAAACACCATTTCCTTGGTCATACGAGGATCATTCACCCTAATCATCTGAAGGTCAATTCTTGGATACCTGCAGCTGCCCAAGCTTCTTAAGAATTTAATGGCTTTCCATTCTGAACTAAACCAAGCCTTACAAACACAAATCCTAATCCTCCACAACGTATAGCATCTACCACACCACACTCGAATAACATAAGGACCTTTATCTCCCTTTTGCGCCGCAGACATCGACGCACTAAACAAGTCAAGAACTTTCATTGATCCCATCTAGAAGGAAAAAATCATTACACACTCCATGCTTCGCATACCCACAGAATTATACTCATCTTCAAACCACAGTAAAACCCAACAAGAACATTTATGCCAACTCTATTGTGCAAGCTAGACTGCCCAGACGGAATCCTTCTATTTAAACCAAGCTGAGCAAGTCCTCAACACCCAAGAGCATTGCTGCAAAATGCCTGAAAAATTGCATTACCTTGAAAACATACAAAGAATTAATCATACTCTTACCATGCCGATTTGGTTTATTATCGAGCTATTCCACCTCTCAAATTTCTCTTTTTATTCATAATCTACTCGATATTTCTCCCTCGTTGTAGCATCACAATGCCTCAATAGGCTCACCACAGGAGCTTTGAACATAAGACCACCCTGTCTACGACCCATAGGCCACTGAATACTCTCTCAAACGTTCCCAGAAATACCACGTCTAGAGTACTTGACTTTGAATAACTTCCTACAAAATTCTAATTTGTTACCATTCCCTTCCAGATACCGATACATAGAATCCCATATTTGACATAAGAATACCACAAGCCTCGACATTTTCTGATGAAAACATGGTCTCTGACCACATACATGACCTGTAGACACCCGATTGTTACGTGCCAAATCTTGTACGCAATAAAACCATTCTCGAGAGTCATTCACTCTTATTTAGCTATAAATTATTTGACTTAATGAATAGAACTACTCGTTCCTTATTAGCACTCTGACACCGCATGACATGATCTCATTCCAATACCAATAACCATCTTCCTTCTCTATACACTGAGCATGCTTTATAAACAACATCCTAGTATTTTCTCACCTCTACGAAGCACCAGGTAACCTTTATCAAAATATTTGCTCTACTCGCGCCATCCTCGGCCCCTTTTCTGCAACCAGGACTGATCCGTCAGCATACCTTGAAATAGAAACAACATAGCACATAACCGTGCGATCAGCTAATCAGCGGCAACCTCCCCAAGTTGGCTCGAAGCCATCTCATTAGGACACAGTTAATTACCCATAATACTCTTACTCTAATGATGCCTCGATATTATAGTGAGATTAAACTCAAATCATCTACTAGTTCATGAAAACACAAATCCTCGGATACTAAAATCCTCTACAAATCTCGCATTCATCCCTACATCAGCTGAGTTCACTCTCTGACGCGACTCAAATTTGCAAATTAATACACGCACCTTTCAATTCCACATGGGATCTTTTCTCAACATACATATGGATCGCATCACTTCAGAACACTCCGTAGGAGATAACCCACCTGCTTCACCTCAATATAACATTTCTGTATACCTTCCACTGTTTACACATTCACAGCTACTTAGTCTTCCTGAGTCTGAACTCTTATCGTGTCATGCAGTTTACTTTACTCCCACCAAGAGACATGAAAATATTCTTTCACACGCCTATGCTCGGAGTTACACTTCCAGTCACAATGGAAATCGTACACTTAGTGATTCATCTCTCACTTAGCAGACCTTCTTCAACACTTTCAGGTCATATAGAAACATCACACCACACCAACATACATATCGCGCAACTATCCAGCGCTATTCCCACCATAACCAACAATACTGAACGTATAAGTTCATAAAACTATCTCGTACAATTAGCACCTCGGTTCTCAAGCCGTAGGCGAATATTCGGCCTCAAGTTCTCCAAGCTGACCCAACTTCAACCTCACAAAGATTACATCTTGCCCCTCGATCTGGGAGTCGCAAACCATCAAAACACATATAGAATTGAGCGTTCATGCGCGCATATAGACGTGAGGAAGGAATTTCAAGAGTTAAATTTCAAGCTGAATCAAGTATGCGCGATAAGAATTCCAAGAAATTGAAGTTTTTCCTAATGGTTCTGCAGCCTCCCGAGGATAATTACAAATGTCTTCGTACCGATCCGCGATACTCTACTAACCGACTCATGACTCGCAAGACCAAGTAACCTAGGCTCTAACGCCAACTTGTCACGACCCCAACCCTGTTGTGATGGTGCCCAGCACACTACAAGGTGAGCCCGACCATTTAACAGTTACTCTAATTATTTAAACAAGTAAAGGTAAAACTATTTAAGTCAAAGTTTGAAATGCTGATAAAATACAGAAAATCAAACAAAAATACCGAAACAATCCAACTAGGACCCGGTGTCATGACCATGAGCCTCTAATAACAGAATAATATCCCACTACATAGAGTGTCTGACACTGAAAATGCGGAAATAAAGGATAAAGATAGAGGGGAGAATCATCGGCTGCGAACACCCTGTAGCTACCTCAAATACTCCCGGAAAGAACTTTGGATGAGCTAGAAGCACTCAGCCTGAGACTGCCCTGGATCTGCACACAAGGTGCAGGGAGTAAAGTGAGTACTTCCAACTCATTGATAATATACATAACTAAATGAAAGTAAGAAAACACAGGAATGCACAAAGTACTCTATATCTAGCAATTCATATCCAAAATAGTGGAAACAGTATAACAAATATAATACACTTAAGGAATAATGCATGATAGAATGCAACACGTATAACGGTACAATCTAGTACCCTCTGCGGTGTGCAGCCCACTCCACTTATTTAACGTTGACGAGCTCACTGAGGGTGTGTACAGACTCCGGAGGGGCTTCTACAACCCAAGCGCAATATTAGCCAGGTATTGGCATAAAACAGGCTCTCGGCCTCAATATCAATATATGTAATCGCTACGGTGTATAGCCCGCCCCATATCAAGAAATCATCCTCGTTATAGGGTCCCCAGCCCATCTCGGTCAAACAAGTCCAACGTTAATCGGGTGGGATATACAATAGGGATCTCAGCCCTCATATCCTTTTCATTTAAGGTTCATGTATAAAACACAGTTATTATACTGTTTTAATATTTGAAAACATGACTGAGAATTTATGTTATGCATACAAGTGAGGAAAAAGTATAAAGATCCCCTAGGATTTTACAGGTCGGCTCAAGGCCCCAATCACGGCAATAAGCCCAATTCACAATAAAAAGGTATGTATTTCAGTATCCAATATAGTAAAATAATAACTCTGTATGGACTAAGTCTCAATCCCTAACTGTATGCGACCCCGCACTCATCGTGGAATGCGTGTCACGCCTCATTATAGAGTTACGATGTGAAAGTCTGGGGTTTTAAACCCTCAGCACAACAGTTACATCAATTATCCACCATTACCCGGCCGAAAACTAGCTAGCAATACCCTTGCCTCTCGAATCGACCTCCTCGCGCATCGAAAAGTCAAAACCACAACGAATATGTTATTATATGTTAAAGAAACATAACCCAATCGAAATTACTCTAAAAACACAAAAATCATTGAGTTAGAAAAACCTAAGCCCGGGGACCACTTCTCAAAAAATTACGAAAGTCACATCAACGAATATCTCCTCTCTCCAGGACTCCGTACATATAAAATTTACCGAAAACAGAGTTCAAATGGCCCTTCAAATCCCCAACATTCATTTTGAAAACCAAGCCCTAGTTATTCACAATTTCAACCCACTTTCATGAATTTGAGTGTTGATTCTTCAATAAAATGATGTTTCTAAGTCAAGAGACTTACATCCAATCAATACCCATCGAAAACCCTCTTCAAATCGATCAGAAAACTCTCTTGACGGAGTAAAAATGGTGAAAATTATGAATAGGTCGCGGATGAAATAACCCTTAATAATATTCTGTCCAAGCAAATTTTACCCTACGCGATCGCATCACTACCATTGTGATCGCATAGCACAAATTTTATCTTCCCAAAATTCCTCCTATGCGATCGCACAGCCCTTTACGCGATTGCATAGAGTAAGTCTGAGCCCCCCGCCAAACATTCTATGTGATCGCAATGATGCCTATGCGATTGCATAGAACAAAAATTCTCTGCAATTTTTTTTGCTGCATTTTTCAACTCAAAAATCCCTGTTAGCCATCCGAAATCACCTCGAAGCCCTCGGGACCTCAACCAAAAGCACAAATACATTCTAACACTTCATTCAAACTTGATCAAGCCATAAAAACACTATCAAATATATCAAAATCATCAAATTACCACATATTCAAGCCTAAGTCAAGCTAAAACTTCCGAAACGAGCATTTGATCAAAAACCTGACCTAAACACCTTCGAATAACCTGAAACTTTGCACGCAATCCAAAATCACCTAACAGAGCTACTGCAACTCTCAAAATTCCATTCCGATCCTCGGATCAAAACTAACTTATCAACCGGAATTCACCAAATTCAAACTTAGCCAATTCAAGCCTAATTCTACACCGGACCTCCAAATTCAATTCCGATTGCACTCCTATGTTACAAATCATCACCTGAAACTAGTCGAGTCATCGTAAATCCTTTACGAGCCCTCTAACCCGTAAGTCAACATCCGGTTGACTTTTCCAACTAACCTTCTCCTAAAGGGACTAATTGTTCTCATTTCTAACTGAACTCTATTCGAATTACTTCAAATTCACCAAATACATATAACGAAACATATAGAAGCATAAAACGGGGAAATGGGGCGTAAATTACCTCAGATGATGGGTCGGGTCGTAATAGGTATCGAGCTCATATTTTTGTTCTGACGATTGATACAAGTCTCAGATATTGTTTAAGCGCTATCTGTGAAGTTTGGTTGAAAACAGACTTTGTATGACGTATTTCGGACAATAAGTTTCAAATTTGAAAGTTTATGAAACTTAGAAGAAAGTTCATGAGTTTGATGCTTTATTCATAGATTTTGATATTATTTTGGCGATTTGATCGCACGGATAAGTTTATAGGATGTTTTTGAGGTTGTGTGCATGTTTAATTTGGAGCCCCGGGGACTCGAGTGAATTTTCAATAAGCATTGGATTGCATTTTCTCATTTTTGAAAATCTGATATGCTGGCTTTTGTGGTTTTCGCAAATGCGAAGATTTAATCGCAAATGCGAATCTGGGATTTTTGCATAGGATCGCAAATGTGATCCATTTGTTCGCAAATGTGAACCATGAAATTTTCGGGCACTGTTGCAAATATGATAGTTTGGCTCGCAAATGCGAGGGGTGGCCTATTTTTCACCCCATTTTTCATATCTCTCAACTCAAACACTCCATAGACGATTTTCCAAGAAATATTTCTTCTCCAATCCATTTGTAAGTTGATTTTCACTTAATTTCTTCAATATTTAACATCATTTATCATGTTTTTATCTTAAAAATCAAGGCTTTCATGGGTGAAAATGGGGATTCGGGGTAGAACCTAGGTTTTCTTGAAAATGGGGATTTGGACCTCAATTTGAGGTCCGATTTTAAAACAAAACATAGATATCAACTCGTGAGGGAATGGATAACCCGGTTTTGATTCGAACGTCGGGTTTTGACCACGTGGGCCTGGGGGTGTTTTGGGAATTTTGGGCAAAACTTTGGGAAATTAATTCTTGTGCATTCAAATTAATTTAACTTGCATTTGTTGATACATTTGAGTAATTTGTGACTAGATTCGAATGATTTTGAGGTCAATTCGAAGGGTAAATCTATTCTAGAGGCGTGAGTTGAGTTTGGAGCTTTTGAGGTAAGTGTTTGTTCTATCTTTGGCTTGAGGGAATAGGATTAGGGTGTTATTTGCTACTTGTTAAATATGGAGTACGATGTATAGGTATGGTGACGGTTACCTATGCACCGGATTCTAGCATGACTGTGAGTCCTAATTTTGTTTTGATTCGGAATTACCAGAACATCTTTCTTGCTTGGTTGATAAGCTTAATACGAGAAGTGAATAGTTGAGGAAATTTTGTGATTAGTTTATCATCGGGAGCATTAGCTCGGACTAGAATTTGTTATTTGAGGAGTAAATAATTAAAAAGGAAGTGTTGTGATTACTTCCTTGCCGGGATTTAAGCATTTATTATTTCCTCCCTTGCTGGGTCGTTTGAGCTGTTAATTGTGTTCCCTTGTCGGGAATCATTAAACATTGTTGTTACTCCCCTCGCACTTGAGTTGCGATCATCGTTTGGGTGAGTTCATACTGTTAAATATTGAGGATCGGGTTGCACATCGCAACGATATTAATTTTTTTAGGATCGGGTTGCACGTCGTAATGGAATTAAATGTTGAGGATCAGGTTGCTCGCCGCAACAGATATATTTGAGGATCGGGTTGCTCTTTTCAATGGATATATTTGAGGATCGGGTTGCTCGCCGCAATGGATATATGTTGAGGATCGGGTTGCTCTCCAAAACGGATATATTTGAGGATCGGGTTCCTCGCTGCAACGGATATATTTGAGGATTGGGTTGCTCGCCGCAATGGATATATATATAGAGGATTTGGTTGCGTGCCACAACGGAGTATGGACTGAGTATATTGTTTTCGTATGTAGAGACTTCATGTGTTTTCCTTATCAGTTGTTATTGTTCAATTTCATTTGTTTATTGATGATTTCTACGTTCAGACTGTTGTACCCCACAGCATGTTTCCCCTCCCTTTAATTGTTTATATTAGTACATTTCCTATTATTGCACATATATCTGTACAAGTTATTTGTGATAGGTCATGTCTAACCTCTTCATTACCTCGTCGGGGTTAGGCCAGACACTTACCAGCACATTGGGTCGGTTATGCTGATGCTACACTCTATACATTTCTTTTGCACATATCAGGATGCAGATTTCATATCACAGCAGTATTAGATCGGGAGCAGACCTTCAGTCTATGGACTCTTGAGGTAGCCTTGTTGACATTCGTAGGTCCGAAGTCTCTTCTATTTTATTCAGTTTGTTAACTCTTTTATTGAAACAGACTGTTATGTTTTCTTTCAGACGATTGCATTTAGTAATCTTAGAAGTTCGTGAGTAATGTGATACCAGTCTTGGGTAGAAGATTTGTTAAACTTCCGCATTCCTTTCAGTAAATTATATTTGAGACTTTCGCGTTATTGTTAAATGTTTTAATTGTTGTTAATATTATTGGTGTTCACTAAAGAGGTATTTGATATTTGGTTTGCCTAGCTCCTATTATTAGGTGCCATCACGACTCCCGGTGGTGGAAAATCCGGGTCGTGAAAAGTTGGTATCAAAGCACTAGGTTACATAGGTCTCACAACTCACAGACAAGCTCGGTAGAGTCTGAGGGATCGGTACAGAGGTATCTATATTTATCCCCCAAAGGCTACATAGTTAGGAAAAATTTCACTTTTTTCATTCTTGTCGTGCGATTCTGTTTCTCAAATACTGATTGGCATTTTACTCTGTTCTTTTGATGATGGCGAGAACGCATGCTTCTTGTTCTACCACATAGCATCAGCTCCTGCCAGGGCCAGAGGGCGAGGCCGAGGCTGCGCCAAAGGCCGAGGCTGGGGCAGAGCTCAGCTCTGAGCAGCAGTTCCAAAGGTGGAGTCTCATGTTGACTACGATGAGGAGGTTCCGGCACCAGCAGCTCCGATGGGCTCAGCTCAGGTCCTAGAGGGTTTCATAGCCACTCCAGTACTCCAGGACGCTTTGGTCCGACTAGTAGGCTTTATGAAGAGCGTCTCTAGAGCAAGTTTCCTTCCCGTAGCACCAGCCGCATCTCAGGAAGGAGGAGGAGTTCAGACTCCCACTATGTCTACTTTGGAGTAGGAAACTCCTCAGCCTCAGGTTCTAGCAGTTCAGCCAGTTATGGCATCCTAGCTGGGTATTCCAGCTTAGAACGGCGATGATGCGGCATGTCCGCGGATGCTTTGTGGAGGCTTGATAGGTTCACCAAGATCTTCACCACCACCTTCAGCGATGCTTCTATCGAGGACCCCTAAGACTTCTTATTCAGCTGCCATGAGGTTCTCAGGACTCTGGGTATTGTGGAGGCCAATGGGGTTGGCTTCATAACTTTTCAGCTTGCAGGATCCGCCAAGACATGGTGGAGGGACTATTATTTATCTAGGCCAGTAGGGTCGCCATTATTGTCTTGGGATCAGTTTGCATAGTTGCTTTTTGAGAAGTTTATCCAGGTGACTGAGCGAGATGCTCTACGCAGACAGTTTGAGCGTCTTCATCAGGGTACAATGACAGTCACACAGTATGAGACTTATTTCATTGATATGGCATGACATGCTATTGTTATACTTCCCACTGAGAGGGAGAAGGTGTGGAGATTTATTGATGGGTTGATTCAGCCTATCGGCTTCAGATGTCTATGAGAGCCGGTAGTGATATGTATTTTCAGGAGGCGGCCAATGCCGCCTGCCGAATAGAGATGGCACTTGCACGAGGAAGTGGTCAGGGGTCAGATAAAACGCCTCGTCATTTTGTTATGTTCAGTGGTACCTCACATGGAGGTAGGGATTCATATGGTAGAGGCCACCTTCAGAGGCCCTTTTAGTCAGCACTTCAGCTTTCCCATGGTACTGCGGGCGATGGTTCTCAGCAACACTGTTCTGATCAGCAGTTCATCAGTGCAGCATAGCTTCAGATCCTTCGAGGAGGTCATTCAGGCGTTAGGGTCACTCCCAGTCTTCTCAGTTGCCACATTCAGTTGGGTGTTATGAGTGTGGAGATCTCAGTCACATCAGGAGATATTGCCCGAGGTTGAGAGGTGCTTAGTCGTAGCAACAGGGTCCTCGTCCCATGATTCAGGCAGCAGGTGATCCATAGGCCGCCCAGCCAGTTGGAGGCGGGGGTAGAGGCCATAGAGGTGGAGGTAGGGAGCATAAAGGAGGAACTCAGACCGCCAGAGGCAGGAGTCAGCCAGTAGCCTATCGTCCCACGGACATAGTTCAAGGAGGTGGGTCCCAGCCCCGTTGGTATGCTTTGCCAGTCAGGCTAGAGGCTGAGTTATCACACGTTGTGATTACAAGTACTATTTTGGTCTGTGATAGATGTGCTTGCGTATTGT
This sequence comes from Nicotiana benthamiana, assembly GCA_034376525.1. Lineage (NCBI taxonomy): Eukaryota > Viridiplantae > Streptophyta > Magnoliopsida > Solanales > Solanaceae > Nicotiana > Nicotiana benthamiana. The sequence continues at coordinate 54,974,519 of CM067340.1, read as the reverse complement.
TTGACCCGAGATCTACGTATTCATATGTGTCGTCCTATATTTCACCCTATTTGGTTATGCCTAGCGAGGCCTTGGGTATTCCTGTATATATGTGTCTACAACGTTGGGTGATTCTATAGTGGTCGATCGAGTGCATCGTTCATGTGTGGTAGTATTTGAGGGTCTTCAGACCCGTGTTGACTTATTTCTCTTAGATATGGTGGACTTTAACGTTATTTTGGGGATGGATTGGTTGTCCCCGTATCATGCTATTCTGGAGTTTCACGCCAAGACCGTGACCTTGGCTTTGCCAGACTTACTCCGACTTGAGTGGAAAGGGACCCTAGGTCATGCTACCCGCAGTGTTATTTCATATGTCAAGGCTCAACGTTTGGTCGAGAAGGGGTGTCTAGCATATCTGGCGTATGTTCATGACTCCAGCGTAGAGGCTCCATCTATTGACTATGTTCCTATTGTTCGGGAGTTCCCCGAGGTTTTCCCTTCAGACCTTCTGGGTATGCCACAGGGATATTGATTTTTGTATTGACTTGGCTCCGGGCACTTAGTCTATTTCCATCCCGCCGTATCGCATGGCCCCGCTAGAGTTGAAAGAGTTGAAGGAGCAGCTTCAGGACTTGCTTGATAAGGGTTTCATTATACCCAGCGTATCACCTTGGGGTGTGCAAGTGTTATTCGTGAAAAAAAAGGATTGATTGATGAGGATGTGCATTGATTACCGATAGCTGAACAAGGTGACGATAAAGAAAAAGTATCCACTGTCGAGGATTGATGATTTATTTGACCAGCTTTAGGGTGCTAGAGTGTTCTCGAAGATAGATTTGAGGTCTACTTATCATCAGCTGATTATTAGGGAGTCTGATGTCCCTAAGATAGCATTTCGCAGTCGGTATGGGCATTATGAGTTTTTGGTCATGTCATTTGGACTGACCAATGCCCCGACAGCATTTATGGAGTTGATGAACCGAGTGTTCAGGCCCTATTTGGACTTGCTCGTGATTGTATTCATTTACGACATCCTGATATATTCCTGCAGTCATGAGGAGCATGAGTAGTACCTCAGAGTGGTTCTTTAGACTCTGAATGATAGTCAGTTGTACGCCAAGTTCTCGAAGTGCGAGTTTTGGTTGAGTTCCATTGCATTCCTGGGTCACATTGTTTCAGCAGAGGGTATTCAGGTGGACCCGAAGAAGATTGAGGCAGTCAAGAACTGGCCTCGACCAGCGTCAACTACAGAGATCCAGAGTTTCTTGGGGTTAGCAGGTTACTATTGACGGTTCATGGAGGGGTTTTCATCCATTGCAACCCCGATGACGAGATTGACCCAGAAGGGTGCCCAGTTTAGGTGGTCATAGGAGTGCGAGGCGAGCTTCCAGAAGCTCAAGACAGCTCTGACTATGACATCAGTATTGGTTTTTCCCACGGGATCAAGGCCTTACACTATTTATTGTGATGCTTCCTGTATTGGGCTTGGTGCAGTGTTGATGAAGAATGACAGAGTCATAGCATATGCTTCGAGGCAGTTGAAAACCATGATGAGAATTATCCAGTTTGTGAGTTAGAGTTGGCAACCATCGTTCATGCTTTGAAGATTTGGAGGCATTATCTATATGGGATGACGTATGAGGTGTACACGGATCACAAAGTGCTTCAGTACTTGTTCAAACAGAAGTAATTGAATTTGAGGTAGAAGAGGTGGTTGGAGTTGTTGAAAGACTATGATGTTTCTATCTTATACCACCCGGGGAAGACCAATGTGGTGGCTGATGCATTGAGTAGGAAATCCGCCAGCATGGGTAGTCTTGCATATATTCCGGTTAGCCAGCGATCACTTGCTTTGGTTGTTCAGGCCTTGGACAATCGATTTGTGAGGTTGGATATTTCTGAGCCTAGCAGGGTGTTATCTTCCAGGGTTGCTCGTTCGTCGTTGATGGAGCGTATACATGAGCGATAGTTTGATGATCCCCATTTGTGTGTCCTGAGAGACACGGTGCAGCATGGAGGTGCCTAGAAAATGACCTTGTGAGATGATGGTGTGTTGAGATTTCAAGGGCGAGTTTTTGGGCCCAATGTTGATGGTATTCAGGAATTGATCTTAGCGGAGGCCCATAGTTCTCGGTATTCTATTCATCCAGGCGCCGCAAAGTTGTATCAAGATTTGAGGCAGCATTATTGGTGGCGCAGAATAAAGAAAAACATTGTTGCATATGTGGCTCATTGTCTGAACTTTCAGCAGGTTAAGTACGAGCATCAGAGGCCCGGTGGTTTATTTCAGAGGATTGAGCTTCCCGAGTTGAAGTGGAAAAGAATTACCATGGATTTCATTTCTGGCCTTCCGATGAATCGGAAGAAGTTTGATGTTATATGGGTTATTGTGATAGGCTGACCAAGTCAGCGCATTTTATTCCAGTTGCCACCACCTATTCGTCCGAGAGATTTGTTGAGATTTATATTAAGGAGATCGTTCGCCTTCATGGGGTGCCTATATCTATCATTTCGAACCGGGGCCCGCAGTTTACCTCGCATTTCTGGAAAGCAGTACAGCAGGATTTGGGAACCTAGGTTCAGTTGAGTACAACATTTCATCCCAAACGGACGGTCAATCCGAGAGGACTATTCAAATTCTTGAGGATATGCTGCGAGCCTGCGTTATTGATTTTGGAGGCTCGTGGGACCAGTTCTTGCCTTTGGCAGAGTTTGCCTACAATAACAGCTACCAGTCCAACATTCAGATGGCTTCGTATGAGGCGTTTCATGGTAGGCGGTGTCGGACCCCAGTCGGATGGTTTGAGCTGGGAGAGGCACGGTTATTGGGTACATATCTATTTCAGGAGGCCTTGGATAAGGTCAAGATCATTCAAGATAGACTTCGGTTAGCTCAGTCTAGGCAAAAGAGTTATGCAGATCGCAAGGTTAGGGATGTTTCTTTCATGGTTGGTGAGCGAGTATTGCTCCGTGTATCGCCTATGAAGGGCGTGATGATATTCCGTAAGAAGGGCAACCTTAGCCCTAGGTTTAATGGCCCATTTGAGATCCTTGATCATATGGAAGAGGTAGCTTATAGACTTGCCTTGCCGCCTCGCTTGTCCGCCGTGTATCCAGTTTTTCATGTATCCATGCTTCAGAGGTAGCACGATGATCCAGCCTACATATGAGATTTCAACACTGTCCAATTGGATAAGGATCTGTCATATGAGGAGGAGCCGGTAGCTATTTTAGACCGGCAAGTTTGATAGTTGAGGTCGAAGAGTTTTCCTTCAGTGCGTTTTCAGTGGAGAGGTCAGCCTCCTGAGGCATCAACCTGGGAGTCTGATTCATATATGTGGAGTCGTTATCCTCATCTATTCCCCGACTCAGGTACTTTTTTCTTTTGTCCGTTCGAGGACAAACGGTTGTTTTAGAGGTGGAGGATGTGACGACCCTTTTTCCGCGCTTTCAAGGCCTTGAAAACCTCGCTTTTTATTTGCCTCGATTTGCGTGTGCAATCTGGTCGTGTATCCAGAAGGATTAAATAAGAATTATGTGTGAAAAATAATGAATTTTAATATTAATATTTATATGGTTGACTTTGGTTAATATTTTGGGTAAACGGACATGTACCTGTGATATGACGGTCCCGGGAGGTCCGTAGTAAAATATGGGACTCGGGCATGTGCCTGGAGTCGAAATTCGAGGTCTAGAACCTGAGTAAAAGAATTTTTCTGTTAAATTGTTGTTCTAAGTTTATAAAGCAAAATGGATACGAAAATTGATTAAAAGACTATGGTATCGAGCTCGTATTTTGGTTCCAATGCCCGGTACAAGTCTCATATATTGTTTAAGCGCTTTCTATGAATTTTGGTCGAAAACGGACGTCGTATGACATGTTTCAGACTATAAGTTCCAAATTTGAAAGTTTGTGAAACTTAGAAGAACGATCATGAGTTTGAGGCTTTATTCATAGATTTTGATGTTATTTTGGTGATTTGATCGCACGGATAAGTCCGTAGGATGTTTTTGAGGTTGTGTGCATGTTTGGTTTAGCGTCCCAGGGGCTCGGGTGAGTTTTGGATAGGCATTGAATTGCACTTTCTCATTTTTGAAAATCTGCTATGCTGGCTTATGTGATTTTCGCAAATGCGAAGATTTAGTCGCAAATGCGAATCTGGGGATTTTTTCATAGGATCGCAAAAGCAATCCATTTTTTCGCAAATGCGAACCAGGGAATTTTCGGTCACTGTGGCAAATGCGATGGTTTGGCTCGCAAATGCGAGGGGTGGCCTATCGCAAATGCAAAACTGGCCATGTGATAACGGTTCGCGAATACGGAACTCAACTTCGCAATTCCCATATTTGGTCGGGGTTCACAATTGCGAACCCATGTTCGCAATTGCGACATCAGAGACCTGTATTTTTCATACTTAGTCGAATTTTAACCCCAATTTTCATATCTCTCAACTCAAACACTCCATAAGCGATTTTCCAAGAAAGGTTTCTTCTCCAATCCACTTGTAAGTTGATTTTAACTTAATTTCTTCAATCTTTGACATCATTTATCATGTTTTAATCTTCAAAATCAAAATTTTCATGGGTGAAAATGGGGATTAAGGGTAGAACCTAGGTTTTCTTAAAATTGGGGATTTGGATCTCAATTTGAGGTCTGATTTTAAAACAAAATATAGATATGAACTCGTGAGGGAATGGGTAACCCGGTTTTGGTTCGTACCTCGGGTTTTGTCCACGTGGGCCCGGGGGTGTTTTGGGAATTTTTGGGCAAAATTTTGGAAAATTCATTCTTATGCATTCAAATTAATTTAACTTGCATTTATTGATACATTTGAGTAATTTTTGTCTAGATTCGAACGGTTTTAAGGTCAATTCGAATTATAAAGCTATTCTAGAGGCGTGAGTTGAGTTTGGAGCATTTGAGGTAAGTGTTTGTTCTAACTTTGGCTTGAGGGAATAGGATTAGGGTGTTATTTGCTACTTGTTAAATGTGGAGTGCGTTGTATAGGTATGGTGACGGTTACCTATGCACCAGATTCTAGCATGACCGTGAGTCCTAATTGTATTTTGATTCGGAATTAACGGAACATCCTTCTTGCTTGGTTGATAAGCTTAATACGAAAAGTGAATAGTTGAGGAAAGTTTGTGATTAGTTTGTCATCGGGAGCATTGGCTCAGACTAGAATTTGTTATTCGAGGAGAAAATAATTAAAAGGGAAGTGTTGAGATTATTCCCTTACTGGGATTTAAGAATTTATTGTTTCCTCCCTTGTTGGGATGTTTGAGCTGTTAATTGTGTTCCCTTGTCGGGACTTCTTGCAGATTTTTGTTACTCCCCTCGCACTTGAGTTACGATATTTGTTTGGGTGAGTTCATACTGTTAAATATTGAGGATCGGGTTGCACTCCACAATGATATTAATTGTTGAGGATTGGGTTGCTCGCCGCAACAGATATATTTGAGGATCGGGTTGCTCTCCCCAACGGATATATTTGAGGATCGGGTTGCTCGCCGCAACGGATATATGTTGAGGATCGAGTTGCGCGTCGTAACAGAGTATGGACTGAGTATATTATTTTTGTATGTAGAGACTTCCTGTGTTTTCCTTATCAGTTGTTATTGTTCAATTTGATTTGTTTACCGATGATTTCTACGTTCAGACTGTTATACCCCACAATATTTTTCCTCTCCCTCTAATTGTTTATATTAGTACATTTCCTGTTATTGCACATATATCTGTACAGGTTATTTCTGGTAGGTTCTGTCTAGCCTCGTCATTACCTCGCCGGGGTTAGGCCAGGCACTTACTAGCACATGGGGTCGGTCTTGCTGATGCTACACGCTGTGCATTTCTTTTGCACAGATCAGGACGCAGCTTTCGGACTGCAGCAGTATTAGATCGGGAGCATACCTTCAGTCCAGGGACTCTTGAGGTAGCCTTGCTGACGTCCGCAGGCCCAGAGTCTCTTCTATCTTTATTCAGTTTGTTAACTCTTATATTGAAACAGACTGTTATATTTTCTTTCAGACGATTGTATTTAGTAATCCTAGAAGTTCGTGAGTAATGTGATTCCAGTCTTGGGTAGAATATTTGTTAAACTTCCGCATTCCTTTCAGTAAATTATATTTGAGACTTTCGCGTTATTGTTAAATGTTTTAAATTTTTTTAATATTGTCGGTGTTCGCTAAAGAGGTATTTGATATTTGGCTTGCTTGGCTACTATTAACAGGCGCCATCATGACCCCCGGTGGTAGGAAATCTGGGTCGTGACACTAACTTATCTTTTTTCTCCTTTTTTGGACCTTTTCCCCCTTTATTCTTATCATTTTTATTCAATTAAACTTATATTTTATCAAGAGGCCATAAAGTCCCTCTACTTAATTTTATTTAACTATTCATCCTCTTCTTAATTCCTTTATTTTTCTATTTATTTTATTGTAAGAAACGGCTCTTGCATTACTTAATTAAAGAGGACCACATTCATTTATACATTTATGTGAATCATTGCAACTCTTTTTTTCATTTTTTTTCTTACTATTACTGTATATCTTATACTTTATGAGTGTGAAACAATACAAAAAAATCAAAAAAATCATAGCAAACCGTAATAATCCATTGGACCAAATGAAAGAAGCAAAAATAAGTACTCAGAAGTAGGAGAGGAAACATTAAAAGCTTTTATTGATAATATTGATTTGGTATGCCTCTTCATAGAGAGATTCAGAGCCTTACAATGGTGTTCCCCTTTCCCATAATATGTGTCTCATTGTATATTTTCTCTCTCTCGTGAACACTATCCAAGAAGAAGTCCCCCTCTAAGGGTTCCCTCTCTTGGTATTTATAGCTGTGAGCTTCATGAGCTGTCAATAAGTGGTCGTGACCATGCTGTGGATTCACATTTATGATGATGAATAGGTCGTGGCCTTATTGGTCGAATCAGATAAGGGTTCAATACCATTGGCTCTAAGTGGTCATGCACCTTATTAATTATGAATTAACTTAAATCGAGATTAACTTCATTAATTATCATGGGCTCAAGTTCCAACCCATACAGTTAGCCCCTCTGCTTATTGAGGTCGTGTCTTGGCCGAGCTCGATGAACGAACTTTGCCGACTGTAGTTCGAGAAATTTGTGTAGGGAGGTCAACTATTGATTCGGTCGAGACCGAATTCTCTTTGGCGATGGTCTTTAACCTTAATAATGTCGATGGCCTTAGTCGTTTACACTTTAGAGATGGCCTTAGCCTTGTAGAGTGTTTGTGTTTTGTTATTGTGTTATCTAGTCGTCGTACGGTCAAGGTCAAACTCTCTTCCTTGGAAAATACATTTCGCCTTTTACATTAATACGAGTGAGGTCGTGCTTTATTGTGCTTTGAAACTTACTTTTGCTTGGGAGCGTAGCCGTCGGTCACGGCGAACGGGTCGTATGCTGTGTGGCTGAGGAAGGTGAGAGCACGCTTGATATGCTTTTGGCGACGTCCAGTTTTTCTAAGGCATACAGAAAAACCCCTCAGCGTCTACAGGCCTTTATGATCGTTTTGACGGCGAGGTGCCAGTTGGTAACTGAAAAGTCTCTTCATGGAGCCTGTCATAATGATGCACGTTTCTGTAAAAATGAACTATTTTGCGATTGGTCATGCAGTTAATGATGGCCATTGCGGTTCATCAAAGCCACTTGTGCGCTTATAAATAAAGGGTTGAGACATTTATTTCTCATATTCTTATTGTTGGTCTGAGAGAGATTTTGAAGAAACTTTTCTTCTTGCTAATTCATCTTCATCTTTGTTCTTCGATTGTTACAACTTCCATCTTGCCCATCAAACATTATTTTGTTCTCATCAGTGAACCTGTGATGGCAGGCAGTTTTTCTCAAAACGTTCTCCCAATGAATTTTCCGGTTAGTTTTTTGATGGTCGATGGACCATCTCCGGCAATGGGAGGTGCAGGACCGGCGGATATCAACGAAGTTCCGTCGGTTGATGAGATAGTACCTTTGACCGGAGGCCTGATGATTGACTTCACCGTCTGTGGTGGAGAGGATCGGGTGAATAAGGCCCCGTTAATAAGGGAAGTTGGGATGGCCCAACTACCAAAACATTGGGGCATCCCAGCTATGTCGATATCGTTATCGCTAGGAGAGAAGAGATGGTACACACCGACCGCAGGGGATACTGCGTCTTCTACGCCTATCCCATCAAGTTGGGATTTAAGATCCGCTCCCCATATTGGTAGTTGATTTTTGTCATTACTACGGGGTGTGCCCGGATCAGCTTGCTCCTTCTCATTACAAATTGCTGGTGATGTTTATTAAGTATGCGGAGTTGGTCGGTAGGAAGGTCACGCTGCAGCACGTGCTTAGTCTCTACGCTCCCCAGAGAGTCTACGGTACCATGATTCAAGCACGCCCTCGTGGGTCGAGGGGTCTGACTGTAGAAAAGGATTATGAGGCCGGGATTCGCCCTTTTCAACACTTCTTTTATATCAGGACTAATCACTTAGTGGCGTCCTACCTGGGTTCCCAGAGGCTTGGAACCATGCACGTAAGTTTTTTAATCGTCGAATTCTCTTTTTTCCCTCTCTTTACGTCTTACACTCATAAGCATTAACTTGTGAATTTTGTAGCTAAAAAGTCACCGCCAGCTACACTAGTTGGGATACATGAGTGGGTAGAGTCGTGCTTCCCCATACGGTAGGGATACGCACGTGGGCGTCTTTTTGGGAGAGGCATAGCCATAGTCTTGTGACAGGTAAAAAGTTGACTTCTACTTATATCCCTCTTTTTTTTCAACTTTGTTTATCAGCTTTGTTTTTTTGTGATCATGGAGGACACGCCTTGTCAAGGCCCCTCAGTTGGCCTTCCGTCGGTTGAGTGAAATTGCTCGACTTACTGTAGCAGCGGTGCCGCACCCAGTACCGAGGGCAACATCAGTTGAGTCTTCAGCGGCTTCTTCTCCAGCACGGGCTGCACTTTGGAACGAGGGGCCATCAAGGGTTGTGCACCCCAGAGCAGAATCTCCCTCACTTGAGGAGGAGGAGGAGAAGCCATTGGTGAGACGGAGAGTCGTGCTCATACCAGCTCTACCCTTGGTAATTAATTTGGACTCCCCCTCAGCGAATACAAATAGGAGTACGGCTGCGGCTCCTGCCCATCAGGGCAAACAAACAATGGGGGTTGCCCCGGTTGGCTTAGGCCGTGATGATACAGTCACTTTAGAGACTTAGTTGGTGGTTCCAATCACTGAGACGGGAGGCAGTTCCTCAGGGGCTGCTATTATTGGTGAATCAAGCGCCCCTTCAGCGGCGGAAGGTGGAAGGGACGATGTAGATGAGTATGGGTCCGAATCCTACTTAGACCTAGAGGACGTCCGTATGTTCTGAGAAGGCTTCACCAATTCAACGGTGCGTGCAGAGGGGAGATCTCACTTCATTGAGGTTCCCACTGAGTCGAACTTATTGCTCCAAGGGAGTAGCTTGGTGTCGTTATTTGAGGTGCTATACTATGAGGCCAAGACCGCGTCATTGAGGGACGTCATAGATATCGGACTGATGAATGAGGTGGCCGTGATGGGACTGAGGATACGTATTATGACCTTGATCCATTTTTTTCTTGCCTTAGTTTATTCTTTATCTTACTTGTTGTTTTTGCTTTGCAGTCTTATTTGTTAGAGGTGGAGGGTATTCGTCGAGCCAACGTCCACTCGGGGATATTTGGCAGGTGCTTGATAAGTACCGTTGCTATCGAGATCGGTGTCGAGAGTTGCGTGAGCGCTTCAGGGCCGACCCCCATAACCAGGCCTTGGTCCAGGAGCTAGCGAGGCAGGAGCGTTAGTTGCAGAAATTACTTGGTAGAACGCGCGCCCTCGAGGAGCAGCTTCGTCAGAAGGACGAGGAACTCGAGGCGGGAAGGAGATGTGCGGCTGAGTGCGAGCGCCGGGGCCAGGATAAGGAGGCGAAGGTCGCTGCGTCCTGGAGCAGGAAAGTGGATGATTTGGAGAGTGAGGTTGCGGCTCTAAAACTTCAGGCGAGTGTTGCCTCGTCAAGAGTCGCAAGGTTGGAGGAGGCGATCTTATGCATGAATCTCGGCGTCGGTAGAAGAGGACTACGGCGGCCGATAGGGAAACAGGGCTCGAGGAGCAGATCGGCCTTCTTGAGTAGGAGGCCCAAGTTATGGCAGATCAGGTCGCGGCCTTAGAAAGAGAGAATCAGTGGCTACAGGACCAAGCCACCGCTTCCAGCCAGGCTCTTGAGCTTTGGGTCTTTGTCGAGGCCCAATGTGATGTAAATAAAAATTGTGGGAGGTCAGCATTGTGACCGAAGCTGCTTTCGAGGAAGCGCGTCAAAAGGCTCATGCAGCCCGTATCAACTATAGTTTTGAGGTGGCGATGCCAGAGGTTGATATGGTGTAGGTGGTGACGCGGACGATGCCGAATAAAAGTGTTTGTTGTGTTTGTTTTTTTTTTGTTTTATTTCATCGCTTGGAGTTTAGGTGCTTCCTATTTTTCTTCTTCTTTATCCTTGTACTAACCGGCCTTGGCTGGGTGTAAGCGGGGTTGACCCGTAATTAACTTTGTAGATAAATGAAATTTCTTTCTCGTTATTTGCTTCGTATTTATTTTTGTGCCTTCCCTTCTTCCCCCGTAGACTTTTCTTTGCACGCGTTCGAAGGGGTGATTTGTCTTTGAGTTCGACTCTGGTAGGCATGTTTATTTTTGATTGTTGACGATTTTTTTCTTCGACTTGGTGTGAGCGAGTCGGAGCCATTACTTCGTGATAGCGGCACATAGCCCTAGTCCTTGTTCGGGAGTGGTCGAACTACCAGCCGTGATGATAAAACGTGTGGCCTGGTAGTTTGACCAGGGCCGAACTTTACGTGGCCCGAATCTTAGTTTGAGTTTGGAGTACATACTTGACTAGCGAGGGAGCCTAGTCTGCGCCTCGATTCGTCAGAGGTCGGGTTTTGCTGGGTTCTATGATGAAGGCACTTGGCCTGGGTCCTGGTTTGATTATGGTTGAGCTTGTTAGATTTGAGGATGGAGGCGTCTATCATTGTAGTTCGAACAGGGTCGAACTTGGTAGATTGAATAACGAAGGCGCATAGCCTGAGTCTTAGTTCAATTGTTGTTGAACTTTGCCAATTTTTGTGGCGAAGGTGCATAGACTGAGTCTTGGTTCAACTGTTGTTGAACTTTGATAAATTTGATGGCGAAGGTGCATAGCATGAGTCCCAGTTCAACTGTTGTTGAACTTTGCAGATTTTGATAACGAAGGCGCATAGCCTGAGTCTTGTTAAGTCGTAGCTGAAATTATTGGCGGAGGCACATAGCCTTAGTCGGTTCAACCGTAGTTGAATTTTGATAAATTTGATTGCGAATGCGCATAGCCTGAGTCCCATTTCAACTATTGTTGAACTTCCCCAATTTTGATGGCGAAGGCGCATAGCCTGAGTCTTGGTTCAGTCGTAGCTAAACATATTGGCGGAGGCACATAGCCTGAGTCCTAGTTCAACTATTTTTGAACTTTATCGATTTTGATGGCGAAGGCGCATAGCCTGAGTCTTGGTTCAGTCGTAGCTGAACTTATTGACGGAGGCACATATCATGTCTTGGTTCAACCGCAGTTGAACTTACTGGCGGAGGCACGTAGCCTGAGTCTCGCTATGTCGGTGTTTGAGAGGTGAAGCTCATTTTTATTCGAGATCTTGAGCAGCTTAAATGTTATCTTCCCAATCGGGGTATGTAGGATGGCTTAAGGCGACTCTCGGTTCGATATATTTTTTATTGATTTTCGGCTAGAGCTCGTATCAGGGATGCGGGAGATGCATTACAGAGATCCTCTCTTAGGGGGGACTTCCTCTTTTTGCTTTCGCTATCCGAGAGAGGAGAGACATAGGAGTTGGATCTCGATTCGATATCTTCGAGTTCAACTGTCAGATATGCCGCTTTGGCTTATTTGAGCTGGGTTGTTTTTTGCGCTTCTTTCCTTTTGGTCCAGGGCAGAACTACACGATTTTGCTATGAAATTTCCACAGACAGCGCC